>OY660875.1:17245000-18495000 GCA_962446985.1 Xyrichtys novacula | reverse complement strand
ATTTGACAGGGTTGTTATAACACCGCTATACCAAGAGGAGCAACGGCCTGCTAGATAACACTTGCATTCATATATGAATATTTATCTGGGAGGCTGGCACTGGAACAGATGAGCTCGCATGGGAGAAAGAACAACCCATCCATCTCACTCTCTCCCCTTCTCTGCACTTCATTCTTTACTTTCATACGTCGCCTTCTCTTGCAATCACCATTTCAATGCCTTTCTCCTCTTTTGCATTTTCCACCCACTTTCTCCCTCTAGGCTTCCCCTCTTTTTCTTGATATCACCCTATCTATTGCTCTTCCCCTTAAACGCCGTCCCCCTCTATCCGTTCCCTCCGCAGCGCTGATGTATAGAAAGAGATGGAGGGGAAAAAAGGAAAAAGCGTGTGATTAATGTCTTTGAGAAAAAGATAAATAATCACAGGAGACTGGGGGCTGGTAGTTGGCCTTAGGGGAGTAAATATGGAGAGTTTTATAGCTGCTCACTTGGGAGAGAGGGGAGGTGGAGGAGGAGATGAGAGGGGGAGGAGAGGAATACGGCGACAGCAGATCCATTCAAGTATATTAGCTTTCCCCCATACACAATAACCCCCGCATCTATTCTATTGCTCTACTGTCTTTCATCATCAACACTGAATCCCATCCCACTGACAGCACACACACGAGAAGACACACAAAGCCATGCGCGCTTGTGTGCACACACAAACACACCCTGCACTTTTTTTTTCCAGGCCAGACCCACTGTATGTGTTTGATGGGCCAATACATGTGGTGTGTGATGTGGCTGACAGCCCCCTCCCATGCTGCCCCGCTTTTAAGCCCTCATCCTCCAGTGGCTGCCTGTCCCCTGGAGTAGATTGCATCTTTTATTTATCATTTTTCTCTTCCTTGGCTTTATCTACCCAAGCTTAGAGGAGAAAAAAAAATTCTGGGCGAAAATTGCAATCAGCATAACATGTACTCCTCCTGCTGTGTACTTGCCTGTCATCCTCCACTCTCTATGAGCATGCCGGATGAGACTGACAGCCCGTGCAGACGAAGACACACACATGCACGCACAGATGCATGCGCAATCTCCCCTCTGTGTTTATCAAACCCCCACACTCTCCTTTCCAACACTTTCACACACAAAAACATGCGTGGCCCGAGAAAAATGACCCCATCGCCTTCTTTGTCACTACTTCGAACTTATTTCCAAAGCACGCAGGCACTCACACTAATGCCTTGGACTGTTTTACCCCGTGCTGAGTGTTTAGCTTCCCAAAGCCCCAAAAAGAGTGAGCACATAAATGAGTCTAATGCTGGGGAATCTGGTAAACACGCCAGAGAGGGAGGGAGAGCTGCCTGCCTGTCTGCCTGCTCCATGGCTACTATTGTGCACTGCACATTCTCTGAGCCCACAAGAGCTGAAGCCATCTCCACACGGATTCTTTGGAGGGATAGTAAGCCAAGAAGTGAGAGAGGGAGAGAGATAGGGGGTTAGGGAAGGAGGGAGGGAGGAGGAAGAAGATCATGCATAAAATCTTGTTTGCAGAATGCATTAAGATTCAGATGAACTGGGGGGGTTAATGGGATTAGAATCCTGAACCGTTTCCAAGGGTGGGGAGCCGGATTGACAGCTGAGTCTATTGCACTGACGATTGCAGTGAAATATTGTGGCTCTGGCAAAGGCAGCCAGCCAGCCAGGCAGGCAGGCAAACAGGAAGGGGGTTGCTGAGCCTACAGCACCTCTGTTTACTCCGAGCTTTACCACAAATAATGCAGACGGGAGAGAGAAAACCATCTTTGCCTTTACCAGCTTGCATAAAGCATGGGCTTCAGCTGAATTCTGGAAAGGCAACAGAAAAGCTCCAGTCTGTCTCACAAAGGTGTTTGGCAAACAAAATAGAAGCACTGTGGCTTTAAATCGCCGTCCCTCCCACCCTTTCTAAATATCGTCTATTTAGCCAGCGGTGAAAAGATATAGGGGGCTTTTGTCTGCGTACCCATTGGTGGGGGCATGGAGAGCTGGAAAGACATAAAAATAGGAACAAAGTGCTAAGCTTCCAATTGGGATGGCTCTGGGCAATTCAATGCGCGCAGCTCACTGGGCAAAAACAAGGAGAAGTGGGCTACTATTACAGGCTTATCTGAAAATAGGCTATTCTCACACAGCTATAGGGTAGACTGGTGTGGAAATACCCTGCATTGTTTATAATTCACAAGGCTATGTAAGGCTAGCACAAGCCCTTTAAAGTCTGGCATGGTTCCATAGTAAAAAGGCGAACCTCGTGAGTTAGATGTTTGGTGTTTTATCGGCTGTTTTCCTCTATCATTGTGTCGTTAGAGTCCACTCACCGACTTGCAATACGTTGTCCACCCAGCCACCCTCCAGCAGAGTGACACCCCGTAGGAAAGGCAGCTGGGTCTCGTCATTATTGTCCCCGCTAGTTCCACTTTCCTCTCCTCCGGCGTTGAAAGAGGAATACATACAGATCTCCTTCTCACTTCTCGGGAATGACCAGTATACGATCCTCCGCTGGACGGGCTCCGGGATCCTCTCGAACCGCTCCTCCACCCTCTGGAACGGCCACTTCTCCGCGACTCTGCGCGCCGCGATGTCGAGCAACGACTCGGGGTTGTGCGTTTTTCCATTCCCCGACCCTCCCGGAGCGGACCCCGCGCCGCCACACAGGACTCCTCCAGCCCGCTGCCCCTGTCTGCACGCCGGGTTGTAGCCGGGCCTGCAGCAGAGCCGCTTGGCTGGGGGCTGCTGGACTCGCTCGGCCATGATCGCACCGCTTCCAACCTGAAGCGCAGTTCCTCTCCGATCATATAAACGGGATAAGGAAGAGAAAAGGGCAATCTCGCACCGATTGTTTGCCGTACATGGAGAGACTGCCCTTATTTGGAAAGGGAGGCGGCGCTTGCGAGTTCCGTGAAGTCCTTTGTGTTGTCAAAGTAACCAGGATGGGCGGGATTCTGGAACGCAGCCAGCGCACGAGTGGCGCTATAAAAGGAACTGGAGGCGGAATTCCCGAACGTCGGCAAATCCTTTGTGAAACCGTTCGGGAGCGCGAGGGCGGAGCCCCGGCGGCCGACGGCCTTTGAAGTTTCCTTCTTATTTGAGTTTAAAGGCGGGGACTTAATCCAGGGGCGGACTCGTAGTTTCCCACAGGGGTAAAAGGGGGCAAGAAGACTGACTTTTTTCTCTTTGGAGCCTGTGCTACCACCCCAGGCTCCTGCTTCTTCAATAACAACGTGATGGTTGTTTTCGATTCTTTAGTCCAAATGACTCTCAGCTGTCAAAGACAGAAAGGGCGTGGGAGGAGAAACATGAAGTAGAAGTAGAGCTGGACACGCTAGTCCTCTGTGGTCACTAATCACTTATTTTGGTCAGCTCTCGCTTAGCCTACTACCTCTAAAATCTATCACGAACATCTCTCTCACTTTCTTTCTTTTGCTCCCTCTTTCTCTGTCTCTTATACACCCTTTGAATATTAAAGGCTCAACAGTTTTAACAAATAAGGAACTCTATTTATCTATCTGGTAAGAGGACCCCACCTCACATACATGCCTTTAGCTCATTAATGCCTGACACCACAAATTATGGCCAGAAAATTCAAGTTTTTTTGGAGCTGAAATGTTTATTTCACTTACTACTGACAACCAAAATAATCAAAATGTCCTTAAAATTTAACAAATATATTTATCTCATTTGATACATGAGATGTTCTTGGAAACTGATAACTACAAGAGGACATTTTTAGCATTTATTGGACTGTATTCAGGTGTTTTTTTTTTAGTAAGGTTAAACTGTTTTGTATTGAAGAATTAGAATTTAAAGTGTAAAGCCTATTGCAAATTGAAAATTTCCTTGAAGGACTGAAAGACATGTATTTGTAGGAGTGCAAGTTCAACAATCCCAATCAAAAGATCCCATGTCTGTATTAGATATGTGACTTGAGATCAAAATATGCACCTCTGGAGCATTACTCTATAACTTAATTTTTCACAAGTCTCCTTATATTATAAAAGTGAAGCTCTGAATTGCAGAAACAGACTTTTCTTTTAAAGAGCTTTAGGGTATATTCCTTACTTTTAATCACTTCTGTAGCTGACTCTGTCAACTTGCTATAGAAAAAGTTATATCAAAGGATGTTGGAAATTCCTCAAGGTCTGGCCAGACCAATGTTTTTTTTCTTGTAACCATTATGACACACCACTAGTGAAGCTTGTTAACTATAAACTGTGGTGCATTCATTTTATGGTACTCCTCCCCGTCTGTTGATAATGTTAGTACCATAGCCGTGCCAGGAAAAGGGGGCCTATGTGGGAGTAGAATAGTCATCAGGGGGGTTTAGGGTGCGGCTGTGTTGAAGACCCCCGGGGTTCTTCCTGCCTGGTGAGACATGAGGCACAAGCTAATAATTAGGCTTAGTGTGTAACCCAAAAGCAACTAGATCAGAAATATTTTTCTAAATTGTCTATAAAACTTAGCCAAAACTATGCTGATAAACCAGAATGTGTGTTTGCAACGTCTGCATGTGTTCCCAGCTGCCCCTCTCCATCCTCTGAGGGTAAGTCTAAAAGACTGGCCTTTGAACTGCTCTGAAAGTGATCCATGCCGTATGGACAGAGCAGATGTGGCCTAACCTGATTTGGTTTCAATACTTCCCCACAGGAAGTTCACAAAGCCAGCAGGTCCTCTTTTGTTATGTTAGTCATCTTCTCAGAGGGCAAGAGTTATTTTCCCCCCTTTACACAGTTATTACCTCGTTTGCTTCAGCTTTGGACAGAAAGTTCACACACAATTAGAAGTTTAGAAGCAAAAGCATGACATCCTCTTCTGCTGTTTTATCTTTGTTTTTCCTGGCTGATCTATTTCCAATATATCCCACTGAGCATTTTGGGGGGGTCTAAAAGAGGTCTAATAGACATCTAAATGTAGCCTAGATGACTGGTCTAAAATCAGGCTACCACAGGTCTAAAAATGAAAGTTTTTTTGAAAGTTTAGACTAAATCTAAATCTGGGCTATATCTATACTGCACTGTAAATTGCTCAACGGCTATCATAATTATTTTGGTTAAGTACTTGGAGATCAGTTATGCAACTCACAGTTGCTTTTTGAAATAAAAAGTCATCAAATAATCAGTTAAAGTGAAAAGTCTAAATTCTCTCTATAAATATACAGAATCTAGACAGTTGAAATAGGTCTAAAAAAACTAAATTTCTAATAGCCGTCTATTGCTCAGTGGGATAATACCTCTTTGTCCAATTTAACAGACATTGTTTAAAGCTATATAAACAATAAATATTTTCTATTAGTCATGAGGGGAACCAAACATATCATGATTACAAAGGTACTGAAACACAAAGAATAATTAAAATCAAAATAATACAATTCAACTTCTGCCCCCCTCAAGAAAACAATCTCAAAGCATGATCTATGAAACCCTACATAGTTAACCCCATTATGGCCCGTATCAACTTATTTGTGTGAAAACATAAAAGAAAAAATGAAATCAGTAGAACCCTAAAAATGTGTTCTTGCCTTTCCATATTCCCCAGACTGTAGGATTTGACTCATTCATGCTTT
This sequence comes from Xyrichtys novacula, assembly GCA_962446985.1. Classification (NCBI taxonomy): domain Eukaryota; kingdom Metazoa; phylum Chordata; class Actinopteri; order Labriformes; family Labridae; genus Xyrichtys; species Xyrichtys novacula. The sequence goes on along the minus strand of OY660875.1, from coordinate 18,489,419 downwards.
AAACCACAAATTCCTGTGCAAAAATAATACGTGCGTCTACGTCTGATCATGTCTGTATATTTGTGATGACCTGGTCTGCACTGTCCATACCTGCCGGTAATCCCCGTTTCTCCAGTTTGGACTACATTTCCCATAGTCTGAGGAACACGTCATAACCAATCACGATCAAGCAGTAATCAAGCAGTAAGGAAGGGAGCCACGGCAGTAACACTTCCTGGAACAGGGAGGAGCGGGGGGGATATTCTGTGGATAGAAATAACATCTCTGCACCGTGGTAAGTTTCTTTTACTCTCAGGCCAATTTAAACCATTAACAATCGACGAAATGAAAATATATAGCTTTGTTAAATGGGCGTGTCCAGGTGACCGTCGTTGCTTTGGTTTAGTAAAGTTGGGCCGTTATGATTGGGCGGTTTGACGTTAGCTAACCCTGCTAACGGTACGAGCAAAGTCAATCTTAAATCAACAGTTCCGATAACTCACTTCTCCCCCCAGAGTAAAGATAGTGTGAATTTATTGTCTAGCTTGCTTATGATAACGATGCTGAACGAGGGTGAGGTCATAATTTACAGTTCTTTCGCTGGTTGTAGTGTTATCCCTTAAATGAAGCTAACTGATGCTAGCAGCGACTCGGGTTGATGTTGTTAGGTCGGTGGTCATGTGCAGTTTATGGAAGACTGTAAGCTCAGAGTCTAAATAGGAGAGATATATTTAGATTACTTTAAAGGAGTTTATAAAAACAACTACACTGACAGAGAAACTACGAAAACCTGGTGTAAGATGTAACGGTTTTCACAAACTTGAGAGTCTGAGTTTAAAGCTCCAGTGAGGAGCTTTCAGCTGATTACTTCTACTGGTGCCTTTTTATAAACTACAACCTTGACCACTGGGATAAGTGAATGACTGTCTTTTGTTTAGAAATACTGAGTAAAAAAGTGTAGCCGTGCCGACATCAGCACGGGTACCATGGTGCGTAACATGCCAGTGTGGCCATCTTGATAGACATAACAACACTAGGCGCATTGGAATGAATGAAATTAGGATGATGTTAGGTTTTAAAAACCAACTATATATTAGCTGACTACACAGTAAACAGAGAACGGAATGGAGAGAGAGAAACTTGGACTTAACATACCGAACAGGGACAAGCTGAACAATGAAGAAAGAGAGTGTCACCTAAGCTAAATTGCGGACATTGCTGGACTCGACCCATATGAACACACTGTATGGTCAGGAGATTATCTTGAGATGCTACCACCACTTAACCGAGTGCATCTGATGCAGTACCCCATTGAAGTAACAAGCTATCATACATTTAATTCCTTCCATAATGAAAAGTCTCTCTTGGCCCACGTTTTTTCACATCCAGTTGGGTACACAAACAACAACAACAAAACAGTCGTTTGCACAATGGCAGGTAATCATACGCAAACATGTCTGCCTTTCTCGCTCTCTCCCACACATTCACACACTTGAGCAAATATCATGTACTGAGGTACTGCATCAGATGCACTGGGTTACGTGGTGGTAGCATCTCAAGATCATCTTCTGACCTTACAGTGTGTTCACATGGGTCGCGTCCAGCAATGTCCGCAATTTAGCTAAGGTAACGCTCTCTTTCTTCATTGTTCAGCTTGTCCCTGTACGGTATATTGAGTCCAAGTTCTGCTCTCTCCATTCCGTTCTCTGTTACTGTGTAGTCAGCTAATAAATAGTTGGTTTGTAAAACCTAACGTTCTCCTAATTTCATCCATTCCAACGCGCTTAGTGTTATGTCTGTCACAATGGCCGTGCTGGCACGTTACGCACGACGCCCCCCATGCTAGCGTCAGCGCTGCTACACCTTATATGACAATATATCCTCGTACCACAGATGAAAAATACTCTATCATAACATACCAGCTCCAAATACCTTTGACACTGATGATTTAGATGACTAAGAAATGTATCATCAATATAAGGTAGACCAATTTGAATTAACTCAGGGAAATTATTATAAGAAAATAAGTTTATGCTGTGAAATAGTTTGATATACATCCAGGATTTGAACAATATGTTTGCTTAGCGATATTTTAGATTCGTGTAAGTGCTGTATAAATGAACATAAGCAGTTACTTCCTCTTAGTAAAGTAGTAGTTCCTCTTAAGAGCAGGAGGGAAGGTCAAAAGACACCAATGAACAAATGAAAGAGAATCAGATTATGGAGATCCTCGGTGCATGGTATTCCATCAAAATTAGGAATTTGAATGCTCCTTATAAGTGTTAGATGTTACTGTATGTTGGCAAGGATTTTGGATGACTTTAATAAAAGTTCGTGACTTAGATTTAGGGAAGAGGACAACAGCAAAACCTGCTTTTTGAGCAAATATCTGTTATTTCTAGCTGTGAAAATAGAAATGATCAATAAAGCAACTTTCAAATACTTCACTGTCTTTGGTCTATAATATGCACTTGTTGACTGTACACATTGTTGACATGGAAGTTGATAAGATTGCTGTGCTGGTTATTCACTGCTCTCTCTCTTGGTACCCTCACTCAGGCTTTTATTAAGTCTCATCGTTGCTGATCAGTATGATTGACGTAAAGGCATGGGCAGAGTACGTGGTGGAGTGGGCAGCCAAAGACCCCTACGGTTTCTTGACCACTATCATACTGGCCCTCACACCCCTATTCATTGCCAGTGCGCTGCTGTCGTGGAAGCTGGCCAAAATGATCGAGGCACGTGACCGGGAACAGAAGAAGAAGCAGAAACGTCAGGAAAACATAGCTAAGGCCAAGAGGACCAAGAAAGATTGAGCCTGTGCGGACAGAATGAGGGCATGACAAGAAACATAGGAGAGACCACCACACTCACAGCCCTCCTTGTTCTAAATAATGACACAGTGCCCTTCTTTGTCCTAGCCCTACTGTCAGCATAGGGGCCGCTGCGCCTCCTGTCTGGTGTGGGAGGAGGGACACTAGCCCCACAGGCCTCACAGTGCTGAGGCGGACAGTGCTGCCTGGAGGAGACTCGTTCCTGTGGGACTTTGGTCAGCAAGAGCACAGTGGTCATCTGTATGACGTACTTATACAGAGATCTGCTGATAATATTACGCAGCTGTTGCAGCACCTTGCATTCCATTATTAGAATCCATTTTCTGCTGAATAAACAATGTAATGAACATAATGGAACTTTATCCAAAGTACTCGCAAAACACCCAAATACTACTTTCTAACAAATAAAGTTTTCATGGTTGATAAAAAAAAATCAGTGTCTCTCAGTTGTGTTAATCTTGAACTGGAAAATATATAATGTAAATCATTACATATACACATATTATCCCTGCATGATTATGATAGTGTTTACCAGACACGTGAAGTTCTTATGTTGTGTCAGCATATTTAAGAGCAGCAACTTTCTTTCAAGTTACACAAACATACCTGAGTGCAAAAAGGTTGTGATTAGTGACTGAGGTTACATAAGGCTGCATTCATGAGAACTACAGTGGACACACAATGTAATACAATAGGTGAGTTTAAAGGGATATGCTGGTGTAAAATTAAGTCAGGATCAAACACATTTAACACTGAGTTAGACACCCCCTCGAGAGATGAATGTTGCCGACTGCTTGCTTCTCTCGATATACAAATAGTCATACTTGCATATAAAGCTAAAAGGCTGTTTGGTGGCTAGTGCTGTGGCAAGAACCCTATATGTACTGTTGATGAAGTTAGGTGCTGTTCTGAGCATTATTTGTGGCTATAGAGTGGCGTTTTGGTTGAGCGCATGGCTCCTCAGACCACTGTGTATATCTATCGTGCGGTCGTTACTAAAGTTGGTATAACTACAGAATTCATCTCTCGACAGGATGTCTAACTCAGTGTTACAGTGTGTTTGACCCTAACTTAAGTTTATGCCGGAATATCCCTTCAAGGGTAAAGGAAAAAAGGAACAAAAGATTTGCAGGTACGTTTTTTTTCTTTTTTTCCATATGTATATATATATATATGTTCTAAAGGATGTGAACTGGGACTGTTTTGGCCATGTTTCAATTTTTTTTTTTTTTTACATAATTTTGTATTTAGAGCACTGTATGGTCTAAAATTGGATCTATGTGCAACGATTTCCTTTATTTATATGCAGAAAAAACAATTTTATTTATAGTTATGTAGTCACGATGGGTAATGCTGTTACATGTTTTTGTTTTATTTGTGTAAGCAGATAGAACACTTCTCATTTGACAAGTCACATGTATTGCTTTCAGCTTAATTTTTATCAGTGTACTGTGACCACTTGAAAATCAGGCCATATCAGTTTCCAAGTTCACGTTGTTTTTCAGTGCGTGTATAACCCCGCTGAACTTTCTGAGACTCGACTGTAACTAACATGCACTCTGATCTCAAGTTGAACCTCTTTCCTTGGGATCAGTATAGTGTTGCATTATCCCATCTCATGACGGGTAATTTATCAACAGCAGACATTAAGTCTAATAAATAGAAACATTATACTGTAACAAAAGTTTCATGGCTCCATCTTCAGGCCTTGGCAGGTTGTAGCTGACGATATTAACAGGGATCTTATCAGTCACAAGGTCAAACAGGCCTTTTTTCCTCATTTGCTTCCCCGGCAAACATCCATATTTGTTATGTTACAATACTTGAATCTAAAGGTTATCCAGAATGAATGTTTTTTACTCATACTAGGCATCTGCTTTAATCTGTTTGACATTTCGTATTATCTATTAACTCTTAATTTCAGAGCTGAGGAGTCACAACAAAATAATAAAATAGTCAAAATTTATTTAAAACGATCTCTTACAGCATCCCTTTAACATGGAAGAATGTATTTGTTGTTAGTTTCTGCTACTTGATATCAAATCATTGCCCTTACAAACTCAGCTTCAGGAGGAGTGATTATTGTCTTGTACATGAATAAATTTTACACAGTGGGACTGGGCCAATAAAACAACTTAAATAGATCATTACACTGAAAGAAAACTAGTGCTGAATAATGTTTAAGTAAGTCATTTCAGACAGATATCAGCTGTTTAAATCCAGGTGGTTCTGAGATCGTAGTTTGTGTTTTGGCTGACCAAAGTATCTAGATATTAAAGATACTGTGTGTCTAGTGCTAAATTCTAAAGTCCAACCTCAGAGTGATTATCAGTCTTACACTTGAAGCTCTTTTCAAGAGGCTTTTTATTATGTTACAATTTACAGCAGTCTTAGACTGTTTGGATGTCTTTGTCTATTTCTTTGGATTTGGTGCCCAGGATCCAGGCTGGAACGTGTTTGCAGTGCTGGTTGGTTCTTCGCTGAACTCCTGCTTGCCAAAGCTGGTGCTGGCTGCATGGCCTGTGGCCAAAGTTCTTGTAGGAGTTGCCACCAAACCTTCCTCATACTCCTTGGCCTGTAAAGCGAGATCTTTTTCCTCCACCTCCTTTGCTTTCAGTTTGATCTGCTTCCTGTAGGACTCATTCTTCAGCAGCTCCTGTCAACACAAAATTAAAGACGCATTAATTAAAAATGTGATACCAGAATGATTTTTCAACCTGAGACATAGATATCAACTAAACCCTATTTCAAAAGAAGCAGCTAAAAGTTATTGAGTGAAATAAGGAGAATGTCAGGACAACTGAATGATACATTCCATTTCCTTATCCCCACGCTAATATTGTGTTGAGCTTTAACTTCACCTGTTGTCCTAAAATTGACTGCAACCATGTGAACGTGTTATATATATATATATATATACACCATACCATACTAATTGTACATAAGCTCTATGTATGCAGGCCACTGCTATAGAAAGTTGAATGCTGAAATATTGCTGAAACAGGTTTGCAAGTTTAGAATAATGACATTGGTGGGTGCTATCTTCACATGTGTAGTGGTTTGAAATAATGATCGCCATTTCACATTTATTTCATATGTCGGCTAAACGGCATTGAAAGTATATCCCTGAGTATGTGTTTGGTGTCAGCGTGGGGGTGGTCGTACAGCTTTTGTCCAATGCCAGTTAAGTCTAGTACATGTTGAAGGATTCTAAAGTGGCTGTTAAATGAACTCAAACCTCATACAGGATGTAGAATGTAATAGCTTTATTTTCATGGTCATACTTAGCAGACATTAATGGGGAACCTATATGAGATACTGTATGTGGCCTAAGATTATACAGAAAACACATTTTCACAGGTATTTATGTCACGCTTTTGCCACAACTTCTCTGCCACAAGATTAGCCAATTAAGGAATAATAAAAAGTTATAGTTTGTGTTCAAACTTCCCCATGAATCAGCAAATTTCCTACCTAATGTAGCTGGCACTGCTTACAACCTTCAGTCACTTCACCACCACTCGCTGTTTATAGATGTGAGCAGAAGGAGTGTCCCAATACAATTTTAATATTGGATATCTGTCCGATATCAGCAAAAACATGAATATCGTAAAAAACATGAATATCGTATTATATCGGCCTGCATTCAAAATCTCCGATATCAGCACTCCGATACAAGCAGTCCATTTCAGACTCCGCTCTGTCACCTCTATCTGGCAGCACCTGGATCCAGCATGTACAGCCCATGTAATCATAGCAACATTGTGTACTAAGGTATTAGCAAAGTAGCAAGGACTCGGAGTGATGTCTGCTGTGTGGCAGTATTTTTCGTTAAACTCAAAAAAAGACGTTGCAGCTGAGTGCAAAACTTGTGCACAAGTTTGTACCAATATTGGATCAGTATCGGCCAATACTGAAGGCTACAATATCTGTATCGTATCAGAGGTAAAAAAAAAAAGTTGTATTGTGAGCAGTATTTAAGCCACCAACCAAAACTAAGAATAAAGAAAACTGAAAGGGTCACTCGTGTCCCTGTCTGTGGTAGTAAAGAAACACTTTTGTAAAAAATATCAGCCTTTTGAATAACTGTTCAGACTCATATTGAAGAGGACTGAAAGTTTGAATACCTCTAAACTGTCCTGCAAAAACTTCCTGAATAAAAGTCTCCATGGAAAATTGATTATTTCAGTTTTGTTGTTAGGTGAAGCAAAAAAGACAACTGCGACAAAGTCCAAAGTACCAGACAAGTGAAGCTGCACTGGGCATCATCCAGGAACAAATGTGAGAAGCTGCCGTGTATAAAGTCAGGCATTTACCAGCCCTGAACAAGCCCGCTCAGTTCTCCTATATTGGTCTAATAAACCTGGGTTAAAATGTAGTGCTTGGAACAGATCGGTAAGCTAACATGACAGGAGGCATTCGCCGTATAAACAACCATTTCAGCTCATGGAAACAATTACAACCTGAACACGGTCCACCACTTGAGCTACAGCTAGTGTCCAGTGATGTTAGCCTCTCCCTAGCATGGGAAACCAGAAAAAGAAGGGAGGACTGGGCATTATGCTGTTGTGTTTTGGCAGGACTGAAGGACTGGAAAAGAGACGGGGAGAGCCATGGCCAAAAAGCCCCGCTTTGGGGAGGGAGACAAACATACTGAGCTGCTTTTCCAGCCTGTTAATGACAGGATTTAATCCAATCAATTTATGTCGGCTTGGACCAGGAAGAGAGGGAGCGTGACAAGGGGTAGGGTAATGTGCTGGGAGTGAAGCCTTGGCCACATCAACACTGTCCAGCTGTCGATGGCAGCTATTGGGCAGACGCAAGGCAGAAAATTGGAAGAGAATGTTCTGGCAGCAGAGGCAGGGGATGGCATTGGCCACTGGCAGGAGAGAGGACACAGAGAGATAGAAAGAGGGCCTGGGTACTGGCCTTCTAAGGGATTTCCTATAGACCCACATTTCTCTGGCCAAATGATTTCCAGCATTCTCACATTTAAAGAGCAATAAACCCGGAGAGAAGAACATGAGGGGAAAAAACTGCACTCCTTCACCATTCCCTTCTTGGAGACTGCCAGAAATAAAACACAAAAAGCTGAGATGCTGGGGAAAAAAAAGACAGTAAACTAGGACATGGTGTCAGTGAGCCGCTTGTTCAGAGGCTGTCTTTGCTCTCTGTCTCACCATCAACGCGCTTCAGCTGCTGTTTATTCTAACACCTGTCCCCCAAAGTTCCTGGATTCAGTTTGCAACTGTAAGATAAAACAAATCAAAGCTATTTCCTCTCTCCATCTTTACTTCTCTCCCTCCCTTGTAACCAGCCCCCCTGAGTCCAACCATCAGCTCAGCAGGGAGGCTGTGGGGAAGAGGAAGAAGAGGAGGAGGAGGAGAGTGGGGTGGGGGGGCGTACCTCGATGGAGGGGGGCTCCTTCCGTCTGCCTCGGATCCAAGCTGGAGGAGTTAGAGAGAAGAGAGAAGAAAAAAAAAAGAGTGAGCACACCCACACAAACATACGGTGCACAAACAAAACCTGCAGTCATATTTAAAGGCTGCAGCTATAGCATCAGTGAGTAACCAAGCTAGCAGCAGGGAGACTGCTGCACCCAGGGTTTCTTACTTTGTTTTGCCTCATTTTACTGAGGAAACTATGGGGAAACAGGCAGAATGGTAAAACTGGTTCTACTCAGTATAAACTCAGAACACTGATACTGCTTTAGTCGAAGCAGAGCTGGGCCACTGAGCGCTGTGTCTCAGCAGAGAGAGTGTGGATCTGCTCTGATCTTTGAATTTGAAAGTACACACTCTGTCATTTTCTATCACTACCTCTGTCCTTCTTCCTCCTCCTGAGAAGAGCTGTGTCTGTCTGTCATCTTTCTCTCCACTTTTTTTTTTTTACTCTTTAAGGAGCTCTATTTTGGCTGAGCTGGCTGCACGGCGGCGCAGGTTAAAGGGAACGAGGAGGAGAGAGAGAGAAAGCGAGATTTTCTAACTCTTCCTCCTGCTAGCGTAGGGATTCTGGGCCTCTTTTATCCCTTTCTTATTTGCATCCTGATGAAAATGCATGAGGGATGGGGCGAAGCAGGATGAGGGGTTTAAGGTGGATAAAGCCAGTCTGAGACAGAGGGAACAGTTTGTATCCAGTTGTAAGAAATCTGAAACACTATTTTATGGTACGGTTGTATAACACCAACAGAAGGCGTCTTTGATAAACTCATGAGTACGCTTTTCCCCACCCCCATATTGCATTATAAAAAAAGAAAAAAAATCAATGGATTAGCTTGGGCCCCAAAGATGCTGCCATGAATTTGTTATTCCATTTTATTTGTGCTGCACTTTGTGTACTCTGCGAGGTAGCACCGGTGTTTATATTGTCATTTATCTCTTGTAGTGATAGTGATAGTTTAGGTTTGTAACCGTGATGCTGCAGTCCAGACTCACCATCCCACTCCGTCGGTATGCTGCCTACTGTGTACTCAAATTCTGCAGGATTGGCTGCCTCTATGATCCGCTTGGCCCGGACCAGTCTTCCTGGAAAATGAAAAGAAAAAAAAAAGAAAAGGAGAGAAAGGATGAGAGAGATTCTCCACAATGATGCACACATAACGCAAACAAACACAAAGAAGGTGTAGACGCAACGCTCTCAAGTCTCCTGCTCCTACAGACACACGGATATAGACAGACACACAAAAACGCAGAGGAATGACAGCGCTGTGACAGGCCATGGATGATTACCTCGTGGCCCCTCGGGCCCTTCTCCTCAGATCTCGCTGAGTGGCTCCAAATCTGGGCTAAGCCTTTATGCAAATCAGCCTCCTCTTTAACCCAACCAACCACAGCCCCCTCGCCGACATCCCTCTTCCAATCAGAGTGTTCTGGCTAACAATGCCCTCCAAAATCAACATCAAGCTGAGCAGGAGACAAAAGAGGTCAGATATCACAGAGAACAGGAGAGGCACGAGCTGCGTGGAATATTAAGTGCTCCTTTCCCTATCTGTATACAGCACGGCGCGCGCTAGCAGCAAGGCCACCGCCAATTATTTTTGGTCGAATCTGCTGATTAGACAAGTTTGGCTGGCACACAATGACATGGAGACGGAGGTAGGGAGATGGTGTGGGGGGACAATAGAGGGAGAATAAGAGAAAGCCGGGGAATTAAATGATCCAGTTGTGATGTTTCTTTTGTGTGAAGCTTCATACAGTGTAATAAGAAGTGCTGTGTTTCCATAGTTTCTCCTCGCAGGTAGCCTGGATGTCCATCCATCGCTCACATCCCTCTGAGAAATGATGAGGCAAGCAAGGAGGGGTAGAGGCAGAGAGAGAGAGAGAGAGAGAGAGAGAGAGTGATGATGCATGGCAAACATGGCTAGGAGGAGAAAAATGGATGGGCAAGGAAAACAACACGCTCCAAAACACAGACAATCTGTCAGGATTCCATCACCGTTTCTCCGCAGCTGACTGGACATGGACAAATGGAGGCAACCACCTCCATGCACAGCGCAGACTGATGGCCTTAATGTTTACTTCAGCCATGACAGATCGCTGTGGCACAAGTGATGGATGAATGATGGCACTCAGAAAGTGTGTTTACAGGAGGCTGGGCTGCTGCTGCTGCTCCAGCCTTCAAAATAAAAGTTTATCTGTTTGGTGTTTAACGAAAATTGAATTAAAGACAAGATCATTTTTATGGATCTGCTGTTCTGCAATCTTGCTTTACGGGGATGATTCTTCTCAATACAACATCAAGCCTTTATCCTGTAATCAGGTCAGCTAATTAGGCTAGTATTGCTTTGGTTCTGCTTTGGTTCCCACTAGAATGTCACTATAGGGCCTCACAGGCTCCAGCTCTACAGCACCAGTTTTCTACTATCCAGTCTTAAAAAAAACACACTTTTTCTATCACCTTATCAGCCATGCACAGAGTAAAACACATCCCTATGATCCTCGCTTTGTTTTTTATGCATGCTTTAAAATGTCTTCTGAGGAACACTTTCCTGGAAACCCCCCCTGATAGCAGAACAAAAAGATCTGCCAGCAAACAAAAGACTGTGTTCTCTAGGCAATACTAGCAAATACATTTAACAGGTATGCTAATTATGAACAGATCCTATCCATATTTGCATTGGGTGTGGGTGGCAGCAGAGTGAAATGGTACAATTATGACACAGTCCCCACAAGCGACGTGCTTGGCTACAAGCTAATGCTTAACTAAAAAGCATAAAAAGAGGCACCCACTTTCTCTTTCTCTGTGCTCTCTACTCCGTCACACAGCACCATGGCTCTCCCCTTGTCTTGTTGCTTTTGCAGCATGACTAAACCCCTTCCACCACGGCTTTCATCCTTGGATTTGAATAACAAATACAGTATGTACATATATTTATGAAACATGGCTGATCCTCCCACCACATACACATTGGGAGGAGGCGTGTCGCCCTGATTGAGGTGAATCTGTCTCTTGGTATCTTTGATCTGGGACAACTGTGGTGGAAAAATAAAACAGCACACAGAGGCAAAGGCTGTGTGCTATACTGGTGAAAAACTTCAAAAAGAAAAAAGTGTGTCACCTCAGAGAAGCTGCTGCTCACTAAGAGAAACAAATAACTTAAATAACCTCACAAAATATGTAATTTAATTTTTAAAGAATTAAAGCATAACATTCATCTTAGTTTTAGGGCGCTTTAAGCTCACGGGGCCACTTAAAAAAGAGCTGTATCCAAACAACACAAAAAAGATCGTAACTTTTCCCTACAACTATAACACAGAGGACACAGTTCCGATTTTAAAGCTGCAGTTGCTAAATTTTACAATTTTTCACAATGAAACCAAATTAATAATAACAACAACAACAACAACAATAAAAATAATAACTATTTATATAGAACTTTTAAAAACAAGCGTTTACAAAGTGCTTTAATATGCAGGAACACAAAGAAGATAAAAACTCCAGAACAACAACAAGAGAACACTTGGGGTAAATGTCACATTACTGGCAATAAAGAAATAAAATAAAATAAAATAAAATTCGGTGGAAGACATAAAAGCTTTGAAAATGATGGAAACAGTAAAAAAACCCTCACCACAATATTTAGTGTTAAACTGACCATGAGGGTCCTGAAAAGAATTAAAAATAATAAAAGACTTGAACAGTGCAAGTAAACCTGGGCTTGATGTAACAAATGTATGTCAACTCACAATAAGATGTACTGATTATATGGTGCACCAAGCTGTTACAAAGCTCAGACTTTCACCTAAAGTGAGAGAAATAGAGAGAGAGAGAGGGGGGTGAGTATGAAGAGGTGTTAGGAGCTCTGGATCTCAGTGGGCCCCCTTGTGACAGGTCTGCCTTCTCATCACTCACTTGGGGAAACCTACTTACTAGTCAAATTCACATACACACACACGCACACAGTACACACACCAACACCCACACTCACTGGCTACAGAGTAGGCAGATTAACCTGAGGGACAGGAGCGAGGACGCTGCCTCTTACCGTGAAGGACAAACGCAGCACAGCGTTAGAGAGGGGGAGGGGCCAGCGGCAGGAGGAATGAAATCCCACCACATAAATATTCATGAGCCATCTCACCTGTCTGAGCGCGACTCATCTGTGAGCCTAGCTGTGGAACCGGAGGGGGGGAGGAGGAAAGGAAGGAAGGAAGCAGAGGAGGGAGGGAGGCAGCAGGATGGGTGAGGGGTTGCCTTGGCAGCCAGATCGGGAGCCAATCAACTGGCAGGTACGCGTCTTTCTCTTGTTCGTTAGAATAAGACGTGATGCGCTCTGAGGGCTGCTCTTTGAACCCTGAACACACCCCACTAAACTCTATCACCTGCTTCAACACACACACACACACACGCACGCACGCACACACACACAAACACTAAACCCCCAACTTCACACATAAGCTCCCAGGTGAGTACTGCTGGGGGCGACCTGAGAGGTTTTTCACCTCCACAATGTCATTGCAGGTGTCTTGGGCTGTCTCCGTGGTGGTGTGCTTTCCTCCTGCGCTCTGTCTTTGATTACTGACGCAGATGTCAAGAGAAGGGGAGCTCACCTCGACGGGCAACATGCAGGTGAGAAAAACCCTAAAAAAAACTATCAGCAGCAGACAGAGCAGTCAGCTCCAACTGATGGTCTTACAGTTAATGCCCATTATTACTGAACCCAATGTCTGATTCATAAACACCACCACAGTCTGGAAGGCCTGACAGATATATCTAATGGCTGATATTATTAAGGATGCACCGATCAGATATTTGGATCAGATATCAGCTCCGATATTGACAAATTAACTGGATTGGATACTGGATGAATAACTCCGATAAAGCGTTTTGATCCAGTCTTTTTTTCTTTTAATTAATATCATACACAGCTAACATACAGAGAATCAGCATATTTAACCCTGTAGAATCTGTATGGCTAATATTTAATATGAGGTTTATTAAAGAAATCTCAAACTAGTTGGACTATTCAACAAACAGCACCTATTGTGATGTTTGAGTTAAATGCCATTGAACTCCATCCATCCCCTCACAATGGACCGCAAACAGCGTCACTCTCAGTTTTCCCTCATAGTAAGAGAAAAGCAGTGAGTTTCAGACCTGCCACTGTGTTGGAACAAAAAAGCCATCCTGCAGCAGAGAACCATCAGTCTGGTATATTGAGTCTAGTTTATTCCTCTCCAGCTGGGCTCTGTGCTGGAGACGGATGTGGGGGGACTGAGACATGCATGGTAATGGACGGCTATATGAAGATGGAGTGATCCGATAAGCATCAGTGATACAAGGGCAACCAGGTAACAACACTGACACCCTCGCCTCCTTTCTCTCTCCCTCCAATCCCTAACCCTGGAGGGGGGAAAATAGAGGGGATGTGTGATACCTGTAACCATGGTTACCTATTAGCCCTGAGCCTGGTGACGCTGGGATGAGGTTTGGAGGGAAAAGGCCAGGCCGTTGTTTTGCATCAGTTCTGGTGAGAGGAGGAGCTTAGCCATAAAGTAGGCCTGCTCATGCTGCTGCTGTACGCTTTTTTATTCAGCCCTCATTCTGTTTGTCCCTGTTGCTGTCGATCCCGTTGAGGCTTGAGCAACTCGCTGCAGAACAGAGGAGAATTATTCATATAAAAGTAATAACGCGCAGAAAAAGAATACCCTGATTTCCCCTGTGTGTGACTTTTAACTAAACCCCAGAGCACTTGAGGGTGGAAGGGATACTTTAGCCTCCTTCCACTTAAGACCACCCATTCTCTCAAAGTCTCCTCTCTGCCTGATGGGCTGTGGAGAAAAGGACCATGTCGAGCCAGGAAGTCACCATCCTTTGTGAGGCTATGGAGCAGTGTGGATGCCGCCTCCTCTGCTCCCTTCTTCCTCCCTTTCCTCCTCCTCCTGAGCCCCATGTGTGCGATGTCCAAGCACTGAGCTGTCCACCCCTTTCTATTCACCTCCATCACCCTCATCCAACCCCCTTCTTTTCTCCCTTCTCTCTCTCTCCATTAACCTACCTCCACCTTCTCTCTCGCCCCCTCTATCTATCTGCCTGTTCCACCCACTCATTTCACCCTCTTTCTGTCAGAAACACTCCTTTCACTTTCACTCTCTCCATTCCCCCCCACTCTATAATTTCACCCCATATGTCAGCATCCCCCTTGTTCTTTGTCACTCACTTTCTGTACCCCACCTTCTTTTTTTTCCAGCCTCTCTTGGCCTTATCTCTCCTCCCTTACTCCTCCTAGCCCTATTTCTCTCTGCCTGTCTGCTTTATTAAAATATTCTGAATTGAATAAGCAGTGGCAGGCTCCAGGAGATGTCTGCTTGTGTGTGAGAGTGTGTGTGTGTGTGTCTGTCTCTCTGTCTGTCAGTCCTTCTGGGTGAGTTTGTGACTGACAGGGAGCCCGAGGTGTCAAAACATCTCGCTGGCCATCTGACCAAAGAGAGAGAAAGACGTGAATTCATTGGACAGTGAGTCACGAGGGCTAAATGGAAACACGTTTTGGATTAATTTGCATTAAACTAATCCATTTTTTTCCAATCCAATCCGATACCAATACCTGGGTTGAGCGTATCGGCCCATATCTGATACCGACCCAATACTACGGTTGAATGAATGAACTGTATACCCAACCCTGTGAGTGAAGGCATCAGGCTTGACATTAGCCTTGTTAGAAAAAAGGTACAAAATTAACACAGATTTAATATTTTACTTCATATTATTTATTAACAAATGCCACATTAGCACACAGCAAAAAGAAGTGAGACATTCATGTAAACATTAAGTGCAAAAGGATAGACAGACAGATAGACAGAATATAGAGCGAACAGAACCGCTGCGTTGCGATGGGAGCACTGGATTGGCGTTGTTCATCAGTTATCCGATCAAGTTAATTTATCAATATCGGAGCCGATACCCAATCCAAATATTGGATTGATACATCCCTAATTGCATGAATATAGCTCTGTCAGACAGGCAGAGTCTGAAGTGGATACAGTCACAGGTCTACTGTAGATAAGGAAGTGTTAAAGAGACCTATACATGCTTGGAGTACAGATACTGGAGCGAGGCCCATGTGTAATGTTCCACCATAAGAAATAAATGTGCCTGTTTCTCATTTTCAGCATCTATCTTTTCAAATGCCTTTTTAATGAAGTAGTTAAGCCACTCCATGATGTTCCACCTCATGCACAAATAAATACACACTTGGCAACCAGTGTATGCAGAGAGATGAGTTAAACCCACTTGGTTTCCCTATAATGATTAAACAACCTTCATTTAAACCCCATGCATTGCAAAGCTGCTGATCAATTAACATGATTTAGTGAAGCATCTCTGGACATCGCGCCTCCGTGGTAAGCACTGACTTAGTGTCCTACTGTAGGATAGACCTTCCTTCATCACACCCTAGGGATGACTTGTGGCAGAATAAACAGCCATTTGGACCCCCGTCTCTCTCCGCTGCGACTCTTTCCATGGAAATATGCGGCTTGAATCAACGCTCTGATGACACACAGCCATCTGTTGTTGTGTTATGAGTGTTTGGGCATGAAGTGGAGAGAAAACACACAATCTCTATATTTTTTTCTTTTTTGTTAAAAAAACAAAGAAGATAAAAATGCACGCACACATGGACGCTATCACAAATGCACAAACTAGTAAAAGACACAAACACACATACACACACCTCCTCCCCGAGTCCCCAGAGTCGCCCATCCTGAAATAGCAGAACTGAGGCCTTTTCAGTTTTTCACTTCATAGAACACAGCTAAGAATCAAATAAATAATAGACAAAGAGAGAGGGATAGTGATAGGACAGCGAGTCAATGCATCTTTTCTCTGCAACAGTGTGGCACACCTCTGAAGACCCTCTGAATCCCTTCCATTCTCCACACAGCAGAGAGGACCAATAGATTAAAACTGCATGGCACAC
Source organism: Xyrichtys novacula (assembly GCA_962446985.1). NCBI lineage: Eukaryota > Metazoa > Chordata > Actinopteri > Labriformes > Labridae > Xyrichtys > Xyrichtys novacula. The sequence continues at coordinate 18,473,189 of OY660875.1, read as the reverse complement.
ACTGCTAAAATGAATAGCGCTAAAAATACATCCTTTTCACCGAGACATGAAAGGAAACTGCCTTTCCCCTGTCCAGTATTGAGCAGCCATTGATTCCAAGACAAAGGCTACACCTCCTCAAAGAGGTAAGAAAAATAGCAATCATACAGGCAATTATTTTCAAATGTGCCTGCAGCGGCCGATAATGTCAGCGCGCCTCTCTTCCTAAATAAAGGGAGGGAAGGCAGGCGTCAAGGCTGCAGGCCCGCTGCTGAAGACGAATGAGCCCATCCACAGAATGCTTCGCTTTCATCTGGGCAGCATGACACGGCGCCCCATGCAGTGTGAGGCAGAGCCGGGCCTGGGGGACAGACACACACACAGAAAGAGGGAAGAATATAGATTCGCTATTCAGTTCTATGGAGCGAGTACAAGGCAAAGACCTTCTAAAGACCAGTGGCCAGATTGCCAGTGGCTTTCTCTTGTAGTTCGGCCCATAGACAACAATCACTGGGGCCCCACCGCCTATAGCAGCGCTCCCTCTGTGGGGCAGCAGCATACAGTAGGCCTCTTTAGCTAGACCCTTTCTAAAGCCAGAAACAGAGACAGACACACTCTCCCTCTCTAGGCGTGTACTTCAGACTCAGGCCTTTTTTCGTTTTGATGTGCAGAAACATCTGAGGAAAGGGGGGATAGAAAGCTCTCTGCTGGGTCTAGCCCTCCGCACTGCTGAACTTGAGTGTTGTGAATAGAAATCTTCACTGGACCAGCTTCAAAGGAGGGAAATCAAGAGGCAGCGATGAAGTGGAGGGGGAGAAAGGGAAGGAAGGACTAACTGGAGGCAATTAAAGAGGTCAACCTAAGGAGGAATCTTGAGCAGTTGTTGAGATTTGGCAGAACAGTTTCACATAGAAAAAAGAACATTGCGTCCTTTTATTTCTTCTTTTAAGCAACCATTAGCATCCTTATAAATAGCCTACTGCACGCAGAATTGCTTATGCCCCAGTTTTCTTAAGTTAACGGAACGAGAGAGGTAGAAAATGGGAGCAGCAAAGCATGGATAAAGGTAGAGAGGGTTTGACTGAACACAGGGGATGGACAAATGAACTCAAGAAGTAGGCAAAGTAGAGAGATAGAGTGAGAGGAAGAGGGGAGAGACTCCTCACCTACTTCAACCACTACTCATGTGCCGCAGTGGAAAGCCCTGCGGTCCATGCCTTAAGGCCCTGAGCCCACGCTTGGCCTATCAGTTTAAGATCAAAAAGAGCCCGCTTTAGCAAGACATATGGACTGAATAATGCATCTGCTTTATTTCCACAAGGCTGGACGGGGTGAGTGGCAGAAAAAAAGGGGGCAAATGTGTGTGCCGTATTTTTCTATTTGTTTCTTATGACTTAATATATGAGTTTGTGTCAATGTGAATGCCTGTCGCGGGGTTTATGAGGGTGTTTTGTTTCGTAACAGCTTTTTTCTACTGGGGCACTAGCCTCTCTACAGTGTCAGTCACTGTGATTGGACAGTGAATGCGGTAGCCTGTAGCGTGCTTGAAAATGGGCTTGTGTGATGTCTCATTTGAATAGTCTGACAGCCAGGGGTGGAGGAGCAGCCTAGTAATGAATTATAAATATGAGGTGGGCGCAAGTTTTCCCCGCAAACTGCTGAGAAAAGGTGAGGCACAAAGTCAAGTTCAGTCAGAGAGAAAGCAGCTGGAGGACAGTCCCTCTGCAGCAAACCAGAAAAACACAAACGTGTGGGGTTTGGTCCCCTGAGGAAAGTACCACTAAACGTATGCAATGTATGATAAGCCTGTAAAGATATCAAACATAACGTTTAACCAAGAGAGGGAGACAAACACAAAACATGTGAATGTGATTACACAAATATGGTCCTTGTAATTCTGGCAAATATCATACAGTGTATAAAGCTTTTGGGATTAACACGTCAACAGTCCATGGCTTGTTAACCAGCAGTATCATGTCTAGGGTAATCAAGGGTCATGCTCTTGGACCTGTGACCCCTGACCTGTGGCCTTAAGTTGAGGACAGACCCCTGCAGATGATGATTAATGGTGGTGCTGAAAGGAAAATTCGGCTAATGAATTGAGCTTGAAAATTGCACTTACGAGCACACTTTGCTTACCTCAGAAACAAGTTTACAACTCAAGTACTGGGAATTATACCTGCGTGTTTTTATAATCACGGTAAAAGTCACAGTCTTGAGTGTCTTTCTGACAGGAGAGCCTATAGGGGAGAGTGGGGTAAGTTGAGACACCCCCTGTGGCTTGGAAATGGTATAAAAAAAACTGATCATGTGACCAAACTATGATGACAAAAACTATGATTGCCTTGATGTAGAGATCCGAAATATGAAAAATGACTCACTTACCCCACTCTCCCTATATCAGAATGCCTTTATTCCTCTTCTCCCATTGCTTAATCGAGCCTCCAATAAAACCCTTCTCCAGACACTACAGAAGTTAAGATGGTATACTGCAGCAGAACTCACATTGAGCCAGTCATTCATTTTAGAGAACGTGTCCTTGGCCTCAGCTCAGTCTGTGACAGTGCAAAGGACACCATTGGCATCTCACCATGGATTAGCCTGATGACACAGTTCTACTGCTTGGCTTGAGGACTGCCATATCTCAGAAGGGATATATGACCTCCTTCTAAATCCTCATCACACACGTAATACTCTAAAACAGTCCAATACTCGTTCCTCAGGAAGCCCCGTGTAGCTGTCAAAGTTCTGTCAAAGTTAGAGTTACTAAACTTTAGTAAATCGCATTTAAATCCTCAGCGGTCGCATTGAAAACACTTTGAGGGACTGCCTGTTGAGGTGGGGGCGACATCTAGCGGTAAGATTATTGTAGTGCAAGGGTAGCCTAAAGCTAAAGTCAATCACAATTTCAGGGAAAAGTACAGCTGAATATGTGCATTAGAAAAGCTGGACTCAGTATATATTATTATTCCATAGTGAAATTGACATATTTTGTCATTTCAACACACTAGTGACGTGAAGCTACCTTTGCCACTGTGAAATGGTCCATGCATATACAAAAAAAAAGTGTTTAGGTAGCCTCAATTGAGCTTATTTTAACCTTTCTTGCCCTTCTACTTGCATGTGGGTTCAAGCACTTTGAAGAGTGTCAGAATAAAGCCCATTGATAAAACACATTAAGGATGAACCTACCTGTCCATGTCTTCTGCTCTGGGATTATGTAATATTTATTCCCAAAATGATCTGTGCCCACGTGGTCGCGAACTATTCCAAACGTGCGCCGGAAAAGGCCGACAATCCTGCTCATGGTGTTTCCAGAGAAACAAAAAGGTTTCTAGCTGGATATCTGTGTCCCTTGGTCAGTGAATGTCCTCTCACTGGGTTGTTTATGCAACTCCTCAAATGGGTAGAGAATCAATAAACTGCTTTGCAATTGGACAGTTTTACTCAACCGACCAATCATCACAGCTTTTGTAGAGTTGACGTATGCGCCAACATGGCGGCCAAACGCACCGAGTTGCTGCGAAGCTAGTTGAAATTGGAGTAAAATAAAGTATATTAACTCACGCATTGTATCCAAATTACTTTTAAATATCAGATTTTCTTATTACGGAAATATTGTACGCTGGTATGCCTTTCTATACCCGCAAACGTTTAGTTTACGGTAACAACTGTTTACAGTGTAGGTAACATGCTAGCCTCTGAGCTAGGTTATTGTACGGTATCAGATTAATTACTCTACATTTTTCATTCATTTCGCTTTACTTTGAGGCAATGTTGGGATATCTGACAGCAAGACAGGCGGGCCTGGATGACCCCCTACGACTGAGACGCGCAGAGTCAACAAGAAGGTGAGAGAGGGTGCCTTTATTTCAACCAGGGAGGAGGAAAACAGCACTGTAAAATGCAACTCTCATAGATGTACCTTTTGACTTTACTCCCCCAAAAAGGGTCCAGAGTCTGAAGTTGAATCCTGACAGAGATGTGGACAGAATCCATGGAAATGGCATCAACACCATTGACATCGAAGCAATAGAGGGCAGATAGTAAGTCCACTGAGACCTGATCTATTGTATGTTATGATTGACAGGTGTGCCTAATATTTTGCCCTTCATCTTTGTGAATGAAGTGGACAAAATATCATGGCAATGTCAACAAAAACTGATTATGTGGATGCTTTCTGGATGTCAAATAAATGGTAGAGCTGCTGTATTAGATTGCTTTCTATTGCCCAGGTATTTACAGTGTTATGGCTGGTAGGGATAGTTCATTTTTCACACCACCTCGAATCAACATGTTGTTTCAGTGGTAAGGACATGAGTGATCAGCATAGGTTATAAGCATTCACAGCTTGCACTAACCATGAGTCTCGAGTGATCAGATCTGACCCTCCCACTTAAGAGACAAATGAAAATTATTGAAGGGCACCGCCTTCCAGACCACCTCCTTAAGTGAACTGAGTGATCAGTGATCAGTAGATACTCATGAGCGTTTACATCTGGACCTAAGACACTTGTAATAACATCAGCCAGACAATAATTATAACCATAATAGTAATAATAATAATGTTATTTATGTAGCACTTTTCAAGACAGAGTTACAAAGTGCTTCAAGACATAAACACAGAATAGAAATAGTGGTAGAACATACAGCAGACATCAAAACAATTTCCAAAACAGTCAGTCAGTAGGTATGATTTGGAATTCAATAAAAGATGACACCCCAACCATGTTAAGTTTTTATAATAAGTTAAGAATAGTTATGATAATGATAATAGATATTAAAATTAAACAAAATAAAATGAGTTAAGTCTTCATGCAAAGTTAAGACCTAAGTTAATGGTCATATCCACTAAAAGCACACTTATAAAAATGGATTTTTAAACGAGTTTTAAAAGAGGATAAGGAACTTGCCAGTCTGATTTCCTCAGGGTGTTTGTTACAGAGAGTGGAGGCCCTGACAGTAAAGGCCCAGTCCACCTTGGTCCTCTGCCTAGACTGAGGAGTAGTTAGGAGACCCATGTCTGAGGGACCTGAGGGTACGACAGGGCTTGAAAGATGTGAGGAGATCAGTGATGTACTTCAGGTTAAGTCCAGACAAATGGACAGATGTGATGAACTTGCAAGGTGTTACCAGGGTCTTTGAGCAAATACATTGCCTTTTGTTTAAATAGACCTTGTTTAAACCTAGCTGTTTCATCAGATCTGGACAATATAGCAAGTGACAATCCATACCAACCTCTGTATCCACCACAGTAAAGACCTCATAGTCTCAGTAAGTTGGGAAGAGCAGTCCAAATTCAGTTGTAAAGAATCCGATGTCCAAGGTTTAAGATGCAACAGAGGGGAAATTTTCTGTGAGGTAAACTTACTCTGTTTTTTAAGCATGCTGTCTGGAGGAGCAGATGGAGTGGTTGTCATCTATGACCTGGAGAACTACAGTGGAAAACAGCAATACACCTGCAAGGCAGTTTGTTCGATTGGAAGGTGGGTGTTACTCGATTTACTCATTCTGTCCAGCAGAGGGCAATACTGCATAAAACTCTTACAACACAGGTATTTCTAATGTTGTTTACAGACATGTCCTTTTGTTAACACCAACCAAATGGAGTTGCCTTAGTCTGGACTTTCATTCCTTTAGATTCTTTATAAACAGTAGCATGAAAATGTACATTCTACTAAATCCTATTCAAATACCTCAACACATTGCAGTTGTAATGAAGATGCATTTAGTATCAGTGTGACTTCTCATGAACTTTCATATCAGTATTTGTTTGCTGTCTATGCATCTTAGCATAGGTCATGAAAGGATGCACCCACCTAACTGAAAAGGACTGAAAGAAAATGTAGCATTGAAGTTTGAATTGTGAAAACAGTTCAGTTGATACTACCTGAATGTGCCAGTGAGACACCAACGGTCTATGGAAAGATTCTTCATCTGTGAATTTGAGTAATTTTCTGATCACATTTTCATGTAAATCTTTCAAACGTAGGTCGAATCGGCATGTCCATAAATTCAGCGTTGAGACTGTCCAGTGGTATCCGTATGATACAGGCATGTTTGTCTCCAGTTCCTTTGACAAGACCATGAAAGTTTGGGACACAGAAACACTCAAGGTAAAGCAAGTCACCTACCAGCACTCTACCAACCCCCCATCTTAAATATTTAAACATTGACTAATTAGTTTATTAGGTACGCATTTAGAAATTTTCTCCAGTGTACAGGGTGAAAGTTGAGCACATGCAGGGAGAAAGTCCTCTCAAAATAGTAGGAGTCACAAGGTGACTTATACCTCCATTGACCTTTACTTTTACTTTATTTGTTCTTTGCACTGTCTCTTCCCCTCTCTTTTCCATTTTCTGCTTCATGCTCTCTGCCTTCCTATGCCACATCGTCCCATATGGCAGGCCCTGAGCTGTGCTAGAGTTACACTGGCACCACGGTTACCTCCAAAGGTCAGGGAGGGGACAGAAAGGAATCAGCCGACCTTTCATTTGTTTTAGACTGTGTGTTTCTGTCCCTGGGTCCCACACCAACGCACACAGACACACACGCACACATTCAAAACTATTAAATTATTTATCGTGATGGTGTATTTGCACTTTATCCTGCGCTCTGCAGTGGTGTGCAGCATAGGGCATTTGTATGTGTGGGGCTTTTATGCAAACAGAGCCTCCTCTGTGTGTGTGTGTGTGTGTGTGTGTGTGTGTGTGTGTGTGTGTGTGTGTGTGTGTGTGTGTGTGTGTGTGCCCATTGGCTGAGTCCGTGCTGGTGCTGGCACACACTGACAGATGGGGCACAGAGAGGCTTTTTATATTTGCTGGAGAATTTGCATTGTAACCACCACTGCTGCTCAGGGTGAGCTGCAGTGCCCTCTCTCTCTCCCTCTCTCTCTCTCTACTTGCTTTCATTTTAACCTTATTTATTCTCTGACCTTATTCCCTGCACTGTTTTGAATTTGTACTCAATGTTAGGTCTTTATTCAAGGTCATGGAGGTTTATTTTAGAATAAATGAGGATGATCATTCGTAATACGCACATGGGACAATAGCTGAATGTCCACTTTAGCTGACAAGCTCTCTCTGTCTGTCTTTCTCCCTCTTTCTGTAACTTTGTGATTCTGTAGCCTGCTGAAGTTTTTGAGTTTGAGGGTAATGTGTACAACCATCATCTGTCCCCCATTGCCAGGAAGCACAGTCTCATTGCAGGTATGTATTAAAAGTCAGCATTCTTGATTGATTTAGCAACACAGGTCTATCCACCAATCATAATGAAGAGCACTGAACGTGACAAAAACCTCGTCAGTCACCCAGTTCGCCATGGGTTTTTCCTTCCTGGCAACAAACCACATTTCCTGTAGTAAACCACACAGAAAGCCCATCCGCTGTACCCCAGCTTTTAACCCAGATTATGAAATGCCATGTGCTGGAGGTGACAACCGAGGGGCAGAAGCTGGTTACACATGAATTCAGGTTCAAAGACACATTTCTGTGGAGAAAAAAAAACTAGGAATCTAGGTGCGTCACCAGGCAGGACCAACAGGTTACTCATGCCTGCTGAGTATGTGCTCATAAATGTACACAGAGGTGCACACGGAGTCTCTTTGCCACGCCTGTTTCTAAGTTGGAGACAATCACAGTGTCTGTTTTTTTTCTTCTTTTTTTGGGTTCCTTCCCTCTCAAAGGTGTTACAGATGCTTGTCAAACAGGTTTTAAACAGATTCAGGGTGGTTTATTTCTCCCGGGAAGATGCTCGAAGGGAATCTCTTCCTAAAAAGCAGTACCTGCTCAATAACTGCTCTGAAAGTACTTTCGGCTACATAAATCTCAATGGCAACCCAATTATTTCCTTTGTTCTGCTGAATTTCACCCTGCCATCTTGGCATGTATACAGGCTGGGTGTGTTGGCTCACTGATACAAAGAAGTTTGTATCAGGGATCTCTCCAATTACCACACCTTATCTAGGAAACCTGGGACTCCAGTTTTTTTCATTCTGGTAAAGCACCTTTCCCCTACATACAGATTGTAACTGATTATACCGACACCTTTGTCTTGTCCTATAAAATCTGTGATAATTGAGAAGCAGTGTTGTGATGTGTAACAGCTATTGTACAAGAAGAAGAAAGACTGAATGACAGCTCTTGAATATTAATTGTTGCTTTGTTCTCTGCATTTTTAGTTGGCACCAAAAACCCTAAAATCCAGCTGTGCGACCTGAAGTCTGGGTCACGGATTCATATTCTTCAGGGTTGGTTGACTGATAGATCACAAATATACGCTATATAGAGATTTTTCTACCAACAAATAAACAAAAACCCTCCCTCTCTAGGTCACAGGGCAGAAGTTCTGTCTGTGAGGTGGTCGCCGAGATATGAGCACATCTTAGCATCTGCCAGGTAGGCTCCATTATCCGCCTGTATTTTTGAGATAATTCACCCTCTGAAGGTGTCAGTTGTTCCTGTCATCTCATTGAAACTGAAACTCCAAGTCAAGGATAATGCCACCAAACTATCATCAGATAGAAACTGTGCTGCTGCAGCTGCCCTGTTAGTTTAACATATGGTAGAGACTGTCCCCACCTGGTTTATGCTACATTAAACCTGCTAATTAACCAAGTGGGAGTGATGCCCTGCTCTCCCCGTGGACTCTAAGTGATTCTGAAAACAACTGGCACAGAGAGACGCAGAAAAGTGAATCCTCTTCTATTATGGAAGAGCGTTTAATTCCCAGCAGAGAAGTGACCTTTGAAAATAAAACACTGGCTTCCTTTACAGATGCTGTATAAACTCACAGTTTTAATCACAACTTTTGTGGACTAATAAACATTCTTAATGTGGTTTCTTAAAGTTTATGTGATAGTGTAAAACTACTCTACTCCCCTCATTTTACCTCTAAGTGCAGACAGCAAAGTGAAAGTGTGGGATGTGCGACGGGCCTCCGGTAGTCTCTTCACTCTAGACCAGCACAATGGAGACAAGTCGAAAGCCTCCTCTGAAGCAGGTAATGTTACCTCTCTCCATTCTTTTTCTTTTTTTCAGCTAAAAGCTTGAGCTATTACTCAGACAAAGGAAAAACACACACAGTAAAAAGTGTAAAGACTTGGGTATACTTTTACTGCATGCATATTCAGCATTATCACATTTTTGGCAGTTTTTGCACTCATGCATTGATAGTAATAATGCAGATATTGAACATAAGGAATAAAAAATAAAGATTATGTACCAAATCATCCATCCTACTCTCTTCATCTTCCATTGAAGTACAAAAAAGCAAGATGCAGTGGAAAATGAAGCTAGTTTCACACCTTTTTCCCACTAAGGGTGGGAAGTCTTGAAACTTTCAGGTTATTCAGCTTTGCACCACAGAATGTGTCTCTGTAGAAGAGAGGTTGACATTCCTCACTGTTTTTCTTGCGTGCACAAAGAGAGGCCCGTCAGCTGAAGGAAGCTGGTCTTTCTCAGCTGTTCTGTGGAGTAATCCGAGTCAAGGGCTTTGATCAAAAATGCACTAAAAGTGTGTCATGTATGTGGGGAAAAAATAGCCACTTTTGTTTGTATCTCTGTCTTTCCCTTGTCCCACAGTTAACACAGCACATAATGGCAGAGTGAACGGCCTGTGCTTTAGTGGAGATGGCCTTCACCTCCTCACCACTGGAACTGATGACCGAATGCGGCTGTGGAATAGCGCCACAGGAGAAAACACTCTGGTAGAGATTGTGTGTGTATGTGTGTTTGTGTGAATGAGAATAACTGCACTCTACCATATCCTCCCTGGATTAACACTTTGGATTATGCAGAAGCAGCAGTTGCAGACACATTTCTTTTGTCTTTTCCAAACAAGATTAGTGAAGGTGTGGATGTCACCTTGAGTACCCATCATGTCCTGATACCCTGCAGGTTGGTTTCGGTTATCTGCGGTCTTCTCTGAATAAGGGTATTCAGGTTGGAGCACCTCTGAAAGTCTCAGTGGTCTGTTCAGAGTTAAATTGCACCCATTCTCATGATTATGACACAGTTTGTGATCTGCTTACATGTACATTTGTTCATTTTTATAGAAAGAACCGAAAGTAAGATGCTGTGTAACTTGGTTTTGTAAAATGATTACATTAGAGGTGCATTGTTTGAGTTTCAAGCGGGTAAAAAAAATGTCACAGCTTCATGAGCCATGGCGCCATCACCGTCCAGAATTGTGAGGGTAACAGGTGATGTAAAGATATATGACTTAAGCTCAGACACACCATGTAGGGAGCTTTAAAAGAAAACAAATCTCAGAGGAATTGAGGCGTTACCTTCAGAGTCATTAGCTTTGACGATTGATTTATTTCAGTTTAATGTGCAAAACTGACATTTATGAGTAAAGTTTGTGAAGCCTTTTGCAGAAAAAGAAACGCATTTTTGAGCAACAAAGAAAATCAGTTTTCATAAACACTGATTATCACTGTGGGAATCCTAAAAGTTCAAGTATACTCCCATCACTATCAGATAAGGTATGTGTGTGTTATACATTCCTCTCTGGGTTACCTAAAGACTGTAAGGCCCTGCAGCTCACACAGAATGCTGCTGCACAAGTTTAAGTAGGACAGGAAATGAACCACATTAACCCCTGTATTGAAACCCATTCACAACCAACTCAGCATGTAATAGAGCTAGACTTGAATTTCACTACATGATGCCACCCACCGCTCAGATGTATTAGGAAGTCAACAGGGCTGTGTTATGAACATGCAATTGAAATGTATATCAAACATTTTCAAGATGATCCCCGTGGTTATTTCCCTGTTTTCTTCAATTTGCCAGCTTTTATCTGGAGTCCTCTTGTTTAGTAACAGTTTGACTCCTCTAAAAATCCTACAAGCCAAGCAGATGGCCACCAAAGCAATCTGTCCTGACAGAAAGAATAAAGCTGTGATATAACTGAGTAAACAAGTAACAAAGGAATCTACCAACAGGATGATACCAAAAACCAAATTACAGAAATTTTTTCATCACTTCCTGGAGACAGATTCTTGAACTAATGTGGTTTTGATCATTTTAGTTAAAAGTTGATAGGGTCTGCTCACTCCAGCCATCATGATTGGCACTTCTTGCCAGCAACAAACTAACCCAGCAGCAGACACCTCACTCTGTAGCATCCATAAAATAAAGTAAACATAATATTTCCAACCCCACACTCCAAAACATTACCTCATCCCAAAGCTCAAGGCCGCTCTGCAGCTCTGCTGTTTACCTTGAGCTCTTACACAGTCTGCTGTTCTAATTTCCTGCTCTGCTGCCTCATGCTGCCGTTGCCATAGTGGACATGTTTCCATCTTAAAGCTGTTGCACGAAACAACTAGTGACTCAGAAGGTAGATGGTCTCACCCGGTGGAGGATAAATGATGAATTATAGTTGAGACTACCATATCTGGTTCACAAGAGACCAAATAAGAATACATTATATAATTTAAACTTTGGTCACAGGAATGAATTAAGTCCATGTTCCACTATAATGATGAGGTAATTTCCTCGTCTGGACCTGTTTGTCATGATTTCAGGGTGACTACAAGTCCTGAAATGTTAGTCAGGCTTTGTTTTATTTGACGGCCTTAAATGACTTATGTTTCCTTTGTTACCTGTCTGGAGTTTTTGACCTGTAGTGGAAGCTTTTATATCTGGGAATTGGTTTCTGTTTGGTTCATTATATGCATGACCATGAATATGGGTCACATGATACACAGTGCTGAATATGTTGTGGGAAATCATGCATCATAACAAATACACACATAACATATCGATCAAAAAAAAAATTAATGTAAATATAGTTTTTTAACATAATTTGATGACAAAAAACAAGTTTTCTTTTTTGGTAATAGTTTCTTATTCTTCACTGTTTAAGAAGTTGATTTGTGAGCATTTATACAGATAATCGGAACCTTGTGTTCACCCCTCAGGTAAACTACGGGAAGGTCTGCAATGAGAGCCGGAAAAGGCTGCAGTTCACAGTGTCACGCGGCTGCAGCCCAGAGTTTGTGTTTGTGCCATGCGGCAGCTCGGTGGCCGTGTATGCCCTCCACACAGGAGAGCTGGTTACCATGCTCAGGGGTCACTACAACAATGTGGACTGCTGCGAGTTTCACCCAGACTACCAGGTGAGAAACACTAAAGTCCCAGGTGGGGACCGTTTCCTGCACATGAATGGAATACCCATCTATCCTCAGCGCTGTGTTTGTTTGTATTTCCATCTGTGTGTGTTTTTTCTGCCAGTCCGGTCTGGTCTGTCTCTTTCAGGCCTGATTACAGGTCAGTCATCTCTCTGTCAACCTTTAATTCATCATTTGAGCCCTTTTGTTGAATTCACTGCAGTATTGCAATCACCAGAGCAGCCTCTGAGGAGTCCCTCACCTCTGACAGATATTGTGGTAGGGTAAACATTTCCATTTGTTTTACCGTACCACTGTAAATGCAAATACATCCTCCCTGTTCGACCTGACTTACTGGTCCAATACATCAGCTTTGACTGGTCCTTTTTTCAGAAGTGACGTGAAAATGGATCAGCTCACAAGCTGTAATCTTTTAGGGGTTTCTCAAGATGAAACCACCAGTGTGACCATTATTACTGCCAGACATCAGCAGAAAAATAAAGTTTAATGTGAAGCCAAATTTACACTGGAAGAACAGTCAAGCTTATCCCACTATTTAATAAAGTGTTATGTTTTACCAAAACTAATCCTTTTTTTATTCAGGCTGAAGTAGTGCATCTTAAATTGTTTGAATTTTTTCAACATCAGTATGCAAATTTAAATTCTTATAGCCAAAATAAGGAAGTGTGCTTTTTTTTTTTTACTTAGTTTTTATTATTTCTTTCTTTTCTTTTTTTTTTACAGTACAGTACAATATACACATTTCAAAACAATTATGTTTCCTTTCCTCTTCCTCAGCTGTAAGTGTGTTTTTACAAACATCCATAGGCAATACAAGGTGGAAATAAAAAACAAAAACAATCGTTATATCAAATAAATAGGTAATGTCCACTCTAGAGTATAGAATTACTGGTACAAATGTCAATCAGAGGTAGGATGACGGCATTTTGATATACGACAGAAGGGTTTTACATAATAAATATTGTCATTGCAGCAACAAAGGTAGTACAGGTTCCCATCTTTTAGTGAAGGTGACTTTCTGGAGTCTTAGGGCAAATGTGATCTGCTCCATTTGATAAATATCCCACACGATTTGAATCCATGTATCGTATGATGGAGGTTCTGTTTTCAACCATCTGATTGTTATAGACTTCGAGGCCGCAGTGAGTAATATACTCAAGAGGTATTTATCCGCTCTTCTGTCCAGGCCTTCGGGTATTACTCCCAGCATTGCCACTGCAGGGTTTTGCGAAATGTTCATTTTAAAAACCTCCGTCAGTGCATTAAAAACCTCCCTCCAAAACATACTTAACTTAGGACACATCCAAAATATGTGTGTGTGATTTGTAGTGTGCTTTTTTAATGTCTTTTTGTGAAATATATTTGAATGTTAGTCTCTTAGTTTTACCTGATTATTGCACTATCAATATAAGGTGTATTATTTTATGCCTAGGATGTATAGACCTATTTTTTTGTATCTGTCTTGATATAAAGACTCTATTGTTAAATTTTGTGGGCTACGGAGACAGCTTTGGCATCAGAATATATAGCAAACTAAAATAAATAACGATGCTCCATCATTATACAGATATGATCCAACTGTTCCCCAGATGCCATCTTCACTGTGTGATGTTCATTTTGGTGTTTGCCTGGAAGTTATAAACAAGAGCAGGATAATGGGGGATACCATGACATTGATAAAATATACCATCAACCTGAATCATCGTTCATATTCATTCTGGCTGGAACATTTACGTGGTAATTTACGTGCATAACCCAATAAACCCAAATCATGAAGTGTCTTTGTACAGGCTGTATTTGGTCATCGCAGTTGTAATCGTGTGTCCAGCCCACGCCCTTGTTATTAGTCAGTTTCCGGTGCCGTACACGGGTTTTGAATATCTAATGTAAGAATGCAGTCTGACAGCTCGCCACCCAGGAGAATTCAAGAGAAGGACTCTTGCCCGGAAATGTGTTTCACTTATTTGTGAGATCTCTGGACTGATGTAATAACACTTATGAATGTTAGAGGGAAGGTGGCTTGTTGTGAGGTTGGTGACACACCAGTTTACGTTCTTTCTTTTTTACCCTGTTTGTCCTCATGTCAATGTCACCATTTGTACTTACGTTTAAGTAAAGCCAAACAGGAGTTTGTTGTCTTTGATTCTGTGTGTGAACCTGTGGGTCAGATCGTTGCTGTCCTTGTTTATCTTTATCTGTAGGAGCTGTACAGCGGGGGGAAGGACTGTAACATCCTTGCATGGGTTCCCGTCCTGCGTGCCCCAGATGTTGAAGAAGAGCCGGACAGTACCAAAAAGGTACATGTCCTGGCAGCAGAAAGAGAAATTAGAAAACCAAGAAAACTTAATTGGCGCTTTAAATTCTTAACAGATAAACTCCTTATCATTTTTTCCAATCATTTTTATTCAAATATACTGGTTTGGGCTTGCTGTTAAACTTAATATCTGATTCCTTACAGAGTGCTGCTGGCCAGCCCTCGGTGAATCCTGCCTTTGAGGACGCATGGAGCAGTGATGAAGATTAACTCTGGTGTTTTGCATGCCCGAACAAAGGGCACATGCAGGTGTTTGAGCATGCAAATGACCACTTATGCCTCTACAATAACTTGTCAGAAATGACATGTCCAGGGACACCTCTAAGAACCTTCTCTTGTTTCATACTCTGAGACAAATATGGGGGCCTTACACTTTAAGTTAGCTGTGTAAATATTCGTTTTACCTCATGAAAATGCCGATTTTATAAATATTGATCTTTTTTGTACTTTTAAATAAACCTGATTGCTGTTTTTGTTGTTGTTTTACTGAATGTAAAGCCAGAATTGCCGCTGCTGTGCATAGCATGCATGTTCAAATGTCTGTCATAACCTGCAACAAAATCATCAATTTTGGTAATGAATTGTAACCACTGGGAGGTACCTTTTAAAGCTGTGTTGAAATTTTGATTAATTAGCTGTCAGAAGTTGAGAAACAAGTAGAATACATACTTAGTACCATTCCTTGGCTCCTGCACACATATGACACTGCCTTTATTGTATTAGGTCTGGAGAATTTGTAAAGCTTGACTTATTTTTTAGAGAGGAAACAAAAAGTGAGGCACAGGTCTGTAACTTTTTTAACAGTGGTGCTATTTTATTTTATTTTTTTTGTGTTTCTTCACCTGAGTTAAAGGGGAAAAAAGTAAGTGTGCTCTCTAAATCACACTTTTGTATTGCCAATTTTTGCAGTCTTTGCATTTATTTATGAAGTTCTGCTGTCTGGTTCGGCTGGAACTACAGCAGGGGGTGATACTGAAACCATTCTCTCTGTCCCTGCCTCGTCAGAGTTTCATGTGTTTTTGTTACCATGTGAATCCCTTCACCCTGGATTAGGTTTCAAAATGACCCATAAACAGATAGTCATATTACTGTAACAATTTTGAACACTTGAAATCAATCATGTATGTTTTAGCAGTGACTTTTATTATAACAACACTATCAATATACCAAGGCGTTGTTTTTGTCTTGAACCATGCAACTCTCTTTTTTTAATTCTGGTATTAAAATTTTTTGTTGATATCATAATCTTACGTTTTACATCTGTTTGAGTTATCTCACTGTCGGTTTTGGTGAGTTTGTGGAAAAAACCACTCACTGTCACTGTCACTGTCATGTCTTTAGGTCTTTTCCCGTTGAAACTAAATACCGATTGTCTGACAAGTATATTCTTTATAGTTGCGAAATCTGACATATTTTCGATGACACATCACTCCAGTATATTGGACTCAGTAAACTGACCAATCAAGTAATGAAGGGGCGTGGCCGGAGCGCAGACTCCTCCCCCGGCGGCCTCCTTAAGTCCTCAGGAGCGAAGTGAAGCAGCAGTTAGACGCACACCTGTGGAGGAGGTGAGGCGAGAAGGCCTTGTAATTGGATTCAGACTATTTGCTGAACACAGGGATTTTTTTTTATCAAGTTTCGGCGGCAGAAGCAAACCAGGTTGGTACTGAACATTTTCTTTTTTTCAATGAGTTAGATTAAAGAGATGTCAAAACTTTAAATGTAAGAACTTTACTGGCCAGTGAATCTGTGAAAACCGGTGTGCCGACGTGAAAGTGAGACTTGTGAAGCACCTCATGTCACAGAGAGGTCCGTGGTTCCTGTCGGACTAGTTTTTCATCAGTTGCGTCACCTGTTCCTCATCAGCTCGTCTCCTTGGGGTGATACCGGTGTGGAAAAAAAAAAGCTCAATACAACCAGCTCTTTATCTCGACGCCTTACATAAGCTACTAAACGAACTGGTTTTATATCTAGATGCTCTTTCAAGGGAAACTCATCTTCTTTAAACTTTTTGGTTGTTTCTGAGCCATTTCAGTCATTAACAACTGAACAGATTTGTTGTCCTCAGCCAGTTTTCCTCACTTCTCAGACTCTCCATGTGTACAGAGAGATTGGTAGCTCAACAATAATTGGGAAACTGTGGTTTGTCACATTGCAGACATTTTAAAAATAGCACAGGTGTGCCATGGGAGTAACGGCCTTTACATCCATGCCTCTGCCTATATCGTTAATTGGCAAGTCGAGGCTTGTTATGTCTTCTTTAGTGCGCAGGCTCACTGCCTCCTCTCACACTCTTATTTCACCTGTTCCTCTTGTAGCCAGGCTGACACACCTTGAAAACCTGTCATGTCGGGTTATGTCTTTTGTAGATTTAACAGACTTTTTTGAAGTATTTTTTAATCTTAGAAATACACGAACAGCACAACTGGTCTGCAAACGCAAATAATTTCATAGGAGTATCAACAGTGCGAACATAAGCTTGACTCTGGTTTGTTGGTGTGTGGAGAATAGTTATAATTTGGCGCGTTTTCCATATTGCAGGCACGTTTCATAAACCAGTAAAGCCAGCCATTTTGAGATTTGACTCATGGAATAGTATATGAAAACTAATACCAACGCTGATTTGGCCTTGCATCATCCAAAGCCTTAAAATTACACAACAAATACTTTTTGGAGTAGGTCTCTAAAGAGTTCTTTTTTTTTAAACAATTTTTAGTCAAATTTTTAAGAGTTCTCTGCCAAGTCTTTAACTTTTCTTAGAGGCAGAACTTTGGTTTGTTGTAATGTTAGAGTTCTTTTTAAAGTCATTATTTTGTTCCTGGACAGCTATATTTTCCAGCCTGTTTTCTCTCTATGTGAACATGTTTCTTCTATACATTCAAACTCAAACAGTTGTCCTTTCTCTAGCGATGGGAAGACACACTGACTGCTACTCATTGTACTCCCCTCACACTCTTTGCTTTGTCCATCTGCAGCTGAGGGATTTGCCAAGAGCAGCAGAGTGGCCTTTTTCCTTTCCATACAGTATGACCCTTTCAACCATGGCACTCGGCTGTTTATAAGAATGATAAATAACAGATTAAATATGAAAGAAACTAAAATTATCTTTTATGAGCATTGGCCCAGTTCTTTTTTCCTGTAAGCAGCATTTGTTGAAAAGAGGCTTGCTTCCTGTTTGTGATGTAAGTGAGGGAACTGGCAGCCATTATTATCCCCTGGACTTCCTTGGTGCAACGCAGTTTTTCCTCAATCCAGAAATACAGTTATCTTTACTGAATGTTAGGGGAGAAGGAAAGAATGTTTACTGAAGTGTTTTTGTCTTCAATCATAATCTGTGTTGATGTGACTGTTTTTACCCTAATCCAAACTGACTTCCTAACCTGTGTTTCATTTCTTTTAACCTCAAGGTAAAGCCTGAGAAAAGTGAAAATGGAGTTTTTTAATATAAAGTCATCAGTCGGACTTGTTTATGATGAATTCATCCAAAATGCAGGTGCGTCTTTAACACTGAATATCTTTTTTTAAACTGTCAAGATGGCCCTTTTTGGTATGTTTTTGGATTTTGAAACTCTTTATTTTGTTTTCTGCAGACTCCAGGACGGGGAACTGGTTCCTCATGTCGTCTCCTCTCCCGCAAACGATCATCATCGCGGCGTACATTTACTTTGTCACATCTCTAGGGCCTCGGATAATGGAGAACCGCAAAGCCTTTGACCTGAAAGGGATTCTCATTGTGTACAACTTTGGTGTGGTGGCTCTCTCGCTCTACATGTGCTACGAGGTGAATATGAACTGCTTTAACACTTGACATGTTGACGTGTTGTTTGTGCCATTGCAGCTCTTTTGATTTGGCACAACAATACATATCGTACCTGCTCATGGCTAAGTGAATAGTATTTCTTGCATTGTTGAGTCCTTTTGTGAAGAACAGCCAAGACGCATTCCGCTGGCAGTCTTGTGAAATGTTTTTCACAGACGGACTTCTCAAAACTTGACTGTCAATCTGACGGTAAACCAGCTCTGCAGGTGCTTTAAGCATGTATTGTGTTCTTGGAGCTATTGCTTCAGACGTTTACAACTTCAACATGACTTTAACTCTGTCATGCATTTGGACTGCAGACACGTCTTAGTTTCAGTGTATCGTATATCCAAAGTGGTTGGATTTTCATCTTTTGGTTTTGATTCTTTTATTTCTTAATACTTCAAAATAAAATGAACTTTGTTGATCCCCAAAGGGAATGAAAAAATCCCTCCCAAGATTAATATTTAATGTGAGGATCAACCAGATATGTGTAGATGTACTAGCCATAGCCTTGTAAACACCTGGACAATCTAATGCTTTTCAACAAATCTGCTGTAATTGTACTTTCAGGAAGCGACAGTGTTGACATGATCAGACAGGTGATTATTGCACTTTTTATTGTGGTGGTGTTTTGCAGTGTTGTAATGTTCCTTATATTTTGTCCTCCTTATTAATTAACTCATGAGGTGTCAAATATTAGAAAACTTTTCAATGTAATACACACAAAGAATTATCACCTGTCTGATCTTGTCAACTAAAACTGGAAATGTTGAAGCTTAGAAAGATTTTACGCTAGAGCTGTTGGATTGGGTTGTATTAGATTGCCCCAGGTGTTCGTGTTATGACTGGTTGACTATACTGAGTTTCTCACACCAACTTTTCAGTGACGTAAAGGTTTATCACCTCAGGGGTACAGTCATGGTTTTTTCTTTTTTTCTGGACTGAGGTCTGAAGTAGTTTTAAAATCGGTTACCATGATCTTAAAGTGAATGTAACTCTGCTTCTCTGGTGACTGAGGGTACAGGATTTTTTTTTTCCTGCTCCTGTGATTAACATCCCTTCGCTCTGTTCTCTGCAGTTTGTGATGTCAGGATGGGGAACAGGATACAACTTTCACTGTGACTTGGTCGACTACTCCAATTCGCCACAGGCCATGAGGGTGAGTGACTCATTTCCATGTCAAGACGTCATGCTGGTACAGAAGTTTAGAATCTCGCTTCTTTTGTTTGAATCTGAACAGAAATATTCTTTTATCTCCTCTAGATGGCAGCAACGTGCTGGCTTTACTACTTCTCCAAGTTCATCGAGATGTTAGACACAGTAAGTGATGAGTTTCAAAACCTTTTTTCTTTATACTACCCTGCACTTCATTTTTTTTTTTTGTCTATATCATCCCTTCTGTTATAATTGACTCACTTGCTTGTGTCTCTTTCCAGATCTTCTTTGTGCTGAGGAAGAAGAACAGCCAGGTGACATTTCTTCATGTCTACCATCACTCCATCATGCCCTTCACCTGGTGGTTTGGAGTTCGGTTTGCACCAGGTACAACTCCTTGTTTTCAATGTTCAGGCTGTAATTTCAAAACTGGTGAAGTTTCTTGTCATTTTTTAACTTTTGTTTGTGATTCTCTGATTTCCAGGTGGTCTGGGAACCTTCCACGCTCTGCTCAACTGTGTTGTCCATGTCATCATGTACTCATACTATGGCCTGACTGCCATGGGCCCCAACTACCAGAAGTACCTTTGGTGGAAGAAATACCTCACCACCATCCAGCTGGTATGTTGCTTAGTAGTACCTAAAGTACTTTTATTATATCTCATGGTCGTTTAAGTTGACCTCGTGGTAGATCTGTGTTAATCCTGCTCTTTGTTGCTCCCCAGATCCAGTTCGTGATGGTGACCAGCCATATCTCCCAGTATTTCTTCCTGAAGGACTGCCCCTACCAGTTCCCCATCTTTATCTACATCATCGGGTCGTACGGCCTGATTTTCCTGTTCCTCTTCCTCAACTTCTGGTACCACGCCTACACCAAGGGCAAGAGGCTGCCGAAAGTGCTGCAGGCTCAGACATGGGCACACCACAGCAATGGAGTTATGAACGGAAATGCCAATCACGATAAAGATGAGTGACGCAGGAGCAGGTTCGTCGGGGGGGTTTCGGGGTTTACCTCGTTTACGTAAGAAAACCACAGCAGAGTCTAAGATTCAACTCCGATTTGTTTTGGACTGTAACTTTTGATTGCATTTCTACTTGGTTTTGCAAAAGACAATCTTTAGATTATGACCAAAGCTATATTCAAAAGGGTTTACTGACCCAAGCTGAAGGGTTTTTAATCTTTATATACACTGAAGGTAAAGCCTGTTACGGTTTGGCTATGGAAGTTTCCAACTATTCCTCTTTTTTACCTTGGTTAAAAAAAAAAGGTTTGTTTCAAATGGACTCCTTTACTCGCTGGTTAATTTGCTTCCCCTAAAGGACCCTTAGTTGTACAGTTATACTGAGCCTCCTCAGAACGCTTCTAACACAGAATTTTTTTACTTTTGTAACCTGATATGTCTCTCCGAAGATATCGAGAAAATACGGTCGAGATTTTTAAAAGAAATGTGCACTGAAAAGTTAATGAATATATTTAATTGGACCTCAAACTGATAGTAATGCAAGTACACATGTTGTTCAGGTCATTGTTTAACATTTACATACATGCAGAACAGGCTGTTAGTTTTGATCACACACGCATGCCCACCTCTCTCTGGCTTGAGTCATAGCTGCTGCTGATGGTACAATGATTTGGTGCAAAGGGCTATCATCATCATCATACCACAAACTTGACATGATTCTCCTATGAAGCACTGGTGAGACTGTGATTCCAGAGAGGAAGGCTAATGGACCACTGTGCGTCTTGTAGGATCCAGAACAGAGCTACAGTTTAACTACTCCCTTCTAAGGCAAATAACACCATCTTAACACAGATAAGTGAGTCCATCAGGACTCGCATATCTGCTTCTCAGTATTTAGTGTTGTGTGTTGAAGCTCTGTGGCTAACAGAGGATTCAGACTTTGCTGGAGTCAGGCAGTGCCTTTTTGGACTGAGGTCTGAAGTAGTTTTAAATCTGTTACCATGATCTTAAAAGTGAATGTAACACTCTGCTTCTCTGGTGACTGAGGGTACAGGATCAATCTTGGCACGACTTTGGTACAAACTCATGTTAACACTAAAGATAAACAGATGCAGTGTAACCAAACGGGGTGAACTTTTTTTCAGTTCCTTGTCAAATCCCTTATAATAATACTGTAATACTATGTGAAATGAAATGTTTATATTGTATTTTATATGTATTTATACAAAATAAATGATCATGTACTTTGAAAATGGCTCATTTTGCTTTTTTCTGTCTGTAAAAGTTATTTTTAAAGTAAAGAATCTTAATTGCTGCAATGGTATGCACACAAATAAATGCTCAAAGTGAAATATTGCTAAATCCTGCAGACATCAACAGATTTAAACTTTGAATGAAAAAAAGGACATTTTTAAAACTGTCCAACCAATATGAGTTTGGTGTTTTAGCTCAAAATTTAACCTTCTTTTTGATCAATTACGTATCAGAGCCCTTTGTTCACCAGTAGGTGGTGCTGTCACACTAAAACTGGAAAAACTTGCACTCAACAGTCCTTAAGTGCATTCCTGTAGTAGTAGGAACTGCATACTCGCAACACTTCATTTTACACACAAAAAACTAGTCTGCTTGGACATAATGCTGAGCTATATAACTCATGTGTATCTCAGAATATTATCCGCACCTGTGTGCAGTTCTCTTTTGTAAATCAAATTTGCTGTTGCATTCGTAACCTACGGTATGTTTTCTCCCTTTTTTGTGTTAGGTCAGTGTTTACAAGATGAAAGGCAAGTATACCTGGTTACATGGGTGTTCAGGCGGGGTTTCAAACACATTCAATACATTATTTTGTCTATTCCCATAACTAGACTCCCATCAGAGGAAGGGAAAAAATATGAAAAAACATTCCTTTTACGTGCAAAACATTCAAAATTAGATACACATCGATTGGCTGGACTGGTTAATGAAATAGATTTAACACTTTCTTTTCACTGTACACAACCTGATAAACTTTTTTCAATGTACTGATGTGCAAATCGGAGCTTTACCCATACAGGTTTATTCCCACAGTGTTGCCACAGCTGACATCTATCCAAAAGTGTGACCCCTGATTGTGTGGGTTTTGATAGAATCATGTCAAATTAGCTATTTTATGGAAATTGGTAAATCCCCCTTTACCCTGCAACCCACTGGTCAGAAATGAATCAAAATCAAGATGCATGACAAAAGGTCAAAAACTTCTTACAGGTCAGGAATATCTTGCAATTCCTTGATTGGAGCAGGCCTGGAAGGGATTTTCAGTAACCTAAAAAGGACAACCAAGGAACAATATAAACATTGAAATTCCCACGTACTCCTTATCTTGATTTATCTCCTGCTCACTAAATTGGATGTTATGCATTGCTGTCTTTTTCATTTATAGTTATATCAATAGTGAATCTTTGCTGTTTAAAAAAATATATACACTTGACTTAAACTTGCAAACTTTTTCCTTCTCTAGTCCTCTGTCAACCCTCACTTCACCTTTAGACAATCACATCCAGGATCTAAGAGAGCACACTGACCCGTCTATTACTCAAGTGGCACCTAATAATAATAACCACATCAACCAGCAGAGCCTGAGGCTCCCATTGACTGATACCCAGCTCTTAAATGTGACAACTTTCCACAGAGGAGGCTGGTATCAGTGTGGTTTACACTAACTCATTTTGGATATGATACAGTCTGTTTGGCTCTCCATACAACTGTTCAGTGGTGTATTTATACTAAAACTAAACATGACTGGAGAGCTGATGGCAGGGAGCAGGACGTCTAGCCCTCAGGGGGGTTTAGATGATAGCTTTCCACCATGATGAGTTCCAACAGCCCCTGTCTGTCCCCAAGCCCCACTCGCAGGTCCTTCCCTGGTCTCACTGTAAGAGAGGCAAAGATAACTAGGTCATTACCAGGCTGAATGTGTGAGACGGCTCATCACGGCAAATATGTGTAACACTAATGTGGTGACTCAGAAAGTGAGTTGGGTGTTTGTTTTTTTTGTAATAACACCATGATTATAAATACATACATACATTGTTTTAATGTTAAATTCCCATTTAATTTTCCTAAATGTTATTGCACAGAACATCTTGCTCAATGAAAGAAAACAGATGTGGCTACATCTGTCATCCTCGTGAATTTAACACATGTTGATAAAAGAAATTAGCTCTGAAATGTCTAATAATTTCTGGATCATTAACTTTGTACTTTTAACTTGAAAGATATGAAGTTATTTCAAAATCAATTATGTCTGATAAGGGAAATCCATATTATCCTATTATTGTTTGCTGCCCATTATAGAGATTCCATGGAAAGATACAACATATTCAACATACTTCCTGTTATAGCAGCATATTTTCATGATTTTTATGACTTTATTTGATTTTATGTCAAATGATAGAAAGTTCATTTCTTCAGGGGTGGATGGAAACCTGATTAAAACACTATGTAGCCAAGAAGGAGAGGCTAATTTTGTCTCATGACAGAAAAATTTAACCATATCAAACTGACAAAGACAGCCTGAGCGTATATAATGTAAAATATTTGCCAGAATAACATGGCTGAAGTTCATTATGTGTTAAAGCTGAATCAACAAGTTCTCCAAACAGAGACAAGTTATAAACATGTACAGGTTTATAAACTGAAGAAGGAGGAGCTGATTTCTTTTAGGATTGGTTGTTGCCTTTCTTTTTAATTACTGTAATTCCAAAAAATGTGGTTGCTTCTGAGTAATGGGAATTTCCCCTTGTGGGACTAATAAAGGAATATATTATCTTAATAATACCACCATCAAAGGTTTGAGCATCTCTGTTTATGATAATTGTCTATGATCTTCACTGTAGTTTTAATTTTTATAATTATTATTAAAAAAAACACCACTTTTTGCCCCCCATATAGGTGAGAACTCTCCGGTGAGGGACAACAATCAACAGAAGAAAAGGGGACAACAGAGGGGGTAGTGTGACAAAAATCAGGATGAACAAGTGTAAGCAAATATCAGTTACTTTTCTGGATCTTTAGATGAAATAAAAGTGTGATATTTCATGAATAAATGCAGTGGCTAAATGAGGAAGGGGACTCTCGTTTTCCTCGGTCACTGAATCTCTTGAACATCGTAGAATGTGGTTTATGCAGGAAGAATGAAGCCGCAGCTTTTAGTGCTCTGAGAGTCACACGGGTGGTCTGTTGAGTCCTTGATAATAACAAGAGCAAGGCAGAGAAGGATACTGTGGATACTGTGTGTGTGTGTGTGTGTGTGTGTGTGTGTGTGTGTGTGTGTGTGTGTGTGTGTGTGTGTGTGTGTGTGTGTGTGTGTGTGTGTGCATATGTATGTGTGGGTGTACTGCTGCTGAGCCTGCCAGCAGAGAGCAGATGGCTCTCAGAGAATAATTATTAGTATTTTAGATAATTGTGGGTACTTGGTCGCCCTAATAATAACCTCATCTTCCTTTGTCACTCACTCTGTCTTTTATTGTCCTCATTTTAGGTCCTATATAGGAATGTATTAAATGAAAAAAGAAGAGTATTTGGTCTTATGAAAAGGAGACATGCTGCTGTCATTGTAATACCAAAAATATTCTGCTTTGAATAATGCGTGTGTCTCTTTCTGATCCAAGTTGTTTGCATTTGATCCCCAAGTTTATTGAAAAGACAGTTGAAATCAGCTATGGACATCTAAGATCTAAATGCAACCATAGTAGAAAGGCTGTTTGTCTCATAACAGTATTTGTATGCATGGGTTGAAATTATCACTATCATTTTGGACTCTAAATTACTGCAGTCGGAAAATAAGTGTTTGGATGTGTGATGAAACTTGTGACAGGAGGAGATATCCCAGTAAAATCTGGTCTGAACTCAGACCTCCTCAAATGAACGCTGACAAACTTTGACTTTTCACCTTTTTGAGTATCTTTAAAAGGTGGTGATGGATGTTTTTTAAGTGTTGTTATGACAGAAAATGCACCTGTGCATGGAGGTGTTTGTAAATTAATATTCTGCTCAGCCCTGTATCTGATCTCCACTCTTCCACCGTCTGTTTTCACCAAGTTTTCTGCAAGGGCGCTTTCAGCTCTCACACATAATGTATGACTTAGTAATGGGTGTAATATTCAACCTATAATGTCTATTTTAACATAGTTTATGAATAACCACTACACTGAACACATTACAGCCAAATGAGTTATTTTTAAGCATATATGGTCCTAAATTTATCACTATTTCCACTCTGTTCAAACAATAAAAATATGACTGATAAAATTTTGCATTCAAAAATTTTCAAACATGAAATGAATGCATTGCTGTAAGTTTGCATCATTATTTGTTGCTAGTATGGCTTTTTTGTGCACCTGTGCCTTTACACTATAGTCACTGTGTGTTTTGTCCCTTTGGGCAAAACTTTGCAGAACACAGTGTCCCCACACCTCACAGCATGAAGAGCATCTTTCTGCTCCTCTGTGAAGCTGCCTGTCAACAGCTTCTGCAGGTGCACAGCAGTGGAACAAATACGCCACGTTCAGGGCCAGGGGATGTTTTCCTGGTTCTTATCTCCCCCTCTGCAGTATATTATTAATCCAAAAACTGACTTGGTGGACACCACCCTGTTCTCCAATGAGGCCTCAGTGGAGTGAGTCTGGTCTTCTGTGTGTGAACTTGGAGGCTGTATGCTGTCCCATCTCTTTAACAACATGAAGCAAGGACAGGCTATTTATGCTTCCTTTTACTTATATATATTTTACATGTACAGAGATACTATTTATATACTTTGGGGATTCCTGATTAAAACCTAATCTGAGAAATTACAGAGGAAAATGTGTACTTTTTCGAGTGTGTGATGTTTTGATACGACAGTGCAGGAGAGGAACAAAGCGTACGGCCTTTATATCATATTAGCAAAACTCTTCCACTCCTGTGAGTTTGACAAGCCCTGAGGCCAAGCAGCCTCTGCACACTGCTTGTACCCTTTGTGAATCCCTGCCTGCCTGACTGTTTGCCTGGCTCTTCCCTAAAGGCTTGCTGACTTGTCTGCCTACGTCCCTTGCCTGCCTGTCTGGCCTCTTGCTAGTTTGTCCCTCGATCTGAAATCGACTGTACAGATATTCATTAAAAAGTATTAGGAGATCACAAGGATTAAATGATGGCTGGACACTCCAAAGCGATGACAAAACTCGGAGGATCTCCAGCCGTCGGTGGTTTTATGAAAATAATTTCTCTGAAAAGCTCCCAACTTTGATTGTCTTAGTGAATTTGTTTCTCTGTCACCCAGGAGACCATTGTGTTCCCAAACAAATCTACAATGTTGATGTCTTGTTTCAGGCTAATAAGAAAGTATTTTTGGTGCCCAAGAAGGAGCCAGAATGAGCACCAAAAGAGGAGCATCAAGCACACAAACATCATATTTCAAGGATAAGTGTGAGGGTTACATCAACCTTCTCATCTAACCTTCTACAGAAAATCTAAACAGCGTGTTCTCCCAAATGTTGATCTGTTCCTTCACCTGCTAATTGAACTCTTTCTATTTTAAATTCAATCAACACAAAGCCTCGAATGGACATTGAAACCAATGGCTTAGAATAAGTTGAGAAAGAGGAAAAGCACTTATGTCCTATAGTAAAGATGGATGAAACAGTCTATAAAGATAGTTTAATTCAGACGTCAGCACTGTTGTCCACTGGGTGAAAAACAGCTGTTCAATCAATGTGCAGTATGAGAAAAGAACACGTTCTTCAGTGTTTATTTATATGAATGCGTCTTTTTAATTAGAAAGCAATCGGAACATTACTTTAGAATGTGTACTCAGATGTTAACAACAGCACTTGTTCATTTGGTGGGCTCTACGTTGGGGGTATGTTTGAGTGTTTCATGGACTCTGAGCTTTTTGTGCCTCTTTTTGTTTCAATAGTCCAAGGTATCAGGAACTAGAGAGTAACATGATATTTTTAGCTGTGTAACTGAAGACAGCTCCTGTCTTCACATGTCTCAGACATGTGAAGACAGGAGGACGACTTGACAACATATATCCAGAGGGTTTTCTCATATGGAACACACCCCGCTTTGATTTGATTTGATCTGATGTATGCCATACATCATGATGTTTCTTAGGTGCTGCTTTGCACACTATTTTACCCTTTAAGCTCTTCTTGTGACCAGATTTATAAACCAAGAAGTGAACCTACTGTGCCCTGCAGTCCTCTATTAGCTGGTGCAGCGATGACTAATCTTTCAGGTGTTTAAAGATTGGTTAAGATTGGCATTCCAGAAGTAAAACCATAGAATGATTTTCATGCTTGTGACATAAACATAGCAGACACAGAGTGAATACAGCACTCAGTTTTGCTTTTATCTGTGTCTATCTGTGTGTGAGAAAAATGGATGAGTTGCATTGCACACACCAACAGTCTGACTGGTCCAATCTGTTAACATCCAGCCATCGCTAGGGCCAGGCCGTCATGCAGCCAACACATTTCCAGCATGAAACAACAGAGTAGGGTAGAGTCTGCAGTGGAAATGCAAACAAGTTCAAGATTTACCAAACCAAACTGGGCTGAACCAACTGGACTCTTTGATGGAAACATGCCATCAGCCACAAAGGAAAGTCCCAGTCTGGATTTGAATCATTTACCCTTTTGCTGTGATGTGGTAGCGCCAACTAAGCACCCACTTGTGAGCGCTCACTTGGTAAGTGTAGGTGTGTACATAATGGTGAGAAAACTACAACTCCCTTTCTCCATACTGAAAGGCGCTAGTTTGGATTTCAACACTGGACTGTCAAGACAAATATGAAAGTGTTTTAAAGTGACAATGCCAATCATTATACTGTGCTAACTTGTAAGGATTTATTTACCTCTCAGCTCAGTGCAGTTCCCAGTTCAGCTAACTAGCCATCTTAAATAAACTAAGAGAAACAGGAGCTAAGCTATCAATGACTGTGGATGGTGTCAGCTCAGCTCAGCGGGAAGAAATGTCTGTGTTAATTGGAGAGCAGGAGAGATCTCAAGTGACCTGGTGGTTAAGGTGTGTAACTTGTGAGCCAATGCCCTTGAATTGAGAGAGCTGCTGTTATCACAAGCAGGACTTGGTAGCTTACAATATTTCAGGACCTTTCTGAATCACAGGATTTCAGCAGCTCACATATGGCTGCAGTTTGCACCATGACCATCCAGATCTCTGCTTTTCTGAATGATTCTGTTTGACTTTCTGTTTTCAGAATTTCAATCAGGAAACCGGAAAACCGGAAAACCTGATTGGACATCCAAGTAAGTTCTTGGCTCTTGCTGTTTTTTCATTGCATAATAATACAACCCATGGTGCACCTGTGATCAAAATACACAGAGTCAGCAGTTAAAGGGAAAGAATCAGCTGAAAGTAACTCAAATGCCATTACTGTGTCAGTTCAATTACAGCAGTTATTGATGAGATGCAGAAATATCAGAATTCACAATATGTCAGTGATTCACTCAGTATAGACCCGATCAGCTGATCAGTGAGCTGCAGGCAGTGGAACATGTATGTCTGCTGTCCAAAGATAATTCAAAAACAAATGGATTGTTAGATGCTGGAAACATACAGAATTAACTTACAACAACACTAGTGTTTGGCTGAAGTTTGATGAAATAAGTTAAACCAGGTGATAGAGCTGGCCCTGTCTGCAGCGTTTAATACCCCGCCTTTATTCGGGTTCTTGACAAAGCTGTCAGTCATCCCCTGCGGGTAATACAATCGCTGTTGACAAGAACCCTGTAAAAACCCACTTTAGCAAAACCGAACCCTTTTCGCGCTTCCTCCACACAGGACTTAAACATTGCTCTATCCTTGAGTTTATTTTTATGACTCAATCACCAACCTAAGTTTTGAGTGTACCCATCAAACAGCACTTTGTCAGAGGTCTTTTTTTTCATGACTCATGGTAGAATAACATGCACGGCATACAGCAGGAGAAGATAAATGACCTGAAGTCAAATGATGCCCAGCAGATCACTGCAATCTTTGTAGTATACGTACATAAAGAACAAGAACTTGTGAATTGTAAAGAAATAAATCATCCAGGAGTCATAACTGCATATGATGGCTGCCATTCATAATGTGATGACACAACAATTTCCAAAGTTTTTGTTTCCGTGTCTGCTTGATTACCCCTCATCTGATTATACTTTCCAAACAGAAATGTTTCCACAGCTGCTCTCATTTCCTTGTACTGTAAATACTGCTGACATCCTTCCACTCTGTCATAGTCCTCTGCCTTTATTCTCCTTAATAAACCCCCTTTCAATTCCTCCCCTCTCCTTTCCTTTCCTCTGGAGTTTATCCACAACCATGGGAACTTTCAGGAGGAGGAGAAGGAGGAGGGAATGGGAGGCCGGAGCAGGAGAGCCACATGATTGGCTAAGAGGTAAGAACCTCTTTGACATGATTGGCTGTGAGTATGGGAGATGCAAGCAGAGCACCCTCCTTATTCCAGAGAGCATCAGTGAGCAGCCGAGTGGGACATGCTGTGTTAGAGATGCACACCGGTTACTCTGGTTTGTTTTGGTTTCTGTGATTGTGACTCGTAGAGGACTGTGTACGGGAGCCCAGGAGTGGATAAATTAATTCTCTCCAGAAGTTTCTCTAAAAGATATAAAGTAAGTTTTCATATTTTTTCTTACCCTCCTTCCTCTTCTTCTTCTTCCTTTCCCCGGCTGTCACTCATCTTTTGTGACAGTTTCTCATCTTGCTATATGTTCTTACAACATGAGCAAGTGACACACCACATGCAAAGTAACTTATTATTATTCTGACATGAGCACAGAATTTAATTCAGTGATGAGAAATACGTCATAAATCCTGAACCACAGTGGTTCTCTGAGGTCAGAAGTTGTGTGCCTGGCTTAGTGTGTCCTTATGTGCAGTGCTTGTTTAATTCATGTGTGTATGTATGTATATGCACAAGACTACAAAGAGGATATACTCGATTCTACATCTTTAAAGGATGCAGCCGTGTGTGTGTTAGGGGAAGTGAAGGTGCACTGCGCCTTCACAGCAACTAACCTCATCAGCAAACTTGTCACTGCATTGCTCCACGTTGATGGAGGAGCTCAAGGACTCTCTCCCAAAATCTCCTGGTGTGACTTTCAGGCTGCAGGGTGGTGGTGGCGGCAGTGGCAGTATAGTTGGCTATAAATAGGCTTGCTCCAAATTGTACTGCAGTCACACATAAATTCAGAGGGAAAAAGAAATGACACAGTCATTGTTTGTATTTGAGTCAGGAGCACTTTGATCCTCCCGCTACAGCGTCTCTGTGGCAGGAAGTATAATTTAGCCGCAGGGTAAACACAGATGAATTAGAGTTTAACCTAATACAAACCCCTCTGTTTTATATGAAACTTTTGGACCTTTCCTGCAACAACTGTAGCAAGGGAAGGAGAGTAAGAAGCAAATATAGATGGACCATACATAAGACAAAAATAGAAGACAAGAGCTTTTGTCAGTCAATGTTTGTTCTTGTCAGGGTGTCCTGAATGTGTTGATGTAAGGGCGCAGGAATTGGTTGCACGTGTCACAGTTTTCACAGCGCGGCAGTCACTCACCAGTTTGCTGTGAGGGTGTTACCACCTATGCTGCTCCGTCAGAGGACAACTCCCTAGATTTACATCCACATGCTTATCAAAACACAAGTCAAAGCAGCTTGATATAATGTAAATAGAGGTATATAAAAAAGGATGACTTTATGGATGTGAATACTGTGACTGAAACGTTGCTTTGATGTGATGCTTACTTGCTCGCATGAAAGGAGGAAGAGCCCATTAAAAAAGTTTTGTTATTTCATTACACACAAATGATACCCAGGAGGATTTAGAGTTCAACCAGCTGACCTGCTATCAAACACATGGATCTGGTTATGTTTCAGGCCCTCATGTGGACCATGACTCATACGGCTTTGTAACAAAGATTATTTCAAGCTGATTGCAACGATGTGACATCAACAAACTGTGCCTTGTCCAGACCTATCCTTTGCAGCTTCAAAGCAAGAAAGTTTGTTTAATATCTACCTGCCCGTCAGCCAGAGCTCCTTTATTGCAGTGTTGAACACAGGGAGCCTTGTGTTGTACCTGACCTCTACTATGCAAATGTGTACTCTCAGACTGCCAGCCTGCGCTCAACCTCCACATGGACGAATAAGTGAGATAAAAGCAGTACAGTAAGTCCATTGTCTCACCTGGACCTTACCTGAGTGCAGGGATAGAGTCAGGGGCATGGAGTCTTACCTGTACGATGAGGTTTTACACCCTCTGCTCCTGAGTCTGAACTCTATCGACCCTTTTAGCGTCAGTCAAGGGTATGACCTTTTTGGAGAGCTGAGGACAAAAAAATCATTAGATACATTTACCAGTTAATAATTTTATGAAGATAACATCTCTGAAAATACGATGCCGCCTAACTGTCTGGAACCAAGGCTTCTACTTTAAAGTTAACCCTTGCAGATGGGGGCAGACTGCTTTAACCCATATGCTGAACAGATGGATAATTTGAAATGACAAACAAGTATGTGTTGGTGTGTAAACTGAGGGTGTATAAGCCCTTAGATACACTTACATTTATAGTTGATTACCATGGTAGTCGCACTAAGGAGGACAACAAATTGATTCATCAGGTCCTCCAGGAAGTTGTGTTGTTAATTCCTCATATCACTGTGGACTCTCAGAGGAAATTTCAGCAAATTATAACAACTTGTCTGAAAAATTTCCCAACCCCCTTCACTTTTGCTAGTTCTTATTTGTCCATTTTGCTGTGTTGGAGATGGTTAGCTATCTGTTTGGATGTACCGCCATGCCTTGGGTTGAGTCTTATAAGTTTTTGTCCATGTTGATCATTGTAGATGTGGAAAGTGCTACAGATGAAAAAAAAAAGTACAAAACTGTAACTTGTATTTCTTGTACTGCTACAAAACTAGGCGTTGTAGACCACAACAATCTCTGAAACCACTCACAAAACCCTGAGGGAACTGATTTTAATCCCTTCTCTTTAACAGTTCTGTTTGTATCACTGTTGTCAGGTCGCTTTACTACTGTCAGGGTGAGTGTATGGGCGCACAGACTAACAAGCTTGGCTTGATGTACTCTGTGTACTGTTTGAACACAAAAAAAGTATTCGCACTGCTGCTCATGTCTTAGCTCCAATCTTCTTGAGGAGAATCTCTACAAATGTGCGTCTCCATGTACTGTACGTGTCCAAGTCTGTCCTCTGCTTCACTGGAGATGATCACCAAGAACCAGAATTAAAGTGACATTGTCCAGCAGTTTATGTGTTGTGTTGACGTACTCAGATGATTCTGTTAGCATGAGCAGCCATGAGTGATAAAGTGAGTGATGAAGCTATAATGAGTTTACGGAGATGAAAGGTCAACAGTGGAAGACTTCAGCGTCTGGTGCCAACAAAGTCGAATGTCACAGGTTTCCCTGAGACATTCTTGGCATTTTATGAGAGGCAGTTTATGGAAAACTGTATTATTTTGCTTCCCAAAGCATATTCATTACTGTAATAAAGCCTGTGTTTGTTATTCTCTGTTTTTTCTGGCATGGGACACAATAAAAAAGTCCTCTCAAGCTCTTGGGCAGATAGACTGCAATATGCATATATACACACAGACATGCAAACATAAACACATTCGAGCAAATGACGCCGAAGGCCTCTAAATATCTTTCTACTAAAATCCTGTTCTCATAATAATGAGCTGGAAAGTGCACTCAGGGCTTTTAGATTCCATTTTTGGACTTGGAGAAATTCTGGTCTTTGTATACTTTAACTGGGCATGTGAATTTATTGTTTAAGTCCTCTTCTTTTAAACAGGAGCTTTAAAGGTATCTTTAACATCTGTTTTTAACTATGAAGGGACAAGAAACAGGTTTTTTGGACCATTATGTTACGTAAAACTTGTTCCTTAAGTCCGAATGTTTGACAATTTGTCATGAATCCAGTGATGAGTGTGTTGTTTAATATTAAATCTGAAAACATGTGTGCCCTTTGAACTTCAACTGGAGTATTTCCTCTTTACAGGCCCTTAAAAGGCAGCCCCAAAGGCATGCTTTAATCCCATCCAATGACACATATTGAGTTAGACATACAAGTCTAAAACATTATAGAGGAAAAATACAAGAGGATGAATTTATCTCCCCTCTTCCCTCTCTCTGTCTTCTGTCTCCTTTCTCTTTCTCTGCAGCAGAGCACAGCTGGATGGTATCAAGGGAGCCACTACACAACCACACTGCTAGGGGTCAACAATGAAGCAGATTTAGCCTTTAATTGATGTCACTTAAACCAACACAAGCCGGGACAAATGAAATAGATGACAATACTTCAGAGATTCTCTGCCTCTGCAGCTGCATCTGTGTGCCTAGACTGTTACATTAGGCAGGAAGAATGACCTCCAAGGGACTTAAAAGAAGACACGAAAAAGAAGAAGAGACAAACAGCTGTGATCTTAAGCCTATTTGTACTCCCCTTACCCTTGTTTCACTGGAAGTCCTGTCACTGTGTTTCCTTAGCTTTTAGAAATGACAAGTAACAGGCGAGACTTCTTTAACAGACATAGCTTGTGATAGGGATCAGCCCTGGCTTGGATCTTGGAGGGAAAGGGTGGGTGGGGTGGGGGGCTTTATAATGTCTCCAGAGAGGGATGGTATGCGGTGGTCATCTTTTGGTCATCTCTCGCACGACACATCCTGGTGCTTGGCTTTAACAAAGAGAAAATAAAATGTTTGCCTGTGCTGTGGGAAATTTTCCATAAACAATAGTTGACATTTTCTATGTTTGGACTGGGTCAGGGCAATGTTGCTCTTTAAAACACAAGATATAGAAAAAAGAGCTGGAAACTGGAGGAATATTCTCTGTTGATGCCAAAAATATGTTGATGTGCTCACACTCACTCACTTACTCACTCACTCATTCACTTACACAATCTGTTAAGCACCATTCAAGTGACTATCAAAACAAGGCAACAGAACCTACAGAGAAAAACACGAACCATGTTTAGAGTTGATCAGAATATCTTAATACAGCCTCCAGCATTCAAGGACACCACCTCTGAGAGAGTCAAACGGTTGGATAGACTGCAACGTAACTACTCCCTTGCTGAGAACCGATTGCATTGCTTGGAGCGAGCACACCCCACAGAATAATCTGAGTGGAGTAGGTTTGACAGCTAGTGTTTGTGCAAGGACTGGATGAATAAACATAAGGGGTGGTTTATGGATTACATGATTTGATTTTCCTCCTGCAGAAGAGCAAGAGAGGATTTGCTTGAGCTTCTTCTTGATATTTGCATGGAGCCCTAGAATGTCAATGAAACTAGTGCATTTGATGAGGTGTTCTACACTAGTTATACAGCCATGAACCTGTTAAGAACTGCACAAATAAACAGGACACAGTAAGAGAGAACTGGGCTCTGTAAAGTTGTATCTGTAATCTGGCTCATGATCAGTCAGTAATAGGGGATTGATGGACAAACCAGAGCCGACAGAGGATCTGGCTCCAAATTAAGCAACAGAAACACAAAGAAGATATTAAAGGTTCTGGATCCTGACTTTAGGATTAGAACTAATGATGGAGGATCTGGTTCAGAAAGAAGTAACAGTTGAGGATCTGGTCTAACATGTATTAATGGTTTAAGTCAGAATCAAAAAGAAGTAGTAGTTCAGGATCTGGCTCACAAAGAAGTAATAATCAAGGATCTGGCTCATGAAGATGTGGCAGAGAATCTGACTCACAAAAAAAAACAAAAAAAAAACAATAACAGAACCAGCAGAGGTGAAGAATTATACTGGCAGACAAGCACAAGTAGAAGATCTAGATCAGGATCCAGTCAGAAGAAGATTATTACAAGCTATATTAAACATACAGTACAGGCCAAAGGTTTGGACACACCTTCTCATTCAATGTCTTTTCTTTATTTTTTATATGAGTATTTACATTGTAGATTATCACTGAAGGCATCAAAACTATGAATGAACACATGTAGAATTTTGTACTTACAAAAAAAGTGTGAAATAACTGAAAACATGTTTTATATTCTAGTTTCATTAAAGTAGCCACCCTTTGCTCTTGATGACTGAAGTACTTAGTGACTGACTCGGTAGTCACGAAGTAACCCTGATAAGGCACACCTGTGACGCAAAAACCATCTCAGGTGACTACCTCATGAAGCTCATTGAGAGAACAGCAAAAGTTTGCAGCGCTATCAAAAAAGCAAAAGGTGGCTACTTTGAGGAACCTAAAATATAATACATGTTTTCAGTTATTTCACACTTTTTCTTAAGCACATGATTCCACATGTGTTCATTCATAGTTTTGATGCCTTCACTGAGAATCTACAATTTAGATAGTAATGAAAATAAAGACAATGCATTGATTGAGAAGGTGTGTCCAAACTTTTGGCCTGTACTGTACATGATCAGAGTTATGAATGACTAATTGATTGGAAATATAGGATGTAAATAAAAACTGCAAAAAAATAAAAAGCTGTTGAATCAAAACATTTTGTTAAATTTACTTACGTATTTCTATACTTTTCTAGACTGAAAATTTATTAAAATATGACTACATTAACAACTCAAATCTTGTAGACAATTGGCTTGTCTACAAGATTTGTGCCAACTGTTGAATAGGAGACTGATTTCTGAATTTAGATTAACCCCACACATTTTGTCTGATAGAATAAATTATCTAAACATTTGTAGACATATAAAGAGAACTAACTGATGAAGCTGTTTTTAATTCACTGTGCAGAGTGACAAGTGTAAATGAGGCATCTTTCAGTTGCCAAAGTATTTATTAAAATCATGATGAATGAATACAGACACATTTCAACTAAACTAGCATACAGTGCCAAAAATAGCTACGTATCACTCACAGATATCTGAGATGTCTCATCGTAATTTCATCCCCCTCATAATCCCATTACTTATTATATATTTGTACATGGATATGAGCCGACACTGCTCATGGCTACACACACAAGTGTTCTCTTAGAATAAAATATAATTTTGCAATATGAGACCCTTGTGAAGATTGGAGTAGTACATTGTTTTTGGCTGTTTGCCCTTTTCCTGGCTGTGTCAGTTTGCTGGTTCAAACTAGATAAATGCTCCCTGTGGTAAAATGCCACTCTCTATTTTGCTTTCTCACTCCTACTCTTTGTTTCTCTCCCCACAGTGAGTGGAGGAAAATTCACTAAACTCCCAAGGTCTAATGCCATGTGGCCATCTAAGGATGTTGGCTTAAAGTCCTGAGGCAGACCTAAATTAATCTCATATCTGATATCATGCTCATCTTTTGTTTAGCAAAGGGGTCTTAACTTGGTTCTGGCTCAAAGGTTAGTCAAACAAATGATCCAGTTACATGATTTCATAAGAACTGTACGGAATATAAGTTATGAATACACTATTTTTAATGACTGCATAAATAAACGTTGTGCTTTGCTGCAATTGAGTGATTAAAATAAAGGGTTGTCTTGAGATGGCATGAACCAATTAAAACTATAAAGTAGGGGAAATAAATAAATTGTCATCAGTTCTGTTTTTTTCCCACTCAAACTAAACACTTTTTAGTTCAGCTCCAATTAATGGCAAATATTTTCTCTGGATGAAAGATTTAGGGAAACATATCTTCTGGAAAATATTTGGTGTTGTGGTTGTCTGGTGCTGTTTAAACAAATGCCAGCATTTTTCAGTGGTTTGATACTCTTTCAAACTGGCAGATCTGGTCATTGCAGTGGCTCACTGGAGATGTATATTTTTGCTGTGGAAATGTTTTTATAAAAATGAGATTACAGTAATTTAATCAGCTTCTTGGCTCTTTTTATATAACACTGGGCCAAACTAAGCTTCAGAGGCTGGGTCTTTTCGTTTCGCCAAACATAGAAAAGATAATTTGAATTAGACAGGACATACTGCTCTGGAGTAACTACTCTAGAGCATTTAGCTTTATGTGTTGCTAAATTTAAGTGAGGGGAGACATGCTTTAGACACATTGTCATAAGGGTCATGGAATGACTCCTAAAATAACCATCACACATTCATACACTTTCTTGTGCCTATGAACCTATGCACCAGCTCAGTGGACATGATCCAAAGGTCAGTATCTTCACGACATGGTTGGCTAAAGGGGACCAGGCTGCTGTTTCTGCCAAAACATATGAATGGAAGAGGGATGGTGGGATAAAGGTTGCCCACAACAAAAATGGTAGTGGACAAGATTCACCTACCCCTGCTAGCCGTACTGTGAAACCTTCACTCTTTTTGTGAAGATACTACAATGGTGAATTTACTGCTTGTAAGTTTTCACCTATTACCATGGGCTCTGTAAAGTAACCATGGTCTCTGTAAAGTTGTATCTGTAATCTGGCTCATGATCAGCCAGTAAGGGGATTGATGGACAAACCAGAGTCGACGGAGGATCTGGCTCACAATTAAGCAACAGAAACACAAAGAGTAGTAGTACAGGATCTGGCTCACAAACAAGTAATAGTCAAGGATCTGGCTCATCAAGATGTTGAGATACATGGTTGGCTAAAGGGGACCAGGCTGCTGTTTCTGCCTAAACATATAGTAGATAGAAGAGGGGTGGTGGGATAAAGGTTCCCCACAACAAAAAATGGTGGCCGACAAGATTCACCCACCCCTACCAGCCCTTTACTGTGAAACCGTCACTCTTTCTGTGAAAATACTACAAATGGTGAATTTACAGCTGGTGAGTTTCCACCTTTTACCATATAAAGTTGATTATTGATTAGGGGAGAGTGGGGTAAGATGAGCCATTTTTCATATTTTGGATCACTACATCAAGGAAATCATAGTTTTCTCTCTAACTAGTGTATCTGCATATATGGATGTTGTGCATCCCTGCAAACCAACAGAATGAGTGTAAACATAACTGTCTAACATGAGAATGTCTTTAAGTGATTCAGAACATTCACAGCTGTATTTTTGAAAAGAAAAAGTAACACATTTCTACAATCTGAACTGAAACTCTGATCCTCTCATCAGACTCCTTTACTTTCTCAGTTGAGCCACTGGATCAGCTTAGCCCAGAACTACTATTATGACTTTATTAGTCCTCTAAGCTAAAATGGTGGACTTTTATTCTAGGCTTTTGACCTCATGTTGCAGCTCATAGATACCACAATTGATGTATAAATCAAATTAAAAATGATCTTTTTTGGTTGGAATGCAATTCTTATAAAACTTTTGACGGACTAAATTCACTTTCAAGAGTGAAAAACGTTTTGTTTTTTTTAGGAATAAATGTCTGACCCTTTCACCCATGTGCTTCAAACCTTCACAGACTCCATGAAATGATGCCCATCTCCTAAATATTTGGTCACACAATTCATTTCTTTTACCATTTCCAAGCAACAGGGGGTGGCTCAACTTACCCTCTGGCTCAACTTACCCCACTCTCCCCCATAATCTTACCTGTAATGGTGAACGTTGACGCTGCGCACGTTAACGTTAGTGTCGTCACCAGTTTGACCGTTTCCCAACATGACGTTGATTGAGCAGAGCACCGCCTGTCCCTGTCACCGCCTGTCCATGTCACATGCAGCAAGTTAAGCCAGCTGGAAACGACAAAGTCTACTCACCTTGGGGTGGTAAAGTGGAAAGTGAGCATCTTCACCGTAGTGTTTCATTTTGAGCTACTTTCGTCGCCCAGAGGATAAAAGTACATAACGTGAACTTTTCATCCAACTCTTGGTAAGAGCGAGCAACGCAATGTTACTGCTGTTTTTCCTAACTTGCTTATACTTAAACATTCAAACTAAAATTGAAAAGCCTCAAAAGGCACATCAATACCCGACTCTTTGAAGTAGGAAAATATAACGATAACCCAACAGTGTGTTAGCGATACACGTGCCTCGTGCTCAGAAATACTTGGGGGGGCTTTTGGAAACTAGATTGCTCGACGAAAAGCTAACAAAACAAATAACCAGACAACAACAGTAATAAAATATTTAGACGCCTACATAAAGAGGTTCCTGCGTGAGGTTTTGGGGTTGTAGGTAAAAGTTAAGTCTCAATATTCGACGATATACGCCAAGTCTACAAATTGTACGTTAGCTTAATTGTAGTTGTGCTGAGCACTGGTTGCCCTTAGCAACAGAACGCCGTAATGACAGACAGCCGGTAGAAGCTCGAAGAAAAATTGGAAAAGATTTCACTGTTAAGGGAAATATAGCCAACAAAGTAAGGATTGTTACATACATACCTACACTGAAGTTAAAATACTCAAATGAATACACATAACTTTTGGTGGAAAAATATGGGACACTGTCTGCATGTTGAAATATTGTGGAAGGGAAAAAGGTCAGACACTCACAAAGCAGACACATGTACAGAAGCAGGAGCTACTGTGCCAAGGGAAAAATTGTGTCATCCCTTTGTTGAACATGTTCCAGGGTGCTTGGATGCAGCGTCAGGGTTTTTTCCTGTATGTGTAGCAAACATTTGATTGCAGAATTGAGAACTGTGAGCTTTACAGTTAGCCAAAATGAGATGCAAAGCGAACGAAACATAGGTTACATGACAACACTGCACTACAATGAATACATTGTGAATTTGATGTTCTATAAGGCTGCTCCCTACCATGTTTGAATATTGCTCTATATCATAAATGCATCTATTCTTGCATTATTTTGTTGGTATTACTCTAGAGCCTATGTAAATGCATGAAAAAGCACTGTGAGGCACCCAGTGTTCAGCACACTGCAAGTCAGTGAGGCCATTGAAAGGGAAGAAATCTCTCTAAGTCTGTGTTTGCAATCTTGACATCAAGCTGTGTTACTGTCAGTCATGAGTCGACTATATTAAATCACATCTTATGGCAGAGATGCAGATTGAGGTCCAGATCACCACGGCGTGCCTGCTTCTTTCTGCTGGGCTGTACAGATAGAAGTGACTCATCCACAGCTCTACAGGGCCGGCTTCTGCCTGAGGCCAGAGATGTCATATGCTGTAGTAGGCCACGTGTATGAGGAATACTCTGTGTGTGTAAAAAAGAGGATAGAAAAAATGCTATTCTGGATAAACAGAGAAACATCAGAAATTGTCATAATTGTTCAGATTTTATTTTATTTTTATTTTTTAGCAGAACTATTATGGGTTTACATTATAGTTCAAGCTTTTGTGTTTACAATATTAAGGCAAGTGCACATGCGTACAAAGTTTCTGTGGATATAACAATGAACATAATTTATCCTGTAGCATGTCTTTATGTTTTTTAAAGTGGGGGATGTTAAGGTTGTCTTCAGTGAAAACTCATTGTGATATGTAAAGACAAATATAGATCTCTGGAGACCTCTACTGGCAAATTAAAGCACAGATGCACAAAACCTTTAAAGCAGTATAATGTCCATATCACAAGACCTGGTTATGTATTTTGGATTTGGATTTATCTAAAGTAGTTTGTTTTGTGTGTGTGCACATTATGCCATGTTGTTTGAAAATGCTTACAAATATGACTTTAGGCTTTCATATGTCTTTGTATGGTTTAAGTGCTCCGCAGTGAGCTATAAATGGTGCTGACACAGAACCTTCCTCAATTAACAGTCAGCATAAGGGAGACAGAGATAACACAGAGCATGGTTTGAAAGGCCACGGGCAATTGTGTACTTAGTTTTTAAAGGGGCTCGTAAAACACATCTTAGTTAAATAAGATGTTTATTCTAGATTGATAGACATTTATGGTCATGAATAATGATTTAATTGAAGAACTTCTATGTGAGTGCAATTCGTGTACTTACTGTTTGTTTTTTTTTTCTGATTGTTTAATGAGAGTGATTTGTTCGTGATGAGAGTTGATTGGTGTGTTTGTTTCTGTATGCCACAGGTGTCAAACTCAAGGCCCGGGGGCCAAATCTGGCCCGTGGAACAAGTATATTTGACCCACGAGATCATATCATATTTGTATTATTATTGGCCCACCAGTATGAGGTCTGCAGATTTCCTCCAGGATGATAATGTAAACTTTAGCACCATTATTTAAAATACCCTTAATAAACCATGAAAATCTGGGAAAGTAAAGCGTAAGGAAGACTTGAAAAAATTGTGTGCTATCTATATTTCCAATTTTGCATCTCAAGATTACAAGTCAAACATGATTTGGCTTTTTATTTTGTGCTTTGATTTTTTTCAACTC
The DNA here is from genome assembly GCA_962446985.1 of Xyrichtys novacula. NCBI lineage: Eukaryota > Metazoa > Chordata > Actinopteri > Labriformes > Labridae > Xyrichtys > Xyrichtys novacula. Next base: position 18,431,643 of record OY660875.1, on the reverse strand, counting down.
AGTATTTAGATTTCATTTTAATCCTTTAGATTCCAATTTTATTTTATTTTTTATTTTCAACTTTCTCCTCATGTTTTTGCTCTTTAGAAGCATTATTTTTCTATTTTTAATATCGTGTTCTGATCTTTTGAACTGATCTATTGGATATATTTTTTAAAATCTCAGATTGCCTATAAATTTATCTTTTTTACTTTCTGAATTTCCAAGTGGTTTATAATCATTGCTGATTTTGTTATATATTTTGGAAAGTTTGGGTTAAATGTTGACCCTGTTGGGCCCTCAAGTTAGACATAAATCCAGATTATGGCCCTCGCTGTGGTTGAGTTTGACACCCCTGCTGTATGCAGTCACACTGAGATTCTTTGGCCTCTGGAGGGCACTAACACAAGGCGTTTTAAGCCTTTTCACCTTATAAAGTTGTCAGTGTGGCTTATTTACACATTCAGTGAAGATAGAATACTATTAATCTGAAGCTGTGTTTGTGTTTCTCTCAGAGAATGTTAGATCCCCCAACTTCTAAAGAATATAATCACTAATAATGAAGCCGGGAATGCTAAACGATATCAGCTTCAATGGCATAGCTATACTTTGGATGTTAACTGATACAGTGGTGGAGGACAACAAGTTCTTGAGAGCATTAGAGAAGAAAAGGCATGTAACTGAAGAAAACATAAAAAATGAGGAAATAAATTAAGATCGGAAGAAAGCAAAATCAAAGAGTGGCTTTAGAGATGTGCATTGTCAATAATGAAAGTCATTTGGTGTCAAAGATGAAGAGACTGAAATGACACGCTCATTAGATTAGATTAAACCTGACTTTATTTAACCTTTGTGAGGGTTCCCTCAAGAAAGTTAAATCATACTTTTAAGACAAGCAGTTGGACTTTTTTCTCTCAACATTTATAAAGCAATAAATATGAAACCCTGGAGAGGTGCTCCGGTGAATAGTACCTCGAATTGTGTTTGAGTTTTTGCAAAAAGACAGGCCGAAAAACCTAGGCAGAATGATGTGACAGGGTCTGTATGTTTCTGGCAGAAATTCTTTACTGCACACTTCCCATAAATCATCTTGAAAGGTCTTATGTTGGACCCTGTCTGCATACAAATGTCCCTGTCTGTCAAACTCAGACATAATAAAGCTCTTTTCAGAGCTTTAGCACCTTTGTTTTATTCACAGGATGAGTACACTTCAGAAGTGTGAGCTTGAATCTTTTGTGTGGAATCCTACAGGTGGGATGACCCCGGTGTGAGTGATTGGAAGAGGAAGGTCAGTGAATCTGTAAATGTGGTGTATATTTTAAAAGTGAGGTGCCAACAAAAGATAGAATTAACCTTTTGAGGAGGTGGTCTGAGGTGACAATAGACATTTACTAGGTGTAGCCTTTTGCTGGAGTGTCCACAGGCAGAATACTACTTACTTGTTACTCATGCAAGTATTGCCCTTTTGGAGGACTTTTTTTCTTCAGATGAAAATGTTTTTGCAAAAGTCTTTATTCAGAAACTCCATGGACATTTCAGGTGTTCACTGCAGACATTAACCTGGGTAAATGGGGTCTCACTAAGTGGAGACGGAAAGCAGTTCTCCGTTGCAGTTCCCATCAGGCTAATGAAGCAGACACATTTTAATATCAAATCCTGCCAGGTGCAGCTTCACCATATCTCCTGCCGTGCTCAGCAGAGGGCTCCAGTTAATCTGAATGCACAATAGACCTATCAAACTCACCTGATCATCCATCTTTACAGCCAAAGAATCCTTCTCAGTTTTTATGGCATATGCTTTAAATGCTATCTTTCTGTACATTTTTATTGCTTAAAAGCTGTCAGTGGTCCTCAAGAAAGGATTTGAGATATTTAAGGAGAGCTGATGAAACGATCAGGAGCTTTTTTAGTTGTATTTATGCCTTTCAAAATAAAAATAAAATCTAATTAAAGTAGTGGGTTGATACAGTCAGTGTCAGAGAAAGCTGTAATAGAAGCAGAAACAATCAGGAGGAGTTTCATTGTTGATGCACAGATGAGCATCACTGTTTTCAAAATACTACTGCATCCGATGACCCCAGTTTCTGAGCGCAAAAAGCAAACAATCAAATGTGTGAGTCATACTTGAGTCTGCGTGACAATATGTGAAATACAAGACAATTATTCCAGAGAGCTTGAGGTGTGAGAGCTAATTTACATTTCAAGTAACTGTGGTTGTATTCTTCATGCCTGCCCCCCTTGCTGTGAAGTTGTTTGGATCTGCGACAAAGGGCTCAGCACTGTCAGTGAAGGAAATTGAGCTGTTTCGCCAGATATGACTTAATAACTGTCAAGTACGTTTTCTCCATACTTGAGATTAAATTGGAGCTTGGACATGCGTGTAACTTTACGAGGACTCTTCTAATCCCTCATTAAATAGAGAGAGAGTCTGTACCAAGCAAGAAAACACACTCATTTCTCATCCTCAGTTTGTTTATCAGGGTTGTGCAGACATATGTTGGCATGCCTTTTAGTTGTATTACAAGAGGGTGTGATTGTATTGGAGGAGGTGACAGCCCTCCTGTGGTTTCATTTTAGTTGATTTATGTGGTGTTTGGATTGAGGTAGCTATTTTAAGTCCTCTGTGTAAAGGACAAGACAAGAGTTGACAAACAAAGGTAGTGGCTAATAGTTATCTGATGCTCAGCACTGTCTCTCCATATTCAAATACACTTAATAAAGTTATGTTTATATTATATATTATATATTATATTCATCATATTTCAAAAGTGTCTAGTTGGTGCAGCGCCACTTGGAGGAGCCACTGCTATGTTTCTGCTATTGCTGCGACTGCAACTTCTTTCCCATTCATTTACTCCTTCCTCCAACAGCCTATCTTACTTCAAAAGTGGTTCAGCAGTGATCTTTTAGCCGTGATCAGTGAACCAAATACAATTACTAAATCAATAGGATAATAATTTGCGCTGCCATCCTCTGATAAATGAGGGAACTCTGTGAAGTGGAAAAGTCCTCTTCAGTCAATGGCTGGGAAATGAGACTGATTTGCTGGTACATGGGGAGCTTTTAGTGAGCATTCAACAAGTGTCATTGCCTATTTACTTTGAAAACACTGCAGTGGAGCATATAATGCAGAGTAATTTATTCTAATAGGAGTCAACTAAGATGTAGCTTTGGTTGTTTACTTATTGATTGCTTTAATTCTTTGTTTACCATCTAAGTTGCTTATCAATGTCAATAATGATGCTCCTGTAGCTTTTCTGCAAAAAATTAGCTCGACAAACTGAACACAAAAGGTGCTCGATTAAAAGGTTTTTGCAGATCTGCCTACAAAGAGAATAAAAGTGGCCGACTATTTCAAAACAGCCTCAGTGCCTGCTTGTCTCAGCTGATTGAGCGTCCACAATAAAAGCCTGAGATACTTTTTGAGCGATTATTCAATAAGAAGCTGTGGGGGCTCAACAAAAAAGAAAAGAGCCGTTTCACACAGCGACTGAAATTTAGAGCACATCAGACAGCCATGACCTTCTACCACCGGGTGAAGAGAAGTCATAGCTTAGCTCACTTTTTTCCCGATTTTTTTTGCTTTTAGCTCACTCGCTTGCTGTGATCACACAGGATAAACTGTCATTCCTCTCCTAAAGATGGCAGGAAGTTAATTGAAAAAGCAAGCACAGGATGTATCAACGCAACAGAGAGAGAAACAGCATCTGCAGAGGGGGAAGGTTTTTTTTTATTGCATACATAGTGTTTCTGGAGCTTTCTCTCTCTCTGGTAGGGAATCTGTAGGTCTAATCACACCTTGTGTCACTACTTCTTGAGCCCAGACTGAAATCAACCCCCTGTGGTTGAACTGCAGGTACACATCCAGCCACACAGAGCTGTCACACAAACCCAGACACAAACAAGAGCTTCCTGTCTAAAATATAAAGAAAAAGATCTGTTGTTTTTTTCTCTACAAATATTTCATCAACTTAGAGTATGCAAATTCTTGTTTTGGTGTCTTCATATGAAAGCGGAGCGAGTCATGTGAACAGTACTTCACTCCGAAAATGTGTTTCTGTCACAGGGATTTCAAACAAGGGTGACAGCAAAGATTTGATTAGGATTGGAGCCATTTTTCTTTACTTTGAGAGGAGACTTTGCATATGAAAACACCCTTTAGGAGTCTTTCATGTATCAAGGTCAAAAGTAATGTTTAGCTCAAGATCAAGAGTGCAATGTTGTTTATCAGTGCTTTTGTCCCCTGTGTGCTTCGTATCTGTGCCGTGCCTCCCGCTGATTCAGTTTTTCTAAATTAGCCTTGTGCTTTCAGGGCTGCAATCTGCATTATTTTCGGAGAATCATCATATCCGGGCTCAAGGCCTACCCTGAGGAAAGAGAGAGAGAGAGAGAGGGAAAGAGAGATTGAGAGACAGGAGAAAAGGAGAGTTTATTTCAGTCATTTCAACAGCTGCTTCTGTTTAATTCAAGCCCTGCTAGACCTTTAGCAAGCTCAGAGCTGTCAGGGATAATTTGCAAAGTTTATCATGTCACTGCAAATTTATATAAGTGGCAGCTAATGACAAAACTATGTGCACTGACACAGGGAGGTCTTGACGGATGCAAAATGTCAACTGTACTGTCACATTTCAGAAAGTTTGTACCATGCTGTCTGATAATTAGAGTTTCTCAACATAGTCAGGATGTGCAGAGCTGCCATGTACGACCAACTGAGCAGCACAATTGACTGAAATAGCTGCATACTGCTTCACAACTCGAGACAAATTTCAAATAATTGACTGGGTTTTCCAGACAGGTATTAGTACAATAGACCTGTGACTATAATGGGTGTTTATAGTGCAGCCTTGCCAGGGTTTTACAGCCTTGCATACATACATTTTTAAAATGTCTAATGACTACAAAAGGAATGGAAAATGTACAATTTGAAGATTAATGGCAGACTGCAGATTTACCCGCCTCGTGCTGTGCAATTGATTTGTGTGCAAAAGCTCTAATTTAAGAGCTCTTGAGTTGTTTTTGACAGTTAGCACTGGAAGGAAGGGCTGAAATGAGCAATAGGTCAAGGCTGTGGTTTTCCTTGAGGTTATGCAATGCTCTGTGCGTTTATCTGCCTTTTATACGTCATGCCATAACACCTCTTACACTTCTTTCCTGTAGCTCTTCTCCACTCTTCTCCGCTCCTACTGTACTGAACCCAGGTGTGGTTTACTTACGTGAGATAAGTACTGTCAATCCAAATATATATACATTGTTTTGCTGTTGTAATTTTGATGCACCTCTCCCTCTTACCTTACCAACAACTAGGAGAGAGAAACAACAACAACAACAAAAAAAAACCCAGAGTAAATGATTTCAGAAAACTAATTTGTTTAAACCATAGACTGTATATAGAATGGACGCCGTCTGCCTCCTCGCTGGGTGAAGCCACCGCGAGAACAGCACCCTCTGGTGACGGGCAGCAGTATAGGTCATAAATCCCGCCTCCTCCAGCAATCCCTATGGAGCTGTGGACAAACTTTAGAAATTTATTACACAGAATATACATTTTTCTCCCCCCTGCTTGCGATGTTGGCATGTAGTTACTGTAAGACTGGTTTGTGCTCAAGTCCTCTTTTTTCTGTACAGCTCCATTTTTAAACGTTATTAGGGGGTTCATGTTTTCTATGATTGACACTTGATACAGCCTATGGGCGTATGAAGATTGCGTAGCTCATCTGGGGGATACGCTGTTTAAACCGAGTGTCATCACAGCAACTCTCCTGGCGAATGCGCACAATGCTACTGCACAAGTGGTGGAGTGCGTACAATGCTACTGCGCAAGTGATGGTTCCAGGATGTTGAGAAAATCCCGGAAATACCAAGAGCAATTCGGCTTGAAATCCGTATAACGACGGAAGGTGGAACCAAGTTGTCCATAGTATAGACAGTCTATGGATTAAACATAAAAACAAAACGTGCCGCTTGAATGCAGAGCAGAAAAGGCTCTGTACCAAAGTGGCAGATGCGACTCAGAAACGTTGACCTAAAAGGATGCAGAGCTGGTTTATTGAACCAGTGTGTGACCATTGTGCTGCATGTGTAGGCTTCATTCCCGGCATATGGCTTGTCCTCTATTCAGAATTATGCAGACAGTGCACATGGTGCTCATTAATAAAATATATTTGACATGAACAAAGACTGTTTATTTATCCTGGAGGCAACATCATGCAAATCCTACATGTGCACCATGACACAACTCGTGACCAAGCCCTTTCAGCTCCTCTCCTCCCTACTTGTGATGCTTCTGCTCTCATGTGTTCTCTCCTCTCCTGTTGTGTCCTCTGGTGTCCCCTTCCCTCTTTCTCATCCTCTCCTCTCTTTCTCTCCCCCTGTTTCTCCTCTTTTTCTCAGAGCCCAATCGATAGAGACTGCCCAGCCAGCTCTGTCAGTTTTTCAGTCTGTGGTAATTACCTGGCCATCCTGTCACTTCACATCTATTTAGTGGAGATGGACCTGAGCTGGGGAACCTGAGTGGAGGATAATATGCAACCCGTTTGGCTGATCTTTCATTCAAAATACGTACAAGGACAGGGATAGAGTGGGGTAGCCGTGCCTGATGAAGGCTTTCAGTTAAGTTGGAAATGATATGCAGACGTGAGATGCTACACATAAGCCAATAAATGATATTTTATCACTAATATGGGATCCAGACAGCGAAAAATGAAATCATTGTTGAAGGGAAATGCATTACTTAGAGACTGAATTGATGCATTCACACCAAAATAAGAAGACACTTGGTTGTAAAACTAGAGAGATGAGGATTTCCATGTTGTTTGCTGTCTTGATACTGTGCATGCAGTACAAAAAGAGAAGTTTAGCTGTGACATAAAAGCTTAACCTAGCCATAAAAAAGACTGTCTCCAATCAAACCACATTTTTAATCTCCTTGAGAAAACCTTCCTAAGAGGATCAATAAAGTTTTATCTAATCTAATCTAATCTATTTCAATCATAATCTTATTTTTGACTTTTTTGATGTTCTAAAGGATTTTCCATGTGTCACAACGCTCCAAATTTCCTGAATGGACATCCAGTTCAGCACAAGCGGTCCTGGCTGAGTAGGGTGTGTGTGTGTGTGTGTGTGTGTGTGTGTGTGTGTGTGTGTGTGTGTGTGTGTGTGTGTGTGTGTGTGTGTGTGTGTGTGTGTGTGTGTGTGTGTGTGTGTGTGACAGAGAGATAAAAGGGAGATGAGAGAAACACGCAGGTGTATCTCGGGTTATCAAGCCAGGTAAAGAGAACAGGATTGTGCAACTCTGGCTGATAATTCTCTGACCTTTACCTTTTACACTCTAATGCATCCTAATAGGCTGCCGGGTCCCAGTATGTCTCCTCACTTACCAACTCACACATGCATTATATTCTCCCTACACACAGCCACACACACACACACACACACACACACACACACACACACACACACACACACACAAATCAGTGTCTGGTTGTCTTGGAGATCAAAGCTATTATATTTTCTGACAACAAAAGCCCCAGGAGTTGATGTAAACTTACCTCTCAGCCTTACCAGATTGTCTGATCTTGACTTAAAAAAACAAACAAAAAAAACATTTAACCAACTACATACACTGCATACAGTCTTTGAACATATGTGCATTTTTTTTTATTCAGCCAAACATGACCTTAAGTAACCTTGTGCTTAAAGTTCTTTGAAGTTCTTTGAAGTTCTTACATTTTCAAAATAAAATAACTTCAAAAACTTCAAATTAACAACGTACTTTGATTATGTGTTTTTCTGATATCCACTCTGTGTGATTGATTGTTTTCAGAGGTGGCCCGCACCATGCAAAAGAATGACCGGTCCGGTGACGACAGTCAGCGCGATAGTGTAAGTAATCGATCCTTTTAAAGATTCCTTTTGATCTACTACGTCCTTTTATCTTCCTCTTTTACTCCTATCTTACTTTACATCTTCATAGGTTTCATTCTTCTTGCGATCGAACCATCCCCATGTTGTCTTCTTGTTGTTGAACACCACTATGCGCGTCATTATGTAAGAAGCTTGGATAAAATGGAAATGAGCAGCACTTACGAAGTGCCTTTTTCGTCGTGCAACCACTCAAAGCACTTCACATCAAATGCCACTCATCCCATTCTTTATACACATTTATACACTGATGGCAGGGGTTGTACACAACTTCAAATCATACACAGGCTAGAATAACACTGACACAACCTTGGAAAGCTATTTAGAGTTCAGTATTTTTTTTTTTTCCCCTGATGACACTTAGGCATAAACTGGGGGGACTGAATCACTGAAAAGAAAAAGTGAGAAAATCAAAAACTAGGAAGGAGCGATGAACAAGACTGAATGCGCTCTCGAGCATCTTCAAAGGGATGATTATTTCCTTCCACGTGAGGTGAAATAATTTTGTATTTTCAAAACAGTTTGTGATGTGGTACGAGAATTCTTTTTCGCAAAGAAAGAGATCTTGGAACAAGTCTTGAATGCAATATCTCAGTAAGGCACAAAAGAGAATAATTGCTGGAACATGCTGATGTCTCTTGAGGTAAAATGGTTTCTGTTGTTTTTGGTGAGTTCTGACAGTTTTGGACAGCAGTGATTTCATTTTCCTTGATTATGTTGCTTTTCTCGTCTCGTTTGTCTGACAAATGTTTTAGTATTTCAACAAACCATGGTGAAATTTGTGTCAGGGTGCTAGCACTCGCTTGCAGGGGTTAAAAACAAACAAATATATACACTTTTTTCCAGCCACAACAGCAGAGTAACTGGTTCTTAAATCACTTTACCCTGTTTTGTGTGGAGTGAACAGCTCACGCAGTAGTTGAAGGTGAGTAGTCTCATGTCATAATTAAAACATTTGGTCACTCACTAGGGATGGGCGATAAATTATCGTTCACGATAAATCGTCAGAAAAATCCTCCATAATAAATATTTGCCATCTCATGATAAATACGATGAATGCAAGTTGATTACGTAAGCGCGAGTTACTGACTCACAGCCACAGCCCACACAGAGCAGAATAACAATCAAACATGGCCGAAGGCAATGAAGAAGACGCTTCTGAGCAGCTCGTTACTGAACGAGACTCCACATGAGGGATTTCCTTTAAGATCGGGGCTTAGATGAGTGAAATCAGATATGCCTGACATCCAACAGTGGATCTGCTGTTGTTCACTCTGTGCAATAAGAGTTTTCAACAAATGTTGAAAATATTTTCACATTTGAGAGTTGTTTGATATCATTAGTTTTCTCCATAACCCACCACTCAAACTTGTGGTTCAGTATCTTATTTGACTATTCCAACTAGTGTTCTTAAGACAAACTAAGTCAGAAATATAGACTGGAATTATAATATTTTTTTTATCAGGACTTTAATCGTTATCACCAGAATGGCAAATCTTGTTGTGAATAAGTTTTAAGCCCATATTGCCCATCCCTATTGCTCACAGGATATCAAGTAGACATGACACATTTGATGTTCCCTCTCTCTTCTGATCTGTAAAGTAAATGAAATAAATGTTTAGGATTTATCCAACAGTTTAATAGGATTGTATCCAAATTGTTTTATTTCTTAATGAAAATCTGATGTAATTGGATCATAGTATAGCCTCTGTATTGCATTTGGACCATCTCGTGCCTAGTTGTGTGTTTGGGCTTAATTTTACACCAATCCAATGACTCCTTGACTTCATTTCACCAAAGGGTGAGACAGTTGACAGCCCAAATACAGTCACCTCGGTTTGTGTGATACAGTGATAAATACACTAAATATTGATCATTAAATTGAAAATATGTAGATCTACACAGATTCACCCCATATTAGATTCACTGTTACAACTTAATCTCACTGTCCAATGGTACTTATGACAGGGGTTTCCAACCTGTGACAGCATGGTGACAGAGTTTGCCTTTGGAAAGCAGATTATCACAAGAGCTGATATTGTAAACACAACAATAGTATGTTGTGTATGCAAAGACAAGCACAACCAGTAAGAGGCAGCTTATATTGCCTTTGGGTTTACGGTTAATACAGCAGGAGATGAGGAGAGGATGGTGTGTGTTTGAAAATATTGGCAGCTGGCAGTTTGACACTTAACAAATCAAGAACACACTCAAATCTTAGACTCCAGTCATGGCGATAAACCAAACTTGGTGAATATCCCCTTCAGGCACATCACTGTGAAGGCTGCTCTAGTAAACAAAAAAGAACTTTCTCATTCCATCTGGCAAAGCGGTTGCAAATTACAATAAGTTTTTGTGCTTGGGGGGGAAAGAAGAGGCTGGTATAGCAATCTGACAATGTCTGACACTAGTGTTGGATGAAGTCTGAGTTGCTCCTCTTGGACAAATGGTAGAAAATTTTTGAAGTTGTAAATAGGGATGGGAAGTGATGAGAACTGATCGATATCAATGCAATTATCGATTCTACTTATTGACTCAATTCCTTAATGGGTCCTTTATCAATGCCTTTCTTTGATTTAAAAAAGTAGACTATAGGTTATCACCGGTGACTCTTATTGAGTCTTGGATAACAGAAAAAGATGTATGCCACCTTCAGTGAGAGTCTAAATATAATCAAATGGCAAACTATTTGTACAGCATTTACTTTGGTCGGTATTAAGTCAAATACATAATATGTATTGCAATTATGTTAACACAGGACATAAGTAGCTTCCATGCCATGCTGAGACAGAGCAGTAGCGGCTGACGACTGGTGGAGAGCATCGAATGCACGTGACTCCTTATATTTGATGCTATGCCCTGTTGACAAATGTTGAAGCATGTTGCTGATGTTTCCACCTTTACATGTTATCACTGCTCAATGAACGCTGCACGTCGTCTTTCTTAGTTAAATGAAGCCACGCTTTCGATAGTTTCTGCTTACTTTTCGTACCGTCCGCCATGTTTTTTTTCCTCAAAGTCTCTGTTCTCGTTTGCGTAGACTGGCACTCGTGAGACCGTTTTTGTAAGGCACCCGGATGAAAGGAATCGTTAAGATAAAATGTAAACGATGTTGATGGATTGAACCATTTAGAACCGGTTCTGAACAAGAACCAGTTCTCGATTCCCATCCCTAGTTGTGAATACACATATGTCACAGTTTCATGATATTTGTCACAAAAAAATGTCGGATACAGTTGAAATTAAGATTGCTCCTGTTCTAGCATTAAAAAACCCTAAAAGTATAGTGCCATGAAACCATCTAATATAACAAATAGAGGTTTGTCCCACTGAGTCCACCCCCCACAAGAGCTACTCAACCATCAGTGCCTCAGCTGTCTCACATGATGTTGTCGGAGTTCCGTCAAGCTATTAGTCACCCACCTCCATCCGTCTGATTTTAATATGCAGGTTCCTGGAAATCCTTGCAAACAACAAGACAGGTCAGAGCCGTGTTTGACCAGAGATGCAGCTTGTATAGAGAGGCAGCAGACTCTGTCAGGCTGATCCTCCTGTGTGCATGAATAAGATATTCAATCACATTCTACGCCTGTTGACCTGAGTTAAAGTTCAACTGTGGGGCCGGTGAATGAGTCTTTAAAATGAGCTGACAGAAGGGAGGAAATATATTCAGTATGCAGATGGAAAATCTCCTCTGACTCTTGTGGGTAGATAAGCTCAAGAATAAACGACAGATTTATTAAGAGAAAAAAAGTGAAATTTCATTTCAGCTGAAGGTTTGCTGCATGGTTGACAATTCTGTGTGATTCATGGTGAATGTTAAGACGACCTGTGATATGTGGTTTGCACCCTGGGGCTGATTTTCCCTTGAATATCCACTCCATCGGTATGGAAAAACAAGAACATATATCTGTTTGTTTCACTGTTCAAATGCATTCAAATGCTATAAACTGTAATTTAAATCATTTAAATCTCATTTCTTACTAACTCTGATCAACAGTTTGAGAAACAAAATCCAAAGACATGCTTTCTTGCAAGATAAGCAGCTCAAACTCATATGTAACTTTATAATAAAACAAATACCATTTATTCCCACTGGTCCAATATTAAAAAGAGCTGCATGAATATAAATGGTGATTAAAAAATCTGACATCAATGGGAACAAATGACCTAAAAAAATCAAATAAAACCACAGCTAATGGAAAGAGCTGATTGATGGTTTTACATTTCCTTTTTCCTGGGATGTAATACACCTCAAAATTACATAATTGCATATTACTACGAACAAATCCAAAAGACAAATGGTTGAATTTTTAAATTTTTGTTTCTTTCGTTGCCATGGGGGAAAAGACTTGTGAGTTAAGAGAGAGCAGGGCAGGGGGGAGAAAAAGAGACAGCTGATAAAACAAATGGGCTGGACATCGAGGGAGTGCAGGTGAGCGAGAGGAGAGGAGAGGAGAGGAGAGGAGAGGAGAGGAGAGGAAAGGAAAGGAGGAGGGTGAGGTAACGACTTGAGGTAACTGTAAAAAACAAACTGAGAGCAGCAGAGATGCTCCCTCCTCATCCTAGAGGGTGTACTGAGGTAGAGCAGGGACACAGGCTGCAGTGCTGATGAATACGTTTCACAGGGGCTCTCGGGGGCTGTCCAATCAGGCAGTGCCATCGATGAATAGTCATGAGTCACCTTATCAGCATCACCATGGATACGCAGATGTGACTGTGGCCCTGTGAATGTGATGAGGGAATAGAAATGGGCCAAACGCCGCTCCATCTCCTTCCCGCGCACATCTTGATCATCAATTAGAGCCCAGCAGGGGAGCGTCCAGGCCACGAGCTCGGCTGGCTGAGGGATAGGGAGAGGCGGCTTCACGAGAAATGTACAGAAAGGGCAAGTAGTGGACAACATTAAGGGGATATAACCCATGGAGTATTTGAAATCAGCTTGAATCATTATATAACGGAAAAATTAAAAACCAGTAATGTCAATTTACACTCAGCACATACATTTGAAAGCTGACAGGAGAAGTGGGAAGTGTATGACTAGGTGTTAAACAAAAAGATTGATTGAAAGCAAATTAGATTGAAGAGGATCAGAGGATGGCAAAATTATCACAGGAGTGGAAAAGTGAGTGAAGGGTGAGCAGGATGAGAGGCAGCTGCTGGAGATCAAACAAAGAAAACGGACAGGGGCTAATGGGATAAAGGGCTGGGGTGACATGCAATGATTTGGACAATTCCCTGATCTTCTACATCAAGACCTAATAAAGATTAACAACCCTCTTAAGTGCAGTTTTGTAACAGTCAATTTCTTGGAAAGGTCACTCTCAACACTTGCTGGAATCACCTTCAAGATTTGATAGATCCCTTCAGAGGCAGATACCAATATCACCAAAGACTAGGGGTACGCTGAATCACTTAATATTCTGGTCAATGTACTTGTGAGTATTTGTATCAATAGTACTCTGAGTATTTGTTTCTAGTGCAGTGCATAGCGCACTTTTACAGGAGTACAATTTGAAGTCCTTAAGCTACACTCCAAAAACTGTGAGCCTGTCTTTGTTGTTGGTGTATCCCCACACTCTACATCACCATCACCATCACCAACTTCAAATTTAAACTTTCTGTAAAATTAGGCCGACAAAAGAAATTCCTCAGTGTTGTCTCCAGCATCTCTCTTCTGCTTTTCTGCTTTCCCACAAAATAGCTTTCTGTCAAATGACAATGAAGCTGAATGAAAGGGAGTGACTGAGGGCTAATATTAACCAGGCTAAAATCTGTATTGAAAATTAGGGGTGTCAAGCAGACGTTTGATTGATTGTGTAATCAGTGGATTGGATAGAATGGTAGTTGATTTGTAATGCCAGCTAACAATACAATAGCACCCCTAGCAGGCATTACCAGTTATTGGTCACTGTATAAGTGAACGTTTGATAGAGGAATGGAAATAAAAGGTTGCACCATAACAGTTATTGCACTCATACAAATACTAGAACACATTGTAAGTGTGCACACTATAGACTGTATATAGAATGGACAGTGTCTTCCTCCTTGTTGGGTGAAGCCGAGAACCCACTGGTGACGGGCTGCAGTATAGGTCATAAATCCAGCCTCCACCAGCAATCCCTATGGAGCTGTGGACAAACTTCTGTTGTAATTTGATGCACCTCCTCCTCTTACCTTACCAACAACTAGGAGAGAAAAAAAAAAAAAACAGAGTGAAGGATTACAGAAAACTAATTGGTTTAAACCAAAGACTGTATATAGACCGAATGCCGTCTGCCTCCTCGCTGGGTGAAGCCACCGCGAGAACAGCACCCTCTGGTGGCGGGCAGCAGTATAGGTCATAAATCCCGCCTCCACCAGCAACCCCTATGGAGCTGTGGACAAACTTACGAAATTTATGACACAGAATATACATTTTTCTCCCCCCGGCTTGCAATGTTGACATGTAGTTACTGTAAGACTGGTTTGTGCTCAAGTCCTCTTTTTTTCTGTGCAGCTCTATTTTAAAAAGTTATTAGGGGGTTCATGTGTTCTATGATCGAAACCTGATGAGCCTATGAGTGTACGAAGTTTGTGTAGCTCACCTGGGGGATACACTGTTGGAGCCGAGCGTCATCACAGCGACTCTCTGCGACTCTCCCGGTGAATGCGTACAATGCTACTGCGCATCATTGGTTTCAGGACATGGAGAAAAAAACACGGAAATACTGAGAGCTTTTCAGCTTCAAATCCGTATACTGGCATTAGGTGGAACCAAGTTGTCCATAGTATATACAGTCTATGGTGCACACATTACATTCAGGAGCCTTTGTATGAAATGTTTGCAATTTTGAGTCCTGAACCCATGAAAATGTGTTCCTACCTTTTTAAACATTCATGAAAATTTACTATAAAATCTTATCTTATGGAGCTATTGAAGATGAATAAGTCTAATTTCCTCTGAATAAATTCTCTCTAAATAAATGTTCCTTTAAATAAACATTTTACAGCTTCATAACCACTGCAGTCATTTTTTTAATAAACCTGATAATTGCAGTCGTCTCACAGATATGACGGGCCCAGTACAAACAATGTTAATTGTTTTTGAGCCACTGCTTATCTACATGCTTATTTATTTGCGTGGGAGTGAAGCAATCTACTGCATATTTGAAACATAATTAAATTAACAGGCAGCTTCTCAAATATAAGGACATTTCTAGGCTCTCTTGGAAATTATATGTCTATTTTTTTCCCTTTAAGCTGGCCACAATTCGAGCGGTGGGAAATTCGTGTTGTAAATCTGATCCAAATGTGCTTGTCAGGGTCTTAATGCCTGCTCTGTTGTCTGTGTGGAGCCTGCATGTGCACATTTATCCACCCAAAAGGGTAGAAAGGGAAAGGACGCTCGATATTTATTTATTCCTCTACACCTGTTCTAAGGAAACATTGCCACCAGCTCACTGCTCTCATTTCACAGCCTGTTGACTGCGTTGAGAGTGTGATTAATCTTGCATAAGGTGTTTGGCAGCATGGATGTGGGGCTGATACATGAAGAGCAGAGTGTGAACTCAGTCTGGGAAGGTCGGTATGGTGGATTCGTGGGGTGATGAATCTGCCACCCTGTCAGTGTCACAGTTTACCCAAATTCAATCCACCAATGACACATTCAGTATGTTTTATCCTCTTTTTCCTGTATCAAAACAATCTGAACACTAATGTCCTCTTCACAGTTGCTTTATTGTGCGCAGATCCACCTTATTTCAAGAAGGCTCCTCTTTATCTCTCTGTTTTACACAGAGTGACCCTGACTCTTTATCACTGGGAAAATACAAAACAGTGTGTTTAACATTTCTGCAGTTTATCTGCTGCTCAGTGGTGCTAGCATTTCTTGCCTCTCCATCTGCTGCAAAATATTACCCTTTCTCAATAGGTTTTCTACAAGTTCATATAGTTCATCTTATTTTACCCAGCACGGAGTGATGCATCACAGGGACATGCCTGAAGCAGAGGATGACTATAGGTTTCATTCCTTCCAGACATTTCTCCTCATGCCTCCTAGCGTACTCTAGGGAGGCTCTTTGAAACAAATTGTTTCATCTCCCTCACCTCCAATATGACACTCCAGTACTACACTGTTACTTCTTTATCACCTTTCCCGCTAGTTTTCCTGCCTTTAATCTCTTCCCGCGTTATATTTTTCTCACTTCAGCTGCTGAGATCAAAAGGAAACAAGACGAGATGCGCAGATATAGTATCTTTTGTACATATTTTCCCTTGCAAAACCTTGTGTTTACTTTCATGCTATGAAATTGGACTCAATATGCAAACTTGTTAGCAGCTTGAGTCTTCTCTCTAAGGCATTCAGAATGTAACATGTTTAAATCAACTGTATCACCTAAAGGCTGATACAAATACAAGCAGAAATGTCAGACACTGTGACTAGATGTATATTTGCATGGAGGAAAATTACATGGCTTCATCCATGAGGGTCTAAGAATAGTAACAACAGAGGATTCTTTGCACAAGCAAGGAGGTGTTTGATTTCCAAACAGATGGAGATACAGTAAGTAATGAGGAAGAGGGTTTGAATTTAACATTTGAGCTGTAATCGCACATATACATACACGCTCTCAGATACTCACACTTAGTTAGTCATATAAAGAGCATGGGCTTTTATTTTGCATCTGTTAAACCTGTGCAAATGAGTCACAAAGACATCTTCTAATTTACAATCCACACCCAAAGGGTTGGATAGACTTCAAACTGCTGTAGAGTACACAGTGTCACTTTGTGCCTGTGTTGTCTGTATACATTGAAATAAGCCATCAAGAAAACAGTTAGCCCAAAATAGACCTCTCTGTACAAATAGAAGTAGTAAAAAAACACTTAACTCACTGACACTGCAGCTGACAGTCACGCACAGTGAGAAATTTTACTGTCTGCTGGGAGTTGGTGATAACAGCACTGTTTTAATGTAATGTCACACTTAAACTTCCCAGTAATCGTGACAACAATTTCACCTCTAGATCCTCTAATATGTTACATAAGTATTTTGAGATTACTTTGCTTTTATTTCTATTAAAAAAATAAATTAATCACCAGACTTACAAACTTAAAAAACACTTGATTTCAGAACCTGTGCTCAACCAAGGAGCAGCAAAGTCTGGGCTCTCAAGAATTTCTAAAATTTTTTGCTCTGTTTTTTTCGTGTTTTGGTCATTTTTTGTCTGATGGATGTTTCTGCTGGGAGAGGAGTTTGTTCAGGAGAGAAGCTTCCTTAATTGAGACGGAACTGGTGTAGATGACGACATCCTGGAGATGTTCTTGTGGTTCTGTGTAGGTGTGGAGATGAGGACAAAGTTGAAGGCTAGGAAATGGAGATACAAACCCTTTCTTCCATCAGTCATCATAAGAAACATAAACTCTCTGCCCAACAAAGGCTGAAACTTAAGATATTAATTTAGACTGAGAAAGCATTCTTTGAGTGCAGTCAAGCTCAAACAGAGATGCTAAAGCTAGTGGCAAGAAGAAAAGAAGGGGGTCTGGCTTTATTTGTTAACCAGAGACGGTGTAACTTCACACACAACTGTCAAGGAGAGGATGTGTTGTCCACATATTGACTGTTGGAAGTTGCTCTTTTGCCAAGGGAGTTCCGTCATATCACAACAATATTTGTATACATCCAACCAAGGCAACGGCTGAAGTTCAGTGTTTGGTTTCAAGTTTTATTTGATTGGAAACAAGTTGGACTCATTAGAGGATGTGGTGGAGAGATGCACACTGAGGAAAGAAGAGGCCGTTCTCAAGAACATGGATCATCCACTTCATAACACCTTGATGGACCAAAAAATAAACAAAACAAAGCAAACAAACAAAAAATCAGTGGTGGACGGCTCCTTTCTCTTTGCTGCAGGACAATTAAGTTCTTGTATTGTGTTGCCTTTACACATGACTGAGTTTATTTATTTTTTATCTAAGCTGGTCTTTGCTAGCTTTCATGTTTTCTAGCTTGCTAAAAGGAAGCAGGCTGGATTAATAACTTAATCATTGGAAAATTTGGAAATTTGTTTCCCATCAGTCAGGATCATTTCAATGATTAAGTGGTACAAAGTTTCTCCTCAACAATCAGACACAAAATCAGAGCAAACTGTGCAAAGTTGCAGAACTTTATGGGCCTATTTTTGCTTGTTCATCATTAGTGCAACATGCTTTTTGAATCAGACTTCCAGATGAGTCAGATTGAGAGGTAAACAATGTGCTTGGTGCTATTAGTGTGAGCAATCCATTTATAGTGAATGCCCCTTCAGGGATTTGTAGCACATGAGTTATGGAACTTTGGCTTAATTTTGTCATCATTAGCAGATGATAGAATATGATTACCATTGGGTTCTATGATTGAGGACCTTTAAATAATCAAACAAATATACTTTTACTATCAGCATCTCTCTCTGCAGTTATATGAATCTGATGAAATCCCAAAGTTTAACACAATGAAAAAGGTCAGTGTTTGACTGTGTCATTTCTAAGCCCTGTAGGGATTCATTTATATTCAGAGAATTGTACTGTGTCACTGTCTACAATGCAAAACATGTTTGGACATCATGAAACATAATATCAACTTGTGCATGTAGAATAATTTCGAAATACATGAATACCTCACTTAATTTCCAAACCCAGCACCCCTCCTCTCTCTATCCAAGCTGTGCCCACTGTGTACTGTAGGAGATGAACTGTGCTAATTTTTATTACCCCACAGAATAACACGCTTTATAGCTTCAGGAACCACCTGACCGCACAGTTAAACACACACGCCTGTAAATACCAGCTACTCTGTATGGTAGAGCGGCAGACACACCTTTGTTGTTGAGGCAACGTTGTCACTGAGTGAGCATGTGCCAAACAAACCGTAGGACTGATGGAGACGTTAAGACTGTGGAGTAACACGAGCCGTAGATATCAAGTGTGCTTTAATAAATCAGACTGCTTACAGTATGCATTATCGTCAGAGTCAGTGGGGACAGAATAGAAGCTATAAATAAAATGAGCTTCTTGATAAAATCTACTTTTCTCTCTCCTTTTAAATCGTGTCGCTTTTCACAGTCTTCTATTCACTGGCAGATAAATGGAAACACTGAATTGTTTTTTCAGCCAGTTGATTTACTCCATCTCCTCTTTCCTCTCTCATCTCTTCTCCTTTCTTTCTCCCCCACCCGACTGTGTTACTTCTTTCCCAGACACTTCTTGCCCTGCTCTTGGGCTTTACCCAGCATCCATTTAAGATTCATTCTCTGATAAAAATCAATTGCTGAATTCAGAGCGGAGCGGAGATGAATGATGGTACTGATGATACTAAGGAGGGAGCAGGGTGCCCCCTGGCTTGTAGTGATGATGGAGAATTCCTCTATTTTAATCTAAGCCTTGAACCATTTCATGATCACAGTTGCTTTGTGAGGTAGCTCATAGCAAAACCACTTTTCTGAGTTTTGAGTGTTTGATTCTACAGTTTGTATCCTGTAAACACAACCAGAAATGGTACACCTGATTTTGAAACATCTTACCAACATGGATTCAGATTTAGTTTCCCCAGTTTCAGAGCATATAGTGATGGAATATACATTAATATAACCTAACCAGGTACTGAAATGATGATGGTATTCAGTTCGAAGAGTGCAAATATGGAAATGCCTCTCAGCTCGCCTCAGGTGAAAACCCATCACCCACAAGCATGGGATAATAGAGTTCACCTTCAAGCCACTAACACATAGCCTGCACACTATTTGATTTTGAATTATAATTTTTTTGCTTAATTCTGTAATATATGAATGTTATTGTCATGAAACAAAGAGAGGTGGCAGGCTGAGGTCTTGTCCAGACACTGTTTCTACTGTGAACTACAGAAATATAAAAGGCCAAAACACACGCAACCAATCATAATCTTTTAAAGGTCGACAGGAAAAGAGGTGCTGATGAAAAACTCAATTTATAAAAAGAGTTGGCCTTCTGTTTGCTGGTAAAATAGTCTTATTGATGTGAACTGATTCATTAACTTTGCACAAGGCAAGGAGTACCTCCAAGGCCTTAAACAGCTAATCTTTATGTTGTACAACACTTGGATGGTTGGTTCACAGAAAAGCCTGATGTCTGATGAACAGCACGACCTTTACAGAAGTGATAATGAAAAGGACTCCAGATTAGTTTATTTAAGCACAAACATAGAGTAAGACAGGGAGAAGATTGAATTACTATCAAGGGAATGTGGAAAGATAAGAGGAGATGTGGCGACCTCAAATGATGAATGAAATCTACATGTGAAAAAGGAAATGAGCCGGTATTAAATCTATCTAGGTATGAGCATATCTAGAAAGTCTCTTCATCAAAGGAAAGAGCCCCCAGCAGAAAAGCTGGCATACATTAGTCAAAGAAATGTCAATACACATACATTTCTTTGAACAATTTCCATTATAAAAGTGCAAATCAAAGCAGAGTGAGTGTGTGTGTTTTAGCAGGTCTTGTTTTGTTGGCTGGGCATCAAATCTATATGCCTCTTTGATAATGGGTGCAGTTTAGTAATACATACTGATGTGCTGTCAGGATCAAAGTATCCTCATGCTGCTCAAACATCATTTACACCTCCCTGTCCTCACAGTGACTCTTTCCTCTCAGAATTTAATTTTTTTTGCTGTGCTTTGCAAACATATGAAAACCCAAAAGACTCAAATCAGAGCAGGACTCATTTTTACTCCCTCAGCCACAACAACACTGCACTGAATGACCCCTGAAATCACATCTTTCTCGGGTAGATAACATACTTCTTCATGATGACATAAAAAGAGGCTGTCATTATGTCTGAAGATGATTTATAGACCCGAAGTCTTGTTTTGCACCAACAACAATCTTTATTCCAGCATGTCAGTCTGAGGCCTGTCATGCTCACCAATAGGAGGATGTCATCAGCAAAACATGAGATGAAATTAAGATACTAAAATAATGGACCCAACAAGCTTGACTCATGGTGCCTTCGAGTTTCCACGGAAGTCGGATATCAGAGCTGGGAATGACGTCACACCCAAGTTACCATCGTTTCAGTTGCCAAGGCGAAGAAAAGCAAAATTGGAGGCGGAAACAAGATGGCTACATCTACAAAAGTTATTTTAGCGCTTGCCTTGTCCGAATATAAGCAGCTTCAGGACAAATATGCGGTCCTTCTGCAACTTCCAACACGGTGAATGAAGAGGACAAACAAAGGTGCAGAAGGTAGCCTATCTTTTCTTTCTAAGTATTTCGTTGTTTACAAAAAGTATCTATCGCCGTTTGATCGGTCATCAGTTAATAACAGGCGAGTGCTCTTAACTGCATACACGCAATTTATCAATTATAAGTTGAAATAAACAAAAAAACACCGGCTTAAACTACCAGGCTACGGTTAGCTGTTGTTAGCCACTGTTAGCATGGCCGGCTTTGTGGTTGGCATATACACATGAAAAATGTAAATTACACTATGAAAGTATTTCCACATCTAATCATACTTTTGTAGCCCGAGCCTCAGGCTGATTTACTGCGACAATAAACAGTGAAAAGTGTTAATAAAAGGATTATTACATGAGCTTCAACTTGCAGTTTACAACCGGCGCTGCCATCTTTAAACGTCAACTTGGGGGCTGTGTTGGTCATCTGACTTTCCGAGTCGGAAATCCGACATCGATGTTCATCCCAGTTGAAAGTTCTTACTCGGAGCTTATAAATTCTTACCTCCGAGAACAACTGGAACGCACCATCAAATCAACAGTTCCTATCGTGACACTCTGGATGCTCAGTTGTTATTTGAAAAAAAACAAAAACGTATTTGTTTTTCTTTTTTCTTTTTTGTAATTTGCAATGCAACACAACAAAAACAGTTTGAGTTGAATCCAAGCGGATACTTGCTGCTGATTACTTAGTCTGGTTTGAAGGAGGACTTGTGAATCAAAACTTGCCAGTGCAATTTCAAGGGCAAGATGATGATGATCTGTATTCCTTCTACTGCAGCTGTTGAAAGCTGTGTTTTCAGTGTACACTTTTACTGATTACAGCCCCCACCCCTCTACCCACACAAACCCAAAACAAAAAAAAAAACCTTTACCTGACAGATAAAACTTCAAAGATCCTCCAGTTCAGCCCAGTCCAAAACAAAACAGATCCTTGTGTCAGTTTGGAGTAGACTGAGAGGTTATGAAAAGCTACATAGCTCTTGTGTCAGTGTTGCTTTCTTTTTTCTCTCCTCTTCCATACCAATCCAACAAAGAGTGCTGCATGAGCCCACTTTTCTCAACAGGGCTGGCAATAAAGACGCAACCGGCTACCATACAGAGATCTGCTTTGACATCAGTGTTTGACGTTTGCTGCTTTGTCTGCTTTTACCATTAAGACCTCTGTATCATTTCACATAAGGAAGTGATTTAAACCCATTTGTTTACACTTACCTTTGTATGACCAGGACTTTGGCTATTAGTGTACTTTTTGTTGATTTTTTTAGGTCTTTTTGCCTCATCCTTTTTAATTTGATGACTGTGAAGCACTCAGTGACAACTGTTCTAGAGAGGTGCTATACAAATAAAGTTTATTTATTTATTTAATGTGATGTTTTGTAGTAATTATTAGGGATGTACCAATCCGATATTTGATATCTGTATCCGTCCCGATACAGAAGAAAATTCTAGATCGGGTACTCTATGGTATGCACTGTGAGTGGCATCCACAAGTAAACAGGCTAAGCGGATGCCCACATTGTTTTCAAAATGGAGCAAGCAAAGGGGTCTGCTATCTTGAACTTTATTACAATACCTCAGCCTACAAGCTCGACGGCCACTTGCAATACCTGCGCAATAAACGTTTTGAGGGGCGGTGGTAAAACTTCAGGTAACAACAAAAAGTAATTCAGCGTAGCTTTTCTGTACTGGAATTGGATTGGTATTGGCTGATACCAAACTGTAGATATCTATATTGGTATTGGAGGTAAAAAAAAAATGTGGATTGGTGCATCCCTAGTAATTATAAACCACAAATCATGAAAGAGGTAAGAGCACAGTGAACTGAGTGTCTGTCCAGCATCTGTCTCGGAGCGCTGATTGGACTTTAGGACATTCAGAGAGGAGCCTGGATCCCCCTACCACACAAGAAGAGGAATAAGTCAAAGAAAATAACAACATCTTAGCCGATAACAAACGTCTGCTTTTCTTTCTGAAGTCGGACATGCAGCCGGCCTTACCAAAACAGTTTGACTTGTCGACTAGCAGACTGGCACATGAAGTACACAGGAGAGCACAGGGGAGTCACAGCAGACCAATTAACCTTTCACTGATCCCACTTATCATAAAGAGCTACTTCACAAGCACAAGTGAGTGAAAATGACAGAGCGTGTGTACAATCCATAGCAATTGGAAAATACACACACACACACACACATAAACTCTATGTGCTCTAACATTTGTCCTCTCTGCAGTCACTTGTGTCCTGCTCTTTGAGGTAACTAAAACCATTTTAGCATACGATTCATTTGGATTTTCTGTATCATGGGAATTTGTTATTAAAATAATCTTTCATCACATGTAATGTCTGCAATGACCTCAGATGACTCGGGACACAGCGGGACTGCTTTTTGTAATATTTATGTTTGGCCAATTCAGTGTCGTTAAGTATTTATAAGTTTTAAATTTGTAGGTGGGGACAACCATTTCTTTTAATACTTTGAATATTCTGGCTTTTTTTCTGACAAATGTGTAGACATAATAGGATAGAAATAATACATTTTAATATTTAAATCCTTTATAGGGTGTTTTAATCAGAAGTAAATGGCTTTTAACAGCAGTGTTTTGTATTCACTGGAGGAATAGCAAAGAGAGTAAAGGGTCATTACATAAATTGTTTAGTAGCCTCTGGATATTCTGTCAAAGGAGTTAATGTGTGATACTGACTTGACTTTATGGACTCAGGAGAGACATCATCCATCTCCTTTACCTTCAACCTGTTGAAGAGTGAGGGTTAATCATGCTGGCTCCCTCTATAAAACTGCAGTCTGTTGCAATGAGTCTAATACAGGTAATTATGTAGGAATGAAAGGCTCAATGGCTTCTTGGATGAAGATTGGCATCTTGATGGATGCAGGGGTGGATGGGTGAGGGAGGAGGGGAGTAGGGGTGAAGTGTTTTTGCTGTACGATGGAGAGGCAGAGGCAGGGCAGTCACGACAAAGAGGGAAAGGGTAGACAAACACACATACTCACACAAATCAGCTGTGAGGGGCAGCAGGGGTAGTGCTAACTGCCAGGATAATTCATCTGTTTGCATTTGGAGGGTGAATAGGTGTTTTTATCCTGCGGGCCACTTCAGGCCCTGCATGCACCATTGATCAACTTCACTTGGCACAGCAAATCAATCTGCTGCATAAAAGTTGGCTAAACATAGAGCAGGACAAAATGAGGAAAACTGAATTAATCTAAGCTTACTTTTGTTTCTAAATTTTTATGAGTTGGATTATATTTTCATCTAGGAAAAATGAGATACTAGAACTAACCACTGACACACTGTTTTTGATCGGCTGCATATCACACTAAGTAATCTGAATGACTAAAGAGCTTTTTGCTAATTTTGTGTCATAATGATAATCCTTATGTTAGAATGTAGTTTAAAGTGTACTCCAGAAGGGGTTTCTGCAGTACCAATTCATACAAATGGTCCCTATAGTGTTTTATTTTAAAATTGACCAGATCTTGTATGCCATTCTCATGTCTGACATCCTGTCCACATCGATCTGCTCCATTCAGCTCATGTGTGTGGCGATCTTATGAAAACAGACAAGGCGTGTATCTTTAGTGGAGCGGGACAGAACTGACTGTGCAAAGCTTACAGAACATGGCGCTCACTGTGGAATCAAAAGGTTATGTTTCCATTACGCCTTCTCCGCGGTGTAAAACACATGGAGGTGTAATGGTGGAGCAGAGCTGATCTGGCATCAGGTATTTACAGTGAGGTGGGACAGTGCCAGTGTAAAACAATGGAGCTGGAAGGACACAATGACACTGACTGTGTAAATCAGTGCACCTCATGTTGGTAGTTTACACCATAGACTGTATACTATTGACAACTTGGTTCTGCCTTCCACCAGTATACAAATATGAAACCAAAAAGCTCTTGGTTTCACTTCCTGAAACCAACATTGCGCAGTAGCATTGTACGCATGCGGCGGGAGAGTTGCCGAGAGCTGCTGTGATGACGTTCTGTTCAAACAGTGTATCCCCCGGGTGAGCTACGCAATCTTTGTACGCCCATAGGCTGTATCAAGTGTCAATCATAGAAAATGTAAACCCCCCTTATAACTTTTAAAAACAGAGCTGCACAGAAAAAAGAGGACTAGAGCACAAACCAGTCTTACAGTAGCTACATATCAACATTGCAAGCAGGGGGGAGAAAAATGTATTCTGTGTAATAAATTTCTAAAGTTTGTCCACAGCTCCATAAGGATGGCTGGTGGAGGTAGGATTTATGACCTATACTGCAGCCTGTCACCAGCGGGTGCTGTTCTCGGGGTGGCCTAACCCAGCGAGGAGGCAGACGGCGTCCGTTCTATATACAGTCTATGGTGTACGCCCAATGTAAAATGACAATCAGGACATGTAAATGCACAGTCCAGTAGAGCTACATTCATAGCTTGATAAGGCGGTTAAACTTGACCTTTAAGAGAGATTCAACATGAATTCACATGAAAGGCAGAAACCTTGATTAGAACCAAACTCATTGATAAACAGCCATCTGCCATGACTGGGTGGTCTGAGAAAATGAATAGCAGGAGATACAGACAGTTAACCAGGCATTGATCTGAAAGCAAACAAGGATTTATAGCTGTGTCTGAGATTAGGTGTTGCATGTGGAGTGGAGGGTGAGGGATGGGGGAAGGGGGGGGCAAAGACAGGTAGTGTAATAGAGTAACACCTGTAAAAGAACAATGTGGTTGTAAATGTTAATAGTTGACCCTTACTGGCAGGGGAAGCCTTGTTCTTCATGCAGAACAAATTAAACTCCCCATAGTTACCCTCAAGATTAATGGCACAAAATCAGACTCAGTTTATCATGCTGTCTCACAGGCTCACTCCACATGTGTGTATGTGCTCGTGTATTCCAGTCCCGAGTCAGAGGTAGTCCTAGATGCACTCTGTATGCAAACAACTGATTACCTCAGTGTGGTCTCCAAGGAGAAGGTACCAAAGAAACAACAGAAAAATTGAGCTTCTCCGCCTCATTTTTTCCCAATGAGGTCTTGTTTGTACTGTGCGTTCAGCAAGGGTGAGGGAAATAAATGATCTTGTGCTGCAGGGCAATATAATTCAAGAAAAATGTCAATTTGCATTCTTGAAAAAAATCTCATTTACACAAGGTAATTAGTTGGGCCTTTCTCTAAATAAGATCCATTTCTACTGATTGATTTCCAGGTGCTCAAATTCAGAGAAATATTAGGCTATTTTCTAGGGAGCAGGCTTTGTAAGAGAGTCTGCTGTTGATGTCGCAGCATCACCTTTTCCTCCAGGTAAAACTTGCTCCTCCCTTTACTCTCCTGTCACCTCATATGCACACAGTCATAGTTTCCGGACGACTCCTGTCACCTGCTGAAATTCTCATCGTTACCTTTCTTTCCTTCTCTCTTGCTATATTTAATTTTCACATTCAACGTCTCCTTTTCTCAGGTCAATTTCTATATATATTTCCTGTTTGATGAATTATAAGTCATGACAGCAGGATCTCACTCTATCATACTTTTCACTCTGTAAAATTCAAGGCGATTGGATTCTGTAGCCTCTCTCCCTTTTATTTGAAACAGCATTATGATTTTATTGATAATGCTCAAGTATTCTGCTGTCTCTTGGATCTCTGATCATTCTTTCTTTATCAACCATAAACATCATGACACATACATTTTGAGTTGGTTTGAACTGAAATGCGTATTTTAAAAATGACGAAGACATGAGACATGAAAAAAGAAATACAAAAAAATGTTCAAAGCTACAAACAGGACCCTTTAATGATTAAATATGCAAGTTCAAAAAGAAGTGGAAAGAAATTAGGGCCGACGTCATTTTGCAATTGTCAATATATTCAGTGTCAAATGAATAAATAAATAAAGGTTGGTTTTTGATGTGTGTAGGTAGGCTATGTCCTACATCGGAGACATGACTCCACCCTATTCAGTCCGTAACAAAGGAGGAAAGACAGGTGAGGAGATGGAGGACGGTTCAAAAGTTGTAGCGGCTAAGGTAGATGTGTGATGGAGCGACGGCTAAGGTAGACGAAGTTAGTGTGGGAGGGGGTGAGCAGCTTGTGGAGTAGTTATCGTCCATTTATTGTTATCGAGGTGAGCTGCTCAATATATCGTGATATTGATTTGAGGCCATATCGCCTTGCCCTGTAAGAAATGCAACTTACTTAATCCTATCTGTTTTTAAATTGATAAAAGCTAACTATTTATCTTTCTCTTATTGATTTTGACCAACACAATATTGAGTTTCTTAGCTTTGGTATTAACCTGTCTTACAACAACATAAAAAGTATTTACATCTGTAACCGCTATACCTGTACTTGGCAGAATGGTTATAATGGAAGGAAGCCAGGGAGTGTTCAGGACCATTTAAAACTGCAATAATATTTCAGGTTTGGCTGTATTTTATGGAAATTTGATATCTGTTGTTGAAGTTTTTAATGTTGTCTTGATTTGCTCTTTCTTTTTGAACCATTGTTTTGATTATTCACTGTAAGCTCCTTATTTGCTATTGCAGGAGTCATATCCTGGCACCAAAAACTTTTGTCTTTATACTCAGATGTAACTCACTAAAACCTTTCTTTTGTCAGCTTCAGTAGTTATGCCAAGCCTTAAACTGACTAAAAGTTATTTAGTCAGTTAGTTAGTTAAAGAAATTTAAACAAAACAAAATAGAAAATTAAATTGGAAAGAAGTTCTTTTACAGGGCCTTGGAACTGTCATTTTATAGCTTACAAGCTTACAAGCTTGTCTTTTGTCCTTTGTCTTTTTACCCTGTGATTATTTAAAATTCATAAAAGGGCTTTCTAATCAAACACAGTTCAAAATGACGAGTTTATCCTGTCATTGATGATATGAATAGAGTTAGCGAAAATAAACTGTAAACACCGTAATTAAACCCCAGCATCTTTGGAAAAAATATTAATTGGATAGGATAACTTCTTTTTTACAGTTTTCACAGAATAAGATCTTTATCTTATATCAAATGGGATTTATTACAAGATAGTTGTAATAGTCTGCATTTATTCTACAATGGTTGTTCTCTTTTAAAATCAGTGTCTCAAAATTAATCTCAGTGAAATTTCCCACTCCTCAAACATTGGGTAAATATAAATTGGCCAGAAGGAGGTTTAAAAAAGTAGAGTGAAATTGTTTTAACTAGTGGTGGCATGATCATATTAAGGCTGCTGGATGTATTTTACACTGAAACTGACTTTTAGCCCGAAGGACCTTTGACTGCACAGATAAGCATTATTGTTTAAAAACTAAGACAAACCCCCTCACCATGCCCTGTTTTTTATGGCTCTTTATGGCCACAGCAAATAAAATTTTCCACTTAACACTTGCTTTGTGCTGAGTCCTGAACTTTGTTGATAACCTAAAACTGCATGAAGCGAAAAAATATCTTCTGGGCATTGTAATGTTTATGCCTGGGTACTAAGATGTCCACTTTGTTTATTCTCTTTGTTTTCATATTTTATGGAATGCCTGAGAATTTCTGGCTTTAATGAAGATTACATGTTTAGAGGAGGAACTTCTCTCAATGTCATTATTTCAGCGTGAAATGACCCACCCTCTCTTCTTCCGAACCCAGGTGTCTGATGAATCATCAGACTCCCCAGAACCAGGGCTGGTCACCTGCATGGAGCCCTTCATGGTGCGGAGGCTGTCTTGCCGGACGATCCAGCTGCCCCCTTTAGCCTTCAGACAGGCAGAGCAGTACTACTGTGATCGCAAGTCTGAGCCAGACACAGTCACGGTTCCACCACGGCCAACAACACTGCCTCTACGCACCCCTCCACTCATCGCAATCACCTCTGCTGACACTAGCAGGTGGGTCGATGTGTGAGTGTGTCTTTTCACGAACAAAACGCCTGTCAGGGGACTTGGTAATTAGACCTGAGGAGGTGAGCAGAGTGAGTGGTTTGATAGATCAATACAGCAGCTGTGGGAAGTGACTGGGGACATACAGAGTCTCATGTTAAGTACCTGACACTCATCTTAATGGTGCAGATGTGATCATTAATCATTTACTGATGGTGAAGATAATCATCTATCAGGTGTGTAGTTTGGAGGCTTTCAATCATTTTTCAATCAGAACCACCAGAAGTCACTCACCAGTGGCACAAAATGACACAAAGGAGAAAATTTTGTTTTGTTTTTTTGTAACCACATTGTTAAAGAAACAAGGAGAAAGGAAAAGTGCCTTGAGGTATTTGAGCTACTGGTCTGCACTGCTTTAAGATTTATTAAAATGCAACTTTTGATACGCTCAGTTTTTCTGTGGAAGGGGACTTGCAGTGGACGGTAATGTATCTGAACTAAATGGAGCTGAAAGGTTTCACACAGTTAAACTTATCTGCAGAGTAAGTCCAACTAGATATTCTCCTATTTTTTAGAATAATTTACCACACTTATTTTCAGAATTTCCAAGCTGTTTAAGCCCCTGGAATATGCCAGAGAAAGAAAACAAAATTAAGACAAGCAATTGTTGTGCATCACAAGTTGCATCAGATAATAGTTTTAGTTGCATCTAATGATAGAGTCTACCTCTGTTTTTATTGAGCTCATCCTAGAGCAGGGTAATATACAGTGCAGGGTCTTCTAATCTGAGGCACAGACGATTTAAAAGACGGAGGTACCGGTGTTGAATGTTGATTAATCATAATGTTGTCAGTTCAGTGTGCCTCTTACTGTATGCAGAAAGGGAGATGTCGGCGTATTGATTGTGATGGATTACCTTCTCAACTCCCATATCTCTTCATAATGAGTAACACAATGTACTGATATTAATAAAAAGCAATGGCTGCCGTAGACGAAGGACATTAATTCCTGTGATCTTGAAACGGGTTGGCAGAAATTCAAAGCAGTCACCTAACAACATACAAACCATTGGTATGTAAATCATACCTGACTGACTTACATGCTGTAGGATGGATGACTCATCAAAAATCAAGGCCTGTGGGTTTATTTTCATCACCACTGTCACTTAGTGATCTGAACAGGGATGTAATTCATCATTTGAAACCTGATAAGCAAGATAAAAGCAGGAAGTTACAGTCACTCTTTACTCTTTTAAAAACCTTTTCTTCAAAGATTTTTTTTTTTACACATATTGTTGTGGTTTTGGTTAATCTACAGGATTTTATGACAATGCAATGTTTCTTTCTTTTAAACTTTTAGTGACCTTAATATCAAAGTATTTGTGTTTTAACAGTTTGAACACAATAACAAATATATGAGCAGTACTTTTGGTTTGGCACTTGCAGTCACACATGCTTGGAAAACATGAGCAAACAACAGCTGAGGGAAGAATCACACCCTACACGCTGGAGAATGTATCAGAGTGGTTTGGATGAAATGAGATTTGGCAGAAACAGACTCAGAGTCTCCAACCAGCTTGATTCTCTGAGGAGAGACAGAAACAAAAATACCAAACAGCACTCGCTATCAAAGACAGGAATTCAGTGGGGATGTCATAATTTTACTCAGTGAGCAATCCAGAAAGAGACAGTTGGAAAATAGCTTATGAATTCAGTGGTCACACCTATTCATGGGTGGAAAATCCCCATTGTCCTGAGTTAGTATTGGACCCTGTCAATCACGGAGAAAGTGGTTCCTCTCTGCTTGGCCTTTGATTGTGATCGCATGCTTCAAAGGGCTCTGCATCTCTATCATCATCCTCATCGTTCTGCTACCTGCATGGCACTGTTCAACAGTTCATCATGTGCCAGATGAGAAAGAAAATGCATCAGCTTACTCTTTTTTTTTACCCACTACTCTTTCCTGTCTTGGCTTTCTCTCTATTTTTTTTGCCAAAGATGACAGGACTGGAAGGAAAACAACAACAAGCAAAAAGAGCAGTGAGGTACAGCCTATTAAATTGGCCCAGGCTGTTAGAACTGCTTTAATTAGAGAATATGTTGCTAGTAGACAGACTTAATAAGCAAGAATAAAGTGTTATTGACTTGTGTCTTCCTGGAAAATGAGAAAAGCTGGCGTCCCTGAGTTCTGAATAACAATTTCAGACAGGTGGAACAATTTTCATGGCAACTGTGATACGCAACAGGACTGAAACGTCTGCTTCCAAATTACAACTAAAATACCAAGAACACATTATCAGGAATTCAAAGTATTCTTCCATTTGTCTGATGTTCTGAGTCTGCATCAGAAAACTATATTGTTCTTAAAATGTTCATAGACAAAAATGATAATGCTAAAAAGTAGATGTATTGAAAATTCCCCACTGAATAAAACTTTAAGGGAAGCTTAAAGGGATATTCCGGTGTAAATTTAAGTTAGGGTCAAACACACGGTAACTTTGAGTTAGACACCCCCTCGAGAGATGAATGTAGCCGACCGCTTGCTTCTCTAGTTATACCAACCTCAGCAACAACCACACAATAGCAATACACAGTGGTCTCAACCAAAAAGCCACTCTATAGCCACAAATAATGCTCAGAACAGCACCTAACTTCATCAACAGTACATAAAGGGTCCCAGCTATAGTACTAGCCATCAAACATCTTTTTAGCTTTGCCTGATTTCTTTAGCAAAGAGACCAAACACAACTCACCCACTCTCTTCCAGCAGCCGCTTGTTTGGGGGGGAGCCCTGACGAGTTGATCACAGAGTGCAGCGGAGTTGCGCAGCTCAAGGAAGAACATTTATAATTATTATTTCATGGAAATGCAATCAGAGTTCTTGCAAGCAGTCAGCAACATTCATCGCTCGAGGAGGTGTCTCACTCGGTGTTACGGTGTGTTTGACCACAACTAAAATTCATGCCTGAATATCCCTGTAAGAAAGGGGAAGATTTCCTCAAGTGTGTCAAACTGCCTGAACTTTAAATATCATGTCACAATGGCACGTAAAATGAAGGGAAGTTGTAGAGTTGTCTGAGGAAAACAAAGAGAGGTCATGTCTGTCACCATTTTTTTTGTAGATAATAGTGAAAGATCTACTTTGACTTGTTATAGCTTATCCTTAACCTTGTTTTGTTGTATAAGGAAAACTTAAAATGTCTCTTTCTTATTCTACTTTTCAAACTATTTGCAAGCATAACTAAAAAAAACAAAAAACTAAATCTAAATGGAAACCCAGAGATTTGTGATTATGCAGCCTTGTCTGAATGCAAAAACCTCCTATGTTAGATTAAAGCATAAGTCATTCTCCACCACGCTAACACCACCACAAGCTACTTTGACTGCTTTTATAACAGAGCCTACAAAGTATGAGCAATACAGGAAAATTATGGAGCAGCAGAAGATAAAAAAAATGCTTGATGAGGTAATTTAAACAAAGGAGATTCATCTTGGCTAGCTTCAAGCTTGTTTCATCTATAATTTAGCACAAAGGGAAGGAAGTAATATACAAATGTGAAGCATTGAAGGTAGAAGAGGAGCCAAACTTAATGCTCCAACTTTAATGTTGGAGTGTATTCAGTCACTGTATCTTTGTATGCTGCTCAGTGAGGCTGTCTTTGCTAGAAGAAACATAATGTAGATTTATTTTTCAGCTGCTGTCATTATACAAACAGAAAACAACAATTCTTTCCGTAAGGTAGTTAATGCTTTTATCTCTACCTCTTCTCTGTGGCTTGCAAACAGTATCACAGCTATTTAAAATCCATGGTAGGGGATTTTGACTTAACATACAGCACTCCCCTCAAAATACATCAGCATTGATTGCAGTAGTAGTTTCCAGTCCCATGAGAGCCCTATTGTCTGGAACTCTAAATACCGTAACAGGGGCAAACAGTGGATGAAGTTTTGTTCCAACTACATAAACACAAGAGATATAAAACATTACTGAAAAGGGCTGTATTAATAACCATGGTTGTGTTTAGATATTGAGCTATTTGGGTTCCAAGCAAAGTATCAGCACATTTATTTCCCACACACCAAAACACCATCCCAAGAGTCAAGTGCATTTTATGGATGTTGATACAGATCAGACCATTCGCCCTCCTGATATTTTATCCCAGTGCTAGATTTAGTGTGTTTTATACCCCCTGTCTATCCAATGGCAGTGCTGTTCGTCTCTTTTTAATTAAAATTGAGTACACTCTGTGAGCAATCAATTACGTTCTTCCAATTTTGTTCAGGTAACAGAAAACTGCAACAGTTTTTAACCTAAAGTTAGAAACATTTATACACTAAAATGTCAAAACGGTTATTACAGTCACCCTTGCAGGCCCTGGGAATTTAAACCGTGACAAGAAAACTATATATCTGTGAATCGGTTGGGTTGGGCTGAGAACCTGCTCTTTTTAATCAGGTCAGTATCGACATAGATACAAATCAGGTGGAATGACTAATTACCCACCAAACCAATAGTTATTTCAGCCATTATCCCATTGTCTACAAAGACCAGACACAGAAGTAGGAGTGAAAATACAAGGCCATGTAAAAAAAGGAAGAAAGCATATACAGATGAGGTGTCAAAAGGTTTTCTATTGTGCACAAAATATTCCACTTTGCTACATATGCTGTGTTTCTGCATCCATGCAATTGTTGAATTGAATGCTGCTCATGCATAGCACACATATGTTCTTATTCTCTGCACACTGTCCTGCCGTCATCACACTTACCTGCCACTTCTGCTTAAGTCACCTTTTTTTTTCTCAGAGTGATTACATTTCTGCTGTTCCAGCAGGAGAGATTGCATTCCCCACACTGTTACTTTCCAGAGAAATGGGCTTTAGCTGCAAGGAGAGGGAGGAATAAGGCTAGTCTTCCCTGAAAGTCCCTTTTTTTCCTCTGGAAATGATGACAAACAGGACAAAGGAGGAAGGATAAAACAACATCTTTTGTATCAAATTTACATCACAGACACATTTATCCAGTTGTAACCTGCAGTTTAGTTAATTCCTCTCAAGGTGAGTTTATTTTACCATCCATCTAAAGGCTGCAGTTAGAAATTCCTGACTTGAAAAACACACAAAAAAATGCATTTTTGTGATAAACCCACATTTAAACCATGAAAGTGATGTAGTATTTTGGATGATTTATCCACCTGGCTCTTTGCCCACTCCCACCTCCTGCTCTCGCCCTTGTGGAGGATTTCAGGGGAGGTGCTTTGGGTGGGTCCCTCATGTTTAATGTACTATCCTGTTCCCTATATCCCGTCGCCGCTTGTTCCTGCAGGGGGACTTGAAGAGGGGGAGAACAGTGTTGACATGTCTGGATGGGCTCACCTTATCTCAACTAAGCATCAGCCTCGGGGATTTACTCAAGTTTGTGTGGTATTGTGGAGAGACCATCCGCCGGTGCTGACTGTCCTGTTGTGAACATTTTTCACTGTGCCTGTCGCTGCACCTTGCTGAAATGGGCGTGCACGAGGGAAGCCAGGAGGACTTGGACACCAAACACGAGTGACAGTTCCTCGTTCAGAGACAGTTCTCTTTTCCAGACCGTTTCCACTGAGGTGTTATCGTGATGCGTAAATGGATTCAGTTTTGGCTCTGTCCAATGTTTTTACGCAGGGCAGAGAGGATAAAGTTCGTGGAGTTAAACTTGTCACGTGAGTTTCAAAAAAAAAACTGGACGTGAATCAGGGACATTAAGAGAGAAAAAAGTCAAATTACCTTAAGGGTTAATATTTAAAACTAAAGAGCTGATTTTCAATTTCTAGAAATAACAAAACACCTTTACTTGCAGTGTAATCTATCCCCCATTATGATCTTTTAATGCTCCCAAAGTGTTGATTTCCTTTATTTCTGTATTTAAAAAATAGTATACTAAAAAGTCGGGGGTAGGATGGACCCTGCGTGCAGTACAGTAGGGACGGCGTCTTTGGTGGCCGGCGGCGGAACCGGCGTGAGTACGAAGGCGCCCAAACATCTGTGGAGGCAGCAGAATCAGGCAGCGCTCTCTCCGCTCCACCACGCGCTGGTAGTGCGCAAGAACGACCGCGTGAGACAAAGAGGCTTTTCGGACACCGAGAGATACCTCAACCCGAGGAACATGGACCGGACTTACGCGGTGGACACGGGGCACCGACCCGGACTGAAGAAATCCAGGATGTCTTGGCCGTCGTCGTTTCAAGGTCTTCGACGGTAAGGGCAAAGAGGAAACTGCTTTTCCTTGTTTTTGTCTCTTTCTAATTTGGCTCGACGGAGCTGACGATGGGCGTTGTGTGCATGACTGATGCGCGCGAGGGCTTTTAAGTGTTCGGGGTCGGATTTGGTCCGAACTTTGAGGACATTTGCAACATTGTTGGTTCAGTTTGTAGTCGACCTTTTTATTTTACGGCACTTTTTGTTACACTGTGTGGAACGGGTTCACCATGTGCACTAGCTCACTATAAAGGAAGATAAAGTATATGCCTTATTGGTCGGTGTCGAAAAGGTACAAATAGGGTAGGAAGACACAAAAATCCCTTCTATAAGGTCGTCTCGCTTATTTTCTTTACACTTTACTCTCGATATCCAGCCACTTCAAAGATAGTTGTACAGTTAAGATGGACTCACGGTTGATAGTCTCATTTAAGGAGGGAACAGATTCTCCGGAGAGAAAAGTACAGACAGGTCAGTAGATAGTAAGACAGAGTTACCACCGGCTGTTGTATTAAAGTAACATTTCTTCGTTTTTATGTGTCTGTTAGATTTATCAAAATGGTGTAATTAGTGAAGCCTGGCAAAAGAGGCTGGTAGAAATGAGAGGTAGGCGTTAACCGAAGGCAGGTCAGAGCCCTGAACGCAACACAAACACACACATCCTCCTTGTGTCTTTATTAAGCCAGTGTTTAGTGATCTTCAGGGATTTATTGCACTAAGCTGTAGATCACAGGGGTGTTCATGTTAGTTCAGGGAAATTATCCCTCTGCACCCTGTGAGGAGAGGGGCTTTACACTACTACTAGTATAGCACATATTCTCTGATGTGTCACCATAATCTGGCTCTCTACACATGACAGCATGGATAATTCCTGCATTCGTACGAGAAGTACTGGTTTCCTTAGACGTTTCCTGTGAATTGTGAACAAAGTGGTGACGGTAAAACAAAGACAGCAATGTTTCAGTGAAGCCTGCCTGCATACAGAGTCACTTGGATCTCTGCACTCAGACAGCCAGGGTGGTTGGGGAAATGTTTCTGCTCTAATTACTCACTTATTCTGGGAAGGATGGAGAGAGAGAAAAAAGAGCAACTAAATGAAATCTGAGAAGGTCACCTCAGCTCTTCGGCTTAAGTGACTGTATCGGATGTAGGTTTCTGCCAAACAGTGTGATGCTTTTCTGTGTCTTTCTGCCTTTTTTCATTGGCTATAAAAAAAAGGTGCTTAATATGGGAGTGATACTCGCCTGTAGGTCCAGTGAAGTAGAGAAGTGGAGCCCACTGACAGAACGGTCCCTGTCACAGAAGCAGAGCAGTCATATGGAGGAGAAGCCAAGGAAGGAAGGAGGGAGGGAGGGAGGGAGGGAGTAATGAGAGCACAGATGAAAGTGACATTGCAAAGTGATGTGCTGCACCGCAACACTCTTGGTATGAAAGTGTTACATCCGTCATACTTTACCACAACAAAGTATAATTTAACCGGAAACTTAAATCAGTGTCGCTCCAGGTATCAAATGAGACAGAGATTGACTGACAGAAATCAAACACAACACAGGAGTCGTGTGAACTTTGTTGCTTGCTACACTTTGTTTAGAGACATTAAGTACGGCATTGAAAAGGTTTTGACCTTTAAACTTCACGGGCCTGTGCACCGTTATTTGTCGTTGATCGGTAAATTGATTGCGTTGTTTTATGTGCAATCATCTCCGGTGTTCTCGCACTGTACCCCATAGAAGCTTTTACCAGAGATGTAAATGGGCACACTTTGTATGAAGAATCTTAGTATACAATCAGATCAACACATATTGTGCACAGTTACAATGCAGATGATGAAATAATGCACAACAATCAAGGGAGCAGCTGTTGCATATAAGCAGAACAGCTGCAATGAAATGGGTAAAGTAAATAAATGCAGCGCTCCCTCGGTGAGGCTTTTTTTGTCTGTGTAAATTTAGTTATACTGAAACCTAGAAAATGAGTCACAGATTTAAAAAATTCATAAATCCTTGTTTCATATATCAAACAATGTTGCTTGGCATATTGCCTTATTGATTGTGTTGTCCAAACACCACTGAATTGCCCCCCTGGCATTTATTGCATTGACTCCATTGATTTGAAAGCCTTTCAGAGGCCTTTGTGAATCTGCAGCTAAGCTAATGGAAACAGGCTAACCCCTCCTCTATTGCTTTGAATGTCTTTTTTTGCATGCATTATACACCATTTAACAGAGCTGGTGTGCGTGTGTGTGTGTGTGTGTGTGTGTGTGTGTGTGTGTGTGTGTGTGTGTGTGTGTGTTTTCCCCCTTTTCAATGCCTCATCAATGCATTTAATTGACTTTTTGAATTAAAAAGGCAGTAGCAGGTCACATACCGTCAAGTGAAAAACTCGGCAATCAAGTTGTTGCTGTGAGTCAGATGCACAAGACGTGTTTCCTGATTATAAGAGACAGATCTAAACAACTTCTGAGGCAGTGTCCCTGAAGAAAACTAATACGAAGAGCCAGCTACTTGCTCAACACTTTCACATGATATCAATCCTCTGCACAGAGAAAGACAACAAATCGCTCCGTCTGAGGACTGTGGATGCTGCTGTGTGTGTGTGTGTGTGTGTGTCCGAGTGGCTGGTTTAGTGCAAGGTCCAGCAGCCCCAAGGTAAAACACATCACCCAAATGTGTCACAATGTAGGCAGGGCCGCTATGCGGCTCAAGGCCTCCGTGAGACCTCAGCAAGAATCTGGAGCATCGTGTGATGAGGAGATGGCATTTCTCCCATTCCTTTTCTTCTGCTTGCCTGTCCCTGCCAGGAACACTGTAGGGGTTTTTTCTTTATCTGTGGAGATGTCTGTGAAGAGGGGAAACATTAGTTCACTTCTCTCTGTCAAATACTAATCAAGATTTGGTGATTTTAGCGGGTGGAAACGGATATACAGAGACAAAATGTGATGAATAAGGGAACTCAGAGTGGATGGAAGTTTCTTCTTCAGGACAGGAGCAGATTGGAAAGCATACCCTTTCCTTCTTGCTTTACCACAGTCACTGATTTTCTCCAGCTGGTCCCCTGCCCCCTCCTCCTCTAGATGTCATTGCAAGGGTGAGGTTTTTAGTCAGTATGAAAGTGTAACCCCCCGGTTATGTCCCTTGGTCCTGAGGGTGTTAGTGAGAGAAAAGCAAGAACTCCTGTTGGGTACATTGCTATATATAACCTCAGCTCCGTCCATAATCACAGTCACAGTCCTACAGAGCTCCATCCACATTTACCGTATGGCTGTGCTCTCAGGCATGGCAAAGACATCCAGAACATGCTAATGAACACCTAATGGACATGGTTCCAGACATACCATTAGCAGTGATAAGTATCAAATATTACTTCGTACATTTAATAATAAACAGGGTCACGTCTCTTTAGTTGTTAACCATTGTGATTAGTGAGACAGTATGGAGATGCAGATGTGTGAATAATTATGCCAATGCAGCCTCTTCTTTGGGTCTTATTGATCTGTGCATTCAGGCAAAGAGAAGGGTGTATTGAGTATGTTCTTCTGTGAATTACCAAGGCTTTGAAAGATAAGTGATGTGCATTAGGAGATTACTGAAGCGCACACACACATGGAGTCTGAAAGTCAATTTTTGACCATCAAACATGAAATAAAGCCACAGCAAGTGAAGGGAAAGCAAAAAGGTTACTCGTGATATGCTACGTGTCAGACTGAGTGGTGAAAATGCAGTTCTGATCTTTACGCAGCCTCCTGTAAGCATAGACTCTGTAAAACTGTGAAGCCAAAACCTTAACAGATCCCCTTGTTGGGTGTCTACGTTGTGGATCACTAGGCCCGCCTACTCCAAAGTAACAAATCATAGATGTCAAGATAGGAATTAAAATAAACATCCAAGAGATTTTCATCAATCATGCCTTCTGCAGTGACAGTTTGTTTACATCATACTGATTAATGTGCATATGTTCATTTTTTTGTCATTTCATGTTTAAAAAAAGCGAATGTGACATGATTGACAGCTCTGTTGACAAATGTGGGCTGCTTCAGTGTTCTTATCCAGATTAGCAAAGAGGAGAGGGAACAGCAAGAAAAAAGTAATAATTAGAAATACAAGAATCATTGAATTTTCAGTTACCATAGGTATCTTTTACTGTTTTATCAGTAAGTCAAATGTAAGCTTTTGTTAGTAGAGGGGGTGCCTGATGACTACATTCCTTGGCTCTAAAATATGCATTCGCTTAATATGTCAGCGCTTATTGCTGCAGTATTTTGGCTTTATGGTTTTAACAACGGGAGAAGACAGATGTACAGTTAGATGTTTTAACAGGACCGCGCTCATACACAAGAAAACTATCCAAACTCAAGAGATACAGTAAGACTTGACTTCAGTTTCATGTAGCTAAATGGATACTATACTTAGAGCTAAAAGAAGATCAGTTATTCTTCCTACCTTGACTCTTAAGTTCAGAAAGCTATCTATTTACAGGGTACTTTGCATAGAGAATAGATCAACAATCATGCACATAAAATGCCTAACCCTAACCCAAACCATGGCTACATTAAGTTTTAATGCAAAGAAATGACTGATATACATTTAAATTCATTCATTTAATAAATTGAACATTACCAAAAATGCTCATTGGAAACCATAAAAACCATACCTCATGACAGCTGCTTGGTATAAACAGTAACTGCTTCAACCAGCCTGCCAATAAGACTTGTTAATAATACAAATTGGATTTGTAGCCAGTTTTAAACTCTCTAGAATATAAAACACCAAGCCTCTGTTATTGTGATCAATTACCGTTTGATCAGTAATTAACATGTGACCCTCAAGTTTGATTGTAGTGGGGATATTGTGCGTTTTTTCAGACTCCTTTCTGGAACCTCTATCATAGCTGTACAAGATTTTTACAGAAAAAAGCCCGTGTTTGTCACACTGGTGGTTTTTAATATTAATATTATTTCAACCTGTGTACGAAATGCTCAGTTTTAGCTGCTGTCTCTTTAAGTCCCCCTCCCCTCCACGAACCAACTTTCTTTTGATTGGCCAGCTCTCTGGAGATGTTCTAGAGACAGGACAATGCTCAATATTTTGGTCTCTCCCTCTCTGTTGTGTGCAGTGGAGCAGTGTTACACCGCTCCGCTGTGGGCGTCACCTCACACGTTGTTGAGGGCAGGCTGTTCCACTGAGCTGGAAACAGAGTTGAACCAATTAGGAAATCCTATTGCAATGACCTTATTAGTTTGGCGAGTCTCATACGGCTTGATGAGATATTGTGTGATTTCCCAGTGAACCATTTTGAACAGCTTACCTTTATTTTCAAAGTTTATTACAACATATGATTACCTTGTGATTTGAAAATGTACATACCTTCATATGGACACCAGACATTGTTACTTTGCCCCCTATATTTTTCATTTAGCCTTTATTTAACCAGGTTAGTCCCATTGAGATTACAAATCTCTTTTACAAGGGAGACCTGGCCAAGAGGGCAGCAGCATAGTTCCTACAACAGATAAAATTCACACCATCTCAACATTAAAACAATCTCACATAAAACATTTACATACATATGAGGTAGATTGAAATGATTTCACTATAGTTTTAAATTCATTTAGTGTCACAAGAGCTTCAAGGCGAGGTTCAGAAGTTCAGTTTGTTAGGTGCTGAAAACCTAAAACCTAAGACATTAAGTCATGAAGGGTGTGTAAGATATCTGTAAAATGTTTTGCTTTTGACTAAAATGGCTTTCACACCAGAGCTGTTTGGTCTGCTTTAAACGGACCAGAGTTTGTTTCCTTGGATAGTCCACTTCCTTTGGGCAGGTGTGAAAGCTCATCCGAACTCTGGTGTGGACCAAACAAGCGAACTCTGGTCCGCCTGAAAACGTGGGTCTCGGGTCGCTTGCAAGTGAACTCTGGTTCGGTTAGTATGCAGGTCACTGGACCAAATGTACGTAATGACGCAGTGCATCTTGGGTAGAGGAAGCACGGCGTCCCTTGTTGCTATGACAACAAGTGACCGCTGACATTAGCAGTTGCTAGCTAGCTTAGCTCAATTGTCTGAACAACAATAACCCATAAATTCACAATTTGGCATATTTAAACAAAATCAAATCACAACTACCAACAGTCACAGTCCTTAAACTCTGAGCTCATATTTTGTCACATGTTGGATCGTCAAAGTTAGAAAAATAACAGGATCAATTCCTGACAAGCTACGACAGCATTATAGGAACAGTTGCGTTCACTAACGTTGTAGCATACCATGAAATAATGTGATGAAGCACAATAGAGGACAGCTAGTCCACCCCTGTTTGTAATCCGTGAGGTTACATACTCCTCCTACTTTGTCCAATCGACGAGCGCCCCTTTCAACCACGTGATGCTGCTTGGAAAGTTCGGTGCGCTTTAGAAATCACAGTGTGAAAGCAGAACCGAAACAAGTCATAAATGCAACAATGTTGCGACTTTCCGCTCCCCAATCGAACCGAGTCCGCTTGGTCGGGTGTGAAAGCGACCTAAGAAAGAACTTGATGAAGAAATGTCAAAAATTGTCCAGTCAGTGGAAAGGGATATTTTGCAGATTTTGCGAGCAGCACTACTCAGACATTTGAGTGTTGTGACTGTAGAGCAGCCTCTGATGCTCTGTTTTGGCACATGAAGTGACAACACAAATCTGTGTCATTGATTGCAATTAATTGCGGTGTCAGAGCAGAGAAAGTGGTAGCAGGAATCGCTTTCTTTGTTTCAAGCTTAAGCTGGATCATTGTATGTGATCACTATATCATCCAATTAAAACTGGATTAAAACACTTAAAAAAAGTCTTTGCAGTGTAGTGAAGTTGTGTACAAAAACAGTCTCATCTAAAGAAAATGCTGTTTAATGTTCATTATAGGGGCAAAATGAATTATTAATGCACACATCTTTTGTAGTACAATGCTTCTGTTTGATAGGCAGAGTGGAATTCTGCTGTGGGAGTAAATTCATCCGTTGTGATAACATGACAGTGTCCTGCAGGAGCCATAGAGGCCAGTGTGTGTGACTGGCTGTAGGAAAACATCATAGCTTCATAAAAGAGAGAAGCTGGGCTGAAATGGTGACATCTCAGATAGAAACAGCACTGGAACAGTGAAGCTGAGAGGACTGGTCATCTCATTTGTGCCAGCAGGAACAGGCATTTGCCTTTCATATTTTCCCCCCAGGCTCCATGTTCCTAGCTGGTTGTCCACTGGGCTGATGAAATGCATGAAAGCCGTTTCTGAAGGACAGCCTTGTAAAAGGCTACAAACCCCAAGCCTCTGTAGACTGCTTGATGCTTGGTTATTCCCTGAGCAGTTGGCTGGCTGTGCTGTACTGATCAT
Organism: Xyrichtys novacula; assembly: GCA_962446985.1. Taxonomy (NCBI): domain Eukaryota; kingdom Metazoa; phylum Chordata; class Actinopteri; order Labriformes; family Labridae; genus Xyrichtys; species Xyrichtys novacula. Next base: position 18,389,066 of record OY660875.1, on the reverse strand, counting down.
ATTACACTCAACAGGGTGATAAAGACTCTTGCTGGGCTAACGGCTGGTTTGGTCTCGAGCTCCCTGATAGCTTTGAGACAGACCGTACAGACATATGAAATATTGATCACTTCTGTCAGATTGTCTATTTTAAAGCTGTGCAGAGAGGTATGAAAGCAGAAATTACTTGTCAGACTTTATTACATTTTTTGAAAAGGCACTGGGTTTTGATATCCCAGGACTCCTCTACTTGCGTCATGTTCAATAGTCTTGAAAGATGCAGTGATGTGACACTATATTTGCTTCCAAGTTTTTCATTAAGTAAAGTGTTTGACACAAATTATACAGTGTATAAGTACAGTAATGATTGTGTTAATGTGTAAAACATGGATTTAGTCTCTGTGACTTCAACTTTTAGTTCATGAAACGGTGCTATGAAGCCCAAAGATGGCAGTTGCAATATTGAAAATATTGTCACAAACTAAAAGAAACTGACAAAGTTTAGCCTTTAGATGCCTGACTAATACCCACAATGCAACCACCTGTCAGTCAAACAAGCCATGCCCCTGGCTATGCAAAATTCTGCTCAAGGCTTAACCTTAAAGTAATCGAAATGAATAAATCAACCACAAATTTAAAAACTAGGTATAGAGAATTGGTACAGACTTGTATCAGACTGACAGCATGATGACCCTAAGTTAAAGTGTCATAGCCTCATGATATCGTAATATCCCAATTATGCCTCCAAATGTTTTATTTTGAAATCCTTTTAGTAAATGCTGTTTTTAAACTACATATTTGAATGTTTAAGATATTAGCAAACATGTCTGTTGAGTTGAAATCATAAAAGTAACAATTGATTTAAAGAGTTTTTCCGGAATAATCTCAAATAATGCCATACTGATTCTGTTTTTCTAATGTTGCTACACAAAGAAGTGTACCCAAAATGAGCTTGTCTGACCTTGTGATGGTCATCTGACAAACATCAGTTTTCCTGGAGCAGCAGGCAGTAGTTTTCAGGCTAGTGGCTAGAGTAGCCAATGAGACAGTTAACACTGAGTGCCTTCAAAAAGACCCAAGGTGATGCTGGCTATTCACACACTACTCTCTCCACCTTGGGCGCTGGTCTACAAAAAGCTAAACAGACTTTTAGTGTGCGAGCTACATGCAGGATCATGGTTAGAGGGCTAAATAACACATCACCTCACACCTCCTCTGCTACAAGCATGTACACTAACCCACTACAAATGACTGTCAGACTGGGACTGATATGGAGATCTGCACCCTGTAATTTTGTCCAGGTTGTAAACAGGTTTTAATTTGTTGTAAAAACAGATTTTTAAATGCTAACCAGGGTTTTCCTCGAATTGAAGAGACCGCTTTGGTGGACGCTCATGAAATTGCAGCTTTTTGCTCTTTTGTGCTGGTTGTTGCATTTTATGTTTGCACTGGCGGAGCTAAATTTCAACCAACAACTTAAACCGCATGCCTAATTCTGGTGAAAGGATATCTTGTTCAATCATGGATATGTTTTAAATGAATGGTGGTTTTTATAGAAAGCAAAGTCTGATTAAACTTTGATCCACCAGGGAAATATATATTGTTTTTATTTATTCTTATTGTTAACAGTTTAGCAGTTGGTATAGTTATAATTCTTGAAGAAATGAATAGTATATATTATTGCCTCATATTTTATTTAGGTCTCAGCATAGACGGGTTTCTGTGCAACGTCATTGCAGGTATGTTTGCGCAGCCAGGGGGAAGAAAGCGGGACATGTCTTATGTGTTTACTAGCGAAGTCAACGGAGAAAGAAAATGACAAGGAGCTGTTGTGCTGTAAACTGCATGAATCAGCAAGACAAACAATCGTAAAACATTATGACCCTGCTCCTGATATTAGAAACATCTCAAACAACGTCACAACCTGGTAATTGAGTGTTTTTTCAGATTTTTAAGGAATGAAAGACAAAGCGATTTTTCAATTTATTGCAATTGTGTCAGGGAGAACTTGCAGACAATACGGCATCTTCATTGATATCAGTTTACTCCGAAGCAGGCTTTTGCCCCCTGGTTGCGTGCGCACCTATTGTTGTTTGTACACAAGAAACCCATCTATAAAGTAAAAAAAAACAAAAATAGTAGGAAGTATTGTGTCTCCATGACGTGTGATTGATGAATGGCTTCCCGGCAGTAGTGCACAGCAGGTAGTACTGCTAAAACAGTGGAAATCTCTGCTGTCTTCTTCACTGGTATGCTGATCAAGTTGATAACACAGGGGAAGTACATATTACCATACCCTCCTGTCGAGTGTTCTCACGCAGTTGCCGCAACCAAGCATTGGGTTGTAAGAGATTGTAAGGCTGCATAAACCACCTGCTATTGACGGACTTAAAATAACCAACATGACAGCTAGCTTCAAGAATCCCAGAACAAGATCAAGCTTTCATATACTGCGAGGTAATGAAGGGAGGTGTCAGTCATGCAGAGCTTCAATACCCCATGCATGGGACTTGGTTTCCCAGATTACTTCTCTCAGCTATGATTATTCCTTTTTTTTATTTGGCCATTTTTTTTCTTTCTTCCAATCAGTGTGCTCTCTTGAGTCAGATATTTTCTCCATCTTCCAATTCAGTCACATTTCAGACTCACAATCCTGCTGGTTTGTGCACCAAGGCTTTCTTGCCATTTGTATCTTTTCCCACAATCTCTGCTGTTGTCTCTTTCTTTCTTTCTCTTTCACTCAGACAGATACTGTTTGTGTCTATTGATCTCCTTTTTTTCTCTCTTAGCATCTTGGCCCCAAATGATTTGCCTCTCAGGCCCACATGTATCCCGCTGCATCTGTCAGTTCCTATCTGAAGAGCTGCCACACACACTCACATCTGAGCCAGCATGATCTGGTCAAGCAACATGAAAGTAACCCTGCAGTCGACTGCACCCCTACTACTTGAGCATTACACCTCTAGCTGTGCATCAGTGTGAAAATCAAGCTAAATAACTCAGTTCTATGTTACTAAACAGTTTGAGTAATTTGTCATTCTTATTTTTTTATGGCTCATATTGGTGTTATGTATTTTTCAACTGATAAGATCTAATCTTAATGTGTTTGTTGTCAAATTGACTGAGATTTAATGTAATTGTTTCTAATGTCAGTGGTTACGGGATTTTCAGTCACTTCTTTGACCATAATTCACAGCCTGCTCCCTTGGATCATCCTGGGTTTAAAATAACCTGGTCATCAGTTGAAATGCTTTAGAGCGGGTAACCATGTTGTATCTGAAACGCAATCTGTGCGGATTTGCGCGGACATCAAACTCAGAGAGAAAAGGGCACAAGTTTGCCTGATAGCTGTGCCACAGTTCACTACACTAACACCCACTTTGTTGCAAGGAGGAGACGATGCCCTTTGGTTAGCAAGCGTGGCCTCGCTCTCAAGTGTCGGAGCAGAAAATGGAATAGATTGGATTTAATCTATGTTTTTATCGGTCAAAAGGACCTCTTTGAGCTACTTTTTTACCCGCCACCATGACTGCATTTGTGTTGAGAGCAGAAAACCTCCATCATGTGTTCACTTAAAGGAATATTACGGTGTAAATTTAAGTCATGTTCGCACCGAGTTAGAGATGAAAGCCCTGACAAGTCGATCGCCGAGTGCAGCATTAGATTTATGATTATTACTCCATGGAAATTCAATCAGACTGAGACGCTAAGGCAGAAGAACTACCGCATCTGCAGTGCACATATAAGATACACAAGGACTCTAATTGCGTTTCCATGACGTAATAATCATAAATGTTCTTCCTTGAGCTGCGAAACTCCGCTGCCCTTGGTTAGCGACTCGTCAGGGCTCTCCCCAAACAAGCAGCTGCTAGAGGAGAGTAAGTGAGTCATGTTTAGTCTCTTTGCTAAAGAAATCAGGCAAAGCTAAAAAGATGTTTGATAGCTTGTACTATGGCTGGGACCCTATATGTACTGTTGATGAAGTTAGGTGCTGTTCTGAACATTATATGTGGCTATAGAGTGGCTTTGTGGTTGAGGTTTGTGTGTGGAGACGTGGACTGCTATGTTTTGCTATCGTGCGGTCATTACTGAAGTTGGTAAAACTTGAGAAGCAAGCAGTCGGCAACATTTATCTCTCGAGGGGGTGTCTGACACGGTGTTAGGGTGTGTTTGACCATAACTTAAATTTACACCAGAATTTTACACCCTTCAACCAAAACGTATTTGTGCACTGACCAAAGTGAAACCAGTGCTGAACCAGCATCATTCATGTCTCCTCAGATCAAAACTCTGGCGACGGTATCGAAATCAGTACCGCTTGATCCAATGGGGTGACGACATCATTGATGTCATTGTAAACCTTGTATCCACCTGGCTGCAGGGAGTGAAAAGTTTGAGGCACATTGCTTTGGTTTATGTCGTGCTTTTCTCCCCTGCCATGGAAAGTTGCTTGTTATCAAAGTCATAAATTACATCAAATGAAACTTGTAATTTTGAGAAAACAATTTGAGTTGAATGTGATTAGGGTGACACAGCAGTAACAAATAATATTAGCAGTTATGCCAGAACTCTGGTTGTGTGCTGCTGACTTCCCTGCAGACAGACAAGGTCATCTGTAATTTGCATGTTTGTTTTCTTGAGACGCATAAAAAACTAAATTAGTCTGTCTGAAGACATGCATGAACAATTCCAGATATCATGATACAGATCTCACATTGAAATAGCTCAGTAGACTATACGGTCAATTGCCTCGGTGTTCCCATGTTCTCATTTTTCCAGAAATCGATTCTCGTTTTCATGTCCCACATAGATTTGAAATGTAGAAATAATCTGTTTATATGTGCGGTCAGAACAGACAGTCTTTGTTTTGCTAAAATAGGACTAAACATACTGTTTCCATTCAGAGATTGCATGGGAAACTGCAATGGAAAGTAAACATAGACAACAACTGCATACCGAAGGAGCTGTAAATGAAAGCGCTGTGTTTGTTGAGATTTGAGAATATTTTGGAAAAACCAAGTGCAAAGGTTTGACTGAGTAATAGACTGCCGAAAAAAGATATTGTTGTCATCATGATGCATTTTCCCTCACTGCTGACATGAGTTCATGATGCTGAAGGAGGAGTCACCAATCTCTCGCTGATAACTTACACACATACTGGGTGTGTGTTTGATACCTGAAACAGTATAGATGGAGTAACATTTTAAGACCCTGACTCATGACTTGATTTGACTGTAGGGGCTTGACTGACTAATATATCCTTTGTGGACCGTGTGCTTATTAACAGGAGATGGATTTTGTATGAGACCCATGGGAAAGAACGGAAAGGCTGGACTGGATGTCTCGCATTACAGAACCATTAGTGAAACTCTCCAGATTGGGTTTTAATCTTTCAAGAACCATCGTCATTTTTTGGCCATTTTGCTCTAACTGATTTGGCTCCCTTGAATTATCAAATTTTCCTTGTTTATCAACATTTATATTGTGAGCAGTTATATTGTATACAGTGAGCATTTTTTACCAAACTGTTTCTAGTGGATTTCGAGAATTTCATGATGTCCTCAGTGAGGTCCTTTTTATGCATCTTTATGTTTTGTACATTTGATTTTAAACAACTAGCATAAATGACGGCTCTATTTAATAACCTCCTAAAGTCTTAACACTAAAATGTTGATCAAATAATGTAGAGGTGTCCCGATACAATATTGATATCTGATATCAATCTGATATCACCAAAAAATTGAATATGGATTATATTGGCCTGCATCTAAAATCTCCGATATCAGCACTCTGATACAAGCAGGCCATTCCAGACTATGCGCCAGCGCCTCTATCTAGTAGCACCTGGATCCAGCAGGTAGAGCCCACGTGATCACAACAACAACGTGTACTAAGGTACTAACAAAGCACCAAGGAGTAGGAGTGATGTTGGCCCTGTGGCAGTATTTTTCATTACAGTCTGAAAAAGACGTTGCCGCTGAGTGCAAAACTTGTCATGTACAAGTTTGTGCTAATACCAGATCAATATCAGTATCAGCCAGTATTGAGCCCTGCTTCTGCTGGGGCACTATGGGTGCCCCTGTCCCTGCCCCAAGAGACCCCTCTTGTCTGAACAGCTGTTATTCAATCCACAAAACAGTGAAAATGGTGTGTAGCACTGTAAAGTCAGCGCCTACAACATTAAAAGCTGGTGTTTGGCTGCATATTAGATTTAGATGTAAAACTGGAATGGAAGAAACCAATAGAAGTCATATTATGTGTAAGCAGCACTGTGAGGCTGTATGATAATATTGCAACATTATTGCCTTACCCAAACACGCTCTGATATAAAACTTCATTAATCTAAAACAACAGCAGAGTAATGCTGATTGTGAAAAAAGGTCAAATGTACCCATAGTTTTAGGAGTCCTGCACGACTGCTGTTTACATAAAAGCAGAAATGTAATTGTAAAGAGAAGAGCGGTGATCTGAGTTGCATCTATTCAGTTATATATAAGTTGTATGAGAGGTGGACCAGAGGAACTGGTCTGAGACTGAGTTTTTCATAACCCTTAGTTATTTAACACATTGATTTGTGAAAGTTTAGCTCATTGCTAAATCTGAGCAGAATTTAAGTGAAAACTCGCTGCTGCAAAGGGACTTAAATATGTTGGTTGAAGATTAAGCTTGGCTAAGTCTAAATTTTCTCCCCCATCTGTTTTCTTAGTGCACAGTCTGTCTGCCTTATCTTTTGAATTCAGCAGTAAAACTGGTTCAAATGCAATGTGCTCCTTTGACACAGTTGTAGCAAGCTTTCTTACTCCCTGCCAGTGTTTCTGCGTCTGTGGCAGTGTCTCCTTGGAATGTCATTTTTTTTTTTTTTTAACCGTGTGACATTAGCCATCTGTATACTTAAATCCATCTTGGCTACGGCTTGAAATGTTACTATGACATCCATTAAATCTGTTTGATCTGTGCTTTTTGAAGTTTCACTCCAGAGGTAGGTATTTTGCCATGAACATCAAAAATGTCAGTGTCACTCTTGCAAGAAGAGGTGGCCAAATCACAGAAAGGACTGTAGCTTCCACAAGCAGTGACACTTGACAGAAAACCCTCTGAAGCTTTACACTGTCACACAGAAGACAGCTCGTTTTTTTTCAGTGTGTACAAAGAGAGAAACAAGAGTCTTGTCGGAAAATCTACACACAGCAGTGCAAACAGAGAGCCTCCATTAGAAGTAATGTTGACCATTGCCTCCTTTTCACAATTCAATCCACACCTTGACTTGTACAGTTAATTGGCGTGACACAATTTAGCAGCCGGCTGTACATTAAATTAGATTTGTCAAGTATGAAATAGATCCTTCCTGTTTGATGTGAATCATAATCTGCTTGCATTTTCCCTGAATGCATTCAGAGAAGGTCACCTTGCTCATTTGGGAAATAGTCACCATGGCTACATTAGTTAAAGGGGTGCTCTGATTTCATTAGTGATGAGATCTCATGAGGATGCTTTAAAGGACAGTGTGCAGAGTGCAAGGAAGTGGAGGGATATTGGTGCAGAGGGAGGAAAGATGACAAAGTTCTTGTTTAGAAGGGTTTTCTTTAAACTCCCAACTTTTTTAATAATGCTCCAGTAGGGCGGTACCAATCCACTCACCTCACCCATAATTCACAACGCTTGGCTTGCTATACTTTTTTTTTAAGGTTTAGATTGCCTAGGATATATTTAATCATTCAGTATAAGAGGAGATAGACTTATGAAACTGTTATTTGGGATGCTTGTATTTTGTCTTTTGTTATGGCCTCACACCACGGTTACTTTGCGTCATTGCAAAATTGTGCTTTTATTTTGAAAGGATGCAAAACTTAGTCGATGGTTAAGTTACAAAAGGGAATGAAAAACAATTACAATAACAATTACATTTTCTCCCTGGTTTTAAAATCGTCATCTATGTCATCCTTTACCACATCTGGCCTTTAGTCGTTTTGTCTCTCTCTGCTTTCTGCAGAGCAGATGTGGAGTAATTACTTGTGACACATATTGAGCAGTATAAAGAGAGAGGGATTGTCCATGAGTGCATTGATAGCGGACTGCAATTTAATGTGCATAAAAAGGGAAAATGCTGATATGGTCAGTGTTGAATATTTAATACAATGCTGTACCTCCATGCATGTTAAACAAGTAAAGTTCTCAGAGAAATAACTGGGATATAAATCCAGAAAATAAGAACCAACCATAAGAACAGAGACCACGTCTGAAGTATTTTGATTTGACGTGTAGTTTATTGTTCAACCCACGTTCTATTAACATGTGTTAACATGAAGAGGACATGGTTTATGATCAAAGCTGCAGCCACTCTAAATGTTTTTGCCTCACATACTGTGAACACTTGTGGCAGACCACATTAATATACAGTCTGTGCTGGCTGAGGGGGCTGCCCAGGACTCATTTAGCGGGAAACGCTGGCAGTTTCTCCCTAACTATGCCATGTCTGTGCACCTCTTTTGAGCTACTGTCACAAGAGGTGCAATGAAGTTCAACAAGAGAAGTCAAGCATAGATAGCACCCTATGATGATTATGATAGCTAAAATTGTTCCCGACACGTACTGATTTTCAGTGCTCTCATGAGGTACTGTTATATCCCTGATTCATAATATATTTTTTATTACGTTAATGGCCTTAAATAATATTTGGTACCAAAGCCAGTATTGCAACTCTTTCTATGAGGTAGGAGGTAGATTCAGTCTGTTTTTCAGGATACAGACCCTGTGGTTTAGTGAGAAACACTGGAAGTAAACATGACTTTGTTTGCTCCCTGAGAGGGAGACACTCTGAGAGGGACTTGACTTGCTGAGTAATGCTAGAAATATATAAAACAAAAAGGATGCAAAACACATGCCAGTTTTCACAAAACATATGCTGAATTATGCTGACATTTAAAGAAAAGGGTACTTGCGTTATGAGATCTAAGCAGCAACCATATGCAGTTTTAGTTGTCCACATTAGCATGACCAGTAACCCAGACTTTTGTTCAGTCAAACCTGCAAAAATTCGTGCAAGCTTGCATGAAAAAAAGTTTATTGCAATCAAACCACTGCAGACACCATGCAGTTTTTCCTCTTTTTTGCACAAGTTTGGTGGGCTAGCAAAAAAGGAGAAGTCTGTTTTGCTTGATCTAATTTTTGAAGATGCAGCAGTGATTAAAAAAAAAAGTGATGTGTCTGCAGGGCATCTTGGAGCACAGAAGGACTGTGCCCTACTTTTATCCTTTCCCTCTGGAATGGCCTACCTGCCTGTGCGCATCTAAATCATTTAGCCCGAGACTCAAGGCTCAGCTCTACTGGGTATTTATATTTTAAAAGCTGCACAATAAAGGAAAGCAAGAAACCAAGGTGTGAATCCCAAATGCATCCTCGTAGTTTAGGATACTTTTGTCTGGTAGCGTTGGCAAAACATTCATCAAGAACTCTACAAATGTTTATGTGTAAGTAAGTATACAGCAGTTTTCTGATATTTTTATACCAGGTTATCAGGAGTGACATTAGATTTTGCTCATAGCTATGTTTCAAGTTATATGTGCAGTTAAAGTGCCATCACAGTAAGTCACCGCCCGCAGACTCCTGCTTTTCTTGGTGGGTCATAGAAAATGTTTATAGCGCTGCCAATCTTCATTGTCTTTGCTCTCAGGCAGGCTACGCTTCTAGCTTTGGTTTCCCTTCAGCCTGAGACTTTGCCATTCCCATACTTTAGGTGCACCATAATGGCCTGAAAACTCATCGCATATCCCATTTGTCTTCTCTTGTCTCCTGTACTGCATTCATCATACATACACCCACTGTCAGGACTAGCACCAGCTAGAAGTCGGCTAATAAAGAAAGAATAAACCAAGAGCAAGAGAGGAAATTAATTTGATCTCTGTCACATTGTCCAAAGATCAATAACATTCAAATTAAGGATTCTATTTTTGACATAATTTATGAAAAAACTCCAATCACAGGAGAATGTGGTTGAAATCTATCTCTATCAGAGGATTGTTTTGGTACAAATACCGTCTCTGCAGTGTTATTTGATAGAGTGGCCTCAAAGTTGTGAGTTGCACTGCTTGCAAACATGGTACAGAGTGTGTGTGCCATAATAAGAGAGGTATGCCTTCTAGCATATTTCCCCTGAGTCACTTTTTAATGAGACTGTAGGTCTGCTCCTCATATTGAATCATGGTTTATCTTTTGGTACTGAGCCAGGCTCACCTCAAATGCTACAGTAAATACAAATGGAACTGGGTCATCGGACTTAAAACTGTATCTGTTTTACACTTTGAAAACCATACTGGTAAATGCCATTATTGATAGTGGCAAAGTGTGCAAGTTGTGTGTATGAACAGAGGAACAAAGGAGCTTATTTTCCTGCTGATTCCCTTCTTTCTTACAGTAGGCATGATGTGAAACATGTTAAGGATGTCCTTGCACTTAGACCATGGAAGAGTAGTGCATAAATGGAGTTTAACCTTTAAGAAATAGAAAAGTGTGTGAGAATCTGTGTGCCATTTAAGCAAGCACACACAGACCTTTATATGAGTCAGCTGGGCTGAATGTGACACATAGAGAAGAGACTGACAACATCACAGAAGGGATTTATTTTCATTTCAGGTTGTTCACAGTGACAGTCTTTTCAGCTCACCATGGATACTGGCTCCAGCATTTATTGTTTATCTACTATAGCCTGTAATTGCTTTGCAATAAAAATCCTGGATGTGTTTTTTATAGATTTTTATGGATGCGTGTGGGTAGCCAGACAGTGATTCACATAGCTATAAATCACAATTAAACTTTTCACTATCTTCATTACAAAGTGTAGCCATGACTGTGGAAAGAGCGTCTTGTGTTTTCTGCCCTCGCTGTCACTCTGGATAAAAGTCAGCAGTGACATTAAAGAGTGGAGATGTCAGGAGTGGAGGATGTGCACTGAGAGTCAAGACAGACACAGCACTGCTTTACTCGACTTACACTGCAAGGGACATCACAGCTCTTTTATCCTTTTTTCCAAAGCATGAATATCACATACATTTAGCCGCACGTCTGTCTGTAGTTCTGTGTGTCTTTTGATTTTCTATCTTGTATCATTTTGGGGGATTGAGAATTTGCATGATAAAAGCTTACAATGTCTGTTCAAAACAACCTTCTCTCTCTTATTGTTAGTGCACACAGCGGTGTTTACTGACCGTCCAATAGTCCTGCTCTGTCTCTAAGCGCCTTTATGTCTCTCTCTTGCTCTCTGAACGTCTCACCTCCTCCCCAGAGAGGAGTTGTGTGTGTGTATAACTACCCCTCAGTATCCTTGTGTCTCTGTGTATCCTCTAGTGATGAATAGAGTTCCACAGCCCTGAAAGAATCAAGGATTTAAACTCACCCAATACACAGTGGCTATAAACCACTGCCCTTATACTGCCACATAAAGAGGATCCATTGCAGCTTAAGAGGAGGAGAAATCTTCTCCTGCTGCTTAATTGAACAAACAGGAGTCTGAGTGAATCTTTTGAGTTCAGTCCACCTGGCTAAGCTCATGGCATTTAGATCTGATATATTTAATGCTGCTTTCATAAAACCTTATCCTTTTATTCATCTATTTCCTTGCGTTTGCTGAGCAGTGTGTGTGTGGTATTACGTTGTTTGCGAGTTGTTTACGTTGAAGCGGTCAGAGTAAGACTGGTGCAGACAAGGTTGTGTTTATGGAAATCGGTTGATGCAGTGAAGTGCTGCGGCCCGTTTGAAATAGAAATTGTGTTTCAAACAACTTTGAATATACCTCGTTTATTTTGCAAACAGCTTTGGCTTTCAGTGACATGCATGTAGACTTCTTAACTGCCTAAAAGCCTTGTTATGTCTGTCAAGCTTTGCCTTTGAAGTGCATCATTTTGTCTGGCTCAGACATGTGTTCTCAACAAAATAGCTAATTCTAGAGCGTGGAGGGAAAACCATTTACAGCTGAACTGAGTTTAAGATCAGCTGAAAAAATTTTCAAGGCTCCTGTGTACTAGCCTCTCTACTGATGTTCTTGTTTTGGCAAATAAAAGATATCTCTTCTTTTTCGTTGAGTTTCTTGTGTGCACTTTTCAATATTTACAGTTTACAGACAAAACAAGATCTTGAAATACAAAACCTGCCAGATTTGAGAAAATATAAATGATGAATCTACAGGCCTGTTTTAAATGCATTGATTATACTTAAACCTCATCCTTCTATGTCTGTTGCATCGGCAGGTATTTGCTTTTAATCTGATAAGCTATGATATAGTAGCAGGAGTGATACAGTCTGTACACTCCATCTGCAGTCTCTGCTGTGGGGGAATGTGCTGCCGGTAATTACCCATGGGTCAACAATGTGGGTATCCCAAGTATTAATCCTCGGAAGCATCAGTGGTGTTTTGTCAGGTTCACTCTTTGTGCCTTGCCACTGTTTATTTGTAGTCGAGACAGTGTCATTAGAGCTCACTGAAGATCTCTTTTTTTTTTTTTCAAGCATAAATGTCAACAGTGTTTTCTTGTTGCCCAATTAAAAAAAAAAAAAGTCTTGCTGCTTAAACATAAATCACGGTGAGTTATGGGCTCATGTGCTCATATACAAGGTTCAGGTGTAGCACTAATTTCCCACAGCTTAATGAGTGCGGACTATCCATTAGAGGTGTTTGTGTTTTTGTCCTCCACACAGTGACTTGCTGTGGGAATACACAAAGGGAGAAATGAATTGCAAACAATTTCAAGAAAAATGTAGCTTGTGGTGAGCAAACAAACCTGGTTGTCATATACTGCGTTCCAGTTGTACGGGTCGGGATTTCCAAGATCTGTGTTGGAAATTCATCTGGAACGCCCCCCTGAAGTCGGATTTCTGACTCGGAAAGTCGGACAATCCTCGCCAACCCCGACTTGACGACAACGTCATAATCCAAGATGGCAGCGCAGTGCATCAACAGTAAAGATTTAAATAAGTGGTATATGTTGTACTGCCCAACGACTACCTGTGAACACGATGCTATGACTGACAATTGTTAACAATGACTAACAATAGCTGACAACGACTAACATAAGCTGACAACCGCTAACAACAACTGACAATGGCTAACGACAGCTAACAATGACTATCATAAGCTGACAACCGCTAACAACAACTGACAATGGCTAACAACAGCTGACAATTGTTAACAACAGCTAACAATGGCTAATGACAGTTGACAACGACTAACATAAGCTGAAAACCACTAACAACAACTGACAATGCCTAACGACAGCTGACAACTGCTAACGATAGCTGACAATATTTAACAACAGCTAACAACGGCCAACGACAGCTGACAACGACTAACATAAGCTGACAACCGCTAACAACAACTGACAATGGCTAACGACAGCTGACAATGGCTAACGACAGCTGACAATTGTTAACAACAGCTAACAGTAGGCGTCCATTTTGGTTTTCCCACTTGTTTACTGGAACGCTATCAACTCAGGTGTAACGCCACTCCCAGCCCTAATATCCGACTTCCAAAATAACTGGAACGCAGCAATACTGTTCTGGGAAGATCCCTGTGATCTTTTGGAATATCAGGAGAAAACACAAAAATGCATATGCATTAAAGCACAAATAAACCAGTGATGTCGCATATTAACGACATTTTTACCGAAAAGATGAACAGTTTTGTGTGAACCATCTGGCTTCATTATTAAAGTTCCATTCCTGTGAATGTGACATCTCTGGAATGTGTGAAAAATAGGCAGAAATGCCTGGTTGTCAATGATCAAAGAAAAAGGTTGTGTTTTTATCTATAAAAGAAGAAAATATTCTTACTCTGGTGGCCATGAATGACTGCACACATTTCTCCCTGTCCATCTGGAAAGTTGTTGAAAGATTAGCTACGAACAAGCAAGTGATTGAATAGCTCCAGTGTAGAAGATTATTTTGAGGTTTCCAGGCCACACAGGTTGTTTGGTTCAGTAAAAGAAAAGTTTACCAGCAGCATGTCTGAATAGCAGACAATACTCTTGAGCTCAGAGTATCTGATCCCTCCAGAAATGAAGAGGAAGTGTTTGGATATCAGACTTGACACCAGATGGGTTGAGGGAGCAGAGGAGCTCATTCGTCTTGATGAGTGTCTAGTTTCAAAAATAGAAAACTTGTCAGTGGTTTCCTATGGAGAGAAGAAGAGCTGGAAATGGATTGTGCTAGTCTTGGTGAATCTCTTTTTCCCCACAAAGGAATTTTCAAAAAAGAACAGATCTTGGATGTTTTCTTTGACATGTAACTGTTTGTAACCATCCATGATGACAGACTGTCTCGGCCTCTAATTCCGAAGTGGGACACCCAACTTTAAGTCTCTTGCATTCTTCTTCCATATTTTAGGTAGAACTAACATTGAAAGTGAGCGCGTTTTCTTGTAGTGTAGATTGTATTTGCTAGCATCACAATCAGCTTTGATGCTCTATGTTGTCTTTGTGTCATAGTTGTTATAGATAAGCAGGCTCCAGTGGTATAAACTAGCCAACATCAACTGATTCCAGTTTTTTTTTCATGTCCTGGAAAAACGCTGAAAGGTCCATCATTTCCAAGGCAGAAACAAAAACTTTTAACAGACATGGTTAAAGCAACGCCAAGAAAATCCTTCAAATAAACAGACATTGACAGACATTGACATTATTTAAAAGACATAGGGAATATAAAGCAAAGACGAGGAAAGAATATTTCTCATTGGAGTCTTTTAAAACTAATTAAAATAAATCTTAGGCACACGGTTAAAGGTGTTGAGTGAGAACTTGATTAGGTTTCCCTTGTGAATTTTTGAAAAAGACTGCGTGGAAAAGACTCTTTGTAAAAACAGTCTGGACACTCATCTGGAAACAGACCAGTAAGCTCTAAAATAATAATCAATAATTTAAACCTTATACTTGAATCTGTTCAAATTTAAATCTTACATGTTAGAATATTTAAAGGGTTAAAAGAGGCGTAAAGCAGATATTTAAAAATGTTTTTATTTTTCTATCAGCCTTTTTTTATTGTTTTCCAGAGGCCCATACCAGGAAGTGAACTCAATATATCATTAATATCATATCACCAATACTCAGCTGCAGCCCTGACACTTTCAAACAGTGGTATGGATTTTAAATCTAATGATACGTAAACTACAACAACTTCAAGGCTCTAATGTTTGCCTGTTTTGGTCTCTATAGGAAGATGTCAGAAAAGTCGAATTGTTAAACTTGGCAAATCCTGCTGCTGTTTTTCCTCTTCCCTCTTTCAATCAGCTCACATAGCTCTATGATCAAACAGATTGATTGGTCACAAAGTTGGATTTTCTACAGGCTGATCCCTTATCCCAAACATAACCTGCTTCAGAGCTGTACTGCTGCTTTGTTCAGCGCTCACAGGAAGCTGTTGTCTCTCCCAGCAGATGACATTCAGCTGATAGCAGTGCTGAAGGAGACACTTTGGCACCGTCTCTCTCTAACCTTTACCTTCCTGCTCTGGTTTGCTGAATAGAAATCTGATCAGGGATCAGGGGGCATTAAATACTCCCTGGATAATAAGTAGAACACTGTCACCACACCAGTGTACATAATCTGTATTGTATCAATGATTGACTTTGGTTGTGAGTGGAAAGTTAGTTAAACATCAATTTTCTAATATTTGTTTTTCTTGCATTTACAACTTACGAGCAGGAACAGAAAATGATAGTGCATACAGAATAGCATTTTACAATTTCTCTTAGTTACTCTGGATCACAGCGTTCTTGTTCAAATAACTCCTTTTAACTTCTCACTAAAAATAAAATAAAAGACAAAACTTTTTAAAGGTTTTTCTTTTTCAAAAAGCTGCACACATACAGTCTTTAAACTTCCAGATTCTGTTTGTAGAAGAATAAATTGGGCAGCTGAAAGGCCAGCTCCTCTGTTCAGAGAAAACAAAGTGTCCCAGAAATAATGCAACCTGATTGTTTTTCTGTGGTTGGAAATTATTTAGACTGACAGAGGCAATTGTGTGTCCAGGAAAATCAAGGAACAGTTTCCACAGTTTGTGTATTTTTGTTTGAATCCCCGAAGAAAGGAGAAGCAGCAAGGGATCTCAGAAGAGCCAGGAAACTACTCTTAACATAAAAAACACAACATTTTTTACTTAACTTTGGTTTCATTCTGTGGGCTGAAAGGCGAAAATCTTGAGTTTAAATTTAAACTCCTCAGTCGGGGTGGATGCAAGGACAAAACCTTGTGACATTTTAAATGTCACCAAAATCTGCTGGCACATTATTCAGAAATGTCCTTGTGGCTTTCAAATAGTTGGCAGAGTACAAAACAGAGAGCTGGCTGGAATTATTAACGACATGCAAATGTGTAAAGTCAAATACAGTGTTGAATAGTTTTTTTATGTACAGTTAATTATTACAGTAAACTTTCAGGACTAGGATTTGTGTCTCAGGTGCTTTTAGTATTATAACTTAAAACTGCATCTGCAGTCAGGTGTCACAGATAACATCACTGTTAGGCACTCGCTTTTTCAAGTTTACCACGTGGCAAGGGAATCTTGACAGTTTTGTCTCTTTGCGTGACATGTTTTGCTGCTGCCAAGTCGTCCCAGTGGGGTTCATTTTGTGTGAACCATCTGGCCTGAGTAGTTGAGGTGTTGCATGGTTCAGTATTCTGCAGCTGTCTATTACCTGATTTTTGCTGCACTAATAACTGGGCTATTTGGGATTCCCAAATTAACAGCCTTTCTAGATCCTCTAAGAGCTCCAAAATGAAAGCTAGGGTGTATCACCTCACGACTCAAACATATGGAAAGAGCTGATGTGAAATGCAGGCAGCGGTAAATCTGTCTGTGATGGCTTTGCTTCACTGAACCCAATAGCATCGTTACCGCTTCACTGAACTCCATCACGATCTATGTCATTCAGAAATAGAGCTATTGAACATTTCTTTAACGTTTACAGAGAATCAATTTTTCCTTCAGATGACTCTGTTTCAGTCAACTTTTATCACAACATATTTTTATCATTCAATGAATATATTTACAGTACAGAACAGATGCAAACTGACTTCCTGATTTAACTGCAGCCTCACAAAAACAGCCAGACAATTACATGCCAGTTTTACCCTCTGCTGGAGACACCCTGCCGCCTGTCACTGCTTGGTTCCAGACTGTCATTGTTAGTTTTGTTGTCTTAGATGAGGATATCCAGGGGACTGCAGTTGTACATGCAGATTAAATCTCCTTTGGGATGTAGCTGTGAAATGTTGTTATCAACAGCAGCTCTGGAGTTGAACGCTTGTTAGATATTTTCCTGAGCTGAAACTAAAGAGTTTTTCATTGTTGATTCACACTATCATTAATTTCTAGATTGGTTAACTGACTGTTTGGCCAGAAATAAGGATGATGTAAGCAGAAAATCAACTTTTTAAAGATAAGGAAAGTTAAAAATTCGGCACAATGTATCCAACATCGCCATAAACAGGATCTGTGTAGAGTTTGTGAGAAAACAATACTTAAGAGTTTGCACCACCAGTCTGCACCAACTGGTCCTCCTTGCAGGTGAACATTCACCTGTGCTGGTGATGCTTTTCTTGGCAGTTATATTTAGGGCTGTCCTGATATGATATTGATATGAGTCCGATATCAGCCAAAAAACAAAAACCAGACTATGTCGGCCTGCATCTAAAATCTCCAATACAAGCAGTCCATTCCAAACTCTGCTCCGGCACCTCTATCAAGCAGCGCCCAGATCCAGTATGTAGAGCCCACGTGATCATAACAACAGTGTGTACTAAGGTACAAACAAAGTAGCAAGGAGTAGGAGGGATGTCGGCTGTGTGGCAGTATTTTTCGTTAAAGTCCAAAAAAGACGTTGCAGCTGAGTGCAAAACTTTTAATGCACAAGTTTGTGCGTATATTGGATCAATATCAGGATCTGCAGATACTGAAGGCTACAATAACAGTATTGTTTCAGAAGTGAAAATGTTGTATCAGGACACCCCCAGTTATATGCCTTTTTAACCAGACACAGACAACATATAACTATCTTTTTGAGACTACAATATTGCCAAACCACACTGGCTACAAGATGACATCTAATATATGTACTTGTTTTGTATCCAAACGTTACAGTGTTATTGTATTACTGGGCTAGAGCGCAACACATCATTTATGACCAACATTTCATGTCTATAGTAATAAAAAAATAATGATCTATTGAACAAACTAACGATTTTTAAACCAAAAAGCAAGGGTGGTGTTTAATCATTTAGTTAAGGCTAAAAATTTTCAGACTATAGTAAAAAAAAAAAAAAAAATTAAATTGGGTTTCCAAGTCAAAGATAGCAACCTTAAATTTCAAGCTTAAATCACTGACATCAAGAAAGGGAGAACCAATGAAATCTTCACATTTAAGAGGCACAATTGAGGTACAGTTTCCTATTCAATAAAAAGATTTTAACCATTGAATCACTTATGAAAATGATTGAGGATTGCTGAGTAGTTGAGTTAAAGCTCTTACTTCACAGCATCGTTAAAAGTCCTCATTTCCTTCTGACATTACGGTTGAAAAAATGCATTAAAACAGTAATGTAAATCAATGCAGCACAGTGAAAGATGTTGTGTAATCACATCACATGGCATTTATATGTGAACTGATCCGGCCAAATCAAGTTTCAGTCATTCTTTGTGTTTTTACTGTAAAAACCTGAACAAGAGCTAGAGCAGTGTCTGGATCGTCTGTTTTAAAAACAAGCTTTATTTGATTTTATATTTGATGTTTTAGAGATTTCCTGACACTTACATTCTGACTCACTTGCTGTCAGTGATGTGATTGGGGGAGGTAACACCCAGTCACTGCATTCAGTCATCCCAGTGTGGATTTGCTCTGTATTAGCTCCTATCTCAGGGAGAAGGTGACATTCTCAAGTTAAAGAGATGAATTGAACGATGCGGACACACGTGAGGAGCTTTGTCCGCTGACGTTTTCCTCTGAGGGTTGCTGAAAGGTGACAATGTGCATGTCATCTCTGTACAGAGAGGATATTATCAAGAGCTAGCATGCTGTATTGAGGTCAGCTGAGGTTGTTTCGTAGAGGTCAGGCAGCTCTTTGCTTACAGATGATGTGCATGAAAGCGATGTGAGCTGTAATAGTGTTTTCTGACCAACAAAGATCAATTGTGGCCTGGGATTGTGTTAGAGCTGCTGGAGCACTTACATGTTACAGCTTTTTGCTCTTTGTGGTTGGTTAACATGGCAAAGCAGATTGTTGTGTAGACTTATATATACCGATATTCAAAGAAATGTATCTCACATTAGACCTGCATAACATGACAGGATCTTGAATAAAACTTTGAATTCTTCAATATTATTACAACGATAGAAACAACATTTGATAAATAAACATATAAATCAGAATCAGTTTATTGCCTCGGTGTGCTTGTGTGTACTTAAAGGGATATTCCGGCGTAAAATTAATTTAGGGTCAAACACTATAACACCGAGTTAGACACCCCCTCGAGAGATAAATGTTGCAGACCGCTTGCTTCTCTAGTTAAACCAACTTTAGTAACGACTGTAGGATAGCAATACGCAGCAGTCTATGATCCACGCGCAAACCTCAACCAGAACGCCACTCTATAGCCACAAATAACGCTCAGAACAGCACCTAACTTCATCAACAGTACATATAGGGTCCCAGCTGTAGGACTAGCCACCAAACATCTTTTTAGCTTTGCCTGATTTCTTTAGCAAAGAGACTAAACACAACTCACCTGCTCTTTTCCAGCAGCCGCTTGTTGGAAGCGAGACCTCAGGCCAGTCCATCACCGACTACAGCGGGGTGACGCAGCTCAAGGAATAACATTTATGATTATTTCTTTATGGAAATGCAGTCAGACCGAGACGCTAAGGTAGAAGAACTACCGTGTCTGCAGTGCAAAATGATTAATATGGTGATCATTACTTCAAGGAAATGATGAAGTAATGATCATTAGACCACTGTGTATTGCTATCGTGTGGTCGTTACTGAAGTTGGTATAGCTAGAGAAGCAAGCAGTTGGCAACATTCATCTCTCGAGGGGGTGTCTAACTTGGTGTTATGGTGTGTTTGACCCTAAATTAATTCTACGCCGGAATATTCCTTTAAAATTCAAGGAAGTGTGTTCTTGACCAAAAACAACTTTCTTATGCAGAAGAAACAAACAACAAACAATTTCCAGGTCTGTGTTTATTCATTGTGTTTGTTTATTAAAAAGAAACCAACATGTGCTGATCAGCCAGCCTGAACACATGTAGCAAAGGTGTAGAGATTTCTTTAAACGTAGTTCATCAAAGCACACAGTTGCAAGAAAAGCTCTAATGCCGGTGTTAGAGTGTGTGTTGCGCAGAAAATGTGCCTCCCTAGGGTGCTCATTAATAACAACACCCCGGGGAGCTGATGTACACACACAGTGTGGAAAAGGAGAGAGAAGGTTAAATGTGTGCGTGACTGTGTCTCTGCTTCTGCGTGTGTGTTCTGTGGCTCTTGGAAACAGAAGGTGGACTAGTCAACCAAGCAGCCAATCAGCCAGGCGGCAACATAACCAATTCCTTAGCCTGAAAAAGAGAGAAAGAAAAAAAAACAACAACAGCCAGCCACCCAACTGAACATGCATTCAGTCTGCAAGCTGCCAGTCAGGTGATTCACCATCTGCCAAGCACCTCAGCATTCTGTCAGTCACGCAGCCAAGTCTTGTTCCTCCTCAGTCTGTCAGCAGATAATGAAATAAACATTTCTTTCAGGCAGGCCTGGGTTAGTTAAAACAACGGCTCAAATGAGAAGCCACTGTTGTGCTCTTCCTCCTCAGCTCAGCCATGTCCACGCATGCTAACAGCCTCTTTCTTATTCCCTCACGATCACAAATGTAGCTCCAGCAGCTCTTTTGCTTCTGCCTCTGTTCGTGTTTGTAGCACTTTCTGACATGCCGGCGTGACCAGGGGCAACCCGGAGTCTAGCTGGGGGTCGAACAAATATAGTTGTAATCAGTTTGTGAATGTCGGCACAATCTGAAAGCAGAACAATTAGCGGGGAAGGCCTTGACTTTACTCTCCAGATTTTACTGTTATGCTTTTGAGAAAGGCACTGGAGCAGCCAGATGTAGCCATGAAAGCCGCTTAGGCCTGTTTGAGTTTATCTAGTGTGAAGGAAATTAAACAAATAATTATTGCATTTGCACTTTAAATATGTAAATTGCTAGGGCTGGGACAATATGCTTTTCTCCTGATTTGATTCTTCAAGGTTTTTTTTGGATGCCAATTCGATTTAAATTGCAGTTCTACGATATTGTCAATTTTCTCAATTTTTAGTCTGCATGTTTAACATCAGTGAAACAGTTGAATGATTATAATTGTCTACGAACTATTCCAGGAACCATATTTCCCCAAAATATACTAGGACCCGATTGATTTATCAGCGAATCGATTAAATCAGCCAGTTTTGGCCCGTGTGAGACTAATCGAAAATCGCTGATTGTCGCCGATATTTTCAGAAATAAAATGCAGAGAATTTTATACTATTTTACACTTATTTTGTACTTCACACAAAATACTTCATTTTTTCAGTTGTTTAAGCAATGAAAAGGATTTGAAATGAGTTTTCTGCCTTTAATTCTTTGAAGAAGTGTTTAAAAGGCTCAAAAGCAGCCATTTGTTAAAAAAATAAGTAAATATGATGATATATTACTTAAATTAACAAAATTTTAAAACTTCATAAAAAATGTAAAAAATCAGCTGATTAATCAGCAATCAGATTTTTTTCCCCCCTAATAATCGGCATCGGCATCAGCCCCAAAAAATCTGTATCGGTCGGGCTCTAAAATATATACATCACATGTAAGTCAGTTTTTAAGATTTATTCTTAAATTTGAAAAGAAGAAAATGGATTTTTGAACGAAAAAAAATCGATCAAAAAAAATTGTAAAACAAATAATTGCGATATGAATCGATTTTTTTTCCTCCTACCCTTATAAATTGCCTTGCTGGGGATCTGAAACTCAAACAGCATCTTGTTCTTTTAGGGGAACCATGTAAATTTGATTTGATGTTATCACGAAAGGTGAAAAATCATGTCATTATCTAATAGAAATAAATGTGTGGAAGATGTCCTCTAGTGTGTAATAGTTACAAACAAATGCTTGAAGCAAATAGAATGAATAAGATATGACCCTGCAAAGACCATGCACTGTACGTGGATGTACTAATAGGCTTTACATGAGCGGAGCAGGGAGAAGCCCTCAGAGAGATGCAGTTGTTATTTGAAGTGATGAGAGACCGCTAAATGCCTGATGGCTTTACACCAGAAGAGATGAAAGTGGAGCAGAGCTCAGAGCCTTAAGTGACTCTTCAGTAACAAGCAGAGAGAAAGAGCAGACAGAGAGGAACTGTAGTGTCTCTCTGCTGCAAGAATGTGAGACACTCCACCTCTCCCACCTGTCAAGTTACTGTCTCTGACTTTCTTCTTTGCTCTCTGGTACCCTCGTGGCATCTTTTTATCCCTTTCTTGTAATTCCTTACTTTGAAATTTTCAAAACTTTTTGTCAGAGTTTGGGAAAGTAGTCTGTTTCGGATTTATGACATAATCCGTCATGAGAACACGTATAAAATTTGTTTTAGAAGTTTCTGTATCTCTGGGTATTCACTTCGACTTCTCGGGAAAGGCAATTGAGAGCTTTTCTAACAAAGTGGTACAACACAGCCTGTTAGGGGTCAAGTGAACAGCTCTTGTTAGTACATTTAAGGAGAACCCCTTGAGAGATTTCTTTTTGTGACAGAGGGTCTCAGAGCAACAGGAGGCATATGTATTGTAAGGACCCCGGCATGCCTCATCCTGTGATTTCGAATTAAGAGGACTGTGCCCGAGTAGACTTGGGGCTCTTAAGTCTGACCTTTACTGGATACTCAAACTTTCTACTTAACCTTTATTAATCTCAGACCTCAAAAGTCCCAAAGTTTCGATGGGTAAAAACATTTTGTACTTTCTCTGAGGTTGGTTCAAAACTTGAATAAAAGATATTGTGACGTAGTCTAAAGTTATAAATCACTATGCTTACATTCACAGTCAAGTCAAGTTGAGGGAACAGCTCCATGTTTTTGGCCTGTCTCCCTTTTTGTTGTCAATCGAGTAGTGAAGCAGAGCAGTTTTACCCCACGCGTTGCTTGGGGCAGGCCGTTCTGTTGTGCCAGAAGCACAGATGAACCAGTTAGGAGAACCTATTGCAACGACCTCATTAGTTTAGTCTTTCAGATGGCTCAGTGAGATCACATGTGGTTTCCTGAACGAACCGTTTAAGCAGTGAAGCATCTATTTTTTAGGAATTTTACAGCATACATTTACCTTCTTCTTCACAGAATACATTTACGGGGGTTACCTGTTCAAGTTATTTTATTGTTAATGGTCGTTTACAAGTTGTGAACAATTTTATGTGGCTGGAAACACCGCAGCTTAAACACAAAAAGACAAGAGCACAGCAGGTATGTGCTGTAATTATTCAGAGCTAGCAGAAGGCATGTGCACATCCTAGAAAAGAGATGACAGATGTACAAAGACACTGAGCATGATTCTTCCTAAAGGAAGGACGAGTACAAAGAGCCCCACCCCCCACTTCACTCCTCCACTACCACCACCACCACAATCAAGCTTAGACAGGGTCACACCAACTGTGCCCAGTGGGGCCACAGGGACGACAAGAGGTCGTGATAGGAGGGAAACAGGGATAAAGAAGTGGAGCAGTGGGAGGTAGAGTGTATGATTCTTAACTCTGAGGCTCAGAGGAGTCAGGAGCTGCAGCAGGTAGTTCTCTGTAGAAAAGCAGACATACAATCTGTCCTGGCTCTCGTTTTTTAGCACACATGGAATTCATTAGTGTCTCCTGGCAAAGCTGATAAAGCGCGATCTTACAGAGGATGAATGGTCTATAGATTCTCATATTTCTGACTGAAGAGATTCATTATGATTTATCTCCTCCCAGGCATCTCAGTCATATTATGCAGGAAAAATGCACAATATCAACCATCATGTGACCTCATCATTTTTCGCTGTGATCTATTCTGTCCCCTCACATGCTCAAAAATCCTCTCCTAAAATGATAACACTGAGCAAAGCAGGTCTTCATTTATTCACAGTTTCAAAAAAATATAACAATAACATCATAGCGGGACACAATGAGTCCTCATCTAAATGAACTGGAGCGGTAATTATGGCTGTGGAATATAAAACACATCACAAATGGCTCCTGGTTTCTCCCTTGTTGAAAACCCTCACAATTTAAATAAAAGCGTAGGTTTTAAAGTTGCCAGAGAAATGAGCAATTAAAAGAGTTCTTAATTGAAACCTTTGCAGGGTGGTTATTTCTGGTAAAACGAACAAAATTATAATGCAGCCAGTAGAAATGTGGAAAATAAATGACTTACAAACACTGCGTGACTATCAGCAAAAGCCAGATTTGGATTGGTGTTTGTTTTTATGAAGTTGTTGTTTATTAAGTGGTGGCTGTGGCTCAGTGGTCGGTCTGAAGTGTTCATCTCTTAGTCAAAGAGTTTGGGTTTCAATCCCAGATTCTGGAGTGCCCTTGGTCAAGACACTTAACCCCTACCTGCCCCCAGTGGTCGTACCAGTGGTGTGTATCATGATGTATCTCATTGTATTATAACCTGGTGTATTGTATCCTGTCATATCTTATTGTGTTATCTTGTCCGGCATTTTGATGCAGGATGTTTTGTTTATCGCGCTACATTATGTCAGATTATATCATTTTGAATGGTATTGTGTAATGTTGTATTGTACTCATAGACTGTTTATGGAATGGACGCCGTCTGCCTCCTCGCTGGGTGAAGCCACCCTGAGAACAGCACCCTCTGGTGACGAGCTGCAGTATAGGTCATAAATCCCGCCTCCTCCAGCAATCCCTATGGAGCTGTGGACAAACTTTATAAATTTATTACACAGAACATAAATTTTTCTCCCCCCTGCTTGCGACGTTGACATGTAGTTACTGTAAGACTGGTTTGTGCTCAAGTCCTCTTTTTTTCTGTGAAGCTCCATTTTTAAAAGTTATTAGGGGGTTCATGTTTTCTATGATTGACACCTGATACAGCCTATTGGCGTACGAAGATTGCAATGCTCACCTGGGGGGATACGCTGTTTGAGCCAAGCGTCATCACAGCGACTCTGGGCGACTCTCCTGCTGAATGTGTACAATGCTACTGCGAATGTTGGTTTCAGGAAGGAGAGAAAAATTGTGGAAATACCGAGAGCTTTTCAGTTTCAAATCCGTGTACTGGTGGAAGGTGGAAACAAATTGTCCACAGTATATACAGTCTATGATTGTACTATGTCTAACCATCGTATCATATCACTTCATGTCATAAACTTTTAACAAGCATTGATTTTGACTCCTAATAAAACATTTTAATTGATTTACAAATGAACAAATCTTTTACTGATAATTTAATAAAACTTGTTTTGTGCTTGTGTCCTTAATAATTACTTTTCTCATCGGTCCCTGAGAGATATTTTTCTCAGTTCATTATTGAAAAGGAGACAAAAGATCTTTTGCTTCTTTGTTTTTTAAACTCAAAGTGGACTTGGTTATGTGTGCAATCCTAAATGTTGGCCTTGGGTTTACACATTTTGAAACGTGCACGCTTTGAAAGTGCTGCCAGAATAACACATCCCTCACCTGGGACACCCAACTGCTCTGTTTTCACAGCACAGACAGATCTCCTCCAGATGATTAATTATTTGCTGAGATGTAAGACAATCCCATGAGGCGACGTGTTATTTCAGTGTGGGTTTTGTGAGAATTAATATTTGTATGCTTTGTTTTTTTTGGAGTGAAATCACAGTTTTTGGGAAAGGTCTTTTTTTTATTATTCTACACAACAAAACAGAGGGTGAAAACAGAGCAAAAGTTAATTCATTTGGCTGTATTAAAAAAAAACAAAAAACAAAACAAAACAATATTTCACTATTTCTCAGGAGGAGAAAAACTAATTCTGTCAGTATTTCAGCAGCATACAAAAACTGTCAGCTCCGTGCTCACTTAACCATGCACCTCATGCATCTTAGCTCTCTTTGCATTTTGTTTCTTTGCATGGCTGCTTTTCATATATTAACAGCTGGATGTCTGTCAAAAGTGTTCAAATGGTGTAGAAAATCTAATTTGTTGGTTTGGCTCATTTGGCAAGGGTGAAATGGATTAAACTGTCAGCCAGAATAATCAAGAACAACAATAGTTCCTTTTTTTAAAAACTTGGCAGGAAATGTGTTTTGTAACTCAAATGACGCCATGATATGACTCAGTACTGTGAGCGAAGGAATAACAGCAAAAAGAAAGACTTTAATATAGCAACTATTTAACATTTGGGATGAATAATTGCGTCAAGGAGCTTTAAATTTGTTCTGGTCTTTTGACTGCCTTTAATTTCTCCAAAGTGATGAGATGCACTGTTATAAATAGATCTCAGAATATCGCTCTTGGGTTTCCCTTCCATTTTCATCCCATCATACGGCAGTTTCAGCAGGTCCCATGTACTCTTTATGTCACTTTTGTTTATAGTGGCTTGATTGGAGTGCTTGGTTTTGGCTGGTATTAAAACACACGTCCAGCCTTTGGAGGGGATGTGTGAAAGATTAATGTGTTTACTGCCGATAAAAGGTTTTCACTTTGTCTCTGTCTGTCATTTTATCAGATGAGCATGAGGTATTAATATGCTGGTGGCTGGACACAGAACTATCCCAATGTCATCACTGTAGTCTCGTTGCAAACATTTATGGAAGTCAATGAACTCTTTCCAAACTTGGAGTTAATGGAGGAAGTCCAAAAAAAGATCGATTTGCTTAAAGTTTTCAGAAGTATTGAAAAGTCATTACATGCACACCAGCATACTGGAAGCATTGGCTTATTTTCAGATGATACTTTGGTAGATTTCATGCCCTCACTGAAGCCTGTGTTTAACTAGAAAGTGAAATAGCAGAGCTCAAAGTGCCAGGAGTCAGATAGTTTTCTTAATGACAGGGGTTTTTCCTAATCATAATGTATGTGTAGCTGGATTACAGATTTCAGGGAGAAAGTCTCACTGGAGAAACGCTGGGTCAGTCATATACAAAGCATGAGTAGCTTGATCAAAAATGACAATACCATCACAAGATCAATACACCAGGCTCATTTCCAGACCAACAGAAAAGCAGCTTCTTGGCAGTATAAGAGTTTCTCAAATGACAAATGCAACCAGTCATGAGGAGATGAAAAAAGCCTAAAGCTTCAGGTGGGCTAAAAAATACCTTTATGTCACACTATACGACTGGGAAAGAAAGTCCTCTTAAAGATGAATTTTCTGTTGAGGCTTATGGCAATAATAGCATGGTGCACATACAGAGACAACCAGATGATAAAGGAGAATGGTGTGAGGGTGTATAAAGTTGGTGTTAGAAGTTTTTAAGACTGAGGAAGTCTGGAGTTGGACACTTTTTCAACATAACAGCACCTTCACCCAATGAGAGGCATCACCTCATTCTCCAGGGACATGCTGTGCCCTGACTGAAAATGCCAAAATGAGTTATTCTGCTGGAGAATAATGACCCTGAACTCACCTAAAAGCTTTGCAACAACTACTGGGAGACCAAAAGTCTTGTGTCCAAAGACTAGGGCTGACACTTTTCACAACCTCTCACTCAACCAAAATCGCGTCAGTCAGACTATCGCATGTTATAGGAAAGAAAAGCTTCACCCATTTTTTGCAAATGGACTGAAGGAGGTAGACGAGATGTATCTTATTTTTAACCAAAATATTGTCTTAGAAAACAACATTATTTATGAAATTAACTCATCTTTATATTTATTTTTCATCATTTGATTTTGTAGACAGAAAGTCCAAACAGCTCTCACCAGTCAGTCATTTACCAGTCTTAACCTGCATACCTCATTTGGTGACATAATACTTTATCTTGTAGCTTATGATCACTGTAGTGACAGGGGGAAAAAAAACATTGTTTTCTACTGTCATTCCATCTATAAAGCACATAGAAGCTGAAGAGTACGTCTTGGGCTCACTTATGCAAATTATATTTTGGTTGACCTTTCACCAGTATGGGGGTCACCCTTTTACAGTCTTCCCTGCACAAAAGTTATGTTTCCTCACATTCTTTCAAATCTATAGGGTAGTGGTGTCTCCCAGTCACATCTGTTGTAGAGCAAACTTGACAGCCTGACAGCATCGAAGTACATAAAGGTCCATTCCGCTCCGTGCGATTATTTCGGACGTCAACATTTTTTTTCGAACCCGTATTCTGTCAATACAAGCGTTCACATCAGCAACATTTTCCCGTCCTGCGATATTGCGGCATTTATTTTTTCTCAATTCTCGCTTACACCTGGGATGCGTCTTTTTTTCCCCCGGAAAGTCGCAAAATCACATCAAGTCCATAGACTGTATATACTATGGACAACTTGGTTCCGCCTACCGCCTGTATACAGATTTGAAACCAAATAGCTCTTGGTATTTCCGGGGATTTTTCTTCATTTCTTGAAACCAGCGCTGCGCAGTAGCGATGCGTGCATTTGGGTGTGCAGTCGCTGAGAGTCGCTGTGATGGCGCTCGGTTCAAACAGCGTATCCCCCGGGAGAGCTACGCAGTCTCTGAATGTCAATCATAGAAAACTTAAACCCCCTAATAACTTTTTGAAATGGAGCTTCACAGAAAAAAGAGGACTTGAGCACAAACCAGTCTTACAATAACTACATGTCAACATCACAAGCAGGGGGGAGAAAAAATTATGTCCTGTGTAATAAATTTCTAAAGTTTGTCCACAGCCCCATAAGCTTTGCTGGCTCAAGACTCTGTCCATTCTTTATACAGCCTATGGTATAGTCAGGCGCGTCAAAATTCGCCTTTGAATATTTCGTAATTTCGCATTGTATATTTGCGTCGGTCCCGGTGTGTAAGGACCCTAAGACTTGTTGGTTTTTTATGTGCTACAGCCAATCATTGACTGTTTCTGTATCATCTGGGCGAAAGCAGAAAAAAAAAAACAAGTTGCTTCTTCATTGCACTATGTCACATATGATGCATGAAAAAGTGTAAACTTTGAACATGAGATGATTTTTTGACTTTTTTGTATGTGCTTTAAAGGGGAAAAACATCTAACATCAAGACAAAATGGTCATTGGATATCTAGCATTTTCCTGCTTAACATTTTGGCAAATGACATTTTTTATCTACGTGGCAACCACTCATCAAACCATCTATTATATTCAGGTCTGAACAGTAGTTATGTATTGTCATGAACGCTGATCTGACCTGAGTCAATTTCTATTTCAGTACAACAAAGCAAGGTTAATTTTTTTCTTTTCCTTTCCGCTTTATTTAGACCAGCTGACTACACTGTGAGTGATTAGGTTGATTTAGAGATAATGTGCTTTTTTTCCTTCCAGTGACCTGTCTGTTGGTGAATGAATCAGTTGTTATTTCAGTCCTCCAAGTTTTTATTTGGTTGACTGCAGCCCTAACAAAAGACTTTGATGGGCTTTCATTTACTGCTGCCTGACATCAAAATTGAACACTGTTAGAAGCACATAAATTCAGGCTTTCTTTAATACCACTCTGGAACATTGGCACATACTTCCACTTTACC
This sequence comes from Xyrichtys novacula, assembly GCA_962446985.1. Lineage (NCBI taxonomy): Eukaryota > Metazoa > Chordata > Actinopteri > Labriformes > Labridae > Xyrichtys > Xyrichtys novacula. Next base: position 18,359,427 of record OY660875.1, on the reverse strand, counting down.
TTTGTTTAAAAGTGTACAGCATCAAAATAAGAAGAGGTTGAGAGTGAAAATGCCAGACTGGTTTATTATTGTTCGTGGAAATCAACTTGATTTCATCAGAATTCCTCCTATTTATGCATTACCGCTCTGTATGATATAATCGTGGTAGTGACTGTATTTATTTTGTAATAAGTGCCTTTTTCTCAGCATACTGTGCCTGTGATTCTGTTAAATGTCAGATCATTTTCACAGCTGTATTCTGAGTTCACTCTGACAGTTCAAACAGCTGAAGTCTAGAGAATCATAATTCTGATTTAAAGGATAATGAGACAAAACTTAAACACTGATTGGCTCTGATTTCTGAAACGGCACTTGCACAGTTAAATAAGCACGGGTACAAAAATCATCATCAAAAGAACCAATTTGTTTAAAATTACTCACCATACCTCTTTATTTTTCAAAACACTACCCTGTCATCAAGATAAATTTACTGCAAGAATTCCTGATTCTCTGAACCACAAAGTCTGTTAATTAGTCTCGGGGAATATCGCAGCGTATGTGTGAAGATTTGTGTGTGCCTTCTGTTGCTGTAGATGAAGCTGTGCAAAGTCTGATAAACGCTCAATAAACGACACAAAATCTTCACTCGCTGGTGGAGTTGAAGGGAAATGAGTTCAGCAGACCTCTGTTTTTTTTTCTATTAATGTCTGCTCCAGGCTCCAGGCTCAAGGATAAATGCATAAAATTGAAAAGATGAAATCTCTGGTTCTACATCATCAATTTGATACTGTTTTTAAACTTAATAAGATCAGCACTTTTATAAGCACAGGCTGCTTACAGTGATTCAATGTACCCTGTACTAAAGCCTGCTGTTACATCCATGTATCTTTACAATTTCCACGCTTTAATGTGCCAAAGTATTTAAAGCAAAAAGCCATTTTTAAAGCTTTGTTATTATCTGTCTAATATGGATGCTAATGTTTAGAGTGGATATGACTTCTGGGGTTTTAATTTGAAGCCTTCTGAACATTCTCCTGAGATTTCCCCAGGTGTTATTTTGAAGAGGAGATGAGCATTTATAATATGATTAATTATTCAGTGTGAGTTTTGAGGAGTAATTTCCCTCTCATCATGCATCAGTGGCTACTCCACACCCATGTCAGAAAATCCCTGCCTCAACCCCCCTATTATTGCCATCCTAAATGAGCCATACTACAATACACTCAGATTTCATTTGACAGATGATTTGTAATGAGTGTGGTAAATTCTTTGTTTGTGATGGCCTGAAATGCTCCCAACTTGTTTATGTGTGTTGACTGAATGTGTGCAGTGAGGCCTTGTTACTATGAGCAGCGCTGTTAGAAAATGTGCCAGTGAGATGATCGGTGTACCTCAAAATAGAATCAGATTTTAGGGGTAGGTCATCAGCAGTTTGAGTGTATTCCACGCACAAAAGAGGCCGTAAACATAATGCGCAGTATATGATAGTAACCTCTGTGCCTTGACCTTTTAAGGCCATCCTAACATCTCCCACTGTATCTTATGAACCTATGTGAAGACTTACACATTCATCACAGACATTACATTTGAGTACACATGAGCATGTCCCATCCAGAAACAGAATAATGAATGATTCCTCATGCAGAGACACACACACACACACACAGGACCAGGATCTGCCTCCCTGTGACAGCCATGTTTATGTCTATTGGTTATTTCTGGAGCTGCCCTGGTCCTTCTGTCCCTCTCTTCCCTCTCGTCCCCCGTTGACCTCTCTTCCTTATCCCTGGGGTCATTTGTATTCACCCACTTTCATTAATGTGTATACCCTGCCCAGCTCCAGCTTGCTAGAAGCCTCTCTCTCTCTCTCTCTCTCTCTCTCTCTCTCTCTCTCTCTCTCTCTCTCTCTCTCTCTCTCACTCTCTCTTGGCACGCTGCTCCACTTGTGTCCTCCCTCGCCCTATTCTGTCCCTCTGTCCTGCCTCTCTCCCTTACCCTGTTTCCTCTCATCACAGCAGGCTGTTTGCATGCCAGAGTGCCGTTCAATAAATACCAAACTATTGCTGTGCTCTAAAATAAAAACAACTGAACATAGGAGTGATGCACAAAGAGACTGCCATTCATAGGCAAGCGCATATTTAATAAAATGTTCCAGCAGCGTATTTTAATGGATTTTTGCTCGAGCCTATATTACTTCTTTCCCTGGCAGTGAACCAAATAATAACTGAGGACTCCCTAAAGTTTTAGCTGGGGCTTGCAGCACACTGGTTTCAAAGTATTATACTCACAGATAGCAGTGATGTACAGAGCAGTGTCAGATTAATTTAGCCACAGAGATGCTCCCTTTTTTTGCTGTTACCGTTACAACTTAGTCCTGGAATATTGTGAGCCAACCAGGTTGGTGTTTGATATCAGTATTCAGGAAATGCTCGCGCTGGCTGTAGAAAACATCAAAGCCCATGATTTCTGTTAGTGATGAATGTGGCAATAAACCTTACTCATGATTAATGATTCCCAATGCTGGTTTTTGTCACATTGTTAACACAGTTTTTCAAGCATAAACAAACAGTTTATAATAATATTAATGTTTATTTGTATAGCACCTTACAACATCCGGAAAGATAAACAAAGTGCTTTACACAGTCAAATACACAAATACAGAGAAAGAAAATCCATGACAAGTGACAAATGTCACAACATGTCATAACAATAAAAAAGGTAAGAGAACACAGAAACAAGCAAATAGCAAATGTCACCAAATATTAAAGGCTTGTTTAAATAAGTGAGTTTTAAGATGTGTTTTAAAGAGTGCCAGGTCATTGATAAATGGTCAAGATACTGCAAAACTTGCAAAACTTATTTTTTATTTTTCCTTTTTTTACTGCTGTAGGTTGATAAAATTGTATTTCCTGCATTGGTAGGGAATGTGCTTTTATTTTGAAAGGGCAAAGGAACTTTTGCTAGATTGTAAAGATACTATAAATGGGTATCCATAGCTATTTATCATCAAACTGATTTGAATTGTCTCTTATGTGTGATGATTTTTGACTGTTCCATGAGTTCTAGTTACACTCCCATTTATGGTATATTTCCCATTGCTACCAATCTGCATTTCACGTCTATGATTGTAGCATAGGCTGCCTGGTATATACAGAATAATCCAGCTGTACCTTTCTACAGATATGCTTTTTGTAACTCATGTTTATGTATGTGCCTGAATGACTAAGGTGTGTGTGTGTGTGTGTGAGAGAGTGCGTTAAGGTCAGAAGAGGAGAGGGTGTGACCTTCCGCAGTAGAAAGGGAATTAGACCACAGTCCCTGTCAGGGTCACTATGACAGCTGTGCTAGCTAGCTAACTAACTGACCGTGAGATTAGGTCACAGAGGCTGAGAGACAGCCGTGCACCTCTGCAGGAGAATGTACCTGGGTAATAAGGAAAGAGGGCCTAGCAGGTGAAAATATGAGAATCAAAATAAGAAGGAAGGAGAGGTTGAATGACAGGGATGGACTTTTCATCTGCAGTTTCAGACATAAGAGGAGTATATATAGCAGCATACTTATCCTCAAAGTCAGTGTTTGTGTTTTCTGTGCTGATGATATTCCTGCATGCAGGTTTGATTTACTACTGTCAGTATTCATCTCCCTTGTAAAGCCGTACTGGATTACTTGTGATGTACACTGAAGTTAAGTAGGGAAACAGAAGCAGGGTTCACTTGAGGACTACTACCGCCACATCTCATGTCACTTTTGTTGGGCTGGATGTCCGTCCCTGAAAACCTAAAAGAAAATTCACATTCAATCTAGTGTTGGTTTCACACAAAAGTTTATTCTTTTTTTCATCTGGGTGGACTGTCTTTATTTCAAATTCACAAGGCCGAGTGCTCTCACCACAGGCTGTGAGTCATCTGAGGCGAGATTGGCTGAAATGTTAAAACTATAAAGAAAAATGTCAGTGCCAAAGTGGAGGAAAACTGTCCTTTCTTAATAGCAAGCAGGTTAGAACTACAATCGATTTAACTCTGTTTAATTGGAGGTTATGACTGTGGTGGCCACTCATATGGCCTTAAGACAAGAGACTCTGGTGTGGTGGATATCATACTGCCAAATAACAGGGGTGCAGCGGCATTAGCAGTCAAGTCAATGCTGGCCTGCACATTTCTGATAAGATAGCTTGAAAGCTTCTCCGAACGAATGCTGCCATCTATTGGTCGAATGCAGAAAACAGTTCTGCTCATAGTGAAATGAGGACAGGCCTTTTGATGTTTGTAGTTCAGTTTATTTCTAGTGCATGAGGGAGTTGGTTGAGCATTGAAATGGTGTAATCCCCCACAGCTCATGACATGGTGCTCATGAGTGACAAATATCATACCCTGGACTCATTGTTTCCCACAACGACTGAGCGGTTTTTCACACCATACGCTGCAATGTAAAGTGAAATAGTGGAGTGATGAGAGGACTGCTATCAGCGCTTTTTCCAACATTAGTTCTGATTCATCCTCTGCACACTATTATAGTTAGAAGAGGGACCTCAAAGTTTCTGCGACATATTTACAGTGATAAAGCTGTATTTAAGAGTAGTAGTAAACTGGTGTTAGTTGTGCAATGGCCAATGCAATACTTATGACTGATATACAATGCTGATACCACACAGTTTTTTGTATTAAACACATTACAGCAATCTAATGCTGATATGTACAGTGACATAATTTAGATACCTTTGTAACTAGTTTATAAAAAGGAAAATTACATTGAACAATGCCATGTATTTCAGTGTGTGACTAATGGTCAAAGTTATATTTAACTTCATTATTCCAAACATCTAAATAGAGTTTATTGAAAACACTCGCTAGTCACTGTTTTAGATTTGATAAAATGTGATTAAGGGAGTGAAAAAAAACATGTTATCATTAAAAAAAGAAAAGAGAAAAAAAAGTATTACTACTGAGGACATTTTGGAAAAGATTTATAGCAGTTGTATTAGAATTATTGTGAAGACACCAGGCTGAAAACAAATATTTCTACCACCCTCCCCAAAGTATCTTGGGGCATCTTTTTATATGTTAATCTATATTTACAGACTATATTGCAAACCAAACAGCCAATCTAAGTGGACAAACCCATTAAAATATAATAGTTTTATTCACTTCCATTGAACAGCTTGCTTATATACTATACCACCAAGTGGCTGATGGCGACACTGCCAAAGCTGCCTGCAGTGTCTGCACACATTATTACTTTATTATCTTATCACAAGTGCAGACATTGGCTTATCCAGATTAGATCAATGATTTCAATCATGTAATTGCCACTCAATCATAGAATTTTGTTTTTATATCTCTAGTTGCTCTTGATGATTGTCTACTCTCTCCTATGACCTTTGTTTTGCTCCAGTTGTGCAAGTGAAGCAACAGTGGTGTGAGAATTTCTGTTTGACTTCAGGATGATCTCATTTATTTAAGAAGATAACTTTTATTATTCTTCTAAATATGAACAACACTCGAGATTATAACCCTCAGTTTACGCACTGAAATGTGTAAAAATCCTTTAAAAAATCTATTTGGAACAAGACAGATTCTTTTTTACTTTCACAGACAGCAAAGTTAGCCCTTTCTAATTTCGTAAGGTGAAAATTTTAGAGTGAGTTTGAGCTTTCTTCTCTTGGCTACACCCTCTGGACTGTTTGGTCACATAATCACAGAGGTGAATCGACCACTTTCAGTTAATCCTGCTCATTTGAACTGATGGTGTTGCTTTGACACGCACACCTGCTGGCAGCATTAATATCTTTGTGAGAGCAAATTTTTTTAATGATTTGCTCACTCCTCTTTGTCTGAACCGCTTGCTCCCTTCAGACTAGAGGGCGTTATTGCCATAGATTGAGGATCCCTGAAAAGCTGTATGTTTTACTGTTGAATTCTGCTGCTCAACTGATTGTTGTCATTTCTGCTTCTCAGTGTGTTTGTTCTTTGAGTCAAACTTTAGTGTCTCTGTCTTGGCCAGGACTCCCTTATAAACCTAAATATTGAGGATATTCCAGGTAAAATAAAATTCAATAAAAAGTAAATTTGCCTAAAAATAAATGAACAACTAGCACAATACGATGGAAAAACAAAACCACACAAATCACACCTCAGTGTTTATCTGCTGGGCCTGCCTTTGAATCTCACAGTAGTCAAAGATGTCCACATGAGGGAGGCAGAGCTGCATCCAGGTTTTAATGCACAGTCCCTCTATCTGTAGTGACTGCATGTACAGACACGGGTCTACATTGAAGTGTAGATTAAGCGAATAGATCACGTAAGTAGGGTGAGGTCATTCAAGTTCCTCCTTGAGTCCTCACTCAGCTTTTCAACAAAAAGATACTCAACAATAGTTCATCTTTTCAGTTTTTATGCAGATGTTATTATTTCATCGACTTTATGCAAGCAGTAACTATAGCAACAGATAAATGTACATCTTTGTAGACGTCCGTAAACACACTATAAAATAAAGAGCGCTGATCTGATGGTTGAGTGTCAGGCAGGCAAACCTTTGGCAGTATCTCCAGACTACAGACTGAGCCCTGAGAGGTGACAGCATGCTGTGTGCTGCCAACAGAAATGCATCCAATCTGTCAGGATTAAATAACACTCTGTGCAACAAACTTGGTTTTACAGACATTTGATGTTTTATTAAAGTGGACAGTGTGTCCCTTTCATTCCGACTCAGGGTTTTTGTTTAGCAAAGAATAGAAATGAAAGAACAAAGTGTCAAATGTAACTCAAACTAAATAATCCAATACTTTGTTTTGCTGTGTGTATGTTAAAGCTACAGCACTTCCTCTATTATTTTATGCCTGTCTATCAGGTGTGAGTCATACTTCTGTTATACATCCTTTAGGCGAGGACATAGAGTGCACACAGTACTGAGGTTATATTTTTTTGACACCTACACAGAATGCTACATTTTTCTAGCCTGCATTTTGCACCTCATGAAGAGATGCTAAATCATTTCTGCATTCATTTTTATGAGCCTTTGTGTGTTTGAGTTTGCCCCTTCAGGTTGCATTATTTGTGTATTATTTTCGTCAGGTGCCTCTGTAAGGATAAAGTGGGGAAAGTATTAGAAAGGTACCCACTGTTTTTAATTTCAGCGATTTAGATGTCAGAGTTTTGCCTGCATGATAAAAAAAAGACAAAGACTAGACTTTTTTCCTGAAATTTGTCTTGTCTTATTGATATTTTTGAAAGACTGTACTTGGCCTGTTCTAGGTCCACTTTCATTTGTGTTCTCTATCATTGGCAGTGGATGTGTACTAGAGTATCTGTATGTTGTGTTTTTGTGGTGTGGGTCGCTTTGAGTGTCTGCTGATTGGCTCCCCTTTTCTTGCTTTTGTTCCTCCAGCTTTTAGTTCTTGACAAATCCACTTGTCCTCTCCATCTATGTTGCCCCTGGTTACCAAGGGAAATGCACACAGACGTCACACGCAGCAGGGAGGAGCTAAGCAAAACATTTTTATAAAGAAAAAAGGGAAAACGAGACACATAGCAGAATAAAGTAGAGGGAATGACAATAAGAGGTATAGAATGACTAAGTGTGTTAATGATGTGAGAAAAAAACAAAGCATTTTCTTAAAGAACTGTCTCTCGAAATGTCTGATTCTTGTAAGGTGATGATTAACAGCAGGCTGTCAAATGAAGGCCATCATCTTTCTATTACTGTCATGACTGAAAGTGTATGTCAACATGTATGATGGCCACAGCTCACCATAGGCTGAAGATTTCATTTGGATAAAGTGAACAAATCCAAAGCACCAAATAATGATGATGATGGCATGTAAAAGCAAAGATGTATCCCAGTTCACTGGAGATGATTTTACATTTATTGAATGTTACAGGTCTTTGATGAACTTGAAGCAACAAAATAAGGACTTTAGAGTGGGTGTCAGAAGCACACAAACTTTTCTGTAACACAGAGTGTAATTTTTTTTTTTACCTGCCAACAAACAACATCACTGTAGGCTGCTTAGGTGGAGGACCAGCTGACCAAAATCCTCAAATGTTTTGCTTGGTTTAGCTTTTTTTTTTTTAAAGCATTCAAGATTTTTACTGTAACTCAAAGGTCATTGTTAGTGGTAAGCTGATGTTTAGTGATTTTGAGAATGGATGCATGCTAATACAAAGAAACTAAAGAGTTGCTAGTTTGTTGTGGTGACCAGGGTATGATTTAGTATGAGTGTTTTACTGATCTGTTAAAAAGGGGAAAAAAAAAAAAACAAGGTAAATACTGGGGTTAAAACATAAAAAGACATGTACTTTTTTCTAGGGCTGTCTCAATACAACTTTTTGACTTCCGATATGATACTGATATTGTAGCCTTCAATATTGACCAATACTGATATTGTTCCAATATTGCCACAAAATTGGGCACAACATTTTATCAATCAGCTGCAATGTCTTTTTCGGACCTTAACAAAAAAAAAAAAAAAACACAAAGCCAACATCACTCCTACTCCCTACTACTTTGTTAGTACCTTAGTACACACTGTTGTTGTGATTTTGTGGGCTCAGCATGCTGGATCAGGGCGCCGCTAGATAGAGGTGCCAGAGCGGAGTTTGGAATGGACTACTTGTATCGGAGTGCTGATATCGGAGATTTTACATTCAGGCCGATATATTCCGATATTCATTTTTTTGCTGATATCAGACCAGTATCTGATATCAATATTGTATCGGGACACCCCGACTTATTTCTTTATGCAATACATACACATTAAAATCTAATATCCATGGTTGTCTTGTGGGATTTGTAATGAATTAGTGAAGAGACACAGATATTGGGTTATTATAGTACAATAGTAGAACACTGGTCCATGACTACTTTTGATTTGCCATGCTGAAAATGGGAGATGAGAGCGATGTGTTCTCATTTGGAAAAGATAATGGTAGTAGCTAGGGGTAGGAATCACCAGTGGCCCCACAAGATGATATTGTCACGATACTTGGGCCAGGATACGATATTATTGTGATTTTTAACATTTTGCAATACAGTGAGTATTGCGATCCAATATTTTGCGATTTATACATTTTTTTCAACCTTTTAGCTAATGTAGTATTTGGCTTTCCTTTATGTTTATCTTATTTACATAGTATTTTATTTTCATGTAGCACTTGTGGAAAACCTTACATATATATTTGATGCACTAACTTTCTCCTGCTCTATATCGTCACCTCTGCCAACCTCAGTGGACAAACAGTTGATTTTATTTTCCATTATCATGGACATATCATAACTTCACATTAGCAATTAATTTGAAAAATCGATACTTGGTAAATGAGACGACACGATATATCACCAGACAAAATATCGTGATACTATGATGTATTGACTTTTCCCCCCACCCCTAGTAATATCAGTCTTGTGACAATGCCGATATAATGCTGATTATGAAAAAATGCCAACAGTCGACCCAATAAGTTGGCTAACGGATGTAATCGGTGTATCCCTAACATTAACCTGCCTTGACTGAAAGTTGTTGGTGTTACCTTAATGATAGTAATGTGAGCTACCTCCAGCAAACCAATGTAACACTTTTAACTGTAGACTCAATGATTGTATGTTTTACCAAATTAAATAAATGTAACTGTGTTCAGACCAGTCATAAGACCAGGTGGTCTGTCTGAATTCAAACTCCCATTGAAACAACCAGTAAATGAGTTATTTAGATTGTCTCTGCGGACACTATACAATGGTATTAGTAGACTGTTGTTAGTGCAAATTTGCTTTTTCTTGTGATCGCTGCTTGCTGGAATCTCTCTGACACACAACAGTAATTGGTGTTGGTAATAGCGCTGGGTGTTTCTTACAGCCTCATGATATGGTGTGTAATTTTGTCACAGAGGCCAAAACGCACAACCGGTATCATGATACACGTTGATTTTGAATAATGACCATGTGACTAAGCAAAATTTTAAGGACTCTACAGATAGTGTTTTGTGCTATCAAGGGAAAATTGAAAATGTATCCAAATAACTACAGGCTTTGTGAGACATCAATCACATTGAATGGCATTTATCAAGTTAAACTTTTGCATTACAGATAAATGTCTACAGAACCTCTTTTCTAGTTGCTATTACTAAGTTATGCATTTTAATTTATTTGTGTTCAGTGTTAATTCCCACACTAGCTTTGACTACTGTGATCAACTTGCCAAAGGTTTCTTTCGTCACATTAGTGAAGTTTTTATCCTCACGACTCGTTTCTCACAGCACGTGAGCTGTATGTGGAAGAGGATTATTGGTAAATGACGTAGGCTTTTGAAAGGATTGTCGAGAACGTGGTATGACTGACTTCAGAGCTTTTAAAGCTTTTCTCGAGTTCCTTTAGAGTTTGAAATTTGATCAGTGCAAAAAGAATCAGTCCTGCAAACCATGAGTCATTCTTCACAAGTTGTGTCCATCTATTTTTTTTTCATATAGTGCAGCCGCAGTGAAAACATGTTTTCATTGTTATTGTGAGAGTGATGCAACGCTGACGTTGGCATTTAGGTCACAACACCACTGTGCCAATGCCATTAGCCTGGCTATTAGTCTTGTTCCCCTAATTCTCAGGAATTTGAGCTTTAGCCAGAGAGAAATCCCCTGATTATGTTTTTGATCTGTCTTTTCACGTTTCTTTGTTGCTGCCTGTTCAGACAGCCCTGAGCCGAAGCAGCTTACTGTACATTAAGCTGGAGCTTAACCAGCACTGCATACTGGTTTTAGTGTATAGAAGCAAAGACCAGCAGCAATTCATCATTTCGTATCATTTGCTCTGTTTTTGCACTTGGATGATTAGACTGGTCAACAGTTTAGATATAAGATACATATAATATGACACTTAGTAGTGTTGATGGTAAAACATATAAGAAGAAAACAAACTGTGAGTGTGCTGTTTATACACTATTAAATTTAGTACAATAAAACTTAAAGCTACATGTTAAAACCTAGAAATCTACTTTGAGTAATGTCTAGTGGTGGAAAGATGAATGAATGAATAAATGAATGCTTTAATTTAACATGCAATAAATAAACAAAACAGAATATAGGTAGTAACCAAACACATGCATACCATAGATAAAACAAAAAAATGTGTAGTCGATCTACATGTTTGAAAAGGAGTAGGAAGAAGTTTACACTTTCTTAAATCCTACCCCTTTAATCAACAGTTCCTATAGTGATATTTTAATATGCACATATACATCATACACATCTATATACATATTTATACATATACCCACATACATAAGATCAAAAATTGGTTAATAGGTGGTAAACAACTCACTCCAGATAAGATGCCGTGTGCTAGAATCAAGAGGGCAAAGACTCTGGGGAAGCATACAGGAACCAGCAGAAAATGTTTATTCATTTATTAGCATGTCTCCTCTCATTTGAGAAAACTAACACAGGGAAAAGGGGAGTGGCAGGACCTTGATGTAAGATGATGGTGCCGGTTGGTAAAAAAGAAATTGAGTGTAGCCAAAATGGAAATGGAAATTGGTGCGCTCGCACAGGTACACACATTACATCATCTGCTTTTCCAGAGGGTCCTCTCAAGCGGAGTGTGGACTGACAGTTAATAACGAATGGATGCCTTCAACCTTTTCTGCTGCATTGAAAAATACTCCCCTGCCTGACTCTTAGTGCATGCATGCATACAACAATCTTATATTTGTTACTTCAGCTTACTGTACTCCTTCTTCTATGCCCCCCCCTGTTGTTCCTCCTTTCTGTTGTGTACACACACACACACACACACACACAAATACAAACTCAAACACTCTCTCACTCAGGCTCACGCTTTGCTCTGCTCCAGAGGAACAGTAGCTTAGAAATCGGCTGCAGTCAGCAGTCAGTCTCTCTGTGTGGGGAGAGGAAGGAAGGAGGAATGAATTGCTTTGACTGGATGGAGCACAAATCAACTAAGCCGTAATGGACTAAATCATGGTAGATTGTTGGCTTTTTTTTCTGGTGATCCAACGCGAGAGAGGGGGACGGACAGCTGAGCTGATCTGGGACCACATTAACGAAACTAGTTAAACTAAAATCCCTCCTGGCTCAATATTGCTGGACAGTGCAGGGTTTGCCTGCAGGCCTGAGGGGAAAAAAAAGGGCTGGAATAGACGGAATTCCCTCTTTTCTTTTTTTTCTGCATCCCGCCCTCCCTCCCTTTCTCCCTCCCACCCTCCCTCTCTCTCTTTCCATCCTCTCCTCATCTTCTCCCTTGCACTTTCACAGCAGACACCCAGTGTTGCAGAGCAGACAAAGGCAGCAGCCCTCAGTGCTCCTGTTCATCCGCTGGCTCCTTAAAAGACGGGAAGGGAGAAAAAAGACCAGGGATTTTTCTTATCTTTTTATCCCGTTGATTTGTGCAGAGGGAGCCGCGTTTGTGAGGAATTAACAGCAGAGCTTTGCCAAGGAATTTTTGGATGCGTGTCTTTTTTTCTTTTTTCTTTTTTTGCAGATTCCTGAATTTTAAGGGAAAGCCTTGGACTCTGATAGAGAAAACGCATACGTGAAGTTTGCGTTTAACGTGCTTTTCCTATAAATCTTGGCTGTTTTGCTGTTAGTCTATCCGGGTGGTGCTGGTGCTGGTGGTGCAAGAGCCCGGGGCCGGCATGGCCCAGCAGGCAAGCATGGGGGTGACCCACCAGGATACCCTGGCCGTGCCCCCCATGCCCAAACACTCAGGCTTGAATGAAGATCTTGTGAAGATCCTGCGAGAGAACCTGCTGCAGCCAGAGAGACCGCGAGGACACCGGCGCTCGCCCTCCTCCATCTCCCCCCGCCTCTCCCCCCGCAACTCGCCACGACTGCTCCGTCGCATGCTGCTCAACAACAATATCCACAAACAGAGGCGCTTCACCGTTGCACACACATGGTGAGACTCAGGTGGAGAGGTTGTGACTGCCTGGAGGATTGATAGCTGTTGCACAGGCTCATGAAGTGTGTGTTTGTCTTTTGTCAGACAGCATGTTACCACACCCACAGCAAACTTTCAGAGCTGGGACTTGTGTTTGTTTAACACTGTGTGCGAGGGTGGTAGTGGTGGTGGTTGTGTGATAAGCCATCTGAGTAATTAAACTTTGCGGTTTAACTCAAATGTACTCCTCTCCTGGAGAGATGGCAGGTGTATGTGTGTGTGTGTGTGTGTGTGCCACAGTCGCTCTCAGGATATTTATGTCAAAATCTCCAAGGAAACCCTCTTCTCACCTTAGAAAATGAACACCCCCCCCCCCACCACCCCACCCCCCTCTCCTGCTGGTTTAATATCAATTTCTGTCACTCTCCCCCTCATGCCTGTTACCCATTCTTGCTCCTATCACTCTCCCTACATTTTCCTCCTTCTTCAGTGTCTCTGCTTTTACCTACATGTGATATACACAAGTGCAGTATGCAGAGAGATATAGCCAAAAACCTGCCTGTCTTGTTAGTTAGGTAGAGCCATCCATCACTACATTTTCTTCCCTCCTGCTGAGGTTTTCTCTCCACACTTGCTTGCCTGCAGTTTTTGACTATTAATTAGTCTTCTATTCCTGGCTGTCTATCAGCCTCGACTGCACTCGCCCACGCCTCATCCCCTCCTTTCCTCTCATATCTATTCCCCATTCGATCTCTCTCTCGCCTCCCTACCCACTGTCTTTTTTTTCCTCTCTCCTTTAACCAATTTATCTCCACCCCCCCACCCCCCCAGCTGCCCAGTCTTTTCCATCCTTCATGACTAGTCCTTCTCTCCTCTTTCTTTCTTATATCTCTCATTTTCTCTTATTTTCTTCCTCTGCATACTTTGTGTCCCAATTTGTCTACTCCCAACCTTTCCTTTTAGGCACCTCCTTTTGTCCTGCTGGATCAGACTTATGACGTAATAGAGGGAGAAAAAACACAGATATTTACAGATAAACCCACTTGTGATTTCTTTTATTTTACACTTTACTTTCCATTAGAAGTGTGTTGTATTTCTTTTTTTTTTTTTTGGTCACATTATCTCCTACTTCAGCCCTGTCTATCTTTCTAAATTCTCTCTCATTTCCCCCAATCTCTCTTTTTTTCTACCCCCTTCATTCAGTCTTTTGCAGTTCAGCTTCCTTTGCTTTCGCTCTACCTTTTGGAACTCAAGTCACTTATAGCTCAAGGAGATAAACCTCATTGCCTCTAAAGCTTTGTTCTATTTTTGAGATGCACTGCTTTCTGTGTGCCTGTTTAATTTGAATTTTATGAATTAATTATCCCGGTGCAAAATTATACTGTGTCTCTGTGTGTGTGTATGTGAGTGTGCTGGTTTGTGCGCGGTTGTTAATTCAGATTATGTAATTTTACACACCACCACCATCACTCTCCCTGGTGCCGCATTAAGCAGAAAGCTATTTCCCACAGTTCCATATTAAGAAGCAGAAAAGACTCCCAGTCTTGAAATGGATTTTCCCTGTTTCTCTTATGACGCCCATCCTTGTCACCATGATGACAGAGAGGCTAGTGAGCCTCATTTTCAAGAAAGTTACACTTGTTATATGTGGAGAAGATGATGAAAACAGGTGATAGGAAAGAGTGACACAGGTGGTGTGTTGATGCTGTCATTAAAGACAAGAAGAAAAAGGAATAGCTTTAAAAATGTCCAGCGTCTAGCTTTCACAGTACTCAGTTAGGTTACTCGGTATGTGCATGCAGGGAGTCTAATGGTCACTCTCCTAATGGGGGCAGTCAGATTCAGTTTGTTTCTTCATGCTGTGATTTCAAATTCTGTCCAAATCCAAGTTTCACACTCTCTTCCTTTTTTTTTTTAATGGACTGAAAATGTGTCTCTGAGCATGCTGTTGTCTCAAGGGTTCTTGAGCACATTGAAAGTTTGTCTGGGTAGCTTTCCCTAAAACTCTGTGCATTCCTGCACATCTTTGCCTGGTCTAAGTGTAACCAGACCTCATGAAGCAAAAAACAAACAAAAAAAACCAATAAAAGCAGAAAGCGCCCATTGATTATTGGGTTACTGAAATAGAGTCTCATAGAGAGAGGCACTCAGAGTCAAGGGAGGTGGCAATAGCTGTCCTCCTGTTATTATTATTTCACTTTAATGCAGGTTCCTAGAAGGGGAAATGACCTGTTTGATTTTTCTTTATAGTATTATAGTACTGAATGCATTCATGGGCAAACATTACTAAATGTTATGCTTCATAATATGGAGTTGAACTTATCCATCTTGGGTGCTCAATGAATACTTATTTGTGATGTTTTGGAGTGAAAAGTGATATATCATGAAAAAGTAATTTGTTTCATAACATGGAAATACTCAAGTATGTTTTTAAATATAATAAGTTAATATTGCATACATACTTTGTGCTTACATGTTAATTCCAATTGCTGCCTGCTAGGTAGGATTCATGAAGCAAAGTCCAGCATAAACACACCCATAAAGGTCTGCAGTTTGCTCTTGTGTTGTGTCTAATGAGGAGATGTGCATTTAGCATCTCTACTGTTTGGTGGACAGCACTGCACTCGGCGCTCTGACACTAATGTGGTTCAGATTTGTGGACTGGATGAGGAGTAGAAAGTTTTCACCAGTGTGTCATGTCAGATGTTGTATAATTTCATCGTTTATAACAAGCTTCCTGGAGCTTGTCCAGGAAAGAAAAGTCTCTGTGTGCCAGTATATGCCATTATTGAGCAGCCATGACAGGCCCAGACTGATTTAACCCCTGATTTTAACGATTATAGCAACTTCAGCCTTTATTGAGAGTTTAATGATAATTAATAGTTTGTCCGGAGGTAGAGTTGTCATGGTTTTAGATATGTTTTTATTTTCCATCACTTATACTGTAGCTCAAAGCGGACAAAGCACAGGTTTCACTGCAACCGTGCATGGCTGCCAGAGCAAGTGTCACTTTTTTGTCACCTTTTGGCTCATTTGAATGCATGCAAACACTACTCACGAACAGACACGCTGGTTGTGCTGGTTGTTCACTGTTCGAGGAGTCCACAACCATTTTCCGAGCCCATTGTGAATTTCACGCTGTCTTAATGACTCATCCGCACAGGTTTGGCATGTGCAGGAGCCGTGCAACCCTTCAGTGAATTTGTCCCTGACTGTTAAATCCTACAACTTGCTTTTTTTAAGGCATCATAGCAAAGACTTTTTAGTTGGATCGCTTGTGGATTTCTCAATTAAGATGCAAAGCTGAAACAACATGACTCATCAGAATTAAAATGTCTGTTTTAAATGTCAGTCTTGAGTATTTCAGATCGCACAGCTGGCACTCATCTTTGGAGAAGATGAACAAAACGCCTTTTCTGGTTTCCACTCATTCTTCACTGTCAGCGTTTGATGCTGTTTAGCCTTCACCTGAGCCTGCAGCACAAAACATCTCTTTTATGAGATAGAGAGGAGGAATGTGTCTTCTCCGACATATCTATGCGAGTCTGAATCTAAAGTGTGCATTTGTGTTAGAGACAAGCCTTCTGGGGTGAATGAAAGACAAAGACAGTGTCAAGAGACTGAGAGAGGCATTTAATTACAAGAGTTGGACTAGTTAATCGGTGGGTTGATTAATCTGTCTGATTAATGGCATTTTGACGCAATTGGAGTCATATCGACATTGGCCCTCACAAGGCGGATATCACCGTTGTCTTTTCCTGTGTAACTTGGCAGTCTTGTTTTTTTTTTTCATTGTGACTGAAGTCTTGATATTTGAACTAACAAAGTCAGACAGAATATCAGACGCAGATAAAGGCGCTGTGGGAGGTTAGTGGTAAAATTGCTGTGTTTGTGTGCACATGTGTGATTGAGGGCAGGGCAGACAGATGAGTTTCTTCCAGGAGAGAGACACCATCAAATGGCTGTGAGGAGTCAGGAGGTTGACAACTGCAGTGTAATTTACTCCAATCACCTCCTCATTGTTTTACAGCTGCAGGGAACCACAGGGCTGCTGCGCTGTAAATCTGGTGACACACACACAGCCCTCAGTGGCTTCACTCCACACTTCATTAACAAGACAATCCTTCTCCATCGACCTATTATCCTGATGCGCGGCTTCGTTCTCGTCTTGTGGGCACAGAACGCCATAAAAAAACCATTCTCCGATTGTTTTACAGTCACTTTGTGAATACCCCGGAGAATACTTAACAAATGTTGGGAGATATCTCATCTCTGAAGGAGTTTGATTGGATTTAATCATTTGCAAAGACACAAAAAGCTTCTTCTCAGAGATTAAATGGAATGAAATTGTTGCAGAGCAAAGTGATTGGTTTTATTTTGCTGCAGATTTTTTTTTTTACTGCAAAAAGCCTCAAATGTTGACAAAATGTGATGGTAATGGAATTGAATTTTTAAAGCTGTAAATATTTGAGCTGAGCTTTCTTTTGCTTGGAGGATTTTAGGTAGAGTGGTAGATCTTCTTCTATTGTTGCCAGAATATTACAACTTAAGCTGCAGCACTACCTCCAAGCATTACTGCGGCTTTCTGTATGGATTTAAGGGAGTATCTGCAAGAAAGGGTGTGTTGACAACAGACTTTAGACTGGGTTACACTTTGTGTCTTGTTATTAGGGAATATATATTGAGAATCTGAGTTGATTTTAGTTTATGAGGCCACGAATTGAAGGGGTAGTGATATATCTGTCATATCAAAAGTGTGCTGTCATTTGTATGTATTTGAGCATCTGTTTTTCACACACACGGACACACTCATTATCAGCACACAGCTTTTTGTGTAGCATGCTTACATGTTTGGTGTTGTGAAACTGTATGACAGGAGGTTAATTGCTTTCAAGAGCCATTTCTGCATCATTGTGACAGCATGTTGACAGACACCAAGAAAGCTGTTATTGAATAAATGCCCCTGCACATGTGGGAAGGCTGACTGGAGAAATGCCTTCTCATAACGTTGATTATCGACTGCTCTCAGCGTCACAAAGCCACAGTGTATACAGTGTATACAGTACAAGGTAGCGGCACTCACCTGTAAGTGACAGACAGACCAACACTCTGTGTTTGTGTCCTGTCTGACAGAACACCTCTGCTTATATCCTGGTTTTCAACTTTCCCTCACAGCTGACCCTGAGGTATTTTTAATGCTGTTGCACAACAGCGTCTGATGCTGCATTGCAACAGTGCAAGTATCTCTTTATGTAACAGTGGAGGGGGCTTCAGTTAGGGGAAAACAGGTGGCTCCCACTGCTTCTGTGACTGAGTGGTCTGACTGGGGTATTTTTATGGTGTGGATGGCTGCGGGGTTGGACAGATGAGGACAGATGAGTGATGGGTTGATGGATGAATGATTGATGGATGGGCTGAATGCAGGATGGATGGGTCAGAGAGACAGAGTGGAAGAGAGATTGAGAGTGTGGGAGTAGAGGACCTCGAGCTAAACACAGTGGTGTTAATCTAAGCAGAGTATGACTCTCTTTACTTCTCACTTGGTTATATCATCTCTCTTTCTGTGTTTGTGTCTCTCTCTCATCTCCTTTAGACATTTCTTTTTTACAGGGAAGCTGATTTAGTCCCTTTTCACTCTCTTGCTGGTCAAGATCTCACAATTATTTACAAGTCATATGACTCATGGAGTCTGACCTAAAAAGTGCGTTGTAAAAGATTAGTTTGATACTGAGTAGAGGAGGTCACTGCTACTGCTCCAAGCCAATGAATATATTACTCCCAGTCCCCACCTATCCTTTTTTATTCTGTGGTGTTTTGTAGGAAATTAAAAGACGTGTCTATCTATCAACCACAGACGCACACAAAGGCAAGCTGATATTAGCCTATGGCATTTTATGTTTTCAAAAAACTAGTAAACACACTTAAAGTTTCACCTTAGCATGTTATGTTGACTAAGCACTCTAACTACATCACCCTTGCTAGCTCCAAAATGCCTGTTTTATATTGTGTCTCTGCTGTAAGACGGCCAGCTGCTGCCTGGCTGGGGTTGCAGCTCTGGCTAATGGCTACTGCCATAAATCTATTAGCCCTACTATCCAGATGTAAACAAGCCCAGATGGCAGATGGCAGGTTGTAATGTGAATGTAATCTAGAAAATGGAGATAAACTTGTATGTAAACTGTGTCTGGCCAGAACAATATCACACCACAGGCCTGCGGTCTGAGGGCTCATTGGTTAACTCTTGAGTTATCACAGTCTTCTTATCAGGGACCATACAATGCCCTTAAGTAGGACCTTGACCTCCTGATTGCTCCAGTTGTGAGGACAACAAAATAAAATATGTGAGTATTAGTAAAGATGATTGGATCTAGCACTGTCTGTTCGAAAATCTTCTTGGTACCTTGATAGTCAGGTGATTTGTCTATCCTTCACAGCTGACTCCCTCTTCCCACCTCCTCCTCAGCCAGAGCGCTCGGATGTTATTTCAGGTGAAATAGGACTCAAGAGCTCCCTTTAGCTGTGGCTCTATGGATGACGTTTCTGTTTATAGAAAGCACCATTTTGCCTGTTGTTTCTTTATTTTCCTTCCCTGCCAGTCCACGGTCCATACCTTTGTAACATTTGGTTGTTTCCAGGGTGTCGCTTCGCTGCAGTAATTACCTTTCATTCCTTTGAGGTGGCTTTGAATTGCAGCTGTCATCCTGCTGCGCAGCAAGCAGGCTTCTCCAGGTTTTATCATCTGAAACACTGCTCTCCACCTGGGGGAATGAATCACCTGTGATTTGCATACATATGAGCATTGGAGAAGTGCTGCTGCTCCTGTGTTAAAAGTGCAGGCTACACGACACATCAGCATGGCGGCGGCTTTTTATTAGCAAAGACAGGCAGAATGCTCGTACACATCATTCGTATACATGCAAAAAATGTTCGGTAATAGATACAGAAGCACTCTTGTCTGTTTAACCCTTGTGCACCCCTAGGGACCGTTTTGGTCCTTTGTAACTATACTTTTGTGGATAATTTTGGCTGTGATGATGCAAATGGCATGAAAGTTTGTCAAAGTGTGTAATTTTAGGTGCAATTTAATTTTTTTTCTTTTTTCTTCCTTTAACCTTTTTTGCATGTGAGCAATTTTTATACTTCAGTAAACACCCCTAAGGACCGAAACGGTCCCATTGACTCCCATTAAAACATGTTTTTTTCAATACACTGCCAATGCAGTATAATTTTTGGATTTTTTTTTTTCTCATGTACACCTATTCTTTGAGGGTCAAACTGTTTTTTTTTTATGACGACCAGCAGATGGCGCCATTTTTCTTTTTTCCTGCCATACCCTTTAGAACCAGAGGGGCACTGTTTTCCCTTTGTCACAGAGCTGGTTTATTTCATGCATATAGATAGATAGATTGATAGATATATAATTTATTGATCCCAAACTGGAAAATTCTCATGTTACAGCAGCAAAAAAATACAAAATAGAATTAAATATAAGAAGAAATATGTACAATGCAGACTAAAAATACTAAATATATACATTGAATACAGGCTAAATATACTAAACATCTTTAGAGAGAAAATACATTTAATAAAAACTATTTAGGTGTGCTTTTGGGACATCATGGATTATGTGCATGTGTTTTCATGAATTACTTGTGTGTGTGTGTGTGTGTGTGTGTGTGTGTGTGTGTGTGTGTGTGTGTGTGTGTGTGTGTGTGTGTGTGTGCATATGCAGCCATGAGAATAGTCAAAATCCTTCCAGAAACAGCGGCAGTTGTACAATCTGCACCTGCAGTTTCCTTCTGTGTGTGTGTGTGCGTGTGTGTGTCTGATTGTGTGTGTGTGATTGTGTGTCTGATTGTGTGTGTGTGCGCACGTGTGTGAGCAAGCTCATGAGGTTCATAGTGGGCACCTGATCAATGTGAGTGCGTAAAAGCAAGCGAGGAAGGGATGGAGTGTGAGCGTGTGTTTGTGTGTGTGTGTGTGTGTGTGTGTGTGTGTGTGTGTGTGTGTGTGTGTGTGTGTGTGTGTGTGTGTGTGTGAGATTGTGTGTGCGAGCGTGCGTGCGTGTGTAAGCGCACGCACGAGGTTCATAGCTGGCACCTGAAGAGGGAGGGCTTCATCAATGTGCTTACGTAAAAGCAAGGGATGGATGGATGGATGGTGTGTGTGTGTGTGTGTGTGTGTGTGTGTCTGATTGTTTGTGTGTGTGTGTGTGTGTGTGTGTGTGTATGTATGTGTGCGTGTGTCTGATTGTTTTTGTGTGTGTGTGTGTGTGTGTGTGTGTGTGTCTGATTGTTTGTGTGTGTGTGTGAGCGAGCGCACGAGGTTCATAGCAGGCACCTGATCGATGTGCGTGCGTAAAAGCAAGCAAGGGATGGATGGTGTGTGTATGTGTGTGTGTGTTTGAGATTGTGTGTGAGATTGTGTGTGCGTGCATGCATGTGTGAGCGCACGCACAAGGTTCATAGCGGGCACCTGAAGAGGGAGGATATCATCGATGTGCGTGCATAAAAGCAAGAGATGGATGGATGGATGGATGGATGGTGTGTGTGTGTGTGTGTGTGTGTGTGTGTGTGTGTGTGTGTGTGTGTGTGTGTGTGTAATACACTACAGAAAAAAAAAAATCTTTTCAAATCAATTTTCTCATCAATGTTTACCAATCCCATGCTCTAATAATCAAAAGTTTAAAAAAACAATTTGCATATATAGGATGGAAAATAATTCACTAATTGTGTTTTTTGACTTAAGATAATATCAGGTTTTTACAAAAAAGACTGGCATTTATGGGGTTAAAATACACAACCTGAATAAAGTTTTGCTATTTATGATTAGGTTATAAGTCAATGATGGCAGCCAAAAAAAAAAAAAATTTAAATACATTTATTTAGACCATATTTTTACCCCAGCAAAATGGAGGGGACCGTTTCGGTCCTTAGGGGTGTTTATTGAAGTTTTTATTATTATTCAACACTACAGAAAAAATACAAATCCTTTCAAATCCATTTTCTCATCAATGTTTACCAATCCCATGCTCTAATAATCAAAAGTTTAAAAAAACAATTTGCATATATAGGATGGAAAATAATTCACTAATTGTGTTTTTTGACTTAAAATAATATCAGGTTTTTACAAAAAAGACTGGCATTTATGGGGTTAAAATACAAAACCTGAATAAAGTTTTGCTATTTATGATTAGGTTATAAGTCAATGATGGCAGCCAAAAAAAAAAAATTTAAATATATTTATTTAGACAATATTTCTACTGCAGCAAAATGGAGGGGACCGTTTCGGTCCTTAGGGGTGTTAATTGAAGTTTTTATTATTATTCAACACTACAGAAAAAATACAAATCCTTTCAAATCAATTTTCTCATCAATGTTTACCAATCGCATGCTCTAATAATCAAAAGTTTAAAAAAACAATTTGCATATATAGGATGGAAAATAATTCACTAATTGTGTTTTTTGACTTAAAATAATATTAGGTTTTTACAAAAAAGACTGGCATTTATGGGGTTAAAATACAAAACCTGAATAAAGTTTTGCTATTCATGATTAGGTTATAAGTCAATGATGGCAGCCAAAAAAAAAAAAAATTAAATATATTTATTTAGACCATATTTTTACTCCAGCAAAATTGAGGGGACCGTTTCGGTCCTTAGGGGTGTTAAGGGAAGTTTTTCTTAGGGGTGCACAAGGGTTAAATCTGTTTCTACCACAGAATTAGACAGGATTCTTGTTACATGACTCAGCTTTGATTCTGTATTCTGAGCTCGTGGTCCAGTCAGTATTGGCTGAGATGAATAAGAAACTAAGATTATGTAACTGTGACTGCAAGAAACTGTTAAAACCAAGAGGAGTAAAAAAGATAGAGATGGATTCAAAGGAGTTTTTCGACATGTTTGCCACACTGAAGCAGTTCCTCATACCACACTAATAGCCCACTAATAGACAAATTGACTTTAAATGTGCAAGATAAAAACAAGAGGGGGACACCTAAAATCTGTTTTAATTCAATCATTTCATTCTATAAGTTGTCAAAGAATCACATTTTGTGATTTTGAGTGACAATAATTTGAAAAGTAGAGCTTGTGTTGTACTTTTATATTTGAGTGTAGCATCCATAGACTGACCTTAGATGACAGCATATCAGTCATACTTAATAAAAAACTCATCAGACTTTTCCAAAAAGACCAGATAAGACAATGATAGAGAAATCGTATACTGTTTAAGATTCATTATAAACCCATTTGTTATTTAAAAAAAACAACACTTGGAGAGTCTCTTTTTAACTTCCTAGAGGTCTGAATGGAACAAACTCCCACACACTGAATTTATTAGCAGTATTATTTTTGTTCAGTTTTCACAAACACTAAATATGCAATAAAGCTTCCAAATAAAAGCACATAAATTTGAAAGTGTGTGGGCAAGTTAGAAAACAGTCCTGTATTTCACCAGGGACTGCTCACCAGCTTTAGCTTGTTCCCTTTGAAGTACATCGGCTTTGGTAATGTGTGAAAGCGATACCTGTGGCAATTAATGCATTCAGCCATTCAGATTGAAGCCTTGGCTTTAAGTGGTAAAAGTGCATGTCTTTCATTTCCTGGGGCATAACACAGACATTATGGAGCTCATTCTGCTGCCAGTCTTATGTGGTGTCTCAGCTGTGCAGCATTAATGGGTAACCCTTTCTTTTACGGTACACTTATTACAAGGTAACTAACAGGTAATTACCTAGTAACAACATGAAATTATCTGGTAATTACATGATAACTACAAAGTCAATACTGTATAGCTACCAGGTAGATAACCTTCCATCATCATACAAATTTGCCGAATTGCTCTGGTATTTCCAGGATTTTCTCTGCTTCCTGGAACCACCACTTGCGCAGTAGCACTGTACGCATTCGGCGGGTGAGTTGCTGTGATAATGCTAGGCTCAAACAGCGTATCGCTACGCAATCTTTGCATGCCCATAGGCTGTATCAAGTGTCAATCATAGAAAATGAGAACCCCAAATAGCTTTTGAAAATGGAGCTGCACAGAAAAAAAGAAAACCCATAACAGAAATATCGTTATATTACCAAATGTCATCAACAACTAATAGCTATTGACTGATATTAAAAGCTTTTTTGTATATACACCACAAAAAAAGATGCTCTTTTAATGGAATCCTGCCTACCCCACCTTTAACTGTCTTTAGCATTGACTGTGCTTTATTATCCAGATGTAAACGAGCACAGATAACAGATGTGGGTTTAACAGTGTTTGGATTTAGAAAAAAGGGGAAACTATTCCAAATCAGGGTGGGACAGATTATAAATACAGAATAATACGTTTTTTTTCATCTTGTTGGATACAGTTATTGTATCACAGGCCAAAAAACGCTGTTATTTTGGCTTAAATGTAATACAGCTGTGATTTCTGCCCCTTGATTCCAAAGTCACCCATAAGGCAAAAAAAGAGTCGGTTTTATTTGCTGAATTCATGTTGAGGTAACTGTCTGCTGACATATGATCCAGCTGAATGACCTGATGTCACCACATTTATTCACTGTGCATGCTAAGTGTTCTGTCAGACAGAGAAAGAAAAGTCAAAACTAGCCCTTGTGCGCACTACAACTGAGAGAAGTGCTTTAAGTGGATGTTTTCAATTTTTTGCATGAGTCTGTCCAAATTTCTGTGAATCTCTGTGGCCTCTCAGCTTCGTCTCCCTCCTCCGCTTTTCATTTTTTCTCCACGTCGTGATCATCAAGCCCAGTGCGATGCCAGAAGTAGTCAGGCTCACATCCATAACATGTCAGATTCTATAACTCTTTTGAAACCAGTGGGGACTCTTCACTGTGCCCCAGTTCTACTGATTTTTATGACCTTTAAAAAGGTTTATGAAAAGCCCAAACCAGACTGTCGATTTTTTTTTTTTTTTTTTGAAGCAATGTAACATTCGTATCTGTTCAGTTCTGCAGTTTCTCAGTGAAGTAAAGGAAAAGATCAAGTGTATATTGAAAATCATTTGCATCCAACAGGTCCGGACACATTGAGGTGTGTATGCAGCGGTTACTGTGCAACCAGATTTAATCAGATGATGAGCAGGATGAATGTGTGTTGAAGAGGCTACAGCTGCAGGGCTTCATCAAAGCTCTTTTGATATGTTGATATCTTTTGATTCACAAAATGACGACAAGATTCTGTCAGAGCCTGCTCTAACATGCTGGGTTGTTTTCATCTTGATTGAGTTTTTTTTAAACATTTATTTTTTAATTACATCATCATAATTCGATATACTTTGACTGAGATCTGTAATGTACAGTAAATAAAATGTAAATTTCAAAGAGGAGATCTCACAAAAGCAGTTGGATAATATGGAGAAGGTAAAACAGACACATTTTTTAATTTTTCATTCGATTTATTCAGTATTTTATCTGTTTTTAATTCAAGAGAATGACAGGAAGTGATTATTTCACCTTATAGCTTACAAGGTTTCTGGGGTCTGTCTAATTACTGGACTGCCCCCCCCACCTCCTCTTTAATTCTCTTCTTTGCGCCTTCATTATCCTCAGCTGTGTTTTTATTTCAGCTGATTTTAACCACTAGAACTTTTGACTTGATTGCCAGGGGAGCGTTCTTTCACTGATTAGAGAGGCTGCTCTGATAAATGCAGCTGCAGCAGCGCCTCGGTGGCAGAACAGCCTGAGGATGGAAAGAGTAGAGAAGATGTCTCCTAATGTGAGGGTTAGTTTTTTTATAGCTGCGAGTATCCTTTTTGTAACGGACTGCAGATGGTCCTGCGCTCCTTTGCAGAGGTTGAGAGGTACTGGCTATATTTCTACCTCAGCTCATTCCTCAACACGCTGAAGATTCTCCCATTAGCTAAGAAAAATGATCACATTTTGACCCCTCAGAGTGCCTGTTGGATATGGCCTGAAGCTCTCATCATGAATTTCTCTGTATGAGACTTTAAGCCCCTGGTGAGATCAATTAATATTGCATGGCTGTGGTAAATTCATCGGTCATGTCTGATTATAGTTGGAAGGATCAGCTTATTACAGAATAATTAAAGGAATATCCTGAAACGGAAACTACATTATTTAAAGCATTTTTAGCATAAATTTAGTTGACACATTCAAACTCAGGTGGGACCTGCTTTGCTGCTGTATAGTTTGGTTCTTTTCAACAGATTAGCGGGCAGATGGAGGATTTTACAAGCCCATCTGGTTATTAAAGGAAATAAACTCATGAGGGGCTGTAAGAGTAACCTAAAGGTCTCCTAGTATGTCATTTTTCATCAAGTTTAAATGGGTCCCAGAGGTCCCACAATAGTAAGTTTGAAGTTTGTTGTCAAAAACATTAGTTTATTTGTGGATATCAGCCAGCCTGTACCCCCCTCTTTTTGAGCTCCACTGAGAACAGGCTGATTCTGCGCCTGTTACTTTAAATGATAACGAGCTGTGTGTAACCACTCTGAGCTGCCGGCACCGCTGTGGTGGTCCAGTAGCGGTGGTCTGGAGATTCTCTGAGGACCTCCAGACCACCGTGGCTGGGAGGAACCAGCCTGCCTCCACGACCCCAAGGAACACCTGCCGCTCACGGGAATAAAAGTAAATTGAAGCGAGTCCGGAGACGAATACCAACAATGGCTGGGTCGTAGCTTCAACATGGTTGCTGTGCCAGAGCAGTGCATGCGAGGGGAAAAATGGCGGACGCTACCTCAGTGAAGAAGTTTCAGAGGGCTGGGCTAACAATTATCAGGGGCAGTTCCACCAACATGTAGGAGAGGCTTATGTGGTTATGTCGTCATAACCGCATAGCTTTTCCATCCCCCTGTTTGCGCTCATGTTTTCAGAGAAGAGGGGAAAGCAAGAGAGGGAAAGAATTACATTTTTTCATGAGGGGGAGAGGGTTGTTGTTGGCTTCGAAGGAATGCATATTATTGGTAGAAAACCACCCAAAAGCTGATTTTTCACAACAGGGGACCTTTAAAAGCAGTGTTTGCTCAGCACAGTGGAAACTGCTTAAAATGATCATGTTTTGGGTCAAATTTCATAAGCTTATAATTGTATAATATCACATAATTTTTACTTGTTGGTTCATTACATAGAAATGGCTTTGCTTGTAACTGCGTTTTGACTTTTTGACTCAAAGTAAACTCCCACTTTTACTTTTGCATCTGTGACTCAGTTTGTCATTAGCTCGGGGGAGAATTATTCTATTGATTTACTTTTCGAGAAAAACTTGTACTGCTGTCACGATTTCAACTTGTAAGCCGTGTTAACCTCGAGCAGCCAGTGGGAAGCAAGGGTGTAACAATTAAGTCTGCAAAAAACAAATGACAAATTATTTGCTGACAGTTTTAAGTGGTGATAATTACTCACTTGGTTCATTGTGCATGTTGTTCATGCGGTGGAAGGATGTTTTCACTCTAGTTTTTCTGGAGCCAAGTTTTTTGTAGGAGGTAGTAACCTCGACAAAAACCTGCACATGCAATACAGCGACTGGATAATAAAAGGCAAACAAAGCATGGTCAGTCCAATTCTTTCTTCCTGCATCTCTCAACACGGCTGCAGCAGATGGCTGTTAAAAAGGATTCTGGTTCTGCTTGAGATTTCTGCCTGTAAAAGATAGTTTTTCCTTCCTGCCATAACTTGCTCTGCTGTTTATGGATCAAGATAAGACAAATCTCACCTGATTCTGGGCCTTTGTAAATACATAAACAAAGACAATATACAGGTTGACAAATGGCAGCAGCAGATGAAACACCTCCTACAACCCCATTAGTCAGGTAGCTTTTTTATCCCCACTGTTGAGAATAAAAGGTTCGTTTGGGAGCATGTTGGTGATGGGAGGTTATGAGCTTATGATGGGAGGGCAGGTTAGAAGTCTCTCGTTAAACATGAACTGAAACATTCAACTCAGCAGTCTAAAGTTGCAGCCTTTTCAGCCTCTCACCTTAAAACCTTTCCCCTCTGGAACGTTCTTCTTTTCTCTCCTTTCTTATCACTAAACAGTAGACTAAAATGCGACCGCTCCACATATAATAATTAAATCATCCTTTCTAATTCAACCGAGCCTGGCACAATATGGTTTGAATAACAACTTTATGTAATTTATTTGTCTGAATCCTGGAATAAAAATGTGTTTGATTTCTGGTCAAGTTGAATTCTGGATAAAGAAAAAATCCTGCCCTTAAGGAAATTGTAGACTTCTTCATTTAAAAAAAAAAGAAGAAGCAGAAAAAGAGAGCGGAAGAAAGAGAAGAGAAAATAAAAGTCTGTCCTTGGTCAGAAAGTCGTGAGAATGTATCGCCTGTTTTCGACATCTTTCTCTACTCTGTTTTTCTTTCTCTGGCTTCCTCTGGCTACTCCTCACACATTATTCTGTCCACATCTTATATCAGCTTTTCAAGGCCAGTTACAAGCCGTGTACAAGGGCATTTTTTCTGTGTACGGCTCCTCTGAGATCGGGTCATCTATGATCCTTGGCCCTGTTTCATCTCTTTTAATTCACATCACATCACTCTTGTTTTCAGTCATTGAAAGAAAGATATGTAATGACATGGAAAGCTGCATCCAGTCAGCCATGCAGTAATTTCAAAGATAACAGCCTAGTGGAGAAAGACAGAAATACCAACTCTCTTTTCTCTTCTACTTTGACAAACCCACCTTGCCTGTCTGGTCTGACTGTGGACTCAGTTCAGACAGACATTGTCGGTCTCTAGTCGTTCTAATGAGTTGCATGTCCAATTAAGATGCAGCTGCCTCCTGTGTGGCAAGAGCCGTCCTGTTATTGATGTCATCCCTTGATCATTTTTCACAGCTGCTTCCAATATCCTGTTCTTTATTAGGGCTGTGTTTTCATCTTTTATGTGCTCACATTTGTGTGCGTATGTGTGTGCAAATATAGACAGTGCAAATAACCTCTGCACATTTGTGTGTGTGTGTTTGTGTGTGTGTAAGTAAGTGTGTGTCTCTCTTTACAGGCGGGGTGTGTTCTTGTTTGTGTCACTACCTATCCTGATTACCAGTCTTCTGATGTCTGTTTGTCCGAGCTCTGGGGCTGTCTCGTCTGATTGCATTGATTCAGAGCTTCTGCATTCAGTAATAAAAGAGGAAAGATGAACAGTGTGCTCTGATTGTGAGACGACTGGTCTGCACCTTGTCTGACACTTGCTTTGAATGGTGGGCTGCTCGGCATTGTTGTGTTGTTCAAAGCTTCGAAACATGCCCACAGAGGTAACAACCAAAGAAGCAGTTTGGAAAGGAGACTATAAAAATAAAGAGGTCAAGTTATTTACAAAAACATGCACTATGTAGTCAGACCGCTGTTGTGGCTAAATTACTGAGCAGTGAGTCTGAATGGAGTCCCCAGTGTTTCAGTGTGAGTGGAGTCTGAGCCACCAGAGAAGAATTAGAGTCATTTAAGTGGAGTCCCTATCATCTGGATCTGAGTTGACTCATTTTAATTACATGAGGGTCTGTAGAGAGGACTGTTGGTTCACTCCAAACTATTCTCTGTAAGGCTGTGCGGGGTCTTCTGGATGAGTTGCAAACATGTTTTACTTATAAGCTTTAGATTTGGATGGACCCTGCTGATGTGTCTGGAGATTTAGGCTGTGTCCGAAATGGACCCCTAACCCCTATATAGGTGACTACATGGGGGTCAGCGCCACTTTGAGGGGTGTCCAAAATCTCAGTGATCAATTCCAATGCCCCATATAGACGACTCAAAATTTCCCATAATGCACTGCAAAATGTAGTGCCCATCTGATGGTCACTCACCAGTGGTGGGCATGCATTGCGTCTTGCCATGTAGTGGCTGAAACCGCCGGTGATTGAGTTTTCTACATAGTCAACTATATAGTAAAGTCCCATATAGGGGTCAGGGGTTAAGGATTGAGTGATTCGTTTCAGACACAGCCTTAAACTTTACATGAAGGTGCAGCACTATGCATTGTGGGTAAATGGGCACTGTGGCTCTCTCAATGGAAAGAAACATGAGTAGAGCTGTAAAGTCTAAGCCAACTGGTCGATTTATTGGTCGATTCCTGCTGAGTCAACCAAAATTCTGATTGGTTGACTCGATATTTTTCCGCGTCAATTAACAGTCTATGGTTAATTTCATCAGGAGGAACGTACAACGTGCTAATGGGGGTGTTTTCAGAGCACCCCTGTTTCACAGGTAACAGTCTGTCTCAGAACACCCCCCTTGTTTTGACAATTTTGGATTCGCCCAACCCTCTGGAGACCAGAAGTTTGAAGAGCATCCACGTTAATCAACATCCGGTGGTTTGCCGAATATAATATTTGTGTTTAATTGCCCTCTTGTGCTAATATCAGTATATTTTCACCCCGCCAAGCTGCACTTCACAGAGGACTGAGAAAGAATACTCGACTTTACCCCACCTTGTAATCCAAGCACAACAGAAGCGAGTTTTAAAATGCATCCGCTTGAAAAGAGATTGATTTAATAAGGAATATATACACAGAGGAAACACTATCTTAAAATTCAAGATGAGGAAAGACTGAAGGCTGGGTTAAAATCTAAAGACAAAGTAACATAAGATGAAATTTCAGAAATATGAAATAAAAATGAAATAAAAATAAAGTAAAAAGATACTAAAATAAGCGCACCAAAATAGCTTAATAAAAGACGATCCTGACAGGAAAACTATAAAGAGATAACTACTAAGACACTCAAACAAAATGAAGATAATAATATAAAATTTAGTGAAAAGCAAGACTAAAAAGCTACGTCTTGAGTTTGCTTTTAAAATGATTAAGATTAGGTGCAGCTCTCAGGTCTTCAGCTAAGCTGTTCCATAGACGGGGCTGTAGTAATAAAAAGATGCCTCACCGTATTCTTTGGTTTTAACAGAGAAACCTGAGGGCTCTACTGGGCTCATATAGTAAAAGCAGATCAGATACTTAAGATGGGACAAAGCCATTAAGAACTTTTACAAACCAATAAATCAGCCCTTAAAATCTATTCTAAAAGAGAGGGTAGCCAATGCAGAGACCTCATAATTGCTGTTTTGTGTATTTATTGTCCAGATGGCCAGTCCAAGTGAACATCTGCACTCTTGATACAATGTCACCTGACTGAACTTGACCTCAGATTCCATTATATGACCAGACCCTGAGATTAGGACAAAATATTGTTAACTACAGAACTGAAGGGTGAGGTCACATGTATGACACAGACATGCATAATGATGAAACACACTCCAGGACATGCATCCGACATAATAGAATGATTGTGATGAAATTGTGGGTGTTTCCATAACCTTTTTGGGTCTTCTCTTGATGTGTTTTTCTTAAACAGTATCTGCACACACACTGAAGAAGCTGATGTTGAGTTTGCAAAGCCGTATCAGTTTTTACACAGATCCTAGAGTGGCAGGTTTATCTGAGAGTAAACAGATGGTTTGGTGTAATAAACTCAAAGTTTCTGCAGAAAAATGTTGTGATGGAAGACAAGTTGACTGGATAAGGAGAACGGGGATGAATGGTGTTATTTCTGCCAGGCTCCCCAGCTAGAGAATTACAAATGGCAGCATGTTTTTGTTGTCAAAGAAATCCAGAACAGTGTAACAATGATGGGCCAAGTAACAGAGTGCTTAGTTTCATACTGCTCTATTTCAGACTTACTCTGCACTTGCTTTGAGTAGCTTTTAGCTAAAGGTCATTTCTATCAACCCGCAATGTCTCATCCTTTTTGGATCAGCTGAGTGATGGTTTAATTGATACAGAAAACAAAATGAAGTCTTAATAATAATAATTGTTGGTTCTAGCACATGTAAAACTACTGTTTACAACTGTATTTGCAACTTTGGTCAGCTTCTGTTTTGTTAAATGCTCTTGTTAAGTAGTATTTTCCCCACATGTGTGTAGGTATGGTCTCATGTCCCTTTTAAGACGCTGCCCTACGTAGGAGACGTGACTCCACCCCAACCAGTCCTAAACAAAGAAGGAAAGACACGTGAGGAGATGGAGGACGGTTCAAAAGTTGTAGTGGCTGTAGCTGAGGCTGAAGTAGACAAAGTGAATGTGGGAGGGGGTGAGCAGCTTGTGGAGTAGTTGTCGTCCATTTATGGTTATCGAGGTGAACTGCTCAATATATCGTGATATTGATTTGAGGCCATATCGCCCAGCCCTAGCTCACATTACACCCATTTTAAAGTCTCTGCATTGGCTTCCAGTATCTTTCAGAATTGATTCTAAGGTTCTTTTATTGGTTTTTAAAGCTCTTAGTGGTCTCGCACCTACTTGTTAATCAGATTTGTCCATAATAGCCTGTGAGAGCCCTCAGGTCTTTAGGTAGTGGTCTTTCAAATGAGCCTAAAGTACAAACAAAGACTTATGGTGAGGGAGCTTTTTATTGTTATGGCCAACATCTATAGAACAGCCTACCTGTATAAAGTGCTTTATATATAAATTCTGATTGATTGATTATTGTGTTTAATTTGGACTTATAAGGTTGCGTTGATCTCTGTTTAATCTTACACACTCAGTGGTGAAACGTCTGTCTAATTGAACCAAACTTGTCCTCATGACACAGAACATGATCTTGTGCTGTTTTCAGTGTCTCCCTCCCTCGACACCTCTGAACAGTTCTATTCATAGAAATACAAATGTGACTGTGTAGCAGTGCCAGCCATGTGTGCTCTGTCTGGCACACATTTTATGTAAAAGGTCCTTCCGTAGCTCTCAGTGGAAGTCTGAATATTGACCTGGAGTGGAAGGATTAGTGCAGGTACATAAAGCAGATCACCACCTTCGGCTTTAAATGGAGACTTTGGACAACTACAGGATGACTAGGTTTAAAAAAATGTGAGGATGAGTATGTGGAAACAAAGAACAATGTGGTCTTGACAGTCTCAGTCTCTACATATTTGTCCACTCTTGACTGATTTTACCCTTTATAGGTCTTTTATTCAAAAATAATGAGCCAGTTCACATCGATTTTTCTTTTCTCTGACCAATAAACATCGTTTGAGTTGTCACTTTTTTTTTGCCCTCTGTTTTTTTACCTGGTGAGGTTTTTTTTTATTTGTCTGCAAAGGCTCAGTAGCTTGGCAAAATGCACTGCAGCAATGCCCACACACACTGTGTAAACAGGGAAACAGGAAACACACAGGAAAACAGTTACATCACACTTCCCCCACAACACATACCGACACACAGACACATTCAGTCCCAAAATTCTGCGGGTATTTAGCCAAGGTTACTTCTTGTTACTTGTGTGTTTTTTCAATGAATCAAGAGAGTTTATGATTATAAAGTCATGAAAAAGAGAGTAATGATTCAGTTTTTTAAGCTGCTTTTGCTTGCTAAAACAAAACGCTAAGAATTGTTTTTGCTGAATGTTAAATTGTCTCGTTTGTCTTTGACAGGATTTCATTTCTGCAGGTTTGTAGCTGGATTATAATGGGGCAACGACCACAGCAATGCGGCAAAAAGGAGAATTTTTCTTACTCAGAAGCACTAAATATCACCATAATGCAGTCAGCACAGTGCTTATTTTCTGCTCCCCACCAGGAGACAATGGAACAAATTCTGGACACACAGGGCTGTTGACTATCTGTGGAGTAAATTAATCAGATACAATAGTAGGAGTAAATGTGTTCGTGCAATTCTGTTTTTGCAGCATGTATGACAGAAGCAGCCCTGTGTTTGATTCCACTGCTTTTAGTTTTAACTCAACAATTGCGTCGCCTCCTCTAGAGCTGCAGCTCATTTTGCAGACACCCATGAGGAAGGTGGCAGAGGCTGTCAAAAAAAAAAAAAAAAAAACGCCTCCAGATGCTCACCTTGGCAGAGCTCATATCTGGAAGAGCGATTTAGCTGCTGTGCACCGTTGTGCACCAACTACACATTTTCGGTTTATTTCCTTCATAAAACTCAGCACACAAAAGGGAGACCTGAGCACCAGGTTGAGCTTTTTGCTCTACTTAATGTTTGAATAGATGGTCACAGTGATGTTTGCTGTTCCGAGCAAACAATGATTTTAAACCCCGCAGCTGCTGGTAGAGCTAAACCTCCACTGCACATTGAAAAGCAGAATTTTTAAGCTTGTTTTGTGTATGATAATTTGCTCCGTTCACGCTCTGCGATCCAGCCGTCATCTCTATCTCTAAAACATTTACCTCCAGCTAACACTGACTGATGACGAATTTCTGCTTGAATCGTCAGTCAGCACCACATGGCATTGAAGCTTTTTTTTTTATATTATACAATGCATTAAGTGAGCACTCGTAATTTGTAACAGCCAAGGTTGGCATTGGAGGGCTCTGGTAGGGTCGGTGAATTGGGAACTTTTTGACAAAGCTGTGCCAGTTCCTCCTTTTTAATATCATGATGCTTAGTTACTCTAAGCCTGCTGATTGCCAGCTAAAGCCTGATATATGCTTTATATCTGTGCCAATAATGAGTACTTAAGTTTTTTAGATAAACAATAATTTGATAAATTTGCTGCCATCCAGCTTTTGATATCAGCAAGACAATTTGTAAAATTGGAGAGTGGTTTTGGGTGTTTTCCCTGTGAAACATAAAATTTTTTACATATCTGTAAACACTGATAGAAGTGATTGATTGCTGTCAGTATGTCCAGCTGCATTTTCAAGTGAAGTTTATAAAGAAACGTGTCGCTCCACCTGTACTCGCTAGAGATGCACCGATCCATTTCTTTCCAATCCAATCCAGTACCGATACCTGGGCTAAGCGTATCTGCCAATATCCGATACTGATCCAATACTACTGTTGAATGATTGAATGAATGAACTGTATACCTTGACCTGTGAGTGAAGACATCAGGCTTGACATTAGCCATGTTGAAAAAAAAAAGATAACAAATTAACACAGACATAAATTTACTTAATATTATTTATTAACAAATTGCACATTAGCACACAGCAAAAGAAGTAAGACTTTCATGGAAATATTTAGTGCAAAAGGATAGACAGACATAGAATATAGAGCGAACAGAATCACTGTGTTGCTGTGTATGATATTGATTTAAAAAAAAAAGACTTGTTTGTCAATATCAGAGCCGATATCTGATCCAAATATCTGATCAGTGCATCCCTAGTACTCACTCTTCCTCTTATTTCTTTACTTCACTGTGCAACTGACCTAGCCACTGTCTGGGGGCTGAACATGGAAGCAAATTCTAAAAAGTTGAACTGTATTGATAAAATTTTAGTAGTTTTAGTCCCCTAAACACATTTTATTTATATAGCAGAAAGGAAAAATATTCATTTTTTTCTATCATCATGCTGCCTGTGTTGATTTAACCAATCTTTCTTTGGACCGTATTACTCTTGCAATTGCTAAATACAACAGAATTGTTCAGTACAACCCTGCACACCCTTTTCATCCTTAGCATCCAGTGTCTTAACAGGTTGAGAGAGAGGTGAGAAAAGAGACTCACACATCCTGAACTCTGGGTGAACCTGTCTGCCAGAAACTCTCCCACACTTCTAGCATTCTGAATTTAAAGAATTTATGACACTTTTCATCATATTCAGGTAAAGTGTCTGACTCTGACTCAGTGTTTTCCTCAGAGGCTCATTGTACCACAGACATCGATGTAACTACAGTAAACCTTTAAAGTGAACACAGTTCTTCATTTTAGAAATCTGTCAGAGGACCTCAAACATCTGGATCACGCATTGATTTCTAAGAAAAGATACTCCTGTCCACCAGCCTCTTTGGATATAACATACTTGTTGGTTTCCGTGACAACAGCCAGCTTACCTGAATGTGAACTCTTCCATGCCAACAGCGTTATGGAGAACTGTGAGTCCGAGTATGTCAGAAGGCTTTGTGTCTAAAACCCCCTATGCTTTTTCACCTCTTGTGGAGAGCTGACCTTTCCATACCGCCGCGTGCTTTCTCTCTTCTCAGCTTGAGGTATGATTGCGTGTCTTGTCAGCAGCACCTAATCTAGGGTGCTTTCACCCCAATTTCACTCACTCACTCTGACTTTTTGTGGACTTAAAGTGCATCTGTTCTACAGGTGTTACTTATTTTAAGCGCTGCAAGGTTTGTTTTCTGAACTGCTGGTAGGATTCCCCAATAATTGGGTTCAGATGTGCTCAGATACCCAATATTGCACAACTTGCCAGCATCAGCTGGGTCAGCACAGACAAACAGAGAGCCTCTAGTTTCTGTGTTGTTATACTGATTTTAAAGAACTGGAAATACAGAGCTAATTTTAGAATCTAATCTATCTCGTTATTTGACTAGGGCTATAATAATGGCTATCATTCTGCAGCGTCTCTTAATTACTTCTGGTGCATGTTTGATTAAGGGGCTCTAATGCCATGCCTCTCCTGTGCTATGAGGTGTGTGTTGCAGTCTGTGCATGTGTGTTAGTGTGTATGCGCATGCACCGCTTGTCTTCATGTTGCAGTGGGGGGTAAAATTGATTTGAGAGCCAGAACTGCTTAATCTTCTTTTAAAATTGGTATTCGACAGAAAGCTTATCTCCAAAGCCAGAGAAGAAGAGGAGGAGGATGGAGGAGGGAGGCAAAAAAAGGAGAAGGAGGAAAGGAATGAAAGTAGGATCTCTGCGTTTTACGTCATTGGCCTGATTCTGCATTGACTTTCTTTGTTTAGACTTTACTTGTTTCCACTGGATGAAGCATGAGACCTGCATCCAGGGAATGGTAATCTGTGGTTCTGGAAGGGAGCCAAGAAGGAGGCCATTTCAGCACTGTATTCACTGTAAGAGGGCTGATGTTCCACAGTCAGGGGAAGGTGCAGGCAGAATCACAGAAATAAGACTGGTCTGCTGTATTAAAGGCAAGGCAAGGCAAGTTTATTTGTAAAGCACCATTCATACACAAGGCAATTCAAAGTGCTTAACAGATGCAAAGAAATATATAGAAGAAAAATACTAAAAGGAGATAAAAAAGGAGAGATTAGAACCATTTAAAATCAAAAAGATAAACAATTTTTTTCATCTGTTCCAGGTTTGCCCTGAACAACGTGAAAACGATTGTTTCCCAAAAAAATAGAATAAGTCACAAGCTTTCAGACCCGGGTTACCGAGATGGTAAATAGTTTTCTCTTCGGCTATCTGAGATGGTATTAGTTGTACTAGTTTTCTCTTTATCTATCTCGGACGGTATTAGTCATAATAGTTTTCTCTTCATCTATCTCAGACAGTATTTGTTGTACTAGTTTTTTCTTCATCTGTCTTGAACGGTGCTAGTTTTCTCTCCATCTATTTTGTACATTATTAGTTTTACTAGTTTTCTCTTCTTTATCTAGCTTAGATAGTATCAATTGTACTAGTTTTCGTCTATCTTAAACCGTATTACTTGTACTAATTTTCCCTTCGTCTATCTCTGGCAGAATTAGTTGTACTAGTTTTCTCTTTGTCTATCTCGGACAGTATTTGTTGTACTAGTTTTCCCTTTTTCCGTCTCTAATGTTGCTAGTTTTCTCTTCATCTATCTCGATGGTGTTCGTTTTCTGTTTGTCTATCTCGGACAGTGTTAAAGGAAAATGGAAAAACTTCTGATGAGTTCGAGTAAACTCTACATTTATAGAAAAGGTGTTGTTGTTAAATCTTATTTCAACACTAACATGTCTTTGAAATCAAAGTTTTCTTTTATAATGTCATTCTGTAGATTTTCCCATCATCACAACCTTCAGCTGTTAAAATGAGAGGCTGCACTGCACTCTTGGCCATGATGAACAATCAAAAATCAATACATGAGCTAATGTGGTTGTCTTTCTTTGCTCGAAAAATCTGCATTTTCTCTCTCAAAATAGCTGCTGGCAAATTTCTGAAACTACAAATTTCTGCCTCTCTCTGTGTTTTCCTTCGTCACAGAATACAGCGCACAGCATTTAATTTCCCCTCACGTCTGTGTTTCCCAGGCTGCACCGTGATTGAGAGGGACCACACCGTACAGTTTTTCTTATCTTTCTTAAAGGGCTTCTTTCTCATCTCCTGCAATATGATGCAACTGTTGATAAAGGTTTATTAAAGGGCCGTTAAAGCAGACTGGAGCAATGATTCGGCTTTTCTTGACTTACCCCACAGCAAACATAATATCACAAATGCTTATATTATGCCAAGTGCCATAAATTTAGTCCAGATTAACAAGAGACATAAGATAAGCATGGCTGTTTATCTTTCATAAGGGCTGAGGCAGCGAGCGATGAAGGATTCACCATAAATCAGACAATTGATTTTTGCATGCATCAGCAGGTTGGACCGCACAGACTATTTTCTTACGTTGCTTGCCAGTGTGTTTAGGTATGATGCAGCAAAAGAGGTAGAAAAATAATAGCTCTGCATTTCCTCATCTTCAATATTTGAATCAAGAATCTGTTGTTTTTTTTAATTGCTATCTACTAAATAAGTAATCCAGAGTCGTTTTTTTATATATATATTTTGATGTCACTACACAAACTCACATTAGCATTCATGTTGACATTCTGACTCCACATGAGAGAGGAAGCCTGCATCATTCATGGAGGTGTATCACGCTGCGAGAGTAATGCGATGATGATGATGAAGATGATGATGAAAGCTTTATTGTCCCCTGGGAGAAATTTAATGCGTGTGGCAGGTTGTCTGTTGACATTAGAAAAGAAAAACGCACAATAGCAACACACTGCACTATACAAATAATGCATGACCATAGTAAGACTGAGTGTGTAACAGGAGGCAGGGACAGAAAATCTCAAGTGTGATTTCCATGAGGCTTAAGGACCCTTTTATAAGTTGGAGTGGCTGATATTTCTGTGCTGTTCACTTGGGGTTATTTTAACAGTTCTAACTAACCTCTCAGCTTGGACACAACTCAGATGAACTGCAGACCATTCCCTGTATTTTTATGTGCCATTTACTTGTTGTTTTTTGTCAGAGAGTGATGCCATGCAACAAGACAGGCCTATGTAGAAATGGGTATTAGGGCTGTAGAGTCTTAGTCGACCAAAATTCTGAGTGGCCGACTTGATTTCTTTCCATGTCAATTTACAATCTATGGCTAATTTCATCAGGAGAAACATACCAAGTGATAATGGGGGTGTTTTTAGAGCACCCCCGTTTGACAGGTAACAGCCTGTCTGAGAACACCCCCCTTGTTTTCACCATTTTGCCTTCTTCCAACCCACTGGAGACCTGCTGGAGGCGATATTTTTTGGGTAGGATGGTTTGGGAAAGACCCGCCAACTTCGCCTCTGATTGGCTAGAAAAGCTGGAAACGTCATCACACACTCAAGCCAAATGCGGCCTGTCAGCTCTGTATATCAAACAGAACATTACAGAACATTATCGCACTTCTGAATCTCCTAACCCTAATCATAACCCTAATCCTAAACCTAACCTGACAGAAGATGACGTTCCACAGCCATAAGGAATAACCCCCCCATTAGTTAATTTTTGGTCAATAATTTCAGGGTTTTAGTTGACCAAGAATTTCATTGGTTGATTACAGCCCTAATGGGCATAAAGAAATAGCATGTATCACTTGGCTCTAAAAAAATTCCTTTTCTGTCGTAAATTAGACCCATAACACTTGCTTTATCTGAATATATCACTAGAATGTGTTCTTTGGCCCTGATATATTCTCTAACCCTCAGAACAGAATAATCACAAAGCAAGGGAACACAACCTCCTTAATATCTCTTGAGTATCCTCTTAAACCAGGATTTAAACCATATATAGACTCTGTCCTCAGTTCACCTTTGGTCTCAGTGATCTAATTGCAGATGCCATCAGCCAAATCAAAGTCATCTTAATGTTTATTATAAGATTGCAGATGGATTTCTGTATCATTGTTGTAATTGCCAGAGAAGCTGGACTAGCTTGAATACATGGCGGAATAACAATCTCAAAGTGCTACACATGAAAACAAGAATTAAAATCACTACTGGCATTCAGGGGATATATGATAAATAATAATAAGAAAGTAGTGTTTTCTGTTCTTTTATTTCTATTTTACATGATGAAGACAGCTGAAACACATACGCTAATAACAAATGATTATAGCTGCAAATTAATTAGCAACTCTTTTAAACCATTGTTTGAAACTTTAATGTGAAAAGTTGTGAGGAATCCCTGCTGTTCATCAAATTTGATAATAAAGATATCGATTCATTTCTTGGATGACAAAGCGAGCAATTGTAAAATGTAATCTAGTGATCTTGAAAAATCATCACTGAGATTGATCAAATATTTGCCTTCTTATTCAGCACAGAGGTAGAGAAATGAATGATTCAGGCAATTGTTAGCTGTAGCTTTAAAACATGAACATGCTTAATTGCAAATGATCTCCTGACTTTGAATGATTTATTCTTCAGAATTGAAAATATCCCCTTTTTTTATTTGTAAATCTTTGAGAACAAAATCCTTTCTCATGAACAAAGGTAAAAATATCAGTTTATTTGCTGATACATAGTCATGAGCATTGATGCATTGACAGGATTTATTTCTTGTTCCTGAAGCGGTCAGACACTGATATTACACACTTGTTATTTCATCATTTAGATATGTGGATCTGTAAGGGTCCAAAGTTAAATGAATCCTTTGCCTGTACAAGCTACATGCAACAAAAAATAAAAACTATTTTTTTGAAGTTTGAGCCAGCAGTTTATTCATAATCCAGCTTTTAAACAAACAGCCCTGAAAACACAAATTCTTCGGTCCTAACTGAATTATGAGGCTGTAAAAATTGTGTTTGCATGCCTTCAGGTTTGATTTGATGTTATGTAACATCCAGACGTGGCGGTTCAGGTGTCAGTAAACATGTCAGACTTGGACTTCCATGGAGAGACCTCCTGATCTGTCGCTCTGATCATTGACTCTGCTGCCTTTTCCTTATTCAAGAGATTCAGTAATTGTTCTCCTAGCCGCTCTTACTGTAAATAGGAGCCGCCTACAGGTTTGTCCAGCCGCTCATTGATGCAGCTGATGTGGGTGGGTAGTATCATGTGAAAGTGTGGCATTAATGCAAACTTTCTCTACATACCCTCCCACCACTTTTGCACCTTCTTACTGCATAATTCCACATCTTTTCTGCTTCATTTTTACTTGCAACAAGAAAGACAAAAGAGCTTGGTGATCACATTTAGATAAGAGCAGTGATTGATGGTCTTTGTTGTTATTTATACTCCTCAACTGCCAGTCTCTTTGTTGATCACTTCCTCATACACAAACAAGAGATGCAGCATATCAAAACTCCTACTGGCACCATCATGTTTGCGCAGGTTGTTACTGACATCAATCAAAAATGGGATTGGGTGCCTGTATATATGAGTTTATTAGTGTTTTTCCATGTAGGCACGAATGCACGTGTCTGCTGCCAATACTTGCCTCTGTTTGTTAGCATACAGTGTGCATCATTTTCAATGCTAATGTTCAAATAGCTGCACGGATGCTGCATTCGCTGGTATATGTACAAGGCTGCATTGTGTTTGAAGAAGAGTGAAGGCATCAGCAGTTCCTGCCAATGGTGGGAAAACAGCTATTGGTGGGTTCCCAATTGTAAACAGAGTCATGGAGAATAAGCTGCTATGATTAGGTAGAGCTCTGGTCTGGTATCTGTGTTTGTTGTGGAGCTTAAGTTCTTAAGCAAGTACTGCTTAGAGGTGAGGCGTCAAGCCTGCGTTTTTCCTCTTTCTTTTCTTTATGCATTTCTTCCCCTCCATCCTTTTTCCCTTTAAGCCTCCTTTCATACCACACAGAAAAGAGTGAAAGGACATGATAAGAGGTTGCTAATCTATGCTGGAATTTCTCTTTTTTTTTTTCTCAGTTTTGGCAAAACTGAATACTGCACCGAAACTATTTGCGTCACTGCTTTCTCATTCGATGCATTCAACCTGAGTGTGTTTACCAGGGAGGGGCTCTTGTACACACACCTTATTTCCTTGTTGATTTCCCTCTCTCATTATGCAACCACTCTCGCACAACACACACGCATAGAAACATGCAAATCTCCCGCATGCAAATCCATCATCTAAGGAGAAAAAATGCACACGCTCATGCAAACTTCACCCACGAAGCTTCACACTCATGCATTCTCTCCTATCTGCAGCAAGTTGATTAAAAGCCATCATTATCTTGCTATGGCTGTAATGAGTAGCACACACCTGTTTTCCACAGCTGCTCTCGATCACAAGCTGTTGTCCTCCACTCTAGGACCAGACGCTCTGGAGGTGATGACAATGTAGTGCCATAAATCACCAGCTGAGAATTTGGTCTCCACAGAAACAGGTCTCATTAGAATCAGCTAACCGGAGAGAGTTGTCTCCTTAAGCCCTGTATGCTGAATCAAGAAACAAAATGGATCTTAGTCACTGTAGCTTGTCAGCTTGGCCTTTGGCACTGAATGTGTAAGGGAGAAGTATAGCATGAGCTCATCATGTGTCTTCATGCATCAAGACGCTCTTGCAGAGGTCACATGTGGTCATAAGCATCGCTGACATAAGGGAACATAATAGTCCCGGTTTCTCTCAGCGCAGTCGAGCGTAGATATGAATTCTTTAAGCGTTCATGTGAAGCGCTCACTTGCTGTTTTAAAATGCTTCAGTATAGGTGCCCTAATGTCTTTAGAGCTGGCGTCTGTGCTACTCATAAACCCAGAACCCCTCTATAAATGTCACCAGTGACAATTTGTGGATGGATGATGTGGCATCTCCAGCAGGGTCTTCCATTAAAAGGCTTTCTGCCTCTCGAAGAAGACAACTCAGCAGCCTCTGTGAATAATGGCTGACTGAGTGGACTGAGCTAGTTATGAAAGAGTCATCGATGCTCCATTTGTGTCTTTTGTTTTTGAGTCATTTGTCACCAGAACCATTCATGCAGGATGGTAATCTCTATGAGAGGAAATATTTCTGTTGTAGATTGAGACATTTCATCTCCGTGTGTGGTTCAAGCCCGATAATCAAGTAAAAATGGTGTTTATGCTAGTAATTTCAACATGTAACAGTTCACTGTATGTTTCAAATAACAAAACCATGGGTATGAATTCTACTTTGACACATAAATCCAGTGTAAGTGAGCCTCTTTCTAATAAGCTCCTTTGGTGACATTAAGAAGTCATTTTGAGTGTTAATTAAATGGCCAGAAGGGTTAGCTCCTGGCTGCAAGCCAGTTGAGCAGGTATCACTATATCCACAGTTTGCTGTTATCAACCTCATTGAATAAGTCACTACTTATCAGTTACATATGCATAAATCTGTCTTTCCTGTGTG
Organism: Xyrichtys novacula; assembly: GCA_962446985.1. Taxonomy (NCBI): domain Eukaryota; kingdom Metazoa; phylum Chordata; class Actinopteri; order Labriformes; family Labridae; genus Xyrichtys; species Xyrichtys novacula. The sequence continues at coordinate 18,316,359 of OY660875.1, read as the reverse complement.
TAAAACAGACCGAACCTCTTTCTGACTATTTGGGTGGGTTAAAATAATAGTGATTGTCATATTGTCGCTGCATGTTGTTTCATCTGCGTATTTAAACCTTCCTCCATCGATAGTTAGATCTGATTGGTCTGCCAACTTGACTTTTTAAGTTTGAGTTTCTTTCAACCTGTTTAACCAATAGGGAACTAAAGAGGTAGAGGAAAAATTCAAGGTGTGTAGTGAGGTGCTCTTACTGTGACAGAATTTAGGCTTTTACACTAATACTAATTAGATGTATTCTGAAGAAGCTAATTTCCTAATCGACAAAAAAATTGAATTGAGACTAATCAATGACATTGACTTGTCACTTCCCAGGTTAAAAGGTCATATGTCGTTTGACAACATTCACATAAAGCTTTGAAAGCTTAATTTCTCAATGAAAATGCTGCCAAACCATGAGTTGCTATTTGTCTTCTGTGACTGTCAACATTTGGAAAGTGGAGTATCGTAGTATCATGGCAGTAGACATTTACTCAACCTATAGCTCTAATTGTGTTAGGTGGCTGTGCTACAGCTTAGACACAACGTATGACTGGCATTTCAGGCTGCTGGTTAAAGAAATATGGTACAGACTAGCGAAGGTGACAACATTTATTTCCCTAGTATTAATACTAAGATTGAGTTTATATAAAAACAATGGTGCTGGAAAAGATTAATCACTTCTACATCTAACATTTAGATTTAATTATTATGTGGTCAAGTAGTAAAAGTTACAGTATTCACAGTAACCAGATAGTATTGTTTGATTTTCCAAATTAGTGGCTCATTAGTACAAAATTAATTGGTACAAAATCTTGTTATTTACAATATACAAGTAAATGTAAAGCAGTCATGTTGATAGATTTGTAGCCTAGAAATGTAGATAATGATTACCATAGTACTCATGTTGTAGAAAAACCTATATTGTCGTATCTCTATTAAACGCCCACAAAATGCCACAACTGTCACTCAGTCGTTAAAAGAACAGATACATATATGATGTTCCTTATAGCCACTCTGGTCATATTTCTCACATTATTTCACCATTAGCTGGCTCTTTTTTCTCGTTATCTCTCTTCAGTTCCTGTAAGATCATCTGTAAAGTCGTTGTAATTTTGCAGTCATTTTTCTTCCAAAGGAAGACAGTGTATGTAGATAACAAAAGGGTGAAGATTGTGTGTGGTGGGGGGGGGGGTGGGGGTGGGGGTGGGGGGAGTAAATATGGGAGGCTTCACTCAGATCGATACAGGCTTACATCGGGCTGGAGAGAGAGAGGAAGATAAAGAGAAGGCAGTTTTCTCACCACTGCAGTATATTGATATACACTCCCAGCCTTTCTCATTACCCCAGTGTGTGTGTGTGTGTGTGTGTGTGTGTGTGTGTGTGTGTGTGTGTGTGTGTGTGTGTGTGTGTGTGTGTGTGTGTGTGTGTGTGTGTATGTGTGTGAATGTGTGTGTGGGTGGGGTATGTGGAGCTGTGTCCACTGAGGTTTCAGAAGTCATACACATTATGCCCTGACGCTTGTTTTAGCACAAATTATTTCTCACTGCAGTCAGTAGATTGTCTTGATAACTCCTTTCTCTCTTTTTGTCCTTCTATCCATCCCTCTATCCCCCTTTCTCTTTTTTTTTCTAGGTAAGTAACCAAACAGCAGAGCTTTTGTCCGAACATGGGGTACAGTAAAGGTAATGAAATGATTGTTGCTTTTTCTAATTTTGTTGCTCCCAAATTGATCACAGCTTCCATTTTCTTCCGATGTCATGCTTGAGAGTTGGTAATTTACCTCTGCCTCCTGATCTAAAGTTACACAAATCAAGGGTATCTGGAAACCATTATCATGTCACTACATATAGATTAAAAGATGACTGTAAAAACACAAACCCTGAAATTTTCGGGTGAACATTTAAAGTCAGGACAGTCAGATGTGATAAGAGGTTACATTAGCATTTACCTGTGAATAGGTCAAGAAAAGCAACAAGGACCCAGGTACCCTTTGACAATGGGGGGGCTTCAGCTTCTACCCACTCACAAGCTGATGGTGCCATAAGCTTTGGCATGATAAGAGGTCTACACTAACCACCTACAACCTATTATTACTAGGGCCTGACCGATTTTTCGGCCAGCCAATTAAATCAGCCAATTTTAGCCCGTTTGAGACTAATTGGTAATCGGCCAAAACATGCCGATTGTTGCCGATATTTTGAGAAATAAAATGCGGAGAATAAGATTCAGTTTCACTTTGAAAATGTTCCGCCATTTGAAAAGATCCCCCAACTTATCTTGTACATGGCGCAGCGACCTCATGACAATCTTCATCCACTAACTACCTCACAGCACAGGTGACGCAGTTAGTGGATGTTCCCCGCTGTGCTGGTCTCGGTCCCGCCGAGTTAACGGTGAAGCACCATGTAATACGCAAGCTAAAGTTAGAGTTAGCCATCTGCTATTAGCCTTGCTACACTGTTAGCCGTGCCAGTAACAGTAGAATAAACAACAGTACACATTACATGATCGAGGGGAGTAGTAAATATGTTGATATTATACCTAAATTACCAAAATTTAAAAAATCGGCCGATTAATCAGTAATATGATTATTTTTCCTCCCTAATAATCGGTATTGGCAACGGCCCAAAAAATCCATATCGGTTGGGCCCTAATTATTACCGTTACCTTGGGAAATGATAAGAGGTTACATAGCTGTTTACCCACTAACATGCTCATATTAGAAGAAGCAAGGGAAAGGCATTAGCCAACATGTATTTGTTTATAGCACTGAGTCCTCATAGAGTTTATATCAAGGCACTTCACATAGAAACCGTCCAGACTGTACTCTAAACAATACTATTTGCAGAGATCCAGCAGTGTCAATCATGGGGTAGACACTTGGAGTAAATGGAGGATGAAAGTCCTCCTTAGACTCTGAACCATGGTTTGGGTGGATGGTTTTCTGCATAAGGCAATAACATTAAAACTCAAACCAGGTTTAACAACTCAACCATCTCCTGCCTCTTTTGTCACGGCTATTATTTTAAGTTTATTCCAATAATGGTTGTTCAGACATGCTTATTCTGTGAATAGTAATAAAAACACTGTCTTTCAGAATAGCAGCAACAGCCACATAATAAAATATCATCTCCTTTTTATCACTTACTGTAAGGCTGCCAGTCTGTTTAATGGGCCTGAGTAATATGTTCTTGGAGTGCTTTCCCCTAATGGTGGTGTTGTGTTTTGCTGCTAATCTGTTTATCTAATCAGATGCTGAGGTTAGGGGGTCTATCTCATTAACTTGCTGGATATTGATTTCCTGTGTTATAGCAAAGCGCTCTGCAGCAGCCCGCTTCTACACTCCCAGATGGGAGGAATGCAAGTTGCGTTTATCGTGGCTCATCCATCGATCCCTTAGCCCAGGGCTACCGTGTGTGTTTGTGTTTGTGTGAAAGTTAGTATGTCCGCAGTCATGCCTCGTTGTAAAAATAGCGACCGAAGCCGACTGATCACAAGAGACAAGCGTGTTTTAAATTGTGAGGCCGCTCAAGAGAAAAAACAGAGATGAGTGGTGTGGCATCATTTTCGCACCAGAGGCTATAAAATCATATTACTCAGAGGCTGATGAATTTCAGATTGATGAAAATCATTCTATCATTCGCTGAGACAGAGAGATCCGGTGTTACCACAGGCATCAACACCCATCCATGAATTCTTGCTTGCATCTTCTCACACAGGTAGATTTTAAAAACACATGATTAATACCATGAAACTTGTCAAAATTAGCTGTGGTGGCGTATAGAAAAAGTGTGTATTGTATTTTTATTTGGTTATAACTTTATCAACATGAAGCTAGCTGGTATAGAGACATGTCATCTGTGCTTTTTACAAATTGTATATGATTTAATCTTTGCTTTGCTAGACACTCAGCAGTTTGTCTCAATTTGCCTCTTAACTGCTGTTTTGCCTCATTCAGACGATACAGAGAATATTGAGCTCTAAGAAGATTCAGTCTGGGTAAGAATGAGTCAAAGAAAAAAAGGGGCTAAGAGATCTAAGGCTACTTTTTGAGTCATATATGTCTATATTTTTGTAACGTTACAATAGTATTTTTAACAATAACATAGGATGCAACACAATTTTGTCCCCTGAGAGAGATTTGATATATATAAGTGCTGCACAGACTAAACTGTTTTCAGCATCTGAGGCTTATTGCCTTCAAATGTCTGTGTTTTACATTGAATGCACAGGTTGTATTTCTGTTGTTTGGGTGCCAAATGAAGATGGATGTGTGGGAGTGGCTCGGTGTACATTGAGAGCATCAGCATGAATGTGTGCCATTTGCTGCATTGAGGGTGGTGTGTGTGCTTGTGTGTGAATATGTGAGAGTGTGTGCGTATCAGGGCAATGCGTCATTCTGCGACTTACAGAAGCCCAGGAGCTCCCCTTTGGTAGCTCCCATGCTGCTTCAGTCTGTTATGTAACTCTGCTGCTCTCGCACTATTGCCCTTTCTCTCCTTCTCTCTCTCTCCCTCTCCCTCTTCCTCTCTCTATCTCTCTCCCTCTTCCTCTCCTCATCCCTCTCTTCTTCATTGTTTTTGTGTACGTACGTGTAGTGTAACAATTGTTTCAGTGATACAGGGAGTCTTTTGTGCTGACGCTGGACTCTGAAGAGCCACGATGCAGCAACTTGTAGAGGTGTCGAATCAGTATTCTGTTTGGATTTTCTCCTCCTTTTTATCCGTGTCTGGCTCTCTTCGTCTCTGTGCTTTGCTTTCGGTGTGACTCTTTACTCTAAGAGTGTGCACCGATGCATCTATGCCTACCCACTTGTTCTCTGCAGCGTACCTGACTGTGATACAGCTGGAGTCAGGGTTAGAGAAAATTAGATTTTTTTTTATTTCATTTTATGAGTGCTGTCTTTTTACCAGACACTTGGAAGAGAAGTCAGTTGTTCTCCAGGGAACTATGAACTGTCTAATTCAAAAATGTGTTCATAGAGGGAGTTGAATCTGTAATATTTGAGAAAATGAGCATTACAAGTTTGTTTTAAAGATACATCTCAGTAAAAAATGAACTTTATCAAATGTACCACAAATTGTCAACCAATTCTAGGGCTGGACGCAGACTGTTCTGCAGTGATGCTCTACTGCGTGTGCTACAGACAATGTTGAAAGTAGGGATGTCCCGATACGATATTGATATCAGATATCGGTCTGATATCAGCATCAAAGCGAATATCGGAATATACCAGCCTGCATCTAAAATCTCTGATATGAGCACTCCGATACAAGCAGTCCATTCACAACTCCACTCTGGCACCGCTATCTAGCAGCGCCCATGTGATCACAACAACAGTGTGTTCTAAGGTACTAACAAAGTAACAAGGAGTAGGAGTGATGTCGGCCTATGGCAATATTTTTCGTCTAATTCCAAAGAAGATGTTGCAGCTGAGTGCAAAAGTTGTAATGCACAATTTTGTGCCAATATCAGATCAATATTGGTATCGGCCAATACTGAAGGCTACAATATCAATGTCATATAGGAAGTAAAAAAGTTGTATCGGGACACCCCTAGCTGAAAGTTAAGTTATTTAGTCTTAGTCATACTAGCACGCTTTTGGGACTTTTTCTTTTTTGTAACTTGGAAATGTAAAATTCTTTTTATATGAAACAAATTTCTTTTTTTACACAAAGATTTAGCAGAACTGTGTATTTGTCAGACTGCTATGATAAGAGATTTTCTTTTTGAAAATAGCTTTCAAGATGATGCACTAGGCCGGGCTCAGAAAACTCTTTAGATGGCAGAAGCAGCTGTTTTTACAGCTGGAGCAGGTGCCTGTCTGCATAGCATACCCATAACCCTTATGGACAATTTTAATGATAGCAGTAACATGATGCTGCCTTGTTCCCTGTGGTTAACCTCCCTTGTTTGTTTTACCTTTCACTGTAGAAGTCAATGTTTGGGTCACACGCAGAGCAGCACACCTGCAGCTGACCATATGTTAGCAGGAAAGTCGAAACTAAAACACTTAGACAGGTCTGATAATCATGCAGCATGTACTCTGAATCTCTGAGTGAACTTGGCATTGTAGCTTTTATCATCACCCAATATGTAGAGATTTATCTAATTCGACGTGGCATAGTCGCTAACATCTTCTATAGTAGTGTGATTCAAAACTTTCCACATCAGCAGCAGCAGCCATCTTTGTCCTCATGGCTCTTTCAGTCTCCCAACCCCACTCCCCCCAAATAGAAACAAAAGGTCTGACTGTAAATGCGCCTCTGCTTTATAGAATGTAGCCTACCTCACCTGAAGTACATGCTCAGCAGCAGGGGGAGCCATGCTGATCAGAGGGTCCTGTTGATGGACTACAGCTGTTAAGAGGTCTGACCAAAATTGAACCCTTTCTACTTCTTCCCTGTGTGTGTTTCTGTGTCAAAGATGAGAACAAATGGCATTTGCTTAATACTTGTGTTTTAATTCAGTTGTAATGTTATCGTAAAGCTTCTTTTTTGTTTTGTTTTTTGGGTAAACCACAAAGTTATAAAATAATTCCTGTGATTCCTGAGACATCAGTGGGCTTTATGTAACAGGGTGGATTTTACATCAGTAGTCTCTCCTTTAGGTGAGTACCTGCCCAGAGGGGGTCCTGTAGATGAATCAAGATTTTTTTTTGCTTAGCTTTCCTCCCCACTGATTCAGATTATCCAGCAGTCAAAACTCGGTGACTGTTCTCTCCTAATTTTGATCCTCCAGTTGGTTTATGATTTCCAGTAAAGCAGCAGGTTCTTCTTTTGATCTCATGTTAAAGGAATGAAGAGCTGAGGTTCATGTTTTGCCTGCTTGTTAGAGCCTGGAGCTACATCAGACACACATCCTTGTAACCCTCACCTGCACAAAGTTATATGCAGACTTCATGCTTGTAACAGGTCGTTTGTCTTGTCAGTACTTGCGGTGACTTTTACAGAAACTTTACACATCACATTAACATCCTGTTTCTCCTCCCATCCAACGCAGTCAGGGCATCATATAAAACATTTACTGAACTGTCTGTGCTTTATGATCTTCCTTTACTCGTCTTTTCTCTACCTGTCAGAACTTTGGGTATCTCTCAGAGAACTCATCTCAGACCATAGACTGTATATACTATGGACAACTTGGTTCCGCCTCCCGCCTGTATACAGATTTGAAGCCAAAAAGCTCTCTGTATTTCCGGGATTTTTCTTCTTTACCTAAAACCAGTGCTTTGCAGTAGCGATGTGCGCATTCAGCGAGAGAGTCTCCAAGAGTCGCTATGATGACGCTCGGCTCAAACACCGTATCCCCCGGGTGAGCTACGCAAACCCTGAACGCCCATAGGCTGTATCAAGTGTCAATCATAGAAAACATGAACACCCTAATAACTTTAAAAACTCCACTTTACAGAAAAAAGAGGACTTGAGCACAAACCAGTCTTACAATAACTACATGTCAACATCACAAACAGGGGGGAGAAAACTTTATGTTCTGTGTAATAAATTTCTTAAGTTTGTCCACAGCTTCATAAACTATGCTGGCGAGGTGGGATTTATGACCTATACTGCAGCCCATCAACAGAGGGTACTCTTCTCTGAGGATTAGGGCCACATGAAGAGAAAAATAATAATTACAGGAAGGAGATTAAAGTCGAAATTTCAAGATTAAAAAAAATTGAAATTATGTCAATAAAGTCAAAATTTCGAGATTAAAAATTAACTTCGAGATTAAAGTCGTAATTTCAAGATTACAAAATGTTGTAAATGACGTCGAAATTTCGAGATTAAAAAAATTTTAATTTTAGGATTAAATTCGAAATTTCAAGACTAAAGTCGACATGAATGAAATCACATTTTCAACCTTGTTAATTTCGACTTCAATCTCGAAATTTCAACTTGAATGAAAATTTTAAAGATGTCCCTCCTGTAATTATTTTTTTCTCTTTTTGTGGCCATAATCATCTTTCATAGATAAGGACCTAGGGTATTATATTGTGAGGGGATAATATTTTATGCTTTTCCTGGTTAATTAGCATGTGCTAATCCTCATTCCTCCCACCACTGTCTGTAGCTTAAAGCCACAGCCATCCTGCCCAGTGTTTTTAATTGATCTGTGACGGTATGGTTTAGTTAAAGGGGAAGGATGGAGGATCGTGATAACAGACAAGGGTTTTAAGAGCATCCCTGCCTTTTTCTCACCTTTACTGTTCCATCAAACAAACACTGAATGCTATTATCCCCAGAATATTATTAGATCATTACCCAGAACCACCTGATCATACATGTCTTATCAAACCATTCAGGGTGAAGAAGACTCCTCTGCTTTCTGTCAGCTATCTCTACTTCAATTACTAAAGCAATCCTCACCCTCTACTTTAACTAAGGTTCATTTATAAGGGATAATCAAAAAAAAAAAAAGTCATGTGCAGCTTCACTCCATCTGATCTTAAACTCTTATTTTCCAGTCCACATCGTCCTCCTGGTCTTTGTTCCCACAGACTTCTATTGGCTAACTAAGCAGCCCAATGTTTTTCAGGCTTTTGAGTATCCTAAATACTTCATACCACCATCACCTGCAATTTTAGATGATTGTTTTTGTATGAATCAGCATCTAGTTTGAGGTTAAACATGATTTGCAGCAGCACTTTCGAATCCAGACAAATTAGACATTATGCCGAGAGTAAGTCTTTTAAAATATCTAGCTTCCCCAGAAACTGATTTAGATAGAAATCTTTCTTTGTCTTACTCTTTGAAAACAGCTCCAGAAAGCAGCTACAGGAAATATTTTTGTACATATTTCTGTTTGAAGTTTTACTAAAACACAAAAATCTGAAAACTAAAGCTCAAGTGTTTCTCAACGTCTCGCTCTCTGTGTTTACTGTCTTTCACAACTGGGCTATATCAGCGAAGTGAGCACTTGAATAAGCATTATATTTTGGCATATTTGATTTCTTGTGAGTAGTTGATAATTTGATGCCATTTTCTTCATAATTTTCTTGTCCCTGCTCTGACATCAGGTTTACTTTAAATACTGAACTGGTTTTAGACAGCTGTAAATACCCTATCAGGTCTCATAACCCAGCAGATGGCGCCTTGTAAGCCTACTGTTTTGTTATGTGTTTAACTAGTTTCGTAACCTGCCCATTTGCATGTAAACCAAAAAAGAAAGCTCTTTGAGTGAGAATTTGGAAAGGGAGCATGTGTGACAGGGTGGGGTGGTTTCCTCTAAACTTAGAAGTCAGAATGTCACAGTCTTCGCCATTTTCAGGGTTAGATAATTTTACAGCCTGCAAAGTTCTTCCTAACCTGTAATTACTCCAACAGTTTAATGTCACACAAGTGTCCCGCAATGCTCTTTCCTCCATGCTGCCACTTCATAATTCATGCCCTTTAATGGAATTAGGGGAGGCTAGAGGAAACATGAGAGAGAAGCTCTGATGGGAATTTTTATTTCACAAATGCCTCCAGCATGACTGTTCATAGCTCACTCACGTCTTTTCAAACATGGTAATGTTTGTCAGCCTATCAAATAGGGCTGGGCGATACACTGAAAATGTACCAATACTGAAATTTACAACAATAACCAACGTCATTTTGCCCATGTCAGTGTATTCAGTGTCAAATAAATAGATAATAAAATAAAAGTTGGTTTTGGATGTGTGTAGGTAGGCTATGGTCTCATGTCCTTTTAGGACGCTGTCAAATGTCAGAGACATGACTCCACCCCATCCAGTCCATAACAAAGAGGGAAAGACAGGTGAGTTCAAAAGTTGTAGCGGCGGCCAAAGTCGACGAAGTTAATGTGGGAGGGGGTGAGCAGCATGTTGAGTAGTTATCATTCATTTATCATTATCAAGGTGAAGTGCTTAATATATCGTGACATTGATTTTGAGGCCATATCGCCCAGCTCTACTGTCAAATGCTTTTGTTAGATTTACAATGTCTCTACCTTTACTTGATGCACTGGCACAACATTTCAAACATGTAGCATAATATCCACAGATATTCTCTTATTAAATAAAGATATTTTACTCACAGCAAAAAACTCTTCTTTGAATTACTTGTTGAAAGGCTCAACATTGTTTTTAATTGTTTGCATATGGGAAAAACACTCAACTGTTGCTCTATGTGCTTTGGCAGTTACAAAGTATTATTTTCTGTATTTAATGAGCATCTCTATGTATCCTTTTTCAGTTGACAGCAGTTCAAATTAAGATGAAAACACTCCTATTGCCAGGAGAGTAAGAAAATCTTCGCACAGCAACATGTTGAATAAAAAGCGGGAGATGATATATGCTTAGAGCCCTAACTAACGGCTGTACAAAACCTTAACAGCATATCAATTAAAGGATCTAGCTCTGAATTTTTCCTCTGCTGATGATCATAAATGAAATAAACAGCCTTAAAGCAAACCTCAGAAGACATTACCTAAGGGAAATTCTTCTTTCTTCGTTCATTCAACAGCAGACATGCTTTCCCCCCTGAGTTCACAGTAATTAGTGTATTACTGGAGGTCATCATCAGGTCATATCATCTATCAGAGGAACCACTAATTACCCCCAGATAGACACTCAGTCCAACCAGTGTCATGATTAAGGCTCAGGCGAGTTAGCCAGTGCAGGGGGGAGCCAGTCGAGTGCCTCGGCTGAAACAGTGACACAACGTTGGTGCAATGCAGGAAAAGTCTATTTTTGGAGGGTTGAGCAACAAAGCTGACACCATGGCTGCGAGTGGAGGTGTGGAGAATAGTGGGTGGGAGGAATACAAATATTTAGGGGCTAAGAGTGGGAGCAAACTGTAAATAGACACAACAGGTTTACAGGGATTTAAAAACAAGTTGCTGCAGTATTCAGACTGTATGCAGTGAGGGTATTTATCATGTAACTTTATCTACACACCTGTTATCAGTGTTTGTAGTTGTTGTTTGTAGTTTGGAAAAGGTTCTGACAGGTTTTAGGAAAGAATTTGAAAGAGAAACAACAGGCAATTAGCGTCATATCACATGACATTTATTACAAATGAGACCTGCTGTAAATAACAAACAACTATTCAGGCAAATAATACTGCAGTACAGGTTGGTACTTTTTACAACAGCCATGCATATCTAAAACAAATCTTTTTTTTTTTTTAAACAGAAAGAACCTTTTCTGAAGAATAAAAAGTTCAACTTTTAGTACATCATCATCAGTGACTATATGAGCAAATTTTTAACTCAAGGAACTCTCTAGTAACTGCAACACTTTGTTGCACTTTTCTAGTTTCAGATGCCTACTTAAGTTAAGCCCCCTGACTTAGCAGTCTTTATTTTTAGAGTTTAAATACAAAAAACAAAACTGTTATTTTAAATATTTACTTTACTAATGCTGTGTTAGAGTTACCTCGGAAGTCAGATGTCTGAGCTGGGAATGACATCACACCCGAGTTACCAGCGTTTCAGTTACCAATTCGGAACAAAGCAAAATCGGAAGCGGAAACAAGATGGCTACATCTACGAAAGTTATTTTAAGTTATTTTACCATCCCCTTTCGTAGATGTAGCCATCTTGTTTCCGCCCTCGATTTTGCTTTTTTCCGACTTGGTAACTGAAATGCTAGTAACTCAGGTGTGACATCATACCCAGCTCGGACATCTGACTTCCGAGGCAACCCGAACGCAGCATAAGATTTAAAGAGTTTGACAATAATATCAATTATTCAGATTGGCTGTCAACCCCTACACTTACACTGTTCTCTCCTATTTCACTTCAAACACAGAAACACACATAAAACATCCTGATTATATTCACTGCTAATTACTAGCATCGGTCAAAGAGCAAATAAGTCGACGCCTTTGAGCTTTGTTACTATGGCAACAGTGCCGAATCTTGATTTGTGCTGACATTACAAACCTCTTGGCATACAAAACTGCCAAACAACTATCAGAGTCTACAAGTTTCATCAACATTTATTTGCCCCGGTAGAGTTAGCTACTAGTTAGCAACATTTAATAATACTCCTATGACAGCAGAACAGAAACCAAATGATAGGAAATGACCCTAAAATGTGCGTTCATGTAACTGAGACTGTGAGGATGAAGAGGCAGGTTGGTTTATGACTCTTGTCGGTGCATCCACTTCTTTAACACCTTTGTGACAATCTACAACTTTTGACATATGTCTGAGTATATTTATGGATCACAGCTCTCAAATCAATTGAGGGTTCTGAGGGTAAAAAAAGGAAAAGGAAACAACTGACATCTAAAAAGTTATTAAAATACACGCTTCGCATGTTATTCAATTCATTTATGTAACACTCCATTTGTGTTTGGCATTTATCAGAACCCCTTTTCATTCGCGAGCTGGCAGCTCATCTTTTCAGAAAGAAAAGAAATAGAATTAAAGACAAAGCTCAAGCTCATTTACTGCATGTTGTTAGTCATTCAGATGACTCACATTTGAAAAAAACCCAAATCTTTAACCTGTGGTTTCTCAGTGTTTATCACTTGTGCAGACATGCATATGCAGTTTCTGACGTCAAGTGGCAAATACCAAAACCTGCAATAAATCCTGTAGCGCTGCAGCTCTTTATTAGTGTTTCATTAAAAGCCGAATCAGCATCATATGTTGAAAAAAGAAAACACGTTATTGCTACACTGACAGCAGGACAAATTAAGAGTTTATATTATTAACAGTTTCCTTATATGGGTGAAATAATACTCAAAATTTGCAGCTAGACAAAAAAAATGTTGTGGATTTCATGTCACTTGTAATTAAAATGTTTTTCTCACTTTTGACAGCCAGTGCCTGTGGCTCCTCTGCTCTCTATTTATCACTTGTGTGAACATGCCTCTGCAATTTGTGACGTCAATTGGTGAAAATACCAAAGGCGGCATCAAATTCCTACACATCCTACTCATGTACGGTTATCAGCTTGACATTTGTCTTTGTCTGCAGTCAACCTTCAACTGTGGACCTGTTGCTTTAAAATTATGACTTACTATATGACATATTTAAATATCATAAAATATAAAAGTTATCCAAAAAGCAGATGGGTTAAAGTTTGTGTCCCATATGAGAACCTGATGGGATTAGCCGTTGCTGAATTTAACTAACAGTTAACCATCAAGTGTACATTTCCTACTTTACTATCTTGTAAGCAAATTGTTTATGGCAGGCTTCCACTAATTACAGCACAGCTTTATTACAGTTTACACAAGGCGTTTTTTTGCAGTGTGCTCTTTTGATTTAGATATTGTCACTTTTGAACAGTAAAAGCAGTGCTTTATCCATCAGTGACACTGTAATGAAGGTATCAGAGGTAAGAGGGATAAATTGCACCAACTGTTCGTGAGACCTTTCTCAGCAGATGGTGTTCTGGTGGAGATTACCTTGGGTTATGGGCCGTTGATGTTTCAGAACAGTACCTGCTCTCAAAGCAGTCAGAATAAATACCAGTTTTTTGTCACAGGGGGTTTTGAGCTGATATTTTTAACCCTGGTGGCTGGTCCACCACCTGTCTGAACAGATTCATTAATGAGAACAGTTGTATTGTCCTGCCTGTTGCATATAAACCATTGCAAATTGCACGTACAGGCAGTGTTCAATCATTTCATGGCCTTAAGTGAAAATATTAAACTGCATTATATCAGTTTTTTGTTTTTGCTTAGAGCATTTGATTTATTAATAACTCTCTGGATGTTCATAAAAACACAATGTGCAGACAATGGCGACTGACAAACATCAATGTTGGCAGGGAAATCATGTCTCACCATGCTTATTTTAGGTGTTTGGCATGTAAGGAAGCCTGATATGTGCCTAAATAGATGGCTGTCCAGTTTGCATGATTCATAGTGTTAATATACTGAGACACATCACACACTTATGTTTTCATACCAATTCAGATTCATTGTCAACCTGGATCACCGAAGAGATATTTAGTAGAGCCAAGCAACCAGATCCAAGTCTAATAATAAAAGATTGTAAACCATGTGTGACAGTATGTATTCATGAGCAGTATTAAAGACAATATTTATGATGCTTTGAAAAGCATCTTCAAGTGGCAAAATTGATTGCATTAAAGGATGATTTTAATGTTGCTGTTAAAACTAATGTTTTTATTTATTTTTATTTCTGGACAGTTTTTTATAGAGTAATACAAATAATGATTAATAACTTTCAGTGATAATTCATTCTTGTAATTGTAGCCATAATTGCTTTCTTCTTCCCCTTCCTCTTTTTCTTTTTCTTTAAAATATAAATGTCATTTCAACCTGTTTTATTAATTTTGTAAAGCTCAATCTGTCTTATATCTATTGTTCTTGTTTACTTTAATGCTTTTATGTTTTTTGTTTATTTTTTTGTCTATTTATTTCCGTTTTCTTTTCTCTTTAAAAGCCATTTTTATTGATTCAATCTTTTTTAACTGCATGTATTATTTACCTCCGTGGTCTTCTTGGTCTTGATCGTTGTGGTTCTTGTATTACTTTGGTTCTACAGTGTGTTGTTGTTGTTCTGCATGTTTCCCTGTCTCTTCTCTCCTTTGGTTTACCCAAAGATCAGAGCCGAAAACTACCCTCTACTCCTCCAGTGAGCAATTTTTTGGACACTTAAACATTCTTAACAATCTACAAATGGTCCTTGAAGCCCCTGCATACCCATTAGATGTTAGAATCTAATTACTTATATCTGATTCAAAGGGGGAATGGGTTTAACCTTTGCTCAAATGCCACCGCATAACCATCTGTGAATGGCATGGCTGAGAAATGGGCCCAAGGCATTTTCATAGCGGCACATACAGTGGTGGACAGCCGGCCTACCTCAAAGAAACAACACATGCACAAGGGTTTTCTCCCAGTCTCTAGGAGGAGGGATTTGCTTTCCAATTTGTAAAATACAAAATGTTTTATTAAAACAAAGACTCAGTGGCTCCAGCTCCAAATGCCTGAGCTTATGCAGTTTTCATTTTATTTTGCAGTTTGATAACTGCGACATTGAAAACTGAGTTGGCTCCACTGCATTTTTATGTGATTATCACACCGCACAGTTCATTTATTGATTTCTTCGTTGCAAAGTGCCTCCAACATTCCTCACAATTCACACCTGGAGCTGGAGTCATACAGCTGGCAGGCCGTACTGTTGGACCCGCTCTGTGATTAGACTCTAGCGGTGGTTCAGTCCCTGGATATCGATCTGCAGACAAATGAAGAAAAGTACTTTGCTAAATGTCTGTACACGTGAAATCGATATGCACTCGCTTTGCTGTGTAATCTGGCCTCTCTCCTCTTGATGTCCAGTTACAAGGAGCAGTGTTAGACCATTAATGGGAAGGAAGGTCCGCTGGGTGAATTATGATGTAAAATACATTGTTCTGCTTAAAGAGGGGGTTACAGACAGGGATGTATTAATACTCTCTTAATACCCTATGACTGCATGTTAGATTTCACATATAGCTGATTCTGTGTTTCAGAATTCTTGCAGCATTGGCGCATTTGTTATTTAGTTACATCAACTGTACCTTTTCTGTGCCTTGCAGGGGTTTTGTAATTCAGGCTTAATTTTTAGATATTTTCCTCAATTCTGTTTATAACATTCAGGGGAAAAAATAGTTCACAGCATTAGAAAAAAACTGTACCTCTTGAGTGAATTGAAGTCTGGCAGAAATGTAAATCCCCCTCGCTTCCTTGAAGATGCTGGTGTGGCAACCATGAGGTGTGTTATGTCAATATTCAGATGCACGTAACATTCTGGGTTTGGTCCTCTGGTACCAGTTGTTTACATGACTAATGACAATAAATGTGTAATAATATTCATGTTTATGTATAGGTAGGCATAGTTCAGTAACCCCAGCTTTACACATCTGAAGGTAAATTAGGTAGATGGCTTGTGTGCCTTCAAAAATCCATTGAGGTTAGAGCTGCAGTAATCAATGAGCCTATCATAGTAATTGAGTATTCGATAGATTGATGTATAACTCAGCAAAATAATAAGAAATGTTGCATAACAATGGATAAAACATTCTGTAAAGTGATTAGAAAGCTAAATAACCATTTTGTTTACACTGGTTGTCTAAATAATAGTATTTTGGTGGGTCTCCCAAAAATATAAGGTAGGCATGTAGGGCTACACAGAGCTTATGTCAGATAGTTAGAGGAATTCAATGCACATTCAATCCAGTCAAAATGCAGTGAGCTAGTTTTATAGGATCAAACAAAAGCTTGAGGCAAACAATTTGTTCATTTGAAGAACCACTTCAGCCCTAACTGGGATGTTTATATCTAACATTTCTAAAACCTGAAATGTTACAGGCCTCTAATCTGAATGTCAAGACTGAAAATGCTGTTTGAACTTTTTGTTGAACTGCTGCTGACCATATTTTTCTGCTTACTGACTCCATCCTTAATGCCATCTTTTGAGTAATTACAAGATTCTATTTATCTTGTTTTTTAAAGTGGGTTAAATTAGACATGTGACAAATTCTGCAGATTGGAAAAATAGTTTTCTTGTAATCTTTTCGTTGGCTGTGGACAATATTCAAACCTTGACTCTCCCTCAGTTTCTGAATTTCCTTTTTTCTGCTTTCAGGCTTTCTTATATTTCTTATTCACCCATTACAGTTACAGTACCCCTCCTCTCAACAAGCCTCCCTGTCTCTCTCAGGTTGCAGCGGGAGTCGTGACTGCTCACCAGCGTTGAGTAGAGCAGGGTCTAACAGCCCCCAAAGCAAGCACTGAGATTATGCAACACTACACACATACACATGGGGACATACAGAGAATACTCTATTATTAGAGTGCTGGCCCCAGATTCCATTTGAAAATTAGATGTTTACCTTGTTTTTAGAGCAAATGGAAAGACAGTTAGAGGATTGGTTGTTTTTTAAGTATATGTTCAAAATGAATAACAGGTGCTTTATAGATTTAGAGGATTTTTACCTTCAAGGGTAATGAAATTGAATGTGATTTCTCTATTACTGGCATAACTGTCAACCCTGCCCCTCTGCATGCAGAAATTACCCACAGAGAGAACTGCATCACTGTCTTCCTTTTTTCCCCGCAAGCAGATTCCTCAACATTTGGTGCTCCTCCGCCCTGTTGAGAGTGGCTGTTGTGGCTGAAGGTGCAGGCTTACAGAGGCTGTGAGGTGGTTTGACTTTTGGCAGCAGTTGAGAGGCTGCTGACGTGTGTGTCGGGCAGGATGTGTGTAAGAAGCAGAGCTGGATCCTGTTTTTCAGACCACAGCAACTGGAGCCTAGCCACAGCTATGGCTTTTAATGCAAAACACACACAAAAACACACTCACACAACCTTAGTGCACTAACCTCAACCTCAATTCATAACTTCCATGCCAGCACCACTTGCACACATTTTCCCAATTTGGTATGCGCATGCAAACAGACAGGGACACAGACAGACATGTGCCCTGAATACCAATTGATTTGTTAAATTCTGTTTTCAAAATAAAAGATTGAGGAAGTTAAATTCACTTAGATATGGTATGACATTGACGTGTTTTGTTTTGTTTTGGACTCTAGGCAGATTTATAGACTCCACATGCCTCTGGTGTGAGAGAGGAGGAATGCATTATACTGCAGTAAGGCCAGTGACATCCTGTGTAACAAGTTTCTTGAAACTAACATGCCTTGAGAGGCCTCCTGCAAGCTCCTCTAACAACACACGCACAAATAGCATACCATATATACAGCAAACATGAAGAGAAAAATAAGATGGCATTTTGCTGTGAGGCTTGAATTTACATGGCTCACTGGCATGCATGCAGACAGGCGCAGGGTGTGCTTAGTGTTGCAAAAACACAAACACAAACTGGCAGGGCAACGGTGGTGATGTTATGATAAAGGAGGGCTATAAAAGCCCTGAATTTCGTGTGAATTTCTTTATAAAATAGAGGTTATCTGTATTTGTACACGTGTGTGTGTGTGTGTGTGTGTGTGTGTGTGTGTGTGTGTGTGTGTGTGTGTGTGTGTGTGTGTGTGTGTGTGTGTGTGTGTGTCTGTGTGTGTGCAAACTGTACATGTGCAGACGTGTTCCTCTTTGAATGAAGAGCAGCAGCGTGTTGTAAGAGGATCAATAGGTTTTAGCTGACTGGATACTGCAAGAGCAGGCACACCTCTTACACAGGGTCAGGACATCCCACTGACTGGAGCAAGGAAGGAGGGAGGGAGGGAGGGAGAGAGGGAGGGAGGGAGGAGGAGGGAAGGAGACCTACGAAATCAAGACAGAGAGGAGGGAAGACACTGAAGAGAGCTTTACGTTTTTTTCCCTCCCTCCCTATTTCCTCACTTTCCTCCCTGGGAGGTTGTGAAAGGGCAGAACAGAGAAAGGGAGACAGAGTGAGAGAGACAAAAGGGGGCAAAGCCGAGCGGATGAGAGCCAACGTGAGCGTGTGAGTGACTCTATGTGTAACATGCTCTGTCATGCTGCTGTGACTACCACTGCCTCGCCGACCAGCGTCGCTGGCTGTCAGCAAAAAGGAATGTTTTCCAGAGGAATGAGACCCTGAAACCAGTTCACCATGTGGATGTGGGACAGTAATTTCCAAACCTTTGCCGGAAGAATCCCTCGGAAAAAAGAGCAGCAGCCAAAGAACTTAGCAGGTCCTGCCGGGTGGCCGTGTATGTGCTCACTCTGCTGAGACTCTCGCTGACAGACAAGAGTTCAGACTGGAATCAAGTCCAGTCTGCTTCCAGTTCATGCTTCTTTTTATTGTCTCATTTATTGGAAGTTTTTTTCTTTTTAGGAACTCAGTGGATTTTGTGGTGCTTTGTAACTTTATTATATGATTGCCTTGGTGGATGAAAGCCAGCACTTTTTTTTTGCAGAAATGCATAAAGACCAAGCCAGTGAGGTTTGAAGTTCTGGAGGAGCTCCTTACTGGAAGACTGGTCTGAATGGACGCATCTCATCTGTGGACTACAGAATGGGACAGTATATTTTGTGCTGTAGCCTGCAGAAACTATGGGACATGGACTCTTTCTATAGATAGCTAGTTAGATTGAAGGGCTCTAGGGGTGAAAGGTTGACAGGAAGGGGTTCTACTCCTCGAGGCTTCGGTATGAAACCTGGAAAATGTCCGGTTGGCCCCACTGACAGAGCCATGATGCAAATAAGCCACTTTCCTTTTAGGAGACACTCGTGGATATGGTGAGTATTCAAAGTGGTGATAAAATCAGGAACATCTTAATACTTGACTTTTTTTTCTTCTTCTAACGGTTTCCATGCTGTTGCTTCACAGTGTGCCTAAGCAAGTATACCCATCTGAGTTGAAACAACATATAAATGAGTTGTTGTGCAGATACATGGCTGGTATGAATGTTGTTGTTTTTGTGGTTAGGTTTTAGCTCCCTTAAGGTTAGCCCAGCAAGCCCAGCCCAGTTTTTTCCCTGTTTGGCTCAGATGTATTCAGGGAGATTTATTGTTAAATGGGCCAGACACTTCCTGTCATTTTCTCCCACACTTAACGCTCAAGTTGATCCATAAATGGGAGGGATTGTCAGAAATAGACAGCACACACACACACACATACACATACACATACACACAAAGGTATTGTGACACTGATATGGAGCAATCTGGAGAAAAAAAAGAGACATTGTGAGAAAAAGTACTGCGTTGTTGGGGTTTCTGTGCTCGCTTGTTTCGATTAGTCATACTTAGGCTGGGTATCTTATGGGAATTGTTGTCTCACTATGTTGTAAACTGGGAGGGACACAGAGGAGTCACTGATGTCATCACAGTGGGCTCCTGGGATATGAACAATGCTTAGATTTCCAGCAGTATTTTTCTGCTTGCTGGTTTGACTTTTTCATGCTAACCAGGGAACACTTAAGCTCCAAGAGAGGAAGTTCCTTCTGCGCCATCTATGTCGTCTTCTGTCAGACCTGTACGTGTACTCCACATTGTGTTTGTATAGTACATGCTACACTTACTACACTACTCTTTTCTGGCTCAACAGCCCTTCACTTCATTTTGTACTTAAGCCAAATCCAAATATGCAGACCATATTTTATTCAGGATTTTGTTGTTTCTTCATCAACAATCTGACACTAGTGGATGACGGTGCAATTAAAGGCTGGAGGACATGTACACTGCAAAAAAGGAATTTCAAGAAAGGAAAACAGCCTTATATTAAGGAAATAGGTCTTTTTTTTAACAAAAAGAATATTAATCTTGTCAAGCATGTTTGACATTAGAAAAATGATCTAATTTTAAGAGAAAATAACTAACTTTTTCTTGATAAGACATTCCAGCTAATTTTGAGATAGAATGAACCAGAAATAGAGCAGAAAAATGTTTTACAATAAGATCCAGCAGAGCAACAAGATCATTCGTCTCATTTTAAGAGTAAGACATATGTACAACTTCTCAATTTAAGAATGCCATGAAACAAGAACAGTCGATTTTTATTATTAAGATTTCCATCGCAGGTCATGTGAACCTGACAGAATCTGCTGCCTCCTACATTATCTGACATATGAAGATGTCAGTAGGCTAGTCTGTACAACAGACAACATAATACAATGACCAGATGAAAACTGCAAAACAACAAAGAACAACAAAGAACATGCTTGCTTTCCACATGCTTGCTTGTGGAATAAAAATATATATTTAATGAGAATGTTTTGGTATCTTGATTTAAGACGACATCACTTATATTTGCAATGTTTTAAGAAATTATGTCTTATTTGAATGACTGTCATGCTCATTAATAATAGTATTTTCTTGAAGTTAATTTATTCAAGAGACTAAAATTCTAATTTTAAGTAACTTCATCTTCATTTTTTTTTATTGCTTGCTGTAGAAAAAATTAGATTAAAATAAGATTTTCTGTCTAGTTTTAAGTAGTTTTAAGTTTCATTTGAGTCTGTCAGGGCCAAGAAATTTGTTCTTATTTTGAGAATTCATGTAAAGCAAAAAAAGCTCACCCCCATCGGTAGATTTTTTTGCTTGATATAAGATTATTTGATTGAATATAAGAATATTTTGCTTCTTTCTAGTTGGGCTGTTTTTGCAGTGTAAAGATAGATTCTGCAACTAATAGTTCTTATCAATAGTGGTTATTGACTTCACTGATAGATCTGCTTGTGTTACATACTGTGACATGCCCCTTGTAAGGCCATAGAACAGTTGTAAGTATTGATATCATCAGACCATGTTAAATTAAGTATTTTTTTTGGCTGGAATGAATAGATTTCAGTTTGCTAACCTTTTCAGAAGACACAGTGAAGGAAGACTGGAGGAGAATAAACGCAACACAGAGGAAGAAATGCAGGGAAACAGACACACAAAGAAAACAAAAACAACCCAGCTGCTAAAACTAACTCATGCGCATGAAAATACACACGAGTTCAGAAGAGATTAAGGAAGCTGCGTCAAATATTCCTTGAAAGTCCATCGACATATTTTCAGCAGAAACGAAGCAAAACATCCTCGTTCAGACTGGTAGGATTATCGTACACGCACAGACAGACTGTATCAACATAAACTCGGAGGGTGGGTGAGGCAGGGTGAAAATTGTGGCAGGTGAGTGACCTTGCAGTTGGTAACACTTCAGTAAATGAATAATAAATGTGAAATGTAATAGGAAGAGTAAGAACAAAGGGAAAAATCGTGATACTTTCAACATACATTGGCTCTGATACATTTTTCCTGTGGTTTTTAATTAGAGATGTAATTCAGCGCTGGAACATGCTGTGTTGCTAAAGAGAATAGCTGGAGCGTATAAAGTGACAGTGTCGCAACAGCAATTCAGAGCTGTCATGCTGGTCGGAGTCGAGCATCAGTCTCTGGAAACAGGAGATGAGCCTGTCAGACTCCATTTGAACCTCACGCTGGATTTCTTGTTTTTTCTCTCGATGTGTTGTTGTAGTGTGTGTACAATGCGTACGTGTCCATGGAAAGCTTTCAGAGGATCTGTATTATTCATTGCACCTTGATAATGGATCAGTCCTTTACTTTCTGTCAACCTGCAGGATACAATCAACTGGCATAAAGGGAAAAGAGCTCACAGAGATTAGACAAACATATGGATCTGTTAACCGAGTCAAATGAATGTATATATTATATTCACATATCAGCCTGACATAAACAAAGCAATTGTGTTGCATGAAAATTTGACATGCATTTCGCTCCAGAATGCATCGAAATCTTAGAGGAACATTACTGAAAAAATACTCTCTCACTTTATTACAGTCAGCATCTTTATTGATCACTCTGCCTCGAGTCTGCATATCCATTTATTAATGCATCTAGGTCCTCAGGAATGATGTAACACTTGCCACCCTGTTTTCATTTCATACATTTTTAAATCTTCAGCGTCTTGCCTGCAGCTAGGCAGTGAATGAACTGAGATGTGTGATTGTCTCAACTTTATTAAACACTAACCAGAAAGGAAATGAAAAGTGTGTGTAGTAATCCAATTAAGTGAATCCAGCGCCTCAGAGACCAGGGGGAGAGAATAGACAAGGCTATATTTAGAAAACAGGGATGGGGAATGCGCCGCTGCATCACTTCTCTCTTTCTCTCTCGCCCTCCCTCCCAAATATCGGAGGATTTGTACAGTCTGCAGATAAAGAAATTTGTGAACATATCATGATACAGGTATTTTTCAGGTTCTCTTAGGGAAGGTGTTGTCTCTTCTTTCTCAATGACTTCAAGTGTGGCGACCTCCGAAGTGTCACGGTGTGTCAGCGAGATAACAAGACCCCAGGCATTGTTATCTTGTTTCTTTGAGGCTTTTTCCCACTCACAATGTCATTGATGCCAGTGCTGCAGGGTCAATCTCTGCAAACTTTAGATTACTTTTTATTACTGCATGTTGTTGGGACTGAGGCCAATCTTTTTAAATGGCTTTTTGGAGTCGACAGAGGCCTGCTGTCACTTTTGAGAGACCAAAGCCATCACTCACTGTTGTCTCAGTGGACCGCCTGGTGTGTGAGTGTGTTGTGTGTGTGCATGTGTTTGAGGGCTATATGTAGCCACTGCTCACCTGCAGCATCAATCTCTACAGCCTGCTGTGCAGGGTTGTGCTGATAAACTCGGTCTTATTGAAAGTGCTTGATAGGATGGCACCGTCTGACACTTTCTGTCTCATTTTTCCACTGCTTCATTCCCCCCTCTGAAACTAAGCTGTTATACAGAGGGAGAGACTTGTGAGTGGTTATAAAAGCTTTTGAGGACAAAGGTAGCTCTGTTTCCCTCTCTGACATTCTCGACCTATCATTTTTAGTGTTATTAAGATTCATGAGTGAAAAATTACAAAAATTGTCATCTTTTTTTCATTCTTTTTTTATTTATTTAACAAGAAGCTAATGAAGCAAATTCCTACCTTAAAACGAAAATGATAAAATACAGCTTTGTGTTGTTGCTTGGTAAGTACCAAATATTTGCTTATCCTTGACTTGTATTTTGCACCCAGTACATATAGGTATATACATATCACATACATAATAGGGCTGGGCGATATGGCCTCAAATCAATATCACAATATATTGAGTAGTTCACCTCAATACGATAAATGGACGATAACTACTCCACAAGCTGCTCACCCCCTCCTACATTAACTTCATCTACTTCAGCCGCCGTTCCAGCCACTACAACTTTTGAACCGTCCTCCATCTCTTCACCTGTCTTTCCCTCTTTGTAACAGACTGGATGGGGTGGAGTCACATCTCTTACATAGGACAGCATCTTAAAGGGACATGAGACCATAGCCTACCTACGCACATCCAAAACCAACTTTTTATTTTTTTATTTTATTGACACCAAATATATTGACATGGGCAAAATGACGTTGGTTACCGTTGTAAATTTCGGTATCTGCAAATTTTTGGTTTATTACCCAGCCCTAATACACATATACTAAAAAAAATAGAAAAACAAATATTGAGATGACATTTCTGTCTTAGTTCAGCCTCTCTGTCTTTGTTCCCAATCAGGGATGATTGGGAACAAATAGCCTCTCAGCCTGCTCACACTTTTGTATGATACATATCATAATCCCCAGCTTTCATCATGGAAACTAACATTTTTTGCCAAATTGTTCACTGATGTAGATTGCTAATTGAAACACCATTGACCAATGAGGATGAAGTTTTTAACATATACTCTTTTTTTATTAATGACATTTGAGAGGGAGTCATTAATAATGATTTTGTTGCCATCCTTGGGCAGGAAAAACTGTTTTATAGGACATGGATGCTAACATATCCATTAAACGAAGTAACCAAACCATTTCCTTACAGTCGTGTTTGTGGAAAACTGGCAAAAGCACAGACTATCCAATCTTTAGGCTTGGGTTCCTTCTTCATTTTGGACAAAGCCGACGCTGACCATGACATTCATGAAGAATGATGAATCATGTGCAGAAGCAGATCCAGAAGCAGAAGTGAAGACCACTTTCTGAGAAAACTGTTTCTTCTCCATCTTGAGTTCCAGTAACATAAAGTCAGGTCTGCAGTGTGGGAGTGAAAAGATGTGAAAGTGAGAATTAACTGGAAGCTGTTGTTACTCTGGCTTTCCCATGAGGTGGCGGGGTGTTAAATTGATTATTGAGTTTCTTGATGCATGACAGACATGTTGGGACTGATTTGTTTGACGCTCTCACTTAAATCTGCATACGGCGCTCACAAAGACTCCTCTGGCTCACCTTCTGTTTTCGAGGAATTTCGATTAGCTCCTCTTTTCAGTTGTTATGTAATGGGTCCATAATTTGTCACCTATTTTTACAGGACATTTTTCTGTTGGTGTGTGACTGTCCCAACAACACGCACACACTGAGTCAGTCAGCATTGGTCGTCTCCAAACCCTTCGTGCCCGAGCTCGGCTGTTCTTCTCTCTTTCCAAAGCCTTCACTTGCTTCATCATCCAATTTCTATTTCACACATTACAGCTCTTGGATACCTTATTGTGTTATTCTGCCACTTACTTACACTTTATTCCCCTCCTCACTGTCCACAGTGTGTTACACCGAGGATTTCACGTGTTTTCCAGCACACCCACACACACTCCGAAATACCTTCCAGACCGCCTAGCATACCCCTCAGGTCAGGAGATGCGGTACAGAATGAGCAATATCCAGACACAGTGTTTGTCATTAGTCATTACAGCATCTCCAGGCCAAAAACACGCTTTCACACTGGCAGACAACATTGAGCAAACATAATTTAGATCTATTAGCATCATTAGAATAATTTAGTATGTCTGATTTTTTCTCCTAAGAATAATGGAGTGAGTCAACCTTTTCACAGACCTCTGTTTTCAGAGGGGTCTTATTTCCTATATTTGACTGTCAATGAGGATAAATCTTTCACAGGAAGTTTTACTCCTGTTGTCTATATTAATTATTTTTCTATACATATGCAGAACAACTTGACAGCAGGGAACAACACACTCAGTACAGCTAGTGTCAACAGGTGTGGTCGTATGATATGAAAGTTACATGCTCTGCCTGTTGGAGTAGTCCATATGGTGAACATACAGAACAAACACCAGAGTGCTAAAAAGAAGCCCACAGACAGACAGCTGTGGCGTCACATTCACTTTAAACATCCGTTTCATTCCTCTGCCTGTGCTGTTTCTCTCAGCTGTTCACACACCAGCTACTGCACAGGGGCATCCAATCTCATGCTCATCTGTGAGACAAAGGAAAAAAAGATGGACAGATCAATAGGAGTACAGCGTGACAGCCAGACATATTGAAGGCAGGGGGAAAGGCTGCGTGTGCTTGTATGAGGTCGGTGTTTATAAAAAAAAAGCTTTGTCAAAAGCTAAAGCTGGGGCTAAAGGGAGCTGTGAGTGCCAGGGCAGTGACAGGTCTCTTTCAGTTAGATTTAAACGTAAAATGTAAGTGATTAACAAGGCTTTTAGGAATTTATTTTGTTCATCATCACTGTTTTGCCTATTTACTCAGCTGTGTGCCTGTTTCAAATGAGTGGTTACTGGTTAACTAAACAGGACTGGTTTCTATTAGATCAGGGGTGGGCAATCATGTGCCATGGAGGACCGAGAAGCTGCAGGTTTTCTTTCCAACCCAAAACTCCACCAGGTGATTTCACTGATTAGTCCCTGCTCTCTGTTTGGCGGTAAGGTAATCAGTGAAATAACCTGCTGGAGTTTTGGGTTGGAAAGAAAACCTGCAGCCTCTCGGTCCTCCATGGCACATGATTGCCCACCCCTGTATTAGATTAAGGGTGTAGGGTTAACCCAGTGGTTCTCAATCCAGTCCTCGAGCCCCCCCAGTCCTGCATGTTTTGGATGTTTCCCTGCTCCAACACACCTGATTCAAATGATCAGCTCGTTATCAAGCTCTGTTATGGCTTAATAACGAGCTGATCATTTGAATCAGGTGTGTTGGAGCAGGGAAACGTCCAAAACTTGCAGGACAGGGGGGGCTCGAGGACTGGATTGAGAACCACTGGGTTAACCTGTGGTAAGCAGGGTTTTCTCAGTGTGTCCACTGAGAAATTATGAACTATAAAAATAGCATCCTATGAGAGAAGTATGCACACTATTTATTCAGTGCAACGTATCTTCTCTTTTAGTTGCTATTTTACTCCACTGTAGTACCTTGCTTTTTCATGGATTTGACTTTGAATGGGGGAATTAGCCATTTACCAAAAAACAACATACTATATTTGATTGTACTTGAAGATAGGAAATTACCTCCGCTTCACTCCCATTGACTAAATATTGAAATAGATGCCACAAGTGTTCACACACAGTGAAACCAAAATACTTGGAGCTCCCCCTACTGACTGGCCACAGTTTAGGTCATAGGCTCCTCTTCTTATGGGTTAATATATGGAACATGTGTCAAATTTATATATTATCACAGCCTTCTTCTCTTAAATTAGTTTATTGATGAAAAAGGTGCTTAATTGACAGCTCTGTTGACAAATGTCGGCTCCTGCAGTGCTATCTTCTGAGATTATCAGACTACAAGTGCAACAGTCATAGTGTTCTGCTATGGACTTTACCAGCCTGAGAGATCTTTGACATTTTGCTGGTTTAATACCTGTTTTGGTTGGCAGGAGGGGTCCAAAAGACCAGTCCCAAGGTTTCACTAGTGAGCTAGACGTAGCCCAGGGGCCACCAAGATAATAGCCCGGATCTACACCATTAAGACAAGAATAGTTGGGACCTCTCTTAACAGTAAAATAAAACAACAGTAAGGAAACTTTGGTGGAGTCTTGTTTATCTACATGAAATACAATGAGCCAAACTTCAGTCAGTTTTTCCTCCTAATTTTCTTGACATTCAAATGTCAAGAATCAGTGGCAAATGAGGATACATCATTACTCAGTCTACGGTTAGCTGGGGAGCTGTGGACGTCACAATTTGACCCAAACAAAACCAGCGGTTAGTCTACAGATGTTATCATGGCCTCGGTCTTTCCTGTAGGAACAAAGCAGCTTTATGTGAACGTCTTGCTTGAAACTCCCACCAACATCACCTCAGCTTAGAACAAACAGAGGTTAATGCAACAAAAAGATGTGGAGAACACTCTTTCGTGGGAGCCATGCGGGGGCCGAGCCCTGGGGTTTTCTTCAGGATACACTCAGACTGAAGGGTCTGTGCGTCACTGTTCACTCTCCGTCTGAGTGTGTGTTTTTGTGTTTGTAGGAGGGGGGTCATCTGGTTCTGATTTGTTTTCTGCTGCTCTCAAGAGAGGCCCACCATAATGCGTAGAGCCTTTTAGATATATATATTTCCATGCATTGACGTTTCTTTGAAAATGACACTCTCAGCGGGTCTCAGGCTGTCAGCTGTTTTCAGTTGAGCCTTTTCCCTTGTGCTCCTCATTACTGCACAAAGGTGATGTGAATTACCTGAATCGCCTATTATGGGCCGGGGAGCATGATGATGACGATCTTCATCAGAGGAGGGAATTGATCGTGACGATGGTGGTGATTAGGATTGGCATGATGACGTAGGCCTGGACGATATAGAAAAAAAGCATATCAATAAAAAATACAGGCACGCACGTGTGTGTGTGTGTGTGTGTGTGTGTGTGTGTGTGTGTGTGTGTGTGTGTGTGTGTGTGTGTGTGTGTGTGTGTGTGTGTGTGCAAAGAACACAGAAGCACTGAATTCAAATTCAAACCTTTATTCAACCACCTTTTTTATTTTACCACAACTGAAAGTTTTTTAAAAAAGAACTAAAAAAAAAAGAAATCAACTTAAGGGGCCTGAGTGATGTCAGTAAATACTGACAAACATAAAGACTAAAGTGACCAGAAAATCTGATAAATAAATATTTAAATAGTCTTTTGATGAAAATAAACAAAACAAACAAATATATAAATAAACAGAATAGCTTTAGGTGGGAATAACATACTACCAGTTTTAACTGTGTGAGAAACTGCCCACAGCCTGGTGT
The DNA here is from genome assembly GCA_962446985.1 of Xyrichtys novacula. Classification (NCBI taxonomy): domain Eukaryota; kingdom Metazoa; phylum Chordata; class Actinopteri; order Labriformes; family Labridae; genus Xyrichtys; species Xyrichtys novacula. Next base: position 18,287,971 of record OY660875.1, on the reverse strand, counting down.
CTGAACACTGAAATATTTCTCCCGGGGTCGGGAGATTTATTTTTTTTAATTATCATGTGATTGACTTGATACGCAAACTGAGCACGAGAAGCAGGACTTATCCACGCCGGTGTTGTGTCGTAGAATGCACCCCTGCCGAATGCACCCCCTGCTAGTAGCCATGATCCAAATACTCGCGTCTTTGTAAAATATGAGCTCATTTTCTTCCACTTTAAGAAGCTAATGAGTGGACGGGATGCAGGGGTGCATTCTTCTCACCTTTTCAACCCCTGACCCATTTTCATGCCTGAAGCGCTGTGTTTGAGAAATACTTGCGGCCGGGCACTTTATATCGCGGGTCGAGAGTGGCTAGAAGCTGGTCGAAGCCAGGCTTTTCAACGGTAGTTATTGGCAGTATGTCCCTCGCTATGCAGCATGTTACTGCATGGGTGATGTCCTTATGCCGCTCGGACGCTTTGTCGTATTTTGGCAAGAAACGAAGTCCAGTTTGGTCTGCTTCACATGCTTTGTGCTCGTGCTGGCAGCGGTTCCAGAGGATTCCTCCTCCGACGACGTGGAGCCGCGGCGCGGCCGACACAGCTCGTACTCCTGCGGGTGCGACCGGTTTAGATGGTAAAACAAGTTGGTTGTGTTACCAGACTTGGTTTTTACTAATTCTCTGCAAATTTTGCAAACGACCGCTGTTCGCTTTTTGTCAGACTTCTAAAAACCAAAACATTGCCATGCTGGTGAACTACTGAAACCTTTTTTCGGGACAATGTCCTCCGCTTCTCCTTGCTGTATCATTTTTTCTAATACACGTGCTGTCTGTTGTGGTTTGATAGGGGCTGGGCTTGGTGCCGTAGCGTACCTGGGTCTGCGTTTGTGATTGGTTGGGAGGAAGTAATGACTGTAGCAAAACCTACATGATAGGCTATGATGAAAAAGAAAGGGAAACTGTGTTTTTCTATCGAACTTTTTATCGACCCGTTTTTTTTCTATCGCAGCACACGTCTATCGATCGATATATATTGTTATCGAATTATCGTCCAGCACTATGATGACGACAGCTTTTCTAAGGAGACGTACAAACAGATTAGAGAGGCTTAGACTGGGAGAGGGAGTCCCCTTATACAGGCACGCACGTGTGTGTGTGTGTGTGTGTGTGTGTGTGTGTGTGTGTGTGTGTGTGTGTGTGTGTGTGTGTGTGTGTGTGTGTGTGTGTGTGTGCAAACACATTTAAGTGGGTCTGGAAAACTTACAGACTAATACAGTATTGTAATCCTACCAGGGTAAAGTAAGGTAAATGACTTGTTAAATTGTCTTTGTTTCTGCTTTTTAAGTAGAATATGATTGTTTTAATGAGGTGAACTTAAACATTTCGAGGTTAAATTAAACAGCTGAGAGTTTTCTTTGATGCTCTGTCTATTCACAATGTTTAGTGTTCATCTCCTCCTTTCTTTTTGTTATTGCATCCAATGACAAATTATTGATTCAATTTTACAGTGCCTCCTTAAAGGAAATATGCATCTGTACATGGTTAGACATCTCATCTCGATAAGGATGGCCAGAACACGTGAAGCAATGCCATATATCCACACTTAAAATGTTCCTAATTGCGTAAACATACTGTAGACAGTGCTGGCCCCTATAGAGCAGCTGACAATTCCTCAGAGATCTATCGTTTCCAGCAGCGCAGTCACGCTTTATTACCATGCCTCCCTTAAAATGTGCTTTATTGGGTTGAGATTAGGGAAATTGGTCGCATATCTGCAGGGTGCTTTAGTAAACTACAGCCAACCTCATTTCCCTTCAGTATAAACATAGTAAGCACAAAGAGGCTTTTTGCATACAGTCCAAATCACTGCCACTCAGTAATTCTGTCACCTGACAGGATATTATTTCAGCACTAATGTAAAATTCAGATGTTGACATCCATGGTGTTAGACTGGTGTGATTCATTTTACAGTTGTTTCATTTTGATCAGGACACTGATAGTTTACTTTATTATTTGCTGAAGGGCTAATCTTCACATTAGTCTTCCTCTTTGTTATTTACATGTCTAATTTGCTTGTGTGTGGAGTGCAAACCTGCTTTGGTGTGCCATTTCTCCACAGAGCTCGTTTGTTCTCTTTGACGTTTCTGGAACTGTCATTAGTTTTTTGGGAATACTAATACACTATATATAGAACAGCAAAATCTCAGGACTTAGTTTTTCATTTGCCGGTTCTTGACTTGGCAGATAATTGTGCCACTCTGTTTTAAAACTCAAAACAGAATTCAGGGTTAGATCTGAGTTACCGGACCTCTCTCCTGGTATTTATTTTGGTTTGCAAATGTGTCCATGAGGACAAAACTGGTTACTTACGACCCTCATAAAAACTTTCGGTAACACTTTATAATAACCATAATTCATAAATGGTAAATAGATAATTTATTAATGTTTAATCATCATTTAAAAACAGCATAAAGAGCAATTATAAATGCCAAATAGATAGTTTATTAAAAGTTAATAGTTACTTTACCATTTACAAGCAATGAAATTATGATTAAAAATGTTCATTGATTATTAATGGACTATTTATTAAAGGTTTATAGGGTTTAAATATTGGTTGTAAAACATCTAGATTAAAATGTGTGTCAGTAGCACTTTGTAAATGGTTAATATGTGGTTTTTAAACCATCTATAAACATTACTTAGATGGGTATTGTAAAGTTGCAACTAATGTTTGTAATACTTTGTAAATGATTAGTAAGTAGTTTGTAAACCACCTATAAACATTACTTAGATGGTTATTGTAAAGTTAAAATTAAAATTGTAAAATTTACAATTTATTAATGGTGTTTATAAATGATGATTAAACATTAATAAACTATCTGCTTAACATTCATAAATGGTCTATTTACCATCTATAAGTAATAGTTACTGTAAAGTGTTACCAAACATTTTTTCTCTTGCACCTGTCTGGAGCTGAAACCTGTTTTGTTTGTTTGAATGTCCCAGCACATAGCATGATCACAGCACCTCTGTGGCGGTGTTTCAGTGATCTCTGCATGCGTTTTAAGGAACAGCTTACCCTGGATTACCTGGACTGCAGGGAGAGCACCCTTTGTGACAGCCGGCAGGGTATCCCTCTCTCTCTCCCACGCAAACATACTTATTGTACAGACATGGACATCCACACTCTCCCAGCTTCTCTATATGCATGTGGCCTCAGCTCCCACACACACTCTCACCAGTGCAATGATGTCATGAGGGTTTTAATGAGGGATTACTCTGACATCACCGGGACTGCTGCCAAGTTAAACCTATTAGCTTCACCATGTGCTCGCAGTCCACTACAGCTTGAACTATGTGTGAGCCCTGGAGAACCTATTGAGAGAATTGTGCAGTCCGTGGGTGTCCGTGTCTATCCATTCATCTGCCCATTAATGCGTTTACCAAAAAAGGCTCAGTTTGGTGTCTATGATGTCTGTAAGTGAGTGTGTTGTGGAGCTAACTCAGTTACAGTGAGTTCAGTGGGTTGTCCCGTTGATATGTTATACCCAACGTTTACTGCTAACACTCACAAACCACTATACTTTTCAGAGAGACCCAATCTCACAAACAGGCACACAAAGAGACGCCCAAAAATCTATTTTATCTTGGCGTTTCTTTCGCCCAACTCGGCATAACAAATCTCATTTGCAAAATTGCTTTTTGAGATTAATGGCTGACGCTGAGATCATAATTGCCTTTGTTCTTGTGCACGCCAGTAGTCTGCTGACTTAATGTGTGTGCAGTAGTTTGTGACAATAGGTGGAATATCAAAATATCAGAAACAGCTGCATGACTGGAAGCCAAATTTAAACAGAATTGCTTTTCTGTGTGGGTGTCTTAGTGGAGTTTATGAAGATACACTTGGATTTTTTGGCTTGCTTTTCTCTTCTAAAACATATTTTTCAGGCCTTTTGAATAGCAAATTTAATTAGAAAGGTAAATGACTCCCATAAAACAATGATAGACTGCATAACTTTTTCACATTTTAGCTTGCTATATTTTTGGGACACATACTCTGTAGTCTGCAGGGGCTTTGCCTTTCTGCACAGAGAGATGGGATACTGACACAGAACCTTGTGAAACTGTAGTAGCCATAAAAAGAGATTTTATTATTCCCAAATAGACAAGTTCTTGCATATTTTGTTAGTTTAAAAAGCAAAATGATTCCTACGGGGAAAACTGTGATGCTTTTTCTCCTTTTCTTGAAACATTTGGGCTCCATAATAAACGTGTTGGTGGAAAAAAAATACCTTCCAGGTTAATAAGTAATTGAAATCATTGTTAGTTTAAGCCTGTTGGAATACTGCTAGGCTGGTTTGCCAGGTTTCTGATGTGGCTGTGACTGAAAGCTGTGCTGACACAAGTGTTTCTTCGCCTCTGAGCCACATTTCTTCATGCTGCTATCAGTACATGGTTCTCACATTCACTCTGTCCAACATCACTTCAGCCCAAACACATCACGACGCATTCATGTTGTCAGTGTACTCGGCAAGACGAACGCACACACTCAGAGTCCAGAAATGGGAACTTTGCTTGGCCTTATCTTCAGTAGTCACGCTTAATTAGACTTTTGTGTGGTATTCCTCCATTGTGCTCAGAGTCTGTGTGTGAAACAAACAATAGTTCAGCTAACTTAAATCCTCTCTCCAGTCTCTGAGTTAGCTGTATATATAAATAGAGTCCAGGTATAAGTCTTTGCATGGCTGCAGTGAAAAGATAATTTCTTGGCATGAATTATATCCTACATCAAAGTGTTTGGGTTAATCATTTTTGAGGGTATGTTAACATTTCACTCTTTAAAACCTCCTTAAAGCAATCAACGCTGATTGTATCGCTCCTTATCCTTGACCCTGTGAGCAGCCCACTGTCACTCTCATTTCCTCATTACACAATCTGCCGTCATGTCCTTAGCAACTGAAGGCTGATTGGCTATCAGCGCCTACCTGTCCCTTTTGAATTCTTCCAGGTCACCATGGCAACCCCATTATAAACATGAATGTAGCAGGGGACTGTGAAGGCAGGCAGGAAGTGCAAGTCTAGCTGAGGCGAAGGAATTGCTCCTTGACACACATAATGACAGATGTTTTTCAAGCAGTGTTACTGACTGAGAGCTTTTCCATTTACGCAAATAGTCCGGCATAAATCTATACTTCTTTTGTTTCCTCCTAATCACATTACCTGAGCTTGTTTACATGCTGTAATGTAAGCACTTAGCAAACAAACCAAAGGTATAGCTGATTTCCATCCTGTTGTTGTCAGTTGTTTACGCCGTCTTTAGTAAGCCCTCATGCAAACACTTTCTTAATGGACAAATCTGCTGGTGAACCCTGTGAGGTCAGGTAATGTAAATCCCTCCCCTTCCCATCATCATTTGTGTTGGTCTTCAGACAAAGTGTTGCAGCAGGGGGCCAGCTGAACCTCCACCACCACCACTGTCTTTTCTGATTCCTCCATCTTTTTATTCTATATGCCTTTTGGGGAAAACCTTTTCATTTGAGTACCTGCATGTTCATCTTTATCACTGCAGTTACCACAATATGAAATGGTTCATGATTTACACAGCCTTTACACGAAGATATATTTTTCCCATGAGGTCTCGCTACAAAATAAGTATGTCAGTTATTAAAGCAGTATAAAAAAGAACTGAATGGAGAAGCTGTTTTATAGGCAAAAGGTTTCAGGAGTTCTACAAGTGGAGCTAGTTAAACAGGCTAGCTGTGATTCGTTTGTTTCCTGGTTTGCATTTCGTCACAGTTCATCACCCGAAATATGCTTACCCAAAGCCATAGTGATCTTTACCTCAGCCAAACCAACACACTAGGTTCTTAAAACCTTAAAAAAAACTGATTAAGCTGTTTACTTTTGTCTTTGTATAATGAGTCTCTTCATCAATAACTCTCTCTCCTGAAAGTCCTTCATCTACCTAGACTAGGTAATTTAGTACATAAATACAGTCATCAACTAAAATTTGATTAAAGTCCTAGATCAACATGACACTCATAAGCTGATATAGGAGTAAGGTATGGCCCTGAATTGATAAATGAATAGCCTTAGATAAATATTGAAAAGCCAATGTCCTCAAACCATCCACGGCCCTACTTAAAGTTGACAAATGACAAATGACTCACTCTTTCTTGATCATTTATTTTAAATGTTTAATTCAGCAACTTTCTCATGTGTTGTCACAGTAAATTACCTAACACTTCTTTTTTTATCCTCCTGTGTCTCTGGCTCAGTCCCAGGCTGTCAGGCTATTGTCACTAAGCCCCTAACGAGGTGACTGACCCTGCCAGTCATGAGAGGAGAGCGCTTCACCAAAGCTCTCCCAGTCAGTCAATTAGCCATGTATGCACTCTGCTACTTAACCTGTATTGTCCACACCCATGTATGCTCAGTCCCATCACAGATCACTTTCTGCTGTTTTTAAAACTAAAAAACACAAAACCGTCTTTGCATGATGGATGAGAAACATTTGTTTCCGAAACAGCATCAAGAGATGAAATAAGGTTGACAGTAAGTTTTATGACTGTAAAGATTGGAGGTTATCCAGAACATAATACAGGACTGAGTCAAGGATATAGAAAAGCACATTCAGCAGTGATGCTCAAACAGTAGGGCTGGGACGATATGCTTTTCTCCCGATTTGATTCTTCTTCGATTTTTTTGGATGCCGATTCGATGTAAAATGGGAATTCTACAATATTATTGATTTTCTCAATTTTTAGTCTGCATCGTAACACCAGTGAAACATTTGAATGATTATGATTGTCTACTGACTATTCCAGGATCCATATTTCCCCCCAAAAATACTCATCACATGTAAGTCAGGTTTTAAGACTTATTCTCAAACTTAAAAAATTTTTTGAACAAAAAAATCGATTTAAAAATTGTAAAACAAAAATTGCGATACTTATGTGAATCGATTTTTTTTCTCCCACCCATATCAAACAGATGTTGTCACCCCAAAATTTTCCACAGTATTAATTTATTTATTTATTTAGAAAGGGACAGTGTTCATTAATGAACATTAGTATAAAAATACAAATTTAATTATGTCAGAGTTAGCAAAGTTACTAATTTACATCTATAATTTACATCTTTGCAGGGAATACAGACACATAAAAAAAGACAATACATCAATAAATACAATGTGCCAATACATAATGACAGACTTATTGTAAATTTTGTTGAGTACAGCACAATATTTAAAGTGCATGTTAATAATATGCCATTTTAAATGCAAGGAGAGAATTTCCACATGTGCGTGCTGCAAACACAAGTCAGTCACCTCAAGTTATTTAAAAGAGGGAGATTATAGCTGTAATAGCAAGTGTAGTTAAGGGAAAAAAAGGAAGAGGAAAGACATCCTTACTTGGCTCTGGCCATGCAGTATCATAGAAAACAGAAGAAACATATTTTAAAATCTGTAAAACTGTCAAAACGTAAAGTTTCTCACGGATAAGACAATGAGGATATAAGAGTGGTTACCTGTCAAAGATTTTCTTGGTGTTGAGTTAGTAAAACAGTATTCACCGTGGGAGAGAACTGTAGCATGCAAAAGGGTTTTAGAGCTTGTTCCTCTTGTTCCTCAACTATCAATATGTTTACAGACTCCTCTTTTTATATAGATTTAACAGTCTTGTAGGATCAGGGGAGTGGATAAGGCCAAGATACATTCAATTGTGCGAATGAGGCACATCAAATTCTCTCATAAAAGTCAGAAACTGTGTCCTAAATTGCTGTTGTGATTTGTTGAACTTTGAACTTTGGCCACGTATCTGTGAAAGTTAATATTTCTCTCTTTTTTATTCATTTTTTTAATCATTCATGGTGCTCAGATAACCATCTTTGTATTTTTTTTCACTCTTTTGTCTTGATGTTGGTTCCTATGGCTGTCAGCTCTGTGGCTCTCATTATAACCATGGGGGAGGTATGTTGCTTGTTAGCTGATCTATACATTATATAAAAACACACTTCACACCTTCCTATTGTTGCTTTACAGTGTGATTTACAACATTTCATTAAAATTGAGGACATACCTGAGCTGTATTGTCATAGCAGGTATGTGAAGAGGTGATGCAGACTGTATCTCTGTGTTTCAGTGCTCAGGTACAGTGATTTTTATGACATTGAGCCGCAGGGACACGGAGTGACGAAAGCCCTTCTCTGTTACCTGGCGTTCTGTCACAGCTGGTTGCTGGCATTGGCGGTGTGTGGAAAAGTCTCCAGCTTCACTGACATGTGATTGTGCTGCATGTTGTTTGTGAGATAGAGCAAGTTGAGGAACAGCTGTGTTTTTGTTCTTTAGCAATTGATATGTATTTATCAGTCTGTAGCTATGTCTTTTTGTGTGTGTGAGTATCAGACATTTACTCATCCAGGACTTGTTGTGTACATGTGGGTGTGCTCGTGAGGTGATGTTCAGACGCTCAGAGCATGAGTGTGGAAGTCGTGTCGGTCGCTGCATCTGTGACTCTGACAGCCCCTCGTACACACAGGAGCTGTTGTCACATGCCGACTGCTTCTGTCAGTGCTGAGCAGGAGCCATGGCTCCACAGAGATTCACGGTGCGTTTGTGCTGCTGATGCTTGTATCTGCTTGTACCTGCATTTTCCATGCAGAGCAGAGTGCCCCCTTCTGGTCACAGACAGCAGGACAGATTTATCAGTTGGAGTGATTTAGATTTTATCTTGTTAAACTTGAAGTGTCTGAAAATGATGCCACAAGATATGAAATGATAGTGATCTTACTTCAGAGACCATAATGCTTTGTGCTTAGCTGATCCTGTTCCACTATCGGATTCTAATACTAGAAAATTCCCTCTGGGAAACTTTGAAAGGGCCACGGGGGGGCTGCTGCCAGGGTGTGTACATTATGATGAGATCGTTCAGAGATTACAAATAACTGATACTAGTAGCATTTTGATATTATATACAAGGAGAACACCTAAAACAAACATTTCTTTTAGAGTATTTATTTATTTAAGAAAAAAAAAATATATATAGGGGCCCCTATACTTTTGAATTGGGGCCAGTGCCTCGGTGTGTGTGCCCCGTGGCCCTAATTAAAATAAAACCAATGGCCTGCACATATATGCAAAATTACAAGATAATATATGTTATTGCTCTATTATTTTCTACTTGATTCAAAGTTGTTTGTTTTTTTTTTTGCATCTGTAACATTACTGAACGCTTGGTACTGATGGTTTTCAGATTACTGGTGTTCTGCTTCCCCCTGCTGGTGGGAACCAGCTACAGACAACTTGGGAAGTGAGTTGGGCTGTAACATGTCAGTTATTTTGAAGCTTTCATTGTGTTTTCTATATTTTAATTTTTTATCATATGAGATTTTGAGTCTTTTTCCTCCTTGTCTTAGCAGAATTTAAATTAGTTTGTGAAGTTTAAATAGTAGTGATGCTTGATTTTCTACCCCTGTAATCAACCACACTTCATTTGACTACAACAGTTCGATGTATTTAAGCAGGATGAGGTAAATTTCGTGATTTTTTAAATTTATTTTTTGTACCTTTTAACTTTATTGTTTACTTGCACTGCATTTAGTTGAAAGATTATGACCGAAAAATGTTCCATGCAAATATAACAGGCTGATTAAGGATTGAGAGACTCACTTTAAAGTGCATGTCATTTAGTAAAACCTTTTGTATCACATTTTTCTACACTGATTTTGTCTTTTTTGTGTTAACACACTTTGAGAGTAAAAAAACTTTGAGGATCTCCAAGACCTTTGACGGCATTTGCTTTGACCTAATGAAACTGTTGTTTCTGAATGGACTATCAGTTCTTGTATATGTTGGGTAAATAATAGACTCTCAGGAATATGTTTATATTACTTCAAAGAATATACAGTATGTGTTTGCCAGCTTTATGGTAGATTGGGTTATCATACTGTGGTACTCATCACCAGAGAACCGTGCAATCAAGAGCATAAAAAAACATCACTCTCAATGAGCCTAACTGTATTGTCCAAACTCTGGTTGTTTTAATTTCAACCACCTCTAATGCAGTCATAAATCTTCAGCTCTAATCACCATCACACTGTTGTCGTTCCATGTAACATGACATGAGCATGCAGCATTATGCAGCTGCTCTTCATATGATTCTGGTGACTGTCAATATTGAGTCTTGATGTTATCTGAGAGAAAACAGAAATTAGTTTGCTCTACCTCTGCACTTTGCTCCTCCCTCTCCTCTCTCTCTCTCTCTCTCTTTCTCTCCCCATCCTTTCCCGCTCAAGTCACACCCCTGTCAAACCCCACTCCTCCTCTTCTCTTCTTCCTACCTCATCTCACACACCCCTCCCTTCCTCTGTCATACCCAGTTAGCTTTATCAGCCTTGTCACTCTCTCCTCTCCCTCTTTCTCTCTCTTCATCTGTCTTAAACCCTGTGTGCTTGTGTGTGCTTGTGTGAGTGTGTGTGTGTGACAACATGAGTTTGCCTGTGAACTCAGATTATCTATCTTTGGAGAAGATAGCTCGGTACCGCCACGCCTGCTCCAACGGCTCACCCTACGCCACCAACAAGCCAATAGACATCAAACCTCGGGGCAGGAGAGGGTATGAACGCTAGCTGGGACTGACACTGTCCGTGGTTTGTTGATGTTGACACCTTCACCTGTGGTAACACCTTTATTAGTGTTGTGCCAAGTATTTGCTGGGTTTATCTTTGTTTGTGTGACTATCCTTTGTCTTATTTTAACAGTTTAATGCTCCCAGATGTTAATTAATGTCAACTTCCTCTTCTTTTGCTGTTTACATTTAGTTTATAGCCAATGTCTGTCTGCATGGGAAAAAGATAAGCCGAAGAAATTGAAGTTGTTGCATAAAGTCAGGTGGAAACTTGATAAAACTGGGAATCATTGAACCTTTCTTTGCTCATTTGCATGTTTGGATGTGTGAAGATTTCTAGAACTGTCTAAATGTGTAATGTTCGATGGCTTGTTGTTTTGTTTAAACCCTGTTGCAGCTGCGGTGCACCTGTTTACTCTTCTAAACTCAGTGTTAGTCCAAAGTGTGTGCCACATTGTGTACATGTTTGTGAGCCTCTGTTTACTGCGAGAAGCAGCTATTCTGCTTTTTCAAAGAGCAAGGTAATTGATAAATAAGCAGTCATCGTCCACGGCATCAAGTTGTTCAGGAGGACGGGTGCATTCACTAACCAGAGCAGAGTGTCAGCTAATCATCAGAGCACTCTCTATTCATTAACGTTTACCCAGAGTCTTGTGAGGTCCATTTTCATCTGCATTTCTACGTTTCTCTGACTAATATGTACCTGCTGACCTCAGTCAAAAATATAATGGGCTGCCATGTAATGCATGTCTCTCCCTTTTGTCTTTCTGTGAGAGAGTGTGCACAACAGAAACAATTTGTTGTTCCTCCTGTTGTCTTAGAATATGAAGCAACAGTAATGGCTGGTGTGGTTTGTAGACATAGATATGGATGGGGCCCTGTCAATACTGTGGACCAGCCATCTGTGCTCACTGGTTAAGTGCTATTTATATCAGCATTTACTGAGCCTGTTTATCTGCACCATGCTTCATGGTAGAGACCTTTTTTTTTCTGAACAAAATCAATAATTTTGTCAGTTACTGTGGTCACATCATCGTTGAACCTCAATTTAAAACAAAAATTCCAGTCATTCAACCACTAGGTGGCAGTGGTGTCTGTCTGCTGAGTTGCACAGCATTGGATTGAATAGTTGTTTTTTTATGTCTTTTAAATTCATGAAGTAATGTCTATAAGATGGTGAAGCACTTGAGAGTTAAAGAAATGCACTCACTAACCATAGTATTATGAACACCCGTGCAATTTAGTGCAATTCTATCCACACAAAGCACCCACATTTTCAGTTTATGTTGACAGAGTCAGATAGGTTAAGTTGTGATGATTGTTGTTGAAGTCTTAAGGTGCATTATATAATGAGGTGTCCCTAATATTTTGTGTCCCTAAAGTTTGTTGTTAGAGTACTTATAAATGACATGTAAGGCACACCTCTTGATATAACACTCCAGTATTGGCAGTCATGTCTCCAGCTGGAAAACTGCACAATGGTGGTTCACTTTAATCGCTTTAGACTGCGAACTCTTGCCACTTCCTCCCCTTTCTTTTTACCTCGTGTTTGATTTTTTCCAGTGTCATCATAGTCACTGAAGCCTGCTCTGTCATGTCTCTCAGGGTCTGTGCTGCTGCTGCAGTCTCTGCCTTTGCTTTTCATGTGTGGACATAGAACAGAAAGGAAGTGTGCTCTCCCTTGAATTTAAACTCTGCACATGGAATAGCAGGGCGATCTCAGATCAGAATCATACCACCAAATATAACTCAATGCGTGAAATAGTTTACTCTGTTGGAGGAAGGTGGTCCTGACTAAATCGGACCTGTATTGTGTCCATTATGAATTAGCGATTTCCTCTTGTATTTATTGTTTGATTGATCTTCTTTTGGTTGCACAGACTGCTAAAAATACTGTGTATACAAGAGTGTTTTTTGGTGTTTAGATGGTTTCCTTTGGTTGAGTCACTTCGTCAAAGAGTCAAATTCCTAGCTCAACAAGTTTTTGCTTGTGTGTTGCACCTCTGCTTCCTGGAGAGGGCAGCACTGTAGTGAAGTCAACCCTCAGAGCTGGTATGGGGGGTTCATAGAAGACAGCAAAAAGAGGTAAACAAGGAATAATAGTGTGCAGGTGTGCTGATCTGTTTATGGAAATTTGCTTTGGCATCTAAAAAAATCGTTGTCGTGTGGTCTTGAATATTCTCAGTTTGGAACTAGAATAAATAATAGTTTCATAGCTCCTGTTTTTAAGTTTTCTTTTGTTTTAACATTTAAGATGAAAGTGCTGGTGGTCTGCTGGATTTTCAGTTTACTTATGGAAACTTTTCTCCGCTAATGTTCTGTCTCTGACTATATGAAGGTGAAAATAGTGTGAAAATAAGATGAGTTTCGATGATCAGACCAAGCTATAAACCACAGTATTCTACAAGGTTTTACTGACAGCATTACTACTGCCTATTAACTTGCTACACACCCTTAAATGGACTGAATATTTTAACATTTTAAGCCTGTGCTGTAAAGCAGCTGTGAAGTCTGAGGAGTTGCACTGACCATGAACCAGTTAGGGAGAAAAGGATTCAAGGGTGTCTCATGTTAATTTGTATTCATCCATTTTCTATGAAACTTGAAACTGACGTACACATGATGATATTGAAGGAAGCCATCCTTTAAATCGATACATGGCTTCTCAGCTGATATAACCTACTGTAGATGGGCAGCTCTGGACCTAGTTGTTGCTTTTTGAAACCCAAAAAGTCGTTTGCCTTGACGAGGTGCATGTTTTGCGCTGATTTGTCATTCGTACACACACCGCTTCATGTAAGTGCATTTACATGTGCGTGTACAAGAAATTAACATATGACATCCGCCCGGCTCTCGCCTCAGGTCTGCATCCTTTCCTCTGTGACATAAAAGCACAGACGTAATTTACTCTGAAGCATCTGCAGCGGTGAAGTGGATGTAGTATAATCACTCACTGGTGCAATAAGCTATTCATTCTTCTTGAACAAAGGAGAGGAGTCCTCAGACTGATGTCACATTTTGGTTACTTACGTCTATGGCCAGCTGCACTATTGATGACATGGAAATATTCCCACTGCTTTGGAGATGAGAAGCCTGGGATAACACATGCACCAGTGGTCTAATTTTTAGGTTACATGTGGTGTGTATTTTCTGGCTTTGTTGCTCTTGGTTTGAAGTTCGTACCTCTTGGAGACACAGTTGGGCCGCAGCTGTGTTTTGTCCTACTTTTAAACTCTGCCACAGAGAAGAATTGACAAAACAATAACTGTCTGAAGGGTAAGCACATGATATATATGCAGAGTAATGCTTAGTAATGGTTGGTAATGACCCTATTTAATCAGGCACTGACAGAGACATCACATTTGTCTGTGTAAATAGGTTAAAATTTTAATTCTTTATTAGGTGCTGCGCACAAACTGTTCTGATATTTACATCCCCTCACATTTGTCTCCTGTGCTTTTTTTTAAACATTGATTAATTGTCTCATATATCATTTCCAGTCTGGTCCTGGAACATAGCACAAGCTGCACACGACACGTTTAGTGCACACAGAGGTGCGGTTTCTCTCTTGGCTTTACTCGTACCTGAGTGATCCACAAACCTGTCTGCCAGGTAGAATGTTAGCTCCTTCATCCATCTCTGTCATCTCAGCTCCACATGCAGACTTATATGAGATACTAACATCGTTATTATTCAATTTTACAGCTAGTCTGGTGCTCTTAGAGTGTCTTATTAGAAAAATGAGAAATAAAAACCAAAATAATCGGATCTTTCTCTGTGCATTGAGAGACATGATATCCTGTTAAGGTCGACTGTAGTAACAGGCTGAGAAAGGTTCACTGTGTTCACACAAGTTATAACTGCATGCAGTAGATTTATCATTATCATTCATACATAATAATTATATTAAAGACAAGCTGACAACTTACTGAGATATAACTTAATATGCTGTTTTTTTAAAGTGTCTCCTTAAAATTATGAGTTACTTTCAGATATTTTCTCGACATCTCCTCAGTCTCACTCTTTTACTTTATCTTTACGATGCCCCCTTTCACTAAGTTGCCTTTGTAGAGGCCTCTCCTGGCATACTTGACCTGTAGTTTTAGGTTACTGTGGCAGCCAAGTGATTGACATTTGAGACGATTGTCAGGATTGCTGGGCAGTACAAGTCCCGCCCTTCAAAGAATTACTACTACCATAACAACTCCTCCCACTCCAGACATACCCAAGCAACAGCTCAAGGGAACCAAGAGACACAGAGAGAGAAAGAGAGAGAGAGAGAGAGAGAACAGGAGAGTCATGTAGCTGAAAGAGAGGGACTCAGTTGTAAAGAAGGAGCAAGAGAGACTGACTGAGAAAAGGAAGGAAGGAAGGAAGGAGAGGATAACGAGCACTGGAGGAAGAGGGGATCCTATTTCCAGCAGTCAGGGGAAAACAGAGAAAAAGGGGAGACCTGAAAGAGAGAAGTGGTGTGAGAAGGAGTGACAGAGTGAGCACATGGCTGGATTAGGAAATAGGAAGATCACAAGCTGATCTGGCAAGAAAGATAAGCGCAAGTGAGAGAGAAGAAGAGAGAGACAAGGAGAGAGAGCAGAAAAAAGAACCACCTACTGTCAAACGGCGGAGGTTGAAGAAGAGCGGCAGCAGTGTGGAATAATACTGGACAGAGGTTGGAGCTGACTTACCTGGATCACTTCAAACCAGGTCTGAACACGGCGGAGGAAAAGGAAGAAGAAGGAGAAGAAGGAGAAGGGCTCCAGGTGTTGCGGAAGGAGTGTGCGTGTTTGCAGATGTAATGTGTGTGGATGTGGAAGGTAAAGTCTGACCATGAGTATCATCCTGAAGCCACGGTCACGCTCTACCAGCTCGCTGAGGAACACAGAGGGAATCTGGTAAATAAGACAGGGAACTTTGCTCTTCGAGACATGTTTGCTACCTTCACTTAATCCTGTTGTATGTGTGTGTAAGTGTATGTGTGAGTGTGTGTGTGTGTTTGACTTTGTTTGCCGCCAGCTGTTTGAAATACCTTTCCTCTGGCTCACTTGCTTAGTTCAGAATACCTCCTTTTTGTTGTTGTCCTTGTTGGCTCGTTTAGGGAATCTTTTAAATGTCATTTCTCCTCTTTGCTCGTAAAATATTCCGTCTCCAGTGCCTGCTGTGTCCTGTAGATAAGTCACTCTCTTCCTTTGTCTGAGCAAGCCAAAGCCATGTTCTGTGGACAAATTAGCCCAGTTCTGTCCCTAACACCAGAGCATTTAGTACTTATTAGAGTAGCTCAATAACGTGACACATGACCCTCAAAGTGCTCTGATTAGATTTCACTCTCTTTTAAGCTATCAATTTTAACGCTAGATTGTAGAGCAGCAAAGGCATCACTCATGGAGGAATAGTGTCACTCTATGTGTCCTCCAGTCTGCACGTGGCTCCAGATAAAAGCAGGATGCATAGTGCAATGCCAGGGGGCACAAACAGCAGCTTTGTCCTCCCCCCTCTTGTCTCCTTCCTTCTCCAGTCTCTGCTTGTCCTTGCTTGTCAGCACCCATTCCCAACTAAAGAAAGTGCCCTGTAGCTTTCCCAGTGGAAGTTAATATTCACAGGTTTTCCACAGTAATAGTCCGAGGCAGGGCTGAAAAAGGATCACAACAACGTTAGAAAGTGTACACAGTGTTTGTTGAGAGAACGGTCGCCCTGGCAGCATGTGACCGATCCCTGTCGGACCTCTCTGCAGGGTTCACATTGTTCTCACATTGTCAGTTTATTAATCTGCTCCCCAGCAGGACGTGACGCTTGTGTGAAATGGAGACATATTAATTAGGTCTTTGAGGGGTTGTGGCTTTGCCGATCACAGATGTGGCCATGTGGTGTCACACTCACACACACATAAATCTGACATCAGAGGTGGATCTGACTGCTGGTTGTAGCGTTGCATGTTAAAAGCTGAGAATCTGGCCTTGTTTGGTTTGCATGAGCCATCTTCTTGAATGGCTACCAAAAGCAGTGCTCAGCTGGACAAAGCATACCGCCTCCTCCATCTGTCCTGCCTGCATATCTTCTGTTATTTACAGTTTGATCTAAGCTTTCTTCGCTAATTCTTCTCAGGCGAGTGCGTGGCATTATTAAAATATCAGAGATACAGTAGATTTGTACCTGTATCACTTAAAAACATCAAAGTGTGTGTAGTATTCCAGCTGGTTTTGTCAGGGTGTGTGAGTGTGCAGTGTATGCATGCAGAGAGGGGGATAGTGTTATCTCCTTAAGTCTGTTAAGTCTCCAGAGAGTTGCACAAGTGAAGCACCTGTGTTTGTTTTTCTTAGCTTAAGTTTCTCACAGAGTTTGTATCTTTATTCACCCGCATGAGTGCTTGTGTGCTCGTAGTTTTACGTATTTGTGTATTTAAGACTTTGACATGGTCTGGGTGTGGGACATACCCCCCGCCTGTCCAAACTCAAACAGAGTCCACTCCGCCCACAGCCCTCTTAAAGCAGCTTTGTGTGCACAGACATTTAAGGATCCATCAGCTTGTCAGGTTGAGCTTATGGAAGGATTTGGGGGGGAAACCAGATGTTTGTTTAAGGCTGCATTTATTTCACACCTTTCCCATCTTTAACACTCAGAGTGATGCTTTGAGATAAAGTGAGGGGAAGGGATTTTGAATACAAGTGTTTGTATCTGGTCTCTGTTAGAGCACCGTTAGGCATTTAAGACTGTAAATGTTGAAGGTTATCTTGCTTCTCATACGACCAGACAGCGTGCAAGTTATCCAACATTTGACCTTCAGTAATCCAGGCCTAAGATGGTGAATAGCTCTGAAAATAGTTTCATAGTTAAGAAGACCATATGTACGTAGATGCTGCTCTGCTTTGAGCTATTTGACCTGAAATGATGCTACATCGCCATGGTGACCTCTTAGTAAGTCTTACATGACTGAGTTTTTTGAAAGGTTCAGTGACGGCGGACACTAAAGCACTGACACGACTTGGGGAAAGGATTCACTTAGCTTAGTGTGACATAGCAAGAAAAACCAGTAGCAGGAAGGAAGAGAGCGGGAGACAGTGCAAACACTGTAATAGATTCTAACTTCATACAAACAAAAGCCTACGCTTTTTATTGCAGCTAGCTGTGCAGAGCCAAATCCTGTTTATTAATCAAAGGCTGCTCTTTAATGTAGGCAATAAAATGTGAACAGACACGAAAAGTCAACAGCTGACATGACATAATCATCTTCAGTTTATCTGCTAGAAACCAAATCTGCCTGTGTTTTCCAGTTAGGGAGTGTTAATTCAATGTGTGTATGAATGGCTGTTTTTCTCTCATGTATATGAACCCCATGACTAAAAGGAGGTTTGTTTGAGTGTGGTGCCAGATAAAGAGAACATGTCTGAGTTATCAGCAAGTGGTCAGTCACTTATCTGCTCGGCCCGACTGCCCTGTGGGTGCAGGCCTCTTCACAACTCTGTTATCTCTATCTCATGTTTCACGGTGCTAAGCTTTGGTTTGGCTCTTTGGGCTTTCCATACAAGAAGACAAGAAACAGTGTTAAGAATTAGAGTTTTATAGGTATGAATGTGTGGCCTTATAAAGACAATTTCTGGCTGGGATGATGACAAGCATGTGTAACAGCAGTGCAGCATTTACTTGCAGTCTTTTTAGTCTCTTTTTAATGTCACTCTACTAACTCTAGGCTGGACGCATTTTCGTCTCTACTGAGCTAGTCTGTTTATGGATTGTCTTTGACAAATTAGTTTTGTTGTCGATGTGTAACAGCTGAAGTTCAACTCTTGGTCACACTTTATTTGACGCCTATCTCTGTAACGCATTATAAATATATGTATAATGCGTTATAATCACGTTATAGCACTGTATAACTATAGTTATAAACACTCATAAACGATCATAATGCTTCATAGCAATAATCATAACACACTATAATGTCAATGTCAATGTCACATTTATTTATATAGCACATTTATAGGACAGGCCAGACATAGTGCTTTACAGGAGAAAAAACATAAAATAATAAAAGCTACAAGTATGGCAACAAAGCATTTTATCATGACTTACAAGGTCAGGTATTATATTGTGTTATAACTGTTAACAACTCACTGACAATGCCCACATAGATATTGCAATGCAGCTGTTGTTAACAGTTATGACACATTATAATACCTGACCTTGTAAGTCATCATAAACGGCTTTATAATGTATTACGATTATTGCTATCAAGCTTCATTATATATTATAACTATAGTTATACAGTGCTATAGCGTGATTATAACGCATTACACATATATTTATCATGTGCTATAGCGATAGGCATCGAATAAAGTGTTATTCAACTTTCTGTCTTAGAGACTTGACAACAAAACTTGAGTTAACTTGACTGGATTTGATAATGTACTGTATTTTTATGCATGTGGCACCTTTATTCCAGAACTAACCTTAAATGGTTTTATCTAGTAGGTTGTAGATTTAGCAGAAAAGATACAAAACCTTCATTAACCTTCAACAGTCTTGATTCAGATCTGATTCGAAAATGTATAAGATTAACTAGGCCCTCATTTTTTAAAGCTTTGCATCCCTGAAATGCGCAATAAATTACATGTATATGGTCTGAGAACATATAGTATTTGATATGATTATTTCAAGCCGCATATTTCAAAACCTTCATGCCACATAACAGTTGTTTTGTTTGAAGTTTCTAGTGGAAAGTGCACACCTGTAAAGCAGCAGTTTTTTTTGTGATTTTGCTGAACTGTAGTGTGTTGTCGTCTTTGGTCTTTGTTCTCCTTTCTGTCCCGGGTTTCTGTTTTGTACTTAGTACCCGGTCAAGGTTACCAGACACAAGTTCGGGATCACATACCTACACTCCCGCTGCATGCAGTCCCTTCAGTGCTCATAAATAGAGACACTTGAATGCCACATGCACACACACACAGTGTTGACATGTCTTTCCTTGTCCTTTCTCTGTCTGCTCCCCTTTCTGTCCTCACAGCTTTCTAAAATGAGTTTGAGTGTCATCTTCCCCCTCTCTGCCTTAACACCTGGCTCTGTATTGACCAACATTACCCGACTCTTCACGAACACATCTGTGACTCGTTTTCTACAAATATTTCTTCTTCAAATTATTTCTACATTCTAGCAAAAGTTTTGGCACTTTTTAAAGATTTGAAGCATTTCTTGTTCTTGTTCGTTTTCGAACACTTTTAGATGAGACAGCAATATTAAGT
This sequence comes from Xyrichtys novacula, assembly GCA_962446985.1. Classification (NCBI taxonomy): domain Eukaryota; kingdom Metazoa; phylum Chordata; class Actinopteri; order Labriformes; family Labridae; genus Xyrichtys; species Xyrichtys novacula. The sequence continues at coordinate 18,268,139 of OY660875.1, read as the reverse complement.
TTACAACCTATTGTCTTCTACATTGTTTGTGATTTATGTCCCTCTGGACTTCATTGTCAAACAGAGCCTTACTCACACTACCCCAGCTGGTCATTCATCTGGGACACTGCGGCTCTGATCACTGTCTCTAGTGTTTCTCCACACAGCTCTGTTCTGTCAACTCCTGTAGTGCTTATAATTGCCAGGGCTGAAAATGAATGAGTCATTGACCAATAGATTTTAAAGAGAGAGAGAGTGGACAGAAGATGAACAGTCAGAGACACTCAGGGTGGGGTTAAAAGAGCTATTAAAAGAGCCGTTAAGTTTTCAAACACATATATTTCACTCTCCTGTAAAAAGGTACAACACCAATACTTCCTTGTTTATCTCAGGGACCTCGAACCATCGTACATTTCTTGTGTTTTAAGTTGTCCTTTCTGTGTCTCACTGCAAAGACTCTTCATCAACAGAGTTCTTCTTTTTTCCAAACTCAAGCCTGAAACCTTAGTCCTGTGAGAAACTCTCTCCCTGCAGGCCGTCTTTTGTGTTCTCCTGTAACTCTTGGTAATTGACTCTACATTGCTTAACATCGTGTGCCTTCAAGGGTACTGTAACACTCTCATTTCTCATGAGAGATCTGACAAATATTTGCCTGTAGTAATGAAAAAGACTAACAATCAACCCATCAGCCTGTTTGGTTTGCAAAGTCTATAAAAAGTTGTTTTTTCATTGGAATATTGAAAACAATTTTACCTTTACAGACTGAACATCTGTCATCTTCAGGCATGTAAATAGTCCCAGAAAGGCCCGAGTCTTTTTCCTTGAGGTTTACAGCCTACATTCACAAATTGTAGCTCCAAAGAGTTTAATAATCTGTTCATAAAACCGCAGTGTCTGAATTTCAACCCTTACTGTAGAGTTTGAAATCATCTGGAAAAAAGCTGACAGTTATTGGGGGGGGGGGGGATTAGTTATGATGTTTAGCTTTGAAAAATAGAGAGCCAGCTTTGTGGGAGCTTGATAAGTCAGCGTCGTGTGACTTGATTTAATTTGTTGTTGCTGTGGTGAAGTATGTTACTTATTTCCTCTTTGTCCTTTTGCTCATTTCTGGATAATTACACCTAAGTTTTTACATCACCTTTGCTGGTTTAACTCCTAGTTGTTTCTGCCTTTCTGTGACACTGGATTCACCCACCATTTACACCCCACACCCCCTGTGAGGTGCTTTTTTTGTTGCATGTCACAACACAGTCATAAGGGTGAAGTTTTGTCTTTCTTTTTTTTTTTCACTCATGCTTGTGCATCAACGCCCGCTCTTTTGTGTCTGAGCAGGAAAATAAACCACACATCCCCTCTGTGATGTCAGCACTGGTGCAATACCCCAGTGGATTTGGGTACTTGCGAAAAAAACATTTCCGTCATTCCCAAGAGGGCGTGTTTGGGGATTGAACCTGTGAGCATACACGTTCAGGCGCGCACGCACCGTGAGCAGAGCTATGTGTCAGAGGTTTGACTGTGTTCTGTGTAAGCTGTGACGTCAGAGTAAGTGTGATAGTGAATCAGTTGTTAAAACATATGCTGAGTGTGATGTTTCGGCACCTTCACTCCCCTCTCTGTTTGTTATCTTACACAATGTGCGCAGAAAGACACACTTATCGCACACAAAGGAGTAGGAGGACAGATTGACTTGTACTTGTGACGGTGGTGTACATGTCAGTGATGTCAGTCTCACGCCCACGACACACAAGAACAGATGGATCACTTAAGGTGTGCGTTTGCAATGACATTCTTGGGATGTACTACTAAAAAAGGATGACAAAGTGAGGCACATCAATACTCACATATCTGCCATTTTTTTGGCAGGAAGCATGAATGCTATTTTAATTTCCTTCTGAATTACTCAAGGTTGTTAATGGAATGAATGTAAAGATAAATTTTTCAAAAATCCCCTCGCTAACAACTCCTACCATCAAACGACAATAACAGACACAACACTGTTTGTATTTGGTAAGACAAGCATGGCATCAGCAGTGCTTAACATTGTCAAATCACATTGTATTACGCTGAATTGCACTGTGTTGAATCAGATTGTGTTGTATTGCATTTGAATTTTTATTTAGGTGTGTATCTCACTGTGTTGCATTGCTAGTTGCTGCAGATTCATCCTTGATGGATAGGATACTGTACAATGTATAGGGACAAATATCATAAAGGCTTTACACCAGAGATGCCTAACTTTAGTGTCTGGGGTATCGTAATGTATTTCACTGTATCTTACCAAAATTGTACATATAATATCATTGTGTTGTGTAGCTTCATCCCATCATTATATGGTATGGTTTGGTATTGTGTCTGAATTAGCAAGGATGTAGTTGAATACTACCATTTAAGGCTGGGCGATGAGCCGAAAATTTACTGATTCTGAAATTTACGACAATAACTGATGTCATTTTGCTCATATATATTTTATGTCAAAAAAGTAATTAAATCAAAGTTGGTCTTGGGTGTGTGTAGGTAGGCTATGGTCTCATGTCCCTTTAAGACGCTGTCCTTCATCAGAGGTGCGACTCCACCCCATCGAGTCCGTAACAAAGAGGGAAAGACAGGTGAGGAGATGGAGGACGGTTTCAAAAGTTGCAGCGGCTGGAGCGGCGGCTGAAGTAGACAAAGTTAAAGTGGGAAGGGGTGAGCAGCTTGTGGAGTAGTTATCGTCCATTTATCGTTATCGAGGTGAACTGCTCAACATATCATAATATTGATTTGAGGCCACATCGCCCAGCGCTACTACCATTTACTATAAAGTAGTGACTATCGGAACATAGTGTTTAAGGCAGGACAGAGATTGGGGTTTAGTCAACTGCTGAAGTAACTTTCTTAAGTCATTTCAACTCACGTATTACTCTGCTGTGTGTATGTGTTTGTGCATATGTGCATGCATGTTTGTGTGAGACAGAAAGAGCTAGTTGGAGACAGGGACTAGGACAACACATTTGCCCTTTCCCCAGTCATCAGGCAGACGTCCAAGCTATCCCATTCCACAACCAAACCTCACCCTCACTTAGCTGCTGCTCCTCACAGAGATCGCAGAGAGATAACACGGCCCAGAACCATTTAGTTGTTGTGAGAAATATCCCTGGCATGTCCTGTGTGCCTCTGTGGCTGTGCCAGCCATGTTCACATACACAGAGATAAACTTTTTTTTCCTGCAGTCAAAACAATAATGACTTCCTCTCCTTAGAATAACTCGCACAATTGCAAACCATGAATAAAATCCCTATTCTTCACAACATGCAAACTAAACTTGCCAAGCACTCCTAGAAGGGATGAAAATGTTCACTGTTGCCCAAGAGGAGTAATGATAATGAGTGTACTGTTTGTTATCCCTCATACTGTGATGATAAAGAAGAAGGCTGTAGTTAATCTTTATATCTGTTGTTCATACTTTCTTATGACATCCAAAAAGTCAGTCATGAATGTGTAATGCAAATGTACTTTAACCAATTGATCATCAAAACTGAAAATAAGATATAAAACAGGTGGTAGTGCATGATTGGTTGATAATGGATGATCTGTTTCAACTGTGAGGATGATGAGAAACGAGACCTCAGATTTAAGTGTATGGATGTTACACCTCAGGGAATCCCCTCTGACCTTAGTGTCCACACCAGACGGGATTATGGGATAGCTTTAGTGATGGAGCAGATATCCCTGGTGACAGGCGTTAGTCATCACCTTGGTGAACAATCACCTAGGAGACTAAGGAGCTCATCATGACACCCCGGTAGGAGACAGTGTCTCTAGTTATGAAAAGACATTTAGCTGTGAGTCAGTGACTTCGTTCGAGCGAAGGTATTCCCTGCAGCCCTGTGGTCAAATGTAGGCTACTTTTATATTGCTGCATTATCTTTCTTTATGCATCTCTTGACATAATCATCCCATAATCAGACAGATAATGAGGCGCCGTCTGATTATGATTAAAATGGTTAAGATTATGATGAGTCTGTTTACGTCAGCCAGCATATGAGGAGAGTCTATTACTGGGCTCACATGCTCATGCAGCAGACACGTCATGTACAGTGTAAGAATGTCATGTTATGATTTGGGTTTCACAGCTCATCACCAGGCAGCATATGGAAAAAAAAAAAAAAAAAACATTCATGTGGGTTCAGTCAATATGTGCGCAATCTCTGAAGTCATCCAGACCACTACCATGTATTTAACATTCTATAAAGACAGTGATTAAAAAAAAACAGAGAGAGAGATGAGTCATGTGATGCAGCCAGTAGAACAATCTGTTACAGACAGCGTGCTATTAGACAATTTATCCATCCCTGAACATGCAATCTTCATATTTCTCTCAAGTGTTCCTCCTTTACAAGCGAGAAGATCAATCATAAGCCTCAGATTCTGATTTCCGTGTCTTTTCTTTCTGTTTCTCTCTATTTGCAGTTTCGATGTGGACAATGGCACGTCGTCAGGTCGCAGCCCCCTGGACCCGATGGCCAGCCCGGGCTCAGGCCTCATCCTGCAGGCCAACTTTGTCCACAGCCAGCGGCGAGAATCCTTCCTCTACCGTTCGGACAGCGACTATGACCTCTCGCCCAAGTCTATGTCCCGAAACTCCTCCATTGCCAGTGACATGTGAGTGCACCCCATCTGGTTTTTCTCCCTGAACCGTTACCGGCCACACCGTAACACTCTCTATAATGCTGGTGAATTCAATTTTTCTGCCTTCTTGAATCTGTCTCACAGCTTGCTGTTTATTAGAGCAGGTTTGAAAGCTGCCACACCTGCTGTCTTTCGCCCCGATGGGAAGTGTGCATGACCACCAGCAGATTGTGTGGTGTAATATCTATTCTTAGCTTAATGTAGTTGCATAAACAAAGTGGTCAGCCTCAAAGTATCCCCAAGAACACTTTTCAGACTGATTGTTATTTTCACCAAAAAGTTGATTATGTTTGCAAAAAAAATTGCAAGGACGATTGGAGAGATTTTATGAGACGTATTTAATCTGTTTACATTCTGCATTTGTGCAATCATTTATCTTTTATAACACTAACCAGCTGCAATCCTTAGAGCACATTCCTTTTTCCCACATGTTGATGGCTCTCAAGTTACATGTGCTATGCACTACAGGAAACAAATATATTGACTGAAAATATAATGTTTTCAATCCAGCCTGAGGGAAAGACAAAAAGAGAAAAGGATGAAAAATGATGTCCTGCGGTAACCTTACACTTCCTCCTCACTGCTGCTGCTTTTTTTTGCTCTGGAGAAAATACCAATGATCCTTCTCTGACCTACACCCACTCACCAGCTATCCAGTTACCAAGAAAAGATTCTGTAATACTTCAATAGAAATCTTTTTTGAATTTTATTTAAGTATACAACAGAATTTGTTTTAACCGGTTGGAGGCACAGTATAATAACTTAAATACTAATAATTACAACTTTATTTGTATAGCACGTTTAAAAAACAGAAGTTTACAAAGTGTTTTGACATGCAGTCATAAAGCACATGGAGAAAGACAGATAAAAACAAAAAAAAATCATTTTCATGTCATAAGGAACCCAGACAATACAAGAACCATGCAACATAACATGAGACCATGAGGACCAAAATAACAACGTGAAATAGTTAAGAAAAAAGGAAAATGCAATTAAAAGGGGGGACGAAAGTGGAAACAGGATGGTAAAAATAAAAGGCAATATCAACAATGATAATAAAATAATAACAGGTAATCCTTATAATAATAGTAATGATAAAATAGAACAGAAATGAGCTAGAGATAAAACAATAAAAGGCCTAGAAGGTTAATTAAGAAAAGAGTGCAAGTATAACAAAAGCTAAAAAGACAGTAAGGCCGAAATAGGATTCAGGTAAAGGAGATAAGAGAGGACAGATAAAAGATAAAATTATGGTTATTTTTTAGTGAAGTTAAACTTTTACACCAATAATTTGTGCTTGCCAATTTTCTAATCATCAAATCCTAAAATACCCATGAAGGTCAAGGAGGAATTTGTTTTGACAGAAAAAAGAAATCTTTACACAGTTTGGGTCGCCCATTCTTACCTCACAAATAGAAATTTGAAGTAATAATTTTATCCTCGTCTCGTCAGTCAATAGAGACTTCTTCCATCGCTAAGGCAACCTACAGCCTGTCATTTTCCCTCCAAATATGAGGACCTGAGTCCTGCTGTAGAGGCACATGACATGCCTGTGTCTCCTTTTGCCTGACGACGCTCCAGGCATTTCTGTTCGCATGACTGAGAAATCCTGTAGTACAGAACTGTGGGCCAAGAGCTCAGAGTGACTCCAGCACGCTGCTGTGGAGTGAAGAAATGTGGACTGCTGACTGACTCTTGACCGTCATAGTGCAGCACAGAGGTCAGCAGGAGTGTGACTGGATAAACTCCTTTAGCAGGGATTGAATGAGTAATACTCTCTCAGTGAGGCTCGTAAACTCTTCATACTGCAAGAGGCATGTTTGTAATATTCACACGTGAAAAATTAGAAACAAGTCAGAGTCCAGTCAGATAAACAAAAGGCAGTATAAGCATGAAAAATAATCATGTCCTGATCATTGTTTAGTTGAAGGGAAAGAAAGGGGAGAAGAGGGAGAAAGAGCAGCAATTTGAGGGACATTACCTTTTGACAAGAATAGAAAGCTTCAAGGTTTTGTGGTGTCCTTGCAGTGAAAATGTCTTTGGAGATACAGGAAGCTACATTCACTAAATTACTTTATGTGTACTGAGGGGAGCTCCCCAGTAAATCGCTCCCTTTTGTTGCAAAAACGTCTAAGCCTTACAGTATGGATGTGTCTCAAAAAGCGCATTTTAAAATTTTCTCCTGTGTATTGCAAAGAGTTACCACGCTGCACAAAGCATTCTGGGATTCCTGGCATCGGTTATCAAGAGTTTATCCGATTTAGTCAAAACCATGCATTTAAAGTAAACAAAATCATACTATGAAGTAAATAGAGATTATGAAGTGTTGGTTTTGTTGAAAAGACTTTCAGACAAGTGCAGTGAAGCAGCTAAAGTGGGCAGGTGTCTCTCTGTGTCCCGACCACTTCTGGTCGAGTCTGTACTATTAAATTGTTCTTAACCTTTTAAACATCGAGTGTTTGGGCCTCAGCTGGTTTCCGACGTGATGATAGGACATGACAAAATGATGGAGTGCACCAGACACACTGAGACTAATCTAATTTGATAACCCTCCCTCCTCCACCTCCTGCCCCCTTGGCATTTCCAGATTATGAACTACTGTGACCCCCTGCTGTCTAATGTCAGTAAACTATCCACTTCTACCTTGACACTAAAGCTGCTTTCTTTGTGTCTTTCAGTCATGGTGACGATATGATTGTAACGCCATTTGCACAGGTGAGTGCTTGTGTTGTGTTTGTTGATTCATATCATTTGGACATTGGTGTTTAATTTGATCTAATCTTTTAATCCTAATCTGCCGTGTCATTTTCAGGTCCTCGCCAGTTTGAGAACCGTACGGAACAACTTTGGTGCATTAACTAATTTACAACAAGACCGAGCGTCCAATAAGTAAGTTTTAAACTTCTAGAAATGATATTAACCAAAATTTACCTCTGCCCCGACAGGTGGATTGATTAAATAAAGACAATGATGCACACACCAATCTTTGATCAGTCACTTTATGACTAAGAGATCATCCACATGCTGCTCCTGCATCATTTATCCAGTGCTCTTCAGACTGGATTCAAGCCCCCTCTGCTGTTCATATGAAGAACTACAACAACAGTAGTGAATAGTCAGCTGTGTTAAAGTGTTCTCCTGCACTCTTAGTAATTCGGAGAGTTTTGAGTTAACACAAATGAAGGGAAAAGATTTAAAGGAAACTGTGTGTTGTTTTGGGGGAAAAATGTCTAAGTGTTTGTGTTTGATTCCCCCATGACAGAAGATCACCTATGTGTAACCCACCCCCCATCACCAAGACCACCTTTACGGGTATGTACAAAGCAAGACAAGCATGATGCCCTTCTTTCTTTGTGTGTGTGTTTGTGTCCATGTCTGTATGTGTGTTTACACATGTGTTAAACCAGTGTCAGTGGTATTTATGTATTCCAGAGGACAGCTTAGCTTTTGCCTAATTTATAGGATTCATTCTCGGTGTTGAATGACAGGTTAGCAACTGATTTCACAGAAAGTAATGCAGCTGTAAGTATTCTATACAAACAGTAAAGTTTGATGTGAGCACATAGGACTACTAAAATCAATATGATGCCACTTTAGTTATTACAGTGATGTTTTGTTTCTCCTAGGATGTGATGGAAAAGGCAGTTTAAAAAACATGAACCTAACGTTCACCATAGTCTTGATACAAGCAGAGACAAGAGGCGGGATTTGAAAGCTGGTCACCTGAAGCAAAGGAATGGACAAAAGAAAAGGCAAAAAATAACTATAAAACAAGTGATTCACCTTTTCTGCTTTCATGTGTGACTAAATGAGCTCACAGATCACCATCCAGTCTTTTTGAGTATTCTGATGCCTTGTAACCACTAGAGTAACTTTGTCTTCTGCAACGCCCCTTCTTACCATCTTTAAGATAGTCTGGAGTGAGGAGCACAGTGTGTGGCACAGACAGTCCAAGCTGGATAGAATAGACTTGTCTTTTAAGCTGTATCACTGCTTGTTACCCATCTGTTGTTTACAGAAAATACCTTTTAAACCCTAATATTAATGATCTATTGGTAATGTATTTTAGTAACAGTATCCCTGAAGTACAAGCACAGACACCCACAGCTTCTTATAAGCACACACATACTTGTTTGTTGTAAATAAGGTGCTTTTACTTACGATTATTGCAAATCTTGAGGAGGACAGATTAGTCAAAGAGTGTAAACTCGCTTTCTTTCCTTAAATGTCTCAGTGTTGGTCCTAAAAATAAACCATATTCTACATGACCTGCTTATGGGTGACAAAAAAAGTAGTCACTCTGTGGTTTATGAAGAACACAATCATACTGGTGATCTTCCATTATGCTATAAACCGGTGACAGCTGTGAGTCATGTGCATTGTTGTGTGGGAATAATGGCGACTTGAGATGCAAAAGCTTGTCGACATTAACTCATCTCTCAGATAAAGGATATATCAGGAATATGATCAGAGATTTATTTGTGTATCATTTAATAATGAGCATGAGTGAGTTAAATAAGGTTTACATTTAGGACTCTTAGCTTTTTCTTCATTGTCTTATCCTGCCTCATTATTCCGTCATCAACACTGTGAGTGATTTTTCACACACAGTGTTAAAAATCACATGCTAGTTAGCTAGAGAGGGCAAACACACATTTCAAAATCTAGTGTAAGGTTTGTAAGCTTTTATTTGTATTCTGCATATAAGGTTGGATATCATTACAGAGGCCATGACTTAAGTACTGCTGACTTTTCCTTTGTTTCATTATTAAATTATATTTTTGATATGGAAACATCATGACTTAAGGTATCAGGCTCTTGATTAAAAAAAAAAAAAAAGTTTCATGTAAACTGCCCAGATCTTTTTATTAAAACTCTGGATAGTCAAACATAGCTTTGTATAAAACACTACTCACAGAGAGCAATACTATTCAGGCAAAGTAAAAACAGTTTATGAGTATATTTTAGTTTAAATCTTTAGTTGACCTTTGAATCCTTAGAAAATAATGATACAGATAATTTTACTCTGTCGGGGCGGCTGTTGGCCTCTTGGTTTCATTGCAACCCATGTTAAGAGGCTTCAGTCCCCATCATGCTTATCACAGTCATGTCATTCCCCCTCTTTCCTTCCCTCTATTTCCGGTCCTATCAATAAATAATCTAAAAAAAAAATATTAACTTAATCTTTAAACATGGAAAAATAGGATAGTGTATGATACTTTTATAACATGAAGTTTATAGTCAATATAATGCAAAACCGTGTAGTGAACGAGTTGCTCTTGAGTATATTTTATGTAAAAATAGTCGCGATAATGAACTGATTCTTCAGCCCACACATTTTTGTTCAGTGTTTTTCCCTTATTTATTTAACCTCTTAATCTGTTTAATTTTATACTTTAATTTTAGCAGGGGGTAAAAGGTTAATACAGACAAAAATTAACCACCACCACTAATACTTACTCATTTAGCCAATCAATTGATAGCAATATAGAGGTGTTTTGTTTTCTTCACCTCAGCTTCTGCTCTTTCCTTGCATCTGCACTTCTGTCATCTTTCCCACCTCCTCCTCCTCTTTCATCTTCCTCTCTTCACAGTCCTACTTCACTGTCAAGCTGTTCCGGTACATAGTTTGGCTGCAGCCCTGTGTCTGTGCAGCAGAGTGGCCTCTCTGAGCGCCGGTGTCTGATGTCGCACTAAGCATGAGAAGAATGTCATTGACGTCAGTGCAGTTGCTGTCAGAAAGAGTAGCACCCCAGCCACCGACACCACACCAGGGATAAAGACAGGGAGAGAAAGAAAGAAAGAAAGAAAGGGAGACTGAGAGACAGAAAGGGGTGAGAGACACAGAAAGGAGACAAAAGAGGGGTGGAGGGCGGATGTTGAGTGAGGAGCAGAGGAAACGAGGAGTGTGGGAGAGGAAGGGGAGTTATGGAAGGAAGGAGTGAGGGGAGAGATGTGTCAAAGACAATGGAGCGGGAGAAGGGGGATATAGTGGTGAAAAGGAGATGACCAGAGAGGTTGAGAGGTGATTTGTGGCTGTGTTTATTTATTGATGTGCCCTGCACTGATAGAAAAGTGATCTGCTGATTTGAAAACATTACACATAATGCAGTATTGTGGTGGTACCTTTGACTAAACTGTAAAAACTCTTTTTAAATATACCTCGCTACATCAAAACTACACATGCAGCCCAGAGCTATAAAGGCTGCTCACTGAACAGGTGGAATAATAATTTTGTTGAATGAAAATTAAAGAAAGAGCAGCATTTTGTCATTTCAGTTGAGTATTTTCAAAAGGCAGAACTCAAACTGGTATTTCAAGCTAAACAGCCTTTTATGATTGAATTAGACACATGTGTAGCTTGATCTGCCATTGTTTTCTCTGTCTGTGTAATTGAATTACAGCTGATCACAGATTACATTGCATTAAAAGCTTGTGCTTTTCCAAATTAGTCAGGGCATCAATATTAATCAGCTTCTGACAAGGTGACACTTTCTTTTAACAAAGGCTGGCATTGAATGGAGAGTGTCTTCAGCTCCATTTCTCAGAACGTTATAAATACTTTGATTGAGGGATTTTTCACACCATCACTCCTCCATCTTTTCCATATCTTCACCTCCACCTTTTTGTATACTCCTGTACACAGCCATATCAGTATGCAGAGCCCATATTAGCATGATTGCACACACAGTATAGGAAGCTCCCAGCTTTATCTTCAATCCACTTTGACTCCAGTCCGTGTTTTGTCGCCCTCTCTTCCCCATCCACAGTGCAGTCCTCTCAGGCTTTAGGTACAGCTTGGGGAGAGCAGCACGTTTGGCTACCAGGGACGCTGAAGCAACAGCAGCCCACCCCCTATTCACACAGCATCTATAGGAAACACTATCTAACACACACACACACAGACACCGGATTATACCTTCGCTCCCCGGATGCCATGGATGTTTCTCATTGACTGAGAGGCAAAGGAGACAAAATCAGGATGTGTTTTGGTTAGCATATCGTCTGGTGTGAGTGTGAGTGTGCGTGTGAATGTGTGTGCGTCTGTGTGTGTGTTTGCATGTGTGTGTGTGTTAGCGTCAGTATGTGTGAGATGTCTTGGTATTTGTCAATCATGTCAGAATGCAGTGAACAATCTGGTGTTTGTTTAGTGTTGGACAGTATTGAAATTGATCTTGCCTGCCTCTAAGCCGTTCACTGGATCCTCTTTTTCACCATCCCTGTCTTCCCTCCATCCCTCCTATGGCAGATATGGGCCTGCTAAGCAGACTGCTCTTCATCTTGCTTCATGACTGGAATTACATCTCCCTCATGAATGACAGCTTAAACCTTATACAGCTAGATCGCTGACTGTGATATGTGTGTTGTGTATGAGGGAGACTGTCTTTTTTTTGCTGTTGCTCCTTTTTGCCTCAGCTGTTCATGTCTTACTAATAACACGCGTTTGGACAGCCATAACTGACTTGGGTGGCTGTTTGCCATCCATCCCCTGCACCTCTGTTCCCTGGGATTGTATTTGACTTAAAATGAAGGATCCAGGACTTGAGCTCTAAGACTGCTCTGGAGGTTTCTTTCTTTGCTACAGCTGACCTGTGACTGCTCATCCGTGGGTTAGGATACAGGACAACAAAGGCCCTCCTCCCAGGCCCCCACAGCTGGCTCACCTGTTCAGTATGAAGAGTCACCCATGTGTCTACTCGGGGTATCCCAGCTTGGCTGTATGTGGGGTGGGAGACCCCGGGCCTGGGCCTTCCACTAGCCCTCTGAAGCGGGCCCTTACTGACCCCTTGCCCTCCTGTCTTGCCCCTGCAGAGGAGGCCTACCAGAAACTGGCCACCGAGACCCTGGAGGAGCTGGACTGGTGTTTGGACCAGCTGGAGACGCTGCAGACAAGACACTCGGTCAGCGAGATGGCTTCCAACAAGGTAAGGACAACCAAAAAGTTTACACCTTTTAATCAGACTGTGCAGCATCTGTTGTTAAAGCTTTTGGTTGTTTGTGTTGAGACTTGAAATGCCCACTCACATGAAGGAGCTGTCACCCAGGATTTAATATGCTGTGTCTGTTTACAGATGCAATGAGGAAGATGTGCTCGTAATCTTGTTTGCATAATTTATTGCATTATTTTATTGCAGTAATGTAAATACGTCTGGCTACTGTTACCGCAGTTTGTGAGACATGTGCATACTGTACACTGGCCTCAAACTAAAGGTTGCAGTATGATGAATGAAATACCATAAAACAAGTTTCTTGTTAAGCTGGTTGCTTGAATCTTTATTTTGGGGCTTGTCTTTCCTTTTATTAATGGGAACAATCTGAGATAACCAGAAATTACAGGGAAAATTTTGATGAAACAACATACAACAAATTAGAACCTCAGCTGCCACTAACAATACCAGGTGAGCCACACTGCTACTGTATAATCAATGTTTTTTGCATGTCACAGAGTTATTTTGTGGTATCCAGAACACCTGATATTAACAGTGGATATGAACAGGACGGTGCAGGCAGGTGAACCTATAGTTAATATTTTGTGTGGCTTTATTTTATGGATATAATCACTGGATATATGACGTGTTTTACATCCAACATAAAGGAAATTAGGTGTATTGCTCAAGGACAGGTTAAAATGATAAAGATAAAGATAAAGCACTGTTACATGATAAGATATTATGTGATTTGAGTTTATCTAGTATTGCATTCAAGAGTAATTCCTCTATTTCTGATTTGCCCCAATGCAAAAAGCTTCTTCCCCTATTCATTTGTTGAGTTTATAATTCACAGTAGTGACTATTTGAGCCCCCACTTCATTATTTCTACAGCCTTCAATTAGTTTTCATATCAGCTTTTTGTTTATGTTACTGTCCATATTTAATGCCCTATGCAGCAATCAGCCATCACAGGACATATTGGTCTATTTGTGTTGTATTGGCGATGTGTGTTAGCGATAGCATCATCATGCAGGCAGCGAGTTGTCTTGTGAGCATGCTCAGTTGCCCAGAGTGTGTGTGTGTGTGTGTATAAAGGGGAGGCTGCTGTGCTGCTCTGAATGCTGATCAGCTCTCGGCTCTGGTGATGTCACACTCTGTGATGTCACAGGAGGGGGGACGAACCAGGGAGAGGCGAGAAAGACAAACGGACAAAGAAACACGACAACACGCACATTCACCTCTGATTTCACCGCAATCACATGCATGACCAGGGCGTCTGTCTCATTCAGTGAAAAGAATAGGGGGGAAAAGAAAACACTGACATGCAGTACCTCACTATTGCTCACCGGCACAGCTATCACGGGTTGTCATGGCAACAGCCAAAGGGCCAACCAGCCTCACTCCTGCAACACATACACACACATTATAGTAGGTAACACAGCCACTACATCTCCCACACATAGCCATTACTTTATGTCTGTATCCTGCAGACTTTCATTCATCGTGGCTCAACATAAGTCTGTATTCATTCATATAGAGCAATGTTAAATGTAAAGTACAATAATACAAAACTGGCTCGTCTTTAAATCACTAACATTATAGTCAAGTCTGCACCTCATTGCTCTGAATAGGATGTCCTGTAAACATTGTCTACACTAGTGAAGTATGTAGGAACTCACATGGTATGAGTGTATGACTGATGGTTTACTTAAGCAGTACAGCTCCTTCTGCCCCCTCAGTACTGACCCCGGTCAGATTTGAACAAAGCCAATGAAATAAGTCAAAGCGGCTTCTGCAAAGTCACTGAAATAATCTCATGAGCTTCTACAACACCGGGTCAAATGAGGTGACATATATGTTTTTTCTTAATGTTCTTCACACCAGAAAGGGAACATGTTCACAAGTAGATAGTAGAAGTCGTCCAAAATATGAATGAATAATTAGTCCAGTGGATCATGTGTAGGATGCTCTTGTTTTTACATTTACATCCTTTGTGTGTTTATGAGTAATTTTACCCTGTATGTTAACACAATAGGATAACAACAAAGCCACTATTTATGCTTGGTTGTTTTCAGTGGAGACAAACGCTAGTGAACAACAGCTCCTTGGTGCTCCGGTAGTGCCTTAGTCTAGAATCTAGATTATTGGTGGTCTCTGCTATACCTTGAGTCTGGCATCAGGGTAGGAAATAATAGCCTAAGTCATATTTTTGAGTTTTCTAAAAAAAAAGTTCTGAACATTTTGAGAAAATGGCTGAATTCACACTCTTTTGACATAGGTGATTATAGTACAACTCTCATTCAAGTCAGCCATACCCTTTATTATCTTAAATCATACCTAACATTCAGCTTGAGTTCAATCAGTGATGAGTAAAATGAGGTAAAGAGATTGTTTTTTTGTTGCACAAAGTTGTTTCATTGTTGTAAAATTGAGCATTTTAATGCAGGGACTTTTAAGTTTGTTCCCCTAATGTTGCAGTTTTTCTGCTTTCACATTAATATCACTTATTAACATCGAAGTCTGCTGCTTGGCTGGGCCATGACATTGCTTTGTAAAGAGTTATTATTGTCAGTCATCAATTGCATAGCAGTAATTCTTGTCATCTAATAGAAAGTTGAAGAGCTTCCTGGAATTTGTTAACAGCTGGAGCAAGAATGGAAGTTTAGGAAGGGGAGAGCGATAGACATCCACCAAGGGGCCAAGGGTCACAGTTGGTCTTGAGGTCTGTGTGTTGAGGACACCGCCTCTCAACGTGAGGCGCCTATTCTAAAATCTTAGCAAAACTTTCACCCAATGGTTTGTTTTTTTTCACTAACAATGTCTATGTTTGAACCACAATCTTTTTAGGTCTCCCTATTATTGCTACAGGCACATTTGCAAGCCAGGGTTAAATGCTGGTATTGCTCTGCCGCATAGTGAGCATTTGTAACTTTTATAAATATCAGTCCTCTAAAAAACAGGCACTTTATCCAGTTTATATCTTTTTATTTACATTCACTCCACCATCTACTGCTGTTTCTTCATATCTTGGATGTACTTCACCTCTGAATATCCAGGCTGAAGGTTTTTTGTTTTTTGTGGAGTCCCATTTCGTCTGGACCATAAAAAGACAGCAGGTTTTTCACACTTATTGTTACCTGATTTGTAACCGGCAGTGATTACTCTTTCTTTCCAGTCGACTCCTAGTCTGTCACCAGAGCAAATATGGACTATGGGAAAAGAAACAAACTCAACGGAGATTTGGAGGTGTCTTGGGCTATATACAGCAGGGAGTGGATATTTTTGGCCCTCATAGGACAACAAATTACTAACAAGTCACAGCTACTCCTGGTGTGACACTTTCCAATTTTTGCCCAATAGTTTGTGCTCACACCTCTTAGCAGAGCCATCAATATGTGTGTGTGTGTGCTATATTTGTTTGACACAGGGTGGGAGTTTGTGTTTCTGTGGGTATTATATTTGTGTATATGCCTCTGCAGGAAGTAAACTGTGTGTGCATGTCAGTGTGTGTTTGACGGGCCTGTGTCAGCCTGCTTGGCTCTGAGTCAATCAGAGCTGCTGGATCTCAGTTAGCCTGTTGTCTCATCTGCTTCAGCGTAGCTGTAAATTACTCTCAGTGCCAGGCTGCCTGCACAGGTGGGGTGTGAAGTAAGCAGGGGCGGGCTGGGTCCCTTTTCAATCCATGCAGGCACTGGACCATTGCAGAGACCCAAACTCATACAAGCATGCTAAGAGACAGAGAGAAGATATCCTGCCCCTCAAAATCCTGGCATAGGCTGAGGAAATTTTTAAAGATGAGAAAATTTTTTGACTCAAGATAAAACCTTGTTTTTTGAATGAAGTGGGAGTACTTTTTCTCAGTCATAGATACATTTTCCAGCTCCCAGTTATGTTCTGGCTTCTAAATCTTTATTAAAGCCACCAGATCTGTAGGTTTTATAATATCATTAAATCAAGAAACGATGTGCAATTGTTTGCTTAGTCTGAACACAGGATTACCACCTGAGGACAGAGCTTTTTTTAGGTTTAAGCCGTGCAGAAATTTTTCACTCATGCAGTTGCATTGTCTTTATTTCAGCTGTAGAAGGCAGCTCTAATGCTGTGTTCAAGTTACCTAGCAAGTCAGATGTCCAAGCTGGGAATGACGTCACACCTGAGTTACCAGCGTTTCAGTTACAAAGTCGGAAAAACGCAAAATCGGAGGCAGAAACAAGATGGCTACATCTATGAAAGTCATTTTAGCGCTTGTTATTTTAGTTATTTTAAGTTATTTTAGCATCCCCTTTTGTAGCCATCTTGTTTCCACCTCCGATTTTGCTTTTTTCCGACTTGGTAACAGAAACGCTGGTAACCCAGGTGTGACATCATTTCCAGCTCGGACACCTGACTTACGAGGTAACTCGAATGTAGCATAAAAAGCAATAAAAACCCACTGCACACCTCCTGCTCCAAACTGCATGCACGTGCAGTCGAAAATCATATTTTGGGGGATTCAGCTACAGCAGGCTAAATTTCAATCCACTTGGTTAAGACTAAAACAGAGCCAACAGTGTAAGTCTTGGATTTATTATCAACTGGCAAACAAAAACAGGGCTCCAAATGAAGGTTAATGTCAATCCAAACCTGTAAAGGAGTTCCCATAATGACCAGAAATGTTGATGTTCCAGTGCCACCTTCAGAACTTTTTCCTGCTGCCCCGCCTGTTACAAAATCCAGTAGATGTTTGAAGTGTACCTTTGTTTAAAAAGTGTACTATGGTTTACAGCTAACGGCAAATTTCAGTGTACAAAGATGATGAAAATAACCAGATGTGAGCTGCTACATTAGTCCTGTTCTGAAAAGTAAAGAATACAACAACAATGACAAAAAGTTATTCATGTTCAAAAGAGTGGGAAGAAGTCGAGACTTATCTAGTCCCATCCCTTCTCCTACACTAATGGTTTAAATATATATCATGATATTATCCAAAAATATTAATCATCATCATAATAATAATAGCGATAAAAATAATCACCACAGTGAAAATAACAAAACAGCAACAGAACAATGATGCTAATGATAATAGTAACTATGATTGTACATCCTGTATCCCGTGAAAACATATTCTTTATATATTTTCTTTAATTGTTTGATGTTTGGACATTGTTTTAACTCCTCACCCAAACCATTCCACAGTCTCACTCCACAGAATGAAATGCAAAATCATTTTCTGCTTGTACGGATTTTATTAATTTTTAAGTTATACTTCCTTCTTAATTGATAACCCCTCTCTCGGTCCCCAAACAAATTCTGTATATTTTGTGGTAGAAGGTTATTTTTAGCTATATGCATAATTTGTCTTTCTTAGTCTCCTCATTATAGATCTGTGTGTGTGCCACTGTAATGGTTGTGGGATATTTTCCAGTTTCCTTTTGGACTTTGCGTGAATGTCAGTTGTATTGGTTATTTAGCTTTCTTGACACTTTTTGCTATGGGCAACTTACTGTAAGGAACATTGGTTTTTTTTCTAATTTAATTATGAATTTACTTTTGTTGTTGTTTTTTTGTTTTGTTTTGTTTTCAAGTAAACCTTGTAGATAACTGGCTTGGATCATGTTGAGACAGGTTTTTCAGGAAGGCTTCTTTTTTAGTTTGTTTCAAAAGTGGGCATTTTTACTATTGCTGGCGAGAAAATGTCTGTAAAAACCTATCCCTCATTAAGTTCATGTCTTTGTTTCTATCTAAGCATTGACCCTCTGAGCTCAGTGACACACACAGCGGCCTGTACAAACACAGCTCTTTGTGTTTCTCCCTCAGTGAGCCCACTTCAGCTGATTGTGACGCTCACTCTTTTCTTCAACATCAATTAGTTTTCATGTATTTACATCATCTGAACAATGGGAATAGTGTGACTCACCTTCAGTGAACACTGTCACGGACATATTACCTCAGTGTTTCAATTTAGGATCATGTTGGATGATGTTGGATGAGGTAACCTGTGCCTGTGCATCATACAGTACAGAAGGTGAGGTCGGTCAGCACACACCCACGTAATATTGCATGTAGTGTGACTATACCTTACATACACAAAAATGCACATGCACTAAAGTACAAGCACACACTCACACAAATCACATGCCGCTGCACTGCAGGAGTGGAAGGAAAAGCGAAAGGGTAGATTTTCCACTGACTTCAATCCCAGCCAATCACACAGCAGGTGACCTCAACTCGGCTGCAATCTAAACCAATCAGAGTCAGTGATGAGCTCACACTCGTATAGTGTCTGTGTCCTGATTGGCTGCCGTTGCGTGACACAGTGAGTGGAGCAGCCTGTGCTCTTCACATGGGAGCGTGTGTCACACACAGAGGCAGGCAGCCAGCTCTGTTTGGATGCTGTTGACAGAAACAGTTTTGCTGTCCTGGTGCTTTGGCATCTACTGAGCATCCGCACCATCATCAATTATTCACAACTTCAGCAGAGTGTGTCCCACCATCAGAGTGTGTGTGTGTATGTCAGTGTGAATGGCAGTTTGTGTGGTCACGATATGCTCTCTTTGGATCGTTGGGGGGGCCACATTTCCACCACTCATCTCTCAGTCAGTTTTTCCTGATTTCTCTTCGGGACATGGGATGGTTTTTGTGGATACTCAAGAGGCAGGATGCTTCATGTATGGACTCTAAAGGACTGAATTATACTGAACCTCTTCAGCTTGAGGACTTTTACCGGCCAGATCTGAGGACTGAGTCTGTTTCATAAGCTGTGTAGTGCCTCTATCTGCAGAACTGTTTTTGGAGGTTATAAACCTGAACTATTTCTTTTACTGGATTTACTTTGTTGTTTTACCAAAATGCCTGAAGCAAATTATCTGCTGTCTGTGTCCTGGGGATATATAAAGGTAATATATGCTCTAAGATTGGTGTATTATTACTTCATTTTTTATTTTTCTTTATTTGGAGATTAATTTTGATAAACTGACAGAGTCTGGTTGCATAGGAATAATGATCATATGATACAAAAGGCATTGACTTTCCCAGAGAACAGCGTTACATAGGTGTGTTGATTCAGGATCATCATCCATTTCAGTGTCTCTTTCATTTTGGGAGCTGACAGTGTTTGTGCTGTGCTTTTAAAGGTAAAGACAAGCATGGATGTACTTAAAAAAAATACATGACTAAGTTTCTATTTCTAAATTTAGATTGAACAGATGAGACACTTTTTTTCATCTAATTCAGATTTTAGTACCTGAAGGGCTCCTCTGGTTGGGACTCAAACAGTAGAAGCTCAGTCACATTTAATGTCATCAGTCCTTTCATTAGCTGAAGTTTCTCCATGATATTTGATGTGTGGAGGAATATTTTTTGGACAGAGTATTAGCCGTAATCTAAATAAAGATGAAATTAATTTCATTAGATATAGCACCAGCCTTATTTTAATGTGGTATTTTTTTATTTGAAATATTTTTTGATATTCTATGGTTGTTATTTGTACACTTCAAATACAGTTTGGCTCATAAATACATCTTTTCTCAACAATTCATCCATCACAAACACCCCATCAGGTTCCTCCTATAGGGAATGTAACGTATCATATGTCAGCGGTTCATCAGCACTTGTTCTGATACCTGACAAAAGCACACAGTAGAGGTCTCTTTATCTTTATTTTAAAAACCACCCAATAAATGCCCGACGTTGTTATTCAATAGTCTGTCAGAATACAATTGCGCAGTAAGCACTCAACAGTGCTGCAATGGTCTATTTTAAGTGATCACTATTGATTTCTCTTACCAATCAATACTCGTATATTATGAATTATAGCCAAAGTCAGACATATCCAAAGTGTGCAGTAGCTCATGTTATATGAGGAGAGCTTTTGATTGGTTTGCAGTCTGTTTTGTAACGTGGTTGTTTTGCCGCTTCAGTGGAGATTACCTGATTTCAAGCATTGTCTTTCACATCAATCACTCTGTCCTTAAATCAGGTGCCTGAGCTAAATTTGGGCCCGCTACTTCAATTAGGCACACAAGAGGGGGAAGAAAAAACAAGATGAGGGAGACACAAAGGGGGGCAGGTGGTGAAAAATGAAATAGAAAAAAATATATCTAGGAAAATGGGTTAGTGGTTACGTACGTCTCTGGCTCTGGCCCCCTGACCTGCTCTCTGTGTGTTTGTGTCTATTCAGTGAGAGTGTTTTAGCCCAGAAATGGGGACATTCCTGGGTGCAGCTCCTGTAAGCTGGTTGAAAATTTCATGAAGGTTCAATTAAAAGATCACAGTCAGGAAGAAGGTCTGTGTTAGTAAGATGTAGACATTGTGAAAATGCTTGTCTTTTTCCTTCCCCCACACTTTTTCTCCTCTGTATTTGTTGACAACATTTGTTGTCAAATAAACATGGTTCACAAAATCTCTGAATTCTGTGTGTTAAAGAGAGATCGTTTTCAATTATATACTGTATGTCTGTGTAATATTTCAAGCTATAACAAAAAAAAAAAACATTGAGATTGAGAAAGTAATAGCATTTTTTCCAGGTTTTGAGCGTCTAATTTATGTGTGTGTGTTTGTTCTTCTTCAGTTCAAAAGGATGTTGAACCGGGAGCTGACTCACCTATCAGAGATGAGCCGCTCAGGGAACCAGGTGTCTGAGTTCATCTCCAGCACCTTTTTAGGTGAGTGGTGACGAAGGATACAGACGTGCTGGTTAGGGTCTTAAAAAAAAATCTTAATACTGCCTGAGAAATATAAAAAAGAAAGCAAGATGTTTTTCCATGAGACAGAATACATTGTGCCATATGGAAAAAAATGTGTGCCATAATTTGCAGTTAAGTGCCAAAGCTATTTTACAACATTTACACCTCCATCACTTTACTTTTGATAACAACATAGTTAGCTTTTGGAAGGACCTGCAGAGTTTCAGCTGCTCTATTAGTTGCGACAAACTAACTTTGTGCCCTTTGCACAAAACACAAATCTTAACTTCATGAAGAGTCTCTGTGTATGAGAGAAAACACTTAACGTAGATTCACCAGCTGCACACAGGACTAAGATATTCCTCAATAGAGGATTAGTAACTTTTCCCCATACTGAGTGACCTGCTGATTGCATTTAGATATTCATCTCTAGGCAATTCACAAGACAGTCTTATAAATATTGTTCTTCTACTATCTTGCATGATTATTAAAAAGCAAATGAAGTAACAGAAGTCTCCATTATCCCCCATGCATCTCTTTAGACAAACAGCATGAAGTGGAGATGCCGTCCCCTCAGACACAAAAGGAGAAGGAGAAGAAGAACAAGCCCATGTCTCAGATCAGTGGGGTAAAAAAGCTGCAACACTCCTCCAGCCTCACAAACTCCAACATCCCTCGCTTTGGAGTCAAGACAGAGACAGAGGACGAGCTTGCGAAGGTAACATAAAACCAGTTCAAGTAAAATGCATTTTTTTTACAGGAAATGATGAAGTGATGATATAATTTCTTCTTGTGTCTCTAATCTGTGTTTCAGGAGTTGGAGCATGTAAATAAATGGGGCCTTAATGTTTTTAAAATCTCAGAGTTCTCTGGGAATCGGCCATTGACAGTCATGATGTACACGATTTTCCAGGTAAAACCCTTTTTTTAGAGTCAATTTTTAATGCTTGTTAAATTGTTGGCTGTTGTTTAGGGGAAGAACTCATCCTTGTGTTGTCTGGTTTGCAGGAGAGAGACTTGTTAAAAACATTTAAAATTCCACTCGACACCTTTATAACATACCTGATGACCTTAGAAGACCATTATCATGGAGATGTGGCCTACCATAACAACATCCATGCTGCTGACGTCACCCAGTCAACTCACGTGCTGCTATCCACCCCCGCCCTCGAGGTGAGGCACGCGCACCCCCACACACAACAAATAAACACCCGTGCACCGGCTGCACGGGCACATGGACCCCTGCACAGACACGTAGTGCACGCTCTCACAATCAGCTTCAATCAAACTCGCGCTCAAAGTACAATCAATGGCTCTCACTCACGAGGGTATTTTTGTCCTGGCGTTTGATTCACTCATCACTTTGGCCCCTCTCACTCACCCTCTTTGCTCTTCTTTTCTTTCAGGCTGTGTTCACAGATCTTGAGATCCTAGCTGCCATCTTTGCCAGTGCAATCCACGACGTGGACCATCCTGGAGTCTCCAACCAGTTCCTCATCAACACCAGTAAGTCTAAATATGGCACTATGTTAGCAGCTGCGTCAGCGCCTCAGCAGTGTCATTCACAAACATCACATTCACAGTCTGATAACCAAGTGAGAACAGACACACTGGAGTCTGTATCTCATTAGCACTCGTGCAAAAATCATACTTTTTCAGACAGTCTTGTTTTTTTATGTAACTGAGTATTCATATATAATCAAACTCCGGTGTAAACAACACTCATCTGTGTATTCATGGAAAAGTGTTCGAAACAGAACTCACATGCACATCAATAGACACTAAGTGAAGGCACATGTGCATGTTTTTTTGGGCATGTGCCTGTTTAGTCAGGTGTGAAGGTCTTGGACATGTGATTCCACGGCTTAGGAGTTCAAAGAAGAGATCAATATTGTCCTGAATGGTGCCCTTTCCTTGAAAAACACATCATTCAGAAAAAAAACGTGTGATTAATTTGTCAAACAGGCCACACAGCATTGGAAATCTTTTTTGAAAAATTAAAACTTACAATGAAAACTTTCTTTGTAAACAATTTCTGTTTCCAGGAAGATGTTTTTTTGAAGACTTTTTTTTCCATAGTAAATTCCGGCATAAATCACAAAGACAAGTCATCTCATATCTGAGAAAAATGAAGGCAAAACTGCCCGTGTATTATCCGTCCATTCAATCTAGTAAATGAAAAACGAAAAAACAAGTCAATATTTTGTTTATTTGTTTTTCTTAATAACCAAAAAATAAAAAATTAGTGTTTGTTTTTGTATTTTCAGTTCAAAACAGAATATATGATAGAGATGGAAACAAAAACAAAATAATAAGTCTACTTTTCATTTTCGGGTTATTGATGTCTCCATTTCCCATGGTCCCTTTCTACTTTTCGCAAATGCACATTGCGCAACAAAGTAGCCAACAACGTGGACCAAAAACTCTAGGTCAGAGCGGTAGAGAACGGCTTGACTGCTGTCATGGAGATGGACGCATCCTACGTATTATTCAAAGCCGCCAGGAGGGTCACGCTGTCGGAGGAAGATATGACTGTAGAAAAAATTACAACCAGAACTGTTACAACGTAAGATTTTGGTGCTCAAACCACTCTGTTGCGTCTTTCGCCATGGTAACTGTCACTGAGGATCATGGGAAGGCCAATGTAGCCGTCATGCAGGAATGCTCAAAACAGGCGCACTCAAATCAATAACTGTAAATAAGATTTATTATTTAAGTTTTCGTTTCTTTATTATATGTTCTGTTTAGAGCTGAAAATACGATAACAAACAGTAATTTTTTATTTTTTGGTTATACAGAAAATCAAATAAACTAATAAACAATTTACTAGATTGAATGGAATAATTAAATGGACGGATAATACATGGACCCAAAACCTTGGATTTAACTTGATAACATGAGGGACAGTTGTGGAAGTGGGTGGACTTGGCCCATAATTGGGTTCATTTATTTTGTCTTTTTTGGGTTTGTGTTTGGAGCCAGAGTGTCCTCCTGCAAACAGCTGAACCTTATTCTCCCTTTGCTTTAACTGATTCACTCTCTCATGGCTAGAGGTGCCACAGATCTCCCCTATATGTGGCAATTTAAAGGAAAAGACAAACAAATGAAGTTCATATCCGCTGGGCATCACGTTAAACGGCTATTCTTTACGCCATTTCAGCTCTGTGTGTTACATAAGAGTATCACTAAGCTCTTATCAGAAGTGACAAGACACTGTGCAGTCTAGACACAAAATGCACAAAAGTGTTGTGCTTCCCATAAGCCCACACAGGGGAATCCCTGCTGAAATGACAGTGTGAGTCATCCCTGTCAGAAGCCACCAGAATGATCTTCTGTCAGCCACGAAGCAGCAGAGCAGGATCCCCTTTCTCCCCTCTGCTGCTCTGCCCCTCTGTGGCCGAGACTAATGCATCTTAATGGACAATCTAAATACAGAGTGAGGTCCTTCAGATGACCCAGAGCGGGGAAACCTCTCAGCTGGAACACGCTGGGATTTTCTTCCACTAGTCACCAAGAAAGAGATGGATGATACGCATGAAGCTGTAGCGTGTAAAAGTTTGGAAAGCACATCAGCTGTCAATTAAAGATGTCCCTCATTGCTTATGAACCACATTATAAAGACAGCTGTATTTATCATGTTGAGTCATTTTTATCCCTGTGCGGTGTTTTAAAACTTGCAACAAAACACCGGTCTTCATTACTGAAATAATCCCTGTGTCCTCTCTGCAGATTCAGAGCTAGCGCTGATGTACAATGACTCGTCTGTATTGGAGAACCACCATCTAGCAGTTGGTTTTAAGCTTCTACAAGAGGAGAACTGTGACATCTTCCAAAACCTGACCAAAAAACAAAGACAATCACTGCGAAAGATGGTCATTGACATAGTGAGTGAAAATCCACATCTCTTTAGAGACAAGTATCCAGTTGAATGTGTCTGCACTTTGTTTTCAGTCACTTTGACTCATATTGAATGATGACTGTTTTTTTTTTTTCAGGTGCTAGCAACAGACATGTCCAAGCACATGAATCTACTTGCTGATCTGAAAACAATGGTGGAAACTAAGAAGGTGACCAGCTCGGGTGTCTTACTGCTGGACAACTACTCTGACAGGATACAGGTCAGTAAAAAGTGTGAAGTAGGTTCCTCAGTGCCTGAAAGGGATATTCTGGCATAAAATTAAATTAGCATCAAACACACCATAACACCAAGTAAAACAACCCCTCGAGAGATGAATGCTGCCGACCGCTTGCTTCTCTAGTTATACCAACTTTAGTAACAACTGCATTATAGCAATACACAGCGGTCTGAGGAGCCATAAACAAACCTCAACCAAAAAGCCACTCTATAGCCACAAATAATGCTCAGAGCAGCACCTAACTTCATTAACAGTACATATAGGGTCCTAGCCACAGAACTAGCTACCAAACATCTTTTTAACTTTCCCTAATTTCTTTAGCAAAGAGACTAAACACAACTCACCTACTCTCTTCCACTCCTCTCTTCCAGCAGCCGCTTGTTTGTAGCGAAACCTCAGGCCAGTTCATTACCGACTGTAGCGGGGTGACGCAGCTCAAGGAAGAACATTTATGATCATTTCTTGATGGAAATGCAATCAGACCGAGATGCTAAGGCAGAAGAACTACAGCATCTGCAGTGCAAAATGATTAACATGGTGATTATTACTTCAAGGAAATGATAAAGTAATGATCATAAATGTTCTTCCTTGAGCTGCGTCACCCCGCTGTAGTCTGTAATGGACTGGCCCGAGGTCTCGCTACAAACAAGCGGCTGCTGGAAGAGAGTAGGTGAGTTGTGTTTAGTCTCTTTGCTAAAGAAATTAGGGAAAGTTAGAAAGATATTTGGTGGCTAGTACTCTGGCTGGGACCCTATATGTACTGTTGATGAAGTTAGCTGCTGTTCTGAGCATTATTTGTGGCTATAGAGTGGTGTTTTGGTTGAGGTGTGCCTGTGGATCCATAGACTGTTGTGTATTGCTATCGTGCGGTCGTTACTAAAGTTGGTATAACTAGAGAAGCAAGCGGTCGGCAACATTCATCTCTCAAGGGGGTGTCTAACTCTGTGTTATGGTGTGTTTGACCCTAAACTAATTTTACGCTGGAATATCCCTTTAATAACAGAATTCTTCATGGTTGCCAGCAGGGGGCAGCTTCGCTACTTACAAGAAGTGGTCTTATTACACTGAACTAGATGAGAAAATAATCACAATGCTTCATTCTCTCCTACACCCCAGTTTAAGTCCTCTCATCTGCTGTATTTTAGGTCCTCCAGAACATGGTGCACTGTGCAGACCTTAGCAACCCTACCAAGCCTCTCCAGCTGTACCGGCAGTGGACGGATCGTATCATGGAGGAGTTCTTCAGCCAGGGAGACCGAGAGAGGGAGCGGGGCATGGAGATCAGCCCCATGTGTGATAAGCATAACGCCTCAGTAGAAAAGAGCCAGGTATTGCACTCTCAAAAACAAAAGTACCACACATTGGTCATTCTGCGTACCGACATACACTGAATCTTTTTTTCTTCTGTGCGCCCCGTAGGTCGGTTTCATAGACTATATTGTTCACCCTCTGTGGGAGACGTGGGCTGACCTGGTCCACCCTGATGCCCAAGACATTTTGGACACTTTGGAGGACAACAGGGAGTGGTACCAAAGCACCATCCCCCAGAGCCCTTCTCCTGCCTTGGACGAGCCTGAAGACGGCACTCGACTCCCTGGAGGGGACAAGTTCCAGTTCGAGCTCACCCTGGAGGAGGACGGGGAGTCAGACACTGAGAAAGACAGCGGCAGCCAGCCTGAGGAGGAGGAAGAAGAGGAGGAGGAAGAGGAAGAGGAGGAGGAAAACAGCTGTACTGACTCTAAAACGCTCTGTACACAGGACTCTGAATCCACTGAGATTCCTTTGGATGAACAGGTAGGGGAGGACGAGGAGGAAGAGGAGGTACCGGAGGAAGGGGAGACGCCCTGCTCGCAACCATGTGTGGTGGAGGAGGAGGTGGCAGAGGAAGAGGAGGAGGAGGAAGAAGTAGAAGATGAGAGAGAAAAAAGCCCCCCCACATAGCAGTAGTGGACAGCAGCTGATGAACTGTTCTTCTTCTTAGTAATGACAGATAATTTATAGAATATTTTTGGGGTTTTGTGGAGTTTGTCTGTGTTTTTTATACATCCATGTTTATGGTTCCAAAGCGTGCGCTGCTCTCCACCGTGACCACTCCTTCTGTCGGCTTTCAGACACGCCCACCGGTACTTCTTCAAGTTTTTTTGCACTCAGGAAACCTCCTTTCCATTCCCATTTGTACTGAAGTGGTGTGTGTTTATTTCACTTATACACTCCTCTGTTATAAGCTTACATTTTTTGACATACAGCTCATGAGATCCAGTTTCCCCTCCCTCCGCTTTGTGTCAGCCTTGCCTGAAAGTTTAGCAGTGTTTCTGTGTTTTTAACAAGTGCCCATACTCTACTATACTGGAGACAGTTATCAGCGCGTTTAAGGAGAATCCCACTTCTTGGTTTGGTCATTTCCTCACCAATATGAATTAGGAGGCATTTAATACTGCCGTTCAGCTGAACACCTGATGGGATGGTGCGGAGATGAAAGCCGCAGCACACTGGGGAGCTTTTCGAGACACATTTGTGATGTGGAAGTCTTCCTTGCAAAACCTGACTGATACAAAGCTCAAATCTACACAGCTGTGACATGCTGTCCTAGACCTCTTTAATTTTGTATTGTACTGTATGAAAGATTCAGATATTTTCTAGACTTTACTTTTGCAATCTTAGGTTTTCTTTTGTCAGTGAAGAAGATTAGAGAACTTTTGGGATCCGTTGAGGGTGAAATGTGTCTCAGATATTCATGGCTGGATTACATTAGGATTGTTCTGAGGTGTTTGCACTTGCTCCAATAGCATTTATACTACAACTCACCATACCACTACACCCTTATTTGGTTCATTCTGTGAGTTTAAATCTGGGGTTTATTCATGATAGCTTTTATTTTTGTGAACGTTTTCACTGATAAGGAAGCAGGAACCTGAAGTCTTATGCTTTACTCTCAATGAAACTGTTTGTGGTGTGGATGAAGCCTTTGAATTTAATTATTGTTGCCTGCAGTTCTTTTGAACACATCCTGAGACAATGCAATGCTTTGTAGTTGATACAAAAAGCACCTTTTTTAGACGCTTGATTAGTGCTCTGAGTATACAGAAATAGTCATGGTGATAAAAACTACTGGGATGATTTTATACCAATGTTATAAAAGCTGTTATCGCCCTGTCCTTTGGTTTTTGTGCCCGTTTTATTTGGATGTTTTCACATTAGCATCAGCTGCATACCTGCTTGTTTCCAGCTGTTTATTTCTCCTTTTAGGGATTTATCTCCATCAAAACATTCGGACATTACAAAATTAAACCCAGCTGCTGTTTTGTTTTTAACCAGACAATCAGCTCTGTCCAGTAGTCATCATCAATGAAGACTATACTTTACATCGATCCAATGCACTGATATATTCTTATATCACCACTTTGACGTTTTTAATGTTTAAACTCGCCAAAACACTCTCTCTTGAAGTTGAAAGAGTTTCCTCCTTTTCCACGTCCCTTTCATTTTCCACCTGACACCTCATGCTCTTATTTATTGCTATATTTTTCTATTCGTTGAGTCTCTTTTGCAATATAAAGGTGGTACAGTAAATATTTCACTGTAGCATAAACCACAGTACAGGCTTGCCAGTTACAATACCCAAATATACTTTTTTCCCCTCTCTGTGTACATAAAATATACAACATGTAAAAAAAAACAAGAAAAAAACTTGAAATACTGCACACTGCTTTTTTAAGAGTGCTTGTTTAATAATGTGTCATTTCAAATCTTTTTATTTAATCTTTCATTTTGTGCCAAGATTTAATTTTTATTTTCGCTCTCTCTGTTGTTTTCATCCTCACCTGATGCCCTTACCTGTAATAAAAGATTCTGGTTTTATCGCTGTTTACAAACATATATTTATTGTGCTGTATATAATATATAATTATTAATGTTATTACTATCATAATGCCGTTTGTCGTAAATGGTTGATTCTTATCATCCCTTTTGGTGATGGTGTGGCTGTATTACGTACCTCTTGTTGAGAGAATGTTTCTTACACATGAGCTTCAGTGTAAAAATGATCCATCATCCACATGTTTGCTTACCTGAGAACTAGCTCAGTGAAGAGAGGGGAAAGCCAAATTGTTTTCTAAAAAGAAACTGTTCCTTGGCCCATGGGCTGTGCCTTAAATTCAACACATTCATTTACTTTTAGCCTTTCTTTTTCTATTTGATTTCCTAGTTCTCTTTTGCTGCATTAGTGAATCTTTTCGGCTCGGGTCGGCCTGATCTCCTGTTTGTGAATTTGAACATGTTGCCTTTTTACCATCACAGCCAAACACAAATCGCTCTACAGCACAGCTCTGGAAAACCCGGTGCCAGTGCTGAATTTTCAGGGATTCAGGCCAACCAAGAGTCAGAGATTTACTACTTGAGTGATGTGTGGCCTATAGCCGGATGTCTGAGAGTCAAAAATTGCTGAAGTCCTGCTGCGCACAACTTCTCAGCCCTCACGCCCTAGAAATACACTCATAGATGTGACACAACCAGCTGGATGAAGAAGATACAGGAGTACTGCCATGTCTTCTGCATCCATATGGCTTGATCACAGCTAGAAACACTGAACAGGGCGCTGCAGGGGTGAGAAGTTGCAGCTCAACCACAACCTTCGACACGCAGAGGCTCAGAGACGCACCTGCATGTTCAGCCACTGCTGCATAAATTATGGCTGAAACAGTGACAGTGTGTTGCTTATCTATGCTCAGCCCACACTTCCGCTCACATTACTTGCAATATCCAAAAACCACTGACATTTTCTGCCTGGAGAGGATGGGGGTTAAGTATATTTCTGTAGTGAAGGGGAGTATTTGGGGGGATCAGGGTGGGTTGGGTAGGGGTTTGGGTGAGTGCATCATTGTCCTCGAAACAGGGACTCTTATTTTGACACACATACTGTAGATTCTAAACAGCCCTGGACCAATGGAAACAGTGGGTTTTTTTCTCATGTGTTCTATTTTTATGGTATGAAAGGAAAAACACAAACTGTAACTTTAAAAAAAGGTCTTCAGGACAATTATTTTTTGGGTTATGTCTTTAGAATGCCAACTTGTCTGGAAGTTTCACAAGACAATTAAAATGTTATTTTAATGGATTCCTTGTTAATTGCAGTCTATTGGATAGCACTGTAGATCATACAACTTTGTGTAAAAAAAAAAGAAAAACAATGAAAAAATTTTTATATGCAATGGATTAAATAAAAGCATGGGTTGATTCTGCCTACTTGTTGGTTATTTGTTGTCTTTTTTTTCAGGTTTTACACAGTCTGTGTGAAACAGATGCACCATATGTTTGCTTCACTAATACCAGAGACCAGAATACAATTTTAGGTAATACAACAACTCTCCACTGATATTTTTGGAGAACACGTCAGTCTGTTCAGTTCATTTCAGCTGCACATTTTCTAAAAGATAAAAACATTTGAATAAAAACTGAAATATTGTGAAAAAGTTCAATATTTTCCATCAGTGTTTTAAGAAAGTAAAATTGTCATGAACTTCATATAACTGAACGACTAGCATGTCTGATAATCAACATCTGATTATCTAACTCAAACTCATTATCTAATTCAAAAGTGAAACTTCCATAAATTCAAGATTCATCACACACAAAATGAAACATTTCAAATTGTTTTTATTTTAAATAGTAAAATCAACTATCTCAAAACATTAGAAAATTGAAAAAAAAAACAAGCCAAATAAAGGATTATAATACAAAAATACTGACCCTCTGGAAAATCATGCTTTTTAGTCAAGGCTTCTGTCGCCTGAATGGCATGGAGGTATCAGTTTATGGCTCTGCTGAGGTGTTGAAGAAGTTCTGGTTGCTTTGATAGTGGCCTTCAGGTCCTCTGTATTATTGCCCTGGTGTCCCTCATCTTCATCATCCATAGTCAGCAAACCAGTTTCTGGTGTTTTCTTTATCTTCTTAAAGGGATATTCTGGCGTAAAATTAGTTTAGGGTCAAACACACTGTAACAGAGTTAGACACACCCTTGAGAGATGAAGGTTGCCGACCGCTTGCTTCTCTAGTTTTACCAACTTTAGTAACAACTGCATGATAGCAATACACAGCGGTCTGAGGAGCCATAAACAAACCTCAACCAAAAAGCCACTCTATAGCCACAAATAATGCTCAGAACAGCACCTAACTTCATCAACAGTACATATAGGGTCCCAGCCATAGGACTAGCCACCAAACATCTTTTTAACTTTGCCTGATTTCTTTAGCAAAGAGACTAAACACAACTAACCCACCCGCTTCCAGCAGCTGCTTGATTGTAGTGAGACCTCGGGCCAGTCCATTACGGTCTGTTGCGGGGTGACGCAGCTCAAGGAAGAACATTTATGATAATTTCTTCATGGAAATGCAATCAGACCGAGACGCTAAGGTAGAAGAAGTATCACGTCTGCAGTGCAAAATGGTTAATGACCCTAGGCTTGATAACACGCAATAGACCATCAGCAGCAGATGACATGGCAGGGGCGGGGTCCGGGGGAGGCGACTTGGGCTCTTTGCACTGCAGACGCAGTAGTTCTTCTGCCTTAGCATCTTGGTTTGATTGTATTTCCATGAAGAAATGATCATAAATGTTCTTCCTTGCTCAACGCGGTTCGTCTCCCTGCCCTGACCGCACCAGAGCCTGAAGTGTAGGATCCCTGCAGTACCGGAGTCCAACAGAGAGGCAGCAGCATCTGGAAGTAACCTCCGTTCATACTCTGCCCTGCCAACAAGTTTGTCCTCCTGTCTGATTCTGTTTCCTGTGTTTATTGCGGGAGTTCAAATCAAGGATCTGTCAGATCATGGACGTACCTACACATGGAAGTGAATCATGGACATAAGAAACTTTTTCTCGGCGGCGGCGCAACGACCCACCAGCAACTCCAACGTCGGAACAGATGTTTCAGGTCTGTGAATTTTTAGATTCAAACCCACTACTTATGGCCATAGCGCCGGCGCTATGTTTTGTATGTGTTATTACCGTAACTCCACCAGTTTGCCCGATCAGAAAAGTTTCAACGTTTTCGATTCTCTACGGTCGTAACCAAATGAGGTAGATAGTCGTTGCAAAACACAGGAAGTATCGGTAGAGCGCTACACAGCTTCTCACTACTGTAACTCCTTGAAAGTTTGCTCAATCTGAAAATTCAAACGCTGACAGACCGCTGAGAATCTGTGCTTTCTGTCAATATATGACGTACGGTATATATTACGGTAATCTTGAATGGTACCACCAAAACGGCAGCTTTGACAGGGGCGAGGGAGAAAAGGAGAGTGGAGAAAGACAGAGCAAGCAAAATAGTGTTTTTGTTTGTTTGTTTGTTATTTGTAACTCTGTGCAGCAGCCTTTTCAGCGGTGACTTTCTGTGGCTTACGCTCCTTGTGAGAGTGTCATTGACGGTCACCTGCATAACTGTTAAGTCTTTTTTCAGAATATTTTAATGTTTTGAGATAGTGGATGTATTTTTTGAGTTGATCAAGATATAAACAAAAAAAAGTCTTAAAAATATTTCACCTTATGTAAGCTGAATCTGGAATATTTGGATGTTTATTAACCAAAATTTACTTTTTTGGGACATTTTAATTTTTTGAGCTGCACCTGTACATGAGAATAATATCAGCATCACAATCAAGGTCTAAATGTCCCAATCATGGTGCAGTACTCAAGCTCAAACACTGGGTGGCGCACATTACCTAGAATTGAAACAAGGCAGTTGTGCTGCAAGAGCAATAAAGAAAAAAGCCTCGGCCTCCAAACAGTCTGCAATGAGAAAAAGAAGACACAGACAACCTCTGATAGAATTTGATTTATTTCCTATAATCTCAAAAACATATTTCTTGGTTTGCTTGCACTCTGAGAAACAAATATATTCAGTTATATGTAAAGTCATTACTGATCTAAAATGAGAGTGGACCAGAGTAACTTTTTTTGGGCACTGAAATGCCACATAACTATTTCTCTATTAAATGAACTAGGCTGGAGATCAATACAGTAATTTATTTCATGGCTGTTAGCATAAAATTATATGTCACACACATACACAGATGCACACACACGGGGCGTGTGTACACACGGATGCACAGGGTCTTGTATGTGTATCCCTTTTTTATTGGTATCACAACAGTGTGGCATCTGGCATGGACTAGGTTACCTTCCTGATCATCGTTCACAATAACACTGCATTTTGACATGAAAACACAATTCAACCAACACTCAACACTTAGCAGGAACAGCGTATAGTACGTGAATATTTTTGTACAAAAGGTATACACAAACAATACACTATATTACGTTGTTTGTCTGGTCAATATGGCAGGTACCCACAAATACACACACACACACACAGGGAGAGTCCCACATTCAGTGGCTGCAGTTACACAACAATGCACGCACACACACACACACACACACACCTTTTTCAAGATCAACCATTCTGACCACACTGTCCCTCAAACACACCGCGAAGGACAGGAGAAACTATGTACAGGGTTTCATTCATAAAATATTGCACTTATTGGCCCATTGCATCTCACAGCGAGTGCTATGACAATGCTTCTAAATCTGTAACACAGAGTGATATTTATATACATCTTATAGAAACCTATATGGACAAGTCAGGGCTGACTTCATGCAATTTTTTGGGCTTTTATTCGACTATGCAACAAACAACTTACAATGATAAAGGAACTATGACGTTTGGCACGTTTTTTCACTATGAGTTGCAGAACTTAAAGGCTTCCTGGATGTTAAAATAAGCTTCATCTTTTATACCGCATATGTTGAATTTATTTTTAAGACCACTGCAGCACTGTATGTCGGTAATGTTTCTTTCTTCCTTTCTGGAGGGTTTGAATTTCATCACATAAACATGACATGTTAGCATGCTGACTTTGAAGTTAAACAACATGATTTATATATGGCTGTTTATTCCATGCCAGTGCTGATCAGTTGTTGTTTAATATACACTTTTCTGTGCCTTGCCAGTATGAGATTCTTTTTCAAAGTAATGTTGGATCGCCACTATCATAGTTAGCTTCTACTTTAAGACAAAACAGTACACGGGATTGATTTTTTTGAAGCATGCTCATCGCATCAAACTATAAAGGGTCATCTTAGAGGCTAAGCACATAGAAATATTTGCTTTTAAGATTTTACAGGTACACTTATTGAAATATCACACATCTAAAGACAGCAAAACGTGGAATAGTACTCACATCAACATTATTCATACTGGATTCATTCCCAAAGTAAGTAAGCATGACAGAAAAACCTACAGAGGCCGTGTTGGAGATGCTAAAAGGCCACTTTTTTATCCAAGGTAGATAATTTTTTAAGATGACAAAAGTCACACTCAGACTTGAAACTCATGCACTCACATACTACACAGTCACACACAACAGCCACACACTCAGGACACTAAAGAAAGCCGCTACATCCTATAGTGCACGAAATCATAGATTTGGCAGCTTTAGGAGATCAAATAACCCTATAAAAGTAAATCCATACTGTACAAAGAATGAAAAAAACTATTCAAGCACTCACTTTTTCAATAACTTTATAATTATTTTAGGTCTTAAAGGTCTTCGGGATTAACTGTACATATTGACTATGGCCTTATTGATCATACTTACTTTACCACCATACTAACTAGCTGAAAATTGAGAATATGTTTTTTCTATATTGTAAATATCCTGTAATGTTACACATTATACACAGCCATGACTGTTTGTCTGGTTATTTGCTTTTGATATAAGGTGATAAAAGTTGAGAGATAATACAACAGCCATTTGTAATTCTACCACTAACCAGGGTGTGAAGTGCAGTGTCCAGAGAAAGCAGCACTAGCAGGAGTGAGAACGCTGAGGGAGAAATAAAAACTCGGGACACCTTACAAGACCTGCGCTGCCCTCCCTTTGCTCCCAAATGTTGGTCACTAACAGTTGCACCCCTGCTGCTGCAGCGGTGGAGCGCTGTCTGTGAGTTTGGCGGTGGGGGCTCCCGTGGTGACAGCGGGGTCGCTGTCCAAACTCTCAGACATCTTGTCGCAAATTAGGTCGACGAGGCGTTCAAAGGTCTGCTTCACATTGATGTTGTCTTTGGCGCTGGTCTCAAAGAATTCAAAACCTTGGGCGAGAAAGAGAGAGAAGTGGGTAACACTTTATATTAAGGTGGTTGTAATAAGTTGTAATTAACATGTAATATGTCACTTATAAGACATAAGACCTTATTAGATTCTTATTAACATAAATAAATCTATACAAGTGTTAATAGAGGCATAATAAACACCTTTATTATGTCTTATAAGATGCTTATATATACTAATTAGAAACTTATTGTTTATATACTGTCATAAACATTAATAAGATGTTTGTTTACATTAATAACGCTTCATAAGGAAGTATAAAAGCCTTATAATACTTTGTTATGCACTTATTATGCACTAATAAAGCTTCTTTGTAGGTACTGGATCTAAAGTAGGAAGACTGCTTATAAAGATTAATAAATACCTTATAATGTGCTCATTAAGAGTCAATAAAGCTTCTCTGCAGGTACTGGATCTAAAGTAGGAACACTGCTTATAAAGATTAATAAGCACATTATTAAGTATTGATTAATCTTTATAAGCAGTGTTCCTACTTTTGATCCAGTATCTGCAGAGGACCTTTTTTAGTGCATAATAAGTGCTTAACAAAGTAATATAAGGCTTTTATACTTCCTTATAAAGTGTAATTAACAAACAAACATCTTATTAATGTTTATGATATTTGATCGATTAATAAGTTTCTAATTAGTGCATAAAAGTGTCTTATAAGATGTAATAAAGGTATTTATTATGCCTCTATTAATACTTCTATAGACTTATTTATGTTAATAAGGTCTTATAAGTGTAAATAATGTCTTATAAGTGACTTATTACATATTAATTACAACTTATTACAGCCACCTTGATATAAAGTGTTCCCAACAAGGGGAACAAAGTGCAGAAACTGTTTTCTTGTGGCAACACACATTATGAAGATGCTGCCCAATTTAAAATTGAAAAAAGGGTAAATATAACTCAGAGACTTACCCAACTGTTCAGCCAGCAGTCTGCCACTATCCACAGACACCACTCTCTCTTCATCCATATCACACTTATTTCCAGCCAGCACCACCTGTGCATTATCCCAAGAGTAGGTCTTTATCTGGGTTGACCTGCGCACAATTAGAAAAGACAGTAAAACAAGAATAATCACAATCAAAAACATTGTTTCTACCTTTTATGAAAATCCCATTCAGATATTTTTAGAGCTAGTTCTGTTGGAAGAGGTCCTGAGGAAGCAAACAAAAAAGATGGCAGACAAGGACATGGGTTCGGCCATTTGGAGCGGTCATGAACAGAGATGACATCATCATGTGTTTGGCATCCTGTAATGTTTGAGTCACTGATAACAACAGTGAAAAGTGGGTCAAATTCTTGCTACTAAAATTATTTAATCACTTGACGATGATGCTGATTTTTTTTGCGCGGCCTAGACCGGCCTTCAGGACCACTGGAAGAGGTTATCTGTCTGTCCAGATGATTTCTGGGGGTCTGTGGGTTTAAAACAAATTGAGAGTACATGTAGTCACACAGAGCTGAAGCCACCTAGCCCCACTCTTACATAGTATTGATGATAGTATTATCTCTGCCTGACTTCAAACTTGGGAAGGAGAGAAAATTGACTGCAAAACAGAAAGAGGGAAAAAGAAAAACATACCAATGAGGGTGGGGAAGCCCTGGAGGGAAATGCAGCTGAATGCAGCAAAATTAATGTTTAATTAATACCTTCTCATGTGTGGGACATAATTAGCATTTAAAAAGCAGCATGCTAACAGATCTGCCTTAAGAATGACCTATAGACAACCATAGAAATATAACTTTTAAATGATACATAGAGGTCTTTATGAACTTCTGTAACCAGGTTAAAGGGATATTCCAGCATAAAATTAATTTAGCGTCAAACACACCATAACTATGAGTTGGACACCCCCACGAGAGATTAATGTTGCCCACCGCTCGCTTCTCCTGTTATACCAACTTTAGTAACGATCGCACGATAGCAATACACGGCAGTCTGAGGAGCCATAAACAAACCTCAACCAAAAAGCCACTCTATAGCCACAAATAATGCTCAGAACAGCACCTAACTTCATCAACAGTACATATAGGGTCCCAGCCATAGCACTAAAACATCTTTTTAACTTTGCCTAATTTCTTTAGCAAAGAGACGAAACACAACTCACCCACTCTCTTCCAGCAGCCGCTTTTTTGTACGGAGACCCCAGGCCAGTCCATTACAGACTACAGCGGGGTGACGCAGCTCAAGGAAGAACATTTATGATCATTTCTTTGCACTGCAGACGCGGTAGTTCTTCTGCCTTAGCGTCTCGGCCTGATTGTATTTCCATGAAGAAATGATCATAAATGTTCTTCCTTGAGCTGCGTCACCCCTCAGCAGTAACGGACCGGCCTGAGGTCTCGCTACAAACAAGCGGCTGCTGTAAGAGAGTAGGTGAGTTGTGTTTAGTCTCTTTGTTAAAGAAATTAGGCAAAGTTAAAAATATGTTTGGTGGCTTGTGCTGTGGCTAGGACCCTATATGTACTGTTGATGAAGTTAGGTGCTGTTCTGAGCATTTTTTGTGGCTATAGAGTGGCGTTTTGGTTGAGGTTTGTTTATGGCTCCTCAGACTGCTGTGTATTGCTATTGTGGAGGTTTTACTAAAGTTAGTATAACAAGAGAAGCAAGCAGTGGGCAACATTCATCTCTATAAAACAGTAGAATCCTCATAAGGATTATTATAAAGCCTATAAATGCATTTATGACTCTTTTTTTGATGTGCCTATGATGTATTATAAGAGGTGAGGTCATATGGAGTGTTAGAGACTTAAATGTGTTTAAGGGACACATAAACTGAAGGAACACTGGGTACTAACATCGATCTGTAATAAAACCTCTGAGAAAAGCTGGTGTAGCTAATTCGAAATAAATAATCGCTGAATACACTTCACTGATGAGACCAAGTGTATCATCATGTGAACTTTGAGTCTTAAGCCTCTGAACCACAAGTGAAGATAACATGATTGGTCAGCGTGGTCATAAAAGTCGAGGCAGCAGAACAAATGTGAAAGAAAACATCCCCATATTTTGAGTGCCTGTACTGCTCCAACCTCCAAACACATTTTGAGGCAGATTTTAGGGAACAAAACTGTCTCCTGTGGTGTTGCAGTTTGACTAAAAGTAGGGCAGCTTACATACCACAGGCTGAACACAGCAGAGAGAGGAGTAGAAAGAAAGAAAACTAGAGAAAGAAAGATAGAAAGAAAGAAAGAAAAGAACAGCAGGATGTTGGCACTTCTCTCTCTGTTCATTGATTGGAGGACAACTGTGTTTGTTTCGCGACTCCAGCCCAACAAAAAGGGCCTGTACTGTATACCTCCATCATTTCTGAACATTTTAGCCAAATGAAAAAATATACATGTATCTTTTAATCCTTGTGTTGTTGTGATAGCATTTCATCTGCATAGAATTATAAAATAAATCTTAAGATGTCTTTTAAGTCCCACATTTGATGTCACCATTGCAATATTTTCCTGTCTTCTCTCCCTGTCACAGGCAGGAAATGAACACGTCAGAGGCTTAATTCAGCCACAGTCTGGGAAGGAGTGGTTACCACGGCAACCCCTTTTTTTCCTACAACCTTGTCACAAGGAACAAGGGAACAAGAAAGTGGAATTTAAGCCTGTGGCAAAGGCAGAGAGGAGATATCTGCTCGTATGAGAGTCAAAAAACAGACACTTCCTCTCTTGTTGACTGATCTGTGTGCTGTCTGGAAGGTAAACTCACAGGTGAGTCTGCACGACCATCTCTGCCAATGACACACTTTGCTCTATTAATTTAAAGCCACCAACAGACAAAGCTCAGACTGCTGTACTTCATCAAAGTGTCAGACATGCTGTAAAATAATAATAGGTGTGTCTGAGTCGGAAGAAAACCTTGATTTTAAACGTAGGATGATGGGACACTTATTTCAATACAAATCCAACTCATAATGGACGTCTTCAGCACAATGCACACTAACGACTTTAAATAGCAGGGCTAATAACTATAAACATATCTCCACTCAGACCAAAGGCAGCTGATTTTGCTTTGACAAGCTTACGCAGCTGTCAACTGCTGCTAGCTTAGAGATAAGAGCCGAGCAGACAGTGGCCTTGATAGTGATTGTCATCGTGCTAGAAAGGGCACGCAGGTGATATGTCAGCTGCAGAAATACCACCGTCTATGCCAAGCTCATGTAAAACCTAGCATCATTTCCTTGCAGCGACTTCAAAAACACATCAGGAGAATAAAACCATGCTGATTCAGAAACCCTTCTCTCTCTGAAATGCTCATTCTGTGCTCTGTAATCTCTTCTGGCTGGCAGAGAGAGATAGCTGCAAGACAGCAGGGTGTAAATAAAATTGAAGATGACCGTTTCCAACCAAACATCTGCAGAGAGTCAGGGTGCGAGAAGAAATTAAAAACATACATGTATTTTCATCTGCAGAGCTCAAACTCCATAGCGCTGTTTATGCTGGTTATGCGATTCTTGTTGTTTCTAGAGCAAGAATGCTAACCCAGAAACCTGATTTCTGCAGCCAACTGCACACCATCTTCCAAGTCATGGGTTAGATGTTAATGCATCATCATAAAGCTGTGGCATTTGGGCTTGGCTCAGAGTTACTGTCCAGCCTGCAGACGGTTACGTGACTCATAAAAGACCTTGACAAACCTCGCTGAGAACTCCAAGTTGGACAAAGACTCACCCCACCACTCTGCACAACAAGTCTGTCACATATCAGAGACAGGAGCTGGGTATGTTCAATGTCAAGAGTACAGGATATGTGGAGATCAAATTACAGCAACACACAGGAAGCCCTTTTGATACACTTGTCTGGTCTTGATTACAGTAGAAGACAGAAACTGGATAAAAGGAGACATCAAAAACAGACGAATATTAACTCATACGAGCCAGAAAGAGACTCACCAGTCCTGCACGGCGCCAAAAGACTCCTCGTTGGTGATGTCGTACATGAGGATGAAGCCCATGGCCCCGCGGTAGTATGCTGTAGTGATAGTCCTGTAGCGCTCTTGGCCTGCTGTGTCCTACAAACAGACGACATGATGTTAGCAGGCTGATTGATATTTACACTGTCAGGCTCAGAAACATTGACATGACCCTGCAGCTGCAACACACACACTATATGCTCATCTTTGATGTCAAATAAGGGGTATACATTATTCATCTGCAGCTATTTATACCCACTTAGACTTCCTTGAACATATATATGAGCATAATTTAAAGCATCGCCTACTTTTGTGCATCCATTTGAGGCAGTGTTTGTTGTGCTCATGATGTGGAAACGATCATTCTGCTAATTACCTCTGTGGCTTTGCATTGATAAGATGCCAAAAAGCAGTGATTTCATTTAGGCGGGAGAGATTGATTGTTTCCTCTCCTCTATAAAATAATCACTCAGCTGTGTTGGACCCGGAGTATGCTTTTCTTGAAAAAAAAGGGGTCTAAAAATAGAGGTTGGAAAGCTTTAAACACGGAGAAGCTGCTTGCTGTTTTATGATAAGGTTGAACGATTTGCTCAAAGGCACAGTGAGCGAGTGATTACACAGCATCCGAGGAGTGGTTCATTGTACACAGATTACCCTGGAAACAAGCTCCTCACTGCAGCCCTTTTGCTATGAGATGTCAATGAAAATGCTAATCAAGCCCAATACAGACAGATGAAGAGTGTGTCCGTGAAAGGAAGGAGGAGAGATGTGTTGTCTTTCCTCATCAGTTATAACAGATGTGGGAATTTGCATGTTTTACAATAAGTTACATAATAATAATAGACTCCCATAATGCACCTCCTGTTTGTACTGCATGTTTTCTGTCCCACCCACAACAAGTGTGTTCACATGCTTCTGGGAATC
The DNA here is from genome assembly GCA_962446985.1 of Xyrichtys novacula. Taxonomy (NCBI): domain Eukaryota; kingdom Metazoa; phylum Chordata; class Actinopteri; order Labriformes; family Labridae; genus Xyrichtys; species Xyrichtys novacula. Next base: position 18,226,748 of record OY660875.1, on the reverse strand, counting down.
ATGATGGACCACTCCTGGCTGCTCCACTTGGCTCTCATTAAACAGAAGCCCCGACAGGCGGCACCGGGCTTGTTATTTGCCAGGGTCGTCGTGCTCGCCATCCTTCTGCACATGGTTACAACAGAGTGCTGTGCGTGTGTTATAGCCAGGGGACAGCGCTGACCTTCACACCACAGAGGCAGAGCTCACATTCTGCAGAACATCCACACACTCCATAGATAGCACCTTTTGTTGCGTTACAGTAACTCTAGAAACGCACTCAGAGGCCTGCGTTTTTCATGTCGCGTCAGCAGGCTGAAGCTTTCTCTGAGCAGCACAAAAATGTGGGTAACACTTTATTTGATGCCTATCTCTATAACGCACCATAAATATATGTATAATGCATTATAATCACATTAAAGCACTGTATAACTATAGTCATAAACACTTATAAATGATCATAATGCTTTAAAGCGATAATCATAACACACTATAAAGCATTTTATCATGACTTACAAGGTCAGGTATTATAATGTGTTATAACTGTTAACAACTCACTGACAATTCCCACATAGATAATGCATTATACATATATTTATGATGTGTTATAATTTGCTTATAAACTTGTATAACTATCATTAGAAACACTCATTAATTATCATAAGGCTTTATAACAATAAGCATAACACATTATTATACCTGACTTTGTTAGTCGTGATAAAAATGCTTTATAATGTGTTATGATTATTGTTATAAAGTATTATGATCATTTATGAGTGTTTATAACTATAGCTATACATGTTTATAAGCAAATTATAACACATCATAAATATATGTATAATGCATTATCTATGTGGGCATTGTCAGTGAGTTGTTAACAACTTTAACACATTATAATACCTGACCTTGTAAGTCATGATAAAATGCTTTATAGTGTGTTATGATTATTGCTATAAAGCATTATGGTCATTTATGAGTGTTTATAACTATAGTTATACAGTGCCATAACGTGTTTATAATGCATTATATCTATATTTATAATGCGTTATAGAGATAGATGTCAAGTAAAGTGTTACCAAAATGTTTTTAAGGTTGTACCATGTCATGATGCAGACTGTAAAAGTCATCTGCATGTTGTTTAACACTCCTTTTTTTGATCTTCTTGTGTGAATTATAAGTCTTAGACATGCCATTAGCCTATTGATTCTTGCGTAAGTGCCTGACAGTGACCTTTGCATTACGAGGCTATTTTCCTGTTAAAAAGGCAGAGCAGGACAGAAAAAAGATGCTGAGTCCAGTAAATTTGAGCTCCTTGAAAATGCTTAGCGCGTAGTCTGCATTTCAACAAAAATCAATCCGAGAAGCAGCTGACTACTTCAAGAAGGGCTGTATAGTGTGTGCAGGCTGACACTTCGCTGAACTCCTCTTCATTCAGTAAAGTGAGATTCAAATTTTCTTAGAGGTCTTTTTGGCCAGGCTTGGCTTCTTCTCCTTCAGTATGCATCTGAAAATACATTTCTGTGCTTTTACCTGTCATTAGATTTATAGTTTAACAGCCTCGGTGACATTAACCTAAAGCCATCACCTTACACAGCCACTTACTCAAAGTCTCAGCTCTCTGTGTGCCCAATTAAAACAGACAGGCCAATTATGTGGATGTAAGGGTGATCCTTTTTCCTTCTGAATATGCTTGTCTTCGCTAATGATGAAAACACATTAGCCCTATTAGCCACTCATTTGACTGTTTAAATCAAGTTTTCACATCCTGCCGCGACGAGTCTTTTCTGTCCCTTTATTTGATTAACAAACACCAATCGTCTGGGGGATGGCTAATTGCTGGAGAAGACAACTATTTTGACAAGGGACCGCAAAACCTCTGAAGGAAAACTGGCACTACAGAATAACAGAAAGACAGCAACAAAGAGTTTAACTTTTTTTACCTTCACTATTTCAGATGTAATACAAGACAATCTGCTTCAACAGTTCACATCAACTCCTAATTAAAAAGCCTCAGACAGTCTTCAGTTTCCTACACGTTCTGTGAGAGGTGTTGTTTCTCTGCTCTTCCTCACCGTGTGCCAAACTAACACTTGTTAGTCTCCTGTCGGTGATGCTGAGACTTCCATCTGCCTCTATACTTCCACTCTGGTGTTGAAGACATCACAAAACAGCCTTTCCTCAAGATTTACTGTATGCTGATGACAATGATGCACCACATGTTTTCAAGACTACAGAACAAAACATATTGTCTGCTCTGAACTCGAGAGCTGAACTCTTCAGGGTGTTATTATGTAGTCTAGAGAAACATCGCCTTATGGTGCTTTTTTAACTCTTTCTAGGTGTCACTAAATCTATTTGTCTCTTCTATACTTTGAGTGAAAACTGTATAACATGTAGCAAAGCTTTTCTGATCTGCCCCAAGAGCCAAAAGCCTGAATTAAATCAGATCAATGCACATAGGTGATCCCATGAATGCAAGACTTTTTTGTCCGACAGCCTGTCACAGTCCTTGAAATGTATTGATCAAGAGAGAGAGATACAGACAGAGGTCAGGAGAAGGTGGACTCTGGGTAATGATTGACAGCCTTATAGAGACAGGAGTCACTCAGCAGGAACACAAAGACTGTAAGGACAGAGAAAACGAGGGGGGAGGGAGTCTCTAAAGAGCCCCTTCCCCCTTGATAGTCCTCTAGTACACCTTAGAGGACAACATGATGCAGATTTCTTTTGGTCTCTGGATTTCAATTGGCTTAATGAAAATTTGTGCTAGTTTGCATGACCAAAGAAAAAGACACAAAGCAAAAATACAGCTGGCGTGTTGCTGCTTGTTAATCCAGAAATGTGTATTCTTTCCACCCTAGATTACCAATTTTCGATCATATCTGGGATTAATCTCTCTAAATGAAAGAACTGACAGGAGAAAAGCAGAGCTAAGAAGCCAAAAGTGTTGCATTTTCCTCTATCTCCATCTAGCTTGGTCAGGTTTTAAGATTTCGCGGCTCACTTCTAAATGTTTAATGCTTTGAGTTTAATATTTCATACCCAGATCTGCAGCTTGATCCTCTTGTCATTCTTGTACACGGTCTTCACTTTAAAGTCGATGCCCACCGTGCTGACGAAGGCTGAGGTGAAGGCATCATCGGCGTATCGGAACAAGAAGGACGTCTTGCCTACGCTGCTGTTGCCGATGATCAGCAGCTTGAACATGTAGTCAAAGTTTTGGTCCCCTCCCTCTCCCTTCCCTTTCACATCCTGGGTAGCAGCCATCTGCAAAAAAAGGGGGAAAAATCATAGAGAGACACTGAGCAGATTGCAGAAAAAGCCTCACCTTGAGTTGGTGTGAAGCTTCTCAGATCTGTGACGCACTGGAGATGTGGACCAATGAGAGACAAATCATCTATTCTTTATTGGACGCTGTACTATTTTTAAAAAGCGACTTCTACCACAGTTTGGTTATATGTGCCAAAGAGCCAAAGGAGGACGTAAGAGCTATATGTTACACACAGGGCATGTTTTAAGCTTGGTGTACCACACAGACCACACAGATCAGAGGTGACAGAAGGCTTGCTCAGGCAAACCAGCATGACCAACACTGCAAGCTGTCATATTGATGAGTACCATTTAAAGCAGAGCTGACCTTACCCTCTATGGAGCCACCCTTAAATTACTCAGTAAGTCAAACTATAAGATTGATAGTTCAGAGGCATTCAAATGCAGCTTTTATCTTACACTACTGTTTTAGAGATGATGTTGTATTAGACAAAACGTCTATTTTGTTTTGATTAAGTTGTGCAATTCACAATTTGACATTCTATTTTCACTCTTTTGCAGGTTTCATGCCTGTCTTCTGCTGATACACCCTTGCAGCCATTTAATCTTCCATTTTAGAGCGGATACTCTTCCCTAGCTTCCTCTGTACGCTAGAATCAAACATTTTCCCTGGTTAAAAAAATGACTGTTTCACCTTAAACAATACCGAGCAGGCTGTCAGCAGACAGCGACCTAAACGGACACGAGGACTGGCAGCAAAAAATGACAAGAGCAGAGTCATCTTTGCTCCAAGGTGAATGTTTTGTCAAAGCCACTGCGCCTAACATGCCAAACACGGGCAGCTAAGCTCTTCCTTTCAATCGATGCTTTTATAAAAGATGCCGGACATCCATCCTGCACCGGTTTCGCTTCCGTGTATGAGAAAAAAAAAACACACACTCTCACTCAAAAACCATGTATTTGCAAGGGCATCGCTTTGAAATATCATTGCAAAGCTGGCATCCTTACCACCGGAGATAAAAAAACAGTCGTTTTAGCGAGAAATTACTCGATGTAGTTTGAGTGGGAGATGCACGCCAGCTAATATTAACAAAGCAAATCTGGGCAGGAGGTCATTGTATCGGCAGATTGGAATTAAACCATATTACTGTTAATAAACGAAACTACCAAAACCGTCGATGACATGACGTGAACAAACCTGGTCTGAAGGCCTCGCGCTCTATCTGTATGTGCTCGTGTTTTGCAGAATAGGCGTTTTATTTGAGTGTCTAACGCAGGCGGTGGTGATGATTCTCTTCCCCCCTCCGCGTCTCTCTCTTCCTCTCTTTGGAGCGCCGAGCAGTTTCAGCACCTGGGAGCTGTCCCCTCCGCTTCGGATGTGGCACGCGCCCCTGCGCTGACGAAGCTGGCTCGCGTGAGATGAGCACGAGCAAAAAGGGAAAGTGCGTTCTGTGCGTGTGCTCTGACGTCAATTCAGGGGTTGCGGGGGTCAAAAGGATGGGGGTTGTAGTTTTTTTCGCCGGGTATCAACTCGTCGGAGCAGGATGGACTAAAAAGTCGATTATTGACTGTATTACAGAGCATGAAGGGTGGAGACTTTACAGTGGACGAACAGGAAACCATACTTTATGAAAAATTAACCCTCGAGGTTCTGACGATAGGGGAGAGTGGGGTAGGTTGAGCCACCCCCTGTTGCTTGGAAATAGTAAAAGAAATTTATCATGTGACCAAATATTTTGGAGATGGGCATCAGTTCATGGAGTCTGGGAATTTCTCTCTGGGATTAATAAAGTATCTATCTGTCTATTTAGGTTAAAAGCACATGGGTGAAGGGGTTAGACATTTGTTTAAAAAAAAAAAAAACATTTTTCTCTCTTGAAAGTGAATTTACTCTGTCATAAGTTTTATTAGAATTGTTTTCAGACCAAAAAGATCATTTTAAATTTGTTTTATACATCAATTGTGGTATCTCTGAGCTACAACATAAAAGTCCATCATTTTAGCTTAGAGGACTAATAAAGTCATCATAGTAGTTCTGGGGTAAGTTGAGTCAGTGGTTCAACTGAGAAAGTAAAGGAGTCTATGATGAGAGGATCAGAGTTTCAGTTCAGATTGTTAAAATGTGTTACTTTTTCTTTTCAAAAATACTGCTGTGAATGTTCTGAATCACTTAAAGACATTCTCGTGTTAAAATGGCTTTTTACAAAACAGCTTTTTAGCAGTTATATGCAGTAATAATAAAACGAATTAGTGTACCAGTTGAAGAGCATGTAATAGATAAAAATACACATGAATATGAAGAAGTGACTGAAGGTGAGGGAGGGCTGGGGGGTAGTAGTGATATGGCTCAACTTACCCCGCTCCTATGGTCAACCACTTTGTTTGGCATGCTATATTATCAAGACAGTTATGTTTACACTCATTCTGTTGGTTTACAGGGATGCACAACATCTTAAAATATTTACAGATACACTAGTTAGAGACAAAACTGTGATTGCCTTGATGTATTGATCCGAAATGTGAAAAATGGATCATCTTACCCCACTCTCCCCTACGTTTCTCCTGTCAAACATGAGTAATACAAAACAGCAATAAAACTCTAAACCTGTCATTGCTTTCTCTCTCTTTCTAGTGAAATCATGCACCTTACCTTCCCATACAAGTCCATCTTAGATATAGCCTTATTTAAAGTGACTTCTTTAAAATCCACCCTATAGGAGCAACAGTAAACTCCCGAGACGCATATTTTTTTCCAGGAAGCAAATATAATCGCCCCTTTCTTTTGCGTCACTCTCACGTCGCCGTCCCCCACCTATGGAGCCCGGCCCCGCTTCAAAAATATGGACGTTTGAGCAAATACAAGAGGCCTGAGTGAAGCTGATGAATATTATCATCATCATCATCATCATCATCATTGTGGGTCTTTCAGTGAGAGCAAAAGGAGGCCTTGGCAGGAAATGGAAAAATAAGCGTCTTACTTTGCAATTGTAATGACATCGGTTCTTTTTTAGGCGGATTTGGAAAGCTGCATAATTAATCTGAAAGGTGCAAATGTGGACGTGGAGCGTTTTCATTAGGAAGTGAGGACCGGTGGGTTTGCAAGATCTATTATTCTGAGCGGTTTCCGGGGAGTTTTAAATAGCCTCTTCCCCATTATGAATCATTTCGTACTTAAGGCTGAAATTATTCATAACAGTACCCCATGCGTAAAGACGCGCAACACCAGTCACAAGAGACGTTGTATGAACGTAGACGACAATCTGGATCCACTGTAGTGTTGAGTTTCTTGGGTAAGCCAGGAAGGCTGAGCGATTATTTGATAGGCCGTGAATAAAGTTATAGGGCGGGCTGTAGTGAGGCTGACCGCCCTTTAAAGGATTTGCATGTTCAGGCTGAATGCGCAGCTGCAGACGTGGGGGCGGGTCAGGTAGGTTGATCAGACACGTTTGTCTCTGCGAATCTTAAATTTCGATTTCTAACCTAAAAAATGAACGACAGCTTTCCACCATATGTTTAAAACTGGATCACAAGTAGATGCATTGTGCCTCGCTTAATCCGTCCAGACTCAGCAACCATGAAATTTGGTTTCTGCACTTTTTGTATGCAATTATTTCTTTTTTCTTCTTTTTTGTTATATTGGGAGTGAGAGCCAACGTATGAAGTTACTCGCGTCAAAGTTAATGTGTCGGTGCAGAACACATGCCTTTGGAGTGGTGAACAAAACTTTTCTAGATGTTTCTTCCTGAATGAGATAAGACCACAGTGGCACCATCTGCTGTTGGAAAAGGTGCTCTGGATATATTTTTGTGCATGGATGTCCTCTAAAGCCCCCGTGGTCACTGATTAACCGAGCAGGATTGGCAGGAATCAACCAGCTTTCGTTACATAAGGTTGCGAGTTGTAGGCCTATGTTGTTTCAAAGAGAGACACTAAGAGTATTTTTAGCCCTGGCAGAAATCAGAGAACAAACACTAAACTGTTTTAGCGTATGAAAGCCTACGTGTTCTGATAAAAATAGATTTTTAAAGCCGTATTGTCAGTCTCTTTAAAGACCTCTGGATGGCCTATACACACCAACAAATGATTCCTAACAAAAAGATCTCAAATCATGGTATAATTGCTGATGGGTAACAAATTTGTCACTGTTTTTGAAACCACATCTTTCCACCAGCGCAACAAGTTTAGCCTGTTTTCACCAGTGGTCAACAATGACAGATTTTCAGTGGCCGATAGAGAGTAGGCCAACTGATGACTGAAATACAATGCAATACAACACAATATCATTATTTTGTTGTATTTGTTGTCTTTGCAGCTGACAGACTACAACATCTCAATGATACAAAAAAATTGAGACACAATTGTTGAACTTAAAAGTATTTGGCTCAGTAAGGTATGGCCACAAGGTAGTTCAGATTTGTGCACAGCCACTTAAGTTTATAAAAAATATTGAAAATATGAGACCGATATTGTTGCTGAAAAAGAAAGTTGTGAGGAAATCTTATTAAAATCTAATGTTCACAGTTAGCGTAGCCAGTAACATGTTGTGGATGAATTTCTGATGAATTGATGATTTTAAATAAACCATTGGGAAATGCTATAAAGTTAAGTCTCTTATGACTGAATATCAGAAACCTCAAAAGAATTTATGTCAGAACTTGTTTCAGATTTCATCTGCTGTCGCTGGGGTTTGGCTAAAGGTGTTTTCATTTTGTAAAGCTCATCAGTCCTGTCAAGGCTGATGCTGATAGAAGCAGATTAGTTCAAAACGTTGTTAATCAGCCTGATTAACCGGTCTGTCTCTGATTTTCACCCTGAAATGTGAAGCCTGGAAGTATCCTTACAGGTGAGATTTTTGTTTTGGATTTGGAAATGGTAAAGTGAGGCACTTGATCAAAAAGAGTAATGACCAAAATAATAAGGGTGTATGGATGCCCTATCAGAAAGTTTGAGTCTCTCCTCACCCAATGGTGGGACCTTACTTCTTTTTATACTGTCATAATCATCTTTTTCTAATTTCTTCCCTATCCTTTTCATTGTATTTTTAAAGGTGACGATTTTCTATGGAGGACTCCATTGAGGTGATTCTGCAAAACCATGGCAAGCACCTTCCTACCACCAAAGCCCATCCCCTGGTGTCAGCCTGTACAGGCGTGGTGCTCACTGGCCTGTATGGACTCTGGAGCCTGTTTGCTCTGCCTGGCTTTCGAAAAGTCCCCCTGAACCTCAAGGTTCTTGAGATTCCTTTTTTTCTGTTCTTACCTGCCTGCTTTGCCTTTTTCCAAACCTTCAGCTGCAAAACACTGCACATTCATTTGAAATCAAAGATTAGATGCCAGATTTAACATAACTTACATATTAACTATCATTTGTTTATTTTGGAGCATAGTGCTCCATGCTATCAACAAATGTGGAAAAAGAAGAAAGGGGTAAGTCTATAACTGTGATCATGCTTTACATAGACCTGCATGGTCTTAATCTGAAAGACCTACTGTGCAGGAATTCATTTCTGTAATATAAAAGAGCTTTTGCTATTTCTCTTTTACTGTCAGTACAAGATGAACAAGAAAACATGATGATCAGGAGCAGAATGTCAGAATTTGGGTAACATAAAACTTTATAAATTTGATTTTGCTCTTGCGCCTTTTGATAATATTTCTCTTATCTGTGTTTTTATTAAAGTTGTGTCGATGCTTTGCTCTTCCTACCTGATACTTTGTATCTCTTTTTTTATATAACACATAAAAACAAGTTTACTGCAGAGAAAACAAGAATTTGACAAGCTCTCAGGTTGATCCTAGTTTAATATGGTCAGAGCCCTGCTGAATTCAGAGAGAAGGAGAGATGTGGTGTTTTATTTGACAGTGTGTGGGAGACTAGATTCAAGGTTATAGTTTCAGCACTTTAAAACATCACATCACAGAAGTGAACTTGGTCTGAAGTAGAGATTTTTATATATGGAAAAGAAGAAATTATTGTTTACCTAGGATGAAGTTACAGAGTCAGAGATGTGAGAACTTTTCATTGACCTTAAATCAGACCATTGTTCTTTTCTCACAGTTGAACTTGATAAAAGTTGATCTGTTATAGTTCTCTATTTACTGTATACTGGCACAGTATGAAACTCCTGTTATCATGACATATTTAATGGCTATTGTTTATTTTTGCTGTGGTCCAGGTGCCTTATTTGCCCTCAAGTAAAGAGCAGACACTGAACACTATGAAGCTGCTTCAGGGACGAACAGGCCGCTTAGCAGATCTGGGATCAGGAGACGGGAGGCTGGTTAGTGTGTTGTATCAAAACTGAAGTCCAAATCTGTATTTTTCAGCATTCAAATTCCTTTTGTAAATTCATTGCCTCTGTACTCAGTGGGTTACAGCAGTTTTATTTGATATCATTCATTTGAATTTTTCAGGTGCTTGCTGCCTCCTCAGCTGGATTCCAGTGCACAGGGTTCGAGATCAACTCCATTTTAGTGACATATGCAAGGAACAAGGCTCGCTGGTCAGGAGTGCCCTCAAGCCAGGCAACCTTTGTGAAAAAAGACTTCTGGAAGGTAAGCCTTGACACTGATAATCTCTTCCTTAATACAAAGTTCTGAAATGGCGTGTTCGTGTCATTTGGCTTTCAGACAGATTTATCGTCCTACAACAACGTGACAGCCTTCCTTGCTCCTGGGGTGGTGAGTTGCTCTGCGTTCCGATTCGTCAGTCATGTTGCACACATTGTATTTGAATGCTAAGAAACTGACATAGCCTTTTCTGTTTGGTTTATAGATGGAGGTTTTGGGTGAGAAGCTTTTGAATGAGCTCCCTGATGATGCCCGGGTCGTCGCTTGTCGGTTTCCCTTCCCTGGCTGGCCAAAACAGTCGTCTGCTGGTTCTGGTCTGGACCAGACTTTTGCTTATGATATAAGCAGTGTACGTTCATACCTGAGAAAGATGCCTGACACAGTGTGTGCAGTAAGTCCTTGTTATGTGATGAAATAGGTGTTATCTGTCAGTTTTTGTAACTCTAAAATGAAGTCATCCCTTCAAAAGATGTTTTTTTTCCACATTAAAGGGATTAAAGGATAAACATTGGATTCTTTTGCTGCATTTCTTTACCTTTTTTTTAAAGACGTCCTCAGATAAACTTTACCCGAGTCACATGACCTTTTAAAGGGATATTGCGGTGTAAAATTAAGTTAGGGTCAAGCACACTGTAACATCGAGTTAGACACCCCGTCAAAAGATGAATGTTGCCGACTGCTTGCTTCTCTAGTTATACCAACTTTAGTAACGACCGCATGATAGCAATACAGAGAGCCACGGGCTCAACCAAAAAGCCGCTCTACAGCCACAAATGATGCTCAGAACAGCACCTAACTTCATCAACAGTATAAAATAAAAGGTCTCAGCCATAGTACTAGCCACCAAACATCTTTTTAGCTTTGCCTGATTTCTTAAGCAAAGAGACTCGCACTCTCTCCTCCAGCAGCCGCTTGTTTGTCTGGAGACCTCCGGGCGAGTCCATTGACTACAGCGGGGGGACGCAGCTCTAGGAAGAACATATATGATAATTTCTTTATGGAAATGCAATCAGACCGAGACGCTAAAGCAAAAGAACTACAGCGTCTGCAGTGCAAAATGATTAATATGATGATTATTACTTCAAGGAAATGATACGGTAATGATCATAAATGTTCTTCCTTGAGCTGCGTCCCCCTGCTGTAGCCATTAGACTCGCTCAGAGGTCTCCAGACAAACAAGCGGCTGCTAGAAGAGAGTGGGTGAGTCTCTTTGCTAAAGAAATTAGGCAAAGCATTATTTGTGGCTATAGAGTGGCTTTTTGGTTGAGTGCGTGGCTCTCTGTATTGCTATCTGCAGTGGTTACTAAAGTTGGTATAACTACAGAAACAAGCAGTTGGCAACATTCATCTCTCAATGGGGCGTCTAACTTGGTGTTTCAGTGTGTTTGACCCTAACTTAATTTTACGCTGGAATATCCCTTTAAGGGCCATATGGTTCTGTCTAACCAGTAATCTGTTTTGTTTTTTTGTTTGTTTGTTTATTTTGTTTTGTTTTCAATTAAAAATCAATAAATATTTTGTGGACTTCACTCAAACAGTTTGACTGTAGCACACCATGACAGTAAATAATTTGTTGTTTCTTAATTTGTAAAAAAAAAGGGGCCAGGTGAGGCAAGTTCAAGTTGCACATTTCTGTACTGAGGCATTTAAAAGTGCTTCACACAAGACATTAAAAGAAAACGACGGAGGTCAGAAAACCACATTGCATTAAAAGAAGAAAGTAAAAGTTCAAAGTCATCAAAATTGCTCGTAGCACCCCACCACGCAGTGTCATTTATGCCTAAATGTGCAATGAACTTTAGTAAACTTGGTCTCCAGGCATACTGGGTGAATTCTGCTCTGCACACTAGTCCACGTGAGGGCGCTGTTGGTCCAAACTGATTTAGAGTGAATTTGGTGCAGACTCGCAGGAGGTGGTGATCCTGAATAGAATACAAAATAGTGTTTATCCTCTGCATTGTGGGTATTTTGTCGTCCAATTCTTTCACACCAAGCACACAGTAGACCTAACTTACAGACTGTTTTTTCACCTAAATGTGACTGTGCCCGGATACCATGGACATATTGAGTCAACACTAGAACTCCATGTATGTCGATCTTTGTCGTTTCAGTGCCTTTGATATCGGCTGCTGATAGAGGTAATATATATATCAATTATTAAATCTATCTCACGCGCAGATTTATCCCTCTTGGTCGTGGCAACGCCGATGTAAACGCAGGGTCGGCTAATCGATATCAGTCAGACCTCATGCTCGTGTCACGCCCTGACGTCAGAGGGAGGGCGGCAGACAGCGGGTGGGGAGGGTGCCAGAGTATAAAAACCTCAGAGACAGACTCCGAGTTACATTCTCTGTCCGGGTCGGTGAAACATATCAAATGGAAGTACAGAGAGGCACCGGGCCCCAACAGACAAACAGCAGCAGTATGAGCGAGTCCACGCAGAGGTCCTGCGAACCTCGCCGGAAAAGGACGGATGATCGCAGCGCGCCCTCAGAGATGGCCAGGATTATCACGGATCCCGTCACGGGGAAGTGCTACTGCCGGGGGAAAGTTTTGGGAAAGGTTAGCGCACAGAATCTGATGCCAGATCTTCGTGGATATATCTCGTTAACCCGAAGACGCAGCGTGTTAACAGTGTCTTTCCTATTTTCAGGGAGGCTTTGCAAAGTGCTATGAGATGACGGATCTCTCCACCAGCAAAGTTTATGCAGCCAAAATCATCCCACACGCACGCGTCTCCAAGCCTCACCAACGAGAGAAGGTAAGCGCGCGGCTCCGGTGCGCACAGACATCCCACGCCGAACACTTTAGAGTCGACCCCTTAAAAATTAGTGTACATTAAAATCGTGTCCTTTCTGATTTCTTCCTCACTAGATTGATAGAGAAATCGAGCTGCACAGAGCTCTGCACCACAAACACATCGTGCACTTTTATCATCATTTCGAAGACAAGGAGAACATCTACATTTTGCTGGAATACTGCAGTAGAAAAGTAAGTGAAGTTTTAAGATATCATGTGTTCCTACCTGAGTGTTCAACTTCTCTGCAGTGTGTTTGAAATTTTGAGAACACCCGCATTGCACCTTCACTCCAGGAGGCAGTACAAAAGCAGCATGCAGGGTCCCCTTCCCCTTGAAAACATAATTTTATGATACAGTAATAGCCTTTTTTTTTTTTTAGCTCTGGTAATTTAAAGAAAAAAATGGCATTGTTATTTTCTATAAGGAAGTTTAAGTAAATGTACAGAATATAAATATTTGTGGTAACAGCCGTTTAATCATTCCTTCCTTTGCATTGTGTGTCTTTGCAGTCATTAGCCCACATCCTGAAAGCTCGTAAAGTACTAACAGAGCCAGAGGTGCGTTACTATCTACGACAAATTGTTGCTGGCCTGAGGTACCTGCACGAGCAAGAGATCCTTCACAGAGACCTGAAACTTGGTGAGGAATCTTTCTGCCATCCCCAGTCCATCCATGACAGTTGTGCACAAATATAAAGTGACTTTCTGCAGAGAGAGACGATCCTTTGTTGTCCCTCTGCCGCTTGCTTCTCTTTCATCAACTCAGGAGAGGATCAGTGCCTGATTGAGCCTTTGATCCCGTGTGAGTACTCATCATTTCATTCTCCTCCTTCCCCACAGGTAACTTCTTTGTGAGTGAGTCGATGGAGCTCAAGGTCGGGGACTTTGGTCTTGCTGCCAAGTTGGAGCCAGCAGGAAACAGGAGGAAGACGATCTGTGGAACTCCCAACTACCTTTCCCCTGAGGTGCTCAACAAGCAGGGCCACGGCTGTGAATCAGACATCTGGGCCTTAGGCTGTGTAATGTGAGTGGGCACACTGTAAATTCACTCCATTAAGTTCTTAATGTGTGAGTAACTGTAGGTTTTATGATTGAATATTAATGGATAATAGATGATCGGCTTGAAAGGATGCAATGAAGTTATATTTTCAAGAATTTCACCATCTTTACTCGTCAGATAAAGAACATGGTAGGGCTGAAAAGAAGTTAATTATGCCCTTTATCCCCTGACAGGTACACAATGCTTCTGGGGAGGCCGCCATTTGAAACCACCAACTTGAAGGAGACATATAAGTGTATAAGAGAGGCACGTTACTCCCTGCCCTCCTCCTTGTCACCACAAGCTAAGCAGTTAATTGCTAACCTTCTTGCAAAGATCCCAGAAGACCGACCCAACCTGGACCACATTCTGAGGCACGACTTCTTCACACAGGTTAGATAGACATCATTGTCTTGTCTCCCTGACCCCTTTCTCTCTGCGTGCTGCCTGTCCTTCTTGCTAGATGTCACATTGTTGGCTCATGAGAGTGACCCCCAAACCACCAGTTGCACACTGACCCACTTTCTCCCTCTCCACAGGGCTTTAGTCCAGAGCGTCTGCCACCGAGCTGTTGCCACTCAGCACCAGATTTCCACGTCTCTAGCCCGGCCAAAAGCTTCTTCAAGAAAGCTGCTGCTGCACTCTTTGGTGGGAAGAGAGACAAGGTCAAGTACTACGAGACTCTGAGTGAGTGTTGCATGAGCTACTGAGCACTCGTGTACCGAAAAATCACACCACTTTTTAGAAAATTGATTGAAAATAACTACAGACAAAACATTTTAAGTATATTTCACATTTTCTTCCTGTTTTGGTGGTTGAAGTATCTGCAGGTTAAGAGGTCAATGATTTATTTATTTATTTTTTGCTGTTTTTTTGCTTGTTAAAGACAAACTAACCAAAGAGGAAGAGGAGATCTACAAACTGCAGCACGACATGGAGAGAACTGCCATCAGCCAGCAACACTGCAAAAAAATCTCTGAGGTAAGAGGTCATTTAATCTGCATAAATCAAAATATTTGCCTCAGAGTAGGAGAGGTTTTTTTTTTTTTCATGAGGCCATTAAGAGAACAGGTTGACTAGAAATTTTATGCTGAGGAGAATAAAGTGAGTCATTCTGATGCAGCACTGAACTTTATAACAAGCACAGTTTCAGAACAAACTAAAAAGCACTTATTGCCAGCCTCCCAGCCAGCCACTCTGAATCTGTGGGTGACGGCTGAGTCAGAGTAGGAAGAGATGATCTAAACTCCCAGATTCTCACTCCTGTCGTCACCGATTCCCACCTCAGAATGGAAGTCTACTTCCGCCATCTGCCGAGAGACCTGTCGCCCCGGCAACAGAGAGCCAGTCCCCGACGACGCGAGACACCATCCGCCTCATCGTCAGAGGGAGTCTGGGGAGCTGCAGTAGCAGTAGTGAATGTAAGTTCATCTCGTTACGCACGTAATGACAGACATGAATGTGATTTAAAATGGCAAACAAAAGCTACATGCGTAAGAGAGGAATCAAGCTAAATGACATCCTTTTGTTTTTGTTCCTAAAGGCCTCGAAGACAGCACAACAGGAAGCGTGGCTGAGACTGTTGCCAGTGTTTTAAGAGGATGCCTGGAGAATATGCCCAACGGTGAGGGCACTTGTTGCAATGATTTGTAAAACCATTATCTACACAGGGGGCTTGGTTTTGAGAACGCTTCATACAAGGAAAAGGGAGAAGTTTACTTACAAAGTATATTTAGCAAGAAGAAGAAGAAGAAGAAGTGCTTTATGGAAGACAACAAAAGCATAAGGATACTTGTGTATTTGAGCTCAGGAGATTGATGTTTAGATAGATACACTCCCTAATTTTGTTAACCAAATTCCCCTCCTGCTCAGTGTTCGTTTAAAAAAATCAACTATACAGTTTATGGCTAAGTTTCAGGAAGCCTGAGGAAATGTTAGTGTTAGGTGAAGCTCCAGGGGCTTAAACAGGGTCAGGGGTTGTATGGGGTTGCGCAGTTATGCCTCTTCTCAAATCCTTCCTGTAATTGTATTCTAATCCTCCGCCTCCCTCTGCCCTCTCACCCTGCAGCGGATGACACTCCTCAGGGCTCAAACAGCTGCAACCTCCAGTGGGTGACTAAATGGGTGGACTACTCCAATAAGTACGGTTTTGGCTACCAGTTGTCTGATCACACTGTGGGAGTCCTCTTCAACAACGGCACTCATATGAGCCTCCTGCCAGACAGAAAGTAGGCACTACTCAAAGCTTTCACTGCACTCCACCTTCATTTTGAAAGTTGTTAGTCACTCCATATAATGGAGGTAGCTTGTTTAAGCATGCTTAAGTAAATTGAAACACTCTTTGGAAGGTGTGCTGAACCGCAATGATAGCTTTAACTTTTTCCATTTGAGTGTGATATTTTGTTTTTTGCCTTAATATAAGCGAAAACGATGGATTCCATTCTAACTAAAATACTTGCTTTAGTTTTTCGAAACATTTTTATTTAAACATAGAAAAAATGTATTTGAGGAAGCTTTAGCTTTGTTCTCTTTAGTTGAATATTTGTTTATGTAAGCGTATGCTAATCTCTTCATCTCCTTTGTGTTTCTTCAGGACAATCCATTACTATGCAGAGCTGGGTCAGCGCTCTGTGTTCCCCACTTGTGAGGTTCCAGAGCACTTTGTGGGCCAGGTGACCGTGCTCAAGTACTTTTCCCACTACATGGAGGAGAACCTGATGGATGTAAGTAAACATCTCTATCATCCCCACACCTCTTTCTTTTGTCTTCTCATCCCTAGAGCGATAGAAACTGTATTTTCATGTCACAGCCTGTCTAATCCTAATGTGTGACTCCTTTGCTTTTCTCAGGGTGGGGACCTAGGTAGTATGACAGACGCACACATGCCCAGACTCTACCTGCTGCAGTGGCTCAAATCCGACCGCGCCCTTATGATGCTCTTTAACGACGGCACCTTTCAGGTAAACAGGAGTGCAACGGTTGCTGGGCATGCTCAGAAGAGTACTGTTTGGGTGCAAGTCATAACAGTTTCTGTGTGGTTTGTTATGTCTGGTAAACTCATATGGGCTGGGCACCTTTAATGCATTGCATGTTGAAGAGTGAAGTACTACCATTGCTCCAGTGCAACAAAGGGAGGCAGAAATTGACAAAAGAAAAAAAAAAAACACAAAAATAACAAACCTTTTCCATCTCCACAGATCAACTTCTACCACGACCATACCAAGATCATCCTGTGCTGCCAGAGGGACGAGTACATGCTCACATACATCAATGAAGATCGTGTCTCCAAAACCTTCAAACTGAGCTCCCTGCTGAAGTCTGGCTGCCCCAACGACCTGCGTGAACGCATGGTGTACTCTCTCAACATGCTTCTGCAGAGGTGCAGCTAAACCCACAAAGATATTTTGGACTATGTTGAAACATACTGATCTACACAGCGTGTTGCCGCAGTGCTGCAGTGAAACCTGGATCTGTGCAAGAAGAGACAACGTGAGGACGGACCTATGAAAAGTTAATTAACATTCCCACACTGTTGCACCTTGGTGACTCAGCAGAGGTGCCCATGGAAAAATAATACAGACAGACTCTGTGGATGGGGAAATGAAATGTAGCGCAATGGATGCTTAAGGGCTGATTTGTATGTTGATTGTTAAAGGAAAGGATTTAGTGAGGCTGTTGAAGGGAGTACGTTGGTACGAATGTGAAAAGAGGGATGTTTGGGAAGTGAGGACCAACGCTGGGCTGGCACCAGCTTAAACGTGTACAGAGTAGTTGATGCTGTTTTATAAAGAAAATCCATAGACTATAGCTCTGAATGTAACCAGAGCTAAACCATGGAATCCTGTAAATGATGTACAGTGAATGTAACAGCCCACTCAGCAGTGCAAAGACATGATTGCTAATGTGTGCGGAAGCTACTGAGTCCACCTGTTTATACGTGTGTGAGAGTGCGTGCGTGTGAGTGGGACGAGTGTATCATCACGCTAACTCTAAAAAACTGTGATTTGTTCTGTTAGCTGACAGATGGACTCAGCACACTGAGCTGAGAAACAGTGGGGTGATGTTAGAGAGAGGGAGGAGAGAAGGGGAACAGGAGGAGATAACAATTGGCTAAAAAAAAAGTACCAAGGATCCTCCAAGGGTCAGTTAAGAGCCATTATCAGCTTGGTAGATAATGTCCTACTTAAGTTATTGTGTAAAAAAAAGCGCAGTATTTATTTATTTAATAATAAAAATCATTTTGTTAAAAAAAAAACACCTGAGTTTGACCTTCTCATTCTTTTATGTCCTTTTAACTCTGGTTTCTGAAGACCTGCTACAACTATTAGTATGCCCTTTTCCATATGTAATAAACAGAGTTCATGCACTGTAGTGTGTTAAGAAGTAAATAACACTATCATTTGTGCTCTGGTCCAAGTCAAAGCAAGTATTTTATCTGTAAACTTGGGCTAGCAACAGGAAATGGGCTTAGAAGGAGAGATGGATATGTGATATACAGGTCTTATTTACAGTAAGGTTGTTTATTAACTCCTTCAAGGTCAGAGCTTTCTTCTCTAATTCAAGAAATTAGATGGCAGAGACTGCAGTGTAGTTGGCCTCGTCGCACACTTAAACACAGACAGCCGCACATTACTTTGCATACAAACAAGTGCTCAGAAAGGCAGGTTGGAAATAAATAAGGCAGACAGCCAGTGACATGCAGCCCCTGTGATGCTGACAATACTATGTCAGCAATTGCATCACAGCTTTTCAGTTAATGTGTCTCCAATTCTTAAATATCATCTCCCATTCACTGACTGTAACCATGGAAACACGAAAGCACTGACCCCTTGATAAGAGTCAGAGATAAACGAAGGCATAAAAAACATCTGTCACAGATTCTTCCTGAAGAAAGCCAGATTGCATGCTCTGACATACTCACGCTGAAATTATAACACCTCTCGTCTCTCTGATGTCTGCACAAGTATACAATCTGTTGAGCACCACTCCTCCTTTAGCGCTTATGCAATGGCGATAGTTGAACATGGATGTTTGAGTCATCCCTTTGGATATTCAGCAAGAATATCTGTGCTCTTCAGAGCTCAATAATGAATGCCTCATGCATAAACATACCCACACAGACAGACACAGAACAGGAAGTTGCCCACAAAAAGAAGGAGCGGGAATTATTCATGACGACACCCCTAGGTTTGAGTGCCTGTGTTTTGACAGTAATGGCCCCTGGAATGGATGCCTCAGTCAGACAGAAATAGATTTTGTTGTTGATGTGAAGTTTTCTGGCCTTCCAGGGCATTTCTAACCCCTGGATCCTGCATCTGAACAAAAGTGCAGCTACTCCATCAGATGGACCGAGGCAAATTAATAACACACTGCTGGCTGGCAAGAGGAGAAACTGCTGTTTCTCTGTGGTATAGTGTGTGATAATGTTTCTAAGTCCGGCTCCTCTAATGAACCTGAGTTGAAAATTCACACCACACCTAAGTGTCCTTTGTGAATCAGCAAATATTAGCACTCTTGGCCCCATGAGTACCTTTTCCATGCCCTTGAGCAAAAACCAAAAAGTCAGATAAACTAATTAGAAAACCCTGTGGAGTTTAAAAAGCTAAGATTGCAAGTTCACTTAATAGTTTCAGAGTCATTGCAGTTTGAGAAAGAATTGCTAATAACACTGCAGGTTTTCAGAATCACCCACACAAAGCCGCTCCTCTCTTATGCCCTGTTGACAGTAGGGAAAGCCTTGTGCCTTGTGGCTAAGCTCTGTGATGTTCCTAAGCCTAATCTTTATTCCTTGCCTTCGATCATAAAGTTCTCCACAGGCAGAAGAGTGAGTCAGTTGGCATTAGAAGTGATAGTAGGCACATACTGCCAGAAAGAAAAACATCGGCTACTTTGATACATACATACACTGGGAAGCTCCTAAGGGATCAGAGGGCCTTTGCATATCAAATGTCAGCAGTCCTCCTCCTACTATGTAGACAAAAACAGATGTACTGATCGAGCTGAAATGACTGTAGCTTTGCCCATCCCCTGATGTGGCCCACAGAATTGACTAAGAAGATGAGCAATCTAAAGTAGTTATTCTTCCAAAGGTGTAAAACTTGGTCAGAAACTGTGGGCTAGTTGTTAAGATAGTAAAGATAGAGGGAAACTGCATTTGATACATCTATAGAATTTACCCTCTTCCAGTACTATCACTTACTCGTTCCTTATAGGCCACCCTAGCTTGCATCAGTGCCCCAGTTGGGACATCCCTGGAGCCAGCCCAAGCCTCAATAGGGCCCTAAGCAAAATTTGATTTTGGGGCCCTCTATTTCTACCGATAATATTGATTGTTGATCATTCACACACCTTCACAAATCTTTTTGATTAACATTCCATGACATGCAAACATACCTTTATCTTGGCGTTTTTTTTCTTCTTCCCATTTCTTTTCTCTGCTCCTGAAGAATACGTCCTTTTTTGCGACATTGTTTTGCCCCACAATGGATGCTCAGTGCATATTGCACAGCAGGAGGCACATAACAGTAGCTTTGACATATCAGCAGTAAGAATCATAGG
Source organism: Xyrichtys novacula (assembly GCA_962446985.1). NCBI lineage: Eukaryota > Metazoa > Chordata > Actinopteri > Labriformes > Labridae > Xyrichtys > Xyrichtys novacula. The sequence goes on along the minus strand of OY660875.1, from coordinate 18,206,534 downwards.
CCTACATCAGCAGCAGCACAAAAATGTTTTTACTCCATTTTATTTTATTCTTACAATAATGTATATTTGATCATACAGAAATTATCACTCATACATGCAAAAAATATACATATTTCAAAAAAATTTTGATTACTCTTCGGGCCCCCCACTAGCTGCAGGGCCCTAAGCAGGCACTTAGTTCGCTTATGCCTTGGGCCGGCCCTGGACATCCCATCTGTGACTGCAGCATTGTCAGTGTGATTTCGATTTTAATGTTATTTTCTCACTTACAACTTATAAACATAGCAGGAATAGATGGTGGTAGTGTTAAAGGGAGGATGTCATGCATTTTTTTTTCAGACTCTATATTTTCTTTCTGGGCGCTTCGTTTTTACTACTGTCTCTTTAAATCCCCCCCAACAAGCCCACAAGCCTACTTTTTTCTGATTGGCCACCTATCCTTCGTTGGATAGGTAGAAGGAGCCCCGCCCCTTCTATTGTGATCGAGCAGCGGAGCGGCGCTACTCCGATTACCGTCATATATTTATATATTTATATATTTATATATTTGTGTACCTTGTCTGTGGTTGCCCTGCTTCGCCGTGGGTGTCACTTCACACGCTGATGAAGGTAAAACCATCAAGGAGAGCCTATAATCTTTACATCACACTTAAGTAAATCTCGCACATAAACTGTGGTCTCGCATTTTGGCGCGTTTGTCCGAGATTTGAGTTTATGTTTACTTTCTCGGATTATGACAAAATACGTTAACCTTGTGATTTGAAACTTTGCATACATATAGTATGGACACTATACTTTGTAACTTTACAGTTGATACCCCCCACCCCCTATCCTTGAACATTTAACATCTTAAACTGAATGCCAAGTGGAAATAAATCTTGTTTTTACATATTAATATTGTTTCTATAAGCAACAGCTTCATTCATCCCCCCAAAGTACCAATAAAACCCTGGGTCTGCTAATCTTTCAGGTGTTTGGATATGTCAGGAGCAGAGAATAGTGAACACCTCAACAGTGTGTTGCTCATGTTCTCTGTACTGATTACTGCTATTTCTGGTAACCAGCTCTTTAAAAAACTTTGCTTGTTTTATGCCTAAAAACAGAGCCTTGCTACATTATTTGTTGGTTAATTCATGAATCAAAGTATACCACCGTATATGTTGACCTTAGGATACATTGCAGTATCTTTAAGCATTTCTTTTTGTCAGAATTATGTCACATAATTTATTCAGCAGGTTTCAAGATAGGGCCTTCTCTTTGAGAAGCTTGACCAGATTAATTTTCAAGCATCATAAACCAAATTTAATAGTGTATTATTGTTGCAACAAATGGTTTTAAATCTCAACATGAGGTTCTTGCAATCCCAAAATGAAATTAACAACATGAGCTTCATTAATTTCTGGGTTGTTGGCAAGTCATGTTTGATTAAAAGCATGTAATTACCTCATAAGTGACTGAAGGTTTCTTCATACAGTAATTAGTCATAGATTTCAGACTGTCATTGCTGAAATTAACAGAGGTGAATTGTTGCATGCAGCCTATGTCACACTACTGATGGATTGTCATAGACACTGTTATATGCATCATGAGGGCATTCCAGGCTGATACATGACTAGAAGATAAAGCTTGTATTAATTTTTAAAGCCCCTTTCTAATTGCGGCAGCACGTCCACTATGATGTCAGCAGTCAATGTGACTTCCTTGAAACAGAGAAGCAGCCTGCTGACTTCTGTAATAAAAAAGAATCACATGCTAGTGTGTGGGCAGCCTTCTGACAAAGACAGGAAGACAAATTGAAGTGGAGAAAAACTCCCACAGCAATCCAGTGCCCCGAGCTTTTTGAGGACAATATTCATGGATATAAAACATCAAACACAACAAACAGAAATAGCTCTCAGTCTAAAACACTAGAAAATACAAGCCATTAAGCATATACTGTTTCAAATGTGGTGATTTGGACCTCTTACTTTCCCCTTTTTTGATGAAGGTCTAACAGTCTATAGGTCATTTTTACCTTTCATTGGTAAAATGATTTCAAAACAACTAAACTAAGTGTAAAGTTAGTCTGCAGTGCGATTTGGTGGCAGGAACAACACCAAAACCTGACTCTGACTCTTTCCTTAGAATTGCAGCCGTTTGATTTTCATTCCTGTGGGTTAGGAAGCTTGTCCAAAAATTCTTGCAGCAACAACCTCCCCATCCTGTCATTATAGCTTAGTAGTTAACAGATCATTGAAATGCCCTGGGTTCAGAAATAATTACTGCCTTGGCTCTCATTTGGAGTAGCAGGCAATAAAGTGGAAATTGCATTCCATTCATGCTAGCAAATAAGCGAGTGTGTTATTGTGAATTTAAGAAGTTATACCGTCTTTTGCTGAGTTAAATCCTGTCTTAGATCATGAAGGATGTTATCCCGTTTCTTTGTTGTCTATTTGGAGTCTGCATGAAAAATACTACATCCGAGCTCTGCTCTATATACTCTGTTCAAACCTGGGAAAGATTACAAAACTATTATTTGTCAACTAAAGAAAACAGACTTGATATTCAAAGTGAATGTGTGAGCCATCAGCAGAGACAAATGCGTAATCCTCCTCCCATCATTCCATCTGACTGGCTCTTGTAAGAACGTGGTTAAAGGCTGTTTAAGCAGCTGAGCCGTGCTGGAATCATGAAATGTGGAAAGCAAGGAATTTAGCAAATATCTGCGAAGTGTGGCAAGTGTTTAAATACAGCCCTGCCTTGTGGAGGGAGGAAACTCCAGAGGCTTCAAAGAAGCGTTTCAATCCTGTGACTCACAGGGGAGATAGAAGGACAAAGCAAATCCTACACACACACACACACTTGCACATTTACAGACACACACCCCATCTCTCCTAGGATTAAGGTGGGGTTGTGTTGCTCAACAAGTTAAGAGTTGAATGTTAATGTTCCCCTCTGGGTTCTTGATGGAGTTTGTACTCTCTATTATCACTCCAAGACAGACTACATAAGTGTTTTTGTAGCAACAATGCAATATGTAAATCATGTATTTTCATATTTATATGTGTCAGAGTCTGGCTAGCAGATGCAGCATTGTTGATACAAGGTTACAGCTTAGTTTAGTGTCACAGTTTCCACAATGTTATAATGCCCCTGCCAAATTTAGCACTAATAAAACTGCAAACTACATATTCCAACACCACCTTTCTCCAAGAGTAAACCAAAACAACAACTCTTTATCTGCACTATTATAGAGCTTAAAAGTTTAGACTTGTACAAAGTTTTTTTTTTTTTCTTAACAAAGATTGTTACTGAAAGCTTCGTGACACAGCCTATACACCTTTAACATTTCTCCCAGCCCACAGTAATAAGCTTTGGTTGGTAAATGCCAACAGTAAAGTTCTCACATTCACATCCGGGCATTCACTGGACTTATGCAGGGGTGGACAATAGAAGAATGGTGCTGATAGGCGGTGGATGACTTTTCATTAGGGGAAGATGAGTGTCCAAAGGGCTGACTGTTTACTGTTTTAATGACGCTGCTGAAAGCTGACATTTCAGGACAAACAAATGTTTAAAACAATTTCACATTAACGTTTTTGTTTCTTTACCTCGAAACTTGTATTAGGCATAAGCACAGTACTGTAACAATCACACAGGGGAACCAAGAGCTATTTAAGTACCAGAGTAACACCTCCGTGTGTTCACTGGAAACATGAAAATAGACTTCTCTCTGTAAACCTGCCAGTCTTCTGTCATATTTCTCCAATCTTTGTGTGTGTAGCTGCTCTGACTCATGAAAATCCTTTACCTGCTTAGGTGTGAAGTAAAATTTCATGAGTCTGGTGTGAGGTGAGCGTGGCTGGGTGATGTTTTCAGGGATTCATCTGACGGCCTCATCAATGAGCCAATCAATGCATCATCTCTGGTAATAGATTTGCAGTCTCTACTTGCTCTTCCATTGAGCTAAGTGGGAGACACACTACTGTTTCCATGGTAACTGGTTTTCTCATCCTCCTCTGCACACAAACATCCAGCTGCAATTCACGGGGCTGTTCTTTGTTAGTCATCCGGTATTGCGTGCACACTTCCTCGCCCAAACATTTTCATGAAATAATTGATCAGCACGCATTTGCAACAAGTTATTTATCGGTCCTCAGTCGTCTCACTCTCTAAATGCACATCGTATGAATCATTCAACACGCTTTCACTAAAGGTTTGTTGGCAGGCATGAAAAATCACTTCCAGATTTAGGATTATATTTTTAGAGGTTTTTGGGACCATGAGCTGAAAATTAAGCTTGTTGCTCTCTAACGGGTGATTTTTGCAGTTGCAGATCTTATTCCTAATTTGATGTTTAACTCACCACACCGGCTTTTTACTCTGTTTTGCATTGTTTGTGTTTGTTTTGCACTTGCCTAATCTCTTTGTAATTGCAAGCACAGTCCACCCAGATGAACACATCCGTATAGATGTTGATTCACAAATATTGCTGTCAGACATGTGTGTTCTTTATTTAATCATCAAAATCTGTTATCTTTGAATACTTTAAAACAACAAACAAAGTTTACCCTCGAATCTTTAATCTTAAAATAGAATCCCAACTCATTAGTGGTGAACCGGCACTCTGATAACATCTGTTGTCAAAATTCAAGTTGCTTTTTTTAGCTCCATCCATTAAAGTAAGAAAGACAAAAGGATGAGTGGGGTATGAATGCTTTGAGTTTATTGTTTTTCTGGGCTGAAGCAGCGGCCCTAGCATGAAATAAAGTGTGAGAATGAATGAATAAACCTTCAGCTAGCTAAATGCAGCACAATAACTGATGACAAACTGTCAGGCTGTTTACTGTTAACATGGACTGGGCTGATAGCTGTTGTCATTGTTTACGTTTCTTTCAGAGGAAGTGAAGAGGAACACATCCTGCTGGATATCCTTTGTTTTGCACTGCGGATGAGACGGGAACAATAAACCAGATGGGTTCAGGACCAGAAGGAAAAGCAGAAGGTAAACCAAAATATGCAAGAGAATAACTGAACTAATCGTTTTCTAACAATGGTTTGAAAGAAAATTAGAAAAAGAATACCTTACATTCAGTCAAATCTGTAATTCCAGTAACCTGAGGGAAAAATAAAGAAAGCAAGGCAATAACTACTAGTTAAAAAATCCATCATACATGATTAAAACCAGAAACACAGAGATAGAATTGTTGATGTTATGAATCCCATGTTGCACAGCTGATGTCAGAGTTATGTCATAGTATAAACCACAGCTTTCCCGTAAAGGTCGAAGGGGTCACCATGAAATGATTGTCCATTTATGACATCAACTGTTACAAAATGAGAAAGCTTGGTTGAAGTTCCTCAATGTCCGGTGACCGCGACAGATCCTCCACATAACTCAGAGGTAATTTTCAAAAGAAATGTGGCACTACAAGTATAGAGCTATCCCCCAGGACACGAAATAATCCAACCTGTGAAATTTTCGAGTATTTAAAAAAAGAGTAAAATTGATCACTTTATATTCCACCATTTTATAAGCACAGCTATGACAGGTATCTTAAAAAAAATACCCACAGCCACAGCTGATGCAAGATCAATTTCTACAAGAGGACTGGTGAATGAGCCACTTTTTGCTATCATTATTTTCTTAGATTGTACCTGAGCGTTTGTTTTGTTTTTAGCATCCATACAAGGGCAGACTGTCTGTTAAACGGACGTGTTTTCCCTCCGTGCTTTTGAGCAGGTGTCATCACGTACTGTGAGCTCACCTGTGTGACTACCGCAGCTCAGCGCAGCAACACAGACAAACAGCTTTACTCACTCTCAGTCCAGAGTGATGTGACGGCTTTAACTGTGAGTTTTGTCTGTACAGTGGTGTGTGTGTCAGCTAAAAGCCCACCTGTAGACCCTCCACTACGCCTGACTAACACCTTTTAAATGTATCTGAGAAATCACATGCACTGGCATGGATTTGCACTGACAGGCTCCCATTACCAAAGTAAAAAACTCCAGCCTTGTTGCACTGCAGTTTCGGTGTTTGCCATTCATCATGTGTGTGGGTTTTTCCCAAGTCAGGTCAAAGAGATTAAAAATGCAGATGTTGCACACAGGGAACTCTGAAGATAAAGAGAAATCCTTTAAGATTTATCACTTCAGCTTCGACGCAACACATGATTGAATTTCTAGGCCTCTAGTATTAAAATGTTCTTTATTTATTTAATTTGTTACAGACTAACATAGAGATTAGTCTTATAGATAAAGTATAAAAATAAAAAAAATTAGAAAGGACTTCTCTGCACGAACATGTAGTCATACACCAAAGTATATCTTTCTGGTTGTTCCTCCAAACTTTAGCCGCTTTGAATCCAACTGCAGTAAATATTTGAGTGCATGACTGTTAGGGTTTAATAAGTACCATGTGTCCTCTCAGAAAGGTGGGCGTTTCTGGAGAATCAAACGTGTTGAAAGACAGTTTCAGGAGGACGAAACTGTCTTTCAGATTCACACGTACACACGCACAGTTACACACCCCCTGCGACCCTGGATAAAAAAAGAAGACTGGATTATTACCAGCCTGTGAGATTGTGGTATACGGTCCAGGGCACCTTGCAAGTAACAATTTCAGCTATCTCAGCTATCAGCAGATTGGTGTGAAACATTCTCCTTGGCTACCCTTCAAAAACAAATATGCAGCTTGGGGAATCATTTCTACAAGTAAGCCTTAGGATGAGTACGAACAGGTCCAGACATGCCTCAGAGTCCCACCTTCAAACCTCCCATATCAAGAATGAGGAAGATGCTTTCTGTCTGTAGTTGGGCAACCCATGGTGCCTGCAGTGTTGTGTTATCTGCAATCTGGCTTTGACATCTCCAGGTCTCAGAGGCTGTCGTTCTTTGTTTCTCATGTGAGGATCCATTGTCCAACTGCAGGAACACAATAGCACCCTGATACCATGAGGAGGTGTGTGTATGTCTTAAGTTGTTAAGGTGGGCGCCAGCCATCTCCCCTAAGTCACAGTGGATGAAGTGTCTACCAGCCTAATGTGTTTTTCTCAGTGTTCAATGATTGGATTACACCGAGTGGTAGATATGAACACAGATTCTCACATGTAACGAGGCCTTGCCAAGTGCAATGGAAATATTTTCCACAGCATGGAACCGCAAAGAAAAGCAGGGAAATGAGCGCTGCAATTATTCTGTTTTTTGTCACTGTCACTTTAATCCATGCAGGGACTGAGAATAGAGGGTAATTCAAGTCGAAGATTCTCAGTGATGTTATCTCTGATTCAATACCTGCGCATGTAGGCTGTCACGTTGCATATTTCCATTCAGCTAAATTAAAGCGGCTGTCACGCATTTTTATCTGTCCGCTCTTTTCTAAATTGTGAGTCAGCCCTCATCTGAAAGTTTCTCTCAAAATTGGATGCCGCGGTGAAGCTGCCTCTCATCAGGATTTCTACATAAAACTGATGACATTACTCACCACTCACCAGACGCACAAAAAAATCACATCATATCACATGCTTGCACCTTCACTCTTATGATGACGGATATTTCTGCTGGCTGTGAACTCATGTTTGAAACAGTGGGAGTATGACAATTTTCCCGTAACATATGTCTCTCTCTCTCTCTTTCTCTCACTTTACTTAAAATAAATTAAATCAGCTGCTCTGACGCACTGACTAGACAAACGTTATATGACAAGAAGTGACCTCATCATCACCGTTTGTGTCACAGCTTTCGAGCAGAGGCTTTTACAGCCAGGGGCCTCGGGGGGGCTGATGTCTTTAAAAATAAATAAGGGCTTTTACTTCTCAAGGATTATGTAAGACATCTGAGATGCATTGTGTTTAGTAACTGTGTTGTACTGTACTGCAAAACAACACAAGCAGAAAACTACTCACCTGCACTGAAACCACTTTGACAAGACGGTTCGTTGGACAGTACAGTGCCTAAAGGATAAGTTCCTCTGCAACACAGCTATATTTAAAGCTATATTTATACAACAAGCAAGTAGTTCCTTTTCTTGTGTACCCATTGTTCAGCGATTGTTTCCCCCATTACAGCTGTAAATACAATTTAAGCACTTATTTATGTACTGAAACAAACAATCAAAAAAAATTTGAAGAGGTAAACCAACCAAGACAGAGACCTATTTTCCCCTAAAATCACTGTATGAAACATTTGAAAGACAGTTTATCACTGGTTTCACTATTTAAAGAATAAAGGCACGGTGCTAGTGACCAATCTGGAGTCCCATAAGAATTTTGATGGCCCCTTTCTTACTATGTTTTCCCCTTTATTCATTAAATTTCTTTATTTGGTCTTTACTCTTATGTGATAAAAGCTCCTGCTGTTCCATATTTCGCTAGAAAACATTAAAGGGATATTCCGGCTTAAAATTAAGATAGGGTCAAACTCACCGTAACACCGAGTAAGAAACCCCGTCGAGAGATGAATGTTGCTGACCGCTTGCTTCTCTAGTTTTACCAACTTTAGTAACAACTGCAGGGTAGCAATACATAGTGGTCTTGGGAGCCACATCTCAACCAAAACACCACTCTTCAGCTACAAATAATGCTCAGAACTGCACCTGACTTCAACAGTACATATAGGGTCCCAGCCATAGTACTAGCCACCAAACATCTTTTTAACTTTGCTTGATTTCATTAGCTAAGAGATTAAACACAACTTACCCACTCTCCTCCAGCAGCCGCTTGTTTGTACGAAGGCCTCAGAGGAGTCAATCACCTACTGCAGCGGGGGGACGCAGCTCAAGGAAGAACATTTATGATCATTTCTTCATCATTACTCCAGCATCCACCTGCAGGCTCCAGCTGGACAAGTTTGAGATATCATCTCATCACTCCTTAAAGTTCATCAGTTGAAACAAATGCGCAAGTATTAATGAGGTCGAAACCTGAAAATATGCTGGTGCGCCAATCAGTATTTCAAACCTTCCCAGAGGTTTAAGATAATCTGTAGAAAAATAGAAACTGCTAGCTGCTGTGAGTTCATCAAATACGGAGTAAACAAATGTTGTCTCTAAAAACTACTTTAAAAGCCTTCAAAAAGTTTGGATAACTACTGAAATTTACTGCATAGACTCAAATATAAGACGACCCTGACTGAAGGACAACCCTTCCTCGTGATGAATTTGGAGAAGAGGAAGGCACAGACTCTAACTGATTGAACAGACCAAAGAAAATGGCAACCTCTATCTACCATAGTCAGCTAATAACATAAATAACATTCTCTTACTAAAATACACTTAAATGATCACAGATTACCTTCATTTTCGAGAGATTGGATCTAGATAGTCTCTTAAAATAGGCTGCTCTTCTTTGCGGGATCAAAAAGCCCTGGATGTTGCAGAAACAGTTTTTCTCCATATAGCTGTCTGGTCTCACAAAGCAAGTGGATTTTACTGCAACTGGCTTCATTGTGCTATTCTATTTCAAGAGCCAATATTGTAAACACAACAATAATATGCTTGGTATGCAGGGCCGTTTCACTACTTAATAATAAACCCCTACTTTCATTTTTTTTTGAGTTTCCCTTTGGGGATCCATAAAGTTCTTCTTGATATAAAAAGATCCTTCTTATTTTCAATGTTTTTCCATGAGAGAAACCTTTCTTATTTTCATGTTAATAGGGGGAGAACATCAACCGGTTGCTGTAAATCATTTATCAAGTGAAACTCAACTACTGCTGCCACCACTCAAGAGAATTATTAAATTATATGCCCTTAGTTTTGACGTCCCCACTATTTCGTTTGATAGGCTGTCATTTCCTCCCTCAGTACGTTCTGAACACGCAAAAATAGATTTCAGCTTTTACGGGTGAGCTCATGGTAATGTTTTGTTCACACAGAGCTGCTGAAAAATGTGTGACTAGTGGAATTACATGATGAAAAGAGTAGTGGCGCAGGGGTGTAATTGTTACAACTGTAGGGGACTGGAATGACGATGGGTTGACGCAGGATGTTCACAGCAGGTCCTATTAACAATCAGGAGTCAGAGTACTGGGTGAAAAATAACAGCGACATAGAAAGCCGATAAGGACAGATCATAGCAGCAGTGGTGAACATGTGTGCCTGCTTGCGTCACTTATTTTAGGATTGTGTTATTCTGGCAGCAGTGGGACAGATAATGAAGATTTTTCTTGCTAGCAGACAGACCTTTTCTATAAATGTCAGCAGTTGATTTAGTGTGAGAATAAAAAAGGCATGCACTCATCCCCAAAAGTGGCAGCTTGAGATGCCCTGTGCCAATAGGTTAATACAGGTAAATGACAAGATTAGTGCCATTTACTCCCCAAGTTTTCACCTGGGTGGGACAGATTACATAATACAGCTTTTAGAGAGGACTTACTGGATATTAATGAGGGACGGGTGAGAGGGTTTTCTTTGTCTCCTGGAATAGACCGCAAAGATTTAAGTTCACAAAAAGTGCAGCTCTGAGAAGCCTTCACAAAGCTCTGACAAGAAATCAGCAGAGATGACAGCTCATTATTCAGCCGAGAGACCACTGTTAAACTCCCCTTCATAACTTCAAAAGCTGTTTCTCATGTTTATACTGATTCATTTAGACAGCCCAGAAATGGGATGACAGCTGAATCAACAGGTCGTTGATAAACACATACTCTCTATTTGTAGTTTGTTTAACATGAAGATACTATTCTTAATGTGTTGATATTTACCTTAATTGAGAGATAAGTCACTCATCGTTGATGCTTTAAAGATAACATTTTAGGTCGTCTTAAACTGAAGAATCCAAAAAACTATGTATAAAACCTGAAACCTGCTACTCTGAAATTTTGCTCCCCCTTCCCAATGCTCTTGGGTGTCTGAAAGGGATATTCGGCGTAAAATTAAGTTAGGGTCAAACATACCATAACACCGAGTTAGACACCTCGTCAAGAGGTGAATGTTGCCGGCCGCTTGCTTCTCTAGTTATACCAACTTTAGTGATGACCGCACAATAGCAATACACAGCGGTCTCAGGAGCCACACACAAACCTCAGCCAAAAAGCCACTCTACAGCCACATATAATTCTCAGAACAGCACCTAACTTCATCAACAGTACATATAGGGTTCCAGCCACAGCACTAGCCATCAAACATATTTTTAGCTTTGCCTGATTTCATAAGCAAAAAGACTAAACACAACCACCCTCTTCCAGCAGCCACTTGTTTGTACGGACCTCAGATAAGTCCATTATGGACTGCAGTGGGATGACGCAGCTCAAGGAACATTTATGATCATTTCTTTATCATTTCCTTAAAGTAATAATTACCATATTAATCATTTTACACTGCAGACACAGTAGTTCTTTTGCGTTAGCATCTGGTCTGATTGCATTTCCATGAAGAAGTGATCATAAATGTTCCCTGACCTGTGTCACCTCGCAGCAGTCAGAAATGGACTCGTCTGAGGTCTCCGTACAAACCAGTGGCTGCCGGAAGAGAGTAGGTGAGTTGTGTTTAGTCTCTTTGCTAAAGAAATTAGGCAAAGTTAAAAAGATGTTTGGTGGCTAGTACTATGGCTGGGACCCTATATGTACTGTTGATGAAGTTAGTTGCTGTTCTGAGAAATATTTGTGGCTATAGAGTGGCTTTTTAGTTAAGGGCGTGGCTCCTCAGACCGCTGTGTATTGCTATCGTGCTGTTTTTACTAAAGTTAGTATAACCAGTGAAGCAAGCGGTCGGCAACATTCATCTCTCGAGAGGTTGTCTAGCTTGGTGTTACGGTGTGTTTGACCCTAAATTAATTTTACACCGGAATATCCCTTTAAACACTGTGATCCCATAGCAGTTTTAGTATCTTTTTGTATATATAAATGAACTACCACTCTGACCAACATTACATTTAAATTAATAATAAGATGAACATACAAATCTTTTTTAATGATAGGCACAGTGCCTCACATCATTTCAGACCTAACTGTTCTTGGCACTGTGACCATGATCCATTAAACTACATCAACATACTCCCACCGGAAGGGTTAGAGAGGTCTGGAAGCAAAGGCCCAAAATGCACATGAGCTTCACAGTCATTTACTTGGAAATGATACTGAAACTGGAAAGTACCAGAAGGCTTGCCAGTCTTAGTTCAGACATAAGCCACTGCTGAGTGTTATTGCTTTGTGCCACTTATAAACAGCATGACAGTGTTTCAGTGTTGTTCAACTGAGTTTGCAGCTCTACCAGAGTTGTGTCCCTTTTTATATGACAACTCTGCCAGCATATTTACAAATGGCCTTTTACTGGTGTTCAAATGACTGATTCTTTCTCACAGATGGCACAGCTAAGGTCTTGGTGCGCTGATGCAAAGTGTTTCTCTTAAGCAGCAAACATACCGCCTGTATTTTACTGAGTGATTACACTAATTATTATCACGCCACAGTGACTGCTGATGAAAGTTGCAGAGCATGATTGACATACTTTTTTTCTTGGCCAGATGCCAGTCAAAAGCAGTATCATTAGAGCAGCTTAGAGGCACACCACGAGGAACTGGTATATGGCATTTAAACAAGAGTGACACACTTTATTCATTGAAACATTTATAGGTTTTACACTGTAGAGCTTCACTGTAATCAGTGTATGCAAATAAAACCAAATGTGCTTGTTCTGTCTTTCAGTGAAATCCTGTCTGTAAGTACCCTTCAGTTGTTCAGTAGAGCAGCAGCAGCAAAACAGTAATAACATACCAAGAAGAATCAGCATCTGACGCTATATACAAAGTGGATCTTTAAAGCACAGGAAGGGCCTTTGTGCACAGCTACTTTCGTACTTACAGAAGATGGAAGAACTGCAATAGTAAAGTGATCCCCCTATAATAGAGCATATGTTAAAAGTCAAACAGCCCCCCATCTACACTAACATCTGGAACAATGGTTTGTTAGTGGTACATAAAAGGGTCTGCAGCTGCAGATCAGTGAGCGCCTAACTGATCACACCTTTCCATCCAGCAGGAAACACTTGGCTGTCTAAGCACAAGACTTCCTGTAGCCCAAATTAACCCAGTCGTTCTTTTCCTGCCAAACTCTTTCCTGTGTTAATGAGCCATCGCTTGCCTCTTATGTTCGAAATGTGCAGCTGCAGAGACCCTTATTTGTGTCAGATCTTGCAAAATCGTTTATGATTGATTTGATTTGATAGCTTTTTATTCAAGATTCTTTTAATCATCTGACTTTCATTTAGCTTATCTGCATTTGAGCCTCAGTTCTGGTTATTTTCTAAACAGATCCCTCATGAGCTCACTCCCCCCCACTATTTGTCCTTTTTTCTCTGTCGCTCTGTCCCAAGCAGTGTTTACCCTCAGCCCAGTGGGTGGAGCGGATTTAGCCACGCTTCCTGCACAACAGGAAACAGAGCAGGGGTAGAGAGATGGGAAAGGCTCAGAGGAGTTGATGGATGTGCTCGTTTACCACAATGTCTTTGCTTTCCTCGACAGGTGCACTTGATCCTTTAGTAACATAAACACAGCAGTAGCTTTTCTGTTTGTTTTGAAGTTATCAGGCATTATCTTGGTTATAAGTTTGAGGCTTATTTAGGTCAAATTGTACAGACATACACAGCTGCGTTTCAACTAAAGTTGACATTTTTCAGTGGTCATGTTTCTCTACTACATTTCTGTTTTAGATGACAGCGGCAAAGAAGCAAAGACGGTACTATCTGTAGCTCTCTTGTGAGATCTCTCTGAACTCACATAAATTCAGAGACCTCTGTGATCTTTGAGCAGACAGCTGCAGGCATTGAAAATCTTAAGATTTGTGAAGGCTTAAGATGACAGATGTCACTTGCCTCCCTTGCCATCCAACTAGCGAAGAAAAGAGCGAATCTCAATTTTTTCTGCCCTGCTTGTAAAAAAGCAGTGTCCTGGCTTTACCTTAGTGGAGACAACAGGGGCATATACTCTTATTTTGATTGTTACTTTGATTCAAGAAATCTCAAAGATAACAGACTCAGTCCAAAGCTCCATGTTTCTCAGGGACATTAGGACAAAGAGGACTTTGAGGAAAAAGAAGTGTAACCCATCATCACAGAACAGCAACAGATGTGCCTACTCTCACGTAGGAGGCTAGTGGACTTTGTAGTCTGTTGTAAGGTCTTCCTCACCCAGGCCTGAGCACCAAAGAAGAAACAGGGCGTCAAACCAGGAGATTAAAGGTGGGGTAGGCAGGAATCTGTTAAAGAAGCATCTTTTTTGTGGTGTATATACAAAAAAGCTTTTAATATCAGTCAATAGCTATTAGTTACTGATGACATTTGGGAATATCATGATATCGGTGTGTCCTCTTATACCTATGTAGCTGATTGGTTGGAAAATTAGGTAAATACTGGAGACTCTGGCGGAACAACCGGCGCTTAAAACAGAGGTAGAATGGACAAGGGCTAAAAAGCCAGGTCAACATCAACAAAGCTAGCATAAATGATGGGGGACGCTTCTGGATCTTACAGACCCTGTAACCTTTCTGCTGGAAAGATAAACCGCTTTAACAAAGTACGCCAAGTGTCTGTAACAAAGGTGTTTCTTGTCAAACAGGACCTACTGCGTGTTGTGGCGCCGCTAAACTGTTTACCTCGGGTCCTGGACTATGTCACTTTATCCTAGTTGTAGAAGTTCTGCAAACATTGTGTTTGCTGGTAGTCTGTTGGCATCTACAGTAGCACCAATGCTTTTTACTTTCACGTTGACTGGGCCCCATTTGTAATTATCTGAAGTATTTATCTGCATTATATCTGTCTGTTTGTGGGCGGGGCTTGTTGGAGCAGAGAGGGAGAGGAGGAGCTGAGGGGAAAACTGGTTGGGAGGGGTAGAGTTTACATTTATGGTTTCTCCTAAAAACTGGCACATCCTCATATCCTGCCTACCCCACCTTTTAAGACGTTTTTTTCATCTCAAGAAATGACCATTTCCTTTCCACTGGCCCATCAGTGGCATGAGATCCACCAAGTCACAGTGCTGAAGCAGTGACTGATCTCTGTGGGGAGGTGACAAGAAGACTCCTCTGACGTAGTTCTGGCAGCTTTTCCATAGGGACCTCTCAAAGATGATGGTCATCTTGCATCCTCTCAGGAGAAAAAGGAGGAAGAGGTCACTGCATAGGTCAACTCTCCACACAAAACCAAGCAGCTAAGATGACCGTGGAGGAAACTCTCAGCACAATAAAGTCCTCACTCACAGGCCGAGACAGGGCAAAGAAGAGAGCTTAAATGCACAATGCAGGAGGTCAAAGCGAAAAGTAAAAAAAGCAGCACTGTGGAGGAAGATCCACTCAGCTCTTCTGCGTCCTCCAGATGATGTTCTCAAGTCGGCTGTCCTTAACCGACCTTGTGCTGCACAATAAAGAGAGAACCCAAGTCTTTTTTAAACCCTGATAAAACTCCACCTAAACAAATCATCAAAGTTTTCCTCATCAGCACCACCTCTTTCTACACCCAGACCACCAGCCCAGCCCTAGCCTACAGCCACTCACATGTGAGTGTGACCTCCCTTAGAGGCTTTTTGAGCCAAAACAAGTTCAAGCTCCTTTTTGCTTTCCTTGCATATCTTTCTACATTCACACAACCTAATCTGGATACCTTGTTGACTGGGCCCCATTTGTAATTATCAGAAGTTTTTATCTGCATTATTATCACAACTGGTTGTGAGGGGTAGTGTTTACATTTAAGATTTCTCCCAAAAACTGGCACATCCTCATATCCTGCCTACCCCACCTTTTAAGACGTTTTTTCATCTACAAAGAAAGATGCCACAGCTGAGTCCTTCAAGACCCTTCAGATTATTTGCAATTTGGGAAATTCCAGAGCATAAAGTGGGCCAGTCCTCTTCATATCTCTCAGTTTGGTCTAGTGGCCTCTTGATTTTTGTCACACTAGTACTTTCCCCACAGATGCTTCATCTAGCATTTCTATGTTCAATGCTCTACCCATTCCTGAATGATTTTAGCTTCTATCTCAGCATCCTGTAATCAGAGTCCACAATGCATTCCCATATAGAGGTTTCACTTTTAAATAATATCATAACACAGTAATCCACAGTAGATTTATTTTTTGTACACAAAAATAAAACCTTTGAGTTTACTTTTTACTTATTTTGACCAGCAGTGATAAAATGATTGATAGGTTTGATTTATAATATGAACCAGATAATTGGCTATTTGGCATCACAACTATGGCTGGGCGATGTGGGAGAAAGTTTATCACAGTATATTTTTTTCATATCAGTTGATATCGATTTATATCACGATATGAAAAATGAAATTTAACAGTGCTCATTGGTCGCATGTCTTTTGCAACACAATAAGCTACTGCATCTGTGAGGTCTTTGTGTCTCTTTGACGCTTTGTCGAAAGGCGTTGCGCTAGAGAAAGCAGACTGAATGGTCGGCTGTTTCGGCTGCACAGGCATCAGGGGCTCCTTGCTTCGCTCAGGGTTTGTAACCTTTTGTATTGCCTCTGCTCTGCCTCATGACACTGCTTCAAGTGGTGAAAAAGATTTGAGGTATTCCCCGACTTTGAGGGAACATGTACTCGACATGATTTTTAGTGCACTTTACTCTGCTTCATGTCTCTGCTTCACAAAAAAACAAAATACCCCCACACCACCGTTGTCGACGATGTCATCATCTGTTGAGCCTTCATCTGCATTTCTGCATTTTTTTTGTCACTGTCAGTGCTGTCGGCTTCACATGTTAAAGTGCTATGGTTGCGTGTAGCTGCAACCTGTTACCACGCAGTTGTTTGCTTCTTGGTTCCAATTCAGCACACGATTGGTTCAGTGCGGAAGGGACCAGGAGCAACTCCCCTTTTCATTGGCTATTCGTATAGTCTACCAAAACATGGCAGAATGTCAACTATCAAAAAGCATATTGACCATGTTTTATTTTGATATTGAGGGAAATTAATTTTCGATATATATCGTTATCGTTTTATCGCCCAGCCCTAATCACAACACATTATGTACCGTATAGTTGCAGAAGTCTCTTGTCTTTGAATGGGTGTCCTCCAAATTCTGTTGGAAGTTTAAAAAAAAAAAAAACATTTTTTTCAAGCAGTATAAGAAAAAGATCTAAGTGCTTAAGCTCTCCTGATAAAGACTTTTCCTCTGACTTTGAAAGTGTGTGCTTCTCTGTCTTGACTTCTCCAGTATGGGAGTTGCTTGAGCCATGCTGCTCACGTTGAAGGTGTTAATGCTCTAACCTGTTTACATGCATTGCAAACATTAACACAAAGCTGTTTAGCAGTAGTCATATTTACACAGCCTGTATGAAAAGTAGATAACAATTTTGTCATGAATCTGCTGCACTAAAAAAGCAAATGAATCACTCAAATGTGTTTCATGAAAGGAGTTTTAGTGTATGTCCCTTGTTTTTTTGTTTTTTTGTTTTTTTTAATCAAACAACGGCTTTGGAGACGAGCTGATGATTTGTAAAGCAAAAGCTAAAGAACACACACCCACACTATTTCACAGAGTTTCTGATTGCATTGTAGCTGCTTTGAATGCCTCTCTATTTCTTGTTCGTACCAGTCATTAGTTGCTCAATGGCATACCAACAATACCAAGGCTGACTCACGTTTTTCAAAATGAAGAGGCTGTAGGACCCTATTTTAAGCTTTTTATATACTCCTCACCTCGCCTACAATGCTATCTGCGTTCTTCTTTAAAATAAGTTTTTGGACCACAAGAGAAGTGTTGATATGCCGCGGGCCATATGCAGAGGAATATTTAGGCGTCCTACAAACTAACCTCTCTTACAGCATTTGAAAAGACTGTGTTAGTGCTTGAGAAGGTTTTGCAGGAGTACATTGAATTTCATGCAGTACGAAGGAGAATACAGAGAAAAAAAACTGCATCTAGTTTGATTGATTTTTGCTCTATCCAAATCGATTGATTTACAGGCCTTGACAGAGAATCTTACACTGGAAACAGAGGGGAAAATGCATGCTTTCACAATGTATTCTCTGCTTTAAATGACACCAATTACCCTTTACAGCCAGACAACATGGTGATAGACGAGAACAAATATGCATTGACAAGGAATAAAAGCACTACTTGAACTCAATGGCTGGAACGAAAGGCAGGAAAGTGGCAGCATTATGGAGGAGTTAAGCAGCAAAGTTTACCGTGTTTATTGCACAGATTTATCTGGGGTAGACGGGGATGTTCAGCAAGGTAGGGACAAGAGATGTGGGAGGTTTAATGATGGCCCTGGATGTACAGAAATGTAAAATAAACATCCTCAAACTATCAAAGTAACTGATATTAGCTGTCTGAAATAATAAAAGTATTCTAAACAACTTTCTTTTATTTGCTGCTCACTGTGCAGTCATATTTGATTTCTTTTAAGTTACAGCCTGTGCAAGCCAAACTTTTTTACTGCAAGTTTTAAACTGACAAGAAAGGTGTCACAAAGGATATGACTTGATACACATAATCTTGGGCTGAAATAAGTTAAAGAAAAATATTTGAAAGAATTTGTCAGGACTGGGAGTGACATTTTGAGTAGTGACCACCAAGCTAAGTTTTGAAAATCATTTGCAATTTACCTTTTCTGTCAGTGAGAACTTGTCAGAAATAATCCTGTTTCCCCAGTGGGAGATGGAGCATCCTGCTTTGCTTAAGTTGGCATTGATGTGAGAATTAGCATATTCTGCTCCACTGAACACTTGAATGTCTTTACAAATGCCATCTGGGTTACTAAGATACAGCAGATTTTCACGGAAAAAAACAATGTTACAGTGCAGCCCAGTCCTCCAGGATGCTAGGTCAATACTGCATTTGGATTTTACACGCTGGGGCATTGTTCAACTAGAGTACTTTTATGGCCCAAAATAATATTCAATTTTTGTGAATAAAGCTGTTGTGATTGTTATTTCAAGGTGATTGTCAAGACAATGTGTCATGCTGTGCCTTTTCGCCCATTTTTCTGCTTAGTCATGCTGTGTTTGGCGTGCTGCGTTGTGTGTTACGTGCTGTGTCGTGATGTCTGGGGTCTGTGTTGTCCTGCAGGACTTATCAAGGCAGACTCTGAGAGGCTGCATTACAGCTCTAATGAAATCTGTCAGCTCCAACTGCACTCAGGGCACCTCACAGTGCAAAAGCACCACTTACCAGGACGCATGAGAGGGAGGGCGATAGCAGGGTAGAAGGAATGGGGGAGAAACAGAGAAAGGTAGAGATTTAGCAAAGGGTTTATTTGTGAGGTTGTGTGTCTGTTTGAGCAATTGCACACTGATGAATAAAGCGCTCTGCCGTGCCGGGATGCCTCACTTCAGCGGGTTCAAACCAGAGGAGCAGACAGTCACAGCCTCCCTGCTTCAACCGACTAGGACTGAACAGAATACTAATGTGCTCAAAAGCTGAAATGGATAGAGAGGATGGGAGAGGGTAGGATAGAAATAGAAGAGATAAAATGATGAAGAGAGTGGAAAGAGGAAGAAGACGCTAGTCTGAGAGGTAAAACATAGGGCGAGGCATTTAGGACTAGCGCAAAAAGAAATCCCTGAAAGCTAAAAAGCCTAACTGAAGATTGAAGAAAGGAAATGGTGTGTGCAGGTCATGGCAGTGAGTCATAAATCATGAAAGAGATAAATGTCAGACATGAGTGAGTGCAGGTATTATGAGTCCATCATGGAGCATTGTGAGGTATTGCTGTCAGCTATGTAAGCAAAAGGTAAGCCCGGCACATCAGTGACATTTGCATTAATAAGGAGTTTTTTAGTGCGAACATAAATCACCGAGTTAAAGATTGTGGGGTTTTGATGCCTTTAAGATGTGTGTGCATGAATCATAAAACGAGTCTAAATTTTGTGAAAGAGATTCTGACAAGAGGAAGGGAGGGAGGGGTGGCAGCCTCTGGTAAATCTTGTGCTGAATACTAATGGTGTCTCACTTTTCACTGTGGTTCCTCCATTTACCAACTCTAGGCCACTAATGTACACAAGTTTGCTGATCAATAACAAAACAAAGGCATGGGAAGTCAAAGCTAGTCCATTTATGGTGAGAAGCTTGAACTGTAACAGATGAAATAAGGAGATTATGTTGTCCCACTAATGGAGCATTATCATACCATTTATAATCAGCTTGTCACTCAAACAATGATCAGTACCGTGTGAAACTGTTGAGCTTCATTCTTTAAATACCACAGCATTATACTCTCTACTGTTCACTAATTCCAAGCATTGCAGTGATTCTTGTGCAGAGAGTTTGCATGGTGTGACAGTTTCACAAGAATTGATGTGCTGCATATTTGTGGATTCATTCCCCTGACTGTTCTGACATTTTATACCCAGTGACCAAACGCAGTCCTTCAGTCATCATTAAAATGTCTGGGATTGGTTTTGTGCTGTGACGACCCCCTTTCATTCCCGCTTTATGGCCTTTCTCTGAGTCACAAAAGCAACTCCAACCAGTGCCCCCTGGGTTGCACTGCTGTGGTACACATTATGCAACGCTCTCTCTCTTGATCTGTGTGTGGGGGGTTTTCCCAATGTTAGGAACAAGCTTTGAAATTCAAATGGATATGAATCTCTACCTCCTTCAAGGGTTTCATCTTTAGTTATTCATCATTGTTGGAGGCTTGCATCACCACAGCACCTCTGTTCTCTTTCGAGAGAAGAATACAGAATAAGACAATAACTGTCATAAGTGTTGAGATTCGATGAAAAAAGTGTCGATCAGGTGTTTCCAGCACATGTTTGCTCAAACACAGCTGAAATACATACATCAAGCATGGCCACAGAGACAATGGGCGCCCTGGCCAAGGTACAGGCAGCTATTCTGCTGTCAAACATATTTAAATCACTTAGCTTGTCGTACTGTGGGGTTATCCAAGTTTGTGCTTTGTGACTGTATTATACAACAAGAACATTTTAGAGTGATGAATCCGACCAGATATCAGTCAGACAGCAACCGCCTGGGCTTAGACATAAAGCCAATTCATCCTAAAGACTCTTATCTCCTTGAGTGGCCTCTTGAGGCTTTAAGAGAGTTAATTTCCCTGAAGTCTCATAGTGAAATGGCTAATTATGCAGCAAAATTCAACACAATGATTTTGGTACAAAATAGAAAGGAAACAGTCTCTGGTATCCAAAGATCAGTTATTAAGGATAGGAAAGGGTTTAAAAACACGATAAAGAATTGAATACTTTGTCACTTAGGCTTTTGCTTGCGGATCGCCCTCATGCCATGAACCAGGGTTAGACCTGGTCCAACATCTATGCTAGGAAGCCGTTATGGACGTAAAATCTCATCTTCACTGAGTACCAGGCTATACCCTGATCGGTTGTTATGTTTTGGTAAATGTCAAATAAAAAACATTTCAGAGGCTGGAGCTTTGCTGAAATTAATACTTGGCATTTAGTCACAATGTTTGTTTACTGCATTCAAGAAAATGAAAGAAGTAGCAAAAAACCTGGGATATGAGTCATACTGTTATGTAAGATATGTCTGTTTTAAAGGCTTTAAGGTAGAAAAAAAGGTAAATTGACTCTCTATGGGAAGATTTCTTTTGAGTTCCGCAGTGTAGAGTTTCTTTGTTGCTGTGATACTGGTCCTTTCGTGCTACTGGCACAGTAGTAGAACTCAGCATGTGGTGCATTGATAGTTGTAAGGTAGGCTTTAGATGGATGAAGTGACTACAACTGATCTGCGGAAGCTTGCACCAACTTCCTTTACTGCTTTGTTTTCTTTAATTTAGTGGCCTTTTCAACCAAACCACAGCTCCACAAAGTTTAGCTACGTAATAGTATACCACGTCTTTCTTTAAATATACAACAGTGGCTTAAGTGGTGCTTCTGGGGCATCATTGACCTAGCGGTTTATGTGTGTGCCCCATGTACAGAGATTTCCTCAGTGGATAAGCTCCAACTTGCTGCCCCTTTTCAGCACATCACTTCTCTCCCAGTTTTCTGCTGCCCTATCTTCTCTGAAGAAAGGTACAAAAAGTCTGAGAAAAAGTGACCCTGCCTGTCAGGTCAACCTTGCTTTGTATCCAGCATGCTTTGAGTGGTAAAACAGCCGTCTCCTCTGTAAAGTATTATCATTATGAAGTACCTCCCTGTATAAACCGGTTTATGAGCACTGGAGCAAAGGACACAGCTCACTTCTTTTGAATCTCATAGAGAGACTTATAAGCTGAATTTTGCCATGGTTGTTTCAGAAATACAAAGCGCAAACATGTCTTTGTTAGTGCAAAGCAGCCTTGAAGTTTCTTATAGAGTTGTTTTTTTATGAAGGCAGGGTAAAACATTACAGGTAGAGAAAATCATCCAAATCTTATCTAGAAGTCCTTGTTACTTGACTAAACTTGTTACCATGACAAACTTCACCTTTTGTAAGTCACATCAGCACATTTGCTTTAGATCATCATATCTCAGGTTTGCGTGGTTGCTGTCACCGTATCCATGGTGACACGCACACACACTGATGATGTTTTAAGGAGTGTTTCTTAAGGTCACCTCTGTCAATGCAGCCTCCACTGCTTACATGAATCCCAGCAAATGCTGCTTTAAAGCACTGAAATAGATGAAATAAGCAAAAAGAGCATGAAAACAAATACATTGTTAGAAAGATTACGCCAGTGGCAATGCAGATGAGAATTTTGATAACAATCATGGTCCTGCTCTGATTATGTCATCTTATTTGCATACAAAAACTGAGAATAGTGATGGTATAAAGAGTGGATGCTAATGGGGGCATTTACAAGTAATATGTAATCAGGGGTAAGAAGTTTGTCTAATATCTTGCTTTTCAAATAGTTCTTTTTTTATGCTGCACTGAGATAACCTTTTTTATGGTTTGTTAATCTAGTCTCTGTCAGTGCATTAAAGGGATATTCCAGCATAAAATTAAGTTAGGGTCAAACACACTGTAACACCGAGTTAGACACCCCGTCGAGAGATGAATGTTGCCGACCGCTTGCTTCTCTAGTTATACCAACTTTAGTAATGACCGTACGATAGCAATACAGAGAGCCACACGCTGAACCTAATCGCCACTCAATGGCCACAAATAATGCTCAGAACAGCACCTAACTTCATCAACAGTACATATAGGGTCCCAGCCACAGCACTAGCCACCAAACATCTTTTTAGCTTTACCTGATTTCTTTAGCAAAGAGTCTAAACACAACTTACCGTCTCTCTTCCAGCAGCCGCTTGTTTGTATAGAGACCTCTGGGCGAGTCCATCGACTGCAGCGGGGGATGCAGCTCAAGGAAGAACATTTATGGTCTTTACTTCATAATGCAGAAGAACTACCGCGTCTGCAAAATGATTAATATGATTATTACTTCAAGGAAATGATAAAGAAAGGATCATCAGGCAAAGCTAAAAAGATGTTTGGTGGCTAGTGCTGTGGCTGGGACCCTATATGTACTGTTGATGAAGTTAGGTGCTGTTCTGAGCATTATTCGTGGCTATAGAGTGGCGATTAGGTTCAGCATGTGGCTCTCTGTATTGCTATTTGCAGTCGTTACTACTTGACTACTTGTCTTGGCGTCGGCACCAAAACATGTATCGCTGTTTACACATCATATTGTACATAGGCTTAGTGCATTTACATGACAACGCAAAATCCACGCAAAATCCTGTAGTACATACGCCCAGCCTAAAGGTGACACTGTGAAATTGCCACAAAGCACCAAAAACAGAGAATGCGCATACATACATACATGCTGTGTGTGACAACGTGGGTTGGGGGGCGGGGAGGAGGAGGGGTGCTATGAGGTCGCCGTCTTTATCTATTTACACCAACTTCGGCATGAAGACGAATACCCAGAGATCCACCTGCAGACCCGTTTTCAAAAAAAATGCAGAGTCATGGACAAATACGCGTCTCCGTGTGTCAATATCACCAGATCGATAGTTTATTTTAGTCTTACAAATTCGTACTCGTGTAAAGACCACCTAAGTCTATAAGAAATCTACTCCACTATAGCTTTGGTCCCAGTCACAAGCATACATTGACACACACACAATTCAAACACACACAGACGTAATGCTTAAACACCAAGTAATACTGGCCATTTCTTAACACTTAGATACACACACACACATCTAAAGATACACCTCGTTCTCAATAATAAGCCCTTGTTTGTACTGGTATGTACTCTCTTAAATTACTACTTGCTGTGGTACATATTATCTCCAAAATTTAGATTGCAGACTTGATTCTTTTAGCTCCACCAAACACTCACAGTTGCTCCCTCACTCTGCCCTTGCTGACTGCTCTGTCCTTTCATCCAGATGGGGTAACATGTAATTACAACCAGTTAAGCCGCCCAGAATCCGCTCTCATTCCTCTGAGGGCTTGAAAGATGGTGCTGCCCTTTCCAATCAAGTCTGTCCCCTAAAGGTCACCAACTCTGTTTTTTCCTTTCCCTGCCATGTGCATTTGTTCTTTTCCTTTCTTCTGCAGGTCGTTTCTTTATGTGAAGTAGCAACATGGGGCACTGCTTGAGGCTCACCTTTATTGTAAGTACCTGAGAAATAGCTTTGTAAACGCATTTAGCTGGTCTTCTTCAGCCTCTGAAGTGCCCCTGGCAGCAAGGCAACTTCCTGCAATTTGTACAGCATGTGTCTTTGCCAGCTAACTGCCGTGTGGTTGACCATGAGTGGTCCTTGACTGAACTATGGGCCTTTTAATGTGGTGAACTTTCCTCCACTAACCACAAGGTGTACGACAACAAGCTCTGGCGTGTTGTCTCGCCAGCTGCACTTCACATTTTAATGAGGACACATGTAGCGGGGTAAACAGAGGTGGGAGCCAGATGATGGGTTGTGGGTACAGAGGCGGCTTTTTCTCTGTAGTATGTGGATAAACACGATGAAGAGCAGGCTTGGATAATGCTGGCTTCATTAGGCATAGTCGAAGACAAATACGTACTAACCAAAGCTGATTCATTAATCAAAGATATTTGCTCACAATAGCCTGGATAAATGGTAATTTATTAAGAGGATAATAATAAAAATGGAGAACTACTGTGATTGGAGGATGATGCATTATGTAGACAGATGTTCAGGCTCTGGCATACTGCAAGTACTGATTCAACATGCAAATAAGAGGCATCTGAGTAGATGATGCAACACATGTTGAATTTTTGCAATCAGTCTCTTGTTACACTGAGGTTTGGATATCTCATTTGCATGTGATATCTTTCTTAGATGGTGATTCAAGCATCATATATGTGATTGAGTTGATGACTGATTTTATTTTGACTGACATGAAAAAACTGAAATCGATCTGAAAAATGAAAAAAGAAAAAAAAAAAGCCATTTCAAAAGACATTATCAACCTGATGCAGCAGATGAACACTGTAGAGACTGGAACAATGACAGGTTATGACAAAGTGAAAATAATCACGCTTCAGTGCTTGAGGCCAAGAACATTACAACCCCCCATCTCTCCTTTTCTTTCACTCTCTCTTTCTTTCTGATGAATCAACGGAAGCTCAGCTGGATGCAGATGGATAAAGATGAGAACAATGCCTGTTAATCTGCTCCACTCGGGCCACTGGTGACTTTACTGAGACGTATGCTTAACAAATTAGGGAAAGGACTTGAAATTATAACTTTGAAAACACAGATGTTTATAACATGATTGCATATCGGCATATTTAATGTGATTTCACAAGCTGCTTGACATGTCAGAGTTGTATATGTACTGTAATTTATAATGTGGCGTTCATTCGGTCTGACAATTGAGTGAGGATGCTTAATCTTGATTCCTGTGAGGCTAGGAGTCTTCAGTGGTGCAAGCTTTAGGGGGCTTTAAGCTATTTTAGGCACAGCAGAGCTTTGAACTGCATGCTTTCATGTTTGAGGGCCATTTGTGAAGAAGGATATTAGCATGCTCTCACTTGCTAACTAGCAGTAGACACAATATCTGAGGATTACAGGGATGTCTTAAGCTTTTTTAGGTGCTTGGGTTAAAAAAAAAAAAAAATTTGACCTGATGGTGATGGCTCAAGCTAAGGGATCATCCTTGGAGAGTATGAATGCCTGTCCTGACGTCATACGATTCTATTCAATAGATGTTGAGACAGCTTACAAACCCAACTGTGAATCTCATGGTGGTACTCGAAGAAAAGTCAATAGATCACTAAAGTCAGAAGGGTTGATCCTCTGAGGACCATGAATGCACAATTCCTCAGGAACCCATCCACTCGCTCAAAGACCATTAGCTATTCAGTAACCTGCGCTCTTCAGTACAAAGGAACTGTTGACTTTGAAGTTTATGATCTGTGGTGTCATGACGGTCTCAGGTGATAATCCTGTCCAAACAGCAGCTGGAGTGTCATCATGCAGGTACCGTAGGGACTTTCCAGGGGGGAGTGGCCTTGTTTATTCCTATAAGAGTTTCTTTCACATTATTGTGTTGCTCTTGCAGCTGCACACAGTCAGTGGGAACCAAGGCCTGAAATCTCCTCCCTTTCCTCTCTTCTCTTTACCAACCCCCAGCTCTCTTCCTCTTTGTTCAAAACAACCCTTGAAGAAAGGCTGTTTCGGCCTCTTGGAGTTACCTCATTCATTGTTTTATGGGTTAGCACTGAAGCAGCGTTAAACACTGACACACTTGATGACGTCCACCTTGTAGTGAGTCGTGTAAACAGCTGCAGGGTTTGTTGATAGAAAACACTGCAGTGAAGCACAGTATACCCCCAACCTGTGAATTACGACCCTTTCAACTATGGGTAAAGTTATATGTCAAGGCAAACTTCAAACCCATACACAGTTAAAGTTAAAGGCTCCAGAACTGACCGACATAAGGCAAATACTCGACTGACGATTCAGATTCATGAATAAAATAAAACAACCAACATGTAATAGTAGAGACAGGCACAGATGAGAGCAGTGTGACACTGACAATAAGTAGACCTGAACTGCTGGAGTTCATTTTCAGAGAGTGAAAAATACATCTGTGTAGTTTTATTTTCTGACACAGCTTTCGAAAGAAAAACAGTTTGCTGTAAGAGAGGCTATTCAACAATCTTTTTTCATGTTTTGTTTCGGGAGTTTTGGACCTCAGCTGTTGCACAAAAATGAGTGTACGATCCTGCAGAGCCTGAGGGAAATGAAGGTCACAAAGGCTTGGTAATGCAGCAACTGACCTGGCATGACACCAAGTGAAATTTCGGTTAAGAGCTGCTATAACTGATGGACTACAGTATAACTCACAATGTGTTTAACTACTTTAAAGAGTAGTCCTTCTGCAGAATTCGCTTTTATGTTGCTTTTCTAGGTAAAAAGATGAATCTGGCTCATCTTTATAATGACTCCATGATGAAATATCTGCCTATTTGAACATTTTCCAACCCTTTAAAACATGAAGGACAAAAACCCTTGGATGAGTGGATGAAAATTTCTCCCAGTTTGTAGGAGTTAAAGGAATAGAGAGGATGCACAAAACAGAAAACCTCAGAAACAGGAACATGTGCAATCACAAGTAACACAAAACATACAGTAAGCAAAAAGCCCCCCAGAAATTTGATATACAAAGATACGACTTTATAGGACAGCTTAGATGTTTTTTGAAGGGTTTTTTTTATGTTTAGGGAAGGATAATTGTTGCTTTGATAAAGGCTTGACCAATCCTTGTGCTGCAAGATGAAACTGATACCTTATCTCATAGCGTGTTTATAGGCTGTTTCTAAACAGGGCATTTCCTAAAGTTCCTGTAAGCACACAAAGTAGTCAGTGTTTTGACCTCTATTCAGCAGTTCTGTTTATGTAGCGAGATCACGAGATCTTCATACCCCTGCTGCATATCCTGACCTTAAGGAAATAACTGATCCCCTTTGTAACACAGAAGCAAAGAGAAACCAAAATATCTATAAAGTTACATTCCTTTTATGAGGACATTTTCATTTTCATTTTCATACTTTATTTCATTCAGTTAATATTTAAAACATTCAATACAAACAAGGAAAAATCTCTCATTTGTGAATAAAAAGGAGCAGAAAGAAGAAAACTCTTAAAGAGTCTGCCCCTCTTTCATAATATATTAATCAACTAAACACATAATGAAAATTAAACAATAGCTGCAGGCCAACATGCCTTTCTACAGTACATTTATTAACTTCAAAAACAACCCACAAAACGAACTGAAAAGACCACGTTAATTCACATTTTGATTAACACATTTCCCTGTATTTACTCAACATACTGGCTTTGACACTTTTTTTGGAGATGATATTTGATTTAGCTGCTTTAGTTTCTTTGTTCAGATTGTTCCACAAACGTATCCCTCTCACTGTAACACAGCGCTCTTTCAGTTTGGTTGTGAATCTTGGCTTTTTAAATATTTAAAATCCTTTTAAATTATAACAACTTTCTCTTTTTTCAAATTGGCTCTGGATGTTGACTGGTAGAATTTTCCTATGAGCTCCATACATAATCTGCAACATACTAAAATCTACTAACTCATTGAATTTCAACAACTGCAATTTAACAAATAACATTACATGAATGTTTGATTAAGAAACAGTGTATTTTCTCCTTCTTGTGCCTAAACCTGTCTTCTTAAAACCCTGCAGTCAGCTCTGATTTTAACTTTAAAGCTGTTCCCATGCTGAGGTGTGGGAGAAGGGAGTCCTTTTGTACAAAGCCTATGAATCAGAGGAGGGTGCATACTTCCGCTTACATTCTGCAGCCTTAAGAATGTGACACCATTAATGTTAGACATGCCAGAAGAGTGACACAATCATCATGCAACCACGTATGGTGGCTCTCCCTGCTCCTTTTCAGTGAAATTCAGCCCTGCTTAAAACAGTTATTTGAGAAAAGCCGAGTCATTTTTTTTGTAATATGGGAGAATTATCTCTGCACAGCTGTCCCTGCCAACCACCTGATCCTGTGTTTCATCAGTACATACAGTGCACAGTCAGTACTCTAGTGTCTATGTTCTTGTTGAATAATCATTTCACAAGTCCTTGATGTTGGAGATGACATCAGTCTCCCACTCGCACCTGCTGTCACGTGTTGCTAAACCCGGAATTGACATATAAGGCCTCTACAAATTCTGGCTGCCTGTAACTCTCAGATTCTCACAGGTGTGTGGAGACCACGCATTCACTCAGATGGTGGCTGTGTGTGCAAGCCAAAGCACTTCACAGGGACATTCCCACACAAGCGTAAAAGAACAGTGCAAGCCTGACAGAAAAAGAGTGATGCTAAAATTACACCGTAATGTAGTGATGTAGTTATTAAAACGTGTTTAAATGCATCATGTTAGGTCTCCAGACAAGAGATTTTCTTCCAGCTAAATTGATTGTCTTTACTCGTCAACCATCGGCACTTCATTATTTTTTAATGACTCAACTGGCAATGGCACAGCCTTTAGTTAATTTATAACAATGAATGATTGCGGTGCTGCATGACTAACCCTATTTGCCTTCACACCTCTTCTAATCCACATGCCCTGATTTTCTTCCCCTGCAGGAGGAAGTCCCTACCTCTCACCTATGCACTCTGTGGGAGAGGTTTCCTCTGTACATGTTCAGAAGGAGGCTCCATTGCCTTCTTTATGTGTTCACGGGATCCCAGCAGTGATTCACCAACACGCTTGCTCTTGGGCAAGTTAATCCTCTCCTGCTTGTACAGAGCCACATTTCACATTCCTCCTTCTCCTCTCCCTCCCTTTAGTCAGAGAGCAACTGCTTTATTCTCTGAGTCACAAACGACTCCACAGATATAGCTACCCTGCGTGGGTGGATGGTGCCCCCAATGCTCAACTGCAGTTATTGCAGCTCTGAGGTTCATCCAGCCTCCTTTGGACACATATCATAAAACAGCTTCTTCATATTTTTCCTCCTTCGAGCTGACGTGTGTACTCTAAATTAGAAAATGAAGTTTCAATCTCCTCCATGAGTTTCAATAATCAGATATTATGTAACAGGTGTTAGCTCCACACACCTCATTAATGCACAGATTCAATCTCTCCGACTTTGCTCCCTGATCTCTAGACTATTACATCTTTGTAACACTGTCTGAAATATGTTGCATAACATGAGATTACATGAGAATCTGATATGGCTGGTGGCAATATTGTGTCGCCACATTGTCTCTGAGGTAATTGTGTTTTAATAATTCGGAGGTTTCTTTAGTCACACTCCCTTTCCCACACAAAATACATACATAATCCACGCATATAAAGAATGTATAGGTGCACACCCATAACGGACAGAAATACCTTATTGTGCTGCACACCATAGCATGGTCGGGACTAAATGTACAAAGAAAAATAGGTTACAGCAATACTGAACACTCTCCCCAGACTTTAATGTGAAACAGAGGGTTGAAGGTGAAGAGAGGGTGGACCCTTTGCAGTGGAGGAGGTGTGATGCATCCTTCCTTAAGGGAAGCATATGGTCCAGCTGAGGAAACTAGCCCCTCCAAAGGGTAAAGAAAAGGATACAGAGAGGAAGTCTAATTAATTAAAGGAATGTGAGGGGCTTGGTTACATTATCAAACTGTGCTCCTCAGATAGGTGTGTTTAAGGAAAACTAAATACCTCGTTGCTTTCTTTTTCAATGTGACAGAGAAGCCAAGAACTACCTTAGTCAAATGCTAGAGCAGGTTAAAATGTATTTCATATTTGTCCTCAGCTGGAGCATCCTTCTTTCGCAGTTTGGATTCATCCAACTACTGGAGAAGGAGCTATTTTTGCTGTTGTGATTGTGTTTGCCTAATTCAGTAGATTTCATCAGGACTGGTAAGCAGCAAGGCACAGGAAGTGATTGCACTTTTTGTGATCAATTCCACAAAACCAGTGTTTCTACTTATAACTACACTGTAGTTTTCTAAAACCAATATCATACTGTCGCCTACTCCTGACAAATCAAATTTTACTTGCCACAGCTTTTTCTGAGTCGATGAGTAATCAAAATGATCTTTTAAGAATGAATAATACCAGTGTTTATGAGCTTCAGACTCCTACTGAAATTCCCAGAGGGAATTGTTAAAATTATGTGAAAATCGAATGTTAAAAATCTCATCCTTCTTCTCGCATTCATGGGCTTCCTCCAAATCTTTTAGCTTCCTCCCACACTTCAAACTCAACTGAACTGCAGTCGAAACTGCTCAGGGGTGAATAAGTGGGTGTATGTTCGGATTGATGGACTAACATGATGTCCAGGGTAGATTCCTGCCGCCCACCTAGAGCATGCAGGGATCAGCTCCTGCAGTCTGACCTTGGGGGAAAAGTGGGCAGAGTGAGAACCAATTACTTTGAAATTATTAATATGACATTCAATCACTGAAATTAGTTCCAGCAGGCTCCAGCAGACTCCAAGCTACTGAATCTGATTTGTTGCTTTACTTATCTCAGGCGTAAACAGACACCGGCTCAGGTGTCTGGAAGCCTTTTCAATGTCATCTCCTTGAAAGCACAAAATATTTCCTTGATTCTGTAAAGAGGCGAAGTCCACCTGCATCTCATATTATTCATGATTTGGTTATCTTGTTTCACCAGTCCCATGTGAGTGAGCTTAAAGTAGACATCAAATCTGCTAAAAGGCCCCAGGATTATCAGGCTTGCTGCGTAGAAACAATAACCGGAGTAGATAAGATATCTCCCCAATTGTTTTATCTGTGATCCAACTATAAATGCCCAGACATGCTGAACATCATTTTAGAGGTCCTTTTCACATGAGAACATTAGTCCACCAATAAGAGCAGGTCATCGAGTGTTTTCTCACGGCTGTGTCATTGCCTTTGTTGAGGACCTGTTGTCCAGGTTATGGGCAGGAATATCAGGTTCATTTACTTTCCCTTAAGGTGAGTTTTAGAGCACAGAGTTCAACAAAAAGAATTAAGCATAGTTGCAGGTTGTAAAGCAAGGTGGTGCCGTTTATATAACCACACAATCTTCATTATATAATTTTCAAATCCGAACATGCCTTTTCTCTATTTACTTATTACAGGAATCTATTTTGCGTGGCATTTAATTGTTACCAGAACTATTTCTCGTGTTTGAACGTGTTCAAAATTACCCATTTGTTGCAATATCCTTTTAGGAAAACATTTGCACACGTGAATCTTAAATTCTGGAAAGTTTATTTGTCTTGAAAAGGAAAGCAGACGTGCTTTTGGCTTCATCTCATCATCCCTTGGGGTCATCTTCACATCACAGCAAAGCATCCTGAGCTTAGGCCAAGAAGGAAGAGGATGTGTTAATACTACTGTGTGTCTTAACTGTGTTTATGTGTGCCTGCAAAAACTCTTTAGCCCACAACGCTGGGAACAGCTGCAGGCCGGACTTCCTTTTCTTCCACAGGAAACAAAATGGCGGAGCGTGGAAGGCCTGAAACAATACTGTGAAAGTCAGCCACCACCCAGGTTAGAGAGTGAAGTGCTTGTGAATCAGAGGGCAGAGAGGTGTGCTGAGCACGTCCAACTAAAGCTGCAGGATCCTCATGTTGGAACAGCTTCACTCCTACGGCCTTTGTTTAGAAATCAAAGAAGTCAGTTACTAGGCAGGTATGATAATTAAACAACACAAAACATGTTCAGGCATTTACCGCAGCTCTTTTTTTTTCACAGCAGTTTCAAAACATTTCACTGTTGAAAATACAAAAACAACCCCATCAAATCAAAATCTTACCACATCATATGAAATGTGTATAGTCCTTAGGTTGATTATGTTAAATTATCACTATACTGTGATATAGGTCTTGATGCCAATGCTAACACAGGTGCTTTAAGAGGGATGCAAACGAGAAAATAAAGTGCATGCATTCTGGTTTAGTGTCCAAGCATTTTTGCAGGATTCCATCAGTGCACTAAGAGCATTAAAAGCTAAATAAAGCTAAACGGTCACATAAAATATATCCCCTACAATTTCCTGTCACATACACTTAGTCACAGAGAATCGAGGCTCCCATGCCATACTGACTTTGGTCATGAGCATTCTCACGTTTCAGAACTGATCAGAACAACAAAGCGGATGGAAGTTTACAGCCTCGTCTTTGTTTTCAGGATGTTACTCAGGTTCTATATTTAGTTTGCTGGGGATATTATAATCTGCTTTGTGCCTGTGTTGTGTCCTTTGTGGCTACGGAACTGTCTCTGATTGGAGCCTGTTTCTTGAATAATTGATTTTAATAGTGATATGAGACGGAAAAAGCATTTGAGTACCTAATTTTAAGCACAATTACACCTCTTTGTTTCCAGCAGTGCTTCAGCAAGAAGATGGAGGCAGTGAGGGGTTCTAGACAATGAAAATATGTAGGCCAGGTTGCTGTACCACTTAAAAAACCAATACTATTACGTAATGTAACTGAATTCTACTCCACCAGAGATTTCCACACTCTTTCCTTTTTTCTTTTTCCAACCGAACCACCTACAGTCTCCTGATAATGCCTTCAAAAATAGAGGTGTGATAAAAGCAGGACCAGAGAACTCATGGGAAGGGCCCACATTTTGGACACAGTGTCTTACTTGAAGATTAGGACACCGTTGCCACTTCTTAAATTGAAACAGTTATCCTACATTAATTATTGGATAGCTTCTGAGCTGTTTCTGACTGATTTTTTCCTCATAAATTAGCATCCAAGTCCTGAGAGTTGATGTTGTTAAAATCTTTTTTTCCTTTACATCTTTTTACAGTTTCAGCAGATTCAAAACACACACTCCAACTCCTTTAGAGAGTGACAGAGATGCAGAGATATATTTTCTTTAGCAATCAGATAACAGCACCACAGCATCGTTCCCATCAGACATCTCTGTGGGCGAAGTGAGGGAACAGCATAAAACAGAGCTCTGCTGTTTCAGCCGAGGGGATAAAACTTCCCAGCAGAGGAAGTCGTTTTTTCAACTTTTTTTCCCTTATCGCTTTTAACAGACCGCTTTTACGTACACTCACATACATGCATACACACACCTGCGAATACATCTGAACTTTGTCTTACATAACCAGCCTCCTATTCGGCTCAGAGCAGATAATGATGAAAGGCAGCCCCCTCACCATAGATAAGTGTGATTTGAATGCGGACTGTAATAGAGTGTGTCATTGTGAAGATAGGAGAAATAAAATCTGGTTCCTTTAAAGTGGAATTCATCATAAAAAAAAAGCACAAATCAGTCATATCAGTTTAACCGCCAGAAATATAAGCCATTATTATTAGTTTAAGTGAACTACAATGACAGTCATCTGGGTGTGTTTTTTAAAGAAAGGTCTTTCGCTGCTTGGCTTTCATCCTTTAATCGTAACTTAACTTGCACAGAGAACCGGAGCCAGATGGCCAAACATCAAAAGTCATCGTCATCCAGAACTAATTATTGGACCAAAATTAGATTCTAATGTTCTTTTCTGCTGTTCAGCTTGTGGGCTCCATCCTAAATCCATTTTATAGTGTTTTTGTCATGATTATGGAGCCTCACAGTATTTTTATTCTTATCTTACTCCACAGCGTATTGATTTTCTGCTTCTGAAATGTTATGTTAAGCATGCAAAAGTATCTGTGTGAAAAGATTTTTATATCACACACAGTTATTGTGACAAATTTATCCTGTCAAGAGCGCACATACTTAAATTGTGCTTCATTTAACTTTCCATTTCCCTTTTTTCAGTCTATGCTGCTGATGAGCAACCCAAATAAAGAGACAGCATGAACCAAATAGATGGGATCAGAATCTGTAATGACAACAATCTGTGCATGGATACACATTGACTGAAACATCTGATGGCACTGAATGCTAATTGTGTTGGTTTTAGCAGCTCATTTAACAGCCTTGTCTGTAGCAATCAAAATCTTCTTCTGAACTGCGTATGCAAATTTTATTAGTTAGGATAGATAGAGGGAGGTTGAGGGAATTCAGGCCTCCTACCCACCAAAGCCCTGTGACTTCATGAAGCATTTTTTCATGCAGATACAAGAAGTCCAACAGTTTCTCCTCGACCACATGTCCAAGAGAGATGTCAGCTGGTAAATCACTCAGGTCTGAAAATTAAGATAAGTTTGAGGGGATTAATCAAAATCTATGAATTGTATAGCTCTTGTTAAAAATTTATTTTTAAAGTAGGTTTAATCACATCCTGCGAATTAACAATCAGGGGAACTGTGATCGTGATTAGCTATCAAATTCAGAGCTTTTCCACCAGCATGAAAACAGTGTGTTGTTTGCACTGCCAGTGAACAAAGGGCAACACCGCCAGGCTTCATTTGAGCTGTGTTTGTGTCCAATGTCGATCACATATTCTCCCCTGTTGCTCCCCTCAGGGAACTCCCCGACTCTTCATCTTCCAGCACACTTCACTGTGCAGTTCCTAACTTTGTGTGTCTGCTGCCACTTGGCTAGTGGACTGGAAATGGACAATGGGTTTATCCGAGCACTTCAGCCAAAAATGAAACCTCTGTGGTGGCTGACGTGCAGTGGTCCATGTTCAGTGTTGAATTGCATGGGGTCAAGGTTTGCTGTTTGTTTCTTGTAATGGAAGCTGATTTGGCTTTTTCAGAGGGATTGCACTCATCAGTCTCTGTACTTTCTTGAGCCAGTGAGACTTGAAGCTGCTGTCAGGAGCTCTTGGCTTGTGGCAGTTTCCTGCCTTCTGCAGACAACGTTATACCTCTTACCACTTGTTTTGTACAAATAAAAGTAGTCTTTTCAGACAAAAACCTCATCCTATGAAATGTAACACTCACAATGAGTTTTACCATGGAAAAAGTATTTTAAAAAATTATTATTGGGATATTCTGGTGTAAAATTAACTCAGGGTCAAACACACAGTAGCACCGAGTTAGACACCCTCTCGAGAGATGAATGTCGCCGACCGCTTGCTTCTCTAGTTATACCAACTTTAGTAACGACCACACGAAAGCAATACACAGCGGTCTGTTTCTTGCTTTATCATTTCCTTTAATAATCACCATATTAATCATTTTGCACTGCAGACATGATAGTTCTTCTGCCTTAGTGTCTCGGTCTGAATGCATTTCCATGAAGAAATGATCATAAATGTTCTTCCTTGAGCTGCGTCACCCCACTGCAGTCTGTAATGGACTGGCCTGAGGTCTCACTACAGACTAGCAGCTGCTGGAAGAGAGTGGGTGAGTTGTGTTTAGTCCCTTTGCTAAAGAAATCAGGCAAAGTTAAAAAGATGTTTGGTGGCTAGTGCTGTGGCTAGGACCCTATATGTACTGTTGATGAAGTTAGGTGCTGTTCTGAGCATTATTTGTGGCTATAGAGTGGCCTTTTGTTTGAGGTTTGTTTATGGCTCCTCAGACCGCTGTGTATTGCTATCCTGCGGTTGTTACTAAAGTTCGTATAACTAGAGAAGAAAGCGGTGGCCAACATTCATCTCTCAAGAGGTGTCAAACTCTGTTATGATGTGTTTGACCCTAAATTTTACGCTGGAATATCCCTTTAGAGCTCAGAAGCTCTTGGCTTGTGGCAGTTTCCTGCCGTCTGCAGACAAAGTTATTTCTCTTATCTCTTGTTTTGTACGAGTTAAAGTAGTCTTTTCAGACAAAAATCTCATTCTATGTAACACTCACAATGAGTTTTACCACGGAAAAAGTATTTGAAAAACAATTCTCAAGCCTGCTGTTGATCATTTAGTGTGACACCTACTTCCTCCGAGGCATTAGAAATTACAACTGCCATGTAATTGATGGCCTTGTTTGCTTTTAAAAGTCAGTAGGGCATTACTTTCAGTTTTACTGCACCAACCACTTAAATATTAATTTCACCATTTGTGATTAACTTAAATAATGATTACAGAGATTAAGAAAGAGAAAGAAGAGAAAAAACACCAAGAAAAAGTTAGGTTTGCATGTCTAATCAAAAAGATTTGCGAAGGTGTGTGAATGATCAACAGTCAGTATTATTGGCAGAAATAGAGGGCCCAAAAATCTAATTTTTCTTAGGGCCCTATTGAGGCTTGGGTCGGCTCTGAGTACAGCTCTGATTTCTCTAAAAGTAGTGAACTGAATTTGATGTTTGTTCTCATCTAAATCCAAAGACTAGTCTTAATCAAAACTTTAAATTCAAACACAGTGACATTTTTGGCTTGATAGGCAGTTATCAAATAAGGTAAAATTGAGGACCAGCAAGGAAGGACAAGCAGTCCAAATGTTATTCACACCATGTTCTAGTGTGTAGTCTGTTCATCAAACCAATACATTGTCCTCTCAGTCAAAACTCAAAATGTTCTCCAATAAGAAACTGATCGCTGAAGCCTTGACAACTGAATGAAGTCATATTAGAAAACCAGCTCACTTTTCTTCAATCATCTGGGAACTGGTGTGTAGGAGGAAGAGAACAACACCACTCCTTTGTTATTCTGAAACTGTGAGAATGTGTCCGTAGGAATGGGGGGTTAGTTGTGTCACATCTGAAGTCATGTTAAAAAAAGAAATAAAAATGAGAGTATCCCAAGTTTTCAGCCTCTACATCCTCTGTCCTCCTCTCCTCTTTCACAAACTGTTCCTGTGGTAGAATCTTTGGTTACCATGGAGACAGAATCACCCACATGTCTCATCATGAGGAGCTTCTTATCCACCACAACACAGCTGTTTTCTCCATCCCTCACATTTGCCGTGTTGTTCACCACTTTGCATATTGTGCACATTACTTGAATCAAAGATGCTGAGAGTACAACATCCTGCTTCAAGTGTTCAAGACCTTCACCAACCCTGCAAAGAAAAGAGGCCCAGGCAATGTCATGATAAGACACTTTTTTCTAAGTACCACAATGAAGTTCAGGCTTTTACCAGAAGTCCTATGTGTGATTGAGCTTTGAAAGGGGGTGTACTTTATCTAATAAATACCACAAAATGAGCATCAGATAAAAAGAGACAGTATAAGGGTCTTTTAAACTAGAACAAGCACCCTTGGAAATTGATCTTTTCAGTCTTAAAGCATACCTTTGCAGTGAAAAGAACAAATTATTGGTGCTTTTCTTATCTTCAGAACCTCTTTAATGTGTTCCCTCTGCGTCATTCCATCAAATATGGCTATTTCCACAGCTGCTGTTCAAAACACAAGTCA
Source organism: Xyrichtys novacula (assembly GCA_962446985.1). NCBI lineage: Eukaryota > Metazoa > Chordata > Actinopteri > Labriformes > Labridae > Xyrichtys > Xyrichtys novacula. The sequence continues at coordinate 18,168,557 of OY660875.1, read as the reverse complement.
TTCAAAGAGGTAATCTCACATAAAGCATGTGAGCTCAGAAGTATGACGCACGGTACGGATATATACAAACACCTACATGAGCCGATACCGTGTCTGACTGCAGAGAGAGAGGAAATTGCTGTGCCCACTCATAGTTACTCTGCCTTGAAGTGTGCTCTCGCCACTCAGTATTTCAAAGCTTAAAGAAAAAAATGAGCAGAACAGCAGCTAAACTTCCAAGTTTAGGGTATAGGATTCAAAAAACAAATCTATCTATCTATACTTCTTTACTTTCTGTGTGTTTTATTTTTCACTTTTATTTTCATTTTCTTTATTTTCATTCCCCTCTTAACCCTCAGCATACGTCTGTATGGTAATTCAACACTGTGTGCTGGTCAGTGATTGCAATAAAAGATAGGGGATGGAAACAGAGGTGTGAGCTTTACAACGGCTTTTGCTGCTATATCAATGTGACAGCAACAACACATCCGTACAGTCGTACCTTCGAATGATTTTCTCCTCCCATTACATGCTCCCCTTTAGGTTTACGCCAGTGTTGCACATCTAAGTGGCTCTGCACATGTTGGGCCAGAATCCTGCTTGATGGATTCATGAAACAGTAACAAAACTGCTCCTTCTATCCAGATTATGAAAATGGAGAGAGTAGTGGTGTGATATTCAATGGTTTTATTATCCGAAAAAGGGATATTGGTGTGCTGAGGTACACCTTTTCTGAATCTTACATAAAAGTCTCAGCCTGAGCATCTCTGGCCTGGCAGTCGAAGTGACCAGGTTCAATTCTAGCCTGTGGCACTTTTCCTGCATGTCACTCCCTGCTCTCTCCTCATTTCCTGTTCCATCCACTGTCCTGTCCTGTCAAATAAAGGCCAAAAAGCCCAAAAATAAAATCTTTGAAAATTAGTTCCATCATAGACCTGTACTTTGGGACCACCAAGATCACCCTTAGTGAGCAGATGGAGGTGTTGGGTCTTTCTATAGACAGCAAGCTCACATGGACCAGCCATCTGTCCAACATCTGCAGACGTGCTGGACAACGTCTTGGTGCACTGCGTAAGCTGGCCAACAAGCTTGATGCCAAGGGCAGGGCCAACATTTATAAGACCCAGGTCAGGAGCATCATGGAGTACTCCTGCCTGGCCTGGATGAACGCCTCTCCGACCACTCTTAGGCAGCTAGACCTCATCCAGAAGAAAGCTCTAAAAATCATCGGGGTGGATGAGGACCTTGCCCTTCAGCAGTATGCCATCAGCAAGCTGGGTCACCGGCGAACAGTTGCAGCAACAACCGTTCTCTATAAAATGCACACCTCCAACTGTCCAGTGGACCTCAAAGCTCTGCTACCCCAAGCCCACACCGTGGGAAGAATCACCTGGAGAGTACTGCCAAGTCACGCCCTGAAAGTCCCCAAGTCTAAAACCAATTGCCTTGACAGGAGCTTTCTCCACTCTGCCATAACAACTTGGAATAGCCTTCCCCCTGCAGTTGTTGGAGATATTACATCTACTGGTGTTCACGCCTTCAAGAAGAGGCTGAACAAATACCTCCTCAGTATATGACTGTTATCCCTCACAAAGCTTCATGGACTTTTATCCATAAACATTCTGTTTTTATTTACCCCAGTCTGAGTAGCTGAAGATCATTGATAGGCTCTTTGATTTTCTCTCAAAGCCTGTATCTGCTCAAGCCAAATTAAAAAAATAAAAATAAAAAATAAAAATAGAATAACAAAACATGCTCGCTTTATTCTCACAGTACACCTATTGTAAGGATGCCAAGCCCATGTTCACACTTAAAAGAATGGAAGGTCCACACAAATGATCATTTTGACAAGCTTTACTGGTTGCAGATCTGGGTTACAGCTTCATCATGCCACAAGTGTAACAAAGACTGGTCTGAGACTGTTCAAGTATATATAGCCGTCCACGTTTCCAAACATTCTGCTTGCATCTTGTTGACCTGAAGGAGAGTCCATGTAGGGTAATAACAAAGCACAACATATTTGGGGAGCCTGAATGATGTTAAAGATGGGTACAATGTCCTAGTGTAGGATGGTTGTCGGAGAACCATGGCTCCAGAAATCTAGCACCAAAGTATCCAAGGTATTACAGTGACACGGCTCCACCACCTAAAGGCTGACATGACTGGCTAAAGAAAATCACCCTAACACCTATCCCTGAAAACATTCAAAAATAATGCAAACTGACCCACTCTGTAGTCAACTAGTCTGAACACCAGCCGAATAACATAAATGTCAACCCCTGCCAGCCCCCTACGATTCTCACGTGGGCCCACCCTCTGCTTCACTGTGGGCATCACCTTGGGGGCAGGCCATTCCGCTGAGCCAGAAGCACGGAGGAACCAGTCAGAAGAGTCTATTGCAATGACCTTACTAGTTTTTTGAGTCTCATAGATGGTTCAGTGAGATCTCATGCGATTTCCCAATGAACTTTTTTAAGCAGTTTACATCTATTTTTTAAGATTATTACAGCATATGTTTTCTTTGTGATTTGAAATTTGCATATATCTAGTATGGACACCAAACATTGTAACTTTGCATTTCTAGCTGTAAATATGTACAAGCACAATACCCTCTCTTTCAAGGGTTTTGGGGTGGCCAATCAGATTTCAAAATGGGGCACCCTTCTGAATTTCCCCCTGTATCTTCTTTCTTTCTTTCTTTCTTTCTTAGGCATCAATCTGTAAGTCTGTCTATGTTAAATCAAATTAGATGGTTGCAGTGGCCTCAGTTTGGGACCAGAGAGAGTTGCAGTACAGCTAATAACCACAATCTTGGTTATTGCATGTCCTCAAACTCAGCAGCCAAAGCATCACCTGAGAGAACACCACAGATCCTCAACAGACTAAGAGGTTCGTGTACCAGTTCATAATGGCTGCATTTAAACAAAGTGATGCTTAAGGGGTTAATTGAATGAACAACCCCTCGATCATGATACATTCAAGGTGTGTCTGCTTAATGCCGAATGCTGAATTCTTACAACTCTGACAGTTCAGTGCAGGTGCTGGATCAACTTCATTGGAGTCATTGAGGTCAAAGATGTAATTGTTATAGAAAATGATCAATCAGAGCTTTTTTTTAATTACATGGCATCTTGTATGTCATATGGCATATGTATTGTATTTAGTAGGCATGTCTTTTAGTCCGGTTCAAGAAACTATTCAGTGAATGATGTCATAGATTTACTATATACACAAAGCTTACAGTGGGACAAGAACTTGCCACATTTTACAGTGAGACTTTCAGCTTTACTGCAGCACAGATTTACTGTATCATAGTGCACAGTATTGTTACAGTAAAGATTTGCCAATTTTACAGCATGGTACTGTACTTAACGTGATATATCGCATGTTTACTGTACATTACTGTAATTTTACTCTGCAGCACACAGGATAAGTTTTCAGTGTATTGTACTCAGTTGCCTCACCAAATACAGTAATGTATAACTTGTCTGTAGTTTTCAAATGGCTTTGCAAATAGTGCATGGTACTGTCTTCAGCATCTTCAGGTAGTATCACCAAGATCGGACCTTTTTTGCATTTGAAAACACTTATAGAGTAAACCGTCATAATGAAAACATAACAAAGCCATTTGACTATCTTGGTCATAAACAACGGAGTTAGGACTTGACACTGACACTTTGACACAAATACTTGCTTTTGATGAACGAACTATCCATTTTGAACAAGTGACACACTTTTACAGGTTATCAACTAGGTGTTGCAGTTTTTACTAATTGTTTCCACAGAGGCCTTTACTTTGTGCAAATGTTTAGTAGTTATTTGAGAAATGCACTGAAGCGACTGAGAAAAACTGTAACTCAAATGAATTCTGTTTTACACATTCTTTTCATTTATCTAAAGCATTCGGCACTTTTGTTCACTAGCTAACAAAAGGTGTTAAATGATTTGAAAAATTATTAAAAAATTACTTGAGTAGTAAAATGCAATGTTTTCATATTGATGGTTTATTTTCTAGCATCTTAAAATGGTGTCCCACAAGGGTCCTTGTGAGGTCCTATTCAGTTCATAAGCTATATGAATCGTTTCAAGTTACTGCTGACAGGAGGTTGATTTTATGCCAAGGATACCCTTGCACCTTTGTGTACCTCACTGAGAATGAGTAATTGTTGGCTTAAAGTCAATATGCTCTGTTCACATTTTTGGAGCCATTGAGGCTAAATTATGTTGTAAACTGTTTTTTTTTCCTTCATATACTAGGATTAACACTACTCTAAGTACATCCTCCCCACCGTTTTGTGAATACTAAATAAAAATGTTCAAAATTAAAAATCAAAACAGAGCAAATTTTCTTCAGTAAGTAATTAACATTATAACAAAGAAAGTACCTCTTATACTTTCAGCTGAGACTTTTTATTCCTCAGTCTTTTTAAAAAGCACCCCATGAAAGCAGTAAAAGAAACAATACATCTATTAGTTTATTTATGTAGATGTCCGTGCTGTAAGAAACGAACTGCATTAGGACCTGATTAGTACAAAAAAGGCCAAGCACACTAACCAGCCAATTAGAGGAGGCTATGTAATGCCGCTGAGAACACCATGTTCTCCAGTCTCTGAAGGGTTCATTGATGTCCTTTTATGTAATGTTCAGGGTCATGTTAGGTATGGACACTTGACCATGTAAGCACTTGAATCTATTATTTTTCAACTGAAGATTTTCTTTCTGTTGAATAAAAAAAAATAGCCACTGGATCACTTATAGAAAAGGAAGCTGTATTTCAGGAAATTGCATTACCTTTGACACATATCCCTGTCCATGTTGAATTGCACTACAACTGCAGCTGTTATAGTAATCTAGCTCAAGAATCTCCCTCCTACTGCGGGGTGCACTTAAAGTGTGATTTGAGATATACTTTTTTCCAATTTGATATTTTGTTTTTATAATACACGAAACGCTCACATGCAAATATGTATTTCTGGAGACAAGGTAGAAACTGGTGAGAAAATATAGATGTCATTTTTTTTCAAAGGTCTTAAAAGCATTAAAATCCCTGAGTTATATCTCATAACTGTGTCATAACTATCAGCAACCAAAGTATAAACTGACTGTCTTTTTGAACACATTTATATTGTACTGATAGTCTCTCTGTGTGTGTGTGTGTGTGTGTGTGTGTGTGTGTGTGTGTGTGTGTGTGTGTGTGTGTGTGTGTGTGTGTGTGTGTGTGTGTGCTGTAACCTGTGTTAATGTGTTAATAAACTTTTGCTAATGAGTTGTCGACTTGATTTAACCCTTCACTGCAAAGTCAAACCTTTTTTTCTTGTAACGGCATAAAATTATAGATGCATGGTAAGAGCTCTCACGGAAACCCCCTGTTCACTATAGCAGCTAGTTGTTGTTGCTCATATACACTCTAGACTGACAACAAGACTAGATCTGACAGATCAGTGACTGAGCTGGATGAACCTCACCCATGCTGTCATCAAGTTCAAAAGGCTACAATCACAATATTTACAGTGAGTTTTCTATGTAGTCATTTAAGTGAGATTATTTCCTAGAAAACTCAACAGCTTGTTATCATTACTCGTCATCATCGATGTAAACTTAATACTGACTAAGTCGTTCAGATGGGTTTGTTGACACTGCAGGAATAGCGCCACAGCTGCTGACTGTTTAGAGATCCACATGTGGGAGATAAACACTGCACAAGTAAACAAACTGCAAATGTTGTTTTTTTGCGACAAGTCACCCAATGATATCAACACAGCATGCAGTATGTGCTCAAGCAGTCATTGTTGCTGCTTGAATGATGGTAGTGTATGGAGCACAGAGAAAACTTGAAACATTAACGCTGAGTCATGAAGAAGTCAACGCTGTCACATATTGCCATCTAGTGGCTGGCATACTTGTCCTACATAACCTCTCAGAAGCAGAGAGAGACTTGCTCTAACAGTGCTCACTTGACTCTTTAATAACCCAGAACAAAATAGAGCTTTTGGATAAAACATCATTGCTGCTTATTATGTATATCGTGCTGTCGTTCTATTTACCAGTGTTTTTTACAAGTGCGCCTTAAGATTACTCATGTATCTTGTTTCCTAAAAAATGCATATGGTTGTCACTATAAACATGTTAATTGTGCTTTGATAGAGAAGATATAGCTTCCACCATTATCTATTACATCCAGTTTTACTGGCGATATCTGTCAGACGTGCCTCCAGTACAGCCAGTAGGCTAGTCACTGAGCAGATCCGCCTCCCAAAAGTATCACCTGGTTCCATGCAGTTTAATTATCAAATGACATCAGCAATACCAACAGGGTCCTGGAAACGAATGTTATGCATGTCAAATCTAGAAAAATGTTGGCAAAAATACCCACAACAGTAGATACAATGGACTGCAAATACTTCTGGTATCAGAGTTGGCAAAAGGAAGGAGAAAACTGTGATTCCATAAGGAAATACATTCCTCACTGAAGCTTTAATGCTGTTTGTGACATAATTTCGGACACAATCCAATGGTTTCAATACATGCAGCTGATTGCCACGTTTCACATACAATATACTACTGTCTGGTTACCTGTCAAATCACAGTTAATAAATGTGTGGCTCATGTATCTGTTTTGCTCCAGTTGATAATAATGAGGGGGTTATTAGTATTACAATGGGTTTTCTGCTCCTCATTCTCACAAACAGCACATCAGCTGAGTGGGCAGTCACTGGACAATCACAGAACCAGTGTAGGTGTGGGCCAGCGTTAATCAGCAACATCCGTTTTACACTGCAACAATGGAGTGTGACCCTCTGTCAGCCACCTCCTCATAATGTACGTCACAGGATAACTTGTTGACCTTACAATTTCACTCACAAGGTGAGGGCCGATGTCTTCCTTACTTCATTGTTCTTGACGAGTAGGCAGAAAATGAGCTTTCAAACTATGACGATGAAGAGACACCGATAGTAGTGGCTGCTCTTCTTTTGCAACACACAAAAACAAGGATATAGTGATAATTATTTTGATCCAACTTAGCTGAGGTAAGACTGACAGAAGTGGTGTGTGGAGGGATGTGCTTCTGCACTGTCTGAATGGTGACTCACATGTTTGCAGAGTTCTCCAAATGAAGCCTACGCTGCCCTCCTACGCCTGTTTGGGGATTCTGTTTTCCAAAGATAGGAATGTTTACTTGCTGTGACAAGCTTCGAAAATGATGCTGATGACATCAAACTCTTTACATATACAACAACAACAACTTTTTGCTCTAGTTTACTTGAGGAGATTGACACCAGCTGTTACAACATATGAGTCTGAATTGTATTGTATACTTTATAATGTTGACATCACAGGACAGGGTTTATATTTTTATGATTACAGCCACTGGCACACCACAGCTGTTTTGGATATAATTCTATATGTAGGTCTTAACTAAAAAGTCAGGGTGCAGTTTATCTTAATCCCTCTTTGCACAAACATCTGCACACCCCCTCAAACAGCACCCCAAACCTGCACTTCAGCCTTCAATGTCCACAACGTTACTGTGTACCTATGTTATACCAAAGCACCATTTCAAAAGCCTGAGTCACACACTCGAACATTCAAATAGAAATTTAAAATCAAAATAATGCCGGCAGTCCAATTTTTCACCAACTACACAGCCTGTTTTTACCTCACTAAATGCTCAAACATGCTGAGATTTTGGAGTCACATGAAACAGACAAAAAAGGAGGAGGGGAAAGAGGTGGGTGTGAAGAGGATTGAAACTTCCAAAGGGTACTTTTGCCCTCTGCTGGCCAGTATAACTCATTAAAAACACACATTACTGTTCAAATTAATTTCTGAAAGGGATTTATGATGCAGTAAAGGATTCCTTAAAGGCATAGATCATGTTTTATCAGCAGTTTTATGAGTCTCAATATTTGGGGTTGAAGGATTGGACACGGCCACAGAGATAACTCAACAGGCAAGCTAAGGTGAAAATAATATTTAAAGTTCTTCATATTAGAAATACAATAAATAAAAAAATATATATATGATGGAATGCTTTTCATTTACAATACTCTTTAAATCCTAAGACAGACAAAGGCCTATAGGTCAAGAAATACAGGATTTTATTAAGATAAGCAAATTAAAGCATATGTTCCTGATTAGGCTAATTATTTGTGTAATGATAACCATCCATCTATTTTCTACTGCTTATTCCTGTTGGGGGGTCACAGGTGGGGGCTGGAGCCTATCCCAGCTTCTTCGGGTGAAGGCAGGGGACACCCTGGACAAGTCGCCAGTTCATTGCAGGGCTGACATATAGAGACAAACAACCATCCACGCTCACATTCACACCTACGGGCAATTTGAAAGTGGCCAATCAACCTACTAACCCTACTTCTGCATGTTTTTGGGATGTGTGAGGAAACCAGATTACCTGGAGTAAACCCACGCAGACACAGGTAGAACATGCAAACTCCACACAGAAACACCCTGACCCGGATTTGAATCCAGGACCTTCTTGCTGTGAGGCAACAGCGCTAACCGCTACACCACTGTGTAATGATGCCCAAATGAGTTAACTCATTATTAGGAGAAGTTATAGGCTTATTTAATCCAAACAAACAAAAACCAAAAAAAAAAAATAGTTTAAAAAAAATCAGAATCTAGACTGAGTTTATTACCAAGTGTAAACTGTAAAAATAGAAGGAATTTGTCTTGGTGTTTTTAGTGGGCTACTAGAATATAAACACAGAATAACAACAGAAATGTCAAACATATTAAAGCTTAAAAGGTCTAGGCTACTAAGTTAAAAGCTTTTTAACAGGAAAGTGTAGAAGAAAATACATTGGATATAGGTCAAGTCGTTTCTAATGACAAATTCTTTCTATCTCAATGATAATTTTGTTACTTTTCATGAGAGACTATTTGGTGTTAGTTATTAAGAAGGAGTTTAGAGGTGAAAGTGATGAAAATAATTTAAGAAAATGCAGTTCCCTGGAACGAGTGTGTCACGTTATTTCTTTACTACTGTTGTGTCCATTATACGTCTTATTTCTTAGAAAATTGAGAAATCGGTTGAACTGTAAATGATGATGCAGCGGCTCGAACAAATTGAAATATCTGCGATTAAGAAACAGCTGGCGGGGGAGGACAGGAAATTAGCCGGGGTGTTCCGACGGCGTTCTTGCAAGCTTCTTGTAAATTGTCACAGTGTGGGACGTCATCTTTGGCTTAGTATTTGAGAATTTTCTTATTTATTCTCTGAATTTGTATTCCATACGTATATATACTGTAGATTTACCGTGTAATAATGACTGCCGTTAGTCTGGTCAGTGGTCGGTTTGAACGGCGTCACGACTACAATGGTCACCTGGATCTCTGATTGGCTCAGAGCGTTCATCCGGGTACTGCGCCAGAAAGAGCCCATTAGCTAAAGGTACCAATATGGCGGAGGTAAGAGGGAAAACAGGGGAGAAGCAATCGATCTTAAATCGATATTTTTAAATAATGTCTGTTGTATTTTTCATTTTTATGTTATCGATTGAAGAAATAGTGTTGTTTTCCTCGTGTACAGCGTGTTTTGTGTCATAATTATCAGTGTTATTCCTCTAAAAAATGCTTGAATGTCCGGGCTGATCCTTCACTACAAGGCCGCTGCGCCTTCGCTCTCTCAGCTGCTTCGGTGTAGCGGCTGTGTAAATTCAGACGTAAATTTAACGTTAGCCTGCTGGTTTAAAGAATTAACAGATTATATCTAGTTTGATGTGAGTATAAATTCTGTTTTTCTTAAATTCAATGAAAGGCAGTTAAAATGTGAAGAACGTCAAAGTGTGTCGATTGCATTAAAATAAATGAGTGTTTACATTTTTGGCGTTAACAGTAAGCTCTGGGGTTAGCCGACAGGCTAGCTAACTGTTAGAAGAGCCGACACTGCGTAAATCATACTGCCCTTTCAACAAAGTCTTGTATTTTATGACGATCGGACACATTTTTTCATTTCATCCTCTCATTGTTGCCCACTGTGTGTTGTGTTTCTCGCGGCTAACGTTGTGTTAGACATCTATTTCAGGTAACATTAGCGGTTTTAAAGCTCCACTGTTTTCTTTGGGCTCATCAATGATCATTTCATCTCTCCGTGCTTTTTTCACTTCCACAGGGTCAAAACGCCAATGTAGTATTAGATACTGTTGAACCGATATTTAGCCAGTGCTCACATTTAATACAAATTTCATCTTTTTGCAGGCTTCCCTAGGGAGTTCAAGTCCAGGTAAGCACACAAGAAATTTCATATTCATTAAATCAGCTATAATATTAGTTGAGAATACATTAACAGGACAATGTCATGCAACCTAGTATAACAACTTTGTGAAATTATTCCTTCATTTGATTTTTGGAATTTTCAGGTTTTGTTGACAAGATCAGATATGGGTTTTTTTTTGTATTTCAGCGTGGTTGTGTACTGTGTGTTACATTGAAAGGTGTTTTTTTTTTCATTTCTTGTCCTTCATATTAACAAACAAGAGTGGATTACAACAGTAAAAATACATTTGAATTTAATGCACTCCAGAACACCACCAACGCACACTTAAACTTTCACAGACAGTGTAAAGAGCGGTCGTTCACTGGCTTACTGTGTCTTTAAAAACTGGAAATTCTTAAAAGTAGAATTTTTTTAGTTGAATTACAGTTTATAGGTGTTCATTATGTTATGACTGGTTGTTTTTGTAAATATTTTTTACTTTATTTTTGTTTACAAAATGAACTTTAACTGTATGAAATAAAAGATAGCCTTTTCACTAAATAGAAATAGCCAACCAAAGATATTTATTTCACTTAGTATGATATTCTGATGCTTTTAATTGATTAAAGGTTAAAAGTTTGCAATAATAAGCTATTTGATATTTGAACATATATTCAAAATTGTAATCATTTGCTGAAGAGCTAAAACTGTGAATTTGTATAAACAGATAATTATAGTTCTTGTAATCATCTCTCTTTTTCTCCCTCTCTTTACTCAGTTGGCTCTTTATCATCAGAGGACCATGACTTTGACCCAACAGCTGAAATGTTAGTTCATGAGTACGATGATGAGCGGACTCTGGAGGAAGAAGAGTCTCAAGAGGGAGGGAGAGATTTCCGCTCTGAGATTGCAGATCTGGAAAAGGTATATAATAATAATGATTCTAATAGTAATAATAATAATAATAATGGTAATAATTAGTATAATAATAATTATTATTAATATTATTGTTATTATTATTATTATTATGTGGTAGAACTCTATTATATACTGCTGATAATGATAACAATAATAAGAATAATAAAAATGACTTAAATTATGAATGAAGAGTGTAATTTCTCAGTTTGAATGTCAAATTCATTTTAAAAAAATCTTACATTTGCCTTACTTTATTTATCGATCAATCCTATCAGGAGGGGAACATGCCTTTAGAGGAGCTTTTGGCTATCTACCGCTATGAGGCCTCAGCAGGATCCAGTATAGACAGTTCCTCTGGAGACCTAACTGATGAGCTGCCTGACATGACTTTGGACAAGGTAAATAACGGCAATTATGTCAAAAGAATCATGTAGTTAATGATTGCCCTAATCTCTAATAATTCAATAATTCAGGTATTCTGTGGACCGTTCAATTTCTTCCCCAGTTTTAAGTGCTTATTTTTCTATTTCTCAGGAGGAAATAGCTAAAGACCTTCTGTCTGGGGATTATGAGGAGGAGACCCAGTCATCAGCCGATGATCTCACCCCTTCAGTCACCTCCCACGAGGCTACAGATTTCTTCCCAAGAACACTCAGATGTAAGTAACTGGTTACACATACTAGAAAGACACTTCTTCAAATAGCCCTTACTCATCAAATCCCGTTATTATTATTAGTTAATAATATTAGTTATTTGATAAGAAAATAAGAGATTTAAATCCTCTTCGTCTTTTTATCTTATCCTTATTTTCTTGATCCACGTATTTAATACGTAATAATAACATAACAATAATTTTTATGTTATGTCATGATATTTTACCCAGAAGATGCTTTTAAATGAAACAGCTTTGCTTCTAAAGCATGCTAGACACATAGCATGGCAGAGCAGCACCGTTTTTTTAATCACTGGTCTCCTTTATTTGGTCATAATCATGCATATATAGCCAACAGTGGGACGCATTATGCGGATAACATAGATAAAGAGAGCTACAATTATGCAGAGAAACTGCATGTTGCTGGAAGCAATGGAAGAAAACAAATATATTAGATTAATTATTAATATAATCATAGGTATTAGATATGGTAGAGAATGGAACTCAACAGTGGTGTAGATGTTTCAGTGTCCCATGACTGACTCAGTTTGATTCAACTAAAAAACATTTTTAACAAGACATACAAAAAGAAAAGCAGCAAAAAGGTCAGATTTAAGAAGCTGGTGTTTGAGTATTTCCTTTATAAAAATTGATTAGTCGTGAAAGGGTGCAGTTTTTGGTGATCTATTGATATACAGACTATTTCTTTAAGCATTATCACACATTCTGTCACTGTTTAAAATGGCTAGCAAGCTTTTTAAATGACGAAGGTGAATTTCATTGTGTTGGCGGAGCTCTAGGTACCTACTATTAGAGGCACAAAACTGATGAGGTCACATAAAATATGAAGACTTCTGTACCGGCACCTCTCAAGGTTTTTAATCAGTATTTCTGTATTCATCTATTTTTTTTTCAGCTAACGCTATATCTGACGGTGATAAGGAGTCAGAGTGTGATGATGATGGTCCAAGCCCAGAGGACTCCAGGAAGGTAAAAATGCTGCACTTCAAATGAGAACATGTGTTTGAAATTGAAAATGAAAGATTTCTATGACATTTACGTAGTTTGCAGTAGTTTTCTGAGTGTAGTCTGATCTGCTGCTGTAATTGTAGGAAATAATGGTGGGATCACAGTACCAAGCAGAGGTTCCTTCCTGCCTCTGTCACTACAAAGATGGGGAGAAAGGTAACTGTTGCTTCATTTTTGTTTTTCTTGCATGTATATCAGGTGTGATATATTGGGATTGCATCCATCATTTTCTTCCCACAATTAACATGAACAAGTAGACCTATCTCATTGTAATTCACTTTGTTCTGCTGCAGCTTATGAAGACGAAGACGAGTTATTATGGAGCCCAGGTACACTGCCAGAAAACAAGGTTAGGAGTTTCCTGTCTGATGTGTTGTCACGGACAACAGATGAAAAGACAGCAGGGATGCATGTCCGGGACAATGAGCAGGTCAGTCAGGTCTTTGTTCTTCCAGTTTATGTCATTACATAGAATTAAGTTGGATATTCAAAACCTATTTGAGCTTAAACAGGCTCATGTATTTTCCATCCAGGGTCCTAAGTGAAAATTGTTGTCATTTTAAAAGTTTCTGATATCTTCATATCCAGAATTCATGTTTGACTGTCTTTTCAGGCTTTGCATGAGCTTGTCAAGTGCAACTACAACACCCGTGAAGCACTTGAGAGATACTGCAGCCGTATGAAGTCCTCAAAAGGTGAGCAAAAGAAAAGGCGTCTTCTAAGAAAATGTAATTTCTGCTTTTTAAAGGAATCTATCTCTTGGAGGCCATCAGCCCTGATCATCATTAAACAAATTGAAAAGTCGCAGACAGATGCACCCGAATTGCTCAATCTGTAAATCTTAATTCCCAGCTTTCACAGTTCACACTTAACAGTTAAAAATTCTCTAGATCACCTGGTGTTGTAATTGGTGGTATAACAGATTGTCTAAAACTGATTATTTATGAAGCACTTATTCAGTTGGAGGGCTTAAGAAAACTACAAAACAAAGAATCAAAAAAACATTTTGATCCAATTTTCTGCTAATCAGTATTTTTATCACAGTATTTGTTTTGTTTATCATCATTGTGTGCACTTGTTTGAGTTAATAGCTTGATTTGTATTTGTGTGTTGTATCTACACCACAGGATACACTGTAGGTTTGTGTAGCCTTGAACCCGTAGCCTGATGTGCACGTCCTAAAAATCTCACACTGTGTTGAAACAATGCTCACCTCACGCCCTGTGATTGGTCCGCTGGGCAGCACCATATTCCTTGCATTTAAATCCTGGGTTCTGAACTGTGTTGCAGCATTAACATAATGTGGTTCCATTTCAGAAAAATCACCACCGTGGTCAGAAGAAGAATGCAAGAACTTTGAACATGCACTACAGATGTACGACAAGAACTTTCACCTCATACAGAAACACAAAGTAAGTCTTAGCAATTTCTCCTTTTTACATAAACATGAAATCACAGCTACACAAAGCTGTCAGTGTTTTTTTTTTTCTTTCTCTTTTAACCGCTCCTTCATCCTCTTCAGGTCACAACGAGAACAGTAGCAGAATGTGTGGCGTTTTACTACATGTGGAAAAAGTCAGAGCGCTTTGACTTCTTTGTCCAGCAGAATCGGTTTGGGAAGAAAAAGTACAGCAGCTATCCCGGTGTAACGTAAGTAGGAGAACAGTTGTAGGCATTCTCTCAGTGTCGTAGTTAACCTCTGTTAATTTGGAAGAAATGTATTTTAAAACACTTGCCCTTGTAAACAGAGACCTGATGGACCGACTGGTGGATGAAGCAGAGGGACTGGCCGTGGACAGTTCCTCCTCTGTGTGTTCAGGAGCAGGTGGAGGAGGGAGACTGGAGACCACCACAGACCAACAGCTCAGCTTGCTTAACTCTATCACTGCCAGCGACCTCACAGGTCAGTTAGGAGACTAAGATCTTCTCTTGTGGGGATAAAAGTTCTCATAGTGAAACCTAAGAACACTACTTTGTTACGGCCATTATTTCCCTCCTCTGTGAATGTTTCCTAACCAGAGGATGTTCTTGTTTCCAGTGATAAAGTATTAATTTTTTGCCCTGTCTCCTTTCAGCCCTGAGTAACACTGTGGCCACAGTGTGCAGCCCCGCAGAGGTGAGTTGCCTAGATTCCTACAGCTTCCCTCCCCTGGAAAGTCTCCATCGCGGATCCCTGAACCACGACGAATCCCTTGGGTTCCCTTCTAACGGCGCAGACCCAGACTGCCTCAACATGCTTGACGCCGGCTTCTACCACTCTGACCTGGGCCAGCTAGGAGGAGTGTGTGTCAACAAGGACTGCGAGCGGCCCTCCAAGAGACTCAAGATGGCCCTGCCTGACTCCTTTATCAATGACGTGTCAGTGGGTAACCTCGGGGTGGACTTTGAAGCCAGACGGACAGCCACACATCACCACCGAATCACCGGCGCCAAAATGGCGGTGTCCGTCACAGACTTTGGGAGCTTGGCTGGCAGCGGGGAGCCCAACGGGTTTCTGGGAGCACATGCACGGCACCACACACAGCACACTGCAGCACTTCAGTCAGAGTGATCTTCCAGATTGTCTTCCCTCATTCTTCCCTTTTAAGATCCCTCATCCCACGTGTACATAAGACTGACCTCACTGGAGAATCCAATTTGTTTAAATTCTATTATATATATATATTCTATTATATATATATGTATATGAATATTCTTTTTTGTTTTCATTTTTTGTGTAATATGACATCAGTGATGTCTATCATATAGAACTAAAATCTTGATTTCTCTCAAGAGTTTATATAGCCATTTATTTTGTTTTTGTTTTGCGGTCTTGAGATGTGTAACGTCCATGTACAGTGGGGCCCAGAGGCTGCAGTAGGAGAGTTGTGTATCTTCCTCCCTTACAGCTACACACAACATCTTCAGAGCTACAGTATGTTATCCTGCCATTCTTTCCAGCTGCCAAAACTGGCTGTTTTTCCGCCTCGTGTTAGTATTTAGTTGCTTGTCTTTGTTGTTTGAAGTGGTACTTTTATTTTCTTAAATTAGTGTTTGGTTTACAGGTACTTTTTAGTATCCAGGCTGGTGCAAATGTTTTATTTTACCCCCTTTATGAAACCTGGCTACACACAAATAAATGAAGAGCAACACTAGCGTGGAGGATGGCTTGAAGATGAGGAAGTGTTTGCAGCTTCAGCTGCTAAAGCCTTCCAGTTTCGTTTTCCTTTTTCCTCCTGTGGAAGCTTGTCTGTAGCTTGTCCACTTGTTTTCCTTTTAAACTCTTCAAAGTTGCCAAACTGGAACAGTTGAATTTCTGCGACAGTTATTTTTTTAATCCCATGTAGTCAAACCTAAATTGTAAACCCTGGTCAATGGGGTTTTCTTGACATCTACACAGGAGAAATACCTGTGCAGAGGGACACAGTGGGAATCAGCTTGTTTTAGTTTTAAACTTTTTTTTCCAATCTTTTTTTTATTATTACTTTTTTCCAATCTTTTTTTTTCCATCCAGGATGGTATCATTTAGACAAGCAAAGCAGAACAGCCATATAGCAATGCAAAGATCTTCAAGTTAATAGCTATTTAAACAAACACATCATCAGGCACCATAAGTTATGTATTTATTGCATATTCTTTTGCTTTTTTGTGAGATTTTGTTCAATCTTTTAGACACATTCTTTGACTCGTGCTACTATTAGGCAAGGTTAGTCGTGCATGTCTTTAAGTTGTGGTAACGATAATGTAAAAATATGCTCCTAATTTAATTTTTGCCATTTTAAGACCACTTGGCAACCTTGGGTAAACCTTCTAGCAGTATTATGTCTTTATTTAAGCCACTCTGTTTCTTTTTATTTAACCTCTTTCCAACCTTTGCAGACCTTGGGGGATTGGGGTGGGGGGTGGGGGTGGGGATTGGTTCATTTGGTCAACAGTTTCTTTGGGGTTCTTGTAGCAGAAATGGAGCTGCTTTCTTTTGACTGAAGTCCATTATTGTGAAGTGTAAAATGTTAAGCGGGCCATTGTCAGTTGATTGGATGCAGTAGTAGTGTTTACTTAATTTATCTATGCATTGTGCTATGAATAATTAGTTTGTTTCAGGGGTGCATCATGTTTGTCATGTTCATAGATTTAGTCATTCATCATGATGTGTGTACAGACAGGATTCATACCTATAAGTCATCAAGATTAACTTTTTCAGTTCCCATGCCCTTCATCAGAGATGTTCACTTCTGCTTCTCATGTAAATATTTAGCAAATAGCCTTTAAAAAGTCTATTACTGACCTCTTACACTTGTGAATCTGTGTTGATACAAAGATTTTAATTTGATTCCTTGTCAAAAGGCAATAATTTGTAGATATGTACAGATATTTCGGGTTTTGAATTTTACGGTTGACTTGGTGTTTGAATTATTTTTTCTCTTTGGAAAGTCATGACCCCCAGGACTCAGCTGAAACCACGCATGCCAGCTGGGTCTGTTTCTCAAGTGTACCACTGACAAACGGCTTTACCTGAAGACGTATTGATATTAAGTCCAGTGTTGCAAATTTGCATTCACAACTTGCAGCCATGTGTAAAAGACGCTCATCTTTCTTTCCTCTGAAAACTCTTTTTACATGTCGTCGTCTATATTTGTCTTGATGGTAAAGGGACGGCTGCTGCTCTGAGTATGTGGAGAGCTAGTTTCTCTTATAATGCAATGTGCATAATGCAGTAGGTCCTCCAAGCTCTTCTAGCTTTAGCGGTGCAGTGATATTTATTTCACCTGTGGTTTGTACAAAGACTCAGAAAAACTGTCAGAATGTAAAGGCCATTAAAGTAGTAGAAGTAGGTTTTTTTCACCACCCTGTGAACTCTCAAAAATGTGATATTTTATTGATCTCTCTGGTATGAGACTTGTGTGTGCAAGGAAGCACTAAACAAATTTATTTTATATTTTGTATTGTGTTTTGAAGTTTAAAAAAGGAAAAAAAAATATAGCAGTCGTGGTTTTGAAAAAAGACAAAAAAACTCGAGACCTTTGATGAAAACGAGAACACCTTTGTGAATAAAAACCTACAAAACTTAAAAATGTATATCCAGAAATATAGACAATCAAAACTTCACTATGAGAAATGTTCAAGAAGCTATCTTTATTGTTTATAAGAATTGTACATAAACATTGAGTTGTTTTCTTTTTTTTTTTTCTTTTGTTAAACATTATTTTGTATTTTCTGTTGTACTTTAATACCTTGTGTACAGATCCAGAAATAAAGCTCTGGAAAAGGTTTAGAGATGAGCGCATGTTCTTCGTCATCACAGAGAAAATATAGAAACGTTAAAACAATTCATGTGGAAAAGTTTCAGTTTCAGTAGAAATCATGCAACATGATTAAGACAACTTTTACTCAGTTTAGTTTGGACCAGTGTCAGTAAAATCAGTGTCACTAAACAAGGGTTGAAGCTCATAGTCAACTCATTTTCTTCTAGAATTTTCCAGCACAATAAATTTCATATGCCGTAGAAGTTTGCTCAGCTGATGAAGGGGATGTTAAAAATGTACAACTTTGCAAGCAGCTTTTTCAAGTCTGTTTTTTAGTTGAACAGCCCTCAAGTTGGGGCTGAAACTTCATCTTGGACTTGAAAACTGTGAGGCTGCCATTCTTTGGAAAGATGCTCACAACACTGAAACTTTTCAAAAGTCAGACTGTCAAATGCTGTTTTTAGGTCAAAGATGAAATTTCAAACTCCGCTTTGGAGCAAATTCTGACCAAAAACTCGAGAAGTTCTCCAAAAAAAAAAACAATCTGTCTCTTCCTATCGGCACGAACTCCACAGATGGTGATGGCAAGCACAAGTTTTAGAGGGATTAATTAACTTTGTGCTGACATTGTTTCATCATTTGCCAATTAGACTTTATATTGAAAGATTATAACTCTGTTGGCCAAACAACTGATCATAAAGACCATTTACTTCATACATCATTATTATCATCTTCTGAGAGGGATGGTTAGGGTCAAAAAGTCCTCAGCCAGAGTCACTTCTATACCACTGTCCTTCAGGGCCTCTTCAGCCTGCCTCTTAAGCTCTGAGACATGGTCCTCATCCCCCTCTTTCTGCAGAGAACAGGGTTTGTACCTCTGACTAAAGTGGTGCAGCACCAGTCTCTGAGCACAGCAGGCTCGAGCCACTGCTGCCGCCATGTCAGGTGTACTGTGCCCGTGGTCCACCGCTTTCTCTCTGTGTTCGTTACCAAGTGTGGCCTCATGAACCAGAATGTCCGCTCCTCTGCACAGCCTCAGTGGTCCCTCACCAAGAACTGAGCTACAGTCCCCTAAAATACAGACCTTCCTCCCTGGAATGGCTTCTTCCAGAACCTCACTCGGCTCAACCACACGTCCGTTCTCCAGAGTTACAGGCTCACCCGCTTTTAGTCGCCCATACAGAGGCCCTGGTTTCAAACCTAAAAGTAACACAAAAGGATGCCGTGTGTCACACCGCTTTTAAGGAATAATTGTTCTAAAATGCGGTATATGAATTACTTTGTGGAGTTAGACTTAGCAGCACACACAGTCACCCTTTTAAAAG
The DNA here is from genome assembly GCA_962446985.1 of Xyrichtys novacula. Classification (NCBI taxonomy): domain Eukaryota; kingdom Metazoa; phylum Chordata; class Actinopteri; order Labriformes; family Labridae; genus Xyrichtys; species Xyrichtys novacula. The sequence goes on along the minus strand of OY660875.1, from coordinate 18,149,215 downwards.
TGTGGTCTTATCCTTTTATTTGCCCTTGGTACTATTTTCATGTAAGTTCTTGGAGTAAAGAAAAAGGACCACAAAAGCCCATGAAGTGCATTTACCCAGTTCCCGTAGGACCTCAGTCTTTAGTCTTCCAGGTCTATCTTGCTCCTGAATGCAGAAACCGAAAGATGGGATGCGGTGAAACAATCTGAAGGCCTTCACAACAAACTTCTTGTCTTCAAAGAGGTGATAACAGTCATTGGAGACATTCAGAGGGATTGTCCTGCCCGGCTGCTCCTGTGGGTGTAGAGGGCCGCACTCTGCTGTTGCCTGAGGAGACATGAAGAGCCTCACTAAATCAAACTAATATTTTAAACAAGGCTGATTTGGGCCTTTTTCAGGGGTGTTGTATAATTGGGCAGGAAGCAAAAAAAGTAAACAAAATTAGTTACACACCTCTGGGCTAAGATGACCCTCCTCTGGACTCTGGTCAGTCGTGGGCTCCAGCTCATGAACTGCAGCAAGATCCAATAATATAAGAGATGACAGTGTTGTACATTAGAATTAAAAACAAAGCATGTTGTCTAAGAATGAAAAAATTAAGTTATGCTAAAGAAGAAGAGGTCTGTAACCTCTACTGAATGAACAGATGCTGGTGCAGCTTAATTTGCCTCTGTGCAAGGTATTTATAACAATCTCGCTCTGAGGTTGAGGAGTTTTTGCTTGTACTTAGTATATGGACTTACCTGCATAGGGGAAAAGCAGCTGGGATCCAGTGAGGCCAAGTGTCACTCTCAAAAAGTGGCGGAGGCCCCGGGGCCCGTAAATTTCCACACAACTGAGCGTCTGCTGGGGGTCTGGGTTGGTGTTGAGACTCACAGTGCAAAGGAGACCCGGCAGACCAAAGAGGTGATCTCCATGCAGGTGGGAGACGAAAACCTTGGTGATCCTACCTGGATAGAAAATGGGGGATGTAATTGCAAGCAACAGGTGCCATGATAATCTCTGCATAATCCATACATATACAATGACAAATCTCAACTGATCAAAAGTATCCAGAAAGTACAGAAAAAAGAAAAATGAAAGAAACTATATGTACATCATAGACAGCAATATCAACTGCTTATCATAGTCTTCATAGGGTTAACTAAACCAGGGTGGCAGGATTTACCGGCTCGGAGCTGGCTCTTCATCAGCTGGGTCTGGGTTCCCTCTCCGCAGTCAAACAGCCAACACTCCCCGTCCGTTCGTAGAACCAGAGCCGAGGCCCCGCGGTGGGGGGACGGATAGGCCGAGCCGGTCCCAAGGAAAGTCATATCCATTGTCATTCTTGCACAGTTTTATGAGAACTGGCCAAACTATGTGAGTATTCAAAGGCAGAGACGTGCCATACTTTACGTATACAGTCGTAGATTGATGACGCAATGAAACAACGTTGTCGCTACCGGATTTTTCGTAGGATGGTAGGGGAAGGTCCCGCCTCCTTTGCCTCTGATTGGCTGTGAAACGTCATCACACGCTCAAGACAAACGCGGACTGTCGGCTCTGTACATCGACCAGAACATTACAGAACATTATTGCAATCCTGAATCTACTAACCTTAATCCCAATCCTAATCCTAACCCTAATTCTAACCCTAAACCTGACCCTTACCCTAACCTGACCGATGATGACGTTTCACAGCCAAAAAGAATAACCAATCGGAGTCCAGCACTTGTAGCCAATCAGAGGCGAAGGAGGGCGGGACCTTCCCCTACCATCCTACAAAAATTTAAAAAAAAAATGAAAAAAATCGCCTCCCGCGAACCCTATATCTACTGCGCATATGCGAAACGTACGTCACTACAGAGAACCCTCCCGAAGAGGAGCGTCTCAGCTCGGACTTCCACAACAGAGATTGACTTTGCAGATAATCGAACTGGTTCATTCTAGGACTGAATATTGAAGAGAATCTTGTAAGACTATTAGAAGCAGTGAGAAGTAGAAACAAAGCGTTGAGACTAGTGACATTATCCAGCATTTGATCCAATATAAACAAGTTTAGGCAGCAGTGAGAAGGACCTTTAATATGATTATTTGAGCTAACTACACGGTGACATTTTTACCGTACTATACTATGACATTTGTTTACCTACGAAACTGTGGTATTTTTTATCATACTATAGTATGATATTTTATCAAACTCTACTATTACATTTTTTCATAATATACTATGATTATTTTTTCTTATCAAACTTTACTTTTACATTTTTCATACTATAATAAGATATTTTGATCATACTATATTGTGACATTTTTACTGTACTATGCAAATATTTTTATCATACTATACCATAGCATTTCTATCAAACTGTACTATGATATTGTAATCATACTTCATTTTTAACGTACTATACTATGACAGTTAATCATATGAAACTATATTTTTATCATTCTTAAAAATAAATTATTAAGTTGCTATACCATGACATTTTTTCATAGTAAAATATCATATTTTTTATCATATTATACTATGACATTTTTTTCATAGAATTTGGATACACCTGCTGGTGCTACTTGGACACGTCATCAGTGAAGTACCCGGGGTCATAGGGTGTTTCGGGTCTTTAATCTTCATACACCCTCACCCGGGCGACCCAGCCGGGGGTGATCAGTCCCCGACTTGTGTCCAAGTGGCGTGATGTTCCACGGATCCCCCCTACGGATCCACAGCCACCGCGAGGCCCTTTCTGCGGCCTCTAGGATGTTTCTGATGGCTTTCTTCAATCGCAGTCCTTTTACTCCAAGGAGTTTGAGGGTTCTCAAGTGATTGGCCAGCGAAGCCTCGGCTCCCGACCTCGACTGGCTCACAGCGGGTTTTCCAGCCATTGTTCCGGCACTCTGTGCTGAGCTCTGCATACTTGGCTCTCTTGCGTTCGTGGGCCTCTTCGATCCTGTCTTCCCAGGGGACTGTTAGTTCCAGGATAACTACTTGTTTTGTGGACTCCGATGTTAGTACCACATCTGGGCGGAGAGAAGTAGTTGTGATGTTGGCTGGGAACTTAAGCTGTCTTCCGAGGTCGACTTGAAGCTGCCAATCACGAGCGGTGGTAAGGAGCCCCCTGTAGAGTTGGGATGGTGATGTTGTGCCTTCTGCCCTGCTCTAATGAATGTGATTGCCTGTTTGGGGGCTGCCTGGGTCTTGCTGTGCTGGATCGCTGTGCTGATGGTTTCTGCCAAAGCTTTTAGGACTTGGTCATGGCGCCAGCGGTACCGCCCCTCTCCTAGCGCTTTAGGGCAGCAGCTTAAGATGTGCTCCAGGGTGCCCCTCTTCTGGCACAGTTTGCACTCGGGAGTGTCTACCAGTCCCCAGATGTGTAGGTTGGCCGGGCTGGGGAGGACGTCATACACTGACCGGATGAGAAACTTGGTGCGAGATGGTTCTGCTTTCCAGAGCTCTGCCCAGGTGATTCTGCGGGAATCAGCCTGTTCCCACCTGGTCCATGCTCCTTGTTTGGACATGCCAGCGATCTTACTGCTGCGTTCTTCCTCCACCTCTGCACGTATCTCGTCCTGGATCAGTCGGCGCTTCTCCTCTCCACAGGCCAGATCATAACGCGGCTTAGGAAAGGAACCAAGACCTGCTCGTCCCGTTACCACAGAGCCCACCAGCACTTTGTGCCTCAGTCGCGACTCGGCTCTAGTGACGGTTTCTTGTGCCCGCCACTTCCTCCCGGTTTTCACGAGGATTCCTGCTGCTGCGACTTTGGTGTCTGCGGAGTCCCTGTACATCATCACCTCTCTGGAACGGGTGACTTTAAATTCCTCTGTTAGTCCACTAAAGGGAAGGTGCAGCTTGTTGGAATGGCCGTACAGGGCGATGCTGCTTAAGGACCGAGGGAGCCCCAGCCATCTCCTGAGAAACTGGCTGATGGACTTCTCTAGAGCCTCTACCGTTGATATGGGTACTTCATAGACTAACAGGGGCCAGAGTATTCTTGGCAGGACTCCATGCTGGTAGATCCAGGCTTTGAATTTTCCAGGGAGGCCAGATTTGTCAACCGCTGTGAGCCAGGTGGACAGCTCACTCTTGGTTTATATAATAATACAGTGTTTTTCAACCAGGGTGCCGTGGCACACTAGTGTGCCAAGACAGATATGTGTACCGTGAGAAATATTGGATTTTTTTTGTAATTACGTATCATATGCACATAATATGCACTTCTCAAGTGTCTGTGCTGTAATCTACAGCCCCAGCTCCAACCCTAACCCGAACGCTAACCTTAGATCCAACCCTAACCCTAACCCTAACCCTAGCTCCAACCCTAACCCTAACCCTAACCCTAGCTCCAACCCTAACCATACCCTAACCCTAGCACCAACCCTAACCCTAGCTCAAACCCTAACCCTAACCCTAACCCTAACCCTAACCCTAACCCTAGCTCCAACCCCACACCTTACGCTAGCTCCAACCCTAACCCTAACCCTAACCCTAGCTCCAACCCTAACCCTAACCCTAACCCTAACCATAATGCTACCTCCAACCCTAACCCTAACCCTAACCCTAGCTCCAACCCTAACCCTAACCCTACCCTCCAATCATAACCCTAACCCTAACTCTAGCTCCAACCCTGACCCTAACCCTAGCTCCAACCCTAACCCTAACCCTAGCTCCAACCCTAACCCTAACCCTAACGCTACCTCCAACCCTAACCCTAACCCTAACCCTAGCTCCAACCCTAACCCTAACCCTAACCCTAGCTCCAACCCTAACCCTAACCCTAACCCTAATGCTACCTCCAACCCTAACCCTAACCCTAACCGTGGCTCCAACCCTAACCCTAACCCTAACGCTACCTCCAACCCTAACCCTAACCCTAACCCTAACCCTAACCCAACCCTAACCCTAACCCTAACCCTAACCCCTAACCCTAACCCTAACCCTAACCCTTACCCTAGCTCCAACCCTAACCCTAACCCTAACCCTAATGCTACCTCCAACCCTAACCCTAACCCTAACCCTAGCTCCAACCCTAACCCTAACCCTAACCCTAATGCTACCTCCAACCCTAACCCTAACCCTAACCGTGGCTCCAACCCTAACCCTAACCCTAACGCTACCTCCAACCCTAACCCTAACCCTAACCCTAGCTCCAACCCTAACCCTAACCCTAGCTCCAACCCTAACCCTAACCCTAACTCCAGCTCCAACCCTAACCCTAACCCTAGCTCCAACCCTAACCCTAACCCTAACCCTCGCTCCAACCCTAACCCTAACCCTAATGGTACCTCCAACCCTAACCCTAACCCTAACCCTAGCTCCAACCCTAACCCTAACCCTAACCCTAATGCTACCTCCAACCCTAACCCTAACCCTAACCCTAGCTCCAACCCTAACCCTAACCCTAGCTCCAACCCTAACCCTAACCCTAACTCTAGCTCCAACCCTAACCCTAACCCTAGCTCCAACCCTAACCCTAACCCTAACCCTAGCTGCAACCCTAACCCTAACGCTACCTCCAACCCTAACACTAACCCTAACCCTAGCTCCAACCCTAACCCTATCCCTAACCCTAGCCCTAACCCTAACCCTAACCCTAATGCTACCTCCAACCCTAACCCTAACCCTAACCCTAGCTCCAACCCTAACCCTAACACTAGTTCCAACCCTAACCCTAACCCTAACGCTACCTCCAACCCTAACCCTAACCCTAACCCTAGCTCCAACCCTAACCCTAACCCTAACGCTACCTCCAACCCTAACCCTAGCTCCAACCCTAACCCTAACCCTAGCTCCAACCCTAACCCTAACGCTACCTCCAACCCTAACCCTAAACCTAACCCTAGCTCCAACCCTAACCCTAATCCTAACCCTAGCTCCAACCCTAACCCTAATGCTACCTCTAACCCTAACCCTCTAACCCTAACCCTAACCCTAACCCTAGCTAAAACCCTAACCCTAACCCTAACGCTACCTCCAACCCTAACCCTAGCTCCAACCCTAACCCTAACCCTAGCTCCAACCCTAACCCTAACCCTAACCTTAGCTTCAACCCTAACCCTAACCCTAGCTCCAACCCTAACCCTAACCCTAACCCTAGCTCCAACCCTAACCCTAACGCTACCTCCAACCCTAACCCTAACCCTAGCTCCAACCCTAACCCTAATCCTAACCCTAGCTCCAACCCTAACCCTAACCCTTATGCTACCTCCAACCCTAACCCGTACCCTTACCCTAATGCTTCTTCCAACCCTAACCCTAACGCTACCTCCAACCCTAACCCTAACCCTAACCCTAGCTCCAACCCTAACCCTAACCCTAGCTCCAACCCTAACCCTAACCCTAACGCTACCTCCAACCCTAACCCTAACCCTAACTCCAGCTCCAACCCTAACCCTAACCCTAGCTCCAATCCTAACCCTACCTCCAACCCTAACCCTAACCCTAATGGTACCTCCAACCCTACCCTAACCCTAACCCTAACTCCAACCCTAACCCTAACCCTAGCTCCAACCCTAACCCTAACCCTAGCTCCAACCCTAACCCTAGCTCCAACCCTAACCCTAACGCTACTCCAACCCTAACCCTAACCCTAACCCTAGCTCCAACCCTAACCCTAACCCTAACCCTAACCCTAGCTCCAACCCTAACCCTAACCCTAACCCTAGCTCCAATCATAACCCTAACCCTAACTCTAGCTCCAACCCTGACCCTAACCCTAGCTCCAACCCTAACCCTAACCCTAGCTCCAACCCTAACCCTAACCCTAACGCTACCTCCAACCCTAACCCTAACCCTAACCCTAGCTCCAACCCTAACCCTAACCCTAACCCTAACCCTGACCCTAACCCTAACCCTAATGGTACCTCCAACCCTAACCCTAACCCTAACCCTAGCTCCAACCCTAACCCTAACCCTAACCCTAATGCTACCTCCAACCCTAACCCTAACCCTAACCCTAGCTCCAACCCTAACCCTAACCCTAGCTCCAACCCTAACCCTAACCCTAACTCTAGCTCCAACCCTAACCCTAACCCTAGCTCCAACCCTAACCCTAACCCTAACCCTAGCTGCAACCCTAACCCTAACGCTACCTCCAACCCTAACTCTAACCCTAACCCTAGCTCCAACCCTAACCCTATCCCTAACCCTAGCCCTAACCCTAACCCTAATGCTACCTCCAACCCTAACCCTAACCCTAGCTCCAACCCTAACCCTAACACTAGTTCCAACCCAAACCCTAACCCTAACGCTACCTCCAACCCTAATCCTAACCCTAACCCTAGCTCCAACCCTAACCCTAACCCTAACGCTACCTCCAACCCTAACCCTAGCTCCAACCCTAACCCTAGCTCAAAGCCCAACCCTAACCCTAACCTTAGCTTCAACCCTAACCTTAACCCTAGCTCCAACCCTAACCCTAACCCTAACCCTAGCTCCAACCCTAACCCTAACGCTACCTCCAACCCTAACCCTAACCCTAACCCTAGCTCCAACCCTAACCCTAATCCTAACCCTAGCTCCAACCCTAACCCTAACCCTAATGCTACCTCTAACCCTAACCCTCTAACCCTAACCCTAACCCTAACCCTAGCTCAAACCCTAACCCTAACGCTACCTCCAACCCTAACCCTAGCTCCAACCCTAACCCTAACCCTAGCTCCAACCCTGACCCTAACCCTAACCTTAGCTTCAACCCTAACCCTAACCCTAGCTCCAACCCTAACCCTAACCCTAACCCTAGCTCCAACCCTAACGCTACCTCCAACCCTAACCCTAACCCTAACCCTAGCTCCAACCCGAACCCTAATCCTAACCCTAGCTCCAACCCTAACCCTAACCCTAATGCTACCTCCAACCCTAACCCTAACCCTAACCCTAGCTCCAACCCTAACCCTAACCCTACCCTAGACCCAACCCTAACCCTAACGCTACCTCCAACCCTAACCCTAACCCTAACCCTAGCTCCAACCCTAACCCTAACCCTAGCTGCAACCCTAACCCTAGCTCCAACCCCACACCTAACCCTACCTCCAACCCTAACCCTAGCTCCAACTCTAACCCTAACCCTACCTCCAACCCTAACCCTAACCCTAACGCTACCTCCAACCCTAACCCTAACCCTAACCCTAGCTCCAACCCTAACCCTAACCCTAACCCTGACCCTAACCCTAACCCTAATGGTACCTCCAACCCTAACCCTAACCCTAACCCTAGCTCCAACCCTAACCCTAACCCTAACCCTAATGCTACCTCCAACCCTAACCCTAACCCTAACCCTAGCTCCAACCCTAACCCTAACCCTAGCTCCAACCCTAACCCTAACCCTAACTCTAGCTCCAACCCTAACCCTAACCCTAGCTCCAACCCTAACCCTAACCCTAACCCTAGCTGCAACCCTAACCCTAACGCTACCTCCAACCCTAACTCTAACCCTAACCCTAGCTCCAACCCTAACCCTAACCCTAACCCTAGCTCCAATCATAACCCTAACCCTAACTCTAGCTCCAACCCTGACCCTAACCCTAGCTCCAACCCTAACCCTAACCCTAGCTCCAACCCTAACCCTAACGCTACCTCCAACCCTAACCCTAACCCTAACCCTAGCTCCAACCCTAACCCTAACCCTAACCCTAACCCTGACCCTAACCCTAACCCTAATGGTACCTCCAACCCTAACCCTAACCCTAACCCTAGCTCCAACCCTAACCCTAACCCTAACCCTAATGCTACCTCCAACCCTAACCCTAACCCTAACCCTAGCTCCAACCCTAACCCTAACCCTAGCTCCAACCCTAACCCTAACCCTAACTCTAGCTCCAACCCTAACCCTAACCCTAGCTCCAACCCTAACCCTAACCCTAACCCTAACCCTAGCTGCAACCCTAACCCTAACGCTACCTCCAACCCTAACTCTAACCCTAACCCTAGCTCAAACCCTAACCCTAACCCTAACCCTAGCCCTAACCCTAACCCTAATGCTACCTCCAACCCTAACCCTAACCCTAGCTCCAACCCTAACCCTAACACTAGTTCCAACCCAAACCCTAACCCTAACGCTACCTCCAACCCTAATCCTAACCCTAACCCTAGCTCCAACCCTAACCCTAACCCTAACGCTACCTCCAACCCTAACCCTAGCTCCAACCCTAACCCTAGCTCAAAGCCCAACCCTAACCCTAACCTTAGCTTCAACCCTAACCTTAACCCTAGCTCCAACCCTAACCCTAACCCTAACCCTAGCTCCAACCCTAACCCTAACGCTACCTCCAACCCTAACCCTAACCCTAACCCTAGCTCCAACCCTAACCCTAATCCTAACCCTAGCTCCAACCCTAACCCTAACCCTAATGCTACCTCTAACCCTAACCCCTCTAACCCTAACCCTAACCCTAACCCTAGCTCAAACCCTAACCCTAACGCTACCTCCAACCCTAACCCTAGCTCCAACCCTAACCCTAACCCTAGCTCCAACCCTGACCCTAACCCTAACCTTAGCTTCAACCCTAACCCTAACCCTAGCTCCAACCCTAACCCTAACCCTAACCCTAGCTCCAACCCTAACGCTACCTCCAACCCTAACCCTAACCCTAACCCTAGCTCCAACCCGAACCCTAATCCTAACCCTAGCTCCAACCCTAACCCTAACCCTAATGCTACCTCCAACCCTAACCCTAACCCTAACCCTAGCTCCAACCCTAACCCTAACCCTAGTCCCAACCCTAACCCTAACGCTACCTCCAACCCTAACCCTAACCCTAACCCTAGCTCCAACCCTAACCCTAACCCTAGCTGCAACCCTAACCCTAGCTCCAACCCCACACCTAACCCTACCTCCAACCCTAACCCTAGCTCCAACTCTAACCCTAACCCTACCTCCAACCCTAACCCTAACCCTAACGCTACCTCCAACCCTAACCCTAACCCTAACCCTAGCTCTAACCCTAACCCTAACCCTAACCCTAGCTCCAATCCTAACCCTAGCTCTAACCCTAACCCTAACGCTACCTCCAACCCTAACCCTAACCCTAGCTCTAACCCTAACCCTAGCTCAAACCCTAACCCTAGCTCCAACCCTAACCCTAACCCTAACCCTAGCTCTAACCCTAACCCTAACCCTAGCTCCAACCCTAACCCTAGCTCCAACCCTAACCCTAACCCTAACCCTAACGCTACCTCCAACCCTAACCCTAACCCTAGCTCCAACCCTAACCCTAAACCTAGCTCTAACCCTAACCCTAACCCTAACCCTAGCTCAAACCCTAACCCTAACGCTACCTCCAACCCTAACCCTAGCTCCAACCCTAACCCTAACCCTAGCTCCAACCCTGACCCTAACCCTAACCTTAGCTTCAACCCTAACCCTAACCCTAGCTCCAACCCTAACCCTAACCCTAACCCTAGCTCCAACCCTAACGCTACCTCCAACCCTAACCCTAACCCTAACCCTAGCTCCAACCCGAACCCTAATCCTAACCCTAGCTCCAACCCTAACCCTAACCCTAATGCTACCTCCAACCCTAACCCTAACCCTAGCTCCAACCCTAACCCTAACCCTCCCAACCCTAACCCTAACGCTACCTCCAACCCTAACCCTAACCCTAACCCTAGCTCCAACCCTAACCCTAACCCTAGCTGCAACCCTAACCCTAGCTCCAACCCCACACCTAACCCTACCTCCAACCCTAACCCTAGCTCCAACTCTAACCCTAACCCTACCTCCAACCCTAACCCTAACCCTAACGCTACCTCCAACCCTAACCCTAACCCTAACCCTAGCTCTAACCCTAACCCTAACCCTAACCCTAGCTCCAATCCTAACCCTAGCTCTAACCCTAACCCTAACGCTACCTCCAACCCTAACCCTAACCCTAGCTCTAACCCTAACCCTAGCTCAAACCCTAACCCTAGCTCCAACCCTAACCCTAACCCTAACCCTAGCTCTAACCCTAACCCTAACCCTAGCTCCAACCCTAACCCTAGCTCCAACCCTAACCCTAACCCTAACCCTAACGCTACCTCCAACCCTAACCCTAACCCTAACCCTAGCTCCAACCCTAACCCTAAACCTAGCTCTAACCCTAACCCTAACCCTAGCTCCAACCCTAACCCGAACCCTAACCCTAGCTCCAACCCTAACTCCAACCCTAACCCTAACCCTAGCTCCAACCCTAACCCTAACCCTAGCTCCAACCCTAACCCTAACCCTAACGCTACCGCCAACCTTAACCCTAACCCTAGCTCCAACCCTAACCCTAACCCTAGCTCCAACCCTAACCCTAACCCTAACCCTAATGCTACCTCCAACCCTAACCCTAACCCTAACCCTAGCTCCAACCCTAACCCTAACCCTAGCTCCAACCCTAACCCTAACCCTAACGCTACCTCCAACCCTAACCCTAATCCTACCTCCAACCCTAACCCTAACCCTAGCTCCAACCCTAACCTTAACCCTAACCCTAGCTCCAACCCTAACCCTAACCCTAACGCTACCTCCAACCCTAACCCTAATCCTACCTCCAACCCTAACCCTAACACTACCTCCAACCCTAACCCTAACCCTAGCTCCAACCCTAACCCTAACGCTACCTCCAACCCTAACCCTAACCCTAACCCTAGCTCCAACCCTAACCCTAACCCTAACCCTAGCTCCAACCCTAACCCTAACCCTAGCTCCAACCCTAACCCTAACCCTAACACTACCTCCAACCCTAACCCTAACCCTAGCTCCAACCCTAACCCTAACCCTAGCTCCAACCCTAACCCTAACCCTAGCTCCAACCCTAACCCTAACCCTAACGCTACCTCCAACCTTAACCCTAACCCTAACCCTAGCTCCAACCCTAACTCTAACCCTAACCCTAGCTCCAACCCTAACCCTAACCCTAACCCTAATGCTACCTCCTAACCCTAACCCTAACCCTAACCCTAGCTCCAACCCTAACCCTAACCCTAACGCTACCTCCAACCCTAACCCTAATCCTACCTCCAACCCTAACCCTAACCCTACCTCCAACCCTAACCTTAACCCTAACCCTAGCTCCAACCCTAACCCTAACCCTAACGCTAGCTCCAACCCTAACCCTAACCCTAGCTCCAACCCTAACCCTAACCCTAACCCTAGCTGCAACCCTAACCCTAACGCTACCTCCAACCCAAACTCTAACCCTAACCCTAGCTCCAACCCTAACCCTATCCCTAACCCTAGCCCTAACCCTAACCCTAATGCTACCTCCAACCCTAACCCTAACCCTAGCTCCAACCCTGACCCTAACACTAGTTCCAACCCAAACCCTAACCCTAACGCTACTTCCAACCCTAATCCTAACCCTAACCCTAGCTCCAACCCTAACCCTAACCCTAACGCTACCTCCAACCCTAACCCTAGCTCCAACCCTAACCCTAACCCTAGCTCAAAGCCCAACCCTAACCCTAACCTTAGCTTCAACCCTAACCTTAACCCTAGCTCCAACCCTAACCCTAACCCTAGCTCAAACCCTAACCCTAACGCTACCTCCAACCCTAACCCTAACCCTAACCCTAGCTCCAACCCTAACCCTAATCCTAACCCTAGCTCCAACCCTAACCCTAACCCTAATGCTACCTCTAACCCTAACCCTCTAACCCTAACCCTAACCCTAACCCTAACCCTAGCTCAAACCCTAACCCTAACGCTACCTCCAACCCTAACCCTAGCTCCAACCCTAACCCTAACCCTAGCTCCAACCCTAACCCTAACCCTAACCTTAGCTTCAACCCTAACCCTAACCCTAGCTCCAACCCTAACCCTAACCCTAACCCTAGCTCCAACCCTAACCCTAACGCTACCTCCAACCCTAACCCTAACCCTAACCCTAGCTCCAACCCTAACCCTAATCCTAACCCTAGCTCCAACCCTAACCCTAACCCTAATGCTACCTCCAACCCTAACCCTAACCCTAACCCTAGCTCCAACCCTAACCCTAACCCTAGTCCCAACCCTAACCCTAACGCTACCTCCAACCCTAACCCTAACCCTAACCCTAGCTCCAACCCTAACCCTAACCCTAGCTGCAACCCTAACCCTAGCTCCAACCCCACACCTAACCATACCTCCAACCCTAACCCTAGCTCCAACTCTAACCCTAACCCTACCTCCAACCCTAACCCTAACCCTAACGCTACCTCCAACCCTAACCCTAACCCTAACCCTAGCTCTAACCCTAACCCTAACCCTAACCCTAGCTCCAATCCTAACCCTAGCTCTAACCCCAACCCTAACGCTACCTCCAACCCTAACCCTAACCCTAGCTCTAACCCTAACCCTAACCCTAGCTCAAACCCTAACCCTAGCTCCAACCCTAACCCTAACCCTAACCCTAACCCTAGCTCTAACCCTAACCCTAACCCTAGCTCCAACCCTAACCCTAGCTCCAACCCTAACCCTAACCCTAACCCTAACGCTACCTCCAACCCTAACCCTAACCCTAACCCTAGCTCCAACCCTAACCCTAAACCTAGCTCTAACCCTAACCCTAACCCTAGCTCCAACCCTAACCCGAACCCTAACCCTAGCTCCAACCCTAACTCCAACCCTAACCCTAACCCTAGCTCCAACCCTAACCCTAACCCTAGCTCCAACCCTAACCCTAACCCTAACGCTACCTCCAACCTTAACCCTAACCCTAGCTCCAACCCTAACCCTAACCCTAGCTCCAACCCTAACCCTAACCCTAACCCTAATGCTACCTCCAACCCTAACCCTAACCCTAGCTCCAACCCTAACCCTAACCCTAGCTCCAACCCTAACCCTAAACCTAACGCTACCTCCAACCCTAACCCTAATCCTACCTCCAACCCTAACCCTAACCCTAGCTCCAACTCTAACCTTAACCCTAACCCTAGCTCCAACCCTAACCCTAACCCTAACGCTACCTCCAACCCTAACCCTAATCCTACCTCCAACCCTAACCCTAACCCTAGCTCCAACCCTAACCCTAACCCTAGCTCCAACCCTAACCCTAACGCTACCTCCAACCCTAACCCTAACCCTAACCCTAGCTCCAACCCTAACCCTAACCCTAACCCTAGCTCCAACCCTAACCCTAACCCTAGCTCCAACCCTAACCCTAACCCTAACGCTACCTCCAACCCTAACCCTAACCCTAGCTCCAACCCTAACCCTAACCCTAGCTCCAACCCTAACCCTAACCCTAGCTCCAACCCTAACCCTAACCCTAACGCTACCTCCAACCCTAACCCTAACCCTAACCCTAGCTCCAACCCTAACCCTAACCCTAACCCTAGCTCCAACCCTAACCCTAACCCTAACCCTAATGCTACCTCTTACCCTAACCCTAACCCTAACCCTAGCTCCAACCCTAACCCTAACCCTAACGCTACCTCCAACCCTAACCCTAATCCTACCTCCAACCCTAACCCTAACCCTACCTCCAACCCTAACCCTAACCCTAACCCTAGCTCCAACCCTAACCCTAACCCTAACGCTACCTCCAACCCTAACCCTAACCCTAGCTCCAACCCTAACCCTAACCCTAACGCTACCTCCAACCCTAACCCTAACGCTACCTCCAACCCTAACCCTAACCATAGCTCCAACCCTAACCCTAACCCTAGCTCTAACCCTAACCCTAACCCTAGCTCCAACCATAACCCTAACCCTAACCCTACCTCAAACCCTAACCCTAACCCTAGCTCCAACCCTAACCCTAACCCTAGCTCCAACCCTAACCCTAACGCTACCTCCAACCCTAACCCTAACCCTAACCCTAGCTCCAACCCTAACCCTCACCCTAGCTCCAACCGTAACCCTAACCCTAACGCTACCTCCAATCCTGACCCTAACCCTAGCTCCAACCCTAACCCTAACCCTAGCTCCAACCCTAACCCTAACCCTAGCTCTAACCCTAACCCTAACCCTAACCCTAACTCCAACCCTAACCCTAACCCTACCTCCAACCCTAACCCTAACCCTAACCCTACCTCCAATCCTAACCCTAACCCTAACCCTAACGCTACCTCCAACCCTAACCCTAACCCTAGCTCCAACCCTAACCCTAACCCTAGCTCATACCCTAACCCTAGCTCCAACCCTAACCCTAACCCTAGCTCCAACCCTAACCCTAGCTCCAACCCTAACCCTAACCCTACCTCCAACCCTAACCCTAACGCTACCTCCAACCCTAACCCTAACCCTAACCCTAGCTCCAACCCTAACCCTAACCCTAACCCTAGCTCCAACCCTAACCCTAGCTCCAACCCTAACCCTAACCCTAACCCTAACCCTAACGCTAGCTCCAACCCTAACCCTAACCCTAACCCTAGCTCCAACCCTAACCCTAACCCTAACTCTAGCTCCAACCCTAACCCCACACCTAACCCTACCTCCAACCCTAACCCTAACCCTAACTCTAGCTCCAACCCTAACCCTAGCACCAACCCTAACCCTAACCCAACCCTAGCTCCAACCCTAACCTTAACCCTAGCCCCAACCCTTACCCTACCCTAACCCTAGCTCCAACCCTAACCCTAGCTCCAACCCTAACCTTAACCCTAGCCCCAACCCTTACCCTACCCTAACCCTAGCTCCAACCCTAACCCTAACCCTAGCTCCAACCCGAACCCTAACACTAGCTCCAACCCTAACCCTAGCTCCAACCCTAACCCTAACCCTACCTCCAACCCTAACCCTAACCCTAACGCTACCTCCAACCCTAACCCTAACCCTAACCCTCGCTCTAACCCTAAATCTAACCCTAACCCTAAACCTAACCACTTTAACCCTATCACCTAACCCTAACTCTAGCCCTAACCCCAACTTAAACACTTTACACTAACCCCCTACTCTTAACTCAATCCTAACCCTAACCTTACTAAACTCTATCTTAGCTTAATCACCCCCACCCTCTTTTTTCGTATCAGAGGATGAAAAACAACAGGCGAGGATAGTTTCTCTGGCTAGTCACTGTGGCAAGTTCTATTCTCTTTCTATCACTCAAATCCCTGTAGAAGCAGAATGGTTGCAATCCCGACCACCTGTTTCTCCCTTCCCCATCCCCTGAGACTTTGTACTAAAGCACCCTAACCCTACTCCTTTAGATAAATTTCACCCTATTCCCTCCCTACTAATACCACCTATTCCTTCTCAATAAGAAAACTCATTTCGCATAACCCTTAACCATACCAACTCTAATTCCTAACTGAACCTACAAAAATAATTTCTCTACAAACACATGGTCTAAAGGATAGACAGCATAGCATACCAATTGAGCTGAGTAATTGAACTTACTACCAACACATAATTTTTACATTCAGATTGAGCTCGGAGTCTCGACTGGGAACATGTGACAGGTCAACACGTGCCGGCCAGTGCAAGCCCTTGATAAGCCTACCCCAAACCGCTAAGTCAACTGACGAAGCGGGGGCTATCACTGTATCTCTTACCCACACCTAACCCTAGCCCCAACCCTAACCCTAGCCTCAACCCTAACCCTAGCCCCAACCCTAACCCTAATCCTAGCCTCAACCCTATCCCTAGCTCCAACCCTAATCCTAACCCTAGCCTCAAACCTAACCCTAGCTCCAATCCTAACCCTAACCCTAGGCCTAACCTTACCTAACCTAACCTGACAGACGATGATGTTTCACAGCCATTAGGAATAACCAGTCAGAGCCCATCACTTCTAGCCAATCAGAGGTGAAGGAGGGCAGGACCTTCCCCTACCATCCTACAAAAAAAATGTTTTGCTTCTGGGAAGGTTTGGGTAGTGACAGGCGCAACTGTGCAGCTCTCTGAAATTTGTTTGTACCCTACAGATATATTTTGTCATTTGAGTAATTAAGTTTAAACAAGAAAAGTTTAACCTGTCAATAATATGCCAGTGGGTGGATATTACAGTAAAAAAATAGACACATAGAAACAAACATTGAGTAAGTCTTTGACATAACTTAACCAAAATGCTCAGCGGCAACGATAAAAAGTTTAATTACTCACTTTAACACTATTTTGAAGCAGCACAGCTCTGTAAGTACAAATGCTAAGGCAACATTAACATTTAACAAAAATAAACTTCAAGACACTTTACATTAAAAATACACTGTGAAATATGGAGCATAAGAGGAGCTACACAGAGACTGTAAACTGTATACTGTAACAACTGGATAGATACATGACATTTAATGGACCTGAATTATTTCTCCCCTATAAAGCAATTTAATCTAGAACAAATCAGTGGTGACACATCAATAAATGGTAAAAACCTAAAGCTGCACATCAACACAGTGATATAGAGGTGATCCTCAGCACTGTAAGCAGCATGCTGTAAGAGCTACATCATGGACCATAGAAGGTTATGAATACACAGTGAACATAGAGCAGGCACTTCAGTGCAGGCTGTGGAAGGTCCATGTATCGTATCCTTGAATAACAATTTACACAGTGGCCTGGCATTACACATATCTGAGTTGTGTGATACTGCTTATGAAGTGGATTAAAACATATCAGAAATTAATATAACTAATATAACATAATTATATAACTAAGAAATTGGGTTTTAATTGGTGAACAGAGTAAAAACAATTTTAATGGTGCTGGATGTGTTGTTTGAGAAGTGTTTGGGAGTTTGACATTGCTTTGTCTTTAAACCCATTGTTTCAGGCTTTAGGGTTACCATAATCTGTTGAGGTACATAGCAACACTTATCTAGTTTACAAACACCTCAGAGGGGTCCAATATCAGTACTGATCAAAAATATTTCCCATATAGTTAGGAAATTAATTTATACGTACAGAATAGTATCGTCTTTTGAGAGATGCATGTTATGACAATCGTAAAGATGTATCTGTTTTAAATGTGACAGTGTAAAGGACAGGAGCATGAATATGTCAGAGATGAAAACCGCCAGTAGAGGTCAACGTCTACAGATGTGTGCTTCAAGAATTTCTTTTAACATTTGAACATGGCTTTTTAATCACCTTTTTGTGCATGTGATATATTTGAAACAAATGAAACAGTTTATCTGTATCATTGTTTTTACTGCTGCTAAATATAATTCAGAAGAACTTACATTAGAGTTTTATTCTAGATGCCTTGTATGTCCTTTGAACAGTACGTGGCATGGTAAAGGTGCAAAATAAACTGCAGCGCTTGCATTTCCATCTCAAAGTATTGGAAGAGCAATTTTAATTATTTGAAATAATTTAATTTTATTGCTCTGGTATTATTGTTATCAGGAAACAAAAACTATACCTGTTCTGTTTGTTGTCCTGTTTTGAATGTTCTGCTGGCCAAAGCCCACACATCAACCTGCACACACACACACACACTTATGCACTTGACTTTATAAATATCCTTTTAGCAAACAAGTCTCACTTTCCATAAACGCACATGTACATAAAACAAAATAGAGTTAGAATAAAAAATATCATTTTTCATACCATTTGAATTTGCACATCATATAAATACTATAGTTTAAATGTCATTTCATGTTAAACTTGGGCACAGCATTAGGGACGGACTCTTCTTGCTGCTATTGGGATCAAAGAAATGTTGATGACAGGCTTTAAATTTAATATACGTACAAAACAATGTCAAAACATCTGAATGCATGACCAGAAAGTAAAATTAAATCATCTTACAGAAATATCAATATGTATTTAAGGATTTAAACAAAAAAGGAGTGAATACTGGTTTGTCAAGTGTTGTTAAATATAAATTTGACTTCCCTTCATATACAGTCTAATTATGTTTCAAGGTCTTTCCTTCAAAAACTTGATCCCTTTCTGTCCTGAGTAACATCATTTTCTTCATCTCCCAGTTTGAACATAATGGCTAATGTTCTCTCACCCTCTGCTCCACTAAACCTTTACTGAGAACCAGTGAAGCCCAATTTAAGTTCAGTGAAAAAGTCTTTAAATACATGACTAACACTGGTTGCGTCAGCTACACCACCAGAGGTACCCTGATGTAAAAGGGCCATGTCTATGTAGCATGTTGAGAGCTGACAAAAGATATCAGGAGTGTGTAACCAAACCCTTTAAAGACATCAGTGCACTAAAAATGGAGTGAACGCCTCCCAGGAAAGTGATAAAAGATAACCGTATTGCACTTAGTAATGCCAAGACCAATACATATCAATCCACACAGCCCTTTCAACTGTTCCCTAAAACACATTTTAACCTTAAGCAGAGGTGCATTCTTCATGTACAGTGTCCTGCTCAGTATTATGTGTGATCTAAATGATCATATGCCCAAATTGTGATGCTGGTTTGTGTTTTTAAGAGGAAAAGACTCTGCATAGGATTTTTGAGGGGCCTTGGCTTTTTTTTAAAAATGAAACCAAATACATACACTGCCTTTTTTCACCACCAGGTGGCCCTCAAGGGGCTGTTCAAGTTTACATTTGAAGCAGAGGTGATCAAGAAATGAGCGTCAAGTCAAAAGTGCCAATTCCATTCCAATGTTCTCCTTTGAAATTCACTCATCCTACAACTTTTCAGATCTCATAAGAGTGATTGGGTGCTATGCAGCAACAAGACAACAAGCTTCTGCCTCCTGGTAGATGGAAGGTAGATGTTGGCAAGTTTGCAGTGACATAGCATTGATCATCTCAAAAGATATGACTTTGAGAGATGAGTGGAAAACCAAAGGAAGAGTGACATTGTGAAATGGAACACATTGAGGATCTGTTGCTCCTCTATTTAGTCTTGGGGTTGAAGCTGACGTCTGGCCAGTCGTAAGTGTCTGGCAGGAAGGAGTCATAGTTGGTGTTCCACGCAGTTGCACGCACAAAGCTGTTCTTGTCCAGGGGCTCAGGGTAGCGGAACGCCATGCCTTTAGCATAAACATACTCCACCACCTGCAGCAAGGAGGAGAAAACTTAAATTAAATTTGATTGGAAGTGAAACTTTGTCATCAAAATCTAAGTCTGAGAGGTTTGAATAACTATCTAAGAGAGGGTATTATGCTTATGCATAATGTACTTAACATGTGCTTTCAAAATATGACAAAAGCATAACAGCACCTCTTTAACTTTGAACAAACATTAACAGTGTCCAAAACACTCTGTTACAGCAGGTGGGGCTATCAGTTTCCCAGCAGGAGACTTGCCTTGACAGCCATCTGGACAGAGACCTCTCTGATGTTGGAGAGTGGAGGATAGAGTCTGCCTTCTTCCAGCTCTTTGTCTGTCAGTTGCTCTGATAGGGTCTGTGAGGAGAAAGTAGACTTATGATGAATTTCAAGTGTAGACACTTATTTTATTCATTAACAGCATATTTCTCTGCTGTTACGTTCTACACTAGAGTAGAGTCATAAATATGTTTGCTCTTAGTTAAGAAAAAAGAGAGAAGCAATTAGAAAACAGGGTGTTTGATCAAATGATATACAAAAACAGACACTGCTCATATTACCAAAATTCATTATCAGTGTCTACTCCATGCAAAGCATATCAATACCGAACTGGCAAGGAAATATGATGTGATCTTTTATAAAAACTCCTGTTGATCAATGCAGTCAAAAAGGAAAGAGCGCATATGGAAGAAGTGCAAAGCAGGATTAGCCTTTTAAAAGCTCCTCATCTATTAGTTGTTATGGCAGATTCTAGAAAGAAAGAGAACAGGAGACATCAGAGGGTTAAAGAGGGTTTACACGACCAAACACGCATACATGACAACAAGAAAAGTGCAGGATGGAGTGAGGGTGAAGTAAAGCTGATCTTCATCAAGTGTTCAACGACAAAGACTGAGAGATACTTAGTGATGATGACTTCAGACCTTGGCAGCTTCCAAGAAGACTGTGTCACTGATGTGTCTCACTCCACTCAAGATCACAGCCAGAGCCACACCTGAAATGCACCAACAACATGCGTTTTAACAAGACTGTATTTATCTCTTTATTTCCATTAATTGGCACCCTGAAGCAAACAGCTGTCTTTAAGAACTGGCAGTAAATTTCGAATATTCATTTGAGCGTTTCCACCTGGGAAGATGTAAGCATTGTTTCCTTGTCCAGGAGTGAAGACACGCCCATCTTTCATTGTCACTGGACCGAACGGACTGCCACTTGCAAAAAGACATCTGCCCTGTGGAACAAGAGGAAGTGAAAGAGATACTGTGTAAATTAAAGGAAGACAAAATTGGGGGGGGGGGGGGGGTAATTTCAAAACAGTTTCAACTACTGAAGAACTGCGTACATCAGTGAGTGTGTACGCGTCCTCGGCTGTGCACTCTGCTTTAGTGGTGGGGTTACTCAGGGCAAAGATTATTGGTCGTTCGTTCAGGGTTCCCATGGCTTTAATGACATCGTGGGTGAACAGACGCCCAGCTCCTGCCACACCTGGGAGAAAGAATAACAACTGCAGGTCACTTTGTGCTTGTGATCTGTCACAGCCCTTTAAAATAAAACTAGATGAGTCAGAACAGGATGATTAGGAGCGATTTTTACCTGAATTAACTCGTGATGCAATCATATTTGAATAGAAATTTAATGATACATGACAGGCATTTTCTACTTTTCCTCAAATCATTTACACTTTAAATCACACGGTTAGGCTTGAGGGTAACAGAAATACAGAAAATAAGAGATACCTTACCAATAATAGCAGTGGGTTTGATGGTGTTGACAGCATCTAGGAAGCTTTGTATATCCCCTGGACTGTCGTGGGCAAATACCTCCTGGTTTGTGTCTATTTCCTGCGGTCTGCCCTGTAATCACAAATATTACAATGATGGCATCAGTAACCTAATTAAAGCGAGTAAAACCACTCTTCACTGACAATGCAGACTGTCTGCCTTCCTGTCCAGACAGACATTAACTGAATTGTATGCTCTGGTGTACATGTCTATGACACACACACACACTGACCTGTACTATTAAGCCATATTTGTCGTACATCCAGATTTTTTTTCTGGCATCAGCTTGGGTCATTCCTGTCTCCATCATGGCCATGACAATCAAACTGGCAATGCCAAGAGCGGCCTACAGAGAAAATAAGAGTTTAAATTCAAGGTTCAGGTCATTAAAATAATGTAAACAGAGCAACATTTAAAATATACACTAGGCTGCAAGGCTGTTACAAATGCCCGATCTTTTATTTTGATCTTGAAATATTTTCATTCGGTTCATAGAGGAGGAAAAAAAAAACAAGAGGGCTCATGATGATTGAACAGTTGAATGTTTTCTAACCTCTCCAGCTCCCAGGAAAAGTACTCGGTGTTCAGTGATGGGTTTGCCCACAGCTCTCTGAGCTGCTAACAGACCAGCAAGGGCTACAGATGCAGTGCCTGGAAAGATCAACAAAGAACATCAGTTTATACAGAAGCGTCTGCTATAACTACATGACATAAACAACCATATACTGTACATCTAAATCTATGTCTACCGCCTTAAAGGGTCCATTAACCACTATTTGAAGCTAACAGTTTGGGACCGTGTTTGGAACAACCTGGGGTTTCCTTTTTTGGTTATGTGACTTATGAGCACCATAGGTTACTGAAATGGAAACGTTCTAGGCTATTTCATCATTTATCTTTCCACAATAAAACAGTTTAAAGAAAAAAGGGCTGGGATGAGTATTGATTTTGATGAAGCAGGTGAAATGGCATTTCTTCTTGAGAGCTGAGTGGCAGAATGTATTCAAACCTTGGATGTCATCATTGAAGGTGCAGTACTTCTCCCTGTATCGCCGTAGGAAGCGGAAAGCGTTGTGGTTCCCAAAATCCTCGAACTGGATCAGTGTGTCCTGTCCGTACTTGTCTACCACAGCCTCCATGAACTCATCAATCAGATCATCGTAGGCTTGAGAGCGATCTCGCTTTTGATACAGACCCATGTACAGTGGATCCTTGAGGAGAGTCTAATGAAAGGGCAAAGACAAACATATGAAGTGTGATGGGATTTCCACAGAGCACGCTCACTCAAACACAGTCAAGTATGTAGATCGCTCAAGCTTAACTTTCCCACCTCGTTGTCTGTGCCAACATCTATCACCACCGGCAGACACTTCTCAGGTCGGATGCCAGCACAGGCGGTGTACAGGCACAGTTTTCCAACAGGGATTCCCATCCCATAAACACCAAGGTCCCCTAATCCTAAAATACGCTCTCCATCAGTCACGACTACTGCCTACAGAAAGAGAGAGAGAAAACTAAATTTGAGAATGAGAAGACATACATAAACATTAAATAATAAAGCAGACCTTACAGAAGTATCTAATAAATCTATTTACAAGAGTTACTATGTCATTAAATCTAATGGTCTTTTTTACACTGTAATATTCTGTATATATTTCCTAAAACTGTTATTTGAGTGGATTCAGGTTACTCACTGCAACATCAGTCTCTGGCCAGTTGTCCAGGATGGATCTTACGTGCCCTTTGTCCCGTATCGAGATGAACAAGCCTCTGTATGTGAGAAACACAATGATGGTTTACTACTTAAACATCCTGGTATGATTCAATCAAGCAAGAAAATATGAAAATAAAGTACATAAACACCTAATTAACATTATTTTCAGTATCCAGCATCCGTAGTTTATCTAGAGGAATCCTTCAAATATTTCTGCTTGGACATTTTTTGAATACAACTTGTGTCAGATATCAAATCTAGTTCACATCGGGGTTAGGGTTAGTACAAGTAGAAATCAAGTTCAAATCTCATAAAACTTGGTTCTCATATCCATTTCTCCGTTTGCACTGTGGATCGCCTTCACCACATACAGTCTATATCCAAGGCCATGACGATGGGCACAAACTTTTTTTGTAGATTATTTTATTATTTCTTAAAGTAGTTGACTCTTCTTACTTTGGTCTTCTAAAGATGTGTCCATATTGTGTGCAGGCCAAGCCTACAGTAGGAGTGTAGACAATGGGCATCAGTTCCTCTATGTCCTCCATCAACACCCTGTAAAAGAGTCTCTCATTTCTTTCCTGGATGCCCATCAAGTAGACATACCTGGGAGAAAAATGAGGAAAAACTTAAAGAAGGAAAGGGGAATTTCAGGTGTCTGTAGATAAAAACATATTGCATGACAAAAAGCAACATTTTTCAGAAGCGATACAAAGAAATAAATTTCTGACAACACAGCCAAAATTCAAGCAAGACACATCCTTACTTTTCTAATGGATCAGTCATCTTCTTGAGATTGTTCTGAAAACGCATGGCCTGAATGTCTTGAGTCTCGACTTTAGGAGGCAACAGACCATGTATCCCTAAAATCTGTCGCTCCTGGAGTGAAAAGGCCATGCCCTGAGGAGAAACACGCAGATCAAGAGAAGAGTGAGAAAAATGTGACACTTGCCTCAGCTTCTTATTTCTAAATTCACTCAAGCTACAGTGGCTGAAGAAGAGTCTAAAAAGTTAGACGTTTTTGTGTTTTTCACTGTAAAAAATGCAATCCTTTAATTTTAAATCAAGGCTGCCATCTATTCAACATCTTTGCCACAGTTCAATTTCGGTAATTTGACACATGCACATCACAGCAACAAAACAACCAACCGCAACTAATGAGTGAAAAACGACCTCTCTTAGAAAACAGAAGATCAGCTGCGGAAAAGCCAGCAGCAGGTTTCTTTAGGTATCATAACCTTACCGCCTGTCTGGAAGGCTAGAAAATGAGTATGACTTTAACACTTCATCAACCACATGTTTTCCAGGTTTGAAAGTTTAAGAAGAGTTCTCTTTCATGCGTGACTCTCGGCTACAAACAAATTTAAGCGTCATACTTGAAATTCCTGTTTTTTCTTTAAATAAGAAAAAAGTCTCAGGATAAATGTGAAGAGGTAGCATTTCTGCACCAGACATTCACTTCCTGCAGTAGAAACAGTGCAGGAAGTTAATTCTTACTGTCAGGAAGTTATAGTCACTAGAGTGGCACATTGCAGCATCTTTGACTCTTTAGAGCAGAGTCAAGATTGACCTATTGACTTCTAGGGGGAGGGTAGAGTGAGCTGAGTGGGGAGGGGGGGGCGCCAGGTGAAAGTCATTTTGTAGTTGGAGAAAAGAAGCAAGAGGTTGGAGAGGGGAGTCGCCTTCAAGAAGCCAATAAAGAGGACTTTTAGAAAAACACCCCGTGCCCAAAAGAGAGGATGAGGGAGGGGGCGATTTCATGTTCCTGCAGTACGTGTTCTTGCGTATATCGGTTTACTATGAGCCAATCTCTGGATGAAACATGGGTGCACCGTATGGAAGCCATAATGTCTGGGGCTCAGAGAGGGTCTGACTACTTTGTAAGAGTGATGTGGTTCCCCCGGTCTAATGCTGAGTCATGCTGATGGAGCGTTTCGCTTCTGCCTGCTCCACTTCTCTGTTCCTCTAAATATAAAGAAACATGCTGCAAAACTTTGCTTTCTTTTTTCTCTCTCTTTTTTTTTTTTTTTTTTTTACCAAGAAATTAAATGTTTGCTGTTGTTCAGAATTCTATTCAAGCATTAAATTTAAATGTTTAAATAATTTAAACCAGTCTGAAAAAAGAGCCTACTCTGGCTTTACTATAAAAAAAGCCGATCCTGTTATGTTCATGTTTGTACTGTTTGTTTTTACATTTTATTTATCAATATATACCACCATCTTCTACATTCTTCTATACATAGAGAAAATATGTAAACATTTCATACTATTAAAAATAGAGTAAAACTTTCATAGCTTCAAACATTTACATATAATTAATATCTATACTTTCTTAGGCATTGGTTTGGGTTATTTTTTTGGTTTCATCATTTATAATTTTTTCATGAAACTTCCTGATGACAAACTTCACCTCCAGAAACTTGATTTTTCTTTCTATTGTACTGTTACACTCATTCATAAAATTGTTGAGGTTAATGCGTTCATACATCCTTTTATGCACAAAGAGAATTGTCTTACAAAATGTACTTGAATTACTTAATTCAATCCTGCTGACAGTGTAACATAATACCCATGTTTCTAACACTGTGACCTTTTCTGATCAGTCATAAGAGTCATCATGATGATGCAGTCTGCCAGTGCAAGTCATGATGAATAGTCAGAACACTGTATTTTTGTGATATCTTATAATTAAGGCCCATTTTCAGCAACTTGATAAAAACAACAACCAGACAACATTATTGTCCATGAAGGGAAGCATTAAAAAGCCTGCTATAAGACTTTTCAGAAGATGTTTTGCACTTATGTGAGTTCTGATCTTGGAAAGAGTTGACATGATAATACTGAGGATTCAAAGCAGGAGCACCATGGCAGATAGTGTAGCTGCTTTACATACAGTAGTCCTATCAGCCAGCTGGTCTGTGTCAAGTGTACAGTTACTGTGGGTTACAATACTCATATTTAACGCAGCCTTCACAGTCGAGGCTAAATTTAGTATGCTGTAACCTTCACAAAGTCAGATCATGCCGCCTCAAGTAGCCAAAGCTTCATTTTCAAATGTCATTTAAACCTGTACTAACAGTAAACCAAGCACGACATTCACCTTCCAGCCTTCCAAGTATTTAACTACATTACTATTTCAGTTACCAAGGGTGGAAGATTAACTTTCTGAGTTGTGTAAAGGTACCAGCAACTGAAAGAGCAATGTTTAGGAATTTGATTGGTTTGTTACTGTTGTTTATTTTAATTACAGTTTGTTTACCTAATTTCTTACAATGCTACAGTACAAATAAATCACACCTCTGTTTCGGGTGTGGTTGGGCATGTTAAGTTTGTTTGTTAGTACAATCTAAACACAGGGAAATTTCAAAGTGCTTTGAAGGAGGCGTGGTAAAAAAAAACAAATAGAGAAATCTTGTCATGCACAAATGAGCAATTCTTTCGCCCACATGCACAAAAAGCTAATGCCAATTAGCCCACATTATAACCAGTCATAACTGGCACAGATCCAGCACAAATGGGCTCACATGTTAAAACACATGTTAATAAAGCTGCCATCTGTTTAAGCTTTTTAAATGCTGACACATACACACAACAACAGTAATCCACTTACTTTATTGGTGCGAGGGTTGAGCATGAGGGGCTTTCCCTTCTCTTTGGTGTGTGCCCATCTGCAAACAGTGACGCAGGGCCTCAGGGACCAGGTAGCTCTTAACCTAGATAACATGGTGGACGCTCACTGGTCTGGAAGGTCCACTGGTGGAAGGCTGCTGAAAAGATAGAGAAATAAAGATGAAAATGTCGCCTATTGTTTGAGTGATTCTTTATTTTAGTCCCCAGGTTCCTGCTTAGAGGATTCAATCAATCTGCAACGGTTGGCTGTGAGAGGCTGCATGCAAGGTTGAAATAACAGGAAGACGATCCCTGCAAAAATGTTTCTCTAAGTCATGTTACTACCATCTGTTGTCACGCCAATTTGCATCACAGATGGTATCAAAATATGTGCAAACACAACTTGAGTCATAGGAAGTTTGAGGAACCATAACAATCAAACTCATTTCTTACTGTTTCCTGTGATCAGCTTTCAATGGAGAATTTAGGTAGATGAAAATTTACACTTTAGTTTAAATATATGCCAAAGTATACCGTAGTGCCGATCTTCAACAATAGTGTTTGTCATCAGTGGTCTACTGACTCACACGCAATCGCAGAAAACCTATGATTGTACGTTGTGTGCATGGAAACAGTGACACTTGAGGATTACAGATGCTGACAGCAGGGGCTTGTCATTAATCTGGATGTGGACAGGAGTGATTTAGTATGTGATCTGAGAAAAAAGATTGTCCTAATCCTTTTTGCCACAAGCTCTAAATGAAGACAGAGAACCACATAAATCCTGACGATATTAGTGACACTTCAGGAAAATGAGGGAACCAGAATAGATAATATCACAGATGGGATCCAAGAAGAGCAAGATCCATGAGTGGTATCTGCAGATTTCTTCCTTTTTAAGAATATATAAGTCAGTGATTCATGGTAGACTTTCTGAAAATTATGCCACAACAACAACAACAACCCATGCTGCATACTCACTTCCATGAAGGCCTCTACCCTGCTGTCAGCTGCTGCTGGCAGCCGGGAATAGTATCCTCATTGTTAGCGCTATGTCATGCATGTGACCTGGGATCCACTGCTATATTGTGTACTCTATGTTGTGGCAATTGCAGAATAGGGGCCAGTTTAGTCCACTCTAAAAACATTGACAGTCCTATGAAATTCAGGGCAGCGTTACTTCTCCTTGAGATAGTTATAGTGGCGAAAAGGTCATACCGAGAAACAACAAAGAAAGTGCTTTTGCAGAGCTGACGGCCACAATTACATGATGACGCAATCTTGTAATCTAACCATAGTTTTACTAACGGTAGATTGGTAAAGAATAATGGTGTAACAACAAAGTGTAGCAAGAGATGAGACCGAATATATTTCTCAAACCAACTGCTATAACAGCTTATCTCATTTGTCCTCACTTCTGAATTCCTTGTGGTCTTCCTAAATGTCAAGACCCCTGACCAAGAGGAAATGCAAGTGGACCAGTAAGCAAAGTATGTGGGTAATGGGCTGCTGCAACGTGAGCACTTCAGCACGCAGTGTCTATTTTAACTTGTTGTTTAGTGACCGCACGAGACCAGTAGATCTCTTAGAGAAGTTCTCCCTCAAACTACAGGATACGGGAGAAAACTCAGGCCATCTGTAGTCCCAGAAATCTCTGATCTCCACTGTAATATATAAACATCAGGGTTGATCACACAGATAAAAAAGCTTGGGAAAGGAGGTCATTCCTGAATGGTTGCACGGCCCACAACAACATGCAAGCTCAGGTGGCAAATGAACAGACATAAGGCCTTCCACCCAAACTGCCATGTTTTCCTGTCCTCACCTCACCACTCTTGCTTGTCTGCCTGTTATCATAGGAATTTTAATGTAGACTAAACCACAAAAAATAGAAACACACTGAACTAAAAGAAAAAAAAACAACACTTACAATCTGACAACAAATAATGCAAATTTCCATACCAATATATGTGTGTATTCACCCTAGAGTTGCAGATTTTGCTTGCCTTACTAGTAAAACAACAAGATGAAACACTATCGTCTGACCGTGAGCACCTCTGTCTGCTGAGAACATCTGATGACAGTAATTACAAGCATAGCTGGCTGACTGAGTCTTGGCAACAATAACGACGCATCCAGGAAACACTGCCTAGAAAGCAGCGTTAAATCCAGGGCCAGAGTGGCAGTGTTTAAGCCGCATAAATACTCAGCAAACACTTAAATGCTCTGATATCTCTGCAGGAGGAAATGCTTTGATGCAGCCTCTTTGACTTCCTGTCTTTGTACTGCACACTGTGCAAGATTATTTTCTGATCTGCTGTGGTTTTCCACCTGTTTCAAAAGTAGGGCAAGGCTGAACACCTGATGAGTTAAGAATATGATAGTGGAAATGTTGAACCCTTTGCATTAAAACTTCCTATCTGACTTAATCACCTTGAAAACTCCGATATGAGAGTCTGATATGAGACTGCATGGAATTCCTTGTTTCTCTTTGTCTGCCAATGAGCAAGCTAATCCTGGCATAGAAACCTTGACATGCATATTATCAGCGCTGGGACATATCGCTGGTTTGGTCACTAAACTCAGACTAAAACTATGTTTCTACTACAGGAATAAATCCTGCTTCTCCCTCAGTGCTCGAAAATACCTTGTGTCTGCTACCATTCTTCCACTGTTGGATTATGGTAATGTTTTATATATGACTGCTTCAGCCTAATGCTTGCAGTCCTTAACTACTATCTATCACTGTGCACTGAGATTTGTTACTGGTTGTAGTCGCCTTACACATCGTCGCAAACTTTATGCCAAGTCTGGCTGGCCTTCTCTGAGTACTCGCAGGTACACTCACTGGATGACTCTAATTTATAAGGTTCTTCTTGGCTTCGCTCCTTCTTATTTATGTGATCTTCCTCAAAGGACAGAAAGCCACTACACCCTGCACTCAAACAACACGATCCATTTGATTGTTCCGCGAATCAGAACTGAACTGGGCAAAAAAGCGTTCAGTTTTGCTGCTACTTCAGCATGGAATACTCTCAAAGCTGACCTGAAATTGTAGGAATTAATTTTGCTGGAAGCATTTCGTTCAGTCTTACATGACAGACTTTGGGAGACCGTGGAACAGTGCCTGTGTTTTTAATAATGTTTCTGGAGGTCATTTTCTTCTTCTTCTTTATTATTATTATTTATTGTTGTGATGTGTGCTGTCAACCTCTTGGCCAGGTCACTCTTGTAAATGAGATCTCGATCTCAACGGGTTCTGGCCTGGTTAAATAAAAGAAATTTAAAAAATTGAACTCTGCACACTTTCCAGTAACAGAGACTGGTCTGTTTTTCTTTCTTTTGCATAAAAAGTATTCAAAATGAAAGAAAGACTTTTCTATAACATTATACTAACTGCATATTTAGAAATTGTACTTAAACTCAGCACAAAGGCAGTTATTTGCAAAGGCTGAAATTGGACCAGTCTAAGTCTATTATACCTCACTGGATACACATTAGGTCTCATGACTTTTCAGAGAAGATCTAACTCAGTCCTAAATGAGTAACAATTAGGCACATGGGAGACTAAGAGCAGTCTAGACTTTAAATCAAATCTTGCATAATTTGGTTTGAAAGTACTCTTAATAGAAAGATTATTCAATTAAACACTGATACAATTCAATAAACCAAGAGTTTCAGTCTGGAAATGCAGAAAGTCAGAGTTCACTTGAATAGACTGTGGATCCTGTGTTAGTTTAAGACACAGTCAATCTGAAACTAACACAACCACACCCTCACAAACTGCTGCTGACAGGTCTCAACTTTTTATGATCTTTGAGGTGACATTTCAAAGGTTCAGAGTCCACTGATTCAAAGGTGAAATAATTAACACATTTTTCGGTGTGTTTGTATAACAAAGCACATCAAAGCGACACAAAAACTTTGATCACTGTCGATCACTAGTAAGAGGTGTATTTATGCTATTGACCTCTCTCTCTCATCTCTATGTTGGTAATAGTGTTCGGCCATTCATTATACAATCTGATCTGTAAAACCTGATTGTAATATGTAATAAAATGAACTCCAACCTTTATTTTTAAAAAGATGAGGAGAAAAGGGTTATAACCACTGAGTGTAATTATTTCACACATCGATGGACACGTTAAAAATCTTGTGACTGTAACTCTATCCACTGGTGTATACACACAGCAGGAGCCACACTGCTAACTACTGCTACAAGCTAACAGTTGGCTCGAGAGGGACTGAAGCTGGTAAGCCCTGTCGTTATTTTACCACCTGTGTTAGCGAATATGTCAACAACAGAAAACCTTTTAAGTCCCGGTGTTTTAAAATGTCAACTAAACTGATAAAAGACTCACTAAAGTTTTATCCATGCTGTCATTCATTCAGACCCCCCTGCTCGCTCATTCTTGGCACAGAGAAGCTCCTAGATGACAGATAGACTTCTCATTTTTAGACGAAATAACCACTCGTCTTACCTGCTCTTCAATATCACTGAAACGCAAGTACTTCCGTCGGCAAAATCAATGTTTACAGAACATTTTTTTTCCTGAGTTTATTTTAAAAACTCTTGTTGCTTGACCTCCTGTTTCGTCCCTCAGCGGTGTCGGCGGACACAGATGCGGTATTCTGGTGAACAGAGAGGAGAGCTCTCACGCGCTAGTGAAGAGCCTGGACGTTCGTCCAATCACGTGTTGGGATTTCCTTCTTGGTTACCGTAAACACTTACGGCATGCGCAAGCTTTGAAAAGATGCCCATCAGCCGTAACTCCTGTAAAAGACAACCATCTCAATTTTACATTTTTCAGTTTTGCGAGGTTCAGTCGTAAAAGGTGTAATTTGTTTGTTTTCAGTTCATACATACACATACATCCCTCCATTTTGTAATAATTATTGACACAAAGTAGCTTTTTCTGCTCCAAAATGCTTTAAACACAGTTAGCTACTGTGCTCAAAAACAGCCCAATAACTTTTTTCAGATGATGTTATAAATCTCTGAAAAGCCTTTTTTTTTTTTTCTTTTTTTGCAAAAGTACTCAACCATCAATGTAAAGGGACATATAGAAGAACCGGCATATTTGTATCATATTTGATACATACTTTCATGATACCTCTATCAAATCAATATGATCAACAAATTACAAAAAAAAAAAAAAAAAAAAAAAAAACACCTGAATACAGTCCGGTAAATGATAAAAATGTCCTCTTTTGGTTTATCAGTTTCCAAAAACATCTCATGTATCAAACGAGCTAAATATATATATTTGTTAAATTTGAAGGACATTTTGATTTTTTCAATTTTCTGGCCATAATTTGTGGTTTCAGGCAGTACTTAAAGGGCTAAGATTTAAAATCTTATTAGAAAATGCTGGAAATGCTCAGGTCCATTGCAGTATGAAGTGTCTCTGAATGACCATCTCAGATTTTCTTTTCAAATCTTAACTGGCGTAAGGCTGAACCAGGAGTAAAAGTCAGGTCATATGTTAAAGTTTTGTTTTATTCATTATTCAGCAAAAAACATAAACTGCAAAAGGAGATACAATCAATATTGAGCATTTAAAAACCTCAAAGCTGTTCTAAAATGAAAAGCTGAGGCTTGCTTGCAGCATGTGTACAAAAGACACCAGAGCCCACAGAGATATGACTGTTCAACAAAGTGACACATAAAAACAACAAAGATTAAGTTATCTAAATAGTCATGAAAGCCATGCAGATGGGGGGATATGTTACATTCAGTAAGCTGGAAGCATTGAGTTGTAATGAGGCACATTTTATACATTGCTTCACACACTTATTAATGTCTGCTTAGAAACAACACTTGTTATGGTGTGCTCGTGTTACTGATGGTATTGCTGGCATAGGAAGATTACGAGCAGAGAAAACCATACCAAGCCAAATGAGATTATTAGACCTTGTTAGGTTGGAAGCTAGACCCCTTTTTGGTAAGATTCACTGCAGCAAAGCTTCAGTTTACTCCAATCAAAAGATAAATATCTTTAGATGGAACAAAAAAAAAAAAAACATTTGTTGAGCAATCAAGTCCAGGCATGGTTAATACAATACAGTATCAATGAAAATTATCATTGTTGTTGTACTTTCAGTTGACCAAGGAAAACCTGTATGTCTAAATGTGCTATTGACTCTAGATGTGCTCCATGTCTACTGTGAATATGGACAGAAATACCCAGCCTTGTTGAATCAAAAGTTAAACTTTTAGCAGTTGTCACACATGTTCGCTAGCTTCAGAACAGGTGATAAAGAAAATTGACATTTATTAGCCAACTTCTTCAAGCATTGGCTTAAAGCGTCTCTATCAAAAAGATGGGGGAAAAAACAGTTTCATAAGGTTTAACTTTTTCCAATGCAGAGATACAGATACTGACTTTGGACAAAAATTTACCCCCTTGCTTTTACCATTTCTAGTTTTCTCTGTGTATGTCATTTGGTGTGGATAATGGATTGCAGTAAATACAAAAGACGATACGGTCTGAAAGACTTGTTACCAGCCATCTATGTTTTCATGGAGCCAAACTAAGTAACTGATAATGCTTTTTTATGCATCCACCTATGCAACTTTTGCACCCCTGACATTCGAGATAACTAAACAGTCTAAAGCATAATCACAGCAGAGTATGGCCTGTCAAACTGTGAAGCCACAGATGATAGAGGCCTTGCCCTTCCTCATATGTTTGTATAGAGCAAACAGATTTGACTTAAGCTATTTCTGGCACTAGGTTGTTGCCATCTTTATTTCTACCATCAGTTTCGAAATGTGAAGTGAATGTCGAATGTCTTTATATGTGTAAAATCTCAGCCAACAGCCTGTACGATCTGATACACACTTTGAGCTGACGCTAACCTGATCTGGATAACTTGAAGAGGAGACATGAGATACTAGAGAAAATAACCTTCTGATTGTAGACTACCATCTAACAAGCTGGTACATAGAAAACCACTTAAACATCCATGTTTTAGTAAATAACCATTCTGTAAGTTACTATGGTTATTGGGCAGCATTTAGGGGTTCTGAGTACAAATAGTTTCCTATAAATGTTGTAAAGGATCCTCATTTTCCCAAAATATAGGCTATTGTTTGCAAAAGGGCTTTCTAAGACTAACATTTAACTGAGCAATCAAATCTCAGGCTTTCCTATTAAATAGAAGGTAGTGCATTTTAATCAAAAGTACAGCAGAGGATGACCTGGTCTGGTGCGCCTGGCAGACAGGATATGAAACTATTTGTGATCAAACTAGAGCAAAATGTTTAGAATAAGCATAAATTATTACAACAGAGCATTCCACATTAAAACAAAATATAACTCACTCCAAATTAACATAGTATTATGCTGTAGCTTCAACGAGAACACAAGAATATTTTAGACACAAGAATATCGTTAACACAATCTTGAGAAATATACTGTAGAATTAAATATCAACAGTTTTGTACAAGTTTACAGGCAGGTAGCAGTGACAGAGCTCATTAAGTCGCTGTGTGTGAAAAGAGCAAGAAATAAAATCCCCAGGGCGTCACCGTGTAGCAGAAATTAATGGGTATTGTTGTCTTATAAATACATTCGGAGGAGTTTGGAAAAAAACATTTTGTAGGTCACTTTCATCAGCCTGTGAACAGAACCACTGGAAGACTTTCTGTGGTTTTGAAAGGTTGAAAAACTTCTGATTGAATGACACATTGAAGGATCTCTTGGAGGCAAGGAGTCAAAAATGTACCCAGAGTATTTTTACTGTTCTCCAGGACAAAGCTGACCATTTCCCCCTAAACTCATGTTGTAATGCAGGCTTTAACCTGTCAAATTACTATTTTAATACTTCCCTACTGTTTAACAATTAAAAAGAAAACCCACAGTGAAACGTGGAGAGACTCTGTGTTTTATTTAATAACTCATTAGCCACAGCTAGACGACAGCTTACGATGGTGTTAGCCGCTTTTTAGATATTGGCTGGTGGCCTGAAGTGGTCAAGCTAGTAAGTTGGTAGTGCTACAAAATAAAATCTGATCTGATCTGATATAATATCAGCTAGGAGGCTAGGCTGAATGCACTTGCTGTTTTCTGGCTGTAGCTCATGTGTTTTCAAATACGTGTTATTTCTTGAAATATGGCTTTTTATCTCGAAGGATTTTTAGCATTTATTGACTTCATTAGCTGATGAATCATAAATGGTAAAATTGTAACTCTCATCAGATTATTTCAGCTACTTTACACACAGGAAACATCTTTACTTACAACCCTGAATTTGACATCATGTCCACCATGTGAGTGGAGTGAATGGACTGGATAAATCTGGTTCAGTGATTAATTGTACCCTCTTCACTTTTTTTGTATGTTGGTCTGTTTGTGTCACAGATTTGGTTGCGAACATGTCGAGTTTGACCCATCTTTAACTTGAGAAATCCAAGCAACTACAGACCACACAGCTATCAATATGCAGATTATCTCAAAACAGTTTCATGTGAAACAGATCCTTGGTACTTGCAATACTAAGTGAGACTATTTGTATGTCACCAAACTGCTCTCTGACCTCTTATTTCCTTACCTGACAAAGCTGGAGGATTGCTTGTTTAAGTGCGGTTTTGGGTCACAGCATGAGTAACAAAAAGGTGACTGCTGCTAACACTGAGGTCTACTGTTTAAGCAGCACACTGGTATTTAACCGCTGACACCGCTCTTAGGATTGGTGCTAACTATGTAGATTCTGAATCATGAATTAGGCGTCTGTGGTGGTGGTTGAGTCCTGTGCTCAGGGAGTCTGGGCACCTTTCGGTTAATGTTGGACTGTTTGCTGTCCTCCCTCCATCCTCCATCTTTCCCTTTTCTCCCATCTGCTTTCTCCTTATTCTGCCTACACAGTTTGAGAGCCCGGGATATGAACACATCCAGGTCAAACAGACGATCTTTTTGCTTAACAGGAAGAGGCTCCAAGCAGTCACTGTCTGTCGGCTGAGTAATAGAGGAAGTCGAGGATAGGGGTTGAGATTCTGAGGGAGGATTAAGTGGTGAGATGGGGGGAGATGCTGTTTGGGGTGACTGAGGAGGAAGGGGAGAAGGAGAAGTGGGAGATGATGGAAGAAGAGAGGGAAAGGAGGAGGACATGACTGGTGGAAGAGGGCTGAGAGCTTCTGGATCATATTCAGATGACGGCTGCCGCAGGACTTCAGCGTAGTGAAAAACAGGAGTTGGAAGGTCAGTTGGGGAGAGAGGAAGAGGAGGAGATGAGGCGTAGCAGGAGGGTGAGTTGTGCTCCAAAGATGGACTAGGGCTGGGAGAGTGCAGACGATTTTGGGTGCTCTCAACCCAGCGAGAAATCTCCTGAAACAAATCCCCCGTCTCTTCCTCTTCTTCCTGTTCTGCTTCCTCTCCGTTCATCTCTCCAAGGTCCTCCACGCTTCCACCGATGGGCCCGACAGGCACAGGCAGGCTGTTAGTGTTACGCTTCCAATGGGAAAGATCCAAAATCAGCTTAGGCTCTGAATAGTGTTGAGGCTTGCCTTCCCTCCAGGCAATTTTATCCAGATAGGAAGGAGAGCCCACTTTGTAGTCACAAGAGCGGCCACAGTCCAGATCCCCGAAGCCCAAACCACAGGCCCGATCCAGGGAGGAGTGAGAGTTTTCCAGGAAGCGTTCGGCTGAGCTGCTGTGGGAATATTTACGTGGATCAACCTGTTTAGGATTTGGAGGAATCATTGGGGGTAGGGAAGGTGATAAATAAGGAGGAAAGGAAAATAAAACTTTAATTTCAGTTGTTTTATGAGGATAACTGCATTTACTCATCCTATTCCAGACCTCAGTATCCTGAACTGTAAAATGCTATCACATAAAGTTCAAGAAGGTTTGACTGGTTCCTGCAGCTGTGAGTAAGCACACTGACTTTACAGCATGCATAAACAGTCTAGGTGATGCAATTAATATGAAATTTTTACAACAACGGTCTCATGAGCACAATTAGAGAAAAACAATGATGCTAAGAGAGTGTTGCTAACAGAGGGTATAAAAAATAGCCACTTTAAACACAGGACAACAAAGTTCACAGGAAATCATGTTATATTTCAAAAATACCATCACTTAGAGTAGCTAAGACACCAAAAATCTCATATATGAGCTGATTTACTGTCTTAGCACCTTTATTTCAATTAGCTTCACCAGCTTACTCAAAATAAGATCATAGTTGTACCACTGCTACAGGGGGGAAATGACAAAACAAATCCAACCTGGGCCTCCTCTAACAGTGAGCTGGAACTGGCTCGGGGGTCTCTCTGCACCTCCTCCTCCTCTGTTGTGTCTCCCAGGTCGGAGGTAACATGGTCTGGAGGTATGCAGCGACACCTCCCGCTTGACTGCTGCCAGGACACGTCTGTTGATAAACTGTTCTCATACCTGCGGGAAAGAGGTGTTTTTATTAGGCCTGCAATGATGGTGCTGCACATTTTTTTTTCATGTTTGTCAGAGGAATCTTAGTTTTTAGTTCTCAGACCTCTGTTTCACCAAATATTTGCTCTCAGACTAACCATTTTTTAAACTAAAAAACATTGATAAATGGTCTCAGCTTCCTCATCAGTCCTAAATCTGCCTACCTCTCCCAATGGATGCTGGAGGCCTGACTGTTACTGTTACTAAGGCTCTGCTCAGTGATGAGATTGTCCTCCAGTTCATCCTCAATGCGGAAAGGGTGAGATGAGGTGGGCTCGTCTTCTGGACAGGAGTACTGCTGTAGGAAGGGATGGGACAATGCCGCTTCAGCTGTCAGTCGGTCCATGGGGTTAAAGGTCAAGATGCGCCCAAGAAAGTCCACAGCTGAGGAGAAAAGTTACAGATGTTTTATCCATGAGATGTGTTTGTCTGGAAAGTATTTGATATCTCTACCTTTGGGCTGAATTATAAGAGCTATACATTCACCATCTTTTCTCTTTAAAGCAGTTAAAAATAGGACAGTCCAAATTTAGGAATAGAAGTCCAAATTTAAAGTAAAACTACACACTTGGTAATTCTTCAGGCACTCACAGATAAGTCCCAACAGAGCGCATTAGTGACCAAAAACATCCTAGCCCACACTTCTTAATAGCTTTTAGTGGCTGAATGTGACACAGTGCATGTAAGTCCTTTGAGGAGCCTGGAGAAAGCTCTTTGCAAGTATCATCCACTTACCATTTACTAAAAGACCAGTGGTCGAGGAATTTAGGCTTTTTCTTTTTTGTTGTTTACCACTGACCAGAGCAATGCTGGTCAGCAAGTGGTTCAGTTCTAACAACAGCTGACGTATTTATGGACCAAGACATTTTAAGTAAGATATTTTACCGTTTTACCCCAAATTATGGCTTGTCTCCCCCTGGATTTTCACTTTGTGGGGTTTTTGCAGTTGCAATGGTGAATAAATCTTATTTGTCCACGTTTCATACCGCACAGTTTTCCTTCCCTGTCCTCACCTTGAGCATCCACTTCAGGCAGTAGCTCAGAAAACGGTTTCTTGACCCTCCATCCATGGCTTACATATGAAGGCATCACCTAAGAAAGGTTAACAATAGGATTATATCATCTAACTTCCTGAATTCCTGCTATAAATGATACTGCGGTTGAAAGAATCAGACAGGTCCCTCAGCAGAAGGACTTGTATACATTTAACCTTGTCTGCATTCACACTTCTCACCCCTGAAGCAGCAAACAGAACATGACAACGACAGCCTTTTCCATATTTAAACAGACATATGAGGAGCCGCAGCCACTGAAGCGTCACCTGTAACAGGTCTTGTCTGTCCTCGTCTCTCAGCACAGGCACCGTGTTCAGAATCAGCTGCATCTGCTCCAGCTCATGGGCCCCTGGGAGAGCGAATCAACCAATCAGAGACAAGCAAGGAATAAGCAGAGGGTGGTTACATACGCAGAAGAAAAGGTGACCAATTAGAGTCAAACAGAAATACCTAGGAGGTTTGACTTGTCAAGTGAGAGAAATGGTACTGTTAAGCGGGTTCGGACAAGATGGATATCATTTTACAATCTTGAAGGTTTTCTATTAAAAATGTGCAACAAAATTACCACTGTGCAATGACAGTAACGTGATGTGTTTATAAATTACTTTCAGATTTTTTGCATCTTCATTTTATCAGTGAATATTGACTGATTGAGTAAGCACGCATTGATTAAAAATAGTATATCTAGTAGGCGTGTTGGGCACCCCCTCTTGCAGCCTGTTCTAATATCTTTATCTTGTATTGACATGCTTTTCTTACATGTAGCACCCGTGCATAAAACATCTAGGTTGGTTTGTTGTGTAAGGTTTGGGTGAACACTACCTGAGAAGAATGAGACGCTGTCAAGGTTGACTCAAACAAAGTCCTCAACTTGTGTTATATCATTGACAACTGAAGACAGCAAATACTTCAGATTCCCTGCTTTTGGTGCAACTAGACCAGCAACATGCTTGAACAGACTGAAGCAGTGCAGCATTTTTTACACTACTGCACCAACGCTTATGCTACTCACTACCAGCAGAGGGTGCTGGATCATCATATTTATCTAAGGAACAGGCAATCCAGTGTGTTTAGATTAGAGTAACTTGCTTGCACTGTGGTAAACAAAACAATATTGCACCATGCAAATTTGGGGGGGCTGAGGGAAAAACACGACAAGCATCTTTTAAAGCCAACGTGTGAAAGTCTGGCAAAGACGAACAACAGGGAACAGATGACGCCAGTTTACAACATCATGTCTCCTGTGGTGTAAAGGGCTGGTGGAGGTCAAACAAGGCTTGTCAGAGGGAGCTACATCAGCTACAGACAGCAAGATTTTCTCTATCATCATTGTTATTCTGGTCAGGCAAAGAAGTAGCCTGCAGGAGGAGAATAAAGGATCTTTGGAGGAGGACACTATTAAAAGAAAGATTCTCCTTAGCTCACAGTTGATGTCACCTTGTAATGGAGACTTGAAGAACCTGTTTTGCATTAATGCCAGACAGAACTTACATACGAAAACAAATCACACAGATTATGTGATTTAATTCCGCTGATTGACCTAACTGTACTACTGTTTTTATGCAGCTACTCAAAGAGGCTTGTTTGCATTGCTCTATCTTGTCAGTCAGATCCACAGCAAGACACTAGATACACCACATTTCATTTTGAATGATTTTGAATATAAAATATCAGGTACAGGAGCCAAATCAAATTCATGGGAATAGTAGAAATGAATGGGAAATTCAGAGAAAACACATTTCCATGATAGATATCATAGTACTTCCAGTAACAAGATATTTCTGCTGAATGCAAATGATCTGATCAGTCCAATATTTCATCAAATCACTGAAAGGACAGAATGACAGTGCCTTGGCAAAGACGGTTAG
Source organism: Xyrichtys novacula (assembly GCA_962446985.1). Taxonomy (NCBI): domain Eukaryota; kingdom Metazoa; phylum Chordata; class Actinopteri; order Labriformes; family Labridae; genus Xyrichtys; species Xyrichtys novacula. The sequence goes on along the minus strand of OY660875.1, from coordinate 18,108,956 downwards.
AGGTATACCTGCAAATAGCATGCGTCCTGTTAGCATCTCAGCCAGTATGCAGCCAGCAGCCCACATGTCTATGGCCTTAGTGTAGTTGTTGGGGGACAGGAGCAGACGGGGTGAACAGTACCATTTAGTTACCAGACCCTCTGAAAGATAGCCCTGTAAGAGCAAGTGAGTAAAGTCAGAAAAGAAGGAAGAGGTGAAGTCGAAGACTGAGCACCAGAACAATAAACTTACATTAGACAAAATCATGCAAAAGAGAGGATTGTTATCAGTTGTTACTTTTAAGAGAGTGCTTGTGTACAAGCTTATACATGTTCATAAAAATGAGGTGTTCATTTTGCAGACACGTGTGACAATCTAGGTTGCACTTTGTTGTTGTTTTTGACTGGCATTTTGATTTACCACCTAATGACTTCAGTATTTGCACAAAAGAGGAAAGTAGCTGCTGGTAACTGTGCAGTAAAAATACTCCCCATAAAACTCAAACTCTGAAATTGAGTTTCTCTGAGTCTTTGATGCACTGCTGTAAAACAACACACATCCCTTTGTTAACACTGCTTCGACAAGATTCTGCGCATTTCTTCTGTGAACGTGCACCTTGAGAATAACACCGTGCATGGAAATAAGCCACAGTCGAGACTATCTCTACACAAACCAGACGCATTTATAACGAGTTTTTTTTTTTATCTGCTGCTATCATTATTGCAAATAACAAGTTTTAAATGCCACTCTCACTCTCTGCACCCACTTCACTCTCTCTCCGCTTTGGTTTGTCACGTACCTATCTTTCTCCAGCCAGGTATCGCTCCTCTCTGCTGATGCTCTTGAACTTTTTGACAGTCATCATGTTAGATGACTCTAGACTGTTGCAGTGAACTGCTGCCCGACTTCAGTAAATTGCCTCACAGGGAGAGATTTAGAATTCATTGTTTTCTTAATAGCTTATAGAATTTATGGCTGATAAATGTCTCCTTTTCCTTTATATCCTTCCCTTCTTGCAGCACTGCTCCCTACAGACTAATTTCATGCAGACAGCATAGGCCTCACAGTGATGCATACTCCAATGGGAGTCGGGAAAAGCTCTATGATCTTTTTCACACCACTGAAATTGCATCTCACCACCTGTAACACCAGCGTGTTCACACAGAAGGAAGATAGTCCCTCTTTTGAATTAAGTCTGCTCCAGAACGGTTTGAGTTTTCATGACAGCTGAAAAGTATCCTTCCTTTTTCATATTTTGAGATGGTAGAATATTTTTATAGTGAATTCTGTAGGCTCAGGACATGACTCAGAGACTTTATTCAATGTGGGCCCACCACAGCAAAGTTCCCTCTTGTACATTCCTTCCAGTTCTGTGCTCTTACATGGAGTTCAGCTGCGATGAAGCAATTATGAAATTGCCAAATAGCAGGTTTCTTACTTTACACTGCATGCTTCTGCCTGACTGCCCTCACTGCACCTTATAAACTGCCCTCTCGTCGGTTTCCATGTTCTCCCAGTTCTCCTCTGTGTGCCAGCAGATGACAGAGCAGAAACTGATGCTAAGTACCAATTGGTAGTCTGATGTAACTCACCTCATCTCATACCTGGCGGCCTCTATACTTCCCTAATTCAATGTTGAATCGAGCAGAAAAGGAAACACTTATAGGTCCAAACTCTATATACTTTTTCAACCCTTCTTTGCTGCCCTGCCTTCTCATTCTGCTTCCCCCTCTTATTCCTCCGCCTTTTTCCTCCTTTCATTGCCTCTGACTTGTCTTCATGAATTCCCTAAATTCCCCTCACCTCTGTGTTTTTCTCTATAAACATCAGCAGCTAAAGCGGTTTCCTCTGCCTCTCCTCTTTTTGTCACACTTCACCCCATCTGTCTCTCTCCGCCATCCCGCTCGCTTCGCCTCCTTTCCCACCTGTTTCATCCCTCTCTCTCTTCTTTCCAGTCATATTTCCACCTGTCCATTCCTTCTTTCTCATCTTTCTTTTCCACTCCTCATTCCTTTTCCTTCTCTTTTTTTCATCCAGGTCATGAATAATTTCTGATTCGATGACATTCAGCTACAGACACTCAAAGAAGTCCATGTTCCTTGAGGTAAACATCACAAGTATTGTTTTTCATGTTCTCTCTCTGCCTTCTCTCTACTCTCCAGTAAATATTTGTGGGTGCAGTCAGAGGAGCACATTTGGACAGCTACACAAACAGCTATATACGGATGCAAAGCCCAGTCAAAGTGTGTTGAAAAACACAGTGGACCTTGTAAAATACATTGGGAGAAAAGGTAGAAAGGATTTCTATGAAGAACTGAGAGGAAAAAAACAATAAAAATGCAGACGTGCAAATCTTACTGCAAAAAATGAGACAACATAATACCTGATTAAACTGACAATAATGCAAGACCCCTATTTAGAAGTAATAAACATTAAACGAGAGATAAAATCAGGGCCACCAGCCTTGTTTTACATCCAGTATAACAGTTAAGATAATTTCTGAATTTCCATCAAGACAGAGTTCAATACAGCCCACATCCTTTACCACAGAAAGCAGGAAAAAAAGCAGCTCTGCATTATTAAATAAGAGAGATGATGCTAGCACATTCACTGCAGGCATCTGCTTTGGTGTCAACACTGCAAACAGCTCAGCATTGTTTTACAGACACACATCATCTTCTCTCTCTCACACAAACACAGACACACCAACCTGGTAACACAGTTTTATGTTAATGAACAAAGATGAACTGATGTTCTGCAGTCTTACACACACACATCAGCTGGCAGACAGACGACCAACTATCAGCAGTCAGTTGAAAGTGTAGGAGTGTAATGTGCAGCCAGCACTCTTATTGGTTATTAATGCAGCCCCTGTTATCAAAGCAGAGGAAGCTCTGTGAAACTGATACTGCAGCACCAGAGGAGGGAAAATACAATATGTAGAAGCTGAATGCAGACCTTGGCATTAATTATACCATAAATCATCAATGTGATCACATAACCATTATACCTTCAGTGCAGAATTCAACAGAGGAGTGAAGGAATTTCCATCTCTCTATCAACATGTATGTATGTATGTATGTATGTATGTATCCATTATATATGTATGTATGTGTGTGTATGTGTGTATGAATGTATGTATGCATATGTGTATGTATGTATGCATGTATATGTGTATGTGTGTGTATGAATATATGTGTGTGTATGCATGTATGTGTGTACGTGTGTATGTATGTGTGTGTATGTGCGTGTGTGTGTATGTACGATGTATGAATGTATGTATGTATGTATGTATGTCTGTGTGTACTGTATATATGTATGTGTGTATGTATTTATGCATGAACAAATGTCTGTATGTATGTATGCATTAATGTAGCTCTGTCTGTCTGTATGCGTATATACTGTATGTGTGTATGTATGGATTGATGTCTGTATGTGTCTTGGTATCTTTATGTGTGTGGGGGTTTTACACGCTTGCATGCATCCTGTCATCGCCTCTGTCTGTCTGTCCCTTCATCTATCCCTTTATCTGAGCCTTTTCTCTTAGTGCAGTAGCTGATGCATGAACATCGTGTTCTTTGACAGACAGTGCACTTTTGTAGATACAAAGTGTGAGAGCACAAAAATACACACAGGTGTGTGTGTGTGTGTGTGTGTGTGAGTGTGTGTGTGTGTGTGTGCGTGTGCGTGTGTGTGTGGGGGGGTAGTTAGAAAGAAGTCAACCTTGTTTCTGCCATCCTGCATAACCAAAACTTCCTTTATTCTCCTTTCTCTCTTTGTTTTCTTATAATCTTCCCTTCCTCCCTGCTCTCATAGCTATTTCTTGTTGCATTCTAACTTACTTTCCTTCTTTTATGCTTTCCTCTGCCTTTGTTTTCCCCCTCCTCTTCTTACACCCCCCTTCCTGGCTTCTCATCTGTTTTCTGTCTCTACAATGGCATCCCCTCCAAATGCCCCTCCTGTGTCTGAACCCAGCTGATCCCCGATCCTGTGTTCTGAACTGACAAAGATCGCCTTTCACCAGAGCTCCTCTCCACATGTATGAATCCACAAGCAGACACAAACACTCACACATGCACACACACAGACACACACATCCTGCCCTGCTAGTGTTACAGTAATGCTGTGGGATCTTCATGCATAATAGAAAAGCAAAACTCAGCAGTGAGTTGTTACAATCATCTCTTAGAAACCTTCATATACAAAAGACGGGCAAGTCACAAGTTTGATTAGCACAGAACTTGAGACCAGGATTTGGTGAGAAGATTTTACAGCCTCATGGTTAAGATAAGGTGGGCAAAACTACACAGAAAGATGACATGAAGCCACAATACCACCTCAAACTAAATTATTTTATCAACATGGCAGAATAGAGACACAGGATTGAGGATATTTTGACCAATGAATTCTAACGCTGATAAAAAAATGACTTAATTATTTTCAGCTCCTAATCTGTTGTTGTTGGCTTTAGAGCTGCTGAGGAGAACTTTTGGTGCCCCCTGTGGACAGAGAGATATCCCTTGCCTATTTGCTGATTTTGTCTCATACATACAGTGATTTTTCTTGAAGAGTAAAATCTCAGTTAGATTTGTTTGTACGGTCAAACACCACACTATTTGTGAATCGCTGCTATGGAAAATGTCAATTAGGGCTGTATCTGGAGCATGCTCTAACTCCCTCAACTGGAATCAACTGGTTACGAGCATGAACGTTCACAGTATGGAAGTGATGTCGAGATGTTCTTCTTTACTTTTTTAGACAACGAGAGGAACCATCATTAGTTGAAATCTGTTTGATTGGCTGCTAAAACCCCCTACAGGATTTTTGATGCCAAACTTCTTCATTTCTTGATATAGAAATTGTGTTGCTATGAGATTATTCTTGGTAAAATACAAATTGAATGACAGAAAAATAATCAATCATTTATAATAGGAGATGGCTGTCAGAAAAACAATGATGGTTTGGCTATACTTTAGTAACAACAGGAGTTTTAAAACTCTCAAACCTACCAAGGCTCATTGAGATTCTGTCTGTGTTGTTGGTAAGCGAGTGTACATTATATCGTCAAGAAATAATAAAGCTAGCGATTTTCAAACCTACTGCTTTATTGTGGGAGTCTACTTTAGCTTACTATCCAGCAGAGTATCCATTACTGTGAAAGGACAAGGGTTGGTGCTCTGCTTTGTGTGAACCACCCAGGGTCAGAGCTCCGGGAGTTGCTGATAACAGCTCTGCCCCAAAGGGAGGGAGAAGAGATAATGTTTAATATTACAGTACCCTCCCTAGATTCATCCATCATCAGCAGATCAGCCCACGCCAAGTCAAAGCGATGAGCAGAGAGAAAAATCCTCCTCTACTCTGCTGACTTGAATATTTATGGTTTGATTAATCTCTGTAGAGCAAGAATCAAAGAAGACTAAATCAGAGCAGCCAATACTTTGTGGGCAGAGATCTGGACTTTTAGGTTGGCTTGTCCCTTGGAGATTATGGATTATAAAATTAATGTAGAACTTGTAAGCACGGGGATATGAGCATACAGAATAATGATCACAGGATCTTATTGGTATCTGGTACATTTGGCATGTTTGCAACTTTCACATGCCCTAAAAATGTTGGAAAGTAACTAGATTAAAGATATGTTTTGCTGAGGTACACTTTCTGTACTTTTTTTAGAGATAACATACTGATCTGCAGTTCAGGTACAGTGTGTTATTTTAGTGGGTAGAATGAAAACCTTTAAAAGTCTGCCATGGTGACAGAAAGCACTGTAGTTTTTCCTTTTGTGTCGCTTACTTACCTTGTGAGAATAATGAGGGTCAACGATCCTGGCCAGCCCAAAATCTCCGATCTTTAGCAGCAGTTGGTCCGTGTTGATAAATATGTTGGCGGGCTTCAGGTCTCTGTGCAGGACGTTGGCTGAGTGGATGAACTTCAGTCCCCGTAGCAGCTGGTAGAAAAGCAGAGTGGCGTGACCTGTTCAAAGTCAAATGCCAGAAATGAAGATACACCCTGCAGGTTCAGATCTCACTCCTGTAACCACTGTAAAAAATTCTCATTAATTACTTGGCTCGGATAAAATCTGCTTTTTTGTATTTAACCCTTTAATGCCTGAAACCACAGATTATGGCCAGAAAATTCTAATTTTTTTGGAGCTGAAATGTTTATTTCACTTACTACTGAAAACCCCCAAAATCAAAATGTCCTTAAAATGTAACAAATATATTTATTTATCTCGTTTGATACATTTTTTTGGAAACTGATAAACCACATGAGGACATTTTTATCATTTATCAGACTGTATTCAGGTTTTTTTTTAGTAATGTGTTGATCATATTGATTTGATAGCAGTATCATGAAAGTATGTATCAAATATGATGCAAAAGGCATTAAAGGGGTAAGTGTTAGAATTAAGAGTACAGTTAGCTCTGAAAGGTTCACTTTATTCACACTGTGCTTGGCAAAAGTCATTATATGAACAGATAAAACTCTTCACTCTTGGCATTTGACTTGTGGATATAGGGGAAACTCAAAATGAACAAAAATAAATATATATTTTCTATCTTTTTCTTTTAACTAAAACTATAATAACAGCCATAAATAATGTTTCATTAATTATGTTTCGTTTGCCACCGATCCTTACGGAGCGTGTTTATGAAGAGTAAACAATCCGAGACATTAATGAAAGAAAGTAATGCGATTTTGCAAAGTGGGAGTTGTAGATGTGGGTGATGTTTCAGTAAAAGATTGCAACTAAATCTGGTAAATCACAGTGTAAACACAGCCAGCAGAGAAGCAATAAAACATTAGTCAGAGAAAAACGTGAGCTAAACACTAGAAACATAAATTATCTTTGAGCTCTATTTATATCTTGGACGCTTGTTTCTTGTACCTGTTAGTAGCGGTCCCTGTTCCAGCAGCCGCGCCAGGTCAGTCTCCATGCACTCCTGGACGATGTAGAGGGCGCTCAGCTGGGTTGGGTCTGTGGGCAGGGGTTGTCCGTATGGTGCCAAAACCTCATGTACCCTCACCACATTCTCGTGGTGCAGCCGCCGGGTGATTTTCACCTCCCGCAGGGCGTGTTTCACTGTCACAGCATCACGCATCACTAGCTTTTTAATTGCCACCCGCTGCCCGGTGCGCTGGTCCAAGGCCGAGAGCACCAGGCCTGTGACCCCCATGCCGAGAGGTCGGAGGTCAACAAAGTGGCCCCCCAGGTCGAAGCCATGGGGGAAGAAGGGAGAGTTGTGTCTGGCCATGAGAGCTCTCTCTGGAGGTGTTCGATGATAAATCGCTCAAGCTTGTTGGATCCCCACGCTCTCTAGATTACAGTGCTGTCTTATTGTGAACAGGTTGTTACATTATGCTGGTGAGTGCAGAACCTCGACAACAGACTTGTTTTCTCTCGGAGTTAGCTGGTGCTTGAAGATTTCTCTTGTCATGTAGACCTAAATCCAATAGAACAACGAGTATAAGTTGGTGGCAGTCATAGAGGCCTGAAAAAAAAGTCCCCTAAAGATTATTTTATGCAGGATTTGGGCCCAGAATTTCACACTGTGCTCAGTACTGCAGGCAGGCAAGAGAAGGAGTCATTTCCTTAAGGCATGAGAAGTTACTTTCTGCATCATCTTCTCCTCCTCTTCTGTTGCTGTGTGGGCAGAGCCTGATCGAATCATCTTTTTTACTGCACCAGCAGCAGTTAATGTGCTCCTGAACACAACTTTTAACGCATCCAATGTGTTTAAAAATAGCACATTTTTTCTTCAAACTCTTCCTCTTGACACTTCATGAAAATCTCTCTCTCTCTCTCTGATCCATTGATGTTATTTGAGGCTGGAGTCAGCTGCAGCTGGGGTGCTTCTCTAATCTCTCACTGTATAGTAAGAATATCTCCGAGTCTTATTAATACTACCCAGGGCAGGGGTATCCATAGAAACAGCCCTCTGTGTGGCTGATCCTGCTCTTACATGTGTAGATGCATCATGGGACAGCAGCAGCAGGCAGGAGGGTGCTGGGCTCTGTGCTCCTCTCTCTCACTCTCTGCACACTCAGCTGTGTTTGTCATAAGTCTGTAATCCTCGTCGACCAGTCAAAGCCTTCGATAGCAAGCCAGGAGAGGAGGAGAGGAGGAGGAGGAGGAAGAGGAGGAGAAGGAGGGGTTATGTGAGTTTAAATTCAATGAGACTCTTTTGGCTCCTCCTCTTCTTCCATGATACCAGAGAGAGAGTCTCAATCAGTCAGTCAGATGAGTTCATTCAGAGTGAGATCCACAGTTGGGCAGCGGACAAATCCTGAAACTGTGCTCTTCTGTGTGTGTGTGCGTGTGTGTTTAATCCTTCAGTTAATCTGCTTCCTGTTGCCGTCTCATGAATGTAGGGATTTCAGCATCAGGCCATGCTCACTGTGGAAAAAGATACTGCTATTAGCAACACATCTGCCACCACTGCTGCTGATACTGGGGAAGAAAAGAGCGAATGGGAACCGCACGCAAGATAGCAACAGAGCCAGTGAGTTAACAGGGGCTCTGTCACAAGAGCACTGGCATTATGTAACACTGAGTGGCATTGTAACCTGATCTACACAACTGACCTAACATGCTTTCAGAGGAAATCATGTCATTCAATGCTTTAGTGTGAGGTGAAGACAATCTGAGCAGTTTTTTCAGTCATAGTGCACCTTTCTCTTTTGATTTTTTTTAATCGCATCAACCTGTGTAGCTTCACTTGCCTGATTCAAATTAAAACTAAGAAATCTACCTGTTGTTTCTGCGCCCTTTTGTCCTCTGTAAGGTCATACAGTGATAGAAAACAAAAGCGTTGACTTTCTGCCGCCCCTGCATCCCACGGCTGTAAAAATCCAAGCAAACAATCCATCAATCCACAAAACAAATCTCTCTGCTGTCAAAGGCCTGAGGGCAAGCTTCTGCATTAACTCCTTCCCTGTCTTCTTCTTCTTCTTCTTCCTCCTGAAACTGACAACGTGCACTCGATAAGTTAACCCCCAACAGCCTTTAGAAAATACTTACAAGCACGCTTTATGGTGGTGTTTGCCTCAGTGAGGATTTGGAAGCTGTCAGACTGTAAAGTGAGAAGAGAAAGACTGGGAGCAATGACAGTATTGCTGGGTGGGAGGTGCAACACAGGGCCAACTTAATATATAATGCATAACCAGTGGAGATGGCTGCTCGGTGTGCATTTACTCTCCACACTTCTTCAGTTATGCAACCAGAATATAAAAATAAGAATATTTTTCTGTTTCTTCAGCAGAAAAGTGAAATCAACTATTGACATTATTTGAAGTCCCATTCTGGATTGATATCTCTTTCCAGTCTTGAGTATGGCAGCACTGTGCCATATTGAAGTAGGTTAAACCCAAATAGATAGAAACGAGCATGGCTGCCTACTTTGAGCAGCTTCTTCTGTCTTCTAAATGTTTCTTCACTCTTCCCCCCCTCAAAACTCCATTGACTCCCCAGCAGGCAGTTCTAGCTCAGCTGGGGAAACACTGCATCCTCTCTGCACACCAGCCTCATGCAGCTGCCTTTGTGTGTCTACCTCCACTCCAGTTACGCCCCTCTGACAGAACAAAACACTCAGATGGAAGTGCATCTCAGAAAACATACTCCCCGTATCCGAAAACGAGAAAGTGCAGCAGGTTTGTGCTTTTTTACCCCCTTCATAACTAGCTTCGCGTTATCTTATCTATGTCAGTATCTGTTCGGTGTGCATTACCAAGAGGAGGAGGAAAGAAAGATAACAACAGCAGCCGTCAGGATACTCACGCAGCCGCAGCAGAAGCCGTCCACAAACAAAGATCCGAGCAGATGATGTGAGAGATAAACCAGTCCCCTGAAGAAAAGAAAGTGAGACACGGTCGCATCTCTTCTTCTGTCTTCTCTTTCTTTCTCCAAAGTGAGTGTATGATCCAGTAGATCTAACCGGGAAGCAGCCAGTGTAGGTCAGCACCAGGGACGATCCTCCGCGGAGGTGAGAGAAGCCAGAGGCGGATACAGAGCCGGTTATTGTGGGAGACTCTCTGCTGTGATCCCGCTCCGTGTCACCTCACTGTCCACAGCAAAGATGTGTGTGAGAGAGAGAGAGAAAGAGAGGAGGAGGAGAAGGAGGGATCACCCTGGTCCAGATACAAGACCTGAGTGGCTTGACACACACGCAATTTCACACACACACTGCAGTATGGGTGATTAAGCGCCCATCTCTCTCTCTCTCTCTCTCTCTCTCTCTCTCTCTCTCTCTCTCTCTCTCTCTCTCTCTCTCTCTCTCTCTCTCTCAATAAAACTCAATTCAGTTCAATAAAATTAATGAAATTCAGTTCAATTGAAAGGGTTTCATTGGCATAGAAAACACACTTTTTCAATGCAAAAGCTAGTGAACAAAAAAGTTTTTTAAAAAGTACAAAATTGTAGACATTTTGGGGAAAAAGTGTGTACAGAGCTCTGCAGAATAGCAGCAATGTTACAGCCACTGAACATTTTTTGGACTAAAAGAGGTCTAATTGACGTCTCAATGTAGCCTAGATGACAGGTCTAAAATCAGGCTACCACAGGTCTAAAAATCAAAGTTCTTTATACGTCTAAATTTAGACCAAGTTTAGACTACATCTAAATCTGGGCTTTATCTATACTACACTGTATTGCTCAACGGCTATTATAATTATTTGGGTTAAGTACTTGGAGATCAGTTATGCAACTCACAGTTGCTTTTTTAAATAAATAGTAATTGGATAATTGGTTAAAGTGGAACATCTAAATTCTGTCTAAATATATACAGAATCTACATGGTTGAAATTAGGTCTAATTAGCCACGGTTACTTTCAGTTTAAAATTACACATAAAAAGGGACTCTGCTCTCAAAAATATAAGTATGTGTACAAAATAAAATAGGTAACATCAGGTAAAATAGAAAATTGAAGTATAGTGAGGTGTGTAAATACAGTTAAAGTTACAAATCTTCACAACTTTTTGTCTTTTTTAATGTTGAAATTAATAAGGCAAGTGAAAAACAAATGAAAATACACATTGAGGACAAAATTAATGTGAAAAAATGTTTGGAGAAAAGAGTCCATACATGCTGTCCATACAAAACCAATGTTAGTAAAATGCTGGTTGAACGTAAAGAACAGATTTACTGCCTCATTAGCAGCTTTCATGAAAAGACTATCGGTGACAAAATTGCCAAGGGTTCTTGACGATCGTTTGTCTTTCAGTTCCAATGATCACTGTAACAGAACAAGACATGCCAAGGAGGGTAAATTAACCTTACCCAAAGTAAAAAAAAACAAAATGAAAAGTAATGTATAGGGCCATGTTGACATGGAATGCTCTGCCAGGACATATCATCCAAGAAAACAACAAATACAGATTTAAAGATCTAGTTAAAGAACATTTACCAGTCAAACAGCTCCTTGTTTAGATTAAGCTTGGTTTGTCTGATCTACTTATAATATTGGAAGTCTGCTTATGTATTATTTATTGGGTACTGTTTTGGTAAATTAATTAACTCAATTCAGTTATGTGGAATGTCAGTTGATATTTAAACATCGGATTATTTCAGAACTACAGCTACACTGTGGAAATGTATAAGGTCCAGTCATATGTGTATGTTGTTTGTATTGTTTTACTTTTGTTTTTTTGTTTTTGTCTTGCAGGCTGTTTGTGAGTTGTTGTGGTTATCGACGTTGTCTTTGTGGCGTGATGTTTTTTTGTGACTGTGCACTGCAATGGAGAGCTAACTGTACATGTAGACTCCAGGAAGAATAGCAATGGCCTTAGCCAAAGCTAATGGAGATCTAAATAAACGAAACGAAATGTTGGATCTTTTTTGGGTGTTTGCGGTTGGAGGGGTGTATATGTCTCTGGTGTCCAGGTACAGTTGGCACCTCTGTTTCAACCTCCTTATGAGTGAAGTGGGTGCAGAGTCTGTCCTCTTAAGAAAGCCAGGTGTGCCCGGGTGTCTTCTCTCAGGATGGCCAAGCCATGCTCTCTGAGTCTGTACACTGATACAGATTTCCTCAGTTTTGGGTGGTCACAATCTAGTATTATGTGTCAGTGTAATATCTAATTAGGGCCAAATAACATCCCAGTTTGCTCTGATTTATGATTGTCCAATAGTTTTCTTTCTCCTTTTTTTTTATAGGGGAAATTATTCAGTTCAACTAGTTAAGGATCTGTAAATGAGTTGAGTGTGTTTGTGTGTTTCAGCACGTGTGCGATGGTGGTAGGTGCGTATTTTCCCACCTTGGTGTCATAACAGTCCTCTCCCATCCTGACATTAGGAGGTTATCTGAGTGCTTGAGGATGCCTGAAGAGGAAACTAGAGGGGGGCCTTTGCTCATGATAATGGAAGTCAAGGACCCCCTGATGTTAAATAATAGCTTGTCCCTGAACAAGACATCAGTCTACTCTAAGAAATAGAGTCATTGATAAGGTAAAATTCATATTTATGTGGTCAAATACGTTTATTCTTAAGAACATATCAAAGTAATACTGATGCTATACTTTATGACCTATTACTTTCTAAAGAAATGAAACCATCTCACCCCCTCTCAAATGAAGAAATTATAGATAAAAGCTGAATATGTGTGTTAAGTACTTTGTGTTACATCCCTTTATTTATCAAGAGCTTTTTATGAAAAGCGCTTTATAATCAAGTTTGATTTGATTTGTATGTGTAGCACCTGCTGTGCTAACCACAGTGCTAATCACACACAGTATACAAGAAAGCATGTGAATCTTTGGTCTAGCTGGCCGAGCTCATCACCTCAGGCTGATGGCTGTAATTCAAAATAAGTGTACAGAAACGCTTGAAATCAGTTGTTGATTGTCCCTTTTGCTGTTTAGGTCACAGAGGCGTCAATATCAATTTCTGTCGGTCAATTTCATTAAGTTTCGAAATCGGCTAAAAAAAACCCCCAAAAAACGCCCACAGGAGCTTTAAATGTCTCCAGTCTACCTCTGATCAAGTGAGTTCAGCCACCCTGTTAATTTTCCAACACCATCAGGTCAGTGATAAATTCAAACAAGATTTAAGACTATTTTGGAAAGAGTGGAAATGTAATGATTTAATAAATACTGTATGAATTTGATAGGCTCTCTTCTGTAATTTGAGGTGCTTCATTTCATTATGTAAGTTCTTACTTTCCCTAAAAATCCCTCTAAAACAGTGAACTCAATGCACCGTGTGGGCTGAGGATAAAGAGAGAGAACATAACAGCAGCAGTAACATGAGTTAGTCCAAACTTTGCAAAGTCTTGAGGCTGTTTTGTGGAAAAAGGCTGTGGCCTGTGGTTAGTGGAGGGTAGTAAGGTTAGGATACAGTCGAGGACCATAACTAAAACTAGAGAGGCACTCGGAGAGCGCAGACCTCCGCCAAGCAGCTCATGTCCCCCCTTATATCGTGATTCACACCAAAACTTTTACTGTTACGTGTCTTTTATTAACTTTTATTTGTGTTTAAACTGGTATGTTCACTGTTCATAATCTTCCTAAAACAAGAAATGCCCTGACCCGGATTCGAACCCAGGACCTTCTTGCTGTGAGGTTACAGTGTTAACCACTACACCACTGTGCCGCCCATCTTCACCACTGTGCCGCCCATTGGTTATCTTTCAGCATTGAAAATTCCAACGACACCCTTATATTTGTGTGTTCTGGATCACAGTATCCGGAATTTTGTCTGGATCAGGATCAACCTTTGACACCTCATAAAACTCATTGAGATCCTTTTGTGTAATCTTTTACTAAAGACTCTGGCCATTTTTATTATAGAGTTAAATGCAAAAATTCCAAAATTTGCCCTATCTCACAACGATAAAGAATCCTTCAAAAAATTCCTGGATCCAGAAGACAATCCGGATAACCACCAAAATGTAATGGGATCCTCCTGGGGCTGAGACGCACCTCTGGTGAAAATTTCAGGTCAATCCGTCTGTTACTTTCTCCATAAAGTTGGTAACAGACAAACAAACAAACAAACAAACAACAAACAAACAAACAAAAAAACAAACCAATGCTACCAAAAACATAACCTCCTTGGTGGAGGTAACAAATCTGTTCTGAAATATCTAAGAGATGGCAGCCTTGGAAATGGAAGAGTGATCATCGCCTGTCAGACTCCTGAGATCACTCTGTAACTTCACATTTAGGCTGGTTAATCCCTGCTTAGCTTGTTAAACAAGGCAAGTTTCCCTGCTTGAGCTGCTGATCCTATGAGAAAGACACATAAAGTGACACATATAAGCAAGGTGTAGGGAGAGGACAAATGTACACTGAGAATGAAGTGAGTAAAGGGAGATAAAAGATAATTATGATCATGCAAAGGTGCACCAGGACAGACAGAGGACGCAGACAGAACAGAGATCCATGAGTCACCTGATGTAATGAACCCAGTGTGAGTGACTCTCTGAGCTTATGGCTTCACCAATGACAGAGGCACAGAGGTAGTTCAGCTTTTTCAAACATCATCGTAAGAGTGCAGATGAAAGAAGAAGAGAGTAAAAGTGCTCCAACCTGATGCAGAGTTTCAGAAATCTGATGAATCATTTTCTAAATAGGGCCATTAGAGGAGGGGTCAGTGTTCCCTTTGTGGTTTCACAGAGGGTGGGTGTAATCAGAGCTGGTGCTGTTTGAGAGTCGACAGAGAAATCTCATCCTGATCCAAACAACAGCCATGTGTGCTGTGCCCCCCTGAGTTGAATGTTTGGATCTTATAAGTGACTTTCTCAGGTGTGGATCTGCTCCTTTTGAAGTGTGTGGATAAGATAACACCAGGCTAAGAGTGGAATGTCCCACAGAGGAAATTGTTAAATACTTTTGCTGCTTTTGCGTCACGGCAACATCTTCTTTCAGGTAGTCTGTTTTTTCTTTCTGTCAGAAAATATGATGGAGTCAAGTTTGAAAAGAAGTAGTTCAAAATCCTGGCATCTTTTACACCAACACTGCTTTCAACACACACACACAGAGATAACTTGCAGAAGAGAAAAGAAAAGAAAGGACAAAGAATTAGTGTAATGGAGAAGAAAAAGTTGTCAGGCTACTTAAAAATCTCTTATAAAGCTGTGAAGATTACATGGAGAAAATTATGGATCATAGATATTAGTTCATGAAGCTGCTGCTACTCTCTGGCTCTTTTGTTCTCTGTGTCTGTTTCTGCTCTCTGTTGCTTTTCTGCTCTCTCTAATTAAAACTGATAGCATCTGACAAATGGAGACAATGCAGTGTCAGTGGTGGGTGGCTATTTACAGCGACACACACACACAGACAGACAGACAGGCTTATATGTTGTCAGCAGCACCTGCCCCTTGGTCATGACACTGTGTGGGCCATTATTAATGGGTCTGCACTGAAAACAAAGGTGAAGGAAGAGGATTTTAAAAGTAACCTTGACACTACGCTGGTTTTATCCTTGTACCATAAAAAAGGAGAGCTCTCACTCGTGTTTTCATAAAAGAAAACAGGTCAAAAGCCAGATATTTGATGTAAGAGAGGCTCTTTAACAGTCTTTAGACGTAGATATATACACCAAAATGAAAGAAACCTGGAATATTGAAGTATTTGATGTGTTGTGACAGAATTTACATACTTCTCAAATCTCTCTATCCTGATGTACAGAAAGCAACCGCCTACTCTGATGATATACTTCCTGCCAGATCATCCGCAGTGTTGTGTCCTCTGCCTCAGGTTATCTACTTCAATCACATCCCTGTCCAAGTAGTAGAAAGTGCATAAATTAAAGGTTAGGCAGTAATTTCCCTGTGACAACAGCTGGCTCGGTGGGCTCATATGGTGTGTGCCTGTGTAGGTATGCTGCACTCTTGGGTAATGGTCTCGAAGAACAGTGAGTGAGACAGATGAGGACACATCTGCGCAGAGATGACTCACTGGGGAATAGAAAATGCAACAGTGCCAAATCATACAAGCACAGGCAGCTCTCACCTCAGTGAGCTCAGTTCTGTACAGCCCTTCATTTTTAACACTGAGAAGACAGGAGGTGAACATTGAGAACACCCATGATGATACATGAGATCAGAGAGGATTGCATTCTCACTGTGTATTGGCTTCCCATGGTTATAAAAAAAGTACTTGAGTTTAGCAGCCCTCTCCTGAAAATAACTACTTTCGTGCTAATAAGATAAAAAATCATACATCATACATGCAAAGGACTACAAATCCAATACTCTATAAATGCTAGTTCATGCTTAAACGACTACTAATCCCTTATTTGATAGCTATACACATGCTATTGATTGAAACTGTTTGATGCTTACAGGTGAATCCTCACCACAGACAATAAATAAAGATGATGAACATGACAGTGTCTCAAAATTGAAGCAAAAAATAAATAAATAAATAAAATAGAGCTCCCCCTGGTGACTGGCTGCAGTATAAGCCTTCCTGCTTACTGTTAACTATAAAATACTTCCTAAGAGATATTCCAGCGTAAAATTAATTTAGGGTCCATTACAGACTACAGTGGGGTGACGCAGCTCAAGGAAGAACATTTATGATCATTACTTTATCATTTCCTTGAAGTAATAATCATCATATTAATCATTTTGCACTGCAGACGTGGTAGTTCTTCTACCTTAGCGTCTCGGTCTGATTGCATTTCCATGAAGAAATGACTGAAGTAATGAAAAAATGGTATAACTAGAGAAGCAAGCGGACGGCAACATTCATCTCTCGAGGGGGTGTCTAACTAAGTGTTACGTTGTTTGACCCTAAATTAATTTTACGCTGGAATATCCCTCTAAACATGGTATCTCTTATTACAGTTAGCTTTCATTATGCTAGGTTACATTCAAGTGAACATTTTTGAAGGGTAACGCTATAGATACTTATTTGAAGTATGACAATGTGATTAAGGGCTCTGTTGACAAATGCTGCTATCAGAGTAGAGGAGCTGAACATATAATAACATAAGAGCCATTAAACTATCACAACCTTGAGAGTCCAACACAAGAATCTGTTTATCTGTAAACTCTGTTGATATGAGAGCTCGAGATACATATTGGTTCGCAGGGCAGGAAGGACATCAAATCTGCACACACCTTGGCTACAAAAACATCACCTGCCTTGGTAGATCAGCACCTGTCACGAAGTTGTTTCAGCGCCACATTTGCATAATGGGAAAATATCGAGCATACTAAGAAAGAGGGCTATCTTTCGCACCGCGCCCCTTGATATCAAGTGGTGACACTCAAGGGGAAACTGAGAAAAACAAGAGCGGAGCACAGAAAACAGATGATTGGCATAAATGGGAGATATGGATGCAAATGCTCCTAAAATGGTAAATTTTAAACAGGTAGATAAAGATGCCAGGCAAGAAAAAAAAGGGTGAGCTTAGAAACTGACACAAACACTCAGTTAAACAGACACCAGGGTGAAAGAGAGACAGAAGAAAGACAGAGTTTAAGGTAGAGGGAAAGAAAACAGGACTCAAAGTTGACAAGGTTTTCTGACCACCGTTATCTGTGTGTGTGCGCGCGGGCGTG
The DNA here is from genome assembly GCA_962446985.1 of Xyrichtys novacula. Classification (NCBI taxonomy): domain Eukaryota; kingdom Metazoa; phylum Chordata; class Actinopteri; order Labriformes; family Labridae; genus Xyrichtys; species Xyrichtys novacula. Next base: position 18,091,472 of record OY660875.1, on the reverse strand, counting down.
TGTGTGTGTGTTTGCGAGTGCCAACAGTTCTTTCTGAAAAGAAGTGGCCTGTCTAAATGTCAGCACAGCCCTGAGCAGCGAACCTGCTCTGAATAAGATATGCAGAGCAGAGATAGGAGAAGGCCACACACTGAGACAGGGGAGCACAATCAATTACCTCAGAGGAGGTCATTAGCACACACAGAGAAATGTTAATCACAAGAAGATTATTTAATCTCCTTTACAAGGAAACTTTTTTTTAATAATAAATTAAGTTTCAAAAGATCTGCAAGTCATATTTGTATCAAATTTAAAATGAAGTCTTGTGCTCGCATGTCTCTTTATACATAGACTGATTAGCTCACACATTTCGCACTACCTCAGGGATGAGTTCACATGAGGTGTTTTGGGGCCCTTTCACGGCCACAGCTGCTTGTTTAGACTTGAAAGCTGGCTCTCTACCACCACCTGTTGGACTTTTTTTGTTACTGCAATAAAACACTGGTAATAGAACAACCCCATTCATGCGAGTTACACTTTGGCAATTATTGTTAAATGATTTTTTTTTTTTTTTTTAACAGGTTTGGGGAAGCAGAAAGATTAAATACAGAAAGTGATGCTTGATTTCACAGAAGCCTGAGATGCTGATTCTTTTTTTTTTTTTTTTAAATCCCAATTTTAAAAAAAAGTCACACTATAAATTGTTGATTCAAATCGATTTTTAAAGTATGCCAACCATTTAACAGTAAATCCAGTCTGGCCTCAGGCATAAAATGAGAATATCTTTAAACATTTTTTTCTGTTTTTAAGTTTCATGTTTTCTTTCTCTTTAACATTTTACTGTGTCCCAGTTTTTCTGACTTGGGGTTGTAGTTTCAATTTAGTCAACAGGTGAAATCAGTTGTATCTGTATAAAAATCAACGGGTGCCATCACATGTTATCTTTGGTTTACAGTTACCATAATGCCTCTATATAGGACATTATATACCCCTGTATCTTTCTCAACATGGACAAAATTATAGAAGATGAGTGCTCCTATCTCCTGTTTGTACACTGTGCTGGTCTAAGGGCCTCTTTATCAACAGAGTCAGGAGGTAAAATAGTGAGAGATAACCGGCAGGGGTCACGGTTAGTGTCCTGCTCTGAATGTGTTTTTCAAAGAGGCTATAGAGAGACATTTTGGCACAGACGTGAACCCAGGTTTAGACAAAAGTATGTGCTGTAAGAACATACTATCTACAAAGATTGATTTCATATTCTAAATGAATGATAATAACACAAACACAGAAGACATGGCAAAACACAAATTTGATAAAAAGGAACCTGGGTCTGTATCAGTGGGAAATTTTTACCTGTTTAATTTAGAAACACAATAAACGCAACCAAAGTCATACTATGTCATTCATCACAGTTAAATCCATATATACTGTACGCATACGGTATGTATTTATACACATCTAAACACCAGGTACATATTCATCATCCTTTTGTTCAAACTCACTACAAGCTTAATATAAAGCTTGAATATATCCCAAAGAATAATGTTCCTTCAGAGATTATCTACATGATGCAGCTGAGTGAGACATCTAGGCAAGATAAACAAATAGGCACCATAATAGGCACCTTCTGTGATGTCACAGAACTGCACCCAGTTTACAGTAAACATGATAAATAAAAATGCTCTAAAATCTAAGATTTTCAGCACACAAAATCCAACAGGGATCAGCTTTTTAATATTGAAATCACTCCCCAAACTTTGTCTCGTGCTTCTGTTACATGTGTTATCTAAAGGAAGGCTAAGACATGTGGGCTGAGACACAAACCTTGTTGGGTCATCTCCAAGTTGGGAAATAAATAACTTCTAATCAAATTGAGAGCCATGTCCATACTCGATTAAATGATTTGCCAAGTTGTGGGAACATTTTGATGATACTTCTATTGGGTGAACACTGTACCTTTGTCCCCTTTAGACTAAAATAAAAGTTTTCTACATACTGCTCTGTAATTTTATGCCATAAACAAAATAAAACTCAGGTTTGTACAACGTTTAGTCTGGACATTTCTGTACAATGCTGATGCAGACGTCAGCAAAGCTAGTCAAGGAACACAAGGAGGTGATAGTTGGTTGTGGGGTGTTTTTCAGGCATAGAGAGGCTGGTAACCATTCCTCCGACTGCCGGATTTACAGGTGATCACACACACGCTCAGCATACCAAAGAACTGTGGAAGGAAAACACAAATGTGATGCTTGAAATACTTGGAAGACTTGGCACTAAATAGCTATAAATATATATTGTTATATCTGTAGCGTCATTAATCTGATCCAGTATTGTCTTCAATTTCTCCTTATAAAATCAACAGTTTGAAATCAGGAAACTGGAGGGAGCCAGTCTCTAAGATCTGTTCTTGGAAGATCCCTTTGAAAAGCAATTTCTTTGAATCACCATGGAAATTTCTGTCAACCCTCTTATTTTCGAGAAACAGCCCTAAAATGAGCTACCATTGAATTTCTTCATTATTAGATGAGTGGACGGGTCATCTTATCTCAGAATACTTCAATCAAACAGTACTTGGTAGATTTACAAGCAGATCTAGGTTTAAAAGTCTGTGCTGGTGTATGATCCAACATGTCCAAGAGAGGTGCATTCTTCCAAAAAGATCTTCATGGTGACAATCTTATTTGCTTTTATAGGTCACACAGCATCAACATTTAATTCAGCCACCTTTAAGTGATTCAAAATAAGTGACTGTCTTTACCTTTATGATTGCAAAGCCCAGAATGACCAGCATAGCATAACCCAACACATCTTGTAGGAGCACCTCCAGTTTGGCCTCACACCCCTGAAATTCATGAACATGCAAAACAACAATGAGTGTGCATTAAGAATGTCTGTTCAGAAGAGGGGAATTATTTGATTTGGCGGCTTTCACATGTAACAACACCTAATCAAGAGCGATCTTTCTTCTGTGTGATTTACCTCAACATTCAACAGGTTTAGCTGATCCAGTCTTCCTGTGCACTCGGCAGAGGAAGTGTTTCTACAGCAGCTCAGAGGCACTGTGTTGTTGTGCTCTGCAAACCAGGCCGTGCTGGACCAGCTGGTGTAATTTCTGACTCCACAGCACTGCAACTGCAAAGAGAGACAGAGAAGAGGGAAGCCATTAACTATATGAACTATAATACTGGACAAACAGAGAGATATAAATAGATAGCATTGAGTGATATATATATCCACTCTCTTGAATGTTATTAACCTTTAAAGTTATTACTTCTCAATACAAGGGTTGAATAAAATATTTTCAGTAAATTAAAGTAATTTTTGGCGTGCACACTTCCATTCCACCTGGTTCTTAGACATAGCAACTAGGGATGGGCGATAGATTATCGTTCATGATACATCGTCAGAAAAATTCTCCATGATAAATATTTGCAATCTCATGATAAATATGATAAATGTAAGTTGATGACGTAAACGCGAGCGACAGACTCACAGCCACAGCCCACACAGAGCAGAATAACAAACAAACATGGCTGAAGGTAATGAAGAAGACGTGTCTGAGCAGCTCGTTACTGAACGAGGCTCCACATGAGGGATTTCCTTCAAGATTGGGCCTGAGATGAGCGTAATCAGGTATGCCTGACATCGGACAGTGGATCTGCTCACTCTGTGCAATAAGAGTTTTCAGTAAATGTTGAAAATGTTTTTAGATTAAAGAGTTGTTTGATGTCATGAGTTTACCACTCAGACTTGTGGTTAAGTATCTTATTTGACTATTCCAACTAGTGTTCTCAAGACAAAATGAGTCAAAAATATAGATTGGAATTATAATATTTTTTATTGTTATCGCTAGAATGGCAAATTTTATCGTAATAAATTTTTTAGCCTATATTGCTCATCCCTATTGGCAACATGCAAAGACATATGTGGTATTTACCTGCTAGTATGCAAGCTTTTCAGCTTCATTACTGCCAATAAATTTATTTTGAAAAGGCAACAACACATGAACAGATGCACTTTTCTACCTTAAAATATAAACTATACATACATGGTATAATTTAAACTTCACCTTGTATATTGCCCTATTTAAAAAATTCAAGCAGCAGTCTGCAGTAAGTTTTAAGACATATAGAAATTGATGATTATCAGACAAAAAAATAAAAAAAAGAAATCTATCAACTGCCATAAACAGCTATGACTGAGGCTGAGAGGAAAACAGTGTATTAACCTAAAACCTTATTCCATTGTCGGAAAACCTTGATAAGATGGTTATGAAAGTTTTGTGGACTTGGACTAAAACTTTGCTGTTATTAAGGTCAAACACAAGCTGTGAAAAATAAAGAATGACCTACTTTTAGTTATTTGTAGTGAAATTCATAATCCTCGAGAGGTCAGGGAGTGTTTAGCTTTCACCAGTGAAGCAGGAAACTGTCAAGTTTCATTTGTGCGTGGGTTACATTACACTTCTTAGCTATAAAAAAAGCATAATTATAGCTGTAGTTTAACAGGTACAAGGTATTTTGCACATGTTGGAAATACCTGTGAATGATTATATTAAATACATGATAGATTTGTTTCTTAAAATTGATTTATATGACTATCAAAGAACATGATGTTAAAAAAAGAAAAAATTTCCAAGAGAAGCTTAGATTAGAAAAACAATACAAGAGAAGAACTTTATTGATCCCCAAAGGGACATTTGTTTATATGGAGTCTCACGTCATCTACTATGATTACAAAGGTTAGACGGTTAAGGTATTGGTCTGCTGGGTTGGGCACCTTGTGTGCAAAGGTCATAGACGCAGGCAGTCTGGGTTCAAATTTGGCCCAGTATTTGTAGTCACTCTCGCCTCTCAGTCTCCTGTTCTATTTGTGGTTCAATAATCTTAGTGAAGGCATTAAAAAACCCAGAATTCCTCTTTAAAAAAAGAAAGGGGTCTACTTTTAAACGAGACAAAGAGGATAGAGATAAGCATGAAATCAAAATGTGTAACGTGTCTTAGTTATTGTTGAGAAAGACACAAAAAGACTTGATCAGATGTAAATGAAAGACAAAAACAGAAGGAAATGAAAGTAGTCAAGCAGGAAAATACATAAGCACAACAGGTGTACAGTATGGAAATACAACAGAAAAAAAGAGAACCGGTTCATACTCTGTAAAAACACCAACCTGAGTCTGCAGGTAGTCCACAGCCTTGGTTTCTGCATCTTCTCCATCATACTTGGCAAAGACGTCACTCATGGAGCGCTGCAGGTCTCCGCTTATCTACACAGACACAAGACAGAGTGTCAGCTGTGTAAGACAGTCAACTTTGTGCCTTTTCAATCTGTGATTTCTGTTGGGACTCACCTTGTTTTGGTAGATGAAGCTAAATACCAAAGCAGCAACTTCAGCAATAAAGATCACTAAAATAAACAGGAAGAACTGAAAAGAAAGAAAATGAGAGTTAAAAAGTGTTAAGTAGAAGTAAAAGAGAGTGAAAATAGAAACAAAAATAAACACTTACAAAGCTAAGGCCAACTCTGGACTCCCGGATTGTTGCAAAGCATCCCAACAGACCAAAGATGAACATCACAACGCTGACACCAATAATGATAGCAGCAGGGATCAAAGTGTACTTGTCCTGGATGAAGTTGTTGAAGTTGTCATAACTCCTGATCACATAGGCTCCAACATAGGCCATAAATCCTCCTGCAGCCTGCAGGGACACACAAAGTTTTAATCTCATTAATAATGTAAGAAGGTCTACAATTGAGGTTAGAGGACAGACGCTAAAGCTGTCGTGGAATAAACAACAAAGGTTATATTTACCAATAACTGTTTTTAAAGCTGCTGAACCAGCGACCAAACATTATATAATAACAGTGAGCTAAATTAAGGTGCAGTCTCCTAATTCACAGCTCGGGCTATTAAAACTTAGACCAGAAGTGTCAACAATATAGGGTACGATATCATTCTAACTGAAAACTTCATAAACCTTGGATTTTACACAAGGAGCAGAGACAAACACACACTGCTGAAATTGAAGGTAGATGTTCTGTGATCTGTTTGTTTGTCCTGGTCAAAAAGGTCTATTTGGGTAAGTTCAATAACTCAGCACTCATTTTTCCCCTTCCTAGTATGATAGCTGATACAGGATGTGTGTCAGTGTTTAATCTTTTTTCTAAAATGACACTGTTAAATAAAGCTTTTTGTTTTATCTGTTTTCTACAGTAAAGACTTTTGTTCTAACAGTATCAGCTGTGATCTTTTGTTATGTACTCACTGACTGTCTGTCCTGCTGAATTAGACACTGAGTCACACTATTATCATGACCACAAGTCATGCCTCCGCAGTGTGCTCATCAATCATAAGACTGTGCGTATGCTTGGGAGATCTAAACAGAATAAATGTGTCTTTTTTAAAATGATCGTATTACTGTGAGGTGTGTCTGAAAACCTCAAATCCGGGAGGGTCGATGAAGCAGGGCTCTGACAACGGAGATAACTGTTGACAAAACAAAGACTCGAAAGAATTGATCTCATTATCAGCGCTCCTGACTTCCTCTTGCCCTTTGAAACACGCAGTATCAGACCTGATTCAAACTCTAGTCCGTGTTAAAAAAGGCCAAACATTGTGGGAACTAAATTTTTTAATAAAATAAACTGCAAAGGCAAGAAATCTACCAAAATATAGCACTTCTGAATCTAGGTTACAAACAGGGTTACAGTCAGGGCATTTCTGTAAATCCTTTTTTGGGGTGGAAAATATGGGTTTTTGGAACAGATTTAGTGGTTACCTAAATTTCCATTTGTGTGACGGATGGAAAATGTGTAGAAATGATGATACAACCACCTCTGACTCCAAAAAGAAGAAGGTGATCTTTACATTACGTGCTTGTCCCTGTTGGTATGTTTTTTTTTTTCATGTGGCCTAACAATCATTTATCCTCCGCTTCAGCCTCATGACTCACTTCTCTTAATCACTCCACAGTCACGGGATCCCTTCGGGGGTTGTTTCTTGACCCCTCTGCCTCCCTTCCTCCCCCTGCGGCTCACCCCCTAATCTTTCCAGAAATTCAGATCTTGTGCCTAAGAAGCAGCACAAAGAGGCTTACACAACGTATCGCACTCATGGATGGTGCCACCTCTGAGGAATGTGAGTAACCTCTGAGGGGATGTTTCTTGATGGGTGGGAATGACTTTGGCGGGTTTTCTGCATGGAAAATCACACTTGTACTTCATCGCTGAAACAATCAAAAGGAGGCAGATATTTCAGAGGTTTTTCCACAGCCGTGACGCAACGCTCATGTGCCCATAAGCACTCAGAGCACATTAACCTTTGAAACTTTTAAATGAAATGTTGCTCATAATGGCAACATTTGTTTGTTTTAAAACCTCCCACAATCAGATAAACTGATTAGTTTAGTAAAATTACAAAAAAGTTTCATTGCAGCACTGTTAAATCAAATTAAAGGATAATTCTCAAATTGTTAACTGAGACGTTTTTAGACTTTCTTTAAATCACAGCAAAGATCTGCCCTCAACGGAAAGTTTTAATAAGCTGCTGCTGTTGTTGTTATTTTTAACTGTTTGTCTACATATAGAGAGGAGCAAACAGGGTAAAATATGATTCTGGATAAAGGTCTGGGTCAGGCATTTTAAAGATAATTTGATCTTTTGATTGAATTATGACTCAGTTTATTCAATAACTGTCAAAATTTCTCCACTGTTACACTTTATTTCATTTAAAGTGAGCACTCCGGCAGACCTCTACATAATTTGTGTCTTGAAATTTAATAACAGTGCTCATGGCAATGATAAAAAAACATGACGTAAAATAAGAAAAGGGACATCCAGCCAATACTGCAGCACATGTAGTCTAACTGCTGTCTGACTTACAATGACATATCGAACTCTGGCCTCATCAGTAAGAGGAGAAAACAAAGTTTATCGCTCACTATTTGTCAGATGGACTTTATTTCCTTTAGCAGACTTTAAAAGCCTCATAAGTTTTAAGAATCCGATGAGTCAATCCATGTGTGATGTCTTACTTTTTTGTACTGTATCAGTTAAAGATATGACATTTCATCTGCTTTACAGAAAGACACCTACATGTGACCATAGATAGTACAGAAATGTGGTGTGAACGAGCGGAAAATGACTAAAGACTGACACTAGAATATAGTGATAGAAAGATAAAAACATTGAAGTTGGTGTGATAGTTTACAATCATACTTAAAATATATAAACATATAAAATATATGTAAGGTTTAGGTTGGTTCTTGATCATCAAACTATGAGCGTGCTCTAGACCTGCTCTTGTTCTTTTAAAAAGTGTCTTGAGATGACGACTGTTGTGAATTGGCGATATATAAATAAAATTTGATTGATTGAGAAATGATGAAGAATAAAGAGGGGAAAGCTGAATCTCAAGCTAAATCTGGCCTTTATTTTTGCTTGTTTCGAACACACACACAGGCCTGTGCCCGCTCACAGTAATCTAATTTCGCAGATATCAGCCACAGACAGGCAGTGAAGTTCACTCGCTCTTTTCAACACTCATTTTCTCTGAGGAAGACAGAGGACAGGTCAGCAGTGGGGCCAGATGAGGAGAGAAAAGTTTGCTGAACTAGATAAATACATGGGCTATAGTGGAAACAAAGTCTACACTGAAACAAAGCCAGAAACAGGAACTCTGGAGTGTAAAAGTTCAGGCTCAGTTTAAGAGGTCTGGCTTCCTTTCCACCACATCTGATTAAAAAAAGGAACATTTTAGCTTCTGCTCTTACTTTGCATGAGAAAGTAAAGCTGGAAGGTAGTTTAAGTTCATTATCAAAATGAGGAAGTGGGATTAGAGTAATGAAATGGTGACTAAACTAGCTTGTAAACGAGGACATACTGGAGAGATGTTTATCAAATCTGAACTGATTTAAGGGATCTAAAGACAAAACTCTAGGATCTCCAGCTAGAGACTAAGAAAAGTATCAGTGCTTAATAGAAAGAACTACAAACACCTGGCACGTTTTGACTCCTCTCAATCTAGACATTATCGGTTGGGTTTTAAATCTCAGCAGGTGGAGAGAGAAATAACACCACTACTTACCCAAAATATCAAGCTGAGGAAGAGAAGGACGGTCTTGGACGTGAAAATCCCGCAGTCCATGGTGTCGAGCTGAGCTGAAGTGATTGAAGGGGAACTGTGCAGTCCTGTTTTTATCTTTCAGGGAGAGCTGAGAGGCTTCTGTTCCTGCTGTTCCTGCTGTTGTGGTGGTGGTCACAAGTTTTCTCAGTCTGTCTGGCTGCTGAGAGAGGCTGCGATCACATGGTCACATGCTTTTGGGGAGGAGAGCGATATAACAGAACAGGTCGAACAGCTGCCGTCACATCACGCATCACTCACTCACTGACGACCGAGTGTGCGTGCGCGTGCGCGTGCATGCGCGTGTGTGGGCGGGGGGGCTGACACACTCATATTACAGTTTTTTCAGTCGCTGACAAGCGCTTCCACGTACTTGAGATACTTTTTCTAAACTCTTAACACAGACTCACACCTACTTAACACAGTTGGCCAAATGGATAATTTTCTGTTCAAAAACACATTTATATATTAAAGGTGGGGTAGACAGGATCTGAGGAAGTGCCGGTTTTTGGGAGAAATCTTGAATGTAAACTCTACCCCTCCCAACCAGTTTTCCCCTCAGCGCCTCCTCTCCCCTCCCTCTCTGCTCCAGCAAGCCCCGCCCACAAACAGATGCTAGCGCTAGCTCGTATCGTTTACATTATTTTTATACAGCGCAGACAAATACTTCAGATAATTACATAAGGGGCTAAGTCAATGTGAAAGTAAAAAGCATCAGTGCTACTGTAGATGCCAACAGACTATCAGCAAACACAATGTTTGCAGGACTTCTACAACTAGCATACAGTGACATAGTCCAGGACCCGAGGTTAACAGTTTAGCGGTGCTACAACACGCAGCAGGTCCCGTTTGACAAGAAACACTTCTGTTACACTTGGGTTACTTTGTGAAAGCGGTTTACCTGTCCAGCAGAATGGTTACAGGATTCAGAAGCGTTCTCGAAGCATTTATGCTGATGTTGACCGAGTTTTTAGCTCTTGTCCGGTCTACCTCCTTTTTAAGCGCCCATTATTCCGCCAGGTTCTCCAGTATTTACTTCGTTTTCTTGCTTGTGTTGGCAGTCGTGGCCAAAGGAGGATTCAGACAATTTTCCGTACTTTCTGGTTGGTTTCTACAGTTCGATATAGTAGCACGCTAACTTTGTTTGGGCTCGTGCACGTTAAGGACGTGCAGCATCTGCCTCACAACCAATCAGGTTGGGGGAGGTGGAGAACGGCTTTGTTTACATTCAGAAAGAGCGGGACGCTAAAAAAATTTAAAATGTTGACTACACAGACATAACAAAACACAGCGATATCGTGATATTCCAAAAATGTCATCAATTACGAATAGCTATTGACTGATATTAAAAGCTTTTTTGTATATACACCACAAAAAACTGAATCTTTTTTTAACGGAATCCTGCCTACCCCACCTTTAACTCTTCATTCAAAATAGAACACATCTCTCTCTGCACACACTAACTCTACTAAAACACTGGAAATCTGACTCCAAAGGAAATTATTCTGTCAAAGATTAACAAGGTACATGCAGTCAATCAAGGTACACCAGGGTTCAAAATACTGGCTATTGCTGACATTACAAAAACTACATGGGCTTTTATGTTTCAGTTTTACAGATATTTCCATGCAAAACACGCAATCCATCGTTTTTACACTAAATTTCTTGGTTGGGAACTATACGTCCACATATAATGTTCACTTTTTAAAGCATTCAAGTTAAAAGTAAATCAGTTTTTTTACTGTTTACTACAGGAGGTACAGTAGAAATACTGTTTACAATATGATAGAACAGAAGTTTTACAGTATTGCTTACGTGAACAAAATAACCACGAAACACACAAGAGCATTTTGAACCAAAAAAAAAAAGAAAAAAAAATCGACAGCAAAAAGCCCAGATTAAAAAAAAAGGGGGTGGGGTGGGGGGGACTACTGTAACCGCTGCCCCTGAGTCTAAGCCAGACAGGAATCAGATGTGGTTGGCCCAATTTACCCAACATACTGTAAATCAGTTATTCAATTGTTTGTTTATTATCAGCTGAGATATATATATATATATATATATATATATATATATATATATACATATATTGAACTGATATCGTTGCAGAAGCAGAGGTTTTCTACTGTATCTAAGGTTTGTAATATTTTATTTTTGCTATTGTGGGATTTTGTGTGTTAACATTCATAAGTAATACAAAAACAATCCATAATTTTTATGGGAGGTACAGCTTGTCAGGAAAGAAAATTCAAGCATTGTGGAAATGTTTTCACTAAATGCATATTGTGTAAAAACGACATGAAATGTGTGAGTAGTATGGCCACTAAAGACCAATGCTGTGCTAATTGTGTTTAGAATTTTGAAAATGTGACAACTGGTGGGACAAACGCTTGTTAGCAACTGAAAAAAACTGTAAAAAGTAAAAGTGAGTCTTGGTTGTGCACCAGTGATTTTTTTTCCCCTTTCTTTTTGATACAAAAAAATTGTCAACCACATTCATTTTAAAAAACTAAGGCTTTTTAAAAAAGTCTTAAAATGTTTTGAATCATTCATAAAGACCAAAAATGATCACTGGATTCCTTTAACATGGCATAAATTTGTGGGATCTTACCTGGACAAAGGTTTTTTTTAATGAAAATTTCCTAAACATTTGAATGGACTTGTCAGCTATATGTTAAATCACAAACATGTAGACTTTACCACCGGATCATCCAAAATATTCCCATTAAAATTGTTGTAGGTCAAAGGTAAAAGTTTATCTTTTAACTGAGCCAAAGTCCTCTTAAACCACAACAGCTTGAAGGAATCTTTTCTATCATGTAAGTCACATAAAGCTCCAGAGAGGACTTTCTGGATCATATTGATTTTGTCAGCTCCTGTGGATAGAAAGCTGCAATCTTGCCTTGAAAATGTGGAAGTAGTGTTTTGATCATAAGAAAATTAAAGCACCCACTCTACTTTTATTGTCAAGGCAAATACAGGACTCAAGAGATATCTGCATGGTGGAAAATGCATATAAAAGCTTTGCCAGGCAGCATGTACGTAACCACTCCAACTTGCAACTCCCCTTTCCTGTGATATCAGACATTATGAATCACCGTATGGAAATGGATTATCATGATGTTCCCCTGGCTTCTTCTAGTAGGTCAGAAAGAGGCATATTTTTTAATTTTGTATTCTTTCTTAACCAGGTTAAAGTTGTCAAAGGAGCTTTTTAATTCTTGTAGAAATATTCAGGACAACAAAAACAGCCAACAAGAACTCCTCCACTCAATCTTTACATAGGGAGGTAAAGATCCTGGTTTCACCTTAAGGACAGCATGTTAGCCAAAACACTGAAATAAAGTCCAAGCTGTGTTTGAGAAGGTAAAAGGAACATGCATGTAAAGAAAGTCTTCAGTCTGTATTCCCCAGAGAAGCCAAGTGTTGCATGTAGACAAACTCACTTTCCTCATATAAACATTACACATAACTTTAATACTGGTGTCAAACATACTGTATATATGTGTATCTATGATTTTAAAGTATAGGTTTGAAGAAAGAGGTCACAGGAGGGTCAGCTGCTTCTCTATTGAAATTAATTGAACTCATAGTGTAGTAAAGTGTACTCTGAGCGTGTGTTGAGTAAAAGCGGGAGGCACTATCAGTTCACACCAGAAGGCAGTCAAGGCAAACCTTCTCTACTTCTCTTTGTCTCTCACACACACCAACACTTTCTCATGATAAAAAAACTATTTAAAGAGAAAGAAAGCATGAAAGAAGAAACATATACTCTACATGGTTACTTAATGAAAAAAGACTGTCTTTTCTTAATTTAAACCGATGGAAATATGCTTTCAGGAATAAAAGATAAACACTCACATAGTATTTTAATGCCTTCAAACCATCTCCAGTTTTAGCAAACATCATCAGATTTATCCAGGTGTTAAGTCACATCTTAAAATCAAGATCAAAAGGGGTTTTTTCCAGCTCAGTGTCAAACACATGCAGTTTGAATCTGTGAATTTTAAGGATCGACACAACACACTCACTGAGGTTATTTATGTTTATGAGTGCCGCTGTGAGAGATCTGTTCTATATCCATGTTTGGGGACTGATCCGAAACACAAATTATCTTTTTCAGGTAGAGCAAGTAGTCTTTGTTTGAATATGACTGGACAAAAGTTTGATCAGAAATCAGAGCAGTTTTTGCACAAATTTGAACTACCACAAAAAAGTTGCACAGATATTATGTTAATTGAATTTTATACATTTAACATACATTATAATTTTACAAACTCAACATTTACAAAAGGATTGTAAATTATGTCAAACAGTGCAGGCTTTAAAACATCGGTACATTAAATGCCCAGTGAATTGCCCCAGAGCTATACACAGGCTTTATAGTGAACATGCAGGACCAAGGTGGTTTAAAGCCAAGTAATTTTGCTTTAATAAATAAACTGGATCTAATTGAATACTTATTGTGTGATTGTCTCTCTGATTATTTCATTCAGAGTCCAGAAGTTTAAAAACAAAAAAAAAAAAAAGGGGGAATTTAATCTTTCTTCAATTTGTTTCTCTGGGTGCCTCTGCTTAAAGACTGATAACTCTCATCCTGGCTGAGATCCAACTCCCTGCACAGAGCGGACTCATAACGGAGCCTGCAGAGAAATTATCATTGTATAACAAATAATAACCTTAATATTCTTTTACGATATTTCATTATTTTTACAGGTACACTTGCATTATTATAAACCTTATCTGCATTCCAGGGATTTATATGTATGTTGAGGTCATTCTATGATGGTTTTGAAAGGTAAGTGTGTTTCTTTGATGATCTTTAAATGGATGTAATTAGCAAATACGGCTAAACTTAAAAAAAGTTTTGGGTTCAGTACATTGGCCAGTTTATTTTTACAGCATGTTTAATGTCTTATGTGTGTAACTGATTGTTAAGAGAGTGTAAAATTGTTCTAATGTTCAAAATACACCCCTCATATTTCTCTCAACAGCCTCTAGTTTGCACTGATCTAACAATTTTTATAGATTCCACTTATTTCCCTTTATCAAAATGAGGATTTAGATAGTTTAGAATGTGCTGATTCTTGTGATGTGATTCTTGTGTGATTTTTCAGGAATATCAGGGTGATTTTTTCAGAATAATCCAAGTGGAGAAAACACAAACTTCATCAAGTTTGAAGGGGAGACAAGAGACGCGCCGGTGAAGAGGCTCACTCTACACGGTTCTCATCAGGGCGTCATAAAGCCTGTCACTGTCCAGAAGGCAAACAGAGATACCACTCTACCCTTGACCTCCAAAAACCTCATTCTGCTGACTCTGACACTGGCACTGCAACAATGGCCTCTGCTGCTATTGCTCTGCCTTCCGGGTCCCTTGGGGCTTCACCAAAATCTCCAAAGAAAGCCAAGAAGAAGTCATCAGCCACAGTGTCAGCCCTGATCAAGAAGGCTGTGGCCGACTCCTCAGAGCGCGGCGGTCTCTCTCTGGTAGGACTGAAGAAGGCTCTGAAGGCTGGAGGATATAATGTGGACAAGAACAACGCCAGAATTCTTGCTAGTGTCAAACGCTTGGTGAAGAAAAAAACTCTGGTCCAAACAAAAGGCAGCGGGGCTTCCGGATCCTTCAGGCTGAACAAGAAACCCCCCACACCCCGCAAGAGGAAGGCGGTGAAAAAGACGAAGCCAAAGGTCAAAAAGGTCAAGAGGGCTGGAGTGAAGAAAGCAGCTGGAAGTGCATCTCCGGCCAAGAAGTCACCTAAAAAAAGGAAGGCCAAGTCTCCCAAGAAAGCTGCTGCAGCCAAAAAACCTAAGAAAGCAAAGAGTCCTAAGAAGAAGAGCCCTAAGAAGAGTCCAAAGAAGAGTCCTAAGAAGAGTCTTAAGAAGAGTCCCAGGAAGAGTCCCAAAAAGGCTCCTAAGAGGGTCAAGTCCACTAGGACCAGGGCAGCTGCTGCCAAAAAATGAGGACTCTCCTTAAAGAACACTGAGTGCTGACCAAATGCATTTCTGGTGGCATTCAAAACATGTGTGGACTAAACCTTAACAATCATTTTGAAAGCTTAAGTAGGCTTGGGCTATTTTACTTTTTTTCTTCTTGATAACACTGAACCTGCTATAGAAGCACTCTTCTTCCTGCAACCACCTGCTGTGGTATGTAAAGACTTGAATGCAATTGTTGGAAAAAAAATAAAGCAATTTTCATTTAAAAGGCGTGTGTTTTAAAATACCTTTGAATAACGACTTTGGTGAAATGCATAGCCAATCTATGTTTAACGGGAAATTTCTGGGTGAGACTGCCTTTACTGTTGTCAATTCTTAAGTTGGTGTTATAATATGTAAATAATTGTTTTAGTTCTAAACATAACCAATCTTTTAGCGCACAAATGGGTGTATCTCCAGTGTAAACAGGAAAAAAGTTTCATGTCGTGTAGATTCAAATCTGCCTTTTCTGGGTCTCCATCATGACGCAAAATGAAGTACACAAGTAAGCATTACGTTTTGGGGCATTTTCATGGTGGCATGGACAGTGAAAGAGCCCGGGAATGTTTTGGAGTGGTGCGCCTTTACGCACCACTCCATGGTACGCTTTAGGCTTAACGCACCATTCCATGGCATGGCACTGAATATGAGCCGTCTGAAACTGGTGGTGTGATTACAATCCAGTCCAACTCGGTAGAGTTCTAGGTTGGACCGGACTGGTCATTACACAGCAGCCCATGAAAGTCGCAAACAGCCTGTTAAGCTCAGCTGATCTCAAGTGACGACCGGCTGGATGGGTGTGACAGGTTGTGATCGTTGGGAGTTTCCCTTATCTCCAGCAGAGGGTAAAGCATGGCATGGTTTCAGCGCGGGTGATGAGGTGGTAATGCGCGGCTGATTCGTCCTTCTTCAAACACAAAGCCAGACCTTTCCTTTCAAGCTGGTGCACACAACATTAACTGGAAACAACATTCTGTGGGGAGCGGAGTCGCTCCTCTTTACAGCTCATCCGTGACATGGTTCGATGTTGCCATCTATTGGTCATAAGCAGTTATAACAGTTACTCGGCCACAGAAAAACAACCAGGAAGGACTCTTAACAGAGTGGGGTCACCTTAGGTCACGTTTCATCGTGCTCATATTTAGTGTATCATTGAGGGGTGTTAAAACAACCAATGAAGTCAGTTGTTTTACTTGATGAATGTTTAGAAAATCTGTAGCAACAGTCTGTAGACGTGATATTAATAGAGACAGCTACTTATAAGGCCGATCAAGAACATTAAAATTTTCACCCTGCTTTTAGGACAAACATCAAACATTTTGCTTGTTCCTTATTCTACTCTCAGTTAAAAGATGGATTAATCCTGTAGCTGCAATTTATTCTTACATTTATTTTATTACGTCATTTTCTGAGGTCTAAGTGAAAGGAATTCAAGTTTGGACTCCTGAGGGTTAAATTTGCGTGGTAAGTTTTTCAGAAAACCTCAGGGACATTCCCACTGACGTACACTCATGTGATAGTGTGTGAAAACAAAGAGACTTCCTCCTTTTAAAGTAGACTGGGTTTTCATATCTGCTTTCTGTTCCTCTTTAAAAGAAGAAGCCAGTAAACATTTTTACCTTTACCTTAGAAATAGGGTGTGAAAGTTCAGAGTGAACATGAGTTTTGACTGAAATAACATTATAGCTATCAGCCATAGTATGTTGTGTCAAAGCTTTTTCTTTAATTCCTTCAGTGTTCTCTCCAGCTCACTTTGTTTTTTTCTATCTCAGTCACTTTGTCTTCAAACTGAAGCACCCTGCTTGTTGGTGCAAACTTGGCGACTCTGCTGAAATACTGTAGTACAACCCTGCTGAAGTGAAGCAATGAAAAAGATTTTTCTGATATGTCATGACTGTGGGTCTCTTATTTAATCATATTTTTACATGTTAAGGCGTGTCTACATACAAATATTGTTCGGTAATCATTAGGGAAATACACTGACCGAGATCACACTAATAAATCAATAACTAAATATCATAAATCACAGTAATTACAGAGTATATAAAACAGGTTTATGTTACTTCCCTTAACGTTGCCCACAGTAAATGTCACTATTATATTGTCTTTAAATGTGGCTAAATGCTACTGTGAACTCAGTTTTCTGTACACCAAAGTGTCACTCAAAGAAAAGTATTCAAGTGTAGAGGCCGGATGAGCTATTTTTCAATCTACAAGTGTTGTGCTGCATACAATATGTATTTTGGGGTTAGTGCAAATGCAGACCTGCAAATGAAAGTAGAACCACTTCCCCTCCCATCAGTTCTCAAACAAGATGTTCCAGTTTTGTCATATGATGAACTTCATAAGAGGAGGAACTTGTTTCGTACCTCTTATTGAGTTGTCTCAGCCCTTTCTTACTCAGACACCATGAAGACACGAGTGGCTCTCCTGGCTCTCTCCCTCCTTCAGGTCTGCTCCTCAGTCCCTGTCAGCCGCCCCGGCAACTGGCTCAGACAATGTCGAGCCTCCTCAAACATCTCTATCACTGCACTGGAGGTGCTGCCCGGTGGGGGCTGGGACAACCTCCGGAACGTTGATGTGGGTCGAGTCATGAACCTGAGCTACTCCCAGTGCCAGACCACTGAGGATGGGATCTACCTCATCCCAGACGAGGTGTTTGTCATACCTCGTAAGGAGACGGGCCTGGAGACAAACTCGGAGATAATCAGCTCCTGGCTGGAGCAGAAGAGCTCTACATCTAACTCCATAAATGCTGACATATCATTCCTCAAGCTGCTGAATGGCAAGTTTTCTAGAGAGAACCAAAGGATGAAAACCCATCAGGTTAAAGACTCTTCAACAACCGCCAGAGTGCAAGTAAGTTTTTGTTAATCACATTTCTTCATTGACGGGACTTTTAACTAAGGCAGGATGGATTTAAAGTTCATTAAATGACCCATTGTGAGTCAGAAGTTTCCATTTTAGTTTTTGTTGGACCTGAATAGATCTTAAAAGGAAAATACAGACATATTAGGCAAAGGAATTTGTTTTGAATTGATTATTGCAAGTGTTAAAACATACAATTGCATAATGATATCTTTTCCTTCAAAGGTTCGCAACTTGATCTACACAGTCAGGGCTTACCCGGACTTCACTCTGGACACCCGCTTTGTTCAACAAGCTAAAGAGATAGCTGATGCCATTGAGAACAACCAAACAAAAAACGCGCGCTATCTGTCGGAGAGGATGGTGCTTGACTATGGAACCCACGTTATCACTAGTGTTGACGCTGGAGCCATTTTAGTTCAGGAAGACTACCTCCGCTCGTCCTACGTGTCGGACACTTCTTCAGACACTTCTACCATCAAAGCACAGGCAGGGTTAAACTTCTTTGACAAACTTAAATTTGACATAAGCAGTCAAAGCACCCAACAGACATCAACCCTTACAGGATATCAGTCCAATATCCAGTACTCTCTTATCCAAAGCCAGGGTGGTGGCATACCTTTCTACCCCGGCATCACTCTGCAGAAGTGGCAGGAAAGTACGCGGAACAACTTGGTAGCGATTGACCGGTCTGGGTTCCCCCTGCATTATTTTATTAACACCAAGACCTTTCCTGATCTGCCACAGCCCACCACTGGCAAGTTGGCTCTTTCAGTGAGTCAGGCCATCGAGCGATACTACAAAGTAAACTCCCGGCCTGGATGTGTTGACGTTAACTCCCAGAACTTTAACTTCCAAGCCAACATAGATGATTCATCCTGTGACGGCCCCGCGACAAACCTCAGCTTTGGTGGTGTTTACCAAGAATGTGTTCAGCTCAGCTCAGATGCAGGTCCGCTGTGTGATACTCTGGCACAGAAAAACCCTGAAACAGGTGACTTCTCCTGCCGGTCTCCGTACAACCCCACTTTACTGAGATCAGAAATGAGACAGCAGAGTTACACTACATACGACTGCTATGACCAAAGGTATCGGTGTTGGGGTGTTTTTCATTGCCATCGTCGAGTATGTCAGGACAACAATCATGTTCGCTCTGCCCGTGTCAACACCTACTGGTGCTCTGTGAATGGACAGGCCCCAGACAACTCAGGGTATCTGTTTGGAGGAATTTACGGCCCCTCTCTTCTAAACCCCCTAACCAATTCAAGAAGCTGTCCACAAAACTTCATCCCACTAAAATTCCTCTCAGATGGACAACAAATCTGTGTGAGCAGGGACTATGAGACTGGCACCAGGTTCTCCGTACCATTTGGGGGCCTATTCAGTTGTCAATCAGGCAACCCACTATCAGGTTCCAAACACCGCTGCCCTCCCAGGTTCAGCCAACACCTTGCTTCAGTGAGTGACGGCTGTGAAATCCTTTACTGTGTCCAGTCAGGGCTCTTCACAGGTGGAGAACTGCTCCCCATTCGCCTGCCTCCTTTCAGTAAACCCTCACTTGTCAGCATGCAGGCCACAAACACAGTAGTGGTGATGACTGAGGGAGATCAGAGCTGGGTCAGAGTAGGGCAGACCAAGGCGTGGAAACTGGCCAAACCAGAGGAAATCCAGAAAATAGTGCAGGAAATGAACCCAGAGCAGATGTCTAGTGGAGAGAAGGCTGGGGTAGCCTTTGGGGTGATTGGTATGATGGTGCTGGTAGTGGTTGGTGTTGTCCTGTTGAAGAGAAGGAAGAAGCTGTCCGGGATAGCAAGAGGCTATGAGGAGATCCGTGACGAGGCTAATCCTGATGATGGAGAAACAGTGATTCAACAAGAAGAGGCCTGAGTAAAAGAGTCTGATTCGACTGGAAATCAATAAGAAGTTAATTAAGCTGTGATTCCTTGTTGGTTGAACTTGTAGATTATATGTGCCCACATTGAAGGATTCCGAGTTTAAATCTGTTTGACTTTGCATTAAGTGTTTTTTAAATGCTAATTAAACCAACCAGTTATTTAGATCCTAAAAACAGCTGTGAATTCATGTGGAAGTAACAACAACGTTTTAGTAAGAAATTTTCTTATAGCTTGATATGCACTTTAATTTTTTTAGTACAAGCGGAATATGTATAATGAATTATATATTAGCTCTTAAATGTCATTAAATGCCGTTTCTCAACACAATAAGGGAGTAACTGCCAAATGCCAACAGTGAGCTAACACTGCCCTCAGGAGGCGAAGGATGAGAATGTCATGCATTAACTATTTTTTATTTCCCTCAATGCTTTGCTTGAATGTGTGTATATGCATATGTATGGTTTTTTTTTTTAGGGGTTAAGCATTTTTAATCTTTTTTCAATACATAAAAATAAGCTTTAGTTTAAGGAAATAGACTTTTGGTACTCATTTTTTGAAATCTCTGTAAATGTCACATTTGTTAACAGCACTTGATTTATTATTAAAGGTATGAAAGACAATCCCACAGATCTATGTGAGTTTGTTTTAATGGTATTCATTCATTCACTTTCTCTGTTAGTCTCGACCGCAAAGAGGGTCTAATATTCTCTGACATCATTCTCTGCAGTTACATCAAACTTCAATCCAGCCAGCTCAACAGATGACATTACAACTTCGAGCTGTGGCACATCTTTACACATTCAGTTTTTTCATTTCGTGGCACCAATGCACACACAATAACATGGCTAATCTAGGTTTTAAAAAAGTCTCCATCTGTCCTGTGCTGAATGAAACCTCTTGCAGTAAGTGCAGAGGTACTTTCGTCCTCCCTGCCCAAAACCGCCAACATTCCACCCACTTCCATAAATAGACAATGGTGAAGCTGACCTCATGATCTTGGTAAGGTTATCAGTACACAGACAGGCTGGCTCAGACGTTATTTAAACAAAAACACACACAGGCGCTCTTAAAGAAACACACATGCATTGAGCACTTACATACACACACCGACATATACACATAGGCATTTCCCGGAAAGTGCATCTTTAATCTCGTGACTGTACAACAATCTCCCTCCCCCACATATGCACGTGCACACACAGCCAAACACACACAGCTGTGAGGGATTCATAAAGCTGGGTCATGAACATGAAAACAAACCCACTCATGCTGAGGGAATTGTCAATGCCCTGAGGACAGAAAGAGAGAAAAAAAAAAAAGAGAGAGAGAGAGAGCGGGATAGAGAGACAAATACATGTGCCTGAAAAAGGGTGACTCCCTTCTTGGACATTTTCATAAGGCGGACAACAGACAAAGGAGCGCACCCAGCAGGCTTTTCAGCACAGCCTGCCAGTAAAGCCAAAACCTGCTCGCTCGACCGTGATTTTGTTTTCTGAAGGATCAGGACTCTAGTCAGTTTGTGGTTCTGGGTTTCGAGGGCTGTGCCATCCATGGAGTTAGCAAAAAAAGGGAAGGTAAACAAATGTACTTTTCTTCTCTGCTGAAATTTTAAGCATTTCAGTATTTTAGTCAGCAAAGGAAGCTACAGCCCAGCAACTACAGGAGGGGAGCAAAGATACAAACTGAAGGAGGAAACATAAGTCCAAGGTAAGAGTCCAGATTGTCTTGTTGTGTGTCAGTCATGTTTGCAGAGTTTTTATAAAATCTGTTGCAGGATTACTCCCATTTCTAATGCAGGAGGGATTAGAAGATCATCTGCATTCACAGTGTCACATATTGTTAGACAGTTGGCTTCCAGAAACAACCTTTCATACTGCATGGAGAATTTTGCTTTTAACAACTCAACTCAACTTTATTTGTAAAGCACTTTAAAACAACCACAGCTGAACAAAGTGCTGTACATAAATAATAAGATCAACAATGCAACAGCCTTCAGTGGGTTTTTCTAAATCATGCATTCCATGTTAAGGAAAGCAAAGAATGAAGATGTTATTTAAATATAGAAATTGTCAACTATCTTTTCCACTCAATTTTTTGGTTCCATTTAGGTAACCATGCAAGCCGGAAGAAACCAATGGAGAAACTTTGTCCTGTTTATGTTGGCTGCACTGGGCATGCTGGAATTCTGCAGAGTCCAGGGCTGTCGGGCTGGCTCAGGGTCAGAGTGTGAGAAAGCCCCCTTTGTCCCTGGCCATAACCTGGCAGGAGAGGGTTTTGATGTGGTGCGGATGCGTCGAACAGGAGCATATGTCATCAATGTCAAAGGATCTCTGATTGACAACCAGACCTGTACACTGTGTCCCAACCGTTTCCAAAATGGACAGGTAAAAACTGACTCTCCTTTTTCTCCACCGCACTGTTTAGTCTAAATTTTCCTCAGTTCAAACAAAGCTTTCCCCTGTCCCGTTTTTCCTCCTCTGGATTTTACACATTCGATAAATATTTTCCTTCTCACCAGCATCCCCCTCTACATCCTTCCTTTTTCCTCTTCCTCAGATTCAGAGGCTCCCAGCAGCTGTGCTTGACTGGCGTCCCTTCAGCCGCTGCAGTAAGCAGCTTTCTAGCGCCCTCCACCATTCTGTGGACTCACTGCTCCGCAGCTCAAACTCTCTGGTCAACAACAACTGGGGTCTGGGTTTGAATCTGGAGGATATTGGGAATGGAGTGCTGGGAGGCAGCCGCTCAGATTTGGCAAAGTTCGCTCGTTCCCAGCACAGTGTGGACAGAGCCACGTTTGCCATCCATGAAATCAGCTGCACCTACTACAGGTATCATTTATCTCAAATATTTAAATATGGCATAATTTACTAAAATTAACATTGGGCCAACTTCTGTTTTAAAGACGGCAAATGCAGTGTTACCACAAAATGTCCTCAGCTTCAAAGAAAGATAGCTAAAATGATGTTTTTGATGTTTGAAGAATTGGCCTGAATGAGATAAAAGCTTTATAATCGGTTTGAGAAACATAAAGGACAACCTTGTGTTTGGTGGATAGATATGTTGGCAGTTTGTAACATAAGAGCCAAGTATGTGTTATCATTCTTCGCTGTTAAACCCAGCATGCCTTTTGTTTCTTTTAGTTACAGACTGGCTGATCATCCCCCGCTGAGTACAGAGTTCACCAAACATCTGAACAGACTTCCACAGAGTATCAACACAAGCCAGGACAGAGCTCTGTACAGACGGCTTATAGACACCTATGGAACTCACTACATACACCAGGTGTGGCTACTGGGAATAAACTTTGTGGTGTTAGACAAGTAAAGACAATTTAGGAATGATGTCGAAGCTGGTTAAGAGGAGGATAAATGGTTGAAGTCAGAGTGTATAACCAGACTTTTCATTTGTTCATCTCTCTCTCACAGGTTCACCTTGGTGGTAAGGTGAGGCGAATCACTGCCTTCAGAACCTGTCTCGCCACACTAAGGGGGTTCTCTGAAAGAGAGGTAAAAAACTGCCTGAACATTGAACTTCGGATGGCTCTAGGCTTCATCCCTGGAAATGCGTCCTTTACCAACAAATGTGACAACCTCCTAAAGGGAAACATGAGCATGGGCTTTTACCAAGGCTTCATGACCCATAAGATTGAGGTCATCGGAGGAGAAAGGTACTTCCCAGACATCCTCTACCAGCATGACCCATCTGAAGCATACCACAGCTGGATGAACAGCCTGCACGACAACCCTGATGTGGTTTCTTATGCTATCTTCCCTCTGCATCATCTGGTGGAGGACTCACAGGTCAGTGCAAATCTAAGAAGCTCTATCTCAGATTATATCAGAGAGAACCAGCTGAAGGAGGACCAGGTTGGTTTAAAGAACTGCTCCCCAACCCCCAACCTGGATCATAATTGCTGTCCTCTGAGAGCTGGCAGAGGGACTCTTAAACTGGAGATCCACAGAGCTGCAGGACTGAGAGCGGACACCTTCACGAAGACTGATGCCTACATTAAGATCTTCTACAACGGCATCTACGAGGAGACGGACACAGTGATGGATAACAACGACCCTGTGTGGAATGCGACATACAACTTTGGATCAGTAGAACTGGGTCCGGAGATGAGGTTTGAGGTCTGGGACAGAGATGTGCTTTACAATGACTTGGCAGGTAGATGTGTTGTCTTCCCTGAGCGAGGAAGTCGGTCGCTGAGCTGCCAGCTGAAAAGAGGAGTTCTTTATTTTAGCTATTCCGTCAAATGCGATGCTCATTTGACAGGCTTCAGGTGTGGACGATACTCTCCTAACGCTGAGTAGACTATCCAGCAATAATTTAAAGACCCACTCTGATGAAAATCATGTTTTTCTTGTTGTCCATATGTTCATATGGCAATTTTTCTTTTGGTAGAGGGCATATGAGAAAACTCAGAGCAAAGTTGCATTTCTGAGAATTTCTGCATTCAAATTGCTGTGAACCTCTGGCAGACCCAAACAGCAGGTTCAGATGTTCAAACAGTGGGATTTCCTAGGTCACAAATCCAAGCTCCGCCCCCTGTGTCCTGCTCTGCAGGCTAGACTCCGAGAAATAGAAAGGACGATCACGGAACAAGTGTATGCGTTGGCGGATTGCAATGCGCATAAAAAAGCGAATTGTGATATGAGCTTAAATCTCCCTCCCAAAGACATCAGTGTTTGAGAGCCTACAGGCTAGCATGAAGAGAAGTGTGCGGAGCAGCTCTCTGCCCACAATTTAGAGGCGAATAGCTAATGAGCTACTGGAGCTCAGCAGAAAGAAAGCACTTAATAAATGACACAAGTAACATGATTTTGGCTAAAAAAAACTTCATAACATCACAATTTAATGACCACGAGAACACTTTAGATAATCGAAAAAAATACGATCGGAGTGGGACTTTAAGTAGAGATAGTGTTTTGTTGATCTTTTAAGTATGTCATACAAGCATTGTCTCCTTTTATATATTTTTAAATGTTTACTAGAATATAGTTATGATTCATCCAAGAGGAAAAATGTACTTGTCGGTTGTCTTTAGTACGAATTTACAAAAGGTGAGTGTTTGTGCATCTATTGTACATGATTAAAAGGGTTTTGAGCCTTGGTGAATAAAACATATCAGTGATAATTTGATGTTTTTTTCTATTGACTGACTTACTTGTCTGATGACATAAACCACAAAACAGAAGCATCTGAGATTACCACAACGCATTATTAACACAAAAAAAAAAAAACACACACATTCCACATTATTTACACCTTTCATCAAGTCTGATCTTGTTGTTCTCAACAGTCCCATCAATCTCGGTAGAAGATGATTTCCATAATAGCTGGTTGAATCATTGACCACGAAAACATTTATTCCAAATTTTAATATTTATTCTACACATGAAACAAAAAACATACAAATGACTCCATAAAAGCTTATACAGAACTACAACACAAACTACTTATACAGTACATAAATGCCACAGCTGCTTCCTCTGCTCACAGCAGCCAAACCTCCTGAGGTAACAACCTGCTCTGTATGAGAGCTGGAAAGATGCGTCTCTGTTTGGTATCGGGGGCGGTGGAGAATCTGTCATTTCATCTGACTAACTCTTCAGGTATGCCAACTCAATTTCCTGACTCTGAATCAGAAAACAGCTCATGTCTGACTGCCTGAAGGCACCAGTGTTCTTGTCAGTGTACTGTGACTTTTTGGTTTGTGAAAATTCATTAATAATTCATGAAGTTCTCTGAAATATTATGAAATACTTGTGTTCAGTAAGACAAGTAAGATGGACCCCAACACATGCTGCATTAAAACAGTTTGGTCTGTACTTCAACATTCATTTGAGCTCCTGTATCTTTTAACACTCGTGTCACATGAGGAGTGCATAATGAAAGGCAACATTTTTAAATACTGGTCTTGTTCGAGGGAAAAGATAAAAACGGTGTAAAATGTCTTAGGCACACAGCTACCATGCTGGACAGTGGATAGTGTTTTTTACCATTGGGTCCTCTTTGCATGGCAGCATATGGTTCTCAGTAGTTTGTTTCATGAAGACACATCGTCAGAGTAGTTCAAGTCAAAATGCTCAAGTCTGCCCAGAAATGCAGGAATACAAACAAGTGTGTGTTTGTTTTGTGCCATTGTAAATCACAGTCCAAGTGAAGCTTTGAGCAAAGACGCCATATCTTCAGGTATGGTCCCCTCATCACCTAAATGACAAATTTGCAATCTTGACACTTGAAAACCAAAAGACAAAAGAGGAAAAACACAAGACAACAGATACTGAAAGCTCACTATCAACCCGGACATACGATCTGTAACCTACTTCAGTTTTTGCAACACTGCCTGCAGTTGAGACCTGGTTCTTTAAACTGGTCGTATATATCTGCAGAGTGTAGTCTGCATAAGAGGTATAATAGTCTGAAAAGTTCATCACTTTTAATTCTACTTTGTTTTGGCCTTTACTTTTTATGTTCAGCTAAGCTTTCTTTAGTTTTTGATAAATTTTTATTTTATTTTTTGTACATGCTTAGCTTTGATACAACTTTTATTAGTTTCTATTTTTTTCAAATGTAGAACACTTGACTGGGGGACAAGACAAAAAAAAAAATAGAACATCATTCCATTTGGCTATTTGCCTTGTCTGAAGCTGGATTAATGTGAAATTATACAGCTTATGTTACACAAAATGCTATTTACATATTACATCCTACCCTCCTTAAAAAAGCCTGGACACACCCCTGCATGTTCGCCTGTACCTCATATTACCGTTGACATAATGTAGACCCTTCATAGACTGACGCTGCCTATTGGAGCTCATATATCAATGCAGCCACCATCTTGAAAGGGTCCCCCATGCGCCCCCGGTGAATTCATTTCTATTGAGGAAGGTAGGAATGCCCAACTATATTGATCATCACTCCCCAAATGTTTACCCAATTTTCACACGATTTGGTTTGATACAAAAACCAGAGATGTAGCTACAAAACGAGACGCTGTCACACATTAAAAATAACACAAATTATTTTCCAATCTTACTTGTGAAATGTTTTCCTACATTAACAAGTTTTGGTTTTTGCAACTGTGAAGGACACAAAATACGGGCATAGTTGCTCATTCACCGTTGACTTCATTTGGCTCAAGTGCGAGCCTAGCGTGAGGAGACCCATTCACTATGACAGTGACGCTAGATTATGCTCTAGCATTTATGTATATTATGCCTATTCACATCACGATGTAACCTATGTCGTGACTTTGCTCAGCAAAAGATGGATCCTTGTGGAACAGAGGGTTCTGATGATGGGACTGAGGCAGCCACAGTGAAAGACTGGGACTTAACTCAGGTCTCACCAAAATTAAACTCCTGGAGCTGATCCACGAGGAAGCAAACCCTCACTGCCTTTGTTTTTTATTAGATGGTGAAATCAAATTGTGTAAATGCAGCCAATCAATCTCTTGTGTTTCCTTACCCTCTTCTGCAGCGGTCATGTCCTTCTCCAGCTTTAGTTTCTTCTGGCTCAGTTGTAGCATGCAGTACTCTACTGTGTCCTTGCTGATCAGCTTTATCACCTGGACCTTCCTAAGATGGGAGAGTCAAGCGGTGAGATCATGAAAATACACAGATGCATTTTTACCAGAGGTGCACTTATCAGATCCTAGTGTCAGTATCAGTCAAATACTGACTCAAAAGGCTGGATGGGGTATGGATGACAAAGAGTTAATCCATGGAGCCAATGAAAGACACTTCCCATCGATGCTTAGAAAGAAAGAGAAATAAAAGAACACATAGATAACATCAATCTATCAGATGCTCTTACCTCGTCTGGCCTACACGGTGACATCTGTCCTCTGCCTGCTTGTCATTGTAGGGGTTGAAGTCAATGTCGTGTATAATGACAACATTAGCTGTCGTGAGGTTGATGCCCAGGCCACCAGCATGTGTCGACAACAAGAACACAAATATGTCGGGATCCGTGTTGAACTCGTCGATCAGCACAATCCTGAGAAAAAAAGAGATCGTTACTACTTTTCTTCCATCACGCTCAGGCTGACTTCAATGTACTGTACAACTCAAACCTGTCTGGTATCGGCGTGGATCCATCCAGTCTGACGTAACGGTGCGCTAGATGTTTCAGCAGCTCTTCCACAATGTCCAGCATCATGGTGAACTGACTGAATAACACCACCCGGTCTCCCTGTGGGGTAAAGGAAACTTAATTTTTACGATCTTAAATCTGTGTGAAAGCATGGCTCACCCTGCACGTATGGAGACATCCCTCTGTGCATGTGCAGTCACCTTCTTTTTAAGAGAGGCCAGGAGTTCTGTGAGGTGTTGGAATTTCCCAGAATCAAGCAGCAGATTCTTGTCCAGCTTGTACGAGCTGATGGAGGAGTACTGTTTGCACAGATTATGCAGCTCGAAGTCTGACATCACTTCCATGTCTTCCTGAATCAGGGAGGCCTCTGCGTCAAAGTGAGTCGGCTCCTGTTGAAGGAGAGAGACGAACGGAGGAAAACTTTTCACTCCTCATTCAAGTAAAATTTATTTAGGTTACTTGGGAAACAGGGACTTACCTTGAGCATGAGTTTGCTCATGGCTTTCAGCTTTTCTGTAGTGTAGTGCTGTCGGTGAAGCAGAGGGTGGTTGGCCATCTTTCTCAACTGCATCACCGCGTTACACAACTCACGCTCTGTGTGATCAGTGCATGAGTTAATTAAGCACACCTTCATTCCTGTAAAAAATTATGTGATGTGTCAAAAAAATCAGTCTTACTCTGTCCACAGGAGGAACCTTTCATTTTTTTCAAGAGGTTTTGATAAAGAACTTGCTGTTTCTCAGTCATTGAGCAGAACTCGACTTTCTCCTCCTTGGCTGGCAGCTGTTGCAGGACCTGGAAAAAAAGCATATTCCAGGGCTTTACACGGTGCTTGAAAAGATAACAACTTTATTTATCCACAAAAGAAATTGATTTGGGAGGTCGGGGTCATTTTAATGCTCAAACTACTTCCATAACTAAGTCTTTGCACCCAGCAAGAATCGACTCACCTCGCTCTTGACTCTTCGGAGGATAAAAGGTTTCATGATGAGTTTGGCCTGAGAAATACGGTCCCTCTGAAAGCTGCTCTGCTCCTCTTGGGGAGTCTGACACGTAACATAAAGTCAAACACGAAGTTCACATGAATAAAAAAAAGAAATAATGATAAAATCTCTGCACGGTATGGGATTTGTGGTCATGCCGAGGCAGTAAAGCACAAGGGAAGGGTGGGAGACATAATCAAGGATTTCAACCCAAGTGTTTAAACCAGAATACCCATCATTAAACACTGAGGAGGACAGGCTTGTCTGTCTAAGTGGCATGCATGCTGTTATTAAGATCTCGAGCCAGAAATGCTCACAGTGCAACAAACACTCACCGCAGAAAACATTTTGGAAAGCTGTGTCGTCGAGCTGGAGAACACAGAAGGCATAATAAAGTTGAGGAGGGACATCAGCTCTAAGAGGTTGTTCTGTAAAGGAGTTCCTGTCAGCAGCAAACGGTGCTCTGCCTGCAAGACCAAATGAAACCACAATATTAGTGCAATACTTCAGGGTGTTCAAAATTTACAATTGGTAGAAAAGGCTGTCAGTGAACTTACATTGATGGCCATTAGGTGGCGGTAGCGCAGGGTGTTCATGTTCTTAAGCATGTGACCCTCATCGAACACAGCATAGATCAGACGCAGCTTTCTGAAGAAGCTGCGGTCGTTGCTGTTTCCAATGGCCGAATTATAACTGTAACACACACCAAACAAGACAATCACACTCATCCTTTGTGTTTTTGTGCCTCAATTGGAATAAATCGGCGCAGGTGTTTTTCCCTCAACCCTCCAGCTACTTAATTGCAATTTGTAACAGTCTGTAAAATGGCGTAGATTGTGTGTGTGCTCGCTCACGTGGTCACGATGACGCTGAACTCAACAGCCTCGCTGAGGATGTCGTGTCTGAGGTAGCGGCGTTCTTCAGTGGATCCTGTTCAGGGCACCAATCAGGAACAATCTGATTACCAAGACGGATTTTTTGACGGGAAACTTTGCAGTCTTTCTATCTGCTGTTAATAATTAATAAATAAACACAATATTTGTATGTACTTTGTCTTAAGATATTTTTTCAATAAAGAATAAAATTGAAAAACATCTATGTTTACATTTTTGGTTCAGTTATTTTTTGTTTATTGTGCCATGAAATGTCACAAATCCTTAATGTCAATTCAGTTTCAGTGGGGCAAACAAAAAAGAGATCGAGTGTCATCAGGGTGAGCAACCTGCTTTTGTTTTTAAAAATGAGAAACTCTGGAAAAGCTCTTCAGTAAAAGGCAGAACATTTTTAAAAAATAACAGTGTCTTTTACTCTTGGATCAACCTTAAGGTTTCAGCAAATTAAGAGTTTTACCGTGATAGACGACTACTTTAAGCTTTGGACACCACAGCTGCAGCTCTCTGACCCAGTTATCTACAAAACAAAGAGTCAAATCAGCACAAGAGAGAATATTCATAAACATGCCCCAACATTTAATCTTAAAATGTGTCAAAAGTACGGTTTGTGGAGAGTATTACCTAGAGTGGAGGATGGCACAGTGATGAGGTGAGGGCCTTCTATTCCATTCTCATAAAGCTGGGATAAAAACGCTATAGCTTGGATGGTTTTCCCCAAACCCTGAGAAAAGGTGTGAATGAAAGAGTGAGAGATGACACACACAAGGAAGAGAAAAAGACAGATATCAAGACAAAAAAAGAGCCAGATGGAAAGACAAAGAAGATATTTGAACATCTGTGACTGACAAACTAGCGGTAGAAAACCCAAACAGCCTTTTGAATGTTCAGCGCTGACACTCTACAGACTTTACAGATCCCAGCTCTCGTCTGTCCCTGCTTTTATTTCTGCACTGTACCAGCTGATTGTTTATTCACCTGCAGAGCGGCTACGAGACCACAATGAAAGGTTCGAGACTTACAGAATACCTGGATGAGCTACAAGCCCCTGCTGTCCTGCACAAGTTACATGAAGGGTCTTTGTTTATGTTTCTTTACTTCAGGGTAATAATCACCACCTCACAAATATTGACAATGCAACATGTCTCTTTACAAAGATCCTCTGCTGGTTACCTTACCATTTCATCTGCGAGGATACCACTCAGGTTGTGCTCGTTCAGAAGCAGCAGCCAGTTTAGACCGATCAGCTGATAGGGTTTTAGCTGTAACCTGAAAAGATATTTATACATTTGTTATCATATACTGCAAGCCCTAATGCGTGATTTATGGATCTAAGAAATGCCTTTTATGTGTTTAGTTGTTAAAAATTTAATAACTAAACAATAAACCCACAGACATGTCAGGGATTATAATAACGGATCTGTCTGAGACTGTGTCCACTTTACTTACTCGCCATTGAGCACACTGGGTTGTTCCACGCCCCCTGAGCCCGTCTCCATCAGGGAAGTGACCTTTTTCGTCATTTTGGAGGAAATGCTCTCACATTTTGACATGAGCCCCTGGATAACCTTTCGCTCTTTCAGGATGACTTTGCAGCCCACTAATAAGTTGTCAGACAGTCCATTGTATTTGTGGAAGACGTCAACCTGAAGAGAGAAAACAAAGCTGTATTTGTGCTGAAACAACTGACACTGACAAATGTTTTTTCATGTCAATACTGTGGTGGAGTTAGTTTTAGGTTGGATAACCGACGGACATTCACTGTCTTCTCACTCTCCATGACAAGCAAGAGCAGCGCGGTTAAATCTACTCTGCACCCTCGCTGTCAATGTCGGGTGTTAAATAAGGGACCATCAATAAATTACCGGCTGATGTTCTAAAAAACAGGCTGTTTTCCTTCAATAGTTTCTATGTCATGTGACCAAAAGACCTAAAATTGATTTCAAATGATAGTACTTGTGTCGTCCAATAAGACACATATTATTTGATCAATTTTCATTGCGCCCCTAAAGTTCTTTGTGTGCTCCTTACTTTTTCAACTAGGAGCACATGTGCTCCTAGTGTCAAGCCCTGACAAAAGTGGCTGTGGATATGGACCACAAAACCAAATCAAATTGTGTGTAACTGCTGTGCATGTCATCCTCCTTGCTCCACTCAAAAATGGCTCTCTTTCTTCAGCCGCCTTTTCTAATAAAAGCAAAAATGCATGAAGAGATTAAACTGTCACTGTACGATTCTTCACTGCTCTTTTGAAGCTGCATGATGGCTATCAGTAATCTTATTGTATTTTTGTTCACATCCACTCTGTGCTGAAAGATACATGTTTAGAAAGATTAAAAAAAAGGGCTGACAATCTGATAACAGCACATGAAAACAGATAAGATAGAGAGTTCAGAGTGCTGGTATTCAACTGTCAGGAGTGTCTAGTTTCTGCGGATGAGCAAATACGCTGACTGAAATTTGACAGGTCATAAAGTCATCTTCCAGGTGTTCAGCAGAGTGAGTTTAGCCTCCTTTGTGTCTAAGTATTTTTTGGCGTCAAAGAACCACCTGCACAATGTCTGTGATGTTTCTTATCTCAGCTGTGAAAAAAATGCACATGATCTCACCAGGCTATGCCAGCTTGAAAAAGGTCTCAGTTCCACAATCCTCTGGGCCTTTTTAGTGGAACAGCCAGAGATAAGCGACAGCTCATCTATTGTTGCACTCTGGAAGAACGTGAGCATCTCTCGCTTCAAGTCCGTCATGCCGCCTCGGGTGTCCAGCTCCTCGTCCGACTCCTCAAACTCACTACTGACTGTGTCCTCTGGGTCGTCTTTTTCCTCCTCTGAGCTGATGGATTCACCTGAGGCACGTGCTTTCTTCTTTCTCTCTGCTGCCTGCTTCTTGGCTAAACTGGTCCCACTGGTAAACCTGGACAGCATCATAGAGGTAGAGGTGGTTGTTTTCTTAACTGGGCAGGCTGAGGACTTCGAGACTGAGTCTGACTCATCTTGGCTATCTTCCGTAGCTCCTGAATCATCAGATTTGTCGTTGCTCTTGTGCTGTTTAAACCTTCTGCGGTCCCTTCTGATGGATTCACCTGAGGCACTTGATTTCTTCTGTCTCTCTGCCGCCTGCTTCTTGGCTAAACTGGTCCCACTGCTAAACCTGGACAGCATCTTAGAGGTAGAGGTGGTTGTTTTCTTAACTGGGCAGGATGAAGACGCTGAGGCTGAATCTGACTCATCTTGGCTATCCTCTGTAGCTCCTGAATCTTCAGAACTGTCGTCACCCCTGGGCTGTTTAAACTTTCTGCGGTCCCTGCTCGACTTGTCTTTGCTCTTTGATTCTCTGGAATCCTTTTTGTGTGCCTTGCTGGGGCCTTTCTCACCTTACAAACAGAGAAAGAGAAACAATATGAGCTGAAATTGGAGTCAGAATAAAATCAGCAGATAGATGGATGGATTTCAGTGATGGTTGCTGTTTGTACCTTCATCAGAAAACAATTCAAGAGCCTGCAGAGCATCCCGATCATTCCAGTCATGTGTCTGCAGCACCATGCGCAGCTCCTGCAATGCACCGAAAGCAACACATTTGAACCTTCGATTCAGTGACGAAAAAAAATACTCTGTTTGCTTCAACATCATGGAGCACATGTGGTCAAGAGTTTAATCAGAATGAGAGGTTCAAAGTGAACGTCCATGTTGGTATGAAAAGCCAACATGAAGTGTTTGTGTGTCCTCACATTCTTGTCCAGGTGAGGAAACTTTTTAGACAGTTTTCTGATCTTTGCTTCCTTCTTCTCTTCAGAAACCTTGAATATTTCAAACACAGGAAATGCAGTGTAATATGTTTAAGGAGCCATTTTTGCTTTTAAAATTCACAACAAACATAGGGAAACTTGTATTTAACAGCACAATGGTAAAAAAAAATCAACTTTGTCAAATAGCTGTTTGAGCATAAAATGCCACTATCAGGACCACTGTGGGTCAATCTAAACAGCTCTAGTTGTACCTGAAAAAAAGAGAGAGAGAAAGAAAGAACTGTGTCATCGGAGATCTGACCTCTAATGACTTCGTCCTCTTGCTGGGTTGACCTTCATCACTGTCTTCAGAATCGCTGGAACTGTTTCTCTTTCTTTTGCTGATTAGATATAGCTCTGAAAAGACAAACCAACCCAAAATAGTTTACCATTTGATCGGCTGAATATAAATAAGACACAGGCATAATTCATTTTGCTAAGAACTCTTTTAACTGAGAGATTTTTTCCAGCATGAGTTGTTTGTTACCACCCTCAAACTGAACTAAACAACCTTCTTTCACTGGGTTTTAACTTCACTTATACCTGAGCCTGAGTAAAATGCCTCCAATTACCCTGTATATTTTTATTAAGTGGGGCTTCACTGGCCGAATGGTCCACATGTGCCCCGTATACAGAGGTTATAAACACTTCCAGCCTGTGCCTACTTCTTCAGCATGTCATTCCCCGACTCTCTCACCCTGTTTCCTGCTCTGCGCATAATTGCTGCTGGAACCAGGTACTGAGAGCTATACATGTTCATACTTTTCAGTAGTCCAACATTTCTGTGTTGAGAATCAGTTTGTTATCAGTCTTAAGTAATCTCATTTTCTGATACGCTGAATGTTGGGTTTTCATTAGCTGTAAGTTACAATCATCAAAATGAGTTTAGAATTGAACTACTTACAGTTGATAGGATAATCATAAACATCAAACACAGTTGCATGTAAATTGCAGGAATAACTTCTTTCAGTTTGCCAACTTTAAAAACATATATGTTGTACAATCAAAATTTTCTTGCAGCCTCACAGCAAAGTATGTTTCACTCTCCTGTTCTTGTAGCATTGTGTATAAACCTCAATAATGTGCTTAAAAAATGACATTACTTACTTTTTTTATGACTGTAATTGAAATTGCATACAGCTACAGCCCCTTCCAATGTGCTGGTGCAGTCTATAGCCTGAAACCAGAACAGAATTTGGCGTTTTGAACCAGGATACTCAACATATTAAAAGGAAACGTGGCAAACTTGTGTTGGCATGGACAAAAAGATTTGATTTCTCTTCTTTCTTTCTACTTACTCCCAGTAATTCCTTCTCATTGAGATAAGGAAACATCTCCTGCAGTTTGCTCATTTTGTCTTGCTTTTCATCATCTGAATGATCAGAATCTCCTTGTTTTGATAGTTTTACGACAGGAATCCTGAAGATGAAACTCATGTTACCACAATAAGCACCAATATGAAAAAAAAGGACAACTTTTGTCAGTGAGGTGACACGTACTTGAATTTGGCAGTATGTGATGTTCCTGGAGGTTTTTCATCCTCTTCCGAATCAGTAGCTATGACTTCGTCCAAAGCCGCAAGACGGTCATGGGACTTAGGAACTTTCGCAGGAGGCTTTTTAGCTAAAAAGAAGAACAGCAAGAAAATGAATGATTTAATTGTGGTGTGGTCGTTTTTTAATTGAAGACAATGCTGAACTGTCATGGCCTTCATCATGATATGGATATTTCATCCCTCAGGTAAGGCATATGGATGAACTACTCATGTTTTAAGTGGTTTTCTGAAAGCAGAGGTGGCATCAGAATAATGGTCACATAATTTTTATAACGATTTCTTAGTATTTGCAGTCTACACAACTTTAATCTTTAAATTACAAAATACATTTGAAAGTACAAAAGAGTAAAGTTTGACAGGTATGAAACCAACACCAAGACACCACAATCAGAACAGCATTTCATGAATTAAAGAACATTTACAAAATGAGACCTCTCTCAAAGCAACACAGACTCATGCAGGCCTTTTCTGCTTCTGCAATGCCCTTCTCTCTGGCCCACGAAAGATCACAATAAACAGCTTCATAATGCTGCAGCACATGTTCTGACAAGGATCAGAAGAAGAGTAAACATAACACATCTTTAAAATTCTCAACACTGACTACTGTCAGTTTTCGTATTAGTTTTAAGTTTCTTTAGTAGTTTAAGAGGACCTCACACACCATACTACATAACCAAGATGGTCTTTGTTTAGTCTACCAAAACATTTCCGAATGCTGACTATCAAAAAGCATATTGATCGTGTTTTATGTTGATATTGAGGTCAATTTATTTTCAATATATATCGTTACTGTTTTATCGCCCAGCCCTAGGTCCAAGGGGCCTCCCTGTGCCATAAACTAATAGTCAATGAAAAGGGGAGTTGCTCTGGGTCCACTTCACGCTGAACCAATCATGTGCTGAATTAGAACCAAGTAGCAAACAACCGTGTAGTAGAAGAGACATGAAGACGTCATAGGTGCAGTAGCTTATTGTATTGCAAAAGACACGCTACCAATCCACACTGTAAAATTTCATTTTTTATATCGTGACATATATCGATATCGGCTGATATGAAAAAAAATATCGTGATAAACTTTTTCCCATATCGCCCAGCCCTACTCGGACCTTGAACCTGCTCCAGAGATGATGCTGTCAGTCACTACAGTCTGAGATGCTTGGTCAGCCTGCTGGAGGTCCTGAGAGGAGCCAGAGATACTGCAGCTGTTACCTACACTAAAATCCAATCGACTCAGTCTGGCTCATTACTTAAAATTTTAATATTACTCAATTCTACTCCTTTTGTGATCTTCATTATTTTTTATTTCAGTTGATGTTCATTTGTATATCCCTATTGACATTTCATTTACTTCTTAATCAACATATCCCATGCCTTGTCATTATTTTGCCTGTTCTTGTTTTCAGCTGCTAAATGCATCTCATTAGTAGGAAATGTGTCATGTCAATAAAGATGGATAATGGAAGCTTAGTCACGTGTTACTCGTGTAATTGAACCATCTCACCACACTTCTCCCTTTTGAGCAGCAGAATCAGGTGCATATAGATTTATTATACTGATGTAAAAGATGAGTCATTTGTTTTACGAGCTGTTTTGCTCAAAATGGTTGTTTCTGGCTCCTTGGATGTTTTGGACTTGAGGGCACTGTCATTCTCATCATGATAGTAAAAAAATAACATGCTATTGATCCACAGCTCCTCACTCCTTACCTGGCTTGTTCTCCTTCTCGGACTCCGGACTTGTAGAGTCTCTGTCCGGCTCTACCTTCGCTGCCTTCTTGTCAAAACGAAATCGGTCTAGAAAGGAAAAACTCATGTCTGCAGCCCTCTTTTCTTGCTTGAACGCGTCGCCTCTTTGTCTTGTTTTTCTGGTGTTTTTCAGTCCTGTCGGATGAGGCACGGCGTTCCGGTTAGCTAACGCTTGAGCGGATGTCAGCAGAGCAAGCGAAGCAAATGAACGATAACAACTGAGATTTAACCCGAGTAACTCTGTGAGATTCAGCTTTGACAGTTTTCATTAGCAAATTAAGACCAAGAAAGACAGATAAAGGCCCAAAAATAGCTGTAAAGTCCGGTACCCGGTTGAGATTAGCCTCCGTCTATTTCCCGCTAACTCCTGCAGCCCGGGGAGAAGGTGAGCCTGCTGCGCTGATTGGTCAGAGGGGCGGAAACTGAGGCTGAGTCAAGATAGCACTCTGCACAGTACTTCCGTGCTTGGCGGAGCTTTACATTTCGCCTTCATTAATGATAACACAGCATTGTTTCCTCCCATTTAAGAGTCCCGTTGTTCACTAGGGGTATTCTAGTGTTTAAAGAATTAATTACTGTCAGTTAACTCCCTATAATTATGCTACAATGCGCTAAACGATATTTCCTACCGATGGCGAGAGTGTGGAGGGCGGAACTCTCTTGACTTTTAGTCCTATATCTCTTACGAAACCGGTGACGTAAGGTTAAATTTAGAGCTAAACACGTTTCATGAACCGCGTGATTTGGAAAAATCAAAGACATTTAAAGATTACCAGGCATATAAATAAATCAACAAAACTAGGGAGGCGCAAAGACTTATAACAAAACAGCAAGAAATGAGATATCAAATCAAACTTTATTTATATAGCACCTTTCATACAAGCTGCAACACAAGGTGCTTTACAAAAAAGATAAAAACCAACAACGGCAAATATAATGCAATAAAATAAGTATAAAACCCGTCCCTTCCCACCCACAGCAACACATACAGGCATGCACAGCAGCGGACCATGGGAAAATGTGGGTCCCAGAGTGAGACCATTTGAGAACCACTGGTATATACTATATACAGTCTATGGTTGGGACCCTTTGTAGCATACCTCAACTGTGTCTTTGGTACATTTGCTTGTATTTTGAAAGGCTTCAAATTAACTTCAGGTCAGCTCAGTGGAGGTGGGTCCTCACATTGGAGGTCTGTTGGAGGGTCCTCCAGACAGATCATGACAAAATCATGAAACAGATTTTCCCCCTTCCCCATCCGCATAAACTTTCCATCTCCTCTTTTTCCTTACTATAACACGCACACTTGATCAATGTTTTCATCTCTAGATGTTGTCATGTACATGATGTATATGTTTTTTAATGGTTGCCCATACATTTGTATCATTTTACAATAAGATGAACAGACAGAAAAAAAATATTTTAAAGCTTCTGCTCAACTCCTCTTTAAGATGCAGTAGGAGTTTTAAGACTAGCTGATGATGGTGCAGTCACAAGTATTAGCTCAAAAACCGAAATCACACAATGTCTCTTTTGAAATTCAGATTATAGAAAGTTAACATGTTAAGAAGTAGGATGTTTAAATGAAATGAAGCTAATAATTTACATTTATAGTCAACATAGCCCACTTAGCTACAGACTCTGCTCACCTTCTGTTAATTCACCTCTGTCATGGGACATGCCCAAACTCAGATCTGTCTAATCACACTCGGTGAGTCAGAGACCGGTCAAAGGGGGGCAGCAGCTACACAGATTTGAACAGAAGATCAGAGTGTGGGATGGGTTCCTCTTGCAGGTTTTGAAGGCTGCCTCTTTGTAACTTTTAAAGTTGTGTTTGTGTGTGCATGTTTGGTGTGCTCTAATTGTTTATACTTTGTGTGGCCATACTGAGATCAATGTGTGTACACTGATTACCGGCCCTGACAAAATTACAGTAATATACACAGTCACCAGATCCTGTTGCAAAGTTAGACTATAGTTTTGCCTGCTCACGTGTAATAATTACTCTATCAAAGCTGATAATAATTAAAACCCAAACATGTGGTTGTCACCAGGCAAAAAGCAATAAACCCTATTCCCACATGCACACCAATTTATTT
Source organism: Xyrichtys novacula (assembly GCA_962446985.1). NCBI lineage: Eukaryota > Metazoa > Chordata > Actinopteri > Labriformes > Labridae > Xyrichtys > Xyrichtys novacula. The sequence goes on along the minus strand of OY660875.1, from coordinate 18,052,474 downwards.
TCAATGCTGTGTCCCCTCAAATGTCAGGAATAAGATTTTCTCTTCTTTTAAACACTTATTCTGCATAAAACATGTGCACATCATTTAAATAAATTAGCATAACTCTGTTTCAGCAATATTTCTTTACTACATATACTACGTCCAAGTTTATACTAATAGAATTGTTATGCACATCAACTATTTGTGAAAAAATATCTGGCTGCTGTGCCAATAATGACAAAATTTGAAGTCCATATGTGACTAAATTAGGAGCTGTTGTCACTGATTTGAAGGCATGTAGCTTATAAAGTTAAAGTCCAAAATTATTTTGGATGAGTTTTAGATTGAAGAAATCAAGCTGTGGTGTTTTGAAGCAGGTTGATCAGCATAGAGAAATGTCAGCTGTTGTCTGTGGTTCTAATAATTTACCAGGTTTGGTTAATAGTTGCGCTGTGAGCCCCCATCTGTGTATGTGCCCGCTGAGAGTCCCATAAAGTGATAAAAAAAAACTGTCTGCTTTAAAACTGTTTGAGTGGTTGTGTCTGACCGTGTCCTTTCTTTGCTTGGCCTGTATGCTCAAATATAGACAGCCCCCTCCCTTGTGACACACATACACACACACACTCACAGAGAAACACACAGGTTAACACACAAGCACATGCACATACAGGCAGGTCTGACAGCAAACACTTAACTTCCCGATTTTATTGCTAGTTCATAACATTCAAATAAAAATGAAGAGAACATTTTTGGCCTCATGTGAAAAAACATACAAAACACGTCCAATCTATTTCTGATACATAGAAAGTATAAAATTAATTTACAAAGTTCTTGATTTAAGACACAAACTCTATTATTTTTTATAACATTTACAGTATATGTCAAACTACAAATGAGTCTCCCAAGTGTCCGCCCCTAAAAGACTTCCTTACACCTGGTACTTGAGATCAGATACAGTGACAAATATTATGACGATGAGGTCAGGTCTTCCTCATCAGAACACCACAGCGCCATCCTGCCGTCTTACTGTCGCCCCCACCATCGTCACGGAGACCATGTAAGTTGATGCATGTGTGTATGTATGTGTGTGTTTGTGTTTTATCCAGGGCACAATAGGCAGACTGACACAGAGTCTGATAGGAGTCATGACCCCTCACAGCAGGAGGCTCACACAGTGGCTCCTTGCTTCCCTGCCTGCCTGGTCAAGGTTTTTTTCTATGTGTGAGAGAGAGAGAGCGAGTGTGTGTTTTTGCACCTTATATCTGAATTGGTATGAGTTTTTTTTTTTGCATGTTTGTTTGCCAGGATTGTAATGTACCTGTCTGTCTGCTTTGTCTGTGTCTGAGTGTTTAAAAATTCACACACCCACCCACACAGACAGGCAGGCGCACATGCAACAACACAGAAATATAAATCACCCTGCTGTCTCACTATGCAGCAAGTGTTTAACGCACACACACATACACACACACACACATGCATACATGCACTCACACACAGTGATAACAACATCTCAATTGTGGTGGAAGTTTAATGGATGTTTTTGCTGGAGGCGATAACTGCTCTCATTCATCTCTGTTTAATTGTTTTCATGGTCTAATACGATACAAGCACACGCAATCAAAACTGGCTCACACACAGATAACGCACAGAAGCACAATAGAGGTGAATGTGTAAACCATACATGCTGTGCATGGATGTAATATGTAGAAAGCTTCAACTGCACTTGCTGCATGGTAGTTATATGTGCTTTATTCATTCATATCAAATGCCTGAGTCGAGCACATGTGTAAATGCACACATTGCATGTGTTGCTGCGTACACTTTTTTTTTTTTAAAGTTTGACCCAACTATGGTGTCCCAGTCACACAGTCTGTCACCACCCAGTCACCATGGCGCCCAACTTGGCCGAGACCCGACGGCGGCAGGGAGCACCTTGTCACCGTGGTAACACGTCTGGGATGTAACCAGCCCCCCATCTCCCCCAAAGAAAGACGCAGAGAGGCATACACACAACTCCATATGAAGGGGTATACCAACAACACAAGACATTTCATGTAGAAAAATGTTGAGGTCATCAGCTCTGGCAGATCAACAGACGGACAGAAGGATCTAATTGGCTTTTTAATGAACCCGCGCACAAAAACCAAAAAGATATTTGCTGGAATAAAATATAATGATGATTTTAAGACTGGGTCATCCATCGGATTATAGTAGCCTGTACTAGACTGCGGGAAACAACATTGAGACAGAGCTTCAGTCAGCGGAGCTCATGCATGGTAAATGTGCTCATACAAACTTGATGTCACTGTTTATTTTGACATAGATCTCCTTCAATTATCTGACAACCCTGAAACTATTAACAAAATAATTAGTTGGTCACCGAGGGTTTTCATTTATTGGTCAGTTAGAAAGGAAGGATAAACCCTGGACACAGTGAAGCGCAGGCTTTTAAGGGGTTGCTCAGATACGTTGTCGGCCCACAGGAGTGTCCGGGTAAGCTCCGGTAAAGCAGTTAGGAAAAGAAAGTGAATTGTGTTGGCTGGACTGAGTCAGAAAATCACCTGTTTGATGACCTCTCATTACTATTCCTTGCTGGTTAGTATTGCTTTCTCTTTTAGCCCTCAAACTTTCAGCATTTTCGAGCATAACTAGAGGTCAGCTAGTGGCCCAAACTGCTTAATGGTAGCTCAGGGCAGTAGTAAATTACTCATTTGTTTTTGGCTTTGCTGTACACCAGGTCTGTGCACAAAACTTCCCTGGGTGCTTCAACCATAATACAATAATCCCAAGGTGCACAAAAAATTGATAGATGGAGTCTGGAACATGAAATAAAATATGCATCATCTCAAAAGAGCACAGCTTCCTTTAGATAGCGCTACCATTTGCATCCCTGTTGGTATCATCAAAACATGCCAAAACGGCCTGAAATATGAGCTGTCCGATGACTTATCAAACACTTATTTGACTTTGCTTGTTCAGCTTTTGTTTAGTCATCACTCAAGTTACCATGCTCTCTCTCTTTCTGTGTAGAGCAGCGGGGGAGAATTCCCATGTTGCTGGAGGTGATACTGAGGAGCGGCTGAGACAACCCACCAATCACAGAGAGACATTGACTGATCCGTCCTGGCTGTCGTACAGAACATCAAACTGAGCTTTGTTAGCGCTGCATTCCCCTGCATTGTGCCACTGTTTCTATATGTGTCGCCATCATTCTGCTGATATATTTATGCTTTAATTATGTCAAATGAAAACATCATACCAGTTTCTATAGTTGTGGATTTATAGGAATAAAAATCACAGCAGAAAACAACTGCATTGCTTCGAAAGAAATATGATTCAAAAGTTGCCCTTCATTGTCCCCTCTTTTCTGTGGCAGCACCAGTGAGTGGGTGCCATCATCATTGTTGACTCTGTCACATCATCACAGTGTTTTAATTAAACAGAAGGAGACATGCAGAAAGACAGGTGGACAAAGACTGATCCCCAGGCTTCCTTACAGAAGCTCCTTCAACCAGAGCTTTGTTGGCTCTGCATGCCTTTGCATTGTCCCCCTGTCTGCAATTGTTTGGATCAAATGATGCTGCCAATTACGTCTCTGTCATCTAGACCTACGATACAATGATCATTGATTTATCATTCCTCCCTGCCAGGGAATAAAAACATCTAAAAACAATAAGCTAGCTTTGCCAAGCAGTGGATGAACTGTCTTGTTTGCTTAGTGCCATTAGACTCAATATATAGAGTCAAAATGTCCACTCAGAAACATTTCAAACCTTTTTGGCAAACTAGTACTGGAAACACTTTGCAATAACCACAATTTATAAATGGTAAATAGATAGTTTATTAATGTTTAATCATCATTTAAAAACAGCATAAAGACCAATTATAAATGGCAAATAGATGTTTCATTAATGTATGTTAATAGTTTCTTTACCATTAACAAGCAATTAAATTATGATTTATAATTTTCATTGATTATTAATGGATTATTTATTAAAGGTTTATATAGGGTTTAAATATTGGTTGTTAAACATCTAGATTAAAATGTGTGTCAGCAGCACTTTGTTAAAGGTTAATATTTGGTTTTTAAACCATCTATAAACATTACTTAGATGGTTATTGTAAAGATAGGGTGAGGGTTAGGGTTAGGTATTTAATATTGTAAAATTTACAATTTATTAATGGTCTATATTCTGTTTATAAATGATGATTAAACATCACTAAACTATCTGCATACCGTTTATAAATGGTCTATTTACCATTTCTAAGTTATGGTTATTGTAAAATGTCACCCTAGTACTTTTTATCTTTGGCTTTGGCACTTTATCTATGTTTTAAATGAAGTTAAAGATCCAACAATTATTCAAAATAAAGGAATAACAGCAAGATTTGGTTTGGATCAGTTTTTACAGGTCGATTTGCCAAAGTCATTCTTAAAAGCATCAAACTTTACCACTCCCACCAGTTTCCCACAAATGTTAAATATTTGTTTTCACGGATGATTGTTCTTTTCAACAAGTTTAAATATTGTTGGTGGACTTGCTGAGACAGCTGTGATTTTTTTTGTGTGTGTGCGTGTTCAGCCAGTTCCCACTATTCTGTAAAAACTGACCGGGAGGTAGAGACAACAGACACAGACACCCTGCTGGTGGAACTCAGTTGGGGGTCTGTCTCTTCTGGGACGCCGCTGCATCTAAATGTATGTGTTTGGTAAGGCATTAAGTGTGAGTGTGTGCTTCAGTTTTTGTGAGTACATTAGAAATACGTGCGTGCCTTCGTAAGTGTCAGAGGCCAGTGTCTGGGCCTGTTTTTGGGGGGTGCAGGGAGGTTAGTGTGGTGACAGCCTCAGCTGTGTTGAATTGTGGGAGAAAAAGAGCTGACGCGACGGGAGTTGATGTCTGACATGACCCCTCTCAGTGGGTGCACAGCAGGGAGCTGGGAGCTGCCGCTGACAGGGGGTGTTTGTGTGTCTGCGTGTGTATAACAGTGGGAAAGAGAGGGATGGAGGTAAAAAGTGAGAAACAACAACAAACACAGAAGTTTTCCTTCAGTGTCCTCAAAATCCAGAATTCTCCTTTGAGCCACTCTCCCTGTGAAACAACATCCTGATGGACGTGACACTGGACTTCTCCCTGCTGTGAAACCCAATCTACTCTCCTTCTTCCTACCTCCGCCTTCCATTTTCTCTCCCTCTATATCACATACCTCCCCTTGACCTTCTCGCTCTTTGTTGGTATCCTTAAGATCCCTCCTTTCCTCTCCTCCTCACGCTCTCCAGAAGGTGCTTTCAGGTCGGTAAAGTGATCTACATGCCGGCGACTTATACTACTTGGCATTGTCTTGTTTCTCTTTTTCGCTCTTCATATCTTTCAAATATGCATCATCCCACTCTTCTATATACTACCCTAAATTCATCCTCTACAATCTACACACACACAAACACACACACATATACACCTTCATCCCTTTCTGGGCCCACTGCTCGGCCATCAGTGTCTGATAAGTGCCCACAAAGCCCCCACTGTCTCGTGTGACCCTCTATTCTTCTCTGTCCCCTCTCTCTTTTTCTCCTTCTCTCTCCATCCTGAAGCAGCCAAGCGTGTGGTAAAGAGAAAAGGAGGGGCCTTTTTTTTAATTTTAATGCACACCCTAGCTTGTTTTACCCTCAACCCCGTCTCCTCCCTTCATCAAACTTTTTGTTTCCACTCATCTTTAGCGTCAGTCACATCCTCTCGCCTTGACTTTTTTCTAACTTTTCTTGCTCCTCTATATTTAACCTCTCTCAGTTTACAGAAGGACTGTGCACGTAGCACACCCCCCTTTGCACGCTGATGCTTTTAACACAGGACAAAAGGACAGATCTGAAAGTTTACCAAGACTTTTGCACTGCATCCCCATGCACTGTGCTCTTCCTCTTACTTCTAGACGCTGACATCTGCTTTATGTCTTTGACAAAACTCTTGATCACTAACTCCTCTTGGGCTCCAGATGGATTAGATTTAACTTTGTCCGGTTTAAGAGCCACATATACAAGCTTGTAAGAGAAATATCTGCCAAAAGGGTGAAACTAAGAACTGATATGTGGTCTGATCTTCAACTACACTCTCAAAAGGATCATTAAAACAAACCATGTTGCGTATTATTCATTTTATCTGTCATCGTGTTAAGTTATTTTCTCTCTTACTCCATCTTGTAGTCTTTCCTTTTTTCCCACCTCGGCCCCTTTGGCCCCCGTCAGCTCCTGTCAATCAGGAAGTCAGTCAATCAGTCAGTCTGCCCGCCCGCCTGCCTGCCAGCCATCACTCTGAAAGTCTGAGTAGTACTAATGGCTCTAGTTAGCCACTTAACTGCCTCCCCTACTCTCTGTCTCCCTTAGTATGAATAGAATAACCCTAATGGTGCTTGTTTGCCACTCCACTGCTTTCCCTTATCCTTGCAGGGCTTTATCATCTCTGATCAGTGTACGTGGAGATAAGTCTCAGTGTGAGCGTGCAGTATCCTCTTCCTTCAGCTTTTATCCGTCCTGATCAATGTACCTGGAGTTCTCTGTGAGGGACCCCTCATGAGAAAGGTCATGTTTTCATCCAGCCCAATCGGCTCGCTGGCTGATAAGACAGTTTGTGGGGGTGAAATCAGAGAGGTCTTTTCTTGCTTGTTTGGGACATACAGATGGGGGATGGAGATCAAAAAGAGGGGGCAGGTAAGAAGTGATGAGATGTAAAATGAAAATGGTAACTTTACTTGACGCCTATCTCTTTAATGCATTATAAATATATGTATAATGCGTTATCATCATGTTATAGCACTGTAAAACTCTAGTTACAAACACTCATAAATGATCATAATGCTTTATAGCAATAATCATAACACATTATAAAGCATTTTATCATGACTTACAAGGTCAGCAATTATAATGTGTTATAACTGTTAACAACTCACTGACAATGCCCACATAGATAATGCATTATACATATATTTATGATGTGTTATAATTTGCTTATAAACTTGTGTAACTATCATTATAGATACTCAATAATTATCATACGGCTTTATAACAATAAGGATATCATGATCATTTATGAGTGTTTATAATGATAGTTATACACGTTTATGAGCAAATTATAACACATCATAAATATACTTATAATGCATTATCTATGTGGGCATTGTCAGTGAGTTGTTAACAGTTATAACACATTATAATAGCTGACCTTGTAAGTCATAATAAAATGCTTTATAATGTGTTGTGATTATTGCTATAAAGCATTATGATCATTTATGAGTGTTTATAACTAGAGATTTACAGTGCTATAATGTGATTATAACACATTGTACTTATATTTATAATGCGTTATAGAGATAGGCGTTTGGTAAAGTATTATCAAATATTATCATGGAGAGAGAAAGGTAGATTTAAAAAAAAAAAAAAACAATTACTGAGTTGAAGTATTAATGGTTCACCTGTAGCCAGGCTTTGCCATTGAAGAGATAAAGGGCAAATGACATTGTAGATTGTTGATGTTCTACAAATAAAATTACTAATACTGCTACTAATACTTAAATAATATCATTAAAACTCATACTAAATCAAGCTCAAACATTTCTTCTTCTAAAGGTGCTGCAATGTTTAAAAAAAAACCCTTTTTCATTCTGTGGGCATGAAGTTGCAAAGAGAGAAAAGAAACGGCAGCATCGGAGCAAAGTTTCATCATTATCAGTGATTAGGATCTCTTGTCTCGTGGAACTTAAGTAAAGCAGTAGGAAAGAAGGAAGTCTGTCATCATCTCCAAACACACTCAATCATCCCTCTGCTTTTAATTACGCAAAACAACAGTCACGTGAAAGTGACAAAAAACATGGACCTTATCGGTAAAACCAAACCAACGTTGCATGAGAGTGTTTGGTAGTGGTTAGTTCTGGATCTTCTCATCTGTATTCACTCCGTCTCCCTCAGTCCTCCCACTCCGGCCTGCACCAATCTAATCACCTCCTCTGCAGCCTCACACAAAGCCGCCAATAGTCCAGCCATGGCCCCTTAATTGACGTGTTATTGCCCACAATCACATTTACTGCACAGAGGCAAATCTGCACAGATGAGATTGTGCCGGCTGCTAATCCAATAACGCCTCGCTCACTTTTCTTTTACCCAGCATCTTTCATCTCCAAAAACAAGGTGACAGTGTTTTAATTTTCATTCTCGGTTTACTCTCCATCAATTTGGCTCACGGTGTGCGCTGGAGTTTATGGAGCGAGACACATGTAGGTGCCAGTTTATTGTACAAGCTTTTATTTCTCTCCTGTGGGAAAATGAAGAGCAGGGTTTTAGGTTTAGATAGGATTAAAGTGAGAGCTTTTTGTTATTGTTTATTCACGTAGGCAGTGTCTATTGGATCAAACTGGAGGGACTTTTTTAAAGGATGGTGTTTTGATGTGGCTTTGATAACTGATGTTAGGTTGTGGTACAACACATGTTTTTAAGAGGGCTGATCAATGACCTTGAGGGATATTTAAGGACAATTTTATCAGTGCTAGCAAATCAAAGCATTGATGACTGACTTGAAGTAACAATACCTTTTCATGTGTCCTACCCATAGACTGTACATAGAATGGACACCGTCTGCCTCCTCGCTGGGTAAAGCCACCGTGAGAACAGCACCCTCTGGTGACGGGCTGCAGTATAGGTCATAAATCCTGCCTCCTCCTCCAGCAATCACTATGGAGCTGTGGACAAACTTTAGAAATTTATTACACAGAATATAAATTTTTCTCCCCCCTGGTTGCGATGTAGACAAGAAGTTATTGTAAGACTGGTTTGTACTCCTCTTTTTTCTGTACAGCTCAGTTTTTAAAAGTTATTAGGGGGTTCATGTTTTCTATGATTAACACTTGATACAGCCTGTGGGCGTACGAAGATTGCATAGCTCACCCAGGGGATACGCTATTTGAGCCGAGTGTCATCACAGCGACTCTCCCGCCGAATGCGTGCAATGCTACTGCGCAAGTGGTGGAGTGCGTACAACGCTACTGCACAATGTTGTTTTCAGGAAGTGGAGAAAAACGCGGAATTACCTTAAGCTTTTCAGCTTCAAATTTGTATACTGGCGGAAGGCGGAACCAAGTTGTCCATAGTATACACTGCCTATGGTCCTACCCTACCTATCTTCACTTATTCAAATATATCATCTTCTACATCATCTATGTGAAAGATTTCATCTTAGAAAATCGAGTGAAGATAAGAGAACATTCAAAGCAAAATGACGGCACTTGTATTCATGAATGATCCAATCTAAATCACTTCCTTCAATTGTTCCCTGCAATAATACAAGCTGGAAAAGTCTGAATGATAAATAAAACTTATTACAGCCTATGAAGTGGTCTCAAAGGATCTGATAATACATCCTGTAAAGTAATGAAAAACCATCTTATGCACTGTACTGGGAGTAAAATAGTGTTGGTACCGCACAGAAAATGAATATTTCAGTGTTGTAAATGTTTTTGTCTCTTTGCAGTCCTCTTCACTAAACTCTCCATGAGTTGTAGGGAGTAGTGACTGTTGAATGATTCAGAGACAGCAGACGCACTAACAGGAGACAAACAAACAGGCTGACTTAACCAACCACTGAGTTCGTCTCTGTCCCCTGCATCCACTGGTCTGACAGACAGGACCTTAGCCAGAGGTGTCCATTGTGCTGCCTGTGGGATTACTTGATCTCTCAGTGGTCCTGCCGCTCTCCGTCTCCGCTTGTTGCACTGCGCCCCCACCACACACACACACACACACACACACACACACACACACACACACACACACACACACACACACACACACACACACACACACACACACACACACAGGCCTGGAAGAGCAACTTAAAAAAAGACCGTTTCCCCCTCAGTTTTGTCATATTTGGTGACACTAAATTGTCAGTTTTTTGTCAGCAAAGTGGGCCCAGTAACGAAACCACACATGCACAGATACACTGTCATCATTTTGGTCAGCAAAGTGGTTTGTCAGGTGGCCAATGGACCATCCTTGGTGGACTCTCTCTCTGGGGGAAGAATGTATGTGTCGGTGACCCAACCCTGGGTCTCTGGGTCAGAGTTCCTGACACACGCTCACACCCAGCGGGGCGACAAAATAATTAACTCTTACTGTGATTGACAGACAGTTCATCACACTGACACACAGAGGCACACACAAACCAGAAACATTAACAGGGGGCATCGTTTTCCCATAATCAGCAGTGTAGACGTGACAGATGACCTGTGTTTTTCTTTGTGTGCAGATTGAAATAAAGAAATAACAGAGTATTTGAGATATAAATCAAAGGGCTTAACTGTAAAGTCATGATATCTTACAGTTTGACAGCAGTAGAAACCTGGGTGAGAAATTTTGTCAGAATTTGATTGACTTAAATCCGTAATTTATTTTCCAAACATGTTTAGATTGGAGTAAAAAAAAAGAAAGGAACAGCTTTCACACTGAACATTACTGACATTTATGTAATCAAACAAACCCCACTTTGTTTCGGCACATGACTATGAGTAATCACTGTCAGTTTTTGTCTTTTGTGAGTTGATCCTCAAAGGTCTCATGTTACATAGAAAGCAAAAGAATGACTCAATGCCCTGTCATCGCCCTGTTCAACAAATGTCACGTGTGGTTACTCATAATCTTGACTTTAAAGCATTTATTTCTATCCTAATCATCCTTTTGATTTTTTATTGTTAACCTGTCACATTTGATATCTCTAATTCTACACATACTTGAATTACAAGTCTGCTATAGTCACCTTTGATTGCTCATTTAGGTATTATAGGATTACCATATTATAAGGGAAAGTGGGAATAATGTCTCAATAGAGCCAGGAGGAAATAAAACAGAGGGAGTATCTTGCGCTTGCAGGTACTGTAACACAGACCGCTCTGTTTCAGATAGCATGTTCACCTTTGAAGGGTGCACTTAAAAGTGTGGGTGTGTGTGGGGTGGAGAGGAGGCAGTAAAAGCGGGTCTGGGTGGGTGGATAAGGGGGGATAACCTGTGGATTGAAATGGTGTGCCTCCCCCCTCCCTGCCACCCGCCCTCGATCCCCTTGATTCTGAGAGGCCGTTTTTCTCTGCGGCCACAAAGGGAGAGGGCTCGGATTGCGCCGGGACATTCACCGGCCCACTTTGTTTTCAAATGGTTTTGTTTAGTTGTGACACTGTAGACACCCAACACCTTCCAAGAATCCGAACTCTTCTGTGGGGGAGCAGAGAGGGCAGGTGGGTGGTGTTTGGGCGTGAGGGGAATGGAGGGGGAAGAGGTAGCTTCAGAGTGGAAATTTGGGGGTTAGTATTTGCTTTTTGGAGGTTCTAGATTCATTTTTAGCCTAATCTCTCTCTTCTCTCACACATCTCCATTTTTCCAAGCTTTTCTGTCCTAAAATAAATGTCACACGTTTTATCTTCTGCCTCCCCCACTCCCCCCTGCCCTGACTCCTGCACTCCACCCTGTTTCGTAGACCCCCTCTCCCCTGCCTTCTCCTCCAGCACTCCCTCAAAGCCCCCTGAGGCGTTCACACTGTTAAATCCAATCCACCTCCGAGTGTTTAAGCAGCTTAACACAGCAGGATCTGCACCGCTCAGCCCAGGAGAGGCTGATGCTTGACAGGTAATACAGGACTAAGTCTAGGCTTAGCCTTTACTTTTACATAACACTTCCTGCCAGTCTGCTGAGGCATGTGACGCCTTACAAGCGTGGAGATGTGCAGGAATGCTTCTAATGCTCGAGTGCTCCAACACAAATGTGAGCCAACACAATTTTAAGCCCCTTTGCTCCAAGGAAGTCTTGTCAGTTTTAGCAAAAAAAAAAAAAAAGAATATTGAGTGGTAGCTATTTGGAGAGGAACTACTCCTAAAACACATGTCCCAGGTCAAGCTACGTCTCCAGAAGTGCGTCTCTCAAGTATCTCTTGAACCGTTTTCATATTGCTAGTTCAAGACTACGTAGAATTTCGTACCACTGCAATGGCTTGTCTTTAGTATCAAAGGGATATTCCGAAGTTAAAGCCATGGTCAAACACACCGTAACACCGGGTTAGACGACCCCCCCGAGAAATGAATTTTGCTGACCACTTGCTTCTCTAGTTACACCAACTTTGGCAAAGACCGCACGATAGCAATACACATCGGTCTATGTCTCCACACGCAAACCGCAACCAAAAAGCCACTCATAGCCACAAATAATGCTCAGAACAGCCCTAGCATGAGCATTACTTGTGGCCGCGAGTGGCTTTTTGTTTGCAGTTTGCGCGTGAAAGCATAGAGAGCTGGAGAATATTTATAAAGTGAAAGGGGGTTAACATGGTGCTAACGTCTACACAACAGACAAGACCTGGAGGAGTTAAGCGTTACCTTCAGAATTTAAAGCAGATGACGCCGAGATGTTAACTCTGCTCCTGCTTTTTCCCCCCTTCGACGAATTTAAAGCTTTGCAAGTGTTGCAAGTAGCCCTGGTATCATCTTTTCACGTGAAATACAGCCAAACTCTGGATTGCTTTTGCCTCAACGCCATGCTTGAAAGTTCTGAACCAAAACACACTTCTTGCGTACTACGTCATCACGCCTAGAGACGTAAGAGGAATTGATTAGCAGAACTATTGAGGAGGCAGAGAAGGAATTTTTAGAAATCGAATCACTGGGAGCGGTTATCGATTCTCATCCCTAGTGTCTTCTGTCTTTTGCCAACATTCAACTTAAACTGTGTACATTTTCATACATTCTGAACTCTCTACGTTTAATGTTGTGAAAATATATCTATTTATGAAGTCTACAAAATGATACGATTGAATAAATATAGAATGATAATAATATAAGATAACTTGTAGCAACAGATTCAGAGCAGTGACACATTCTCCACTGAGCTTTTCTAGAGCATGGTTAACTTAGAAAGTATCTCCACCATCACTTGAGTTTAAGATGAGTTCGAAAGCGAAAGAGCAAAAACTTCAGCGTCTTTTTTTAGGGCTTCGACCATGTCGTGAGGATTTGCTGTCGATTTGTTAATTATTAAAATGGATCCCATCACCGCACATGTAGCAGTGCACACTGACAGCCTTTGTAAATGCCTCTTGACATGCTTGACAAGGCGGCAGTACCTGAGCTCACAGGGGCCATGGAGTCAATTGCTACACATAGGCAGTGCTTTGAAGGGCAGGGGTGCGTGCCGAGCCGGGCCGCGGGTGGCACACACACACACCCACACACACATGATCCGTTCTACAATCAAACACACCACATCCCCAAGGACGGATGGTGCAGTGGCGGGCTGCAAACCCTACCTTGCCAAACACCATCAGGCCAGGGGCAGCTGAGTTCACCTGCAATGCTATTCACCCAAGAAGAAAAAAAACAAAGAGTGCATGTGCGCTGAGTACGTGTGTGTGTGTTTGTGAGTGTGTTGTGGGCTTTGAATGAGGCTAAAAGGCAGCAAGAAGGTAAAAGAGCTGAAAAGAAAAAAAAAGAAAAAACAGAAATAGAGTGAGTGTGTCTGAGAGAAAAAGAATGAATGAAGAGACACGTAAAAAGAGCGACTGGAAAGACTATCTGCTGCATTAACCTTCCCCTTCACAGTGCCAGTATAGAGTCTTTTCTGCACTCCTCTTTCAGCAGGGAGGACCCAGGGGACGGTAACGCTAAGCCCCAGTCCATTCTTCCACCAGAAACTTTGATTTCCTATTAGGTTCCTCCTGATGGGGACTGATGGGGAGAGGAGCGGAGAGGAAAGAGGGGAAGGGAATGACATGGAGATGGAGGGCAGGGGGAAGAGAAAGTAGAGTGGACTGAAAAGTTGCCAAAAAATGAAACAGTAAAAAGGCGGCAAAACTCAAACCAAAGAAATCGAGAGTGAGGAGGAGGTGAAGAGTGGAGGTGAATAAGGAGGGCTTGATGCACATCACATGCGGTGGTTGTTGGACGTTTACTCTGGGACACTGGCTGTGCCTGTCCTGCGTACTGAGGGCATTGTTTACGCTCAGCCCACTTAGCACTGACCTTTAGCTGGCAGACATACAGACTGAGAGTTAAGAAGGAACACTGTGTCCATTTATGTCGACTTGGGTATCCAAGTTCTGGTTGTTGTTTTTTAAAGTATCCTGTTTTTTGTATTTGACCATATCAACATCTCATCCCAACTTCAGGAACCACGAAAAGCCCTTATCCTGGCTTAAGAAACCCACATTTTGCTACATATATAGATGCCTGTCTAACAGTTTCTGGCCACTGCTGACTACCTGCGTATTGGCACAGCCCCAGCCAAGTGATGTGTCTGAAGAACAAGTATGGTGCTGGTCTTCAGAGTGTCTTACTTCTGGAGTAACAAATAAACTATGAATTTGAAAATTGGAAGTTTAGATTTGGAGAATTACTCAATCCAGTTTGTGTACATGACCTTAATTTGTTCACTTATACCTTTAGACTCAATTTCATGTAATTAAAACCTCACTGGCCCTATTATTTAGTGCAAGAAGCAAAAGTTTAAAAGTTTAGTTACAAGGCCATCAACAACTCATCACCACCAACTTTCTTTTTTCCTTGTTTTGAATGTCCAAAGTCTAGGATTGCACTGAAACTGGAAAGGCCCGTATTATTATCACAACACATGAGATGCACATATGTGGCCTGCATTTTGCGTAACAGTACATGACCTCCCAGGAGGGCAATACAGGAACAAAAATCCTTTTGCTGCAAAGGGAGGCCAAGTTCAACTGATCGCTATTGTCAGCTAACTTCATTTACACATTTTGTCAAGTCATCCCCATTATATTGACAAGTATCGAGTTTTTCTAAAAGACTGAAGAGAAATGTGTGGGTGCCTTAGATAGACACGTGGCGCAAAAAGAAACTTCTGTCTGAGAAAAAATAGGCAAATAAACAACGAATATGGAAGATTTTGAAGTTCATTTTTTGGTGGATAAAATTAATGACGCCCCTTTTCAATAAATCATATATCATGAACTACCCATTAAAAAGCGTTATGATTATAATTCATAAGTTGATGAACATCCAAGACAGCTCAAACAATGACTTTCTCCTGACAACAACAACAACATTTCTGTGTTTTTATGATAAGTAGTCCCCCTGTCTTGTGTGGGAAAGAGGGATGAGACTGATATTAAAGTCGAGTAGGCGAGACACAGAGATATGGAGACAGAGACATACAGAGAGACACAAAAGGGAGCAGGAGAGAGGTAGTCAGAGGGAGAATGATTGATTGATGTGGTCAGTGAGGCGTCACTGATCTCCAAGGGAGACCCCCACCCCTTCATCGCCAATGAGGAGGATGTGGATTGGCTTTAATGGTGTGAAAACAAGCAGACTGCAGCACTAATCTGGAAGGAGGAGGAAGATAAGGACAGCCAAATAAGCTATAAACAAATAGAGTCAATGAGCCCAGAAGTTTCTCGCGTTTGCAGCCCCTTGAGCAGAATTTATTTTATTTTTGTTTTATAGTATTAACTAGTGTTGGAGGGAGGACAGAGGCACATTAGTCATAAAGATCCGCAAACTAATTTTCACCAAAATAAAATCAGCGTTTTATTTATGCACTAAATTACACTAAAGTAAAGATTAATGCTATTGTGGAGCAAAACTCGCTTTTAATCAAAATATCAAACATTAAACATCTTAATGCAGAGAAAAGTGGAGTTAAACAGCTGCAACATGAGCCTGGTCTGGCAGTCAGTTAAACCAGCACTGTTTGTGTGTTTGTGTTACCCTGCAGAGAGGCTGACTAATCCGTTACAGCGGTAGGAAATGTCTAGCTATATTAGGCGTGTTATCCTGCTGGGATCTTGTATTTCAATGGGAGTCCTTTGCTCCTAAAGATGCCCTGTGGGCATCCTCAAGCAACAGACAACAAATACACTTAAAATGGATCCAGTTAAGACCATCTTAAGGTTGTTTTCACATCTGAATCACTGTATACATTATTTTAGCTGTATTATTTTAGAGAAAAAAGGTTAAGGGTATTTTACCGTCATCGTAGATTACAAAAGTAGTTCTTAATTAAAAAATAACAAACAAGCGCTGGTATTTAAGGTATTTTTGCACGGGTTTAGGTTCACAGTTCCACTGTTCCTTTTCCTTTCTAGGAGCAAAGATCCATGTTAATCCAATTCCTTAACTGTGGGGAGCAGTGTGCTGTTTGAATGCAGCAGGGGGCTTGCTGTTTGCGAGTGCGCCCTGCAGCTATTGTTGGGTGTAAAGAGACCACTCGAGACCGACATGATAGTACTGCTCCTCTGTCAAGTGGATGATGTTAGTTGGGTGGGCTGCTGGTGGTACTCATCCACGAGCAGCACATAACTGAACATAATCTCACGGGTAAGCCTTGGAACAAGGAGTGTGAGGCTGATTTCTAGTTGGATGATAACAGTTTCAAGTTTTCACTTTCATTATATTGAAATGTGCACTTCACACTAAAATCATTGCAGATGCATTGTTCAATGTCCATCCATATATATGTCTTTTTTTCCTCGTAAATGTACTTGTGCCACTCTATTTAACCACCTGTACCTCTACCAGTCACCAAATCTGATTTTCTTTTCAGCGCCTCGCTACTGCCTGCCACAACTCCACTGTGGCCTGCCTCTTTCTTGGATGGGTGGCTGAATGGCTGAAAACGATAGGACATGTATCTCTAATTGGAAAGATGAAGAAAGAGATGTGCAACATCACTGTGTATCTGTGTGCGGAGGAGAGAGGGAGGCAGGTAAGGTGGAGGTGGAGGTTGTCTCTGTGCTCTCTGAGTGCTGTGTGAGTGCAGGAGGGAGGCTGTAAACGATACCCTTGTCTGTTCCCTTCTTGCCCCACTCTGAGGCTGCTCCACCCTGGGCAGCCCGGGAAAGAGTGGGGGTCCCCTGGGAACTGGACAGGACAGGGAGGAGGAGGGGGAAGGGGGGGCTGGTTGCATGGAGGCCAGGCTTTCAGCCACTATGAAAAGGAGCGGAATCAAATACAAGCAAAATCTCCTTCAATGTACTGTATCCCTCACCTGAGTAGGGCAGCTAGCTGAAAGCAGATCCATGGGGGCGACTGTACAATGGGCCCTGAGAGGACAAGAGAGGGGGAGAGGAGGGATATAGTTAATTTAACAGAGGAGTGGGGGCAGAAATAACAAGGCTGAGTGCAAAAGACAACAATTTACAGCTACCTGCAACAAATTTCAGTTCAAGTTTTTTGAACTGGCACAAAGACTTAATATTCAACTTTGTCCTTTTTTTATTGGATGAATTATTGAATGAATTTCCCTTTGGTGATACATAAAGTTCTTGCATTACATTTGTCTTTTTTCTCTCCTTGTTTTTGCTAGCATTCTACCTTTTTCTACTTTGAGGCAGGCCACCAGAGTGTGTTCACCATCAATATTTGTACTTTTGTAAATTAGCCATGCAGACTTTTACCCATTCCTTTAGCCCTTTATTTTCATATCAAACTGAAACTTTAAGCAGATACACATCAGGTCAATTTTCGGCCAGACTCCCACTTTCAGAAAAAACTGAGCAGAGACCCATACTTTCACGTTTTTGACCTAAATAGCTGTCAGAGTAAAGCGCTATTCTTCAAAAAAAGTGAAATAAAAAAAGTTATTCTGAACTATTGTGTTCATATACTGTTATTCTTAACAACCAGGTTGCTGTACCTCCACGTTTGCCTTCCTACAACAGTTTAATCATACCACACACTTCAGATTTTTCTTTAAGGCATTTCCATTTTAAGTGGGGTGGTTTCCAGCGTTTTTCCAGTTGTTTCTCCTGAAACAACATCTTTTCCAAAATGATAAGAGATTAAAAAAAAATGAAATAAATAAATTTAAAAAATAAAAATAAAAAAAACGTGTGAAATGGGCAGAGGAATAGTGCAGTGTGTACATCTGGTAAGTCAAAACATATATATTTTTTTACAACTAAAACATGTAAAACTGATGAATATTTAAGCTTTTTAAAATCTTTTTTATCATTATCTTCTGATCAACCACACCTTTTCGCGCAGATACCTGACACTGAAACCTTAACACTTAAAGCTAATAGACCTGACACTGAACCCTCCTGAACTCTGTATGTTCTTTACATACATGCAATCCTACTGTACACGTGAATTTGGCGGGCTGCCAACAAAGGTTATGTGTGGTTAAGTTGACACATGTGTCAGAGGACACACATGATCACACTCCTGCAGATAGATGAACATCCCACCTCTTTGCCCCCTCCCACTCTCTCACACAACTCTCATGTTCCAAGGTGTGAAAAAGATGGAAAATCACCTGCAGCCAAATCACTTCCGCAGCTCGCAGGTTCTTTTAATGTGTGCGGGGAAACTCACAGTGAAGGTCTCTCCTCCAGCTGAGGGCCGGCCGCACGCTCTCCGTAACCTGATCCTGCTGGAAGTCACACAGTGTCAAAGGAGTAAAAAGCTCTGCAGTTGTGATGTTTCCTATCTGGAAGTATTACTGCTACATGCACACAAAAGCAATGCGCACACACACACACAAGCAATGCGCACACACACACACACACACACACACACACACACACACACACACACACACACACACCCTTGGAGTTGCTTTTTTTTTTCACCCCCCCAAAAAAGTAAATCAAATTGAGCCAAAAGCAAAAACTAGAACATAACATTGAAGGATTTACAGTATTAGATTTTTTTACATGTTACATAATACAAAAAGAAGTTAATGAATATCATCAAAACATTAGGACACGTGTTTCGGGGTCAGATATGAAATTTACAAATAGATATGCTTATCCTCCAACATGCAAATCCAGCGAACACGCCCACACACACAAGAGGAACACACAAAGCCGTGTAACCGATTCCACAGCAGCACTGAGCACTGTGGATAATTGGGAGCACCATTGTGCTGCTCTTCAATGGACCAGTTACCCAAGAAGCCTCATGTTCGTGTTCATGTACGTTTGCTTTGAAGGTGGCGAACACAAAAAGCTGAACCCTGCCCACAACAAAGCCCTCAGAGACCCTGCTTCACCCAGAGACGTCTTTCATGGAGAAGAGCAAAGAGATAAATGATCTTCTCTCTTGTAATGGTGTGTGGGTATACTGTGTGTGACAGTGTCAATATGTGTATGTGCGGGCAGACATGCTTTTAAGGACGGGCTGCCTGTCATCACAGAAACCACAGGATGGGTTTTGTCAAAATAGTTTGAACACCTCATCTTCAGATGATGTAGAGCCCTGTTTGGTGAGCTGTCAAAATAATAGGAATATCTGATTCATGCCATTCCTGTCTGGCATGATTTTGTCGAAATAACGTCACATATGTAGAGTATATTTTAGCCTTTCTCAGTATGCTCTCAGCTTATAATCAACAGCCCCTTTGAGTAAGTTTTACAACGACTCCCTTGCAGAACTTCTTCCTGAATGACAGCGGTGAAGTTTGAGCATTACTTCCATGGCACTCTTAATTTCAGTTCATTCAAACCTCTTTGTGCAAATCACATTTCATGTACAGGCCAAAGTGATTTGAAACAAAAGAGTTTTTGGCTGAGGACAAACAAAGCCGACAGACGGATAGTCGAGAAAATAATTTAGAACAAACTCAATTTCACAAAGGTTGGGAAGCTGTGTAAAATATTGATAGGGACAGAATTTGATGGCTCTCAAATCCTTTTAGTCTAATGTTTAATTGAAAATACTGCAAATGCAGCATGCCAAATGTTTTTTGTTGTTTAATAAAGACTATATGCTCTTTTCAAAGTTGATGCCATTAACAGATTTCACAGAAGTTGGGACAAAGGTATGATTACCATTGTGTTGTATTACCTCTTTTTTACGATACCCCGTAAATGTTTGGGAATTAGATAGACTTTTACTAGAGTTATGTGAAGGAAATATTCCACTTTTACTTCTTTAGGATTCTAGCTGCTCAAGAGTTCAGGTTCTACTTTTTGTTTTTTTTTACTGTTTCTAACTGGTGACAAGTTTGGACTGCAGGAAGGCAAACTTAGCACCGGAACTCTTCTACAACGGCGCCATGCTATTGTTACACTGCAAATTGTGGTTTGACATAGTATTGCAGAAATATACAAGGTTCCCCCATGGATGGCAGCGTCTGTTTCACCAAGACTTGTTGGAATCATTCAGCATTTCGGTCGCCTTCCCAGATGTGTAAACTACCCAGAGACTTAAATGCAACCTCATACCATTAGGGATGCTAATTTTTGAGCTGTGTGCTGATATCAAGCTGAGTAGTATTTGTGCTCTTACAGTAAAGGATGTGGTGTCCGTGATTTAAAAAAAAAAAAAGGATTTCTTCGACCTCAGCACACATTTCTTGTTAATCTCAGCCCATCTAAAATGCAGTCACTTTTATGTTAACCTCTGTGCATGGTACAGTTTTGCAGATGCAGTGAAAAAGTGTGCTCACTGACTTGGTTTTGGAGGTGATTTTGAGCATATGCAGTGATTTCAACTACAGTCATGTTTGTGCCATACCATCTGAGGCTCGAAGATCAAAGCCATCCAGAACTGTTTTTTTAAGACCTTGTTCATTGTGCAAAACTTTCTCAAGCTTCTCTGAAATTTTGTAACGCTAAGTTTTACTGTAGAGAAGTAAAACTTAAAACGCTTTGCAATTTGATGCTAAGGAACCTTATTTTGTAATTGTTGAACCATTAGCTTACGCAGTCCCTCACAGACTGGTGAACTCATTCCCATCTTTACTTATTTGAAGCTCAGCATCCCAGCTTTTATGGAGCTGGGGTTGTTCATGAAGGCTCTAAGGATTTCCAAGTAGCTTTACTGTGACAACATCACACCACAGATCACTTAATGCTGCAATTTCAGCAAATTGTGAGCACTATACCAAGTAAACTCATTAACAATTGATAGCATTGCTCAAGTGAAGCCTGACATGCAACAGGTGTTTGTTCCATTGCAGCTGAATTGTGTATTTGAGTGATCACTAGAGGTTACCCTACAGTACATGATCGTACAGGTCTAAGGGGCTAATGAGCGGTGAGAGCTTCAGGGGGAAAAGACGAATTAAGATGCGATACGGTCGATTTAAAAAGTATCTGTCTGTCTATCTTGTATCCTCTGTTGCTCTCCTGTCCCTCTCTTTAACTTATTCTGTTGCCATCATCCCATGGTGTCCTCTCTCTCTCTCTTTCTCTCTCTCCACCTTTTCCCCTCTCTCTCCCTCTCCCTCTCTCTCCCTCCCTGGGACAGCAGATGGAGACTATGGCCCAGTTCTGCCTTTTGTTCTGGGTCCCCAGAGAGGGCCGTGGCTTTTTGGACAGCACACAGCTCGGCTCCCCATATCTCATACAAAATGCAAGCGCCTTTTCTTTTCATCGAGAGAAAAAAAAAAGAGGAAGCAGCGGAATGCACATATTCTGAATATACTTATTGAAATGAGTATGACTGCAGAACCTTGAAATATCAATGTATTTCTTTTGCTCCTAACTGGATTTGAACAGTTTACTTTGCATGATTTCAGAACAGTTTTAGGTTATACATTTGTCTTTTTTCTGCTCAATGCATTTAATTTTCATACAATTTGGATCAGCATTTTGTAAAATACAAATTCCTTGCAATTGTTAGGTGCCACTGAACATTTTCTTTGTTGTTTATAACGTGATTATATGACCATTTGTTCATACAAAGCAGGTCAGTGTGCATAAAGGGTATTGTAAACGAAACAGGACAACAACTTTCTTTACAAAGTGCGAGAGATAAGACAGTGTGTAAAAAAGTGCTTTCTGTCTTCATCTTCTCTTTTTTTCTCGGATCAACAGCACAGACACGCGTCAGCGCATCTCGGGTTCTCTGTAACAGCCACGCTGTTGTTTTTGTCATAACGTCTGTGCGTAAATAATTAATGTGCGTGAAATAGTGAAACCTTTGCCTGACCAGCATCCCACCTGTTGCAGATGTTTTTTTTTTCAAGCTTTCACTACTCATGGGTGTTACGGCTGACAGTTTACTGACGGTCTTTTTTTTGTCTTCCCTAGCTCTGCCCAGGTGAAGTCACTGACAACCAGCTTCACCTGGTCCTAAACCTGGAGTGTGTAAAACACCAAGAGCAGGGAGAGGCACTGGAGGGGATCCTTGTGTTTTGGTTCTTGATTTGCTCTTGCATTTGCATTCTTTGTGAATTTTTGAATTTTTTGTCTTTTGTTACAATAAATCCCTATGTAGGTTTTAAGGTGTTTTCTGTTGCTTTTAATGGTTCGTTGTGTGAATAGTTTGGGCGTAATAATGGGGAAAATAAACGAACTTGGAGAGAAGTAGATCAATTCAATACAGTCTTAGATTTCTAAAACAGAACAAGAATTATAAAACGATACAAGCACACTTTTTTAATATGCTAAATAATTTTTAGGATGCATTTTTAAAGTGGTCATATTTACGTGTTGAACTTAACTCCACTCTGGCACTCAAATGAAAGCTCCTCTCGATCATAGCAGTTTTATTATTTAGTTTAATTGAATAAAACGTCAAGATGGAGGTATTAAACAAAGTGTCAGTGAAGTTTCTCTGTCCCTGGAGACATTTCAGTATCATTTTCAAGGGAGTCTATTTTTAAAATCACGATTATATCCCTTACACTTCGCTGTTGACATCAGTGGCCTGTTTGTGCCATCATATTAGGCAGCATCTCGTCGGTGTTTACTGAAACATGATCTCATCTCACCGCAACACGAACTCCCTGCACATGGCAGTCTACATTTCTGCTTGCATAAATTGTGTTAATAATTTATCGCAGCATGCTCATTATATTTCCCTTTATTCCCCCGTCCAGAGAGGCTAGCGGAGGGGCAGCGGCTGTGATTGGATAAAAACAGTGGGCGGGAGTAACAGGTAGTAAACAGGTAGTTCAAGCACTTTCATGAATTATTTCTAAGTATTTTGATGTTTTTCACCATGCAGAAAAAAACTTTAAGACATCAGGCAAAGTTTGAGAAAAAGAAACAGATATTTTCTGCAGAGTCACACAGTCAGAGTCTATGTGAGTGTGCGTGATACATGCGTCACAGCCACAGCAAGTGTTTGTTTGACTTGATATAAAGAGAACGAGGCAGAAAGAAAGGAGCAAGAAGAAATGAGAGGAGGGGTGTAGCTCACTGACGTCCCTGCGTGTGTGTTTGTGTGTGTAGCTCTTTTCTTTAGTTGAGAAAAGTGTGTTCCCTCTCGAGTCAGGTCCTCGGGGACACGGTGGGGACCCACGAGCGCTCACCAGCTGACAGCGCGTGCTTCATTGAAGCCATCCAACACCTCGGCCCACGAGCCTGCCAACAATAGGCTGAAATTAATGCATACTCCCCATTACCACAACTGGTATTCACCAAATGGACTAGATGGCAGGAGTTCAAGGAAAAGAAAAGAAAAAACTTTTTGTCATTCATTTGAGGATAGTTACGAGTAACACTGTGACTTAATTTAATGCAGCGTTTTCTCTCTGAGACGAAGTTTCCATCACCACCAAACTTTTAACACAGGACTGTAGGACAGGGGGCGCGTGCACATGCAGCATATGGCGAGCGAGCGCGTGTTGGACACGTTTCACGTTGCAGAAAGTTTACTATAAATTACACAAGAGAGGATTAAGTGTTTAAGATTATTTAATTAAATGAAATGTCTGATTTTTTTCGGTGTAGGCCTTTATTTCCCACGGATTGTCCTGCAGTAGCTTAACTTCTATTTTGTGGGCGCTGGAGGGTCTTCAAAACCAAGGCCCTGATCATTTAATGCTACTTGGAATCCATGTTATATTAAAAATAAACCCTTCAAGCGCTTAAATATGTCGTGGTCCCATATTTTTTTTTTAGATTTTATTTTATATAGATTCTGTTTAATGGGCCCTTTCTCATGACTGTATTTTCTCCTACTTTAACAGCATTACTGATACTAAAAATATTAGGTTTCGTCATAATAAATCGTAAATGATGAGTATAGGTACATGCCCTTATTGTCCTTACTTAGATAACAAGGACCGTTTAATAATAATAATAATAATAATAAAATTATAACAATGAGAAATCTTTAATATGCAGAGGCAGTGACAAAGGAAGCATTAAGCTTATATTTTGTTTACATTTTTTATTCTCAAAATCAAATAACAAAACATAAATGGCAAAATGATAGCTTTTCCAAACACATGTAACTATGGAGTTATAAAAAGAACAAAACATCGGTAATAAATACATGTCAATTAATCTCATCCAGTGAAAGCAAAAGACACACCAGTTCAACTGAAGATACAAAAGAAAATACAAAAGAAGGCAGCAGTGATGGCTACATTAAATTAATTGAAATTGGCAGTACTACACTAACTAACGAGAAAAAACGATATTGTTTATGGTTTGAAAACGAAGTCGCATTTCTCAAGCCTCTGGCTCGTTTGTCTTTTTAAAGTGCACATATAGAACTTTTGAAGTCGCAAAACAAAACACATTATACAAATAACAAATAAAACATTTTTGAAAAAAAAAACATTTGATAGCTAAAAAAAAGTTTTTGATAATAAAATTTCAGCAATTATCCATAAAGATACAAATTTGTGGAAGACAGCTTTTTTGGTGGGGGCGACGTGCTGGATACCCATGGCAGTGCTGCGCGCTACATGGCAGAGGGGTCTTCCAGCCACGTCTCCATGGAAACTAGAAATCTCTTGGCAGAACCGAATTAGGCCTTTCACACATTAAACATCATAAGATTAGATAACAAAATCATAAAATATGCTTCAATCATTGTTACAAATTTAATGATGTTTTTGAAGAAGCTTTCTATCTGCTTGAAGAGGCTTATGTTATCAACAGACTAGATGTAGACTATGATTGACTATAGTTTTACGGACAGTTTCTTGAGTGTTGAACGCTAAAGCGAGCCTGTAATATAGTCTGTGATTTTTAAGTGTTCAGAAAGAAACTACGTGGTGAGCGTGGTGAGCGTGGCGGGCTAGCTTAAGATCTGAAAGGTCATCTTCTTCACTTGAGTGGAGTTCCATTACTATTTCATCCGAGTCACTGAAGTGGGAGTGGGGGGAAAACTCTCCATCACTGCGGGGGGACGCTTTCCTTCCTCCTGTCCGGGCAGAGGATGAAGGAGACGGCGAACGCATCGCTTCTTCCACCATGGCCGAAAAAGAACCGTCATCGAAGGAGGAGCGGAAAGGCATCCCACTAATGTGAACAGGTAAGCCGCTACCTGAGATGGACACAGGGGACGGGGAAGCCCTGTCCTTGGTCAAGTCAAGCCCAGCAGCGGGTAAAGGCATAATGTCACACTTTGGCGAGTTGTTGTCGTTATTTGAGGCGTCGTTACTGCTGCTGCTGCTGGAGGAGGAGGAGGAGGAGGAAGAGGCTGGACCCTGGAGCAGATCAGCCAGAGCGTTGATGTATATCTGCGCCATCTGTAGAGTTTCATACTTGGAGAGCTTCTTGTCGTTGTCAAACGCTGGGATGACGCTGCGGAGCTCGTCAAACGCGTGGTTGAGCCCGTGCATTCGTCTTCTCTCACGCGCGTTTGCGGCCACGCGCCTCTGCTTCTGGACTCCGGTGACAGGTTTACTGGACGGGGCTCTCTGTCTCGTGTCCTCGTCGGGCCCGATGATCGAGCCTTTCAGGCGGCACAGGTCCCTGACTTTGAGGGAAGAGGAGGAGGGGCTCTTGGCAGTTTTTCTGTAGCTGGGAGGGCTGGGATGGCCAACGGACCCCGGGGAGCCGTTCTCTGAAAGATAGAAAGGAAGTTTACTGAACTGCTCTGGTTTTAAAACAACCATGATACATGCAACATGCAAAACGCATAAAATGTTTACATTTAGATTGTAAAACATGCACTTTAATTTGTAAAAAGTGGATTTAACCTTCAATTTATCCCAAAGATCCCAATCAAACATGGGAAGATCCTAACCAGCAACCTGTTACATGCGTGTCATATCACTTTCAAAGTAGCACGACTTCTTACCCTGGTAGGAGCCGGTGCTCGAGCAGGGCGAGTGCCGCAGGTATTCCGGTGAAGTGGCGTGTGCCGCGCAGGTGCCAGACGGCTGCACCAGAGCCAGCCAGGCGCGTGGGTCACTGCCGCTGTCCACGAGCGTCAGACCAGGTTCGTAGCGGGACTCCTCGAGCTGCGTCTCCACTCCCCTCTTCATCGCTCTCGGGCTCAGCCGCTGCGACTCGAGGACAACCTCTTGTGTACCTTTGCTCCACTCTTCCATACTTTGGACATCCATGTTTCAAAAGAACGCCAAAGGTCGAGGATGGTAAAGTGGTAAAAAAGTAGAAGAAGAAACTTCTTGGAGGCACGCACTGGTACTCTGTCGCACTAAGAGAGTATGTTTGTCGCGTGCGGGACTCCTTCTCTGGTGTCTCAAGGCGCGGCGTCCGTTTAAAAAGCGGCACGCGTCTGGGACCCCCCCTCCTCGCGCTGGTCGCGTGTTGACGTCCAATGAGAAGTCTCGTTAAAGCTCGAGAGAGGTGATTATGGCCCCCCGAAGCCGGACTGTTTATGATAACGTTACAATCCAAGGAGTGTTTAACGCAAAGGGAGGTAAGGGGAACCTCCCCCAGGACGCACGTGCATGGGGCGGTGACGGGTTTAGGTAAGGAGCGTGGACGGCGCGAGACGTGCGCAGCATGGACAGTTACTACCTGTCCACATCTCAAACATGAAGAGGAGGAGGGGGTGGGCAAGAGAGGTTGAAGAGGGTGAATTTACCTGACTGAATTGTCCAAACTCTTAGTATTTGAGGTCTTTCTACCACTGCAAGGTGAAGACACATTCAAGAACTAACGTGTTCATAAATCTTTATAATCCAGTGATGAAGGTACCCGAGAAATAACATCCAAGGGAACTTTTAACAAACAGCAGTGAAAGGAAAAAAAAAACCAATCAACTCTGAGCACGGTACTCAACACAAAATATGCACAACTCTCTCATCCCTTTCAAAGTAGGGATGAAAAACTGTAAACATGTTCTGCAATTTAAGAGTATAAGGTAGTAGAAGTATAAGGTTTGTAAACTTAAACTGTCTGAAATAAAAAAAAAGTATTTTGGGCTCCCGGGGCTCGCGCGCTCATTGTCAATTCATTCATTCAGAGATGATCTCTAGTTTCCATTTTTCTTTTGTACCGGCTCCAAAAACCTTTTGATCTGGCTCTCGGAACGCCCAGCCGGTAAAAAGGCTTCACAGGGAACGGAAACATGAGCAGGGGTCTCGCGCTCAATGATGTTTCCGCACTGACACGAGCTGTATAGCCTATGAGGAACACAGTGGCGAGTGGAGCCATCGAGGAGAGGGTGCACACAAAAACACAGTGCATCTCATCTCATTTCCAATACTCACCTTACATTATGTTTTACTTCATCATAATATGGATACTTGAAAATAAGTTGAAAATGCTGTAAACCGTATACAAATTATAGCTATTATGTGAAGCACCTGCAGTCTGCTGATCAAAGCAGCCATGCTTACTGGGATGTAAATTTGGGGCCATACCTGGTTAAGACACAATAGGTTAATTGCTGGGTGGAAATTGGCAATTTAACCTAATTGCCCAGGTCTACTAAGAGGGGGAACGATACAGTTTGGCTGTATGTGTTAAATACAGTAGCCCAATGTTTCAGGCAGTGATCAAGGAGGGCAGAATTAGGGCAGCAGCAGCTACTTTTGTGCTCAAACCCCCTTTGTCACACAAACCACCTGAAACTAAAACTAGCAGGTCGAAACAATTACCAGGACATCTCAACTTCAACATTAAAAGTGGACAATAACGAGTTCCTTAGAGGATGGGGCATCTGAAACAATAGGGGGTTGAAAAGCACAACTTGTTCAACGAAATCCCATAATTTCAGAGATATCCCGACATCAATCTTTGCTATTTTTTATTCATGTATTCATCATGGAGACGTCTTGCAGGCCAGAGGTCTGGCGCCGAATGTTCGCCCCCTCGTCCCACCTACAAGCCCTCCATCCAACGGGCCGGTCCGGGCTCCTGAAGCTACCGACAGGTTGGATATTGTAGCTGGCGATTATTAAAGTGTCGCAGCCACAATGGAGACTCTATGTTCCATTGGTCACGCCTGGGGGGCTCCTCAGGGGAGAGGAAGGGGGGGGGCTCCCATTCCTGTGCGCGCGAGGAGTCTGCGTGCTGCCGCTTCTCATTCTCGTCTCCTGGGAGACTGGGGCGCGACGGGCACGAGACTGGAGTGAGGGTATCTGTAGAGATTTCAAAGCTTAAATGTAGCGTTTCCGAAAATAACTGAATCGGTGTTGTTTTTTATGTCAATGAAACGTTACCGGCAAGCTCTATGTGATGTGTAATCTTTTTTAAACACAAAGGAAGCGGCCGAAAGTGAGACTTCAAATAAGAGTAAAAGTTAGGATTACAAAACGTGTATGCAACAGGTGGCTGTTGTAAAGTTTAGGCATGAAAATTTACACCCTAATCAGAATTAAACAGCTAATGTTGCATGATATTTTGAAGCATATAACATTTTATACGTGTAATACTTGAATCTGACAGACCATGCAGAACAAAACCTCTACATTGGCCTACATATTGCAGTCTTAATGCCGATTGGAGTTCATCCAAATTCATTATTTTTGATACTCTCAGTTCATCTTCTGTAAGCTGTATGGCCTTCTCCAAATGTAGCCTGTCTACACGTCACAGCTAAAAGTTTGTGTTTGTCAACTGAACTAGAAAATGTAAGCTAAAATTCATTCATCATGTCCTTGAAACCAAACAACATTTTTAAATGCTCCTTAATTTTTACTTAGAGATGGGAAAAATGAAAGGACATTGGGCTAACTTTCCATCATGGAGAAAATGTATTGATGATAACTAAACCAAGGCTAAATGAAAACTTCTGAACTCTTCTCATACCCGTACAGTGACAACAATAACTTGACCTCAAGTTATTTCTAAACATCACTGACATCTAACATTTCGAAAATAGTTTTTGAAATGTATTTCAATATTTTGAAACTGGCCCCCAAGTTGAGATGAAACACAAACTGAGCCAAGCCTCAGAGACATGCAGAATAAGGGAGCTGAACAGCGCCACTCTCTGGACACAAAGGCGACCTACAATGTGGTGCTTCACTGAACTTGACAGCAGTTGTCCTCAGCAGAGTCTATCCAGCTGTCAACAGTGGTCTTTGAAGTGATAGCCTATTTCGAACAAAAGACACAAAAGCTTGGCTCATGATTGAGCTTAAAATTCATATTATCATTTCCTATAACCCCAACCCACTGAAGAATGTCATGCTTCCCGATTCAACTTTTACCCAGTGCACCCTCCTATGTTTGTCATTTATTTTTTTAGCACACACTGCGAGGGTTTCATGGTTCGTCATATATAACTGATGCGGTAGCTGTAACGGTCTTTTTAAGTGATGAAAAGTTATTGATTGTCTTGGAAACTGAAAAATTAAAGTTGCTAGTGTCATGCATGTCAACAACCTGCCTTGTATCATTATTTGAGTTTTAACACAAGATGTTTATTGTACATAAATGTTAAATATGGAAAAAAAACCCTTTAAAAAAACAGTTAGGTAGTCTGCGGTAATATGAGTACTTACCTAGCTCTGTTAACTGGTAAGAAGAGACTTGTAGAGAATGAGTAACCAGTCCAACTGGAGAAGGAAGGAAATCAGCCTTTGTGACTGAAAACATCAAAAACCAGATAAAATACATTACTGATACACTTTTGTCAGGAAAAGAGAGATAAGTGTTTTTAAGACAAGTCATCTGTGTTTGAAAAAAGATGTCAAATTGACCGACAAACTGCAACAAGGTGTAAGCTTTGGGAGCATTACAGGAGTGAGTGAAAATACTAAGAGACATGAAAAGATATGACCAGATACAGATGCTGCTGATTTTTACTGCATATGTTAAGAATGCCACCTGAAAAAGACATTTACTCAGACCGAAGATGTAAATATACTTTTTTCTATTAAAGTTTAATGTGAGGTTGAACTGCAGTCATGTAAGGTTAGTGTCGCCATGGCACTTTCTTCTTGGCTGTTAAAACTTATTACTCTTTAAATCAAAACTATCTTAAGATCAATACAGTACTTACTTGGTCACTGGGTAATGGGCAAGACACCATGTAGTTAGATGGTGGTTATGTGAAATCGAGTCCCTTCAGGGTGGGACCCTGTCAGGACTTTATTTCACCACCAGCAAACCCTACTGATGCCATACTCAAATAGCATTACAAATATTAAACTTCTGAATTCGCCACCTTTCATAAATGGCTGCATGTCTTGGCAAAAACAACAGATACCATCCCACTGTAGAAAACCTGTTTATTAGACAAATTATACACAGAAAGCTTTGCCACTTGTAACAGAGGCCCCAGTTTGTTCAGTTTTTGAATAATATGCAACACATACAACAAAATAGGCCTATATTAAATACTGTACATCATAAATTTTTGAAAATTATCAAGTAAATCCTGTAGTTCTATGTATGAAATTAAAAATGTTAACAGATAGCGCAAGAGCAAGTTTGTGCATGCTTTCTTTTTCATCAACTTGCCGCTTTTTGTTATTTAGCCAGCAAATCATAAAATGAACTTAAAATGACATGAGAAAAGCAGTTTGAGTTTTGATGTGTTTATGTTGACCATGGGCAGAAAAAGGGAAACCAAACGCAGTAATGTGGCTGCTAAACTCAACACTAAAGCTCATCATGATATAGTCTTTTCTTTTTGTTAAACAAAAATAGCATCAACATGTAAAATATACATTTTTTATAATGTCTCTTTCATTTATACTAAATAAAACCTTTTAAATGTCTGTGTCCTATTTGTCATTCAATAGCCATACTGTAGCCTAATATAAGAAAAGAATGCCTAAGAATGCTTTGCTTCAAAACACTGTGGCTTGACTGAGTTCTCTACGCACAACATTTTGCAGTTTTAGTTCTTAAAGATAACAAACTGAAAACTTGATCTAAACAACTAACATTATCAATTATTAATACAGTGTTAGTGAAAAAGATTTGGTTCCATTTTACCCCTCAATCCACAAAATATTCCTTTTTAATGCTTTTGATGGACCTTTCCCTGTACCCCGCCCCAAAATGCACCTTAATGGTCTCATTTTAATTAATTGGCACTTTAAAAAAAAAAAAAAACAAGTTATATAAACAGTACCCTTAACATTACAGATATAAAATAAAAGGATATTTCAGACTCATCGCATAAAAGGCAGCCAAGGGGTTTAGATGGCTGTTGTCTCTTGATGACATTCTGACTACAATGTAGCACAACAACCCATTTGCTGCTCCGCAATGAATTCAGTACTCAGAGATACTTTAGATACGCTGAAGTTGGGAAGGGTACAGCTAGATAGTTGACAAATAAGGCCTGTACTGAAGATGCTGTTGCAATGGCTATTCCTCGACACGAAATGAACTCCATTTTACAACTTGACCCTGATTTATGACCCCCAATGTGACATGACCTCCCAGATTGAGCTTGTCTCTCCCAAACACCCAGGTCACAGCAACACTAAATTAAGCAAAACAAAGACAAATCAAAATTAAAATGACTTCATGATGCAAAACCAGAGACTACAGCACTCATTTAGCGGTTTTTCAAAGTTGCTGAGAGAAGAAAAACAAAAACAAAAAAACAAGTAGACAGCTCAGAACAATGTCATTTTTTTGTACTTTCTGACCAAAACACATTCCACGCATTAAAATCTATTTTTTCAAAAACAAAATCAATAAAAGACATAGATTAAGCATAAGCTGTTTGAAGTCCTTCAAGCTTGTCTTTTATGTTTTTTTTCCCCTTAGGTTGTTTTTTGTATCTTCCCTTTTTGTTATCCCTCTGAGAGTCTGATTACAGGATCTCACCTTGAGTTGAAAAGCAGAGAGCACAGTACAGGTGAGAAAAGAAAAAAGGTCAGATCTACATACAATCACTTACAGGTCTGTGGGCACTGGTACAGTGCAGTGGGACTGACAAAGAGTCTTTAATGTGCATCAAAATGGCGAAAACTGTTTCAGGCTGATGCACCAAAATGGCAGAAAAAAGTTTCCACACCGACACACCAAACTGGTGATTGTGCAGTGTCATGTTGTTGCACTGTCATGGCATTTCAGCGGTTTCCAGACCAATGCACAACAATGGTGCCAGCATGTGTCCAGCTCAGTCTTGGGTCTAGTCAGGCCACAGTGTGGACACCATCTTGGAGATGATTACACATTTAGAACCCCAAGTGACTGTGAAGAGAAACTCAGTATGGACTCCCACAAGGTGAAAAGGCAGAGTAAAATGTGGTATCTTCCAGAATCACTGAGACGGGGCCTTTGCAAAACTACAAGTGGCTTGCGAGTGTATTCCCAGGGCTACGGACAAACTAATGTTTTATTTCTTCTTCAGATAACTCACCCGTTAATTGCTTTGTAGTGTGAGCCCATCCTCGTGGTTACATGGCTAAAGACACCACCAGTCCTCATCCACTGGCAGCCCTGGAGCTCACAGGAAGTGTTTTGGATGGTTGGAGAAGTATAAACCCAACCCTCCCAGAACCGGGTTTTGAGAGAAATAGTCAGGTCATCTCAGTTTTATGAAGCAGTCCCCACATCACACAACAGAAACAATAAAAAAAGGATTCCCTTTCACGCGTATTTCCCAAAATAATTCCCCAAGCAATCACGAGAACAACAACAATAAAGCAAAGATTCAAGCCCCAATGTCTCCCTTCCCTTTTTGCACCTCACCAGTGTGGTTTGCAGGGAGGGATAAGGAACACCCAAACGGACCTCCACCTCCTCCGTCATCTCCACATCAAAAATGGAAATACCCGAGCAGAAACCAAAATAACATAAAGAATCCTATGTACACGGATCTCTATCTTCCGACTTTTAGCTTAGCTTATTTGTTCTATCATCCCTCAATGACCCTCGCCTCCTCGCCGCCACCTTCAGCTCTACCTCCCCCGCTTCCTCCAGAATCAACCATATCCTCAGCAGCTCCTCATATAGAGGTGCCTCTGTCTGGATCATTGCCATATCCAAAGTTGGGTCCCGGACCTGTGGGCTGGTAGGGGATGGAGGACATTGTTTTAATGGGGCTACGGAAGAAGCCACCGTTGGGGGCCCTCTGCCTGAAAGGACCCACCCCGCCAGTCCGGTGGTCCTGGAGGCCGCCGCCACTACCGAAACCAGCAGAAAACCCAGCAGCGGCTTTGGCAGAAAGGCTGCGACTGAGGGTCTGGATCTGCTCAGGGATGAAGGTGGTGGTGGTGATGTGGGTGTTGCGGAAGTCGCTGATCTGCTCGAGTGCCTGGCGTGCGGCAGGCAGCGCATCCATATCTAGGGGTGTTAAATCGACGGAAGAGGTGGAGAACTGCTTGTGGGGGCTTTCATCCTCGGTGCACAGGCTGTTAACCCGGCGGTGTAGGTGCTCCAGGTCGATCTCCTTATCGTCCTGCAGGTGAGGAGGGGTTAGGGAAGGAGAAGAGGAAGTGGCGATGGTAAACGGTTAAAGGAAACAGAAGTTAATGGGAAGGAAAGATAACCGGAAAGAATATGAGGTGGAACGGGGGGATGAGAATAGACGGAAGATTTATGGCCAATATTTACAGATGGGATGATGGAAAAAAAAGAATTATCAGAAAACAACAGAGAGATGTTAAGAAGAGGGTGATTATGGGAGGAGGATGCAAGGAAAGTTGATTAAAGGAAGGACAAGGAGAGAAAGGAAGTGAGGGTAGTGTAAATAGAGGTGTAAGGAAATGGAGAGAATAATGTGTACGTGCAGAGAGCATTTGTATCACAGAAGAGGACGTGGATA
Organism: Xyrichtys novacula; assembly: GCA_962446985.1. Lineage (NCBI taxonomy): Eukaryota > Metazoa > Chordata > Actinopteri > Labriformes > Labridae > Xyrichtys > Xyrichtys novacula. The sequence goes on along the minus strand of OY660875.1, from coordinate 18,018,655 downwards.
AAGATGAGGGTTTATTTATATTTTGAAACAGATGTTGTCCATCCGACCAGAATAAATGGATTATAAGAAAAGCCGTGAGGGCCGGTGAAAGACATTAAACGATGTGGATTGAATGACAAAGACAAGCAATTTACCAAAGTATTTTGTCGCAATGAAAAATGAGATCGAGGTTATTGCAAAAGTTAAGCATTGGAGCAACAAAGGTGGACAAAAAATGATTAATAAATAATTGTGATATGGTTACAGGTAAACATGGATATGACAGGAAGCAGGGAAGGTGAGAGGAGAGGAGGGAAATGGAGAGAAGGATAGAGAAGCACACTCTGAGCTGTGGTCAGGACACCGAAAGAGAGAAACAGATACACACTTCTTTTACGGGGTGGAATACACACTGAACACACCGCCATCATGCTGTGTGCTCTGCGATTCCAGGACTGTAAATTGATCTATAGTCTATGCAAACAATAAATACTGTGTAACTATGATAAATAGGATTGTATCACACTTTCACTGCTCCTTCATCACTTGAACTGTACCAAGGCCACCAGGCCATAAAATTCACATTGAGACTGACATCTCATTTTCAAGTGAATTTTTGAGGTCACAAAAATCTGACTTCTGCATCTATCATGGCTTATTCATCATAGATAAAAACAAAGTAAGTAGGTTATTGAACTTCAGTCGAACAATCTTTAACAGTCTTACCAATCTAAACAACTCATACTTAACACAAGGCATATATACATTAACTTAAACTATACCTTTAATTAAAAGTGAAATGAAACTTATATAACTATAATCACATTCAATAACTTATACACATGGTCTAAAGGATGGTAACGCTCAGTGAGAGGTGTTTCATGCTTTTACTGGATAAGGAAAGTTGGACAGTGGTGCAGAGGGTCTGAGTTTGTAATGACAGAGGTGAGGATATAGAGAAGAGAGGTGCCAGGCGTTATAGAAGTGTCTTTTTCAGCCCCCTTTTACTTTATTACATTGTCTACTCACAAAAGACAATGCTCTCTTCTGTTCTTGAAGAGGGTAAAAAAATTCTTGGGAAGATATTGAAGGGTGTGCTGTGTCACACAATTTACACTTTGTGAGAATATTGTTCAGGGAATAGTCGAACAAGGGTCAAGTGAAGGAGGGTGTCACATTATTTGGGGGTTTAAATAGACTTACTGACCGTGTCCTTCGGATCTGGGGGATCTGGAGGGGGCTCTGGACCTACTTTGTGTAGCTCACGGGCTGAGGGGACCAACACTGGTGCCCCCTGGTTGCCATCTAAGGGAAGTACAGTGGGAGGGTGGGGAGGACGAGGGGACGCTATTGTTCCTCGTGACACTATCATACACACACTGAACGTTTGGAGGAAGGGGTTTCCAAAAGGGTAGAGTTGGTGTCAGATAAATGAAAGGAAGTGAAAGAAGAAGAGTGAATCACAAATGGTCAGTCTGCTGTCTGTGAAAGGAGACATTTGGGTAACTGAGGGACAGAGGCAGTGGGATATTTGTGGAATATTTTTGTGGGAAAAGAGTGGCAGGACCTGGCAGCTTTTTAAAATTACTGTGAAGGAAGGTTGTAAGTTTTCATTTTACTCTCCTCACTGTTAAGGCTTACTGTAACACTACAGAAGATATTTTAACTAAGAAAACATACTCTCAATCCATATACACATACATAAATATATCGAAAAAGTCTGAAATGTATCTACATCTACACTTCTGATGCACTGTGTAATACAAAGGCTTCGTTTTGGACAACAAAGCCATTCTCAGACCACACAATGGTTATTGGCTTTATTTTGTAATGTAAGGAATTACAAAAATATCTCAGTTACATAAAATAAATACTTAATGCAGAGTTTTACCTGCATGCATTAAAGAGCAGTAACTTTGACAAGCAGATCAAAGATGGTGCTCTGGTTGCCTCTTGATGGAGAGACATTGCCCTCTAATGGCAGAACGGTATCATTGCACATATAATGAGCTGGCAATATGCCAGTTTATATAAATATTTCTAAAGAGGTACTTTAGCTCCCTGCAGAGAGCTTTCACATAACTTTGAACATCAAAGTTTGAACCCTGCCCTTCATATCCATCATGTCTCATCATATATTATCAGTCAAATACCTTCACAGTTAAAACAGCATCTGTCTTCAAGCATTACTAACCAATGATTCATTTTTATCCTCTATTGTATGTATAACCTTGGGGTGGGAGGTGAGGTGGTGAAGGTGGTCATTCTCATTTTTGGGGTCAGCTCAGAGGGGTTGGTGGGTTCGTAGGAGTGCTGCACAATCAGGGCACAGGGAATGTCGCAGCATGCTGGGGGCTGGTAATGGGTGGCGGTAGGGGCAGTGGCATTGACGGTGTTGGGGTTCTGGTTCTGGGTCTGACTGCCCAGGGCAAGAGGGTGCTCGTTGGAGCTGTGAGGACACGGATCCGCAGCTTGCCTGGCAGATGGGCCATCTGCCTGCGTCTGGTGTGAACGTGTGATGTACAGGTGTGTGTGTGTGCGCAGAGAGGACAGGAGGAGAGGGACAGAGAGAGCATGATAGGAGGGAGGTGTGGAGTAATTCATATGAGTGTTTTTGTGTTTGTGTGCATGCAGGTTGAGTGGGGAGATAAACACAAGCCAAAAATAAGCCAAATACAGGCAGACACCCAGGCAGACAAACAGCAGACAGAGGAGGGATGATTGACAGACAAGATCAGGCAGATGGGAGGATGGGGAGGTGGAGGAGTAGAGAGAAGTCAATTGGAGAGACAGACAGGTGGGGGGTGAGCGAGAAGAAAGACATGGCAGTCAGTCAGCACACACAGTTAAGCAGGTCGTTCTGTGTTGTGTCCTCAGAGAGACATTCACACAGTCGTTATATACCTGGAAAGGGGAGATGTTTAAATGGCATTTTGTATTGCTCTCTCCCTCTCTCCCCCTCGCCCGCTACACCCCTCAACACAGAGTACTTATCTACAGAAACAAAACAAAAAGGCAATATGAGAGCTTTGAGCCACAGGGACACAGATCATTATGTAGAGTTAGAGCGAGTAGAGCAGCAATCCCCATTCAAACCCCGAACTTGAAAGGAAAAGGTTAGCAGTTTTAGGGATACACACGAGGAAGTGACTGCTCTTCTCGATCTAAATCTACATGGATTACGTAAAAAATCAGACATGGTCAAACCCACAGATGCTACCATTATGGAAGAGTTCTGACACTGACAGTGGTGCCTATTTTTCAATATTAGCATCATTAGCGTAATAGCTACTTCCAGTTTTGAATTTTAAAGGTGCTGCAGTGACAGAACTCTTTCATTCAAACCTCTGGTAGAACATAGAAAAGCCCCAAAAAGAGTAAAGCAATGCAGAAACCATGTTGTGAAGAAATAGGCCTCAGAAACTTGTGTGCAAAAGCTCGTCAAGCTGATCGAGATGTCATAATTTGGATTTTGCTCTTATATTTTTTTAGATATACCCAGGCACTTAGCCAAAATGAGGTCAGATGCTTTAGAGAACAGTAAAATGTAGCAATACAGATGAAGACCACTTGTATTTAAATATGTGGGTAAAATGCAAGTTTATGTGCTATTTAGGGAAATATCCAGGAAATATGAGCTGCAGCACACTGTTGCTGTTCATTATTTACCCAATGATTGAACTATCAAGAATCCCAGGAGGGAAGGGATGACTTGCAGGTAGACTCTTACACACCCCTTTTTATTTTAGGTGCATGTCCTTGTCAAATAAGTTTCATCACAATTTATTTCTCATAATTTGTGACCCATTTTAGTCAACTCTGTCAGAGCGTGTGTATTTATACTTGTGAGTGTAAACTCGGTAGAAGAATCTTAGAAGCAAAGTGTTCACATCGAGCAGCAAGTTCACGGATAACAATGTCAGCCATTCCACAACACACAACACAGAGCCAGAGCACAAACAAAAACAGGCATATAGCCTGCAGAAGCAGTTACCATAGCATCACAGCGTACAGTATGAATGTAAAGGCATGTATAGACATGTACAGTATGTGGTTATGCATGTTTTAGTATGTATAAGAAACACAGAGACACAAACATAGCTGAGAAGTCTTGGAGTTCGAACAGTGAGTTGGAGTTGTCAAGGATACAGGAAGCATGTGTTGACTTATGCGGCAGCTTTGGATGGATTTTTTTGCCATTCAATCTGACAATGAATGAATGGTCTTCAGATTGCTGATATTAAATCCAACTTAAGTGTGTATGTGTCAACGAGAGTGAGGTTGGGAAGGAAAAATAAAGTGGAAACCACCAGGGATCATGGACCATGTTTGAAACAAACTGGGCAAATGTGAATCTTACATAAATGGGTTTTATGGTATGGTATAAGTGACACAGAGTGTGAGCATTCATTGTATTAAAACAAGCCGTACATGACAGAGGAGGCAAGCTAAACGTGGTGGTGGAGGGGGGGAGGATGCTGCGTCTGCATGCATGTGAGGGTGTGAACTCATAGTGTGTTACCGTCAGAGCGGATATGTTTGGGAAGTTTTCTTTCTTCTTCAAGTAAAGTTGGACCTCTGTTTTCTGGCGTATGTCTTTTAGATCAGGTCAGTTGGATCAGATCGTGTGTACCGTAAATGCTGTTCTAACCCCCATTCTTTGAGTAGTTTATTATACAGTATACTGGTATAGTAACAACACAATGATGTTAGAGCAAACTTTGTGAATCACCATACAGCTGATATTAGCTGTTATTCTTTACACGGCAAGTCCATATATGTCTCTCTGTACAGTAACTCACCGTGTCGGAGCGTGGGCATTAGAAACAGAGACTTCATTCCAAGTCTCCACTTCAGATTCATAGACTCTGTGCCAATCTATCTTTTAAAGCCAAGTTTTCTCAGCTCACTCATAAAGAGCAGGTCACAAGGCTTTCTGATTTTATGTGAAACTTGAAAAAAAAAAAAAGCACAGGCAGCTGCTCGTCCTTTGCTTGATGAGATGCTCTCAAGTTGTGTTAACATTCAGTGTGACAGCGAGACAGAGGCCAACGAGTTCTTCATTTAAACTGACGGAGAGCGAGGCGTCTACTGGAGTTAATTACAAGCTTTATGGTTTGCTTCACTTTATTAATTTAACTTAAGAAAGTTGGGTGACATTAAACACCCAAGACTTACTCCATTGGCCATGACTAAGGCCAAATTGCACTGAGTTTTCCCCAGTCCATAAAGTGCAACATATGCAATTTATCTCATTAGCCGCTTTGAAGTTGACTTAAATTTGTCTCCCCTCCTCCGCTGAGTCGGGACATGCTGCTGTGGTCCCAGCTTGACTCTCTGCTGCTCACGTCTCAGCAGCCATCTTTGCAGCTGGTCACCCATTTGGAAAAATTCTGCACAGATGGTGATATGAGATCCAAGTATGGTAATCCCAATCTTTTAAACGTATTATGACAGGGAAATAATGGCCAGGTTTAAAACTCTGATTGAACACAGGAGGTCTACTTATAAGTTCTGGTGACATTTACAGCCAAGCTGCAAAACTTTAGGCCCAAAGGTAAAAAGACACATTTTCAACCACATCTGAAAGCCAAACTATTCTGCTCCAAAGATGGGTTAGAAACTGCTCAAACAGAGATAACCACACACAGTACATCTCCTTAAATGGATCCCTGTTGTAGTTTTGCTGAGGCCAAATATAGGTGTCCTTTGAAAGACAGGTCTAAATCCTGTCTACATTCTCACCTCCACACAAATAGAAACCTGGTGATTGAAGTGGGTGTACTCGTCAGACTGCTGATTCCACATAGTTATATAAACTGTCGGATGCAGCCCCCGTAGTTGGGAAGGAGTAGGTGCAGGGGGGTGTTAGACAAAGATTAGATGATTGGAAAACTCTTTGTTTGAAGCTTTGCGGTCCAGTGAATACTCTGAGCAAACCTTGACCAAAACCAACACCAATCAATATGCCAATGCTTTCATCAGACGTCTGGGGTCAACTATCAAAAACAAGCATGCCTGACTGAGCCGAACTCATCTTCACCATGGAAGCACTGAAGGGTTATTAGTTTGTATTCAGGTCTGATATCCCTTTGATTCTATCCCTGAGCTATCCAAATACTTTATTTTAATTCAACTAAAGTCTTTCCCCGTCTTCTAAGAATACAAAACAAATAACTAGAAACTACTCTACCTTTTTAATTTTGCCTCTAACATCAGCATTAATGGGCTTAATAGGCATTAATGGATTACTAAGTCGAAAGTGTTTTCTGTTATTCATGTCTGACTTGTGAATCATCAGTCATCTTTTCCATTCGACAATTAGCGCCTGATGCCACGATCTGCAAACCTTGAACAAGATCTACAAAGAGGATCAGAGTATCCCCGTGTAAATTCCTGGGGTGCCTCCCTTTCACGAGCGCGTCTTAACTCCTGCGCTCAGTCAGGGGCTGATTCCTCTGGCTGCTCTTTGTGGCTAATGAAGATGGCAGTAGGGGGGCGTGCATGTGTGTGTGTGTGTGTGTGTGTGTGTGTGTGTTGCAGCTGAACCACACTGTGCTTAACATGACTTTGGGATGGGCTAAAGGTTTGGTGTCTTCATGGCTGCTCGGTCGTGAACATGACTACTGTTCTGAATGACAGATTAAAGCTGGTAACTGAGCGGGGGTTCTGGAGGGTAGGGGTGTGTGTGCTGAGGTGATGCCTGATCAAAAACAAAAGGATAATGGCAGTCAGTTGGATGCCAACATTACAGCTGCTGCTAAGTTTAAAAATTCTTGAAAATTTTTGAAGGACTCCTAAGTAAAAATAAATATCAAACATGATACCATTTTTAAGGTATTTTCTTTAATTAAGGGTTGTGAATAATTCAGCACAGAGAGGTAGCCTATATTAGCCTCGACACCACCTTTTTGCTGCTATTTATGCATTAGTTTTGTAGAGTCTCCATTTTTAATATGGTGACCCCCGCCTTATGGTTTTACAACACCTGAATAATTACACCTTATACAACATTTTGGCTTTTATAGAGGCCAATGCCAATACTGCACCCACTCATTTTGTGATTTCTTGTCATCTTCTATCACATTTTCCACCATTTTTTTGGTATTGTGCCACATTGCATCTAAATCAGGACAAATCTATCAGTGTGGCAACCTGCTTGAAGTGGAGAAATTTGGTCTCGCCTCACTGGGCTCCAAATTTAGTGACTGCATTTCATTATTCAAAGCGTAGACCAATTTTCTAGAGGTATTTAATTTGTGTTTTAGTTTAATACTTAGAGATCTCAACATGACAGTTGGTAGCATGCAGAGTAAATAACCGATATGTAACTTAATCTACTCAAGAAATTAAATGACACAGTATGAAATTATGGCTGTATAAAAGACGCTAAATCAGGCTGAAGCAGATTGAATTGCGTTTAACCGGCTGTTGAGCAGGTTACTCTTGCATATGGGGAATTAACTGGGTTAGAATGAGCTTGTATGTGCCCTTGTTTAAGTATGCAGAGAAATCTCCCCACATCATCAGAAGGTCTTGGCATAAAAGAACCTATCTTACAAAGAGGAATGATCAATTTATGTCGAGAGTAAGTCAACATAGGCAGTGACATAGAGCAATGGGCAAGCAGCCCTAATGAAAAGTGAAAAAGAGAACAAATTATTTGCCTCTATTGAGCTGTTGGAACAATTACAGGTTGTGAATTTGGTCTATGAAAACAAAGCTGTGAGAAGCTGATCACAATTTGTGATCACAGATAATAAAGTGTTTTTGAAAATCAGGTTACAAACTATCTTATGACTGCAATAACACACTAATTTCAACTTGCTTTTTGTATTCATTCATATGTTACAATCTTTGTGTCAAACAAAATTATAGCACTGCAGTCACTTTATTACCATTTCTCACGACAGGTGAATAATAACCTCCAAAAGCTAGAAATTACAGTGATGCAGAGATGCAGTAATGTGTAATGACACAGCAATATTTGACCAGGAGCTGCCCATTTAATCATTTGGAACCAGTAGTTCACAGAGATTTAATGTAGAAACTTTCCTCTAAATTACTTTCCAGATGACTGGTGTTATCGCTCTTTTTATCATGAAAGGTAACCTGATCTGACACTAAATCATCCCAGGCATAGTCGCAATTTCAATTCCCATCTTTTTGTCATCTTTTCTAATTTATTCTTGGTGGAACTTTAAATTAGCATGACACCACAGATTAAGGAGACAGGACAGGCTTCTATTACTGGTTTCTGATAGTCAGAGTCATGCAGGGATGTTCATTCAGACAGTAAGACATCTTTTTTTTTAACCCCATTAAAGGCCAGTTTGATATTCAGGCACTAACATAAGCTGCAGATCACCAGAAGATCTTTTAATTTCTGGTTGATCGTACACTGTCTTTTTTAAATTTCTAAAGACTGGAAAAGGAAAGCTCTGTTAGGACACTAAATTAAGTCAGTCATAATCCATAAGCAAACCTTATCCCAGTTTTATCTAACTTCTCCCTTGGAAGGGAAAAAGCAATTTTTTGAAGCACAAGTAATTTACCTGATGGCAAAAACATTTTCTACTAAAATTAATCTGTGCTGCTTCATGCCTCAGTCTAATTTGTTACCAACACATAAATAATTTACTCTAAAGCAAAAGAGAAAATATTATTTTGCACGTAATTACATTTCTCTCAGTTCATCAGTGGCATGTTTTGCATACCAAATTTGCTACGCTTTGCCCCAATTTCACAGTTTGGATTCAAGTTATTCAGTCGAACTCTTGCTCCCTCTGTTTTTTGGTAGTGGGTATGAAAGGTGAGGTTGAGAGATGATCTGGAAGTTAAATTCATGCCTGATCCTTTTGGGATAAAACAGCTACTGGAATAAAGATGTTGGATGAAAGGCTGACACTCTGTTTTAGGGGGCCTGGACTTATGTAATTAAAATGCATTCATAAAAAGTAAATAAACAGGCTGTCAATCTGGGTTTCTTTTTAAGATGTCACCCTTTTTTTCTACGGTGGAGAGAACAGAACAGTCTGCTCAGTCACTTTGATTGTCTCAAACGATATCCCTGCTGAGGTGATCAACCGCACATAGGCTGATTGGATATTTCACAGGAGGCTGCTGCTAATTTGCAAGGTGGAGTGTTGCCACTGTTTTGGAGAGAATGCTGGTATAAATATATCCATGTTCAATACTGTGAGTCAGTGTTTGGTCAAGGCCCACCGCAGCTCTTCCAACAGGCCCTCAGGCAGTTTTAACATTCTGGTTTGATGGTGCCAGTGTCCACTTTCCTCCAAAGCATTTAAAAAAACACAAGTGTTAGATTACCTGGTCGACACTGAGGCTACTGGACTAATAAAGACCATCAAATTATACTTAATAGAGCAGATATAAACTGGTGAAATCATGTCAGACAAATGGTTCCAACATGTTCGGATTTTACAAGAGTACATGTCATATAAAGTTAATAAAGCTTATAATAGATCTTACTCAGGATAGTGGACTTTGAAACAGCAAAGATATGAGGAGTTTATAGTTGGTGGATTTGAGTATTTTGTTTAATTTAAAGTGAGAAAATGATCTGATAATTTAACAGTATGAGAAGAATTAGATCTAATAACATGATACAGTGCTCTACGCTTTATACTTTTCCTTCATTTACACCCAGAGATTAGTAGGCAAAGACAAAAGCAGTATCAATGCCAGCCATATCACTGGAGAGTTAACATAGCACCCCTGGGAGTCTTTTTGACACAGTGTGCAAAGGCTTAGCAACAAAAACATCCTGTGCTATTAGATTGGATAGCTCTGCTGATGTTGCTTTTGTGAAAATTAAGTTCAGAGGAAGCTGCACTGTGAGCATGGAAGGTTTTCTTAGGTAGCAGTGTCCCCCCTTTAACAGAGAGGCTCTGCTCACTCTGCTCTGACCAGACTTTGTAAAAGCAAGTCTGCACCCTTTTCCCCTACTTTGGCCAGATCTCTCACTAAACCCACCGATCATTCTAACATCATTTTGCCACCCTTGTTTATGTCTTTGTTTGTCTGTCCTTTCTTCCTTTAACCTCTCTCTGTACCTCCTGTAAGTCAGCCACCCCTCCCCATACCTCCTTGGAGGGGACTCTGGATCCCTTCCTCCTCGACCACCAGCTTTCCACCATGGCAATGAGACAGGCAAGCACCACTCCAGCTGCAAGGACGCAGAAAACCCCTGCGAAGCTGTGGATGTCCAAGGCGCTGCCACGCTGTCGTGTCTGCACTGAGCTGTAGAGATCACAGGGGCTGTCCTTTGGCCACCACTTTAGTTTCAGTATATCCATGTCCCCATTCTGCTGTAGCTCCAAGATTCTAGGGTAGAGACAGGAGAGACAGGCATATAAGAAAAGAGTCCTCTTGGAGCACATATAATCAGCATCTCAATGACTACATCATAGCTTTTTTTGTAACTCTAGGTTTCTGGCAATCCAGAGAGGTCAACACATAAATAAGTCCACAGGCATTTTGTACATGCATGAGTAAAATATAATCCAGCACCTTTCTATGGAGGAGGTCAACACGATAGAGAATCATACTTCAGGGATTTAAATATTCTGAAATAATTCTGAAATAATTCGGAGTGCTTTTCACGATTACAAATGCATCAGGACGAGCATGGAGCATTATGTGCACAAAACCCGACAGCACTGCAGCTTTTTGCTGCAGTTGCTATGTTCCCTTCTCTCCCATTTGAGGGCAGTGTTTGCCAGCGAAACAACTGCCTGATGCCTGACAACCATATTGGGCTGTCAAACTCATTATGGGTAACATTAATATGTTTTGCAGCATAGCGCAAGTACACTGCCACAATGTCATTATGCAGCCTAGCTTTAGTCCCACGATTGATGGCTTCAGAGAGGATACAGCTCAGAGGTTGATGGGGTCCCTCTGTTAGCCTTCAGCTTATTATTTAACTGGGTCGTTCGTTTTGGTTTAGAGGAGAGCTGCACACATGCAGACAGACAGGCATACAGAGGCGTACTGTTAGCATCCAACTTGGTATTTAACGGGCGGTGTGGAAGGGGAGAGAAAGGGCACAGGGAAATAGAAAGACAAAGGGAAAAGGCATCATAGAAATCTGTGTGTGCGTGTGATTATTATTTAACCCCCCCTCACTGTTGATAACATGCAAACACGCATCAAGATAAGTATGAAAGATCTGCCATGGCTGACACAAACCTGACTACATACATGTCCAAGAAAATGCAAACAAGATTCATGCATGTATATACAGAGACAGATGTTAACAATTATGTGCAAAACTTCCTGGGAGCCAACGCCTCAGTGCAATTTCAATGACAGCATGCTGACATGAACGACAATGCCCATCTCTCATCTTCAGTTTTGCTCATGCAGAATAGACAAAATGGACTGAAATCAATCAAGAAATGCAAATGAGCCCAGTAGACGGTTTACATAATTAATTTGATCCACAATAGCCAGAAAAACATAACTCATTTCGATGTAAATCAGCTAAACAAGCCCAGCATGTTGCTATACAACTGCATCACTTTTGTTTAGGGACGGTCCTTGAACACTTCCTGGTGGGGCTTTTAAGGAAGGGGGGTACATGGTTTAAATGGTTGTTATGGTTGGGAGAAATCAGACAGAGAAAAACAACAGAAAAAGAAGGATGGAGAGAAACTAATTTGAACAGCAAATCCACCAACAGTCATTGTAATAAGACTTCATGTCCACCAACTGTGGGCCTGATTGTGGGATTGTCTGGCTCAGATCAGTGCAGATTATCGCCAAGATTAGATAAGACTTTGCGTGGATGATACACAATATTGACTGAAAACAAATGAAATCGAACTGATTTGCAGCAGTGTCAGAATAGAGGCAGCAGTGGCCTAGTTGTACGCCCTGGTTATTTATCATTTCTCCACTGGCATGAAGCAGACGTACTCAGAACATGAAAAAATCCCTGAAATCCCTCATCACACACCAATGCTGCTTCTTTGCCTTTGTAGTAGTGCTGTGGGCCCTGCTCCATTTTCTTTCAAACAACTTACTTTTTTGGACTGTGTTATTATACTGTCTAACACTTGTGCTTCTGAAATTGCTTCATGCTTGACCACCCTTAGCACCTTTCCAGTGCGGCTGAAGATTGCTGATTGCTGGAGGAGAAAAAGCGTTAACTTACTGTTAACACACTGTTGAATGCAGCAGCGCACACTGTTGATATATGGAAGGTTTCTGATCTGAACCTGAGTTTAATTTAGACCAAAACAACATCCTTTCGGTTGACACTATCACAGAAAAATTAAAGTTGAAACAAGCCTTTTTTCTCCCCAGTGAAGTGTGGTGCCTTTCATACAGAGCTGACCTTTTCCCTCTGTCACTTTGACAACAGATGCTCCACACAAGTACACACACAAACACAAACAAGCCCGCAGTCTGGCAGACAGCTTCAGAGAAAGACGTATTACACAAAAGGCTAATGAGATGGGAAAAAGCTACCCCACCTATCAAAGATGCCCAGCTATGTTTTGTCAAAAATTCTTCTGATTTCTTGCTTGGAGTTGAGCCAGCATCTAAAGATTTCTTGTCTGAGTCGATGTCTTTCCTTGTCTCTCAGAAGAACGAGCCTCGCTTCATGTCTGCGGTTGCCGTCTGTTCTCTCTGCTCGTGAGTTGGCTGTTCTTTCGTGTAGCAAATGTCATCTAGCGCAGGTTTTTGTCTGGCACTTAAGGCAATAAGCAGTGGCATTTTTGTTGTTTCATCAGCTCGAACACCTGTGAACACAATCACTGAGTTCTGTAAATGCTCTTGTGACAAGATTGTACCAAAGATGTTTACTGCTGACCTTTGAGAGAGAGCAAATCAACATTGGAAAAGGTAATGAAGATTTTTTTGCTTACAGACTGACACGGCGATGCTACCTGTATATTACAGCCAAATAGAAAAACCGACTTTACGTTAGTGTTGAGGTGACTGGCTCTACCTTTGAAGCGCAAAATCAATTTTCAGTTTCATTTTTAAATATTAATTCTAAGACTTGCTAAATGCCAGAATTCTCCTCTCTTCTCCTAGACAATCAAAAGGATGCCAGATAAAACAACAAAGAACAGCTAAAAGGCTTACTCTCAAACTTGATCAAAGATCAAACAGATCAAAACAAAAGGAGAGTAAAAAATTCAAAAGGAGACTTTGATCAGAGGAATTAGGATATGACTAGGCAGCATGTAACTTTGATGGAGGACGGAGCAGAACTGATTTGAAATTCAGGACAGAGTGCTTCCTCTCTCGCCTCTATTACGGCCCTGTCTGCCCATGAAGCTCATCATCTATCATTCTGTACTAATTGGCCTATCAGAGTTATGCAAAAGCTGCTTCCCAGATAGACCCTTGAATCAAACGCTAATGCTGACAGGCACTCACAAGAAGACGTGCAAATACACACTCATAATAGCTGTATTCACATTTACCTTATATTTATCTCATTGAGGTTAAGCTGCTCTAATCCGGTGCACAAACAGGCCACAAGCACGCCTATGTGACTTTGCAGAGTTACGAGGACAGAATTGATGGCCGGGGCTGGTGATGCTAGCTGCGATGTTGTTTCTCCAACATCAACACGCAGGCGAAGCCGCAAGAGTTTAGACAGATGGCAAATGCGGAGAGGAAGATGTTTACACGCAACACAACAGGACTCTTTTCAGCAATCTATGCGCACTCACTCATAAAGTTATATGAGCTTGTCGAAGTAATTCTTGTTTTAATGCTTTAATGTATCAGCTGAGTGAGCTTGATCACCTCAAAGATTATCATATGATAAGTGTGCTCAGAGAGGCTCCCTCCATCTTCAATCTGTAGCAACAAGATGCAAGAAGATCTTTGTTAATCGAGGCGAAACAAGGAGGGGAGGAGAACTTTGTGGGCCTATCACTTTTAAACAAAAACCCACGCACATATAGGGGAGAGTGGGGTAACATGAGCCATTTTTCATATTTCGGATCACTACATCAAGACAATCATAGTTTTGTCTCTAACTAGTGTATCTGCATATATTTCAATATGTTGTGCATCCCTGCAAACCAACAGAATGAGTGTAAAAATAACTGTCTCGATAATATAGCATGCCAAAAAAAGTGGTCTCTGTGGTCTTACCAGATTTTACCCTGGCCCTGTGTATGAGGTAAGTTGACCATAGGAGCGGGGTAAGTTGAGTCGTATCCCTACTATCCCTCCCAACTCTCCACCCCAGCCCTCCCTCACCTTCTCTCTCCCTAAATAACAGTTACTTCTTCACATTCATGTGTATATTTTATATTTTATATATTATACATTATTCAACTGGTACAATAATTCTTTTTTATATTATTATTGAATATAACTGCTGAAAAGCTGTTTTGTAAAAATCATTTTAACACGAGAATGTCTTTAAGTGATTAAGAACATTCACAGCTGTATTTTTGAAAAGAAAAAGTAAAACATTTCAACAATCTGAACTGAAACTCTGATCAGTTGAGCCACTGGATCAACTTACCCTTGAACTACTTTGTTGACTTTATTGGCCCCTTAAGCTAAAATGGTGGACTTTTATGCTAGGGTTTTTGACCTCATGTTGTAGCTCATAAAAACCACAATTGATGTATAAAACAAATTTAAAATGATCTTTTTTGTCTAAACAAAATTCTAATAAAACTTATGACAGACTAAATTAACTTTCATGTTTTTTTTTTTTAAATAAATGTCTAACCCCTTCACCCATGTGCTTCTAACCTTCACAGACTCCATGAATTGATGCCCATCTCCTAAATATTTGGTCACATGATCAATTTCTTTTACCATTTCCAAGCAACAGGGGGTGGCTCAACTTACCCCACTCTCCCCTACTGTACTTGAGCTATCTCTGTCACATGTCGAGCAGGTTGGATGAAGAGGATACTGAGACTGATACTGACAAAACACAGGCTAAGTCAAACGATAAACCATCTATCTGGACCTCTTTTTAGTCCGTCACCATCTTACCAAAAGAATTGTCTCTTTCCTCAAAAACAGCTACAGCACAAAGATAGATTTCCCTGTGCATGTACATACATGTGCAAACAAACTGCATGCACAAGCACTGATGTTAAAAATACATTACAATTCAGCGTTGCAGAGCCGCTCTGTAACAGTGACAAACTGACATAATGAGTGCTCGGAGAAGATAATTAAACTACGTGCGTCCCTGAATGCACGTCCTCATGAAAGATCCACTACATTACTTCCAGTTTGATGGAGTTCATGAAAAAGCCACGACAGAAACTGGCAACTAATTTATTTCCACACAGCAGTGCCTTTCCCTGCAGTTTTTCTGAACTTTTTCAGCTTTAGTTTCAGTCGGAATATGTAGAATATCAAACTGTGTGTGCGTACACTTAGATGTGTTGCTTAGTTATGTTTTTTCTTCCTTCAGGTGCTGTTAGTGTTTTTTTGCTGGAGGGATCATCAGTCAGCACTCTGCTGCCTGAGACATCAGGAAATTAATCCCTTTAATCACTAAAAATAGCCTCTGACATACATCAGGGAAGTCTGAGGAGGAGGTATGCTGAATAAATTAGCATCATGTTCTGCATTGTATCACAGAACATTGCTATATTCGCATCAACTTATTCATAACATACAATTAAATGACTAAATGTATAGATGAGGGTTTCAAAAGTGCCAGCATGTATGGAGGAAGAAAAATGTGGGTTACAGGTGAGATGTAATTATACGACAGGCTAATATGGACTTTTCTATTTGAGGCAGCTGTCATGTGTGTGTGCATATGTGCCAAACACCTGGACATGAGAGCCAGAATCTGATGAATCCATTTAATATTTTCTAACTTTAAGCAGACGCTTACCTGCCAATCCTAACCCTAACCCCTAATGCATGTAGCCAGGGTGAGCCAGTATAACACCATACTTGACAGCTCCTATGGCGCTGTGTGAAACGGATCAGCAGAGGGAAAGAGAAATAGAGAGAGGAGAAAAGCAGCAAACACTAACATAGGAGTACCATGAGGGTTCACTGCAAGCCAACAGAAAAATATGCAGTGTTGGAGGCTATGCTGACCAGAGGATCTGAACTATTTACATTAAGTTGGTAAGTGTTTGTGGCAGGATCCCAACTCTGAAAGCTGATCCTTGTCTCAAAAATAATCATCAGCATGATATATCAGCGCCCACTGCTCGGGCATCTTGACCTCACTTTTGCACAAGGATAAGGGGTAGAGTTCACAGTCTCATATACAGGGCAGCTGATACTTAAGTTGAACACTTTCCTCTTCCTCCTCTCTATTTACTGTTCTCCTCACGTATCTGTAAACGTGTCATCCTCTGCTGTCCATGGACTTCTAAAGTACACAGTTGCAGCGAGGTATGTGTTGGTCCTGGATGGCTGGACATACGGCTAAAGTGAAACAGCTTTCAGTGTCTTTAAGGGAGCAGCAAGAAATTTAGGCAGTGTTTGGGTGCATGGTTATAAAGGAGCCTGGTATGATGTATTCCATGTATGCAAAGTCAGCAAAGTTAAAGTTAAGCACTTAAGCGACACTTTAAATTCCGAAGCTTGCCTTGTATGCCTGCACCTTGAGTTTAAAGAAGCAGGAAAACAGCCACAGCCAACAACGACAAAAGCTGAGTAAGCAAACTGCACAACTTTACCAAACTCCAAGCCAATTCTGAGCAGAGAGAAAGAATTTCAAAATCCATAACCTGTTTCATTTCCACAGACCTACACCTCTATACATCTTCAGTAAGAGAGTATTCTCCACTGTTGGGCATATTGTGACTCCAGGGCATGGGCCAGCTTCTTTAGCTGCAAAATCCTCAAGAAGTCAAAGTTCTGTTTACCACTGTCATGTGATTTTTTAAAAATGATTAAAAACATGTAAAAGGTCTGAAAATATCCACTTCAATGAAGCCCACAGTAAACACAGAGGCTGCTTTCAATTTTTCATTTTGTATAACCAGAACTTTTTGTTCTTACCATGTCATAACTTTAGCAACTAAAAGTTGTGAGGCAGACTGAAACAAACCTGGAATAATCACCTCATGTAGCAACAAGAGAAGTGTAAATTGATACCATGAGACACTGAAAAAGTCACACCCCTATTTTCTACGATTGTTATACTGATGTCAAGCCATTACTGTTGGAGACTTCTCTTTCTGAACACGTTTCCTGGACCTGAACATCCTGAAGTTCTACAAAAACTGTATTTGCCTTTAAACCGGTATATCTCTGTATTACAGGATGAGTATGTCTTTGTGTCTCTGTGGGTATGTCTGTGACATAGCTGGTGAGCCGCTACATGCATCGCTGCTGTGTGTGTGTAATGAGTTATCACCTTGCTTTTAGATCGTTCACTTTGAGTGGGGAGATCTATAACGACTAACACTCCCACTGGCTGTTAAAGCAAATGAGCAGGGGTCTGCCCGTGTGGTTAAGGGGGGGTGACAGGGATGGTGATACACTGTTATGTGTGTATGTGTGTGTGTGTGTGTAGTCAAAGTCTCAGTGTGCGCTCTCCGTCTCCCCTTTTCCGTTTCCTCTGCAGTGGCCGTTACTGCGTGGACTAGATGTTGCCATGGCAACCCTACAGAAGCAGCCTTGATGGTGGAATGATCGCACATTATTAGTTGACTCAAGCTGAAAAAGGAAAAAAAAAAACAGCAGAGTGATCTGCTATAGGAGGAAGACTGAAAGAAAGGAGGCAGAGAGGAACATGTGAGAGGTAAAGGAATGCTTCTAATATCATTTTAACATTGTTCTGGTATTAAATAAGGGGACATGATGATAAATAATTTGAATAGATTATAATTTGATTGTGGTTCAAGTTAAAGTTAAGGCTGTGTAGTGGCATAGGGTTCTTCACAAGGCTGAAGAAAGACAAAGACTTGGTGTATGTGTCTCATTTCACCTTAAGGAGGTTTTTTTAAGAGTTCATTTGACTAAATTTGACAACAGCCTCCATTTGTAACAGGTTTAATGAGCAGCCCCTAATGTTATAAATGATATCCCTACTGGAGTGAAAATGGACTGTTAAGAGATTTCACACTGTGATGCTGCACCACTGCTGGTGTATGGGGATCGTTTCTAACTCAAATAGATGGTGTGGCTGCTCTAAACAGAGACTCCAAAGCGAGTTTTGAAAGCGTGTTATCTCAGCACCTGGCAAACTGATTCTGGAGTCGTTGGAATTGATCAGCTCCCCTATCAACCTCCTTCTAGATATATCATAGCTATTTTCCACTATATGGGACCATAAAAATCTCACATATTGCGCCTTTAAATGCTCTGTAACTCCACATATTGTGTAGATTCTGCAGTCTTTCCGAAGCCCGTCCATGAGGCCTCAATAAACGCAGGTTATGTCCCATATTGTTGCTGTTTTACTGCAGTTGTAGCCAATTAAAATACAGAAGGGTGTAGGCCATATGATCAACCATTGACTGCAAATAAAGATGGATAGTATGTCTCCCTCTCCTGCACAAAAGTGATGCCAAATACCCCTGAGACAACAGGGTTACCCCACATTTCCACTGCATCCTGAGTGGCAACGGAAAGACTGTGTCTGCCGATTGCAGTTGATCGTAACCATTCAAGTTAGTGTCAATTTAAAAGGCTTTTTTTGGTTCCGCTGTGGATCAGCGGACTCGGCAGCCTATCGCAAGAGCTCTATTTTTTCAGATGCCGGAGCATGCCGGATAAATTCAGCATGGATTAACCCTAGCTGGAAAGGAAGTCGGCCACAGACACAAAATAAAACATCCAGCTTCTTCTCAAAATGAAACAATATGTGTTTCAGGTGGATCGTATTTCACACCATGCAAACGGGCGGGGACGAACAAGTGAAAGGTTTTTAGACAGTATTTCACCCCAATGACACCATGGATGAGGAGATGCTGATTCTTTGAAGGAAACGATCTACTGCTTATATGGTTATGTGGCTGTCTTTATAGAGACAACTCATTATCGCGTGATTGCAAGTGAATCCACAGGTTCTTGTGAGTTCTCGGGATTCCTGCTGTCCATAATCCACCACGAAATTCACCTCACAAACAGATCTGGTAGGAATTGGCGGACGCACATTTGACAGTCTTGGTTTAAAACAGCTTAATGGGATAAACCAAACCGTCTCCGTAAGAGAGGCTCACACGATTTTAGGTTAGATATGGTGAAAAGTGGAAGATGCAGTGAGGTTAGAGGTGAAGAATGAGCAAAGAGACAGGAAGAAGAGATGTGAGTTGGTTCAGGGGCAAGACAAAATGGAAAAAATTGTGTGAGAAAAGCAAGGAGGTCTTGATGGATAGCTGGATAGATAGATGATTGACAGGGGAATCACACAATGAAGGAAATAAGGTCAGAAAGCAGCAGAGATAGAAGAGATCTGGAGAGGATGCAAGTGAGTAGAAAACACAGAAAAGATGTGCAGAGAAGGGGAAAGATGAAGGGCAAGATGAGAGACAGAGATGTACTGCTGAAATGAGTTTGTTGTTCTGACAAGGTTTTTGGTTGTTAGCTCCTTCTATAAGGGGAATGCTGGGTTGACAGCTCAGTTGCTAGCTTTAGAAGAAGCATTCAACATCAGCCGTCTTGGCGCTCTCACTGGTGTTAGCCTCACTGGAAAACATGATGGAGAACATTGTTCTATCAAGAAATTGAACAAAAAAGGCTTTAACAGAAACTGCCCTGTAGTTTTCATGACTGGAGGGTCAGAGCAGCAGAAAATGTTGCTGTGAGAGAACAAGCGGATCCTAGAAAAGATGTGATTTGTCTTTTTAAAAACATGTACAGTGAGGCAGACATTTTTCAAAGGTGGCTGCGGGTTTTTCAACCACCTTGGGAAGGTGAAAATACTCGCTGAAGCCACAAAATCAGCAAATAATCCCCTGAAGTACTATCCCTTAACGCTGAACCGCTGCATGCTAAAGATCTGCAGTGTTTTATTTTCAGACGATGGGGAATCAATAAAACATGAGATTATTCACATAAAATCTTGTTATATTTGCTGCTTGACCCACTTTAGGGAACAAGACAAACCTGCCAAACAGTAGATCACCTAGAAGAACAAGATCAGGAACAAGATCAGCAACAAACTGACCCCTGCTGCAGTCATTTAGTTTATCAGTCCAAATCAGTTTAACACGTTTGCAAGCACTGACCGAGTCTTAGTGAGGAAGGCAGAGACTTAGAAGCATCGATCCAGTCAGTGAAGTGCACCTGAGACTGATTCTTCCCATCTTGGTGGAAAAAATAAAATAAAAAAGGAGCTGAGACTGAGGCGAAATGACTCACAGCCACACATCGACACAACATCTGAAAGGTCTGTTTATTCAACAACAGCCTGCAGGTGTCCAAGAATATTATTCCAAAAGTAGTGGGGCATATTTCAGTTTATACCAAATATAAAAAGCCCAAACCAGAGAAGTCCCTCCAGTGACCTTCCCAACCGTTCACTGGCTATTTTCACTGCCTCGTTTCTGCAGCAGAGAAAACACGCTGGCCTCTATCTCACAGCCACAGTGTGCACAACCTGGCTGGACACTGAGGAAATTTGCTGCTTTTCTAAAGCTGTGTGCACATTAAAGTGAAACGGGCAGGATTTTAACAGCAAATACATGCTGTTGAACTTCCTTGGCATGCTGATAGTTGAAAAAAATGTTGGTCTCAGTACAAGCTCTGCAGCGCTGGCTCGCGAATACTGGAGTGGTGAAAAGCTATAGTGAACAAAATTTCACTAAAATGATGATTTTTACATGTAATTCAAGTAAACCAAAGTACATTTCTTATTTAAGTGTAATCCTGAAACACTAAATGCTGTGTGTATTTTCAAATATTGGCTTTCTACCTTAATTTTGTTTACTGTAAGGTGTAGAAATACTAAAAGAAGCAAGGTTGTACTGGTAAATGAGATGATACTTTTGGGTTACAGTAAATAGAGAAGGTTTTTACTGTCTTTCTGCTGACGACTTCAAGTCAGTCCACAACAGGCATTTCTGTACTGCTGTTTCGCCTTTCTGGTACTATCTCTTGTCACAATGTGGAGTGTGGAGTAAACTTATGCTACCTGACCAGCCAGCCAAGCTAACTACTCTTGTGATAAGGAAAAGGTCAACTTTCAAGTCTTGTGAGATTGAAAATAACAAATAACAACCCACTGCCAGGTGATCCAAAGTGTTGTAGACCAGTACAAATTTTGGCCTTTTGGGAAGGAAAAACCATTACAAATAAACACCTTTACCTCTATGCCTTTGAACGCCATCTTCAGAGTAAAATACCATGACAAATTAAAATATCTCTGTCTGGATTTTGTATTAGTACATGGCTCAAAAGGAAGCATTTAAATTACAGATGAATAAAATATCCCAGTGGAAAATCTCTATAAATGACGTAGCGCTGTTCGTTGAGGACAAAATAACACCACAACCACTTGAAATCAGGTCCATTAACCCACTAAGAAATGGACTCAGAATCATACTTCAAATCAAAGTGGGATCCCCTTCCTCCCAAAATCCTGTTTAGTTTGCTAAGCTGTATTACATAAAACACTTATTATAGCAGCAAATAAAAGTTGTAGTAATCAAAGTTTGCCTGAGATAAGTGCAAAAGACTATGTAGATGTATGTTAGGGTTATATTTGACGGTAACGCCGTATATATTTACAACATAACATATCAAAGTAACTTTCCTTATGTGTTCTCCAGCTGTGGGTCAAACCCAACCTGCACTCCACAACAAAGAAGCTTCGATAAGACTCAAAAACACAACACAGTGAGCACAAGGCAAGAAAATGGAAACGACACAGGGTAACAAGCACCATCTTGCCCTTTCAATTAGTAATGTGTTACGGTGTTGTAGCTCAAGGAATACAGTAACAAAGGTCATGTACCCATGAGCCCTTGGTCCCACAAGTTAAGTTTTCAAAGCGTAATCGTTCCAATTAGCCCTCACAGGGTTCAATGTCATACACTTTGTCAACAAAGTTTTCAATTAGGCACCATTAAGCAACAGTGTGGGGGTGAAGTGGAACAGATTATCAAGCTGAACTATGATAAACATCACGCACAAGTCGCACAGTCATTAACCATCATTAACCCATCGAGCGAGCGAGAGAGACAGAGGGAGAGAGCGAGAGAGAGAGAGGGCACCCTCATCATTAATAATGATTAATAGAGGTTTGATGAATGCACTAAGTGTGTGGGATGGGTTTTGCTGTGACAGATTGGTAGGGGAGTGACAGTTCTTGGGTGAGCAAACTAAGTAACAGATTGACACCTGACAGTAAATACTTTTTTTTTTTTACATCAGAAACAATGTCATGGTTGTGAAAACATTGAAAGAGTGATGCGCACACAAAGAAAATATCCACTTTTATGCTCCCTGCGTGGTAGATAAAGCATCTATAGTGACCTGGTGTGCAGGAAAAAATGATGAAGCTCTCTTTAAGATGCCACTGGGAAAATGTGATACTTACATTTCATAAACAGAAGTGTACTGTAGGTTTTTATCACCCAGATTTTATCACAACACTGAGAAAAAAGAAAGTTTAATCCCTAACTGGCTCTAAATGCTTAAAAGAAATAAAAGGTTATTGTTGCTTTCTGGACATTGGTGCCCAGTGCTGTCCGTGAATGTGCTCATTTTTTCATTAACAGTGAACTAAACTGTCGTCCACTCCTGGGGAATCTGACTTCAGATCTACGTCACTCTCCATGCATTCAGCATGACTAATCCTGCTGACAGTACAAACAATGTGGTGAGCATGAGTTTTTAACTGAATATCTGTCTGTGGTGCTATAATAGCATACAGTGATACTTTGGGACTTGGCTTGAGGGATAAGGATTAAAGCATAGATGGCTCTACTGAAAAAGAGAACTTGTAGCTAAAAAATGAATGTGGAATATTTCAGTTTGGACCATGAACTATGTTCAAAATAAAAAAATAAAAATGATACAAATACAAACTAGTTCTTTTTAATTGGTGTGAAATGAACTTAAAGCCTGCTCATTTTTTGTGTGAGCTGGCACAACACTGTGTAAATATGTGCATGTCTCTGTTTTTTACAGTGAGGAAGAAACAGTGAATAAAATTTGATTTTTTCATGTGTGTTTGGCTTCTTTAGGGGGAACTGCTTTTTTAAGAAAATTTATTTTGATTATGTGTGAAGCTCATTGTGTTTCGATGCCACAAACAGTCTAAACTGTTGTTCAACTCTAAAATCCAAACATAGAGTTTAAACATTTTTATGGTGCCAGGGCTTTTGCATTTGTTTCTCTTGATTTTGATTTCTTTCGTGCCACTCTTCTTTGAGGCCTTTTTTCCCCCTTCCCCTAAGTGATCAAAAAAGATATCTGAATCTGGAGCAAAACGTGACGAAGACATGGTTGATACACTGGATTTTTCTTTCACAGGGGAGAAACAGACAGAGAAAGAGAGGGAGGGAGAGAGATAGGCCGAGTTGGAGTGGAAAGGAAGTACGAAAAAGAGAAAAATATGTGCCAATACTCAGTCAATATGTTCCTTGCTCCATGGGATCCCTAAAAGCAGAACAGCAAGTGAAGTTAAAAGTCAGTCACTCCACTGAGGATTTTCAACTCGGTAAAACTTTACTAAGCAAAACCATTTTTTTTCTATTTTTCACAGAAGTTTTAGGTTTTGATTAAATCTTAAACTACAGGGAAAAAAGACAAAACTATATTCGCAATATGAACCTTCTCTTGGCAACTTTGTGGCACTTAAATTTTTCTCACAAGCATTCATATCAGTGCTAGAGTGTGTATGTTAATAAGCTTGATTGTTTCTGACAGCAAGCTGCCCTGTTATCACGTGGGAAATATCACCTTATAACTTAAAGGTCCCATGGCATGCCAATTTCACACAACTTAAAATAGTCCCCTGGTATGTTAAAAGCATGTCAGTGACGTCCTTCGGTCAAAATTCGATTTGGATCAATTATTTTAGTGCTCTTTTTATCAGCTAAAAACAGCTCCGCTCAAAATCCTCCATTTTGGGCCATGTCTCATTAATGAAATGAGCTGCACCTAAGCCACGTCCACTTTACACCCATCTCTCTGGAAGAGGCTGTGGCTGTGCTCCGATAGCCATGTGCTAATGTTTACACTGGCTCGGTCATGGCTGCAAGTAGATCGTTCGTACAACCCTACCAGTTTGAGCCAGAGTCTGACCCAGAGGGAGAGGCTCTGGAAGAAACTCTTAGCCGCGTTCAGACCAAACGCGCCTCTTTTGGCTCAAATACGGGACGTCCCGGCTAATGCTGGACGGTCGGCCATCCTGCATTAGCCGGGACGTCCCGTATTTGAGCCCAAAGAGGCGCGTCGCCGCACGGGTAAATGCTAAAGCTACATGCTGCTCCGGAGGGGTATTTTGTCCCCCGCTGCCGGAGTTGTAGGGGAAGAAGCGAGCGGCTAAAATAGGGGAGGATCCGGTAAACCGGCGCGGATCCGGTGTATTTATCAAAGCGTGGTGGCCGTGCTGAGGCACCGGGGGGAATTTAGGCTAAACAGTAAGTCAAAATAAAACGTTCACACTTACAGATGCCACGTTTGTAGTAGGATCACGGATAGTTGGTACGGATCCATTCTTAATCTTCAGACATCTAGCAAATCCAGCGTTGAACTGTCCCTCGTTGATAAAACAGTACGAAGTGAAATGGTGCGCACATACGTACAGATATGTTGGAAGAGCCGCGGGTACATTCCCATTATAAATAAAATCCACCCATTGAGTCCTCAAATCCTCCGACGAGGGAGTTTTCAAAAGAGTTTTGTGCTCGTTTGTGCAGCCAACAACAGAGCAAACGCTGCCTCTTTTTCAGATCGTACTTCCGCCATGGTTCTAACCGGAACTATGCGAGCGGGCGGCCGGGAATAATGGCGGTGTTCTGATAATTTTTTGGGCAGGGCAGTGGGCGGCTCCATGGGCAGTACCATCAACCCGCCAGCACTAACATGACGTCATGTCAGTGGAGTTTTCAGAACGGCCGGTGTTGTGCCGTAAAATGCACCCTTGCCATAGAATGCACCACCTGCATTCCATCCACTCGCTAGCTTCTTAAAGTGGAAGAAAATGATCTCATATTTTAAAAACTACGAGTATTTGATTGTGACAACTTTTGTTCTGTTTTTATGTGTCTCAAAAATGCACATACAGAGGTGTGCTTGGCTATATAAATTGTACAGTAAGCTGTCAAGCTGGCGAACATTATATTTTCGGGACAGCAAATATTCCGAATCAGAGGGCTACTTTTTCGACTTATCTGAATAGCCTGAATGAAATTATTAAAGGCACACGCTTATGAATTCATCCAATAGTAAGGAAAACTTGGATTATTTTCGCCTTGTTAAGTACTTTCAACCGTGCTCCCGTCGGGGGTGCATTCTACGGCAGGGGTGCATTCTACGGCACAACACTGGCTCTGAGCACACAGTTCCTAAATACGGAGATAACTACAAAACGACTGGATGGAATTTTTTCGAACTTGGGGGGATTGTTGCGGTTTTCTATCCCTGATATGCACCCCCCTCCCGCTAACAAAGTCAGTTTTTCATGCCATGGCCCCTTTAAAATCAAAACTAATAAAAACTAATACATTTATAACTTTTTCAAATTATCTGATTATTCTATTGATTAGCTGATTGATAAACTCACAATAAAAAAGTCAGATGAAATTTAAAACAGGTCATTACATTACCCTCATCTCAAGGTGACACAGTAAATGTCTGTTTGCTCTTATCAAACTGAGCTGATTTAGAGGAGCGGGGAACACGGACATTTTTGCATCAGAAATGACTAAATCAATACTCAGAACACTGGACGATTAATCTCTTATCCATTAAGCGATCAATTAATCATGTAATTGTCAAAGTTCTGGCTAACTTTGTGACTTCTCGTTTTACAGTGACAGTTAAGAGACTGATTACATTTATTTTATTCATTACCCTAGACAACAAAAGACAATGTCAACTGCAATAATATTACCAGCTGCTTGTATACATACTTTTGTAAATATCTAGTATGATAGAAAACTCATATATCTGCATATATTGCACAATACCTCCAGCCTGTTTTCTCTGCAGCCTTCTCTGTTGGGACTAAAACCTAAGATTTACATGGGCAAAGGCACTTTTAAAAGCCATTTCTATGTGACCTTCAAAGTGCAGCTCAGTTTATCTCTATCATATACTTTTCAGAAGAAAAACTCTCCACTACACGTTTCATTAAATTTCACTTCAAGGTTTGCAATAACCAAACACTCACAAGTCAGTCCATCCACAGTTTCTCAAGTACTGCTGACAATTTTACAGTCATGAGTTCGGCTGGGTAGAAGTTTGCCTGGACACTGTGTGCATCACAAAGAAACTCTTTTTATGAGACATATATAGAGTTTGCTTTGTATTCACTGGAAGCAAGAGCACTTTAATACCACTTAAAAGCAGCATTTACAAGAGGACTGCTTTCATAACACATTACATCATGTGGTTGGACATCAATGTGTCATCTGGGTAGAACTGAAACAAGCATAAAGAGCCGAGGCTTTAAAGGGAGGAAGAAAGAGAGAAATAAATAATGTTAACAGTTATCACTTAGTCACATATGCACACCCCTTGCCTCTGCTCTCTTTTATGTTTAATTCTGTTTTATCAAGACATATGGTAACCAAGGGGACACATAAACCAAGGTCTGCAGCAAATAACTTTCTCTTACAATGCCACATGTCTCGCATGAAACCCAAACTCAATATCTGAAGAATTAACACCACAGAGCTCCTTCTGGTCCAGTTTTTATGCCTCAGAAATGTTTCTGTATCTATATTAAACACCATTGTCTGATTAATACAAACATACATTTCACTCCAGGTTACGACAAAAACAAAATACTCAGGCCTGATAAAACCGCTATCCCTAACAAGTGTTAAGCGTTCTGGCTCATTTGTTGAAAAATTGGGTTGATCTGTGACATTTCTACTGTAGTTACTTTCATACACCTAGGGTCAGGACATTACAAGCCACTGACAAACAGGCTTATGTCATTCCCACAGAATGGAGCCAGCCACTGATGCATGCTCCTCACAGCAAATCTGACCCACAGTCTCAGAGGTGTGATGTGTCTGTGATTGCTGGAATGATTTGTCGCTCTTGCATGTGTCGTTTGGCCCCTCAAGCGTACCATACAGCATTGTCCCCTCAGAAATACAGCGTGCCGTGGCTCTGTTTTAGAAGCACTCAACTATCAGTCGTTTGGCCACTGATGAACAGTTGGCCACAGCTGGGTGATAAAGCAGTAATATGACTGTATCTTTGTTCTCAGAGTGACCATAATCAGATGCATATGGTGCATGTGACACTCTTTGTTCAGGCCATTTATGCCTCAATCAAAAAGCAGGACTTTTATGAAAACAGCTCTCTTGTAGCACAACCCTATTATCATACTTGAGGGGATTTTACTAACTTTCTTTGCCCTGTTTTCCTAATAACATATATTATCTACTTTGATTCACTTTGTTGCACTTCTACACTGAAAATAAAGTCAAGTCTTAAATTCTGCAGCTCTGACCATAATCATTAACTAACAACGAGGCATCTCATCTATCTTGCAATCAAAATGTAAAATGCATTTTTGTTCAGAATCCACAATAAAATCTCTGGCCCGCAGCTCGTCTTCTCAGACTGCAGCACCCTCGAGATGTCCATCTGCTCTGGATTAAATCTTCTTTTTTTAAATTTCCACATTGACGCCAGCAGACTCACGAAGACAAAAATAATACATGCCTGTGAGAAAGGGATTATTTTTTTTCACAATCTTGCTCCTTCAGCACTTCAAAACAACTTGTCAGTAGCTGTCAGTTTAAATTATCGGACTTACCCTTTATGCGACTGTTTTCTGACTCGGGTAAATCTGCAGGCTGTCGCCATCAATCACAGAGCAGCAGCACCCACACATACAGACATGTGCACCGTTGAACATTGTTTGTTCTGAAGCGGCACATACACACACATGATTGAAAAGGTGGCGGTGAACACGTACTCTGGCAATAGCTTCTTCACGACTAACAAAGTGGATGAAAACGATGATGTTGTAGCACTCTGTCTACTCCAGCAAACAATGCCCTTCTCTTCAAAGTGTCAAGGAAAATAAATTCATTTCATCTCGAATATTACCCTGAGGGACCTGCGGACAGTCAACGCTCCTCATGCATGCAGAAGGCGAACACTAGGGATACACAAATAGATACGACTCACAAAATGCATAACACAACCACAAATTACTTTTTGGATCATTGTCCATGTGTGTATATCCTCCAACCGAAAAAGTCTCTGGACTTTTTAAAGTTAAATGTTGTCACATTCTTGCCTGATACAGGATTTCAGCTGCTTACCTGAAACCTCTTCCCATTTTCACTTCAGAGACCCAGCAGTCGCTCTTGACTGCCCTTTTTACACCCTGTCTGTTATCTTACGAACCAAAGTAGTTGAAAAGATGTTCCTCCACTTTTTTCTGTTTTAAATGACCCAACTTTTTCAGTGTTTTGTTGTGCCTTTTCTTACTCTTTTGAAACGTGTTGCTGGTATAGCATTCAAAATAAGGGCATCTTTATCATAAAGAACAGAACTTTTCAATTTCAACACCTGAAAACTGATCTTCGCACAACTTTAATTTAAAACATGGTTGGTATGATTCCCAAACAATCAGAATCTGTTTAATTTAAACATTTTACTCCGAGCTAATTTTCATGGTATTGGGGTTGAACGAAGAATCCTGTGAGAAGTCTGTGTGATATTGGCGCCCCCTGTGGGTCAAGTGGTACACTGTACATGGATGGTTTTGACTGTGTAGTTCTCTCTAATTCTCATCTTGCTGTCTTTGAATCATTAAATTGATTGATAAAAAGGTTCTTTCAGCAGTGTACCCTATCCATTAGTGTTACGCCAACCTTGCCGCAGAGGGTTTCAACATTCAAAAGTAACTCATGGTCTTGTTTGCTTTGCTATGTTACCACAAAGCACATAGTTAGAAGTAGGTGTACCAACATGTCCAACTATTGTGAAGTAAGTACATTTTATGTTTTAGCTTTTGGAAGTCGAATGGATGTGTTGGAATAAGAGGTGGCATCATCAACAAAATGGAGTTAGCGAATTATTTGTCCGACCAAAGAGAGTAAGCACAAAGGGGCCTTTGTTTCTTTGGGCTTCTTTTGAAAACAACAGCAAGAAGTCTCTAAAAAAAGAAGAAGAGAAAAACAACCTTGGGAAAAAAAATCAATACCTATGTATGGCAACCTCTCTGAAACAAAACAGTGATTCACCGAACCAAAGGCCTTACACAGATCTTGATATAGAATGTGCTCTTCTAAAACAAAGACTGAGGAGCCAGAGGCCGTAGTCAACAATTTTCTTCGGTCATGTCATGTCAAGACATGAATATCAGCGATAAAACAAACAGAAAAAACAATGCCTGACAGGATATTCTGATAGATGAACAACAGCGTCTTTACATCGTCGAGTCTGACACTTTGAATGGTTACAAAGGCCAAACTGGCATCTGACCAGGGTTAGGCAGGCTTAGCAGATGTTGGCTGCTTATATAAATCCTCCCATTAGCTCTTGTGGTTTTGGGCCAGCTCTTGCCCGAGCCAGCCTCCACTGTGAGTTACTGCTTTAGAAATGTCCTTTTAGTTTGAGAGATCCTTACAGCAATCCGCTGATGAGAACAAAATCGTTTCATTTCTGTAGATACTGCAGCCTGTGTCATTTGGTAGACACAATAACAGCCAGGCTTGTACACTAGTTCCACAACATTTACCCTCAGTGTTTGGGAAAGGTGCCGACCGAGCAGTCAGGGCCCTTTTGCTGTGGACAGAGACTGCAATTGACTGCTTGATAATTTAACAACCACCACAACCTTTCTGCTACTATCAAAGTAAATAAAAACATCCACCTCTCCACAGGGCTTTAGGGGGGTGAGAACATCTGTGATAATGAAGCTAACCTTTGCAGAGAGGAGCATTAGGACAGATGCAACGTTAAATTGGAAAGTCAAACAGACAACGTTGAATTTCACTCTACTCAGCTTAATAGACAAGCACTTTGTTTAGTGACTAGTAAACATATCATACACCTAATAAACTTTGGTTTTATTTTGGAAGTGCGCCAACTCTCTCGTGACCTTAAACAGTCTTCAGGCTTTTCAAGACCGAGCCACTAAAGATTTTCAAGTCAATTGAAGCTTTTCTCTCGGAGGTGTGAGGACATCTTTTGGGTCCTCTCTTACATCAATTCATTAATCCGTCAGGTTGAAAGATCTACAAAACAATTACACCTCCGTGATTATTTATCCTCTCCTAGTTTTTTCTGCATCTGCCTTTGTTAGAGCCATGGGGACTTGTGTGAGTAAAATGCTTGCAACTGTCTCCTCGGGAGTGTGACATCTCCCTGAAATAATAGGAGGGAATTGAAAACATGGCCTGTCAATTAATTGCTTGTTTATTTTAATAACAGCCATGATAGGCAATATTCTGAGGAGTAACGCTCCAGCAGATATGGAGCTACAAACAGACAGGCCTAGTCACTCACATAATTTGGCATCTGCACATGAATTGTGTTTCCATCTCTCCCCGCAAACACACACATAAAACAACACTGACTATTTTACATAATATCAATTACACGAGCTAAATTAATCAGTGCATTAAAAGGTCTATTTTTTGTCTTCTGAAAGGACTCCATGCTTCATCACAAATGCAGCCTTTCTGTGAGAAGGCAAAAACAACCTTATGTGGCCTTTCGGAACACTTCACCTCATACAACCCAAAACTCCAGTCTTAAGTAGTGGCTTTTATTGCACAGCTGCATCCAAAATCAGTGCACACAAACAAAGACAGAAAGGCCACTGAGTTTTAAAGAAGCACATCAAATGCAATAGATCAGTAGAGGAAATCAATGATTGACCACATGAGATACAACAAAGTAAAAGAAGTACAAGTAAGTAAAAGAAAAAGAAAAAAGAAAAAAACACACCCAGCGTATGCTCCAGTAACAAGATAAACAGCTGTGATCCGTTTGGATGCAACACACTGCCTACTGTTGAGGCTGTCAGACCTGCTTAACCTCAAAGTGAGCCAACGGTTCATGCTGAGTTTAAGAAACCAAACTGCACACAAGTTGTGAAAGTGCCACTTGCCTCTTTGCACTGGAAGATAGATGTACAATTTAATCTCCTATTTACTTGGTGTCTGACCTACAGAGGATATTTTTCAAGCAGGAGGGGGGATAAACTTTATAGGAGTGGCCATTTGTGTGGCTGAAATGGAACTGGAGCTGTAAAATCTTAAACGTCCTCCCCTGAACTTGAGAACATCCATGAATTCCTTTTTTAGTATCTCTTTTCAAAGCGGAGGATATTTGAACCAAAACTGAGGACAACATTACTGGGATGAACAGCACACTGCAAACACGGCAGCCTCAACAATGTGCATGTGTGTGTGTGTGAAAATACTGTCCTTTAATTGATAAACTAAGCCAAAGATGCTCCTAATTATTGTTTTGACTCCTACCTCTGGGAGAAGATGTCTCTGTAGGGGCTGCCGTGCTGCATGGCGATACCGTATCCGCGGTCTGGTGCGCTGTTGCTGACCGTGTAGAACGAACAGTCCTCATCATTATTAGCAACGTACTCCAGCACTGCTGCATCCCACACAAAGCCGAATCTCCCATACTTGACCTGAAAGAAAGAAAGAAAAGACATTCATGTTAGCGAGAGTCCAATTTGCATCTTCTGACTAAAAGGTGAAATCCAAGAAATCTCTAACAAGCTTTAGGCTAAAATTGAAAAACTTGTCCCTGTTTAAATTTCTTGTTTAAAAAGGGCAAAATACACCGAGCATTAGTGGAGGCACAGTTTATCACACATGCCTAACATCTGGTGTTTCACTGAGTTATTCAGGCCCACACTGGTCTGAACAGTGTGAACCACACTTAAACTCGCAGCAACATTTTGCCATGCTTTTTTTTCACCCGTGCATTTCATTCATTTTTTATTAGTTATATTTCCACTTAAAGAGCCTGTTTCTGCTCTTTCCGAGAGCCTCTGTTTGCCGACTTCTGCGAGAAACAGTTTATGTAAGTCTTTGACCTCACATTATGAGTCTGGATGAAATGTCAACTGCAGGTTCGGTAAAGGATGACTTCTTTTATAAGACATTGCCAATGTACCTTTTAGTGCAACAATACACACCCCTCATCTTTGTAGAGTGAAAAACTTGACATCAGAGCAACTGTTAACAGCCTGTTGCATCATCTGAAAAGAGCTGGAGAGTCTAAGTTACTCCTGAAGGTGCCTCGTTATAAGACGGATTCTTGTTAACATTCAATAAATCTTGATTTTCTCTGAGGATTTGAAGAGGAGGACAAACAACTTAGCAGTGATACCCACCTCTGACAGTTCATTAAACTGGGCATACACCAAGACACACACTTATCTCCAAACACTTTATTTGGACCTGGTGTCTCATTAACTTTAATGGACCTTTATGACATTTTCAAACCCCTCTATCGTCAGCACATGTTCGTGTGGAAGTGTGTGTGTGTGGATCACCTCAGTTGGCCTATGTGTGATGACTAATGTCTGGGAACCGACAAGACCCTCTGATTGGGCAATTTCACAGTCTGTAGTCCTCTGAAGTGTGTGTGCGTGTTTGGGGTGTGTGTTACAGGCATATGCGTATTTGTCTGCGTGTGTGTGTGTGGTTGTGTAGGTGTGTGTGTGCAATAATTCACTGCAGGGCATCAGAATGGTTCATTCTGCTCTTTACGGCCTTAAAAAGAGTGGAAAGAGCACTTTATTACTTTGAAGAATAATTTTATGGCTGTTCATTATTGCTTTTGAATTGGAAAGATTACGGGGCTTTGTGGAAAGAGAATTAGTTTAAAAAAAATCTGTTACAACAGCTCACAATTGAACATTAGGGACACCTTTTTTCGTATATCATTTAGGTGAACGAGGCTAAAAGAATTATTACACTATTCATACACATTCGCACTCAGTGACCCAGAATGCCAGACGTATTGAAAATATGACAAAAACTGAGCCATTTTCACAACTATGGATGCCCTTTTAAAGAATAGAAACGCTTTGTCTGTCTCCTCTTGAGGAGAGAGAAGTTTGAAGTTTCAGAGGTTTTCAGGGCACAAACTTTACTACTTCTATGATCCTAGACAAAGTACTTGTCCAATACAAGTAAAGATGTCACTATAAAAATGAATATTACTTTCAGTATCTCAGCCCCACATCAGCATCTGTACAATTCTGATTCTGTGGTGAGGCAACATTTTAGATGACATTTCCGCTATGGCGTAACTTTTATAGAAAGAACAAAGAGTGTTGATGCTTTTGAGAGGCAAAAATAGAGAAGAGTCAGTTTTCATGAACTTTGGAGCTGAAGCTTGAATAAGAAAGTGAAAGGGCATTACTTGACAAATATGAAGAAACACAAGATTTAACAAGTGGACCAAAATGAATTAAGGTAAGATAAGCTAAGAAGATAAGAAGAACTTGATCGATCCCCAAAGGGAAATTCAAATGTGTGTAGTCTCTTTTTTTCCAATTTAAAGATTTGGTACCACCTAATGGGGCTGGGTGGTATGGCCTCAAATCAATATCACGATATATCGAGCAGTTCACCTTGATAATGATAAATGGACGATAACTACTCCACAAGCTGCTCACCCCCTCCCACATTAACTTTGTCTACTTCAGCTGCCGCTCCAGCCACTACAACTTTTGAACCCTCCTCCATCTCCTCACCTGTCTTTCCTTCTTTGATACGGACTGGATGGGGTGGAGTCACGTCTCTGATGTAGGACAGTGTCTTAAAGGGACATGAGACCATAACCTACCTACACACATCCAAAACAAACTTTTATTTATTTATTTTTTTGACACCGAATAAACCAAGATAGGCAAAATGACATCAGTTATTGTTGTGAATATCGGTATCTGTAAATTTTCGGTTTATTGCCCAGCCCTACCACTTAATATATGAACCCACCTCTTATACTGCATCAACAGCACATTTATATAGCCTTATAATTTGATCTCTAAAGCTTTACAACAACTTTAATGTATGACAATAATTTCTAACAGCTTTTGTAATGTTAAGAAATGTCATAAGCAGTGAGCATGATACATTATAAAGGTATGGTCTGTAATGCAGATTACCTTAATGCAAAAGAAAAATAAAATCATTAAAATGTATTCTCTTTGTAAAATATTTTTGTCTGACACTTTACTTACGGACACAAAATACGGCTGACAAGTAATTATAAATGTGTTATAGCAACACATGATCGTTAATGACCTCACACAGGGCTGTCACTTTACCTAAAGCACCCCAAGTCATGTGGTAGCTTGTTGTCAGTCTTGATAACACTTTTTTCCACTTGGGAGTTTTAGAAATGATAACTTTTTTTATGATATATAGAGTAAGTTCTTAATAAACGTCATATATAACAGGATATATGAATGTAACACTATTCAAGCACACAGTTGTGCCAGGATTTTTCAGGTCTTTTCTGTGGTTGTCTGCGGTTGCCAGATTCTGCTGCGGCTAACGTGCAGCATTTCAAGGATATTAAAAGCACAGTAAACCGTATGACTTTAAAGACCTCTGAGGATCAATGGTTTCATTTTAGATAAGTAAGTACAGTGACATACATGATGAAGCATGCTGGGAAAAAAGATCAAGTGGTCATTTTGCAGAGGAGTTGAATGATTGGCTAAAATTGCAAGGTTGCAAAAAATACAACAAAGTGACTGTGTCATTGCAACCCACAAAAGAAATTGATTAAAAATGGCAAATCACATGACAAAGCAATGCTCTGTCTCAAAGTGTTTGTCCAATCATACTTTACTCATAAAAATGTGATTACCACAAAGCCAGCATAGCACACAGTCGCATAAAAAGGAATAATCTCTCCAATGGAAATGATGCTGCAGCTTGTGAAGGGCAGCACTCTTGCCTGCAGCTGCTGCTCTGCTTCATAAACAGAGACAATGTTTCTGTGAAAAGAGCACTTTATTTTATGCTAAAGAACAAACACTCTACATGCAGAGGTTCAGTTCAATATTGGCTCAAGTTAGATTAATTACTCAACAGGAAAACATGTTGAACGGGGGGAGGACACACCATTAAAGTGATGTGCTTAAGGCCAGCTCGTCTCCGCTGCTGCGCTACCTCTGATTGTGATCATGGTCGTGAATCTGTAAGTAGCTGACATATAACAGTCTGCATCTTTATAACAGCAGACAATAAAAGAAAACACCACACAAGAGTGGTCTAAGAAAGACTTCATGATTCTCTTTATCTGTCCACAACTCTCAAGCATGTTCGATGTCCTACCACTTTATCTCTCCTCTCCTTTTCACGGTGCTTCTATTCCAATTAATCAACAATGCCCTTGCCTTCAAAGTGTCTGGCTCTCATAGCTCAGATCCCCGAAGTACTCAGACTGCCCACAAGCAAACGATGAAAAGGAAAAATAAACGGAACTTCAAGCGACTTCAACTCTACCTCTTCTTGTCACTGTGGGAGATGCCGGGTCCCTGGAAAACAAGATGAATGAGCTCTGTAGCTCTGTCAGGACTCAGTGGGATTATCTGAGCAAGGCAGCTTTCTGTCTGCTCTCTGTGTGCTTTCCGGTCGCATTTGCATGCATAACGTAACCTGGCAAAGGGCCATGCTCCAATTAAGGTGTTATCCCAGTTAAACTGTTTACATGCACCTCTGACACCTTTGATAGAGTGCTTGTTTCTACTTTGAATAATATCTTTTACACCTGTCATGTCCTGCAAATAGATACTATCTTGTACAAATACTGGCTGCCTCCTACTGTTTCCAATAAAACCAGCTCTAACTTTTACTTTACACTTTGTTATTGCTGACAGTGAAATATGTTTTTTATTTTGTTTTGAACTGGTGCCATGGTGGACCTTATTCAGTAGTGAGAAAACTAAATAACAAACAGTGACCTGAGATAAATATAGAGGAGAATAGTTGTTTCTCAGTGTAACGTCTCTGCTTGGCCGTCAAAAAAACCCCTCACTCAGCTCATCTAAAACGAGTCTTTATGAAAACAGCCCTCCTGATGACTCTGTTCATGAACGATTGTTGCTGCTAAATGAAACCTTTTAGGTACTATTTTAGTTTTTCATAAACTCCCTATCTTCACACAAACAGGGCACAAGATAGAAGTTATTGCACTCTCCTACTATCATTAAAGAGCATCCAGAGAACTGTTGAGCACTTTTATTTGCAGGTGCGTTGCTATTAAATATTTAAGTCTTGGGACTTTAGTCAAGTGAACTCTTCATTAAATGCGCTCACTCTCACGTCTAAATCTGCTTTAAAATGTCTGCACTGCGAGATTAGGTTATCGAGCGCATTCAGTGTGTGTATGCAGGCAACTTTTAGCTCCCTCACTTGATAACAACTGCTGCATCCCATTCCCAGTATAACACACACACATATACTCAGACACACACATACTGGGAGCGTGCAAACACTTCTACTTCTGTTCTTCGTCCAGGGTTGTGACTCTAGTAGTGCCAAGGTAGCTATTTTCCACTAACACCCTGACTGAACTATTTTCAATCAGAGTCACACACTCAAATGCAGACATACAAACACACAGCATGAGCTATCCGCTGATGAATCCTAATCATTGCTTTGGACCTTGTTTTTTCTCTCTCTGTGACAACCAAGTTTGATCCAAAGTAACTCAATTAAATCAGCCTCAGCCTCTCTCATCCTCCTCATTTTTCTTCCTATCTCTTTGCACACCTACATTTCCATCCCTGCTAACAAGGAGGGAGAGGAAATGGATGTAATCCTGTTGTCCATTCATTGGTAATGGTTTATGTGTCTTGTTTATCAGTCTTAAAGAGATTTCGTGAAAGTAGAGCTCTGAAACTTGC
The DNA here is from genome assembly GCA_962446985.1 of Xyrichtys novacula. Lineage (NCBI taxonomy): Eukaryota > Metazoa > Chordata > Actinopteri > Labriformes > Labridae > Xyrichtys > Xyrichtys novacula. The sequence continues at coordinate 17,981,673 of OY660875.1, read as the reverse complement.
ACAACATAAATTATCATAATGGTCTTATTTCAAGACAGCTTCTCCTCTCTTGCAATATGTGTATAAACTTATATAAAGGCGATTTTCAGTCCATTTTCCTAATATTTTAAGTGCACAGAAATTATTTCTATGTTGGAAGTAAATGAGTGAGTTATTTTGAGTGCCCAGCCTGTGTTATAAACTCATGAAAATCAATGTATTCACAGTCTTAGCATAAGTGATTCCTCCTTGTAATAAGAAGGGGTGTCAGTTTTAGTGGCTGAGAGCAAACACAATAACTGTTTTACAAACTAGGATCCAGCCACAAACTAGTCCTGGAACTGAGCTGGTGGAAAAGGGGGTATATGAGTCTGGTCCTGGTCAACACTGAGTGAGACACCCTGTTGAGTATCGAAAGCACAAAAGCAATATACAGCGGTCTGAGGAGCCATACACATACCTCAACCAAAAAGCCACTCTATAGCTACAAATAATGCTCAGAACAGCACCTAACTTCATCAACAGTACATATAGGGCCCCAGCCACAGCACTAGCCACCAAACATCTTTTTAACTTTGCCTGATTTCTTTAGCAAAGAGACTGGTCGGTGATTGACTCATCCGAGGTTGGTATAACTTGTTGGTAAGTTGGTATAACTAGAGAAGCAAGCGGTCAGCAACATCGATCTCTCGACAGGGTGTCTAACTTGGTGTTACGGTGTGTTTGACCCTTACTCAATTTCACGCCGGAATATCCCTTTAAGGTCTCTGCCTGTTAGAGGGACATTTTACAGTCTTGCTCACGATGGACTACTTTTGGGTCACTGCATGTGTTAAATACAATAACGGAGTGCAACAGGCCTGCTTTTTATATTAGGTATCTTTAGCTGTGAGTTTGCACTACAAACACAAACTGATTGATTTATATTAATACTGTTTTATACTTGTGTTTTATACTGCTGACTGAACTTAGTCTCTTCTGTATCTTTCCCCAACTTAACTACACTCTGTTCCTCATTACAAAATTAATCTTGATGATGACAAGAATATCCAGCAGCCGTCATGGGAAAATGGTTTGAAATTAAGAAAATCGAAAAAACGACATTTTCTCCAAAAACTGATGTAGATTTAGCAGATGTTTTAGGATTTATGTTTCGACCAAGGCAGGCAGGAAACTTTGAACTTCAAAATGATAAAGCAATATGTTCCACATGGAAAAAAAAAGAAAAAGGGTAAGTATTTTCATTAACCAAGGCGACACTTGTTCCCTTTTTTCACTTAAGTTTCATCTGAACTAACTATTCATCACCATGATTTTTTAACAGAGTCTGAACAGGAAAAGAGTTTTAGAAAAATTAGGTCAGCCCACTCCTTCTTGTTCAGCCAACTGAGGCAAAACATATGAATAAATAAAAGGTCAAGGGTGAACTTCAGAGTACTTCCCTGACAGAGAGCCACCTACATGACCATACTCTTAGAAGTTGACTTCATACACAGTCTGACTTTTAAAACTCTCTACAGATGATGCTTTCCAATTATATTACAGAACCTGCACAGTGAGCGTCTGGGCAGGTTTCAAGAGGTCCTTCTATCTCCTCCATAGTTCAAACACTTTGGCTTCAGAGTCTAGCCAGGCTGGAACTTCAAAACGGCTAAACTACTCCAGGGTCCTCTCTCTCTCTCTTTCTCTCTCTCTTTCTGTCTATCTCCAACTTTCCCCCCCTCCTTCCCCTCACTCAGAATCATCCCTCCAAGAGCGTCCAACGCGCAAAAGGAATAGTAGATTCTTCATCTCACCCAAAGTTGAAGCTCAGATGTGTTAAAAAGCCTCCTTCCCTCATCCATAAATTACTTCTTAGATTACAAACACTTTCAAAGTGACACATAACAAATCGTCCCCGGGTGTAAAGTTAGTTTCTTAAATGTTCAGTATTTAGCCTTTAAGCAATGGAAGTGAAATGTTTCACGCACGGGAGGCTCTGGGCTTTCTTCTCTCTGGTGGGAATACGCTGATGAAGTGGCTGCGGAACAGTAAAAAACATCAGCGGCAGACTCATGGCCATAATAAAGGGGGACATTTTACCAGTTTGTACTCATGCATTATTTCGTTATTGAACATTATGTTATCTGCATGGATTAGTGGCTGTGCATCCTTATTCTCACAGCAGAAAACACAGCACATATCCATTAAAATTTGATTTACAAAGCATTACCGTGGCACACTAACAAATGGATTCTGACTGTGGTGTTTGACTTTGCACATCTGAACGTGGAGCTCATGCCTAATGATGTGTTTGTCTTGAGAGAACAGTAAAAAAGACCAAAAAGGCCTGAAGTATCTTTCCACGCCACAGAGATCTCCATGATTTCGCATGTGTTTTCTTGCATCACTCCCCTTTGACTTTGATTTGTTTGATTTTGAGAAATGAGAGAGAAAGGTTGATGTGAGGCACTCAAAGAGAGAAAAGGAGCAACAGCCCTGAGACAAACTTAAATCTACTCTTATTATCTTTACATCTGAGGCGTTACAGAACACCAAAGATCGAGAAGTTTTTCCAATTTATCTGCATTACTGGTCTCTGTCTTTCCTCATCTGTCTGTCTCAGTCTCTCACCAGCCACACTCTCTCTTTGGTCTATCCGTACACCCGTTCACCCCTTGTTTTAGGCTGCATCCCACACCCTCATTACTGCCTTTGGATGGGCCTTATTTGATAAATCAGAGCGCATTACAATGAGAGGCTGCTTCACAGCCAAATGTTTGCCTCGGTCTGTGCTTTAGTCCACTTCTGTCCGATTGGTAAAGATCTGAATAAAGATCAGTTCAGGTGCAGGAAAATCAATCAGGGCGCCGCAGAGGGAGCCACGACGCCTCTTATTTCATGCAGCAGGAGGAGGGTTGTTTCAGGACAGTGTGGGTATACAGAGAATTAGAGATCTAGAGATGTTATACTTAGTGCACTACCAACATTTAAAACAAAACAAATTGAAATTTATCACTATTTTACTTTTTAATGCCATTTTACTCTGGCTTTTATTTGAAACTTTGTTTCTTGAGCACTTGCTTTAGCATTTAAGCCTGTTGTATACATGGGCTTATTCTTTGTTTTCTGGATAATCTTTCTGTTTCCCTCATTAACTAACGTTTTTCCGCCTGTAAGATTGCCTCTTTTGCAACACTCTTTACAAAATATATCACATTTTGAGAGTTTCCCCATTATGAATTCATGAGAGTGTGACTTTACTGAACGAGATCCTTTTTCACTGACTCTTTAATGCATGGTATATTTTTTATCTCGTGCATGGGCTGCGGGTTGATAACATTATTTGGGTAACACTTTACCTGACGCCTCTTTCTATAACTCATTGTAAATACATGTATAACGCATTATAATCATGTTATAGCATTGTATAACTATAGTTATAAACACTCATAAATGATCATAATGCTTTATTATAGCAATAATCATAACACATTATAAAGCATTTTATCATGACTTAAAAGGCCAGGTCTTATATTGTGTTATAACTATAAAGTATTATAATCATTTATGAGTGTTTATAACTATAGTTATACAGTGCTATAATGTGATTATAATGCATTATAAATATATTTCTAATCTGTTATGGAGATATTTTTCCTTATTTTCTATTCATTTACAGCACTTTGAGTTTTGTTACTTTTGTATGACAGAATTTGCAGTATATAAGTTCTAGTTGTGTGAATGTGTTTACAGGTAAAAACATTTACCGTTCACCAAATATGAAGACAGAGTCGAAGGTAAATATGCATGGGGACAAATTACCATGTATTTTGTAAATGTGTACAGTTAGTTTGGACTTTTAAATGAGGACAAACAATAACTTCAACCACCACTATATATTTGAAATTTTCTATATAGTGGCACCCCATTGTTCAAATATTTCTTTTAAATGTTAGCACTGACTTTTAACTGTGTATTGATATGGACAGCACACCTCCATCTCCTCTTCTGGTGAGATATGAAGCCAAAGAAACTGCCTCCGGGGGCGTTTGTGGAGCAAAGACATGTGGAGAAGGGATCCCACCAATGATGCAGGAGAACTTCGGTCCCACTCCTTCTGCTACCTTAAACACTTAGAGATTAAATGGAAAAAATCCAATTCTTGTGTTGATTTGAAGAGCGCACTCACAGCTATGGAAAGTTCATTCACTCTGGATTTAGTGTTTGTTTTGTTCTGTCTGGTAAAGACTGAACTCTTTCACGCAAGAGCGATGAGAACAAACTGTTGTGACAGACAGCATGTTGTGGAGGAAATTATGTTCCTGTATTTTCATTTCCTAGTTTGACCTATCTTTCATGATGAAAGATGAGGGCTTTAAGAGCTACACTGCTGCCACTTACCTGCCGGACTTTGCTCAGGGTTGCTGTTGTTCTGTCTATAGTTTTACACTGTTTTGGTGCGGACACAAGCATAGTCAGGGTAGTTTATTAATTCCATCTTTTTTGATTGATGATCAATCATTTCTCTTCTTAAATAATCACGGCCAGATCTCAGATACTGATGGCCCAGCAAGCAGGTGGCATCAATCCCACATGAGACGTTCTGTCCCACTGCTTGCTCCAGTGGCAACAGTTGCCTCCTTCCCCTGAGACACAATATGACGACTTCTTCACTCCCTCTCCTCTGATTTTTTTCTGTTTAATTACCCTCAGCTGTCATTAGCCCTCTTTGTTTCGTCGGGATGAAGAAGCAAGAAACAGAAAAAAAAAGAAAAACAGAAATTAATCGCCTTTTTGCCACGCTGTATGCAAATCTTTGCTCAGACCCCGTTAAGCCGATGAGAGATGTGATAGTGGAAAAGAGGAGTAATTGGAGACAGATGTTGGAGAGACGGATCATCCGAGAAGGATCAGTGAGCCAAAACTAAGATGCCACCCTTAATAGGATCTGGCAGAAAAATTATTATTTCTCTGTGTTTCCTTTTCGTCTTCCTCTTTGTTAAGCTGTATTTTTCATCATGAAGTCTTGTGTTGTCCCGGAAAAATGGAAATCATAACTTTTTCATGCTGTCTTGTCCATTTGTTTTCTTGTACAGACACAGATGATGTGTATGCTTGCATGGTTTAAAGGAGAGTTTATCCACATTCTGGGTGTCAGTCATGCCTGTACTCACTCATTTTAATACACAAAGCAAATATGTGACCAACACATCCCACAACAGAAAGAATGACAAAGCTCTTCAAGCTCCTTATTACATGAAATTTTTTAACTGTAATTTTCTCTTTGAACAAAAATGTTGAAAATTGTAGCATTACGGTACAAAAATCTTTGTCAACTCACATGAGCGGTGCTTAATTATGCAAATATTCACAGATTAGTTTTTCTACTTAAACTCACCTCCCTTTGCAATCCTTAATTGTTACTTAAGGTGAGAAATTATTGGGATTTGCCAACTGCAGAAAACTAATATAAGTAAGAATAGAAAGTTTGGTTAGTCTCACACTACATTTATCTAATTTGCAAACAAAATTATTCAACAACACATCCCTTTGTTAAGACCCTTTATTTTGCATTTAAGTGCATATTTTAATTGCACAGCCAAATTTTGTTTCCATAGCTGCAGAAAAACACAAATTTACCATTTCGTGTGAGAAGTTGTTTTTATTGTGTTTTTTTTTGTTTGTTTTTGTATTGTGTACTTTGATTGAAAACCTTTCTGTGAACCAAAGTCCTCCCAAAGGACAATAATATTCCAGCTCAATCTATTCTGCGTGAAACAGCTTGTCTGATGTGCACTGTTGCTGTACCCCAGGCGCATAATAAAGAGGGAATTTCAATAAAGACGGACAATAAATTACTGCTCTTCTGGTTTGGAGGCGAAACATACATAGGTACAACTAATCACCATGGGAGGCAGCTGGTTGAAGTCATTCGTGTGTGTGATGTGCAACCAGCTTTTGTTGTTCTGAGGATAACTGGAGCAGAAAAGCTTCAGGTGGATGTTACATGGGTGGGGTGGGGGAGTTCCAAAAAGACTGAATGGATGTGATACTAGCCATGTTTACATGTGCAAAATTTCTTGATCTGATGAAAAATTTGAGGGATCTGATAATCTGAATCCACTGTTTATATGGGTGCAAAATCAAATAATCCGATCATGATGTGCGTATACGTGCACCAAGTTTTATTTAGATTAGAAGCATTTGGACATGAGCAGAGATGTCTGATTCCGCTTAAACAACCGCAGAAGAAGAGTTGTATTTATGCCTGTGCTGTCAGCAAACCAACAAGTGTGGTAGTGGTTCACTCCATCCAATTTAGGAGTTTTCCCCCTGTTAAATGTCACTAGATGGCGCCCTTGCGTACTTACTTTACTGTACTGTCAAAGGTTGCACTTTGCATGCAGATGTGACATCACTATGCTGTATGTACGCCATGTTATGTTGCCGGAGGAGCAGACACGGCACCTGCGGTGTGTTTTATGCTGGAGTGTTAATAATGAAACCTCCTGTTCTGGCCTCAATAAATAAGCCAAAGGCTAAAGAGTGAAGATCAAGTCAGGTAACAGAGTCACGATCAAAATAAGTGTTTACATGGAAACATTTCGGAATAAGGATCGACATAAACCACCCCCTTGATCGGAATACAATTTCTTTCCGATTGAGCTGAATTGGATAAGAATCTTCCAATCGACATGTTTACATTTTTAGTCCGATTGGGCATTTACTCTGATTATTTGTGCCCATGTAAACGCAGCCATTGATCTGATCCAATCTTGAGTGGGCTGCAACTTTGGGAAAATATGAAAACTATTCAATGCATATAATCCAGTATATAAGTGAAAAGATTCAGAATCAATCACTTGGTTGTTTGCAAGGATATAAGCTTTGCATTATATAACTGGTTCATATCACTTCCATTAGCAGAAATAAATCTGCTGCAAATTTAAAAAACAAAACAAAACAAAACAATATCCTTAAAAAAGCTGTTATACAACTAACAGCAATTGCTCCAAAGTCAAAGACACATCAACCAATGCTGTCAACACTATGGAACAGCTCCAGGCCTGAAGGTGCAAAAAGTTTATATTGATGAAGGAGAGAGAATGAGACAAGGCAGTGAATCTAGAGAGTGTCAGACCATAACGATTAAGGCTGCAGGGATGGCCTTTCTCTCATGGCCCTTAAAACAATGGACAACTGTGCCAAAATCAAAGGACAACCTGCAGGTTTGAAAAATGAAGTCAGGGTGGAAGTGTTAAAACTGCAGTTCCTTGAGAGTTCATTTGAGGCGAAAAAACTACCAAAACTAAAGAATCCCTGTTGAGTTCCATGTTAAAAATGCTAATTTTACAGAGGAAATTAACATGCTGACAGGCTGGTCATAAAAAAGTTGCTTTAGTTTTTTCTTTGCTCATGCTCTGAAATGGGGCCAATTTTTTAAAATAATTTTGACGGTGCCTCTGTTGAGAAAATATAAAAACCAGGCTTTAAATTTGAATACATTTGAATACAGTACATGGCTAGGTTGACTGACATAAAGCTGCATGATGTTTGCCAGTAGGCTAAAAACAAAAGATGTGAGTAACAGCTGAACACACAAAAGGCAAACGTTTCAGAAGGAAAAACTAGGCAAGAAATCTGTCAAACCATCTCTGTCTGAGTGAAAACAGGTGGTGTATGACCCAACATATGTCCCCAACTAAGTATGTCTTTTGATTTCCAAGCAAAACATGCACATAAACAAACCAAAGGCATGAATAAAATCAAAAACAAAAGTTTTAAGAGACTGAGGCTGGCAAATGAATAAATGAACACTTCTATTTTGCATTTCATTTACTTTGTCTCTTTGATCTCCTCTTAAAAATCAGCAGAAAAACAAAGACATCAGCATCGTCCAGATCACTGCGCAGCAGGGCGGCTAAGAGGAGAAACACTTTAGGGAGCAGAAACAGACTGGAAAAGAGGGACAGAAAGAGAAGTGAAACCTGTCTGTGAAAAAAAACAGACGCTGAGAGAGGGTCTCACAGACATCAGAGGAAGTTTTAATTTGAAGGAAAAAACAAAGCAGCTGAGATAGAGAGAGGGAGGGACGCTGAATGTGCATTTCTCTGCGAGTCACTCAAATATGAATGAGCTCATTACTAACACCTGGAAAGTTGGGCATTATTCCTGGAAAGAATAAACAAATCACCCTTTAAACATAAAACACAAGGACTAACATTTCTCCATAGACCAACATGTACGTGAACACTTTCAGGTTGAAACACAATGAAGTGAAAATGGTGCAGGGAGCGTTTTAACACCCCTTCTTACTGCAGTGCCTGTTTATTTGAGACTATGATTTCCCTCCAAAAATCTGTCTGAGGAAAAGAAAAGCAAATTCATGACACTCTCAAGCCTCATGTCCCCGCTCCCTTAACACTCCTTCCTCCAACTGAATTCTTTTTACGGTATAATTTTTTAAATTGCTATAATTCTGGTGCAAAATGTCTCTGTCCATCCATCTATTTTCCATCCACTTATCACCTCACAGGTACTGCTTCATTTTGTCTGCTCTTTTGTGGCCACCCCTCACTCAGGCTCAGTGGAGACTCTGAATGTGTGAACTGTGTCTGCCACCCTGCTCCTCTCAATATGGAGGACCAGCGAGTGACTGCAAGGTCGTCGCAGATTACTGAGCTCCTCTGCCTGTCAAGGAGAATGGGACCAGACACCCCGTGGAGGAACATCATTTGGCAGCTTGCAAATGTCTGCACTCCAGTCTCTCTCTCTCCAGATTTCAGGACTTTTAGTAAGTGCGAGAAAGGAAACAAGGGGATTCAAACTTTTGCTTTGTGGTTCTCTTAACTGCTTCATCTGAGTGTTAACTGCACTTGACTTAGACTCTTTCTCTTCTTGTAAAAAACCCTATGATACCTACTTAACCAACAGCATGTTCATTTGCATAATTACACACTTGCCTGCGAGGGAAGATATCATCCACTTCAAGGCAAAAGCTCAGTGCTGAGGTGAAGGGCACAGGACATCTTTTTTTAAAAAGAAGCTGCTGCCCTTGGACTATGAAGTGCAGATGCAAACAGCTCGAGCTATTTGATGATACCTGACCTGACAAGATGCCAAAGTAAATCACTGAAAAGAGAGATAGCTCACTCACACCACTTGCAAGGAACAGACTTATAATTGACATGCGTCTCATTCAAACCCACTCCAAAAAAAACTGAACTGTCCCTTTAAAAGAGTGCTATATAATAGTCCTCAGCTTACAGTTTGCAGTCACCCTGAATGTTTTGTACTGGTTTGTATATAAGCAGTGTTCAAAATTTTAAAGGCCTGATTAGATGAAGACTGCAAAGTTGGACACTCCACCAAGAAGCTGCCAGTCCTACTAAATGACAATCATTAGCTATGGTTTTAGTGGTGAAACTTTTATGCCAAATGGTCTCATTACTGCACTAAAGGCCTTTTGTGTTACCAAGGAATAATAACTTTGAAAAACTGTGGCACATACTGCAGCAGGAATCTTTGAGCGCGCCAAATGGTGCCTTTTAAGACTGACTTTCTATTGAAGCTTCAAGTTTTTATATTGCTTGTATATGTAAAAAAAAAACCATGCAAATGTTAATGTGAAGGCAATACAGGAGTTTTAATTGGAACCCTGGGAAGATGGAATAGTTATGAAGGCAGGGAGAGAAAATGATGACTGATACACTCAGATACTTTTCGAGCAACAGATTTAGGCGCACGAGCGCTCCCACACCATCAGTCACCCTAGCTTCAGCTAATCCCCGGGGTAATCAAATAGTGGAACTTATTTTTCCTTCATCGGTTGCCTTTTTCCCCAGAATAATTGGAGTTTTAGGAGAAATTTCACCTGTAGGACCTGAAATAACTACTGAAGTAAATGAATGTCAACAAGGCTGACACAGAACATCAGAGGAGAGCCTTGTTATGAGTTAACAGAACACACCGACATACTGTGCCTCCATTTCTCAGCACTTCTGTTAAACCGTGTGGCTCCACAGTCACACTCGCACAAAATTAATGAACAGCTGGTGTTTTTTTTTCTTTTTTTTGATTGTACAGCCACATTGGAATTCTTTTATAAAATATGTTAACTATGTGTTTTTGGAGCATAGCTAGCCTGCCCTCTTTTATTTCCACATGTTAAAGGGATATTCTGGCGTAAAATTAATTTAGGGTCAAACACACCATAACACCGAGTTAGACACCTCCCCTCGAGATATGAATGTTAACAACCGCTTGCTTCTCTAGTTATACCAACTTTAGTATCGACCGCACGATAGCAGTACACAGCGGTCTATGGAACCACACCTCTATAGCCACAAATAATGTTCAGAACAGCACCTAACTTCATCAACAGTACATATAGGGTCCCAGCCACAGCACTAGCCACCAAACATCTTTTTAACTTTGCCTGATTTCCTTAGCAAAAAGACTAAACACAACTCACCTACTTTCTTCCAGCAGCTGCTTGTTTGTAGCGAGACCTCGGGCCAGTGAGACTGCAGCGGACTACAGCGGGGTGACTCAGCTCAAGGAAGAACATTTATAATTTCTTTATCATTTCCTTGAAGTAATAATCACCATATTAATCATTTTGTACTGCAGACACAGTAGTTCTTCTGCCTTAACGTCTCGGTCTGATTGCATTTCCATGAAGAAATGGTGTCCAACTCTGTGTTACTTTAAAGGGGCATTCAGTCACTTTTTCACATGTAAAAAACATTGAAACAGTGACAACTCCGAATAGTTGGTCTGTATTTACACATTTGACACAGACATCTGTTAGCAGGAAATGAAAGATCTGAAACAGGATTACCTAGAAGTCATTTAGTCAGGCAGGGATCTGTACAGGTCAGACATGAGCTGAATGTGAACACCTTCACAGCAGGCTGTCTGCTCAGAGATGCAGCCTCGCAGCATGATGGGTTTATATAGTTCACAGTTTAACAGACATGCAGCGCATGGAGAGGTCATGACTCTGTGGTGAATTATAGACTGTGTAAAAATCAATGTGGACATGTAAGTAAATGATTTGGTTCCAGAGGAAGATGTGTAGAGTCTGTGATTGCTGTACTTGAAATGCTGACACTAACTACAGTATTTGAATGCTAGTCTAGAAAATGGCCAAGTTGAGGCCATGGCTTTGCTGCCTGTCAAACAGCAACAATGTGCCAACCTGTCGGCTATGGCAACTATATACTTAGTTATGCATGACTCTAACCTCAGGATTAAAACAGATAAGACATGAATTAACCCCCCCTAAGTTTTAACAAACAGAAAAAAGGGTTATCTGCCATTAGCAATACTAAAGGGTTAAAAAATACATTTAAACAAAACTTATTAAAGTCCTTTCAATGCAAATTAAAAGCCTCATCACAACCTGGATAGTGTTTATAACCACATAAGCCTGTGTTTAAAGTATTTCATAACAACTACTAGATGTACTTTATATCGAAATTTATACTACCTATCATCTCATCATTCTTTGTCCCTAAATGGGGTTTCCTTTGCTTTAAGAGCCTGCCACGACTGAACACCTCAAGGACCTGCAGCTTTTTGCAGAACTGAATCCTTCAGCATTAGAAATTGAAACAGACTGCTGAGTATTTTCAAGGTGTGTGGGAAAAAATTGCAGGTTTGACCCAAAATGACACCTGTGCAAAATGAGGGCTTGGGGAAAAAGGCAAAAGTTTAAGTTGCTTCCTTTTGGACTACAGATAAAGCCAACCAGCTTACAGGACAAAGAATAAATAAGTGTCCAGACTGTCCATCTGTCCAGACTGACTCGTGGTGTGCTTGTTTTATTTTGTTACCATCCATTGGACTCTTATTTATTTCAGTGTCTTTTATGTTGTATTTAATTTTGCCCATTGACAGTTGGATGTTTTTCTGCTGACTGTAAACCAGATTAATTAAGACCTTAACCTTGATAAAGACCATCTTAGTTTCATTTTCAACACCAGAGGTAGTCTCAAACCTGGAAATGTTTATATATATATTTGTGTGAAAATCTCTGTGTATGTTTGTATTGCACACACATGGTTAAGATTCTCTGAAACTCAGGACATGACCTTGACAAAAGAGGATTATCCCACCTGCTAAGCTTTAAGCTACAAAAAAACTTCTTTCTCTTGTGGTGCTTTTCAAAATGAAGTCCATCTGCTTGTTCCTGTCCGCTTATAAAAAACAGGTATTCAGTGCATCAAGGGAGAGACGACGAAAAGCAAAGGACCAAAACTTTGAAGTTAAGCAGGATATGTCACCAAGTTGAGTGATTTCTTAATATAAGAAGACATAAAAAGCTCTTTTCCCCCCATTATCTGTCTGGAGTGTTTGTCACAGAGAACTTAAGTCTGGTGGGCTTTTGGAAAAGTTCTGATTGCTGAAACCCCACACTCAACAGAAACGCTTATAAATTTAGACTCTTTAACCTATTAACAAGTTAAAAACAGTTTCAATAGGAACAAATTATTTCTTGTTGGGTTCCCATAAATAATCACCAGTTTGGATCTCCCACATACGACTGAGTATTAGGGCCACATTAAGAAAAAAAAAAAAAGATTAAAGACTTCGAGATTGAGGTTATTACTTACGAGAATACAGTCGTAATAAAATCATTACTTACGAGAATAAAGTCATACAGTAAATGAAGTCATAAAGCTGCTTTTGTGGGGGAGAAAAATGGCTGGAAAATAGCTTCTCACGACTTTATTCCCGTGAGAAATTATTCTATCACGACTTGATTCTCGTGAGAAATAATTTTATCACAACTTTATTCCTGAGAGTAATTACTTTAATCTGGATGTCTTAATTTTTTTTTCCCTAAATATGGCCCTAATACTCCGCTGTACCTACACTCTTACATGAGATGATAATTTTTACTTATTTTTAGTGTCTCAAATCTCAGTCTCTCACTCTTTTGCCAAAGTCACAAAGCCGAATCTTAATGATTAGCAAACATTATATACAACATACATACAGTATTAGTGTTTGTTTACTCCTGCCCCAACACAAAAACCAACTAAACTTCAACAGATGTTTTTGCCCCACTTCCACAATCTGCATAACAAGACTTGTTCAAACGTAACGGAGGCAGACAAAGCCACTGTGTGTGTGTGTGTGTGTGTGTGTGTGTGTGTGTGTCTTTAGCTGTAAGGGGTGCACACACAAAATTTCATAGCACCTTTTGTGAGTAGAGGTTAGTCTGTTCCACTTTGCTGAGTTATTATTAATTATTGAACACCGTCATGCAGCAGCAGCAGGCACAAGCTTTGTCCAAATTGATAGTGGATGTTTTTACACACATGGCAGTGTAACTTTATGAGTTATTTAAAAGGGGACAGTGTGGAATTTATGGGTGGGGAGCGTCAAGGGTTCATTTTAGAAAAGGAGGTAGAGGAAGTGTTGGGTTGTTAGGTTATTACTCAGCACTTGCTACTTCTACTTTACTGTTCCCTTTACAAACCTCATCGGACCACTCCTGATTCATATCGTGATTTGTAGAAACTCTGACTTTTATAATGTTCAGGAGCTTCCTCTCAGTTGGCATGACTAGGCTGAAAGTGGGTGGCTGCATGGGTAAATAATGGCCAGTGTTGTGCAGTGTTAAATCTTTAAACAAGTGAGAATGGGCTACAGATCTCATTATTGATTACAGCTCTCACAGGCATTGGGACTTTTCTCCTCTCTCTCATCCTTTCTTTCTCTCCTCTTGTTGCTTCGGAGAACCTCTGACTTGAATTCTGCCTTCGTTACCTCTCTGCCCCCAGTTTGTCTTCCTCAATCCCTCTCCGAAGCTACTCTCCTTTTCGGCTTTGCTCCAAATCTTTCCTCCTTTTCTCCCCCAGTACTCCAGACTGTGATGCATGGCTGTCTATGTTTTCCAAAAGTCCATTAGTTGCTGGCACGAGGCCGCCTCCTCTCCCACAGACAGAGATAAAGACGCAGAGCATGGCTGCCCAGCGAGCCGCATGAAAATGAGAAGACAGCGGTGAGAGTGAGAGAGAGAGAGATGGAGTGGGACAATGGAGAGAGGAGGGGGGAAGATGAGGATGGATGTGAAGACACTTTGATACTGGCCAGAAGCCCAAAGGCAGTGGTAGAAGCAAGAAAGGGGGAGAGTAGAACAAAAGAGGAACAAAATGAGACAAAATAAATAAGCATGCAACAGAGAAGGGAGAGAAATGGAGAGAGAAAGAAGGCAGCAAATAAGACAAAGATAGAAGACAGAGTAAAGAAAGACGCTGAGAGTAGTAAAGACAAAGTAAGATGGGAGAAAATGCAAAAAGGGAGGGAGAGGAGGAAGGAATGAGAAATGGAAGTGGCTGAGGGTGAAGCAAGGATAAGAAAGAGGGTCAATTCTAACCAGATATCCCGTCACCAAAACCATTTATTTCACACCCTCTTTTTCTTTTTTTCTCAAACCCCCCCTCCAGCTTCTACTTTGTCCCCCTAATTTATCTATGATCCAGTAATTGAATGTGCAGCTTCCACCTCAAAACAAAACACAGGGGAGATACAGTGATTCAGCCTCCATTTTTCTTTTTTATCCTCGTTTTATCTCAGACATTAAGATCTTATCTAATGGTTAGCTTTAGGTCGCAGATCTGGCGAGACGTGACGCAGAGCAGGCAGAAGAAATATGTGTTCAAAGAAGTCTTTTTTCTTCTTCTTTCTTTCTTTCAGCGGGGGCATTGAGCCTTTTGATTAATACTCTCGTCCAACTTCAGCAACTTTGCTCTTTGTGTTTCTATTGGTCTAATTGTTTTGGTGTTCGCCTCCATTTCTCTCTCAGCCAATCTCGGAGTGTCTTTTAATCTCCTGCAGTCCTATAAATGTGCTAATGATGTGTATCTTTGCATGTTAGACTCCAGGAATAAACAAGATGCTGAGGCAGTGATAGCAGCAGTTTTTAATGACATGGCAGGCAGCTGATATGGGATTGAGGTCTTCCTCCAAATGTATGGTGTTGTCCTATGAAATCCTGATTTGTTGATGTGTTTTGCAGGTGGTGTGGCCACTTTAAGGTTGTTTTTTTTTTCCTGATTATCTCTGAGCCGAAGTACGTGCCTGTTTGTGCAATTACACACTGGCACTTTCTGGTCATCTACCTTCCTCTTCTGGCTCATTAAGGTAAGTTGTCTCATTATTGGTGTGCAGGATATCATTAAGGACATGGGGCTCATTATCTGAGGTCTTTTATTAGAAGAGAGAGGTAATCAGAGTCAACCTAACGCTTTTAAATCATACAAAATGTTTAATAAGGAGCCAGATTGAACCTCTGAACTACTGAGCTGATAAAATGAAACACAACTGGATCAAAACCACACTCTTCATCACAACAAAGAGCTTATCACATGATCAGATTATAAAACACATTCATGCATTGATTTGTTTGAGTATAAAAACGCCACTTTTTAAAAACGAATAGCATGATTATGAGGAAATCCACTAGTATATGTTGAAAATTGAAATGCAGGTGCTCATTATAGAGCAAAATACAGTATTTTACTGTGATACCGTGACTAGTTTAATTTGTAGTTTTGTATTTCATGGCAAAGTTATGCAAAAACTAACATAGTTTGTCGTATTTCTCTCATTCGACTTCATGTTTACGTAGAAAGACACACTTTTTGATCAAACTTGGTTGCTTGGCAAAATTATTGACAGCACTTGAAAGATGAAGACTTCTGCCGAGGTTATTAAAGGCCTCCATCTCAACATCAATAAAATACTTAATCAAAGTGATGCACAACATTTACAGAAAACAGCTGCAAGTCAAGTGAAAGTGATGGATGAATGAGGGAGCAACATTTAACGACAAGGCAGCTTCATGACACCGGGGCAGGGGCTGACAAAGCTCTCATTCATCATGGGTCAGCCAAAACCAGTGGAGCCAAGACAAAGTCATCATCCCTCATTCTTTGGATTATTCCTTTTTTTTTTTAAATTTATCAGCAGTCGTCTGACTGAATTTTTCTGAAAAACCATCAGCTTAATAAAGAGACTCTTGTTAATGGAGCCCTCTCAGCGGTGGCAGAACAGATCTTGAAAGTGAAGACTGAAACATTTAAAAAAGGACATGATGTAAAAATAGACCAAAATGAATAAAAGCTCTTCCAAAATCTGTTATTCTGTCTTCTTTCCACCCAATCTGTGATTTTTTGTCACATGTCTGCAAACCATATCTCTCCGGTTTTCACGGTATGTTGTCTTTGCGACTCCCTACCAATCAGGGAGCTGTGAAATGACCAAAATCGGTCTTATAACTTACGACCTGGAACACAGTATTAAGTCATGGTAACAACACCTGAGCGTGATGTCAGAGGCAGATGGCTGCTGTGGGAATATAGTCGCTTAGGGAGTCCATATAAGCTCAGTTTCTGGTTTCTGCCTCTACTTTCACTCACTGGTACAGACTGTAGGAATCCTGACAAATGCAGCATGAGTTGACTGACAAAAGTACTTTTATACAATAGGATACAATATGTTTTCCATTTATGCTCAAAGCATTGTGGGCGACCTGTATGATTCTCTTGTCAACAATGATCCACGGCCCCATCAACCCTCTCCAACGTTACTGGATTACACACTCCATCCCAGTTAAAAAGCTCCTCTTGCAGGCCTCCAGTGGTTTTTAGTTCTCATCTAGCCATAATTGTGTGGAGGTGTGCTCATGGGTTTAGGTGCACGAGAGCACACTTCAGACTATTCAAATCAGCTTGGCATGTGGAACAGATTACCGTCAAAGGTGTCACACTTAAGCTCAGAGAAAAATGAGAAACTTGTAGGACTCCTATGGGGGCCAGGACTGTGATGCTGTGATGGGCCTAGGGCTGCTATTTGAACTCTAATACTCCAGAGCTGGGCTTATTTGTTGAGTATGAAAAAAACAACAACAACAGTATAACAGATGACTGAATCAAATCTAGATTTTTCTATTTTTTTCCTCCATTGTAGCTGAGTTTTATTTCAGCTCTGTGGGCTGTTGATCTTGTCTTTTGGAGAGGCCCTTCACCTGTTTGTATACTTGTTTCTCTAACCATTCAAAGAACAAGTATGACAGTAATAGAATGTCCCCGCAGCAACATTTCCATCCTCCAATCTGAGTTTATCTGAGTGAAACTTCAGGGCTAATGATAATCAAATACGCTCACAGAATCAAAGGACTGGGACTCCTGTATAGAGTTTCTGCTGTCAGATATTCAACAAGACAAGCCTGCACAAAGGTAAACTTTCTCTGGAATACTCACTAACACAAACATATACACACAAATGCAAACATACACCAACACGCACACACACATATAAAGCATCCTGTTAATTGCCGTCTTCATTCGGGGGCCTTCCATTGATTTTCTTGTTAGCTGCTGTAATTATTACAGACGCAAAGGGAGAACAGAGGTAGACGGGGAAGGAGAGAAAAACAGACACCGAGATGGAGAAAAGGTAAGAGAGAGAGAAAGTAGGAGGGAGTGAAGAAGAAGAAGAAGAAGAAGAGGAGAATTGAGAGTTTGAAGGCTGTGTGGGTGTCAGATGGAATCTTAAGTCTTAGTAAGAAGCCAGAGAGAAATGGAGAAAAATGCAATTAGGCTTTATTATTAGATATGAAGAGACAGGGATATAGAAACATACAGAAGAGATAACAGTGTTCGTTTATCATGTTTTTCTCTCTACCATTACTAAATAAAACATGTATCTTTCTTCTTTTCTCTTTTTCTTTCGCTTGTTCCTTGACTCTTACCAGATGTGTCACATCTCTAGCAAAGATGCCGGTGTTTAATCAGTCACCACCATTGCTATCGATCCTCTTCCATACGTATACATTATAATTACAGTCTATCATCGCCTTATTCCAAATGTCTCTTTCAATCTGTACCATCGCCTTTCTTTAAAATGGAACAAATTCTTCTCCATTTCCTTCTCCTCTTTTCCTCCTTTTCATCTGTTCTCTCTGAATCTGAGTCACAACACTGAAACACTGTCATCACACAGGCACAGAATTGTAACAGCAGGAAAATATGTTTGCTGTTTGGGCTTGTTGTGTTGAATCCTAATGAGCTATCAGACTCTGCAGG
The DNA here is from genome assembly GCA_962446985.1 of Xyrichtys novacula. Classification (NCBI taxonomy): domain Eukaryota; kingdom Metazoa; phylum Chordata; class Actinopteri; order Labriformes; family Labridae; genus Xyrichtys; species Xyrichtys novacula. The sequence continues at coordinate 17,963,608 of OY660875.1, read as the reverse complement.
AAAAGAGCTTTCTCTTTTTCCTGTCGGGGTGATTTGCACGAGGAGGAAACAGAAAATGAGAGAGCCCAGTAGCTAAAAGAGAATTTTCTGGTCTTAGCAGAGGCTGGGTTATTACAGAGGATATTGCTGCAGTCATACCCAGGCACAGTGACAGATATATATCAAGGCGGCTTATTCCTCTGCAGAGATTTTCATTGAAATCCAATAAAATACATGACAAACACGTAAATATGACATTAATTTGAAAAGATAGAAATGGAAATGCTCTTGCCCCAGTCTTTCAGCGGTTGTGTCATGTCATCTCACTGGCTTAGGCACAAAACACCACAAGCATCATCCCTGACTTTAAAGGAAAAATATGATCCACAGAAAAACAAACCAGAGACAGAAGGAGGAAATGGATTAGGAGAGGGAGAGGAGTGATGAAAAGAAGAGGCACAAGAAGGAAATTATATGTTAGCTGTATATTTGTAACGTCGCTTCAGGCCATCATGCGACTTAAAGCTTTGTTTATATGAAGTAAACCTCACTCTCACGGAGAGAGGGAGAGGTATCACACGCAGACACACACACAAACACACACGCAGGCTGTGTGTTGTCACCCCAGTACAGCTGGGCCACCCTGCTCCGTAACCTTGGAAACTCCCTAACCAATGGCTTGTTGGCAGGAGGTCCTTAAAGAGCCGTGACATTGACAAAAACAAACACACATATACACTCATAGAGCGCCGCTGCATGTGTGGACCTCTTGTTGACTGTGATATGAGAGGGTAAACAGGTGTTAAAGGCCTCTCTATGCTGAGAGCACATCAGCACACACACAAACACAAGTAAACACACACTTTGAGTCATCCGGGGGGGAGGCTCATTGATGTGCTCTGTTTTGACAACATTTTGTCGTCCACCTTGCTCTAAATGCTTGATACCGCTCTGAGGTCCACTGTGTCAGTTTATAAGTTCCTTTACGGCACTTTAAATCTCTAATGAGGGGTTCTTAATTGGTTGTGAAATGGACTGAAATGAGTGCTGATTTCTAGTCTCTGTTTGTATTTCCCACAGCAAATACTCTGGGTGAAAGACATTGTTTTATTTGTTACAGATTACTACTCTCACATATACCGGGCAAATCGGCATGGACATAAGAGGCAACGCAAGAGAGTCAAGTAAGATGGTAGCATTCATATCTTCCACTGTCATCTGTCGCCCATCTATGCACATACAAAGACGCATATTTCCTTTGATTATGATGTATAGACCAAGCTCTGATTCAGACTACAGGCACATCTGCTAAATTAAAGGAGCAAACAACTTTTTTGATCTGCACAGGCTGAGTGTTCAAAAGTTTTCCTGTAAAAATATATTGCACGCTGCCAGTAATGATGCAGCAAACTCAGTCCCTCACTGTTAGGTTACACACATGCAGTGCACTGCAAAAATGGTAAACACAAAGACAGTCTCTGTGTTTAAAGAAAATCCCATGGTGCACTGTTTGCTAGGGTGACAATATTCTGACTTCCCAACAAGAGGACACTACTACGCAGGGGTGGAGTCACAGAGTCGCACAAAGTTAAGCGCACAAAGTTTATGTTGAGAGTTTTTCGGATCGGATCGAGTGTCTTTTACATGCTTCTAACTCAGTAAGTCCACATGACACAAACTCAAAACTCCTGTTCAAAACCGCAGACATTTGAAGGATTTTATAAACTCTCCCAGACAAAGTCGGACAATGCCGGACAACCTGGACAGTCCCCAAAAAAGAGGACATATCCGGGTAAAAGAGTACATATGGTCACCCTACTGTTTGCTGATTCTTTCTTATTTTTTTTTTTTTATACTTTATTAGGTCCGTAACATATAGCAATACAATTCAATTGCCATTTCATCAATGTTTCTTTTTCATCATTTATATCACTTTTTTACAGACATTTTGACCCTTTTTTTTTTTTTTTTTTTTCTCTGCACACAGAAATAAACTCAAACAGAGACGTAAAACATGACACTTCTACACAAAAACATGTTAATAAATAAAATAGGAAAAGAAAAAAAAAAAAAATCTATATATAAATTAATTAATTTAATATAAAAAAACAAAAAAAAAAAAAAACAAAAAAAAACAAAAAGGCTTTGTTGTGTTTGTTTCAGCAATGAAAATTCTGTTTTTAGGCATACAGGTTATCCTTATTTGAAAGATAAGAGACCCATCTTTTCTCAAACAAAGTTTCCTTGCCATTAATTTTATATGTCACCTTTTCCATTAAATACATATTTTCCATTGTTTCCAGCCACCTATCCACCCTAGGGTGGTCCACACTTTTCCATCCTCTTGTAATTTGTTTGAGTGCAGTCATTCTCAGTATACAGAGGAGATAAAGATCTTGGCTCCTCAATCGTTTGGGACGTGTTCCTAGAATTATATTGTGATTTTCTAATTTAATATCTCTTCCAAATATTTGTTCTATGGTGTGTGAGACCTTCAGCCAAAAGCTTTGTACTTTGGAACATGTAAAAAATATATGGGTATGGTCAGCCTTATTCTCCCCACATTCCCTCCAACAATTAGAGTTTAATGTGTACTTTGATATGGACAGTGGTGTTTGGAAGTACCGTATATTCATCTTCCAGGCATATTCCTGCCAGAAGGGAGATCTTATGTGTTTGAAAATGTCCATGAAACTCTGATTCCACTCATTTCTTTCTATAGTAATTCTCAGCTCTTTGTCCCATTTTCCCTTAATATTATCTAGATCTTCAACAAAGTTTTCCTGAAATATTTGATAAAGTTGTCCAATTGTGTTTTTGTAATCATGTCTTTGATGAGATTTTGATGATTCTTTCTTATTAATCATTTGAAACATCTCTAAATAAATTTCTTAAGGTTGTATTTTATATTTCTTTTGTCGGACAAAAATCATGCAGATTACACAGAAACCTTGTAGAGAAGTATTATGTTGTCTATTTGAACGATACGCTAACTTTTTTGATGATATCAGTGGATTAACATGCTAATGATACTGAATCTTACCCGAGGAAGATCCAGAGATTTAATGTGAGAATGCATAGTTACATGTTGACTCCTGTTTCAGAAACAAAGTAAGATAAAAAGACTGATATGGTGGATTGATACGCTAACTGTTCTCTAATCAAACCCTATCCCTGTTTTCCATGTCACTCACCCCTAAGTTTACAATCTATTACAGTCCAGGTTGTCTACTTACATACAACTCAGATAAATAGCAGGCGGTCGCAGGTATGCTGAGGTATAATCTATGTCAAGAGGACTTGACTTGGACACGAACTCAGGTAATCTTGACTTGGCCCAACTTGAATTCTCATTGTATGGTTAGGAGTCGACTTAGATTAGAACATCTGGGTGTTCTTGAACTTGAACACTGGGGGCTTGAAACTCAACTTGGACGTGAGTTCTTAGGAAATGGCTGTAGCAGTGTGTTGTTTATTGAATGTTTTTTTTTACTGTAAGTCAAAAGATGTAGTTTTGATGTGCTGTCGCCTTTATGTCCTCCAGTATTTATGTTTTGCAGTCCTGCTGTGTTTTTAGTCTTTCTACATACTGCTCCTAACAAGGTTTTAGCTAACATCAAACCGTTTCTTATGATCAATAAAATATCACTGGCACTGATGAACACACTCTTGCTCTTCTCTCTTGCAAACACACACAAGTGTATGTCACTTTGGTGGTATTTACATAGACTGACAGTTATTTCTTGGAAATAAACTCGAGCATCATCCACACAAACAGAATGGGATTCCTTAATCACTCACTGTCACTGCCTCCCCAAAGCTAACTCTACTCCCTCTGCTGTGTTTACTGCCTCCATCCATTGATCTGTCTCTGTCATCGGCCTTCCTATTTCTCTTCCTCCTTTTCCTTGTTCCACTATCTGCCTCCCTTTATCACTCTCACTACATCCTGTATTAGTCACACTTCCCACTGCCTGTCTATCTATCCAACCGTGTTTCACCCCTTGTTTGTTTCCTCTCTCATCTCTAAATACAATAATAAAAGCAGCGAGTAATGAAGTTATACGACAAGGAAAAATATGACCCAGGCCACTTAACGCATCATTGTCACTGAGAGAGGCCTCATTTGCAGTCAGACAGATCCCGGCTCTCTCTGTCTCTAAATCCTCTCTCTAATGTTTGATTGGGTGTTTTTTTGATGGCTTTTAGTCCCACTGATTAATGCACCCAAGAGTCCATTAAAGCAATAGGAAAATAAAGACTTTTCATATTAGTCAAAGATGGTGTTAGAATCCACCCACATCCTCTTGTCTTTGTGCGTGTCCTCCTGAAACACTTCTCTTTCCTCGCATGTTTCCCACATTGTAATATCCTCCACCCTCCTTTCTTCCTGCGTTTTTGCTCCATCAAGGTCCCTCCTGTAAAATTCTTTGTTTGCCCATCCTTCCCTCTCCTTACCCCTCTTTCTTTCCTGCCCACTTGCAGTTGCACTCTCAGTCTCCAGCCCTCTTTTTAGTCTCTTTGCCTCTTTCTTATCAGGCTATTTCCACCTTCCTAAATCTCCCAATTTCCTCCCTGTGCACCCATTCCCCTTCCATATCACCCTCCCCCCTCCTCCCTTCATCTCTCCACTGCTCTGTCTCAATCGTCCTCCAGAGTGCAGTGATGGCCTCACCCAGGGCTGAAGGATCCGAGCAGGTCTTGGCTGATTTACCATCATTTTCTATGCGGCGGAGGAATCAGCATAATCTTTATCATCATCACTGAAGTCATTATGGCAAATTGGTGAAAGCTTATAGGCCTACATTAAACAGCTCCTCACTTCAAGTCTGGAGATGTACAGTATGTAGCAGAGGTGAAGAAATGATGGTAATTTTTATAATTATCTTGAGTCATTCTGTTAAATGAGCAGATGGAGATAAGGGGATGTAAAGTGAAAGGCTTGTTACCAGATATGTAGGATGAGTGAGAGAATCAATAAAGTTACGGGTAAAAGGATGTGTTTGAGGAGTTTTATCAGTCAGTGAAATAATCCTAACACTGGCCAGAAAAGTTAAGGGGGGTTGTGCACCGACGGATAAACATGTGCCCATTGAAAATCAATTCACCACGTGACGGTCCAACATGAATGAACCCCGTGGGCTGCTGTTGATTGTTGTGACCTTATCAGCCGAAATGGTCAGCTTCATGTGCACACAGTAAAGCACCAACGTAGATTTGAAATTCAAATTGTAGCAACCAGTTTTTTCTCTTGAAGCGGCAGTTTTTTAAATGAAAGCATACATGGAAAAGTGCTCCAGCAATAGTTAATGTCCTCCGTACAGTATAATCTGAACATGTACATATGTATGAGGCATTTAACTTCACACTTGCTGTCTCCAACACAGCAGCTTGCCTCCTCTTTTACCCCCTCTTCCCATTTCTTAGCCTTGATTGGATGTTCAGTCCATGCATGAGTGAAGTCAGAATTATCCATATTCTATCAAAAGCGCTATGCATCTGTTTTAAGCTCGGTTCAGGGATAGGTTGGGGAGGTAGTAAAGTCACCGCTGCCATATTTAACTGTCAAATTGTAATGTGTCTTTGTTGAAGAGTAAGAACCCTCACCATGCTTTTTCTTTTTACACCTAGCCTTGATTTTGGTTAATGTTGCAGTAAAGGTTTCAGTGCCTTTTTTATTTCTCTATGTGAGAGCTGCCATCATTATGAGACTTGGGGGTAATGATAATATATGATGTTGAAGGACGTGAGGGAAAAGACGCATTTTCTTAAGTGGAGGCTTCCCATAGTGCTGCAGAAAGTCATACCGACAGAAAATCATTCAAACTGGCAATCCACTCAACTCTAAAATCACTCTGCAGACATCTGAGACTCTTGAGGCCTGACAGAGAGTAGCTGTCATATATTCACGCGGGGACACTTACATCAAACGACGCAGGTGTGTCTACGCGCCATAACTTGCATGTGTGTGGAGGCATGCAAATGTGAAGATTTGTGTTTTTGCACGAGTGCGTATGTACACGCGTGCTCATGCTACTAAAAAGGCACTCAGAGAGGCATTTACATCTTCAATTCCATGATATGTTCGAGCCTCCAGTGGCATCAGGTGGAATGCATCGTGACAAGAAACAAAATCACCTTATGTCTGAATATCATAAGCCATGTTCTCCCTAAATAAGGAAAACTGAGAGTCTATTAGAGCTGTGGTGTATATAAACACACCAAGCACAAGGGAAAGCAGCATAACTACCATAGAGACTGCATGATCCAAATTAACTTGTAATGCTATATTCTTCTTTGGTTTTCAGGTTGCTGACGAAATACTTTATGGGACAAATATATGATGCCTATAACAGTAACAGCGAATCCAATTATGGTCTGTGTCTGAAATTCAAAGTACCAGTCCAGGGGGTGCAGAGGTTAAGTAATTAAGAGGCTACATAATTGATGCTTCATTTTAATCTTTACTTTTACGGCAGCGGAACAGTCCACCGCTGAGCTCCTAAAGCTAAAAGGCCGGATGAGCAACACAAACACAAGAGGGACTGAGAAGGAAAAGTTCTTTCTTTTCCTTGTGATACATGCCAGAACAAATAAGGACCTACGTTGAGTAATGCTTTCCCTTGAAAGGGGCCGTATTACGTCAAACAGAGACACGCTTGCTCATTTTTGATGTATAGACTGTATGTGACACCAAATTAATGAGATATCAAGTCTCAGGCGTAACACCTCTTAGTTTATTGAACGTCTTGATCATAGACACGTATATTAGCCTGTGACAGGCCTCATCAAACGGCGCTTTACTGGCCTTTTATGCGTGTCAGTGCATGATGTGCATGTGAAGGAACGCTTTGGAGTGAAAAACAGACTGCTTTGCATATATGAATTTGTTCTTGGATGCATGTAAATGTGTGTGTGTGTGTCTGTGTGTGTGCGCGTGTGCGTGTGTGTGTGTGTGAGTGACACAAGGGACAGTCTAAGTATCGACCCGTTCTGACACATGATATTTTTCTTCAGAGGAGACTCCTGACTGAAAATGAAGAAATTTCATCGTGTACTCATAACAGGGACAGAGGAAAGTAAGAGGTTTATCGTGACAGAGACAACAGCCTGAAAGAAAGACACATCATGAAGAGAGAGAAAGAGGAAGAAAGAGAGATACCGAGGGGAAGAAATATATATATCAGGTTCTTAACCCTCACAGGAATCAAATATAAAAAGGGACTGGATTGAAGAAGACAAAAACATCCAAATAAATCAAAGAGAGACAGAGAAGAAAAGACGTCTGGGTCTGACTGTCTTGCAGGCTCAGTTAAAATGGACTTCAAGTAGTTCCAAGCACTGTTTATGGCCTTTTAATGTGTTTGTTAGTCAGAGGATATCATAACAAGTTCAAGGTCTACATTTTAAAGGAGGTCGTGATTAATGTAGTGCGCTGTATATTCCCATTTAGCAGACCCTGTAAAAGCAACTTACAGCAAGTGATCATTTAGCCTTTGAAACATCTTTTTTTCTGTGTGAAGTTTTAAGGTAAAACTCTTTTTTTAGTTCATTTCTCTGTTAAGAAGATTATCCTTAAGCCCTGTTTCTAAATTAGGAAGTTTAATGTGCATCTACAGCGCTAAGTTTAGGATCGTTAAAATTCATAATTGAGTTGTCAACAGGAGATTTAAACATAAAATCAAACATGGCAGAAGTGTCGCTACTGGTGTCACTGCAGCAGAAAGAAAACATCAGCTTGTGTAACTGCAGCAAAGAAAGAGAGGGACGGGCATTAGTGTACCACTAGAGTGCACCCTGTAGCCTTAAACACAATGTAGATGAATAAGAGCCTGTTAGAGAGGCAGAGAGGAGGGAGCAGAGAGAGGAATTTTCAGGAGAGGCAGGAGAAGAAAGAGAAAACTCACAAAGAGCAGTGAGGATGGAGAGTATTCATGTTGGAACAGGAGGAAGGCAGACATTTGCGAATAATGGACAGAAAAAAAGACAAAAAAGGCATCGTAAAATAAAGAGGAACTGGGAAAGAATGGAAAAAAAAAACACATCCAGAGAGGCAATGTCAGAGGAAGGGTATGTCAACTTCAAAACCTTACCCTCTCTCTCTCCTGCTTATGACTGGTTTTGTCTCCTGTCTCCTGTTTTTGTATCAAACTAAGTCTTTACAGAGCATTTAGTCTAAGCAGCTAATTCAAGAATCATCTACCTTAAGGCTGGCCCCTCAAAATGTATCTCAACAGTCATAACATTCAGTGCAATAAGGCCAAAAAGTGACTGTTGTCTAACTCTTAACCTACAATGTTGTCTTCACTCCCTCTGCTGAAAGATTTCATAAAGCACCAAGTTAGACATTTATCATCACTTTTACTTCATATTAATAATCTGTACTCACTGGAGTGGATTATGCGAAACTAACTGAGGTGGTCCGGTGATACTTGAACTAAAACACAGTCAGGAATGATTAAAAAAGTAAAACTGCACCCTCAAACTGCCACAACCTTCACTCACCCACTTCTGACGCAATACTCCACATGTGGCAAGAAACCACAACAACCACGATAGTCCATGTTCTACCATGTCCTCAACCCACAAAGCCGATTTAATCTGATCCTTGACATTATGTTTGTTTGTCTCGAGTAATCTCTGTGGCCTCCTCTCTACACCATACTAGTCCACTTGCAAACATCAGCTACCAGGCTTAATATACCTTCCAACAACAAAGTGTCTGTCAGTGTCACCGGCTGTGTCAGCATGAAGTGTCTGTATAGTCAGCTCCTCATCACACTGGAGACTTAGCTGATCACCTGGATAATGCTGCTGTAGTGATACTGCAGTCACATTAAGTAGCAGTGATTTAGTATCGATGTGGACGTCGATGTACAAACAGATTGTAAATGGAATTTTCCACTTCTCTGCGAAGTGGAGAAAATTTTCTGATTTATTTGAGGTCTCAAAGTGGTTTTATTTTGGAGTATTTTCAATGTTTTCTTTATAGAGTGAAGGTAATGAGATTAAATCTTCAAAGAAACAGTCTGTAATTACACAAAATGATGTCCTCATATGAGAGTCTGCTTTTTTAAAGCTGCTGATGTCCAATAATAATCAAGCAAATGAATTTATATATTTGTCTTTACACACACATAACTCCATATGGCGACAGAACACTGACTAATTCATGATTCTTGACACCCTGCTAATTAGTAGTAAGTGCTAAATAAACACCTCTGCAGTCGAGCAGTGTGTGTGTGAGTGAATGTTTATAGTTGTGTGCTTATATCCTGTTATGTGCCGTGTTTATCTCATCATTTAAAAAACACCACCCGCTACTTCAGTCCCTCCTCCCAACACTTCCAACGTTTCCACTGCTGGCTCCAGTTCAGCTCTGATATATTCTGCAGGGAGGAGTGATGGAGTGAGCCGCCCCCCCCCTCCTAAGAGAGATGTGCAATGCAAACAGAAAGTGGGATGCATGCAAATCAGATGCAGCAGTCAGGTATTTATGATGCTGGTGTAATCACCGAGGGAATTAAGTATTTAAGCACGCGCCTGTTATCTGTGTATAGTTAACATCGTTTAGATAGATTGATACCCTATCAGCACAGACAAGCCTGTAGCATGAGCTGTATATCAAATCAGAACTGAGGCTGCGCTGTGCACAAGAAGGGTGTACTGTATACAGTGTAAATAATCCCTTTTTTCTATGAGATGTGTAGTACGAGAGTAGGTTTTCAGCTTCAATTAGATAAAATCCCCTTTGGATGTGAGTTACTTTGATTTCAGAACACCCGTTGTAAAACATTGAGCAAAATTTTCATCATTTTTGCTAAATTCTAAGAGGCATAGTTAAGAAATTCAGTATGCAAACAAGTACCACAAACATCTGCTGCATTGGTCAAGCCTTGTATTTTACCACTTAGGAACTTAAGAGTGTAAATGCACAGAGCTGTATTCTCCTGTGACAGCTTTGGCTCTCATCCCCACTGGTATCATCACATCGGATATAATAGTTAGATTACCCCTTTGTGTAGAGTGATGTGATGTTATCGTCCAGCTGCGCATATTACTCAGAGAGAATAACATTTGCACACAACGTGCTGTGCCTTTGTCACATGACTTGTTCAATGATTGGTCTGGACATTTAGCATAATTTCTTGGCAGAAATGCTCTTGAGTGAGATAGCTCTCTGGGACAGATGGGATACTTTAGAGTGAAATTACCACTAGGATCTTTTTAAAGCTATACAAGAGCCGGCACAATATGTGTTCATTAATGTTTGTAAATCCTGATCTGTCTGTTTTTTATTTCCATCCCTAATCTTTACTCTCTAGAGTAAAAGAGGCTTCAAATGAGCTGCTGACTTTAACTTTGAGTGCAACACATTCTGAAAGATACATAGTACTCTACGCCACTCATAACACTCTTGCCGTGTCTGATTCAGACGATGAGTTCGGTCAGGAGTTGTGAAACTGGTGGGAGACTGAAATTATATGCAATGCACGAGTCAACATTTAGAGACTGATTTAATTTTGAGTCAACAACCTGAAGGACAAAAACAACAAAAACACCAAAACAAGGTACTGTCGGAAAATGATGGCTTGAATGTGAACGCCTTGCACTGCCTGGGATAATTACCTTGGATTTTTACCTCCATTCTGCACCTGGTCCCTTGTATCCAAATCCCATCACATCCAACTCTGTTTGTCATTCTTCAACAGAGTTTTTTCTTTTTTCTACAAGTCTGTACACTTGTGTTTCTGAGTGACAGCTAAAGAGAAAAGTAAAATCTTACCTTGCGAATGCCTTCTTTTGATTCTTCAACGTTGTTGTCGCCTCCTCCGGTGCGGTTAATCATCCGCCACATCTGGGAGTACATGGGATCTCTCTCAAAGGGGTTCATGGCCTTGGAGCGTACCTGATCGTACACCGCTGAGTCTAACACGGTACCATAAGGCAGCTCTGTCTGTTTGGATAAGTCCTGGAGAGACCTGGAAAGAGACAAGTGGGAGAAAAGTCAGTATGAGTTTTGTTTCCAGCTATCTTGACTTTGACTTGAATCTCAGGGGACTCAGTACATCCCTTGGTTGTACAAGTTTTGGTGACACACTACACTGCTTTTAGCTCTTCATCGGAGGCCTTTGTTGAACTACTAGAGTATTCATGTTCTGTTCACTGCAGCATGCTGTCTGTCAAACAGGTACCCACAGCCCTTACAGCTCATCTCTTCATAACATGGCGTTTGGGTGAATGACCCGTCCAACAATATCAAAAATAGGCAGAGATCCTTCACTAGAATTCAAGTCAGTGGTTGATTTAAAAAAAATAACATATCCAGGGCCCATTTTTTCAATGTAACAAAGCCTATTTGCAATACAAAGCCAATAGATTTGAGTGTTTGCAGAACTCAAAAACACCATCAGCACAGGCTGTTGTTTTTTTATTTTGTAGCTGCACTGGTTCACCAAAAAATAGTTAGCTTTCGTTCTATTTAAAGGTGGGGTAGGCAGGAATCTATTAAAGAGGCATCTTTTTTGTGGTGTATGTACAAAAAAACTTTTAATATCAGTCAATAGCCATTAGTTATTGATGACATTTGGGAATATCATGATATGGCTGTGTTCTTCTATGCCTGTGTATTCAACATTTTCAAATTTTTGAGCATCCGGCTCTTTCTGACTGTAAACACAGCCGTTCTCCACCTCCCCCAACCTGAATGGTTGTGAGGTGGATGCTGCTCCCTCATATTGTGAGGCATGCTCCACGAATAATATGAGGGAGCCCAACAAAAGTTAGCGTGCTACAATATCGGACAGTAGAAACCAACCAGAAAGTACTGAAAATTGTCCGAATTCTCCTTTGGCCACAACTGCCAACAAAAGCAAGAAAACAAACTAAATACTGGAGACTCTGGCAGCATAAATGCCTGCCTACCCCACCTTTAACCTGTGATCAGTTAGAGCTGTGAACTCAAACAATGGTAACCTGTAATTATTGGTATGTCTGTTACTGTGAAGGGAGGGAGGGACTGAAAAAGCAGAGAGTAAACTCGTGTGTCATTTCTTGGAAAATACAAATATTGACATATTAAGCCTGTGTATTGATCGATAATACACCCTACATACGCTGGTTGTTCAGTCTTGATCCTGAAAATCTTGTGTGTGCAAACCACCCCACATGGGTAAAGACAGGAGGAGGGAAGAGAGAAGAGCAGCTGCTGCACTGAAACGTGATATAAAGTCAGCATAACTTTTTAATTAGGTGACTATTTCCGTGAAACATTAACCCATCGTGCAGTCAATCGACCTCTGAAATTTACTTGCCAGAGCTGACTGCATTTGGTGCTTGAGGGGTGTTTTTTTAGACCCTGCATTTTCTCAACCTATTATAATATTTTACATTGATTTTAAAATTATGCTTCAGGTGAACTGTTATTAAAAAGCCTAAACTGCCGACCTTATAATTCAGTTCTCGCAACTACAATAATGCAGCTGATAATGCCCTTTATTTGCAGGGATCTGCACACCTCACTGTCCTGACAACCCATTACTGACATGGCTTTGTCCAACTTGTACAGATAGGTTAAAGCGAGTCAGAGTTGCTTTGTAATGCAGCATAGTAGGTGAATAAGTAAGTAAAGTAAATTTAATTTATATAGCACTTTTCAGTGCTTTTCAAAGTGCTTTACAACAAGGATAAAATGCAACAGAATACAGAGAAACATAATACATATAAAGGCCCAGAAACAAGCACTTTCTGTCTACAAAGATAGGTTTTATGTTTTTTCGTAAAACTTTCAGCAGACTTTATGCTACGTAAGGTCAATGGTAGTGCATTCCAGTGGCGAGGGGCACTGGCCTTGAAAGAGCAGTCACTTTGTGTTTTAAACAGGTGCAAGGGACCATCAAGAGTTTGTGGTCTGATGACCTCAATGAACATGAGGGGATATAGGGTCTCAGTAGCTCAGTGATGTATGAGGGAGCTTGATCATGGAGGGCTCTAAAAGCAAGAACTAAAATTCTAAAATTAACTTGTAACCAGAGTAGGAAATATAAAATTGGGGTGATATAGTCCCTTTTTTTGGATCCAGTTACAAGCCTCGCAGCTACAAGGAGGATCTGTAAAGTACTAACACAGGTCCAGCTGTTCTGAACGGCTGAAAATTAGAGCTTAGTATTTTTAAAAGGACGCCCTTCTTTTGAGAGTACATTTATGGCTGAAATGAAATAACCAATATAAAAATTCCAACAGGCATTAGAAGAAAAAGCATCACAGGCATTTCTGAATCCACAGCCTGGATGAAGCCCTTTCTATGGTGCCTCTCATTTGGCACTCCAATGCACCCAGGAGGGGACGTGTTGAGCGATTAAGCCTTTGTTTCTGACTGTGTTAGTCCCTGTGAGAGCTGGCCGGGTCTGGAAAGGTGGGCTCTGGTCGGCACACATGATTTATTCATGTGCTGGCCAGCTGTATGGCAGTTCACACCGTCTCTTCCTCATCAATGAGTGATGATTTGGATCTGAACTCTCCATGGGCCGGCAGTGGGAGTTGGCAGCGACATATAATCGACATGGAATGAAAATAGAAAAAACCGTGATTGGCCATGACCAACAAATGTGAGAAAAATGTGGGTGGAAAGTGGTTCAGACAGCAGCACTCAGTCAGTCTGCAGAGCTGAGAAAAAGCACACAGTTGATCTCTAAAATCATGGCAATGAAAAAGGAGATACTAAAGAGAAGTGCTGTAAAATAAAAAAAAAAAGCCACATTTGAGTTTGCCCTGTTTTATTTTCTCTCTTCTCCTTTGTGTCTCATTTTACCCTTCACCCACAAATTGCCACCTCTGGGGGAAAACTCGTGCTATTGTTAATTATAACGCAACAGTGCTCGGGTTGCCTCTCAAAGAGTTCGGCCGCTGAGAAATGTAATAGAGAACCATTACAGGAACTAATTACTGTTTGTTTGTTAAATGGCTGCAACATACCACCCATGGATTTGAAAGACACACATTTGTAATACAAAAACATGCACCGAAAAAACACTCAACATGTCTTGCTTAATGAAGAACAACAAGAAAACTGTATCTTACTTCATTAATTCAGCCGTAGTACACCCACAGCGCAGATTTAACAATGGGCGCAAATATGAGTGCTGTTGACATTATTACCAGAGTGCTTGCTAAGACAAAAATAGCACACAATCGCAGACTGAAAGTTACAGCTCCTGCGGTTCTCTCGCTGTGTCTCTCTTGCCCTCCTCAACTGTCTCTCTGACCTCCACTATCCTTTGAACATTTTAATGAACTTTGCTGTGAACATGAATCTTTAATTGCCATCAATTAAACTTAATAATTTCTCCTCCCCGCTGCTCCCCTGGTAATACGCACGCCTGTCAGCGCACTCTCTGACCAGACCCCCCGCCCCCCATGTGAATTGGTTTCACTGGGCAGTAAGCTTGAGTTGTTATCTAACGGTGCAACCCCATGTAGAAGCAAGAGAAAGGAAGAAACATGCCATGTCTTACATACAAGTTTTGCTTTCTAATGAGGGTTCGACCGCATTATCAACTTGTTAATAATTAACAAAACAATGAGCAACAAGATACGATACAAAGGGCTTGCATGCAGGATGGAATTAAATGCACATTTTCTGCGAGGCGTTTGGAACAAAAACGCATGACCACAAAAAGAGGTTCATTTAAAATTTCAGCGAGTCAAAACAGTCTGACAACTCGGGGATACAAAAGAACACAAAAGAGGCGTCATTTTGTGGATTGATGAATTAAGGTCTATTACAAAGACCAGACGCAGCTGTGGACACATCAGGAAATGAAGAGGTGTTGATGCTTACAAAGTGGATCTAAGAGACCAGACGCAGAGTTACTGATTGCAGTCAAATCAAAGGATTTAAGAAGACACAGGGTTTTGTATTTTTCTAGATTTATTACGAATAATCGGAGCTGTTTTATGGAGATAAGGCTTTATGAATTTGCCCTTTTTGACTCTATTCTGTCAATCCTATACATGTGTGTGGAGTGTGCACACACTTGTGTATTCTGGTTCATTTTGCAACCAATTATAAACAATCTAAGCAGCTCAATGAGCAAGTCAATGGAGTGAACTACAGCTGATTGTTTTCTGTGACAAACAGTGAGTGCTTATGTGTAAAAATGAGTGTGTGCGCTATGCTGTCTTTACTTGTACAGCCATAAAAGCAGTTTTCGGTGATGCTGCCCCCTGAAATTTTCCAAAGTTGCTCATCCGCACATGTCCGACACACCAGGAGAGGGATAACTCTCAAAAGGGGGGGATATGAAGTTATAATTAACTATCATGAAGCTTTCTTATCATGTTCTGTTTCTCTCTATGTATGTTTCCTTCTCTCAGAGTAGCAAGCTCATGCAGTCGTGCAGTGAAAATGTTGTTTAATTATTTAGTTTAACACTTCATCTGTCAAAGGATTAGTGCTGAAGTGACCATTTGAGATTAATTCCACAAATGAGATGCTGCCGGTTTGAGCCGAGGAGGGACTTCCCTCTTGTCATGACTGCCCACAGAGATGTAGAAGGGAACAGACACCAGCTGCATTATACTCGGCTCCACAAACATTAGCGCAGACACATTGCCTCTATTGTCTTTCAATCTCTTCATCCTGGTCGGTTCCTCTGCTCAAACTTTTCCCCCTCTCAACATGTGCCCCCTTTTCGTTTCATTTTTTGCCCCAGTAAAATCCATTTTTCATCCTGGATTCATCACCACAAACCCCAAACCTTCCCCTCTCTCCACACTGCGCTCTGCTCTCTATTCCTACCGTTTCTCTCTGTGCTACCCGCCAACCTCCACTTCCCTCTCTGTCACCTTTCCCCCTAATTCATCTGATCTTTTCTTTTACCCGCTCCCTTTCTTCACTCTTTCCACTCTTTAATGTTTTTACTGTTTAGTCTCTCTCTTTGTAGCCTCCTCTCCTGCCTCCTCTCTCTGCTGCTCTTCACTGCCATCCCTCACTGTTTTCCTAGAGGATTCACACTAAAATTGAGGGAAAACATCCAAGCGTGAAATAGTCCAGAGAGGGTTCTGAACGCTCACTTGTTATTTCATTTCCAGGATGAAACAGGGGCATTAATACTTAAAAACCCTGTCTGTCCTGACGACTCACTGAGACCAACCATGCCTCCATCCTTTCCCTGGCTTTCTCCCTTTTTCCTGGGGGTGCATTCACTTGTTTTTTTGTCTCCACAGTTAGCTTATTTGCTCTTTCAATCACTCACTCTTGTTTCATCTGTGCACTATGTTAATCAAGTATTTATCACATAAAAGTGCATACTAATCACAACATCACAGTCTCTCTTTTTCTGCTCGACTACTCATTTCCTCTCTCGGCTGATGTTCATTAGGCTTTATGAGTACTCTCTGTTTATTTTGGGTGTGTTCTCCCTCAATGCTCAACCCACCACCCCTATTTGGAGGCCCGGAGCCATGAGGGTGCTGCTGTTAGGGGTGTAATCATATCACTAATGACCCCAGAAGAGTCAACACATGACAGATAATGCATTAAAATTTATGGAAATCCTTAATTAGCTCAATAGATGCTGAATGAGGCGGTAAACACGGAGGCACTCCATAACGACAGGAAATTTGATCGGAGAAAAAACACAATGTGAGAAAAAATTAGAGGACTGATTCTTTCCAGACATCGACAGACAAGGATGGAAATCAAGAATAAAGGAAAGGAGAATAGGAAGGGAGCAAGGAAGCGACAGAGAGAGATGGACTGACAGAAACAAATTAAGAGACAGATAGTGATGAGATTTAGAGAAATAAATGTTGTTTATTCCAAAGCCAAGCACAATTAACTGTGGCACTGCCGGGCATGGCGGATGTTTCGGCATGCTGATTAGTCCAATGAGAGATGAGTGTTTCCTAGTGCCACCAGGAGAGAAGCAGGCAAACATATTATCACAAGGATAGATAAACAGAGGGCATGCAGCTTAGGGAAATAATGTGCACGAGAGAGTGTGTGTGTTTGTGAGTCAGCTTTGCCAGTTGCCTACATACTCTACCCCAAACCTGAAAGAAACATATGAAAACACTCTCCTACTTTCAGCACTGTGCCTCTTCCTCTCTCTGTTTCTCCTTATCTTCCCTATCTTCATCACTGGTTACACATCCACAGATAAAAACACACACGTACGCACATACAAGGATACACACAGCTACAATGATAGATCCAAACTTGCAGCACACAGGAAATTACTATTCTACAATGGAATGAAGAAAATGGTTGAAGAGAGGGAGCAGAAAGGATCGGGAAGTAATTGTGTGTGTGTGTTTTTATGTGTTTTTATGTGTGTCTGTGCATGGGTGTGTATTTCGCCTCTCATGCATTACACCTGCCTGCTGTAATGAATTTCCATGCTGGGCTACAATAAGACTCACTTGGGGAAGACTGCAGAGTGACTGTGTGAGTTTGAAACAATTTGTCATGTACGCATGACTTTGCACGCGTGCATATGTGTGTGTTAGAGAGTGTGAGTGTGTGTGTGAATAATTGCATGCACGTATACTTAAGTGCCTCTGGGCTTGGATTCCTTCACACTAAAGACCTGTTATGCATGCATAGATGAGATGTGCACAGGGGGGAGTCCAGGGGGGTGGTCAGGGGTGGTATGGCCCCCCTGAAAATCTGATTTGCCCCCCCCCTTGTGTCACTCTGAAATCCCTCGCTAAGTCAGGGCTTATGGTGAATTCAATTATTTGGTCTGTGCTACAACAGGCTGCTGGTAGTGTTCCTATTATGAGCTTTATCCCAGTGTTGATCTTATCTTGGCTACTATGTTTACACATACATGATCAGTGCGAGTATTCAGGTTTCTGTTCATTACATCTTATACGTATGTGCAGGCTGCTGTG
Source organism: Xyrichtys novacula (assembly GCA_962446985.1). Taxonomy (NCBI): domain Eukaryota; kingdom Metazoa; phylum Chordata; class Actinopteri; order Labriformes; family Labridae; genus Xyrichtys; species Xyrichtys novacula. The sequence goes on along the minus strand of OY660875.1, from coordinate 17,945,731 downwards.
TCTTTTTCTTTCTAACTTACCGCAGTGATTTTTAAATCTGTGGCTTAAAGTGGGCTATAAAAAATGTACTAATATACTATTAAAGACATAGGGTGAAAGCTCTGCTCATTCTTTCTCACACACATATGCTAAGTAGTTGAGTGGGGCAGGTGATCACGCACTGAGGTGACATAATATCAAAGTTTTGATGATTTGCCAACACGAAGCCTGATTTTCCTGATGTGGGGTTTAGGGTTAGGAAACAGACTAGAGTCTCTGATTACACAGAAAAACTGATAAAAACATTGATGGTATAATCCACATTGCGTCTTATAAGCAGTGCCACTGGTTCTCCTTTCATCATATACGGCATGTTAACGTCAAACACTGAATCTCACTGATTACAACTGCGCATCTCTCCTCCTCAAGAGACCTCCCCAGACTGAAACATGTAATCACTGCCCGCGGTTGTGCCTTTATTTATGTATTTTTACGTGAACTGTTTGCAGAAATATTCAGAAATAGTCAGCTGTTGCTACGGAAATACAGGACAGTTTGTGGCTGTTCTGGATTTATGGCATGATAGACTCATCTTTTTAAGTACTACTCAATGTGTACTTAAAAACCCAATAATAACAAGGATAGTCTGAGTCCATGTAAATACACCCAATGAGTGATACCAGACATTTTATTTTATTCCATTTTTTTTTACAGCATTTCACTCAGAAGATGGAGCTTGAAGGAGAAAGCAGCTGCTTTCTCCCTCCTTCAGTCATAACTACGCATTTGCAGAACAAACTGAACACGTGGAGAAGGCTAATCTGTTTGAGACAAGCAAGGCATGAATTGGTCATGGGCAGTGAGTGTGTTAAACTCTCTCAACGATCAATTACAAGTTAATGAATACTATGTGAGTTTTCACACAGAATCACAATTTTAACATTTTTTTAAAATTCTGTCTTAAGTAAGAGATACAACTGCAGCGTAGCCAAACTTTAACATACTGAGACTTGGTCTAAAAGAGTTCAAAAAGACGTCTAACTGTAGCCCAGACGACTGGTCTAAAATCAGGCTACCACAGGTCTAAAAATGAAAGTTTCTTAGACGTCTATATTTAGACCAATAGACTAGCTGGCTATATCTATACTACACTGCTCAACAGATATCATGATTATTTTGGCTAAGTACTTGGAGATCAGTTATGCAACTCGCAGTTGCCCTTTGAAATAAATAGCTATTGAATAATGGGTTAAAATGCAACGCCTAAATTCCATCTAAAAATATACAGAACCTAGACGGTTGAATTCGGTCTTAAAAAAAAAAAATAGATGTCTAATAGCCGTCTATCGCTCAGTGGGAACATACTCATCCAGCTGCATCTACAGGTGATGTTGGAGGATACCTCCAGAGGGCCGGCCATAAAGGTGAGGAACGTCAACAATAGATATGCAAATGTTAGGATAAAAGCAGAAAAAGTGAATGCAGAGGCAAAGTGTGTAAGGCTACTAAATCAAACCTGATGGAATAATGCAGAATATGTGTCAGCTTGTCATCAAAGCTTCCTGCCATTTGTAATGCCTGCAGCTGTTTACTCTGTCATGTCAGCTCTGCCTTTACTCTGCACACACAGTGCACCTTGCATATGTGTCATGTTAATTTCTGAAAGCATTCATGGCTGATGCATCAGACTGCTGCTGGGCATGTGTAGCAGCAGTCACATGTTTATGTGGGTGTAGTTAATAGCCAATATATCTCCAGCCTTACCCGCTGTGACTTACATTCAGGGTTTAATGGTAAATTCTGTCACTCTGTGGTGCTACTTTTCAGAGTTTGCAGAAATATAACAATATGATAAAATGTTAGTAGTTGTTAGGAGACATGATAAGAGGAGACAGAAAGGATAAACAGATGCTATACTGTCTTGTGTATGTCCGCATACCTCATGCAGCCCCTTCTCGTATCACAGAAGAGGTGTTAAAAAATAAAAGCAGGTTTTCCTGATTGAAAGGCAGCGGCTACACACTTACTGTATGGAGTTCTCAATGCGTGTAATGGTGAGGAAGGCTGCTAGATTGGCTGTGTAAGAGGAGATGACAATCAGAGCAAACATCCACCAAAAGCCCATCATCATCCGTGTGGCCAGTGTGGTGTAAGGAACCTCTCCACCTAGGGGGAAAAGACAGACAGGCAGAAAGAAGAAAGAGAAAGCACAGTTAGAGAAAAAAAAAACAAGGAAAAAAAACATCACTTTAACTCATACTTGGAAGTCTCTTCTGCAGCAAAACAAGCTGCTAAAACAGAAAAACACACTGAGAAAGAGCAAGTTTGGATTAACAGATTTAAAGTGAGTCTTGGGTAAAGATCTGATTTTAACATGGAAGAAAAAAGCAGAAGACTGAATCGATGCTCTTCTCAAAACATCAGAAGAGAACATCTCAGAGATCTGATAATATTTATACACCGAGGATGCGTAACCTTTACTAACCGGATTTATCTCCCTGTAAACGTCCTAATAAGAAATCCATCCCCCCCCAAAAAAACCTGCAGGCAGAGCTGTTCGGACACAAGTTGAAAAATGGACGCCACATATGCAATGAATTATGAAAAACGTCTTAAAGCATGATCAATTTAAACCTGATGTTGAAATGCTTGTCGAGCCTTCCCATTAGGATTTGACGTTGCCTGGAGCACATTACGATGAAAAGTGGCCTGTCCATCCCCAAATAAAAAACCTCTTTATTCCTGTCTTGTGTTATAAACGGCTTTTGTAGCCTTGTCCTGTGAAATCTTGTTGTGCCACAGTAAAACGCTTACTGTCTTGGCTTTCTGGGAATGTCAAAATTGGCTGTCAGTCCAACCCTGGGTCTTAAAGAACAGAAAAACTGAGGAGAAAAAGCTTTTTTTTATCCATGTGTTTAGCAGGATAGGATAGCCCGCATTTATCTTTGTCTATTGTGCTCCCATAGATTGTTGGCTAACCTTTCCTTTCACACACACACAAACATCCTAAACATGTTATACATGCATTCCTAATACACACAAACGCACAGAGTAATGATTGATCTGCAGCCACTAAGCTCTTCCTCACCGACTTTATTGAAGCCTGTTAGAAATGAGCCTCATTCATCCTTGTAGCAGGGGATCACTGCTTCGTCGTCTCAGACCAACAGACGCTCTCCTCAAGCCAGACTCAATAATATATGTGACACCCCCGTAATCCCATGTCCCCTTATCTCACACCCTCCCTCTTCCTTTACTGTATTCCTGATATTTTCTATCTTCCTCTCGGGCCTTTTAGCATCGCTTACAGCATTTGATTTCATTCTAATTCTTTATCTCTCTTCCTCTCTCTCGCTTTCTCTCTCTCTCTTTCTCTCTCTCTTTCTCTTTGGGTCCACTGGATCCTTCTCAGGCATTACATTGCTGTTGACATCAGATTTTACCACAAGCCCTGGAGGCAGAAGAATGTGTAGTAGCTACTGTATTCTATATTCATGTCAAATAATCCCTCTGCATGTGTGTCTGTGACTCCTTCCCCTATATGTGTATTCCTTTGTGCTGTTTACTTTGATGGTTTTAAATTGGACATCTTTAGCTCTGTTACGTTTTCTCAGATATGTCAAGTCTTCCTTTGAGTGTTTTCCCTGCAGACAGTCTCATGCACAGTACTGTGGTTAGAAAATCCCTATTTTAATTTCATCTGCTGTTTATTTCAGATGATATGAAACCTGAAATTGACATTTCCTTTAGAAGACTAACCGGAAAAATACTGCCAATAAAATCACCAAAGAAATGCACTTGAACTCATTCTTGCATTTTGCTTTATCAATACTTAAAAAGTGAGGCAAAGTACTGCTTTTGAATCAAAAAAGGGAAACATCTAAAACACAGCTTGCCGATCAAACACATGAAGATGGGAATAATATTTTTCAAGATTCAAGCTGTTAATCATTCATTGAAAATAACTGCAAATTTGTCAAAGATAAATCAAATGTAGTCCAAGTCTGAGTGTAGTCCAGCAGAAACAGATGTTTTTCTCCTACCACATGGACTATACAAGGTCTGTGTCAAACTGTGATTGCACTACATTGACTAAAAGAGCCTCTTAATTCTGACCTTGGAGTGTCATCATGAAAGGTATTCTGGGGTTTTGGGCGCCTTAGATTTTAAATCAAGTTTTTCTTGTCTTACAGCAGCTCTGTGTTGATTTCAGGTTGCACAAGATATTCAATCAAATATGACACATCTGGAAATTTGACCCTTCTGACGTCTTGCATCTGTTCCAGAAAACAAAGTTCCCTGAGATAATTTACTTGTAACACGGAGGGGAGAGGTGAGTGATGGGGGGACAGTCTGCGTTTTTCAAATCTGTCTCAACAGCCAAACTGGCTTCAGATCGTGGACCATAACTTTAAAATCCACGCATTTTTGTGTGTTAAAGAAAGTCCCAGTAAGACAAAGAAAGAGAAAAATAAAAGGATAGGGTGACAAAGTCTGAGAGACAGCTCTAACATCTTTGAAGATATTTTTAAAACTTGGATTTATGAAGCTTCATAAAAATAATTCAACTTTGAGAAGTGGATTGAGAAAGGCCCTTCACTTGATTTATCTGTGGACTGGTTTGGCGTTGATTTTGAGGGTGCCAAAATGTGAGAAACTTCTCCCTCAGTTAACTGTGGAGCTTTGATAATGTTGTAAGAGTAGTATAGCACACAATATTAGAAGTAACCGGTGTCTTACTCTGCTCATGTTGGAGAATATATTCAGGGTATAAAGGTGACTACTTTGATCTTTTCAACAGAGGATGACCTCGACATCTACCAAGTCTGAAGTTACTGATAATACAACTGTATGATACTGTGTTATACAGTCTTGACCCTTGACTGTTTCATCATCAGTGAATCAGTGAATCATCAATGTGTGGGTTGCCTTCAAGTACATAATATAATCATAGACCTAAAGGCAACAAACTGATAAGATCCTGCAACAATGAGGAGGTTTGAAAGATAGAAATGCACGTTTGTTTTTCATCATGTCAAATAAAAGACATACGTACACAACTATGGTCACGACTTCCAACTAAATCTTGTAAATCCATCTTTCAAATTGCATCCTTCCAAACTGCTTATCATTAAGACCATCCTCCATTAAGTGGTTTGAACCAAGATCGATGTGTCCATGCAGTCTGTGACTCCTTGAATGAATGCTTTAAGCAGTGATAAGAAACTATACCTCTCCGGTTTTACTATGATTTTAACAAAAGGGAAGGAAAAGCATGCCAGTGTAAAAGAGCCTTCTTGAGCATGTGTGTTGAGTTCACGCCACGTTAAACTGCCTTTACTGCATTAGCATCCAACTGTCCAGTGTAAGATAAACGCCAAAGGTTTTAAGGATACCAACAATGAGGACAAGTGAACTGTTCCTCTGTCGGGCTCTCTATGAGACAGCTCACTCTGAGCCCTTTACAGAGTGTGGTTCAAGAGTGTGTCCTCTCTGAAAAACACTACAAAGAGAGGAGCTTCTTTTCAAACATCTTTCATTGAAGCACCTTTCCATTCTTTGTTTGGGTCCTAAAAAACTCTTGACAAAGCTAAGTATCTGTTAGCACGTGTGTTTGTTTGTGGATTCGAGAGCAGGCATAGCTAGCAAGGAGCAGCTTTTGTGGATGTCAGCTCTGCGGCTTCAAAGGAACTCTGCTGTATCCCCTCAATATAGCTCTCCGTTCTTACAGCCATTTCTTTTCTGTACTGTTTCCTCTTTTATCTTTGACTGTGTTTCCATGTAGCTGTGTGCACACCGTATCTCTCGGTTTGTCTCTACAAGGCTTGAAATAGTGTCTTTACAGGCATATAGGTACTGCACAAGGTTTGATTCATGGTTGAGCCCAGAAACTTCAAAAAAACAAGCTCTTCTTTTGGAGCTATAAATTGCAATGTTGAATGTACTTTTTCACCAACTTGCAGGTACTGTTGCTGTCGTTGGTTTCACTTCTGTTGGCAGAATCCACTGGTTGCTTTACATCCTGTTTGCTTTCTTGATTGTGACTGAATTGCCTAATGTTTCTAAAACTGTTTTGACAGGAAAGTCTGATGTTTCCAAACCTGTCAAATCTTAAATGCCATTTTGTGTTAAAGCTTCATAAATTTGTGGTTGCTAATACTATGTTTGACAGATAATATATACAGTTTTATTGAATGTGAGAGCTATTGTAAAGTTCTTTTTTCTATTCCTCAATTCTCTTGAATATTCAGACCATTGCCGGTTTGATCCTGAACTCCCATCTCCCTGTTTCTAGTCTCCTATAGCTAACTAAACAAAAGAAAGTACTGCTGACTGTGAAACGCGGTTATAAAGGGAGAAATAAAAGACTAAAGGATTCATAAAGTTGAGTACCATTTCAATTTGATCTTTTTCAATTCCATTTCTGGTTACAGTTCCATTTCTGAGTGACTGCTCTTGTGATTCTTGACTTCATTATTTTTGGAGGGTAAGAATAAAAAAGAAAAAGAATATTTACAGAACAAATATGAGCCTCTTTTAACACAACATAGGCTTTCAAAAGAGTACTGTCCACATAAACAGCGTGGACCAAAATCCGTATGTTTTACTGAATACACAAATCTAAAACCCGTTCTGGGTTGGAACTAGATCTTGATACCAGGCACACGATATAGGGTGAGTAAGAAAATATGATAAAAAAATCTGAGTCTGTTCAAACTTTTGTAGCAACAGATCATAATTGGTCTTCAATTGGCAAAACAGTTGTTACTTTGCAAGGAAAATGTATGGTACCATAAAAAATACACAAGGACAATTCATCAGCACTGGGGTTGACACCCAAATACACACAAACAGGAACACACACACACTGTATTTGGGTGGCTGCCAAAGCATCTAGTATGAACATCAACAGAAACTTTCCAGATATATGAGGGAGCAGGACACAGCCCTCATCCCTCAGTGTTGAGACAAACTAATCAGAGAGCAGGATGATTGAGCTCAAATGCCCTTGATCCTGTGTGTGTGCATCGGTAAATCTGATAGAGTGAGTAAGAGGCCAAGACAATTTTGTTTAGAAACTGGTGCAAGGTGTGACACTGGAACTTTCAGTGCTATCTATTAAGTGTCAAGTCAGTGTCTACAGCTGAGTGAATCAGATCTGAGCTCAGTTGGCTGTGTCCTGTGTGTCTTTAGGAAGTCCACATCACTTGGAGAACTTAACAACAATTGTAATAATGTTCTTTAACAAAAATGTGTAGTATGTCACCTGCTCAGAACACTGTATGGCTTGAATTTAAAGGGATTTTCCAGCGTTTAATTAATTTAGGGTCAAACACACCGCAACACCGAGTTAGACACCCCCTCGAGAGATGAATGCTGCCGATCGCTTGCTTTTCTAGTTATCCCAACTTTGGTAACGACCGCATAATGGCAATACACAGCGGTCTGAGGAGCCATAAACAAACCTCAACCTAAACGCCACTCTGTAGCCACAAATAATGCTCAGAACAGCACCTAACTTTTAACTTTGCCTGATTTCTTTAGCAAAAAGACTAAACACAACTCACCTACTATCTTCCAGCAGCCGCTTGTTTGTAGCCAGACCTCAGGCCAGTCCATTATAGACTGCTGCGGGGTGACGCAGCTCAAGGAAGAACATTTATAAATATTACTACATGGAAATGCAATCAGACCGAGGCACTCTGGTAGAAGAACTACCGCGTCTGCAGTGCAAAATGATTAATATGGTGATTATTACTTCAAGGAAAAGATAAAGAAATGGTCATTTATTTGTGGCTATAGAGTGGCGTTTTGGTTGAAGTTTGTTTATGGCTTCTCAGACCGCTGTGTATTGCCATTATGCGGTCGTTACTAAAGTTGGTATAACTAGAGAAGCAAGCGATCGGCAGCATTCATCTCTCGAGGGGGTGTCTAACTCGGTGTTACGGTGTGTTTGACCCTAAATTAATTATGGAATATCCCTTTAATATGAGTACTGTTTTTAAGTACATTATGATTATAATTTTGATAATTATTATTAAGGGAGAAATGTATGTACAGTGCCAGACAAAATTAAAAAAATAAATAAAATCCACATCTCGGTGTAAATGAGATGAACACTGGAGGAATAGCTGGACAAACTGGTGATAAGGACCGACTCTGTTATTGTGGATGGCTTATAGACAATTACACCACTCGTCAGTATACAGTGTCAATGTACATAAGCACCTTCAGTCATGAGTTTATTGTGCTGAAGTGTGAGTGGTACTTGAAGCACCCACTCATTCAGACTCAGGGGCTCTGGGATCTCGTCCCTCAATATCATCAGCAGCATTATGTTTGAATAATCCCCCCTCTCTCTTTTTTTTCCACAACTTTAGACAGCAGGGAGGGCACACAGTCTCTGCCCACAGCTCTGGATCTACTTCTATCGAATGCCCTGTCATTTCTGAAAATCCACATTCCTGCTGCCAACTGTTCTGAGCTTTCTCTTCAAAGTTACATCATCATACTCTGGTTATTCTTGGATGAAAGACGACCAGAGCTGTTCATTAGAGCTTTTTAAATGAGGAAAGAGAGTTGGAGTATGTTCAGCTGATGTCAGCTCCCAGTAGGCATCGCTGCAATATTGCAACAAAATGATGTAACTTTTTTTTTTTTAAAGTACAATTTAAAAAATTTCATTCTTTCACAGGCCTCTAAGTGTCTGACTACAAGATGTTTTGGCTGGATGGCAAAGCAAGAATCTCCTACATACAGAAATTTAATGTTTGTTTCATTGGGCAATACTTGATTGTTAGTGCGCTTTACAAAGAAGGACAGAGCAGACTCTATCTGCTCAGGAGGCTGAGGTCTTTTGGGGTGCGGGGGGCGCTCTTGAAGACCTCCTATGACTCTGTGGTGGCCTCTGCCATTTTCTATGGAGTGGTCTGCTGGAGGAGCAGCATCACAGCAGCTGACAGGAAGAGGCTGGACAACTTAACTCTAAGTTTCTTTATCCTTTAATTTCACTTTGTATGTTTGTACTATGCTGCTGTAATTTTGGAATTTCCCCCTGTAGGACTATTAAAGGAACATCTTATCTCAGTATTACGTTTAAACCAGAAACTGTGTAAAAAAAAACAAAACAAAAAAAAAGATTGACAGGAGGACAAATCCCTAAAAGTGAAGTCAAAACACTTCTACTGACTGGCAGCTGTATACGTCATGATGCTTTGTAAACCTTGGTTATTGATGAAGCATTAATTGACTCACTTGCAAGCAAAAACAAGGGGGGTGCAAAGTGACTCCAGAAAATCTTGTCAGTGTCCATTCAGTCAGAGGGTGTTTTAGCTTCACTTTTGAAGAACAGGAAGATGAATCAGGTATTCACTCTTAATTGTGTCAGTGGTTTTGACCATAGACTGTATATAGAATGGGCGCCATCTGCCTCCTCGGTGGCTCTTTTTTCTGTGCAGCTCAATATTTAAAAGTTATTAGGGGGTTCATGTTTTCTATGATTGACACTTGATACAGCCTATGGACGTACGAAGATTGCATAGCTCACCTGGGGAATACACTGTTTGAGCCGAAGGTCATCACAGCAACTCTCGATGACTCTCCCTATGAATGCTACAATGCTACTGCTCAAGTGGTAGTGTGTGTACAACGCTACTGCGCAGTGTTGGTTTCAGGAAATAGAGAAAAAAAAAGGGAAATACCAAGAGCTTTTTGGCTTCAAATCCGGAAACTGGCGGAAGGTGGAACAAAGTTGTCCATAGTATATACAGTCTATGGTTTTGACACAATCATTGAAAATCAGAGGTAGACATGTCTTGTATATGTACATTTCTGTGCAAACTTAAGATCTATTTATGTTTCCCCGTACAATCATTGTACATATTTCTCAGTAGTTTTTATGTACTTTGGTTTCATTCTTTGTGGGAGTACTACAATTTACTTTGTTTTCATAAAAGTAAGTATATATACACACATATTTATAAAGAAAACACAGAACTCCTGATCTAATAAATAATTCAATATAAAAAACCATAATCCTAAATCAATATAAACACATTCTCTTGGAAGTTTTCAACTGCAGTACCAAGCACAGAGGTGTTTGAGAAAACACACTCCACTAACTACAAGAACAGTATTGTTTCCAAGAGGCTCAGACAAGCAACACACACAGGGCATTACAAAATATGCAGCCGAAGGCAAATGATTTGACTTTTACCCCTTGATTTACATATCCTCAGATATTGAATTTCTGGTCATGTCATGTTGTTTTTCATGTGGAATATTAAACTTTTTTTTATTTTGTGACCCAGTGAACCACAAAAAAGCTGTTACTGACAGCTACTGACTGTGTAGGTTACAATAAAATTAGAACAATAAAAGCCACAGAAAAAGCCTCAGAGGAGGCTTTTATAAAGGCTACTAAAGCAGTGGTGGATGACAGATGCAGTGCTGGGAAGAATATTTCATTATTCTTCTTCTTTAGTTGAACACAGACTGCCTTTTCTCTCCTTGTATTCTACTTACAAACACAATGAACTGGTTTCCAAAAGCCAGTCTGAGTCCATGTATTTACAGAAAAAGTTCAACAAAAGATTGTTAATATGTTATTCAGCATCATACTCTACTTCCAACAGCACATACACACCAAAGAGGCAGCCAACAAAAGTTTTATGGCGGGGAAAATATCAACATGAGCGCTGCCTTCACTTGTCTTTACCCTGTCAGAAAGTGGAGCCTTACTTACTGAGTCTGTGCGGCTCTTTGAGTTTGAAATCATTGCAAAACAGAAAACATAAGCTCTTTTCTGAAGCACCATGACAACTTTCAAACTCTTCTCTGCTGTCTAAATAATCTCACACAATATACTTTGCCAATCATGCAGTTTGTAAAACAGCAGGTTCTTTATATTTCCTATAAACACTTGAAGACAGCTTTTCATGTCACAGAATTTTGTTTTTCTGAAAGCCTGAACTCTAAAAACAAAACAATGTTGACAGTTTGTCTAACTCCCGACAAAGACAGAAGTCCTTTCAAAGCAGCAGCATCTCATCTCATTAAAGAGGCTACTTTTTTAATGAGAGCATATAAATAGATCTTAGAGAAGTCCAAATGATTCATCAGACTGTCTGGTCACATGTCTAACTACTTTAACAGAAAGAATACAGAGGTTAGAGAAGTGAGATGTTTTCTACAAAAGAAAAGTGTTTGAAGTTGAGCCACTTTAAACTGAGGAAAACATGTTTTCAAAATTAAAGCAAAACAGTTCATATCATCTGTTCCTCAGCAAATATAATAATCTACAATATCTGCAATTATGAGTAATGTAATCAACACTTTCCAGCATCTCCAGGCAACAGAGCATGCTTGATTATGATAACATGTTTATGCACGGCACTGATTATGACGCAGTTAGAGATAAACAGGCTGCTGAACTCAGTCAAGCTCAGGTCCCAAAGGAAAATATGAGTATAGTTATTTTCCATACAAAGGATGAGCATTTCAGTTGCAGAATATGTATGTGTATTTTTATAAGTGCGGACTTTTGTTATATCAACACTTCTCACAAGACATTAAGGATAAAATAAGCACCTTGATTGGAGGAAAAACCTATAACTCTGAAAAGACACTAGAAAAGGAAGCGCCTTGTGCTATGTCTGCCCAGGTAAATACAACGATGTATCATAAGCCAATAATAAAAAACATAGCTTTTCCTTCCCCTGTTATTTTAATGTGCACAAACCAGAGGAAACAAGCCTCTGCTCTCAATTAACTATGCTTCTTTCACAGAGGTTCAGTTGACGATATATCATCGTACTGTTTTAATATCTTGTCCAACCCTTGATAATGCACTGCTGTCTTGAGTACACTAATGGTTTTAAATTGTACTAACTAAGGCACCAAAGTATCTCAGCTTATCTTCTTCAGTTTCTGCTCCTGATCTTTGAGGGAAGTTTGGTAATGAAGCTAACAACAAAAGAACTTCAGTGAAAGTGTGAGCTGTATTTGTGCATTGATTTCTTTTTCTTGAGCTCAAATTTAAAAGCTTCATGAGGAATGATGAACAGAAGCTGGATACACAGACACTCAGGCACTCTAAAAAGGCACATAAACACAAGTCTTCACACGGTTTTTTCTTGTCTGGAGTGAAATGAACAGGGACAGCCAGAAACAGAGATGAAAAATTAGTCAGATGCAGGAACTGTTGTTTCCTGAAGGTTTGGCACACACTGGTATACACACATTACAGAGTTTCTCTCCCTCTCTTCCTCTTGCTCCCTCTCCCTGCCTTTCACCCCTTTCTTGCCCCATCCGTGTTGACGTGCTGCAGTTAAAAGTAGCTCCTGATGACTGCAGCTTTGAAATCAGCCGAGCAGTGGGCACATCCTGTTGGGTTTGATATATATGTGGCTTTTCTTGTAAAGCTTCGAATCTCACCACTGCGCGAGCAACCCTACTTCCTCAGATTATACCTCTTTGCTGTCTGATGACTTGCAGGAATGTTTTTTTTATTTTTTATTTTTTTCATCTATTTCCCCCCAAGACACCTCCATCACTCCCCTCTGAAGGTGTCCTGGTGATTACAAACAACTTGGGAATGACATATTACAGTGTTGGGACCTGGGTGAAGAAGGAGAGACGTGCATGAATAGAAAAATGGAGGAGGATGGTGACAAAGTGCGTGCACCTCTCCTCCAGCTCCTCCGCTGCCGTCTACTCTTCAATCTCACCATTGTACATACGCCACCCCCTACTATCAGCCCGAGCGTGGAGGGATTTTCCATGTGGTTAGCAATTTTTTTCAAACTTGAACCATTATTAGAGCCGAGCAGGCCTGTAATGTTGTGGATTTTAGCTAAGATGCATGAAGTTTACAATTCTGAGATGCACCATTGGTATCTGCCTTCCCAGCATGCTGTCGTCTGATTTCCTGTAAAAGCCTTAAAGCTGCGTGAAAACACCCTGGATTTGAGTATACCACCAACAGCAGAAGAGTTAACAACATATGCAATTTTCATGTGAAAGTTTGAGGGATGTCTGCTTTGAAAAGTTTCAGGGAAAGATGGAAAGTCCAACGGCAAAGAGAAACAACTCAAAGGAAAGATTAAAAGAAGAGAAAATTCAAGATAAACACAAAGTACTTGTGAAAAATGAGTGCTCAATTAAGAAATCCATCTCGTTTGTTTTGCAGCCTACCACATAGCTTCTCATGTCCTCTCGAGCTTTTGTTAGATGGAGACAGACAGGAAACAACTCAGGACACAACACGTCAAAGAGGCTTAGCAGTTAGATCTGGTATCCCAGAACCACCACTCAGAAGGGCCCCATTATTCAACAACTCAACCCAGGCACTTTACATGCAACACCCACTACCTATCTTACCCATAGACCCAGAGTCCGCAATAGGCGGACCACCTCTTTGTGGACCCAGAGAAAACAAAAAAATCAACAACACGGCACTCTCTCTGACTGACTGACGCGAGGTTAGACTGGCTGAGAGAGAGAGAGAGCGTGTGTGCGACTGTGCGCGTGCTCACGCTTGCATTATGGGCTGCAATTCCCATGACAACGATGCGCTGATTGGCTGATAACTACGTAAACTGGCAGTTACAAATCTTCCTCATTCAGTCCGTCTTCTTTGCACGGCGCAGGCAGCGGTAACGTCTTTGCAGCAGGACCGTTGCTCACACCCAGTACCCAACATCAAAACGGCAAATCAGAGAAAGGTGGACACTGAAAATCGCTGATTCACTGACGAATGGACCGACAAATATATGATTATATTACCTCCTTCAAGCACAAAGCCAATGGGTCTTTTGTGCAAAGCACTGTTGTTCTGATAAAAAGTGAAAACATAAAACGCCATGAGAAGCGATTTTGATAGAGATTGCCTCCAAAAATCTGAGCTACAAACAGATAAAATAAAAAGCTTATTTTATTTTATTGAGTAAAACTAAGTAAGAAAGAATATCAGTGTGATGCTGAAATTGAATGTTTTTGTGCCTTCCAATAACTCCTGATTATTATAGTACAGTACACCCAGCATAAAACTATATAAAAAAAGGTAAAAAAACATTTCTAATTGAGAACCCCTGCCATAGACTGTATATACTATGGACAACTTGGCTCCACCTTCCGTCATTATACCAATTTGAAGCCAACTTGCTCTCGGTATTTCGAGATTTTCTCCACTTCCTAGAACCACCACTTAAGCAGTAGCGTTGTACGCATTCAGCGGGAGAGTCACTGTGATGATGCTTTGCTCAGATACCCTATCCTGCGGGTGAGCTTCGCAATCTTTGTACGCCCATAGGCTGTATCAAGTGTCAATCAGAAAACATGAACCCCCAAATAACTTTAAAAAGGAGCTGCACAGAAAAAAAAGGACTTGAGAACAAACCAGTCTTACAATTACAACATGTCAACTTCGCAAGCGGGGGGAGAAAAATGTATATTCTGTGTATTAATGTCTAAAATTTGTCCACAGCTCCATAAGGATTGCTGGAGGAGGCGGGATTTATGACCTATACTGCAGCCTGTTACCAGAGGGTGCTGTTCTCGCGGTGGCTTCACCCAGCGAGGAGGCAGACAGCGTTCATTCAATACAGTCTATAATCTTACTACATGAACACATTAAAGAAATGATAGATGATAGGAAGTAGAGATATGAACTGAAAGACTTTTTTGCTCCCTACCATGACCTGCATGGATTGGGGATTATCTAATCCCTAACAGCGGATGGTGATTAAAAAGAAAAATGTTAAAAACAGTAAGCTTTATATTTAGTTAAAAATTACTTTAGAACCCGCTCAAATATCCTCTATGAGTTGCAAACATTGAAATAACCAGTTCATAATTCATTACACTTTGCATTATCGTCTTCCAACCAAGAAAGGGGAGGGGATTATGTTGATAAAAAAGTTTGTCTTCAGATCATGTACTTTCTGGCTAATTGCTTTTATCTCTCTTTTGCAGGATTACTTTATATGAAGGCTGGTTTAAACTGATTGTTACATGAAAGTCATCCAGATTTTGATTGGAACATTGCCTAGATTAAACACTTCATTAAAAAAAAAAACTAATTTCAATCCCAATCTGGGCCGCCAAATCTGCGATAATTTGTTGATTGTTCTTTTCCCTCTTAATAAAATGACACTTAAATAATTTGTGCGTGCATGCTCACATGAATAAATCAAATCAGTGTTATTTACATACTTGTTCAACACGCTTTCATGAAACTGTATGAATAATATGTTTTGTTTGAATAGACACAATGTATGAGAGAAATCCTTGTGTTTTCTGAGCGTTCAATTTCTGGTTCCATTTCTCTGTGAATTTGCACATGAAGCTCATATAAAGAGAATAAATCCATATTCGTCAATGTATAATTTATGTCCCTTTAGTGCTCAATGTAACATGTGCTTGAGGAATATTGGTATTATGGTAATTGCCTCAACAAAGTTTTAAATATTTATGAATGGGCTCATAATATTTTACACTGGCACAGATTCACCTCTGATGTTGACAAATTACCCTGGACCCTGCTGCTTTTGACTCATGCATGTACAGCAACACATAAATCACGGTGAAATAAAACATAATACACATGTACATCTGTATCTGAATACACCAGATCCAACATATGAATACACAATGAAGTATTCTTGGTATTCATGTCTTTCTTGTGGTTCATACAGTTTGACAAAGGTGAAGCCAGTTTTGTACATGTCAGTTAAACTGGTTAAAAAGATCAACTGAACTTGAACACCTTGTCAGTCTCCAAGCTACAGGCTGGATTTTTATTACTACATGTTTCAAAGTCAGTCTTTGCAGAGTTTACATGTTGAGAACATGACCTAAGCTGAAAGCCCACAGGAGTCACTGGGTGTAAGTGGAATATTGAGCTCTAATATAAATTCAACAGCAAGGCTCAAATTGTACAGAACCACCCTGAGGGGGGAGACGTTGGAATGAGGTTTGGTACTCAGTGTGAATTGCTTGTGGAAGTCGGCTCAATTTCACAAAGAAGGGCCAAATTAAAAGATTGAAATGCAAATGATTCCCCTACTTAGCTGTGCTTCTGAGCGCTCTCACCAGGCAGATACCAGCCGTGTCTGCGTGTGTGCAAAGTTGGAGAAGGACTCTTAGTGCTTACATCCACATATTTCTACATTCTGTATGCATGTGTGTGCAGGGGAGGCAGATAACACTGTATTTCATTTCACCCTCGTTGTCACAAAAGAAGATAAATCAGTTCATGTTGCACATCTAGACCAGAGACGCAGTGTTTTGATGGCCCTGTGCTGAGAATTGAAATTAATTGGAAAAGGCAACTTTGCAAATTGATTTTTTTCCCCAGCAATTTGCTTTCGGTCTTCCCATGTCCCCCTCTTTTTCTCCTCGATGGCTGTAAAATCTTGCTTATAGTGGACTACATTCACTACAATCCCTTATCCACAGACATCAGCAAACACAACCAAAACAGCCAAACCCTTCTATGGCAACAGACAGGCTCACAAAGCTTTTAAAGGTTTGCAGCCTCATGAAATCTTATTGGCTTTACTCAGGCACGGTCTCGAAATTAGTGTTGTCAAAATTTTGAATGTTATGATATTTTTCATTTACACAGGCTATAAAACAGGATAAATGTTTCTACACTAGGTTGAAAAAGTATTTAAGCTTATGAGAAGAAACAGATTCAAACTCGTATTTTTTAAAAGGCCGTAACAGTTCCTGAAATAAATTGAGTAACCTGATTGGCTCAAGGTTTTGTTTAAATCTCCACAACTATACAGCTCACAAGACTTACATGCCTAACCTGCATTTACAAGACATACAACCCTGAATCACTTACCAACCAAATAAAACTATAGCTACATTTTTAAATAGATTAATTTTACAAGTTACATGATTATGCAATATGCAGCATTTCAGCACCAATCTGCTGAACTGAGAGGGTAAGAGGAAGGGAGATCCTTGTCAATATAGTTACTTTACTGCCATATCATTAAACCCTATGCTGAAACACACATTTTGTAAAAACGTGTTGTCATTGTTGTTTAGATTCTTATTTCCACATAAAGCCAGCAAAATCAGAAGTCCTCCATCCTGCCTGTCTCTGACCCCCAATTTCCACCGCATCCGGAATGACTACAAAAAGGCTGCATCTGCTGATCGTAACCATTCAAGTTAATGCGTCAATTTCCACCAGCTTCTTTCTGTTCTGCTCTGGATTGCCGGACTCTGCAGCTGATCGCAAGATTCTATTTTTTCCGGATGCCGGAGCATGCCGGATAAATTCAGCACGGATTAATCCATGTTTGAATGGAAGCTGGGCACAGACACAAAATAAAACAACCGGCTTCTTTTCAAAATAAAACACTCTGTGTTTCAGGCGGATCGTATTTCACACCATGCAAACGGGCGGGGACGAACAAGTGAAAGGTTTTTAGATAGCTTTTCACCCTGATGACACCATAGATGAGGAGATGCTGATTCTAAAAGTCTTTTATGGTTTAGCCTATGTGGCTAGAGACAACTGGTTATCTTGTGATTGCATGTGAATCTGCAGGTTCTTGTGATTCCTGCTGTCTGTAATCCACCATGATATTTGTCTCACAAACGAATCTGGTAGACATTGCCGGACGTTCTGGATCGGAGCAGTTCCAGATGCGTTGAAAATCGGGGGTCAGTGTGGTGTTCGTTTTATCTGGACTTCATCCTGATCATAGAGGAATAAAATGTTGAACTCACTTATGCACTGTATACTCTCTGGGCTGACCGTTAACCATCCTCCCACCAGTACAAGACTCATCTTTTAACCCTCTTTCAAAAGTTAAAATCTGACTGCGTTTTTCTCTCAATCCTATAAAACAAACATACAAGTGCTGCTTTTGTTGAGCAAACTTGACAGCCTGGTCTGTACTGAGTTACCACAGTTTCTCTGTGTTTCTCTATGCTGGGGCGTGTCCAGACTTTCTTGACTGGGGTGGCATAGCTGAGGACCTGACATATGAGGTTGCTAGGGTATGTGTGCACACTAATTATTAGCATGCCTATCATTATATTCCTGTTTATATATATACAGTATATAGCTTTTTTTTTTTACCATAGACATGCGGTCTTCTGTTTGAAAGCCAGGTTTGAAATAGCAACTTTATAATCTTTTTGTGCAGTAAGCCCAGAACAAATTGAAAAACAGTTACAGACGCTCCCTGTTTGCTCAAGTCTTTAAGAGTACCTGCACATCAAATTTTAGGAAGAGGACTAACTTCAGGGTAGCGGTTTTTCTCTGCTAATCCCAGAAAAGTTGACTAAGGCTAAGAATTAAATTACAGACTTTGCTAAATCTGTACTGGCAGGTTGAAAAAAAATGATCATCATAACCTTCCTATAATCTTTAAGCTACGACAAAAACATAGAGTGTGTTTGATATGTATGTTTATAGTGAAAGTTGAACTACATACTGAATCAAACATTTTTTTCAGCACTTCAACTAAATTTCAGGTCACACTGACTAAATATATCATACGGCAAATTTATCTGAAACTCCCCCATACATCTGCACTCTAACTTGTGCGTTTGTGTGTCTGCCCTTCAGAGACACTCTGACCAACTTGCTGCATCATCGCTTGTAAACATTTATAAACGCTGGCTGCTTTCTTAGCATTGGAGAGCTTCTTCTTATTCCCTATATGAAGAAAGGTTGAACAGCAAGGGAAGTTCCAGACTGCACTGGGCCAAGTGTGGAGACCACTGATAAACCCTCGGCTACATTAGGAGTGTGTGTGTGTGTTTGTGTGTGTGTGTGTGCATCGTGTTGTGTGCTTAGCTTAGTGTTGTAACTCTCCTAATATCCTCCTCGAATAGCAGGGGAGTACTGAATATGTGTACGTGCGCGTGCATGTGTGTGTGTACCATATGCAGAAATTGCTTGACATTGGACTTATTACAGAAACACTTGTTTCTCCTCTCCTCCTTTCTACAAGCCTCATCAGCACTTTTTGCCTCCTTTCCACAGTTGAAAGGAACATAAAAAATGATGGAGTCAGCAGAAATTTCTTTGAGCTTATTTACAGGCTGTGTTTCCCTGCTCACATCCTATATCTGGATCAATACAATCTGTGTATGGTATAAGGGTTACAACAGCAAAAGGAAACCTAGACTGGACGTGCATGTAAAGCGTTAGTGTCCATGTACATGTGGTGGTTTTTGTGTACATCTTCACTTTTTTCTGGACGGTTATTGGAAAGGTGATTCGAGTAGAAAGAGAGAAAATTTCAAACTTAGAATACCAACAATGAACAAGGTGACTTTGTGGCTTAAGCTAATTATTAATGTCCCCCACTTTCATGGGAACAAATAGTTATTGTGGTAGATTTTTAGATCCTGTTATGCATAGCATACTGTATAACCAAAAATATACTTTTTGAGAGGAAGTTTAATTGATACCATTGCCACTCTCAATTCTTCTTCCTAGTGCTGGGCGATAGGACGATAGATATCGTGGGCACGATAGAAAATGTCTATCGTGCCATTTTTATTTTTATCGTTTCGGGCGATAGGCTGTATTTTATCCATAGGGCTTGTGCCATCAGATGATTCATAGTAACAACAACAACTAGGACCCCGTTGGGGCACTGGCGGGCCCGAGCTGTGTCGCGTCCCCGCCCCCAACGCGCTGCCTCCCCGTCCCATTTGTGTCCTCTGGCCATCGCCTTCTCTGGTAACGCCCATCACTGCAAAGACCCTTTTCCTTCATCGGCGTTTGCTGTTCTTCCTGCCAGTGCGTGTTGCTTTCACTTACACTTGCCACAGCCAGCCTCGTGAGTGCCTAGCCTATTGGATATCACTGTCACCTACACAGGACAGTCATTACCTTTCTATTAATACTTTGTTTTTTAATTTCACATTAATTTCCATATTGTATAAACAACTGGAAAAAACTTGAGCCCCTGCCCCTGTATAATCATGTGCACGTCTCTGTTCTAGCTCTAAGGTGAATCTTCACTGCTCATGTTCTCCTCAGAAGCAGTCACCTCACTCCCCTCAGGTTACTGTACACATGCATCAACTGCCTGCTTCAGGTTTGGATGGAGCTTCATGGTTGTCTTTTGGAGTAATGACCAGTCAAGTTGTGTTTGAAATTTGATTTTTTTCAGGGGCAAAAGGAGCCTCTGCATTCTTGTCAAATATGTAAATAGCATGTTTTTGCAGGTGCTAAAAACCAGACTCTGAGTGTGTGTGTGTGCGTGTGTGTGTGTGTCTGTGTGTGTGTGTGTGTGTGTGTGTGTGCGTTCAAGTCACATGACATATTTAACCGGATGTAGCTGCAAGACGGAGCCTCGTTGACTCTCCGTTTCAACTTATCTCAAAAGTGAGGACCTCAACCTATATACCAGTTTTTAAATTGTGTTGATAGGCCAAATAAAACCAGAGTTATGATAAATTATGTCCGCGATACTTGTTTTCTGCTTATTTTGATCACGTTCGGTGCTCGATCGCGCTGTATGAGACAGGAAAACATAGCATGCAGACATTCGCGACAGGTCTTACAGGCGGAAAAGGCTTGCCAAAGGAAAAAAAAAACACACCACAACATCTCTCCTATTGGTGGAAAACTTCACCACAACAACCAATCCAAAATTATATGGTGACTGATTGACAAGGGGCGGGCGCTTACGTTCTTCCTGCAATATGAGAAGGGAGGGAGGGACTCTCAGCAGGGATGCAGTCTGGGACACGTAGTTGCAAACCTAGCGACTTTGTTGTTAGATTCAATGACTTTTCAGACCCCCTAACGACTTTTTTTTAGAAAGAAAGTGACTTTTATCGACTTCTTCTGGAGTTTAGAGACTCTGACATGAAGCAGGCTTTCCTTACTGAGGAGTTAGCAACGCTGCTAAGGGTGCAGAGCCACACATGCGCTCTGAGCTCTGCATGGGAGACTGAAGCTGACAGAGCTGCAGCAGTTAGCAGGTTTCACCCTCAGAGACCACCAGGGGTTCATGTTGAGGCATTTTCAGTTTTTTTTTTTTTTTTTGCCATAGACACTGTCAGCACAATCTGCAGTTACACTAACAAAAATGCTGCAAAAAACAAAGAATTATGGAAAAATTACACATGGACTAACATAGAGGAGGATCTACACAAGTTTTTTACATCATGTTTTACATCATGCATCATTTACATCATGTTTTTTTGTAGTGGCATAAATAAAAAGTGACATTTGTGAGACTATACAGTGTTTTGTAAATAATTTTACAAAGAACACCTGGGCCATTGCCTGCATTTTGATGTAAATAGAGGTAAATTACTATGTTCTTTGTTAAAAATTTGCATATGTTTTGAAGTTTACAATTTTTATTTGAAGTTTAAGTTTTAAAAACAGTTCATCACACATATTTGTGGTTTTCACAGTAAAAACGTTACTTTTTTCCACTCGGATTTTATGTTTTGTGTGTGAATTTGGGTCCAATGTGTAAATATAGTATGTCAAAATGATAAAATAACTGTAAATTGACACAGGTGAGGTTGTGCTGAAAAAAATGATACCAGGCAAGGCGAGGTAAAAATTTTGTAAGAGGAAATATAAAGGTAAAATCTAAAGTAGTCAAAAACGGCCAATAGTGACTCACAGACTCCACAGACAAGTCCCTTTGGCGCCACTCAGTGGGCAAAACTACTTTGTCTACTGTAATGTATATTTGGGTCATCTTTGGCGCCCCCTAAAACGTAAACCGTGGGGTGCAGCGTCATGATTTTTACAACTTTGAATGGCCATGGAGTGTAGATTGGCCTGAGCAAATTTGGTGTCATTGGGACGAAAGCCTTAGGAGGAGTTAGCGAAATTCCAATGTGTGCGAATCGGCAAAAAATGCAAAATAGCCCTTTTACCGTACATTATACAGATACGCGCTCTTTGACTTTTTCATAGATCTAATTGAGATACACATGATTGTCAATTTTTGTGTCATTTTGCCAAAGCGTACAGGCGTGACAGTCAACAATGTGTATTTTCACCTTAGGGGACAAGAAAAAATGGACTTTTTTCTCCTGCCATGGGGGGGCGCTCTTTTAGGGAGTAAAAATTCCTTCACAAATGTGTTGATGGCTGGACATTGCATCATCCTAGAAAACTTGGAGGCCAGTGAGGACAAAAATAAAAAGTTATAAGACTTTTAAAAATGTGGATTTTTGGGTTATCTTTGGCGCCCCCTAGAACGTAAACCGTGGGGTGCAGCGTCATGATTTGAATAACTTTTAATGGCCATGGGGTGTAATTTGGCCTGAGCAAATGTGGTGCCGGTGGAACGAAAGCCTTCGGAGGAGTTAGCGAAATTCCAATGTGTGCGGATCGGCAAAAAATGCGGAATAACCCTTTAACCGTACATTTGACAGATACGCGCACATTGACTTTTTCGTAGATCTTATTGAGATACACGTGATAGTCAAATTTTGTGTCAATATGACAAAGCGTACAGGTGTCACACTCAACAATGTGAATTTTCACCTTACGGGACAAGAAAAAATTGACTTTTTTCTCCTGCCATGGGGGGGCGCTCTTTTGGGGAGTAAAAATTCCTTCACAAATGTGTTGATGGCTGGACATTGCATCATCCTAGAAAACTTGGAGGCCAGTGAGGGCAAAAATAAAAAGTTATAAGACTTTGAAATATGTGGATTTTAGGGTTATCTTTGGCGCCCCCTAGAACCTAAACCGTGGGGTGCAGCATAATGATTTGAATAACTTTTAATGGCCATGGGGTGTAGATTGGCCTGAGCAAATGTGGTGCCGGTGGAACAAAAGCCTTCGGAGGAGTTAGCGAAATTCCAATGTGTGCGGATCGGCAAAAAATGCGCAATAACCCTTTAACCGTACATTTGACAGATACGCCCGCACTGACTTTTTTGTAGATCTTATTGAGATACATGTGTGTGTCAATTTTTGTGTCATTTTGACAAAGCGTACAGGCGTCAGGTGAATTTTTCACCTTAGGGGGCGCTATGGAGCCATTTTGCATTGTATTGTTTGGGCGACTTCAGAATATCAAATTTTTCACCAGGCCCGGTCGTCCTGCCAAATTTCATGAGTTTTCGCCAGTGGGAAGTGGGCCATTTTCCAGTTCAAAGGGGAGGAAAAAGAAAAAAGAAACAAAGACTAGGGCCCCGGTGGGGCACTGTCGGGCCCGAGCCGCGTCGCGCCGCCCCCAGCGCGACCACCTCCCCCTCCCGATCGCGTCACACTCAAGGTCCAAAGATGGTGTGCGCACTTGTCTGTGGTCATTTCCCATTATAATGAATGGGAGGCGCAGTTTCTACCAAAACACTCGCTGCAAACAAACTACATATCCTATTTGAAAAAAGTCTGGACCATGAGTGAGGGCACAAACACAGCTAGGATATATCCAAACGGCAAGTTGCTCCTCGTTACAGTGTTGCCGGGAGAGCGATGCGATTGAGCCATTGAGTGATGGGCAGGAAAAACTTGACTGTTTCTCCTGCCATGGGGGATGGGGGATGGGGGGGGAGATGTGGATTCTTTTAAGAATGTGGATATTTGGGTCATCTTTGGCGCCCCCTAGAACGTAAACCGTGGGGTGCACCGTCATGATTTTTACAACTTTTAATGGCCATGGGGTGTAGATTGGCCTGAGCAAATTTGGTGTCAGTGGGATGAAAGCCTTAGGAGGAGTTAGCCACATTCCAATGTGTGCGAATCGGCAAAAAATGCAAAATAGCCCTTTAACCGTACATTTGACAGATACGCGTGCATTGACTTTTTCGTAGATGTTATTGAGACACACGTGATTGTCAAATTTTGTGTCAATATGACAAAGCGTACAGGCGTGACACTCAACAATGTGTATTTTCACCTTAGGGGACAAGAATAAATTGACTTTTTTCTCCTGCCATGGGGGGGCGCTCTTTTGGGGAGTAAAAATTCCTTCACAAATGTGTTGATGGCTGGACATTGCATCATCCTAGAGAACTTGGAGGCCAGTGAGGACAAAAATAAAAAGTTATAAGACTTTTAAATATGTGGATTTAGGGTTATATTTGGCGCCCCCTAGAACCTAAACCGTGGGGTGCAGCATCATGATTTGAATAACTTTCAATGGCCATGGGGTGTAGATTGGCCTGAGCAAATGTGGTGCCGGTGGAACGAAAGCCTTCGGAGGAGTTAGCGAAATTCCAATGTGTGCGCATCGGCAAAAAATGTGAAATAATCCTTTAACCGTACATTTGACAGATACGCGGCATTGACTTTTTCGTAGATCTTATTGAGATACATGTGTGTGTCAATTTTTGTGTCAATATGACAAAGCGTACAGGCCTGACAGTCAATAGTGTGAATTTTCACCTTAGGGGACAAGAAAAAATGGACTTTTTTCTTCTGCCATGGGGGGGCGCTCTTTTGGGGAGTAAAAATTCCTTCACAAATGTGTTGATGGCTGGACATTGCATCATCCTAGAAAACTTGGAGGCCAGTGAGGACAAAAATAAAAAGTTATAAGACTTTTAAATATGTGGATTTTAGTGTTATCTTTGGCGCCCCCTAGAACCTAAACCTTGGGGTGCAGCGTCATGATTTTGATAACTTTTAATGGCCACGGGGTGTAGATTGGCCTGAGCAAATGTGGTGCCGGTGGAACGAAAGCCTTCGGAGGAGTTAGCCACATTCCAATGTGTGCGGATCGGTAAAAAATGCGGAATAACCCTTTAACCGTACATTTGACAGATACGCGCGCATTGACTTTTTCGTAGATCTTATTGAGTTACGTGTGTGTGTAAATTTTTGTGTCATTTTGACAAAGCGTATAGGCGTGACACTCAACAATGTGTATTTTCACCTTAGGGGACAAGAAAAAATTGACTTTTTTCTTCTGCCATGGGGGGGCGCTCTTTTGGGGAGTAAAAATTCCTTCACAAATGTGTTGATGGCTGGACATTGCATCATCCTAGAAAACTTGGAGGCCAGTGAGGACAAAAATAAAAAGTTATAAGACTTTTAAATATGTGGATTTTAGTGTTATCTTTGGCGCCCCCTAGAACCTAAACCTTGGGGTGCAGCGTCATGATTTTGATAACTTTTAATGGCCACGGGGTGTAGATTGGCCTGAGCAAATGTGGTGCCGGTGGAACGAAAGCCTTCGGAGGAGTTAGCGAAATTCCAATGTGTGCGGATCGGCAAAAAATGCGAAATAACCCTTTAACCGTAATTTTGACAGATACGGCCGCACTGACTTTTTTGTAGATCTTATTAAGATACATATGTGTGTCAATTTTTGTGTCAATATGACAAAGCGTACAGGCGTGACAGTCAATAGTGTGAATTTCCACCTTAGGGGGCGCTATGGAGCCATTTTGCATTTTATTGTTTGGGCGACTTCAGAATATCGAATTTTTCACCAGGCCCGGTCGTCCTGCCAAATTTCATGAGTTTTCGCCAGTGGGAAGTGGGCCATTTTCCAGTTCAAAGGGGAGGAAAAAGAAGAAAGAAAGAAAGAACTAGGGCCCCGTTGGGGCACTGGCGGGCCCGAGCCGTGTCGCACCCCCCCCCCAACGCGCTGCCTCCTCGTCACATTCATGTCCTCTGGCCATCGCCCTCTCTGGTAACGCCCATCACTGCAAAGACCCTTTTCCTTCATCGGCGTTTGCTGTTCTTCCTGACAGTGCGTGTTGCTTTCACTTACACTTGCCACAGCCAGCCTCGTGAGTGCCTAGCCTATTGGATATCACTGTCACCTACACAGGACAGTCATACTTTGTTTTTTAATTTCACATTAATTTCCATATTGTATAAACGACTGGAAAAAACTTGAGCCCCTGCCCCTGTATTATCATGTGCACGTCCCTGTTCTAGCTCCAAGGTGAATCTTCACTGCTCATGTTCTCCTCAGAAGCAGTCACCTCACTCCCCTCAGGTTACTGTACACATGCACCAACTGCCTGCTTCAGGTTTGGATGGAGGTTCATGGTTGTCTTTTGGAGAAATGACCAGTCAAGTTGTGTTTGAAATTTGATTTTTTTCAGGGGCAAAAGGAAGCCTCTGCATTCTTGTCAAATATGTAAATAGCATGTTTTTGCAGGTGCTAAAAAACAGACTCTGAGTGTGTGTGTGTGTGTGTGTGTGTGTGTGTGTGTGTGCGTGTGTGTGTGTGTATCCTGCAGTACTCTGAGAAGAATAATAAGCATATTTCTGAGGTGAATTTTGAAGATTCATCTGAGAGTTAGGTTTGATTCGATTCGATTGACACTCCCCACGTTCAAGTCACATGACATATTTAACCGGATGTAGCTGCAAGACGGAGCCTCGTTAACTCTCCGTTTCAACTTATCTCAAAAGTGAGGACCTCAACCTATATACCAGTTTTTAAATTGTGTTGATAGGCCAAATAAAACCAGAGTTATGATAAATTATGTCCGCGATACTTTTTTTCTGCTTATTTTGATCACGTTCGGCGCTCGATCGCGCTGTATGAGACAGGAAAACATAGCATGCACACATTAGCGACAGGTCTTACAGGCGGAAAAGGCTTGCCAAAAGAAAAAAAAACACACCACAACATCTCTCCTATTGGTGGAAAACTTCACCACAACAACCAATCCAAAATTATATGGTGACTGATTGACAAGGGGCGGGCGCTTACGTTCTTCCTGCAATATGAGAAGGGAGGGAGGGACTCTCAGCAGGGATGCAGTCTGGGACACGTAGTTGCAAACCTAGCGACTTTGTTGTTAGATTCAATTACTTTTCAGACCCCCTAACGACTTTTTTAGAAAGAAAGTGACTTTTATCGACTTCTTCTGGAGTTTAGAGACTCTGACATGAAGCAGGCTTTCCTTACTGAGGAGTTAGCAACGCTGCTAAGGGTGCAGAGCCACACATGCGCTCCGAGCTCTGCATGGGAGACTGAAGCTGACAGAGCTGCAGCAGTTAGCAGGTTTCACCCTCAGAGACCACCAGGGGTTCATGTTGAGGCATTTTCAGTTTTTGTTTTTTTTGCCATAGACTGTCAGCACAATCTGCAGTTACACTAACAAAAATGCTGCAAAAAACAAAGAATTATGGAAAAATTACACATGGACTGACATAGAGGAGGATCTACACAAGTTTTTTACATCATGTTTTACATCATGCATCATTTACATCATTCATCATTTTTTGTAGTGGCATAAATAAAAAGTGACATTTGTGAGACTATACAGTGTTTTGTAAATAATTTTACAAAGAACGCCTGGGCCATTGCCTGCATTTTGATGTAAATAGAGGTAAATAACTATGTTCTTTGTTAAAAATTTGCATATGTTTTGAAGTTTACAATTTTTATTTGAAGTTTAAGTTTTAAAAACAGTTCATCACACATATTTGTGGTTTAATTTCACATTAATTTCCATATTGTATAAATGACTGGAAAAAACTTGAGCCCCTGCCCCTGTATAATCATGTGCACGTCCCTGTTCTAGCTCCAAGGTGAATCTTCACTGCTCATGTTCTCCTCAGAAATAGTCACCTCACTCCCCTCAGGTTACTGTACACATGCACCAACTATCTGCTTCAGGTTTGGATGGAGCTTCATGGTTGTCTTTTGGAGAAATGAACAGTCAAGTTGTGTTTGAAATATGATTTTTTTCAGCGGCAAAAGGAAGCCTCTGCATTCTTGTCAAATATGTAAACAGCATGTTTTTGCAGGTGCTAAAAAACAGACTCTGAGTGTGTGTGTGTGTGTGTGTGTGTGTGTGTGTGTGTGTGTGTGTGTGTGTGTGTGTGTGTATGTGTGTGTATCCTGCAGTACTCTGTACTCCTGCAGTGGCCAAAAAGACTTTTAAGAATGTGGATTTTTGGGTCATCTTTGGCGCCCCCTAGAACTGCAGTACTCTGTACTCCTGCAGTGGCCAAAATGACTTTTAAGAATGTGGATTTTTGGGTCATCTTTGGCGCCCCCTAGAACGTAAACCGTGGGGTGCAGCGTCATGATTTTTACAACTTTGAATGGGCATGGGGTGTAGATTGCCCTGAGCAAATTTGGTATCAGTGGGACGAAAGCCTTAGGAGGAGATAGCCACATTCCAATGTGTGCGAATCGGCAAAAAATGCGAAATAGCCCTTTAACCGTACATTATACAGATACGCGCTTTTTGACTTTTTCGTAGATCTAATTGAGATACACATGATTGTCAATTTTTGTGTCAATATGACAAAGCGTTCAGGCGTGACACTCAACAATGTGTATTTTCATGTAAGGGGACAAGAAAAAATTGACTTTTTTCTCCTGCCATGGGGGCGCTCTTTTGGGGAGTAAAAATTCCTTCACAAATGTGTTGATGGCTGGACATTGCATCATCCTAGAAAACTTGGAGGGCAGTGAGGACAAAAATAAAAAGTTATAAGACTTTTAAGAATGTGGATTTTGGGTTATCTTTGGCGCCCCCTAGAACGTAAACCGTGGGGTGCAGCGTCATGATTTGTACAACTTTTAATGGCCATGGGGGGTAGATTGGCCTGCGCAAATGTGGTGCCGGTGGAACGAAAGCCTTCGGAGGAGTTAGCGAAATTCCAATGTGTGCAGATCTGCAAAAAATGCAAAATAACCCATTAACCGTACATTTGACAGATACGCCCGCACTGACTTTTTTGTAGATCTTATTGAGATACATGTGTGTGTCAATTTTTGTGTCAATATGACAAAGTGAACAGCCGTCATGTGAATTTTCACCTTAGGGGGCGCTATGGAGCCATTTTGCATTTTATTGTTTGGGCGACTTCAGAATATCGAATTTTTCACCAGGCCCGGTCGTCCTGCCAAATTTCCTGAGTTTTCGCCAGTGGGAAGTGGGCCATTTTCCAGTTTAAAGCGGAGGAAAAATAATAACGAAAGAAGGAAACATGCAGGAACAAGAGGGCTCTCGCAGCTGCTTAGCAGCTACGCTCGGGCCCTAAAGAAAGAAAGAAACAAAGAAAAACCACTTGGGGAATAATAGGGCCTACGCCCGGCTGCTCTGCAGCTGGCTCGGGCCCTAAAAAACCACTTGGGGAATAAAAGGGCTCTCGCAGCTGCTTAGCAGCTACGCTCGGGCCCTAATAATTGCACATTCAGTAAGTGTATTTGGTGTCGAACGGGAAAGAAAATATTTTCTTACAAAGAAAAGGATGCGTTGACATGTAGGCTCGCGTTTCTCTTTCGATTTTGCGACATGACGCCGCTTTACGTGCCCTCTTCGTGTCCAGCGTCTCCCGCCGTTGCGGGTTACCTGGGTTACACACGTGAGGGAATCATTGTAAGCAGTGCTTAATTTGTGCCGGAGCAAGTCGGAGCGCGATCCGGGACCTATTTCAGCCGCTCCGGCACCTGTTTCATCTGCTCCGGGACCTTCCCTGTAGAGGATGACATTTTTCGGGAATTCCCGTGGGTCACGTGATTCCCGCGGGATGGGAGTCATTTTTTAATTAATCCTTTGATCGGGACGGGACGGGAAAAAAAGCAACGGGAGTGGGCAGGAGCGGGGACAACATTAAAAGATGATCATTTTCAGCCGTGTTAAACAACCAGATGAACAGGTGCGTCCATTTTTGTAGTCATCTCTCAGTGACAGCCAACACTCTTGACCGCGCTAGCAACACAAAAGAACTACAACAGTGGTTAGACTTCCTGTCAGCTGGGAGCGCGGCTGCGCATTTCTACCCTTCAAGCCAGCAGCGAGGAAACGTAATTTTGTGACATTCTGTAGTTTTTCAATCATTTCTGGAGTCGTGGCGAATCAAATCACCTTACCTGTCTGCCCCTGATAGGCGAATAAAGCGCTCGGATTCATGCTCGGGTCTTGCTACGTGCTGCAAGAGTAAAGTAAACAATGATGGAGGCAGAGAGCAGCTTTGGAGGAGAAACATCTAGCAGTGTGAACAACCTCTTCAAAAGAGCCCTAAAGACCTACCTTTTTAATAAAGCCTTTGGTTAGTTTTCCTCTATGCTTTATGCTTTTACTACCTTGCCTCTTACATTGCAACTCTATATTTTTTATTTTTTTTAATTCTTTTTTTATGCCAATCTGTGACTGTCATTCTATTGCTTTTTTATTGTTGCTGCTCTTTTTTTACTGTGTACTGTAGCACTTTGAGATTTTTTGTAAATGTAAAGTGCATTACAAATTAAATTTATTATTATTATTATTATTATTATTATTATGGAGTGCTTTGGCTCACACTATCGGCGTTTTCTGTGAGTGTTGCATAACTTTGGGTGAGCACAGACATGAACGCACTTCGGCCATGTATTTATTTATTCATTTTTCTAGTTTTAAGTGCTGGTCTTGTACTGGTACTGTACTAGTGCAGCTGTATACACTTAAATTTTTCATAGAACTGAAAGCATACCATAGCTATATCGTGATATATATCGTTATCGTGATATAAAATGATCCATATTGTGATATACATTTTTTTCCATATCGCCCAGCACTACTTCTTCCGGATTCCTCATCTATTACCTTATCAAATCCTGTGGATTTCCTGTGTGGAAAATAGAAAGCCTATTTCAGTTTTTACAACACAAATTTTATTAGGAGTTTTATAACCTTCACTGTTCTGCTGAGGTGGAGGAATCTGGCATCTAACTAGACTTTTACAGGTCAGCTGGTTGCAGACACAGCCCTGGATCGGTTGACAGACCAAACCAAAGACGGCTGCCTTTGTCTAGGATAGTCATTTAACAACAGCAATGACACTATTTCAAAAAAGAAAAAAAGAAACCTTACATAATTTCATGAATGATAGCCTTTGTTTTTTGGGGAGTTGGAGTCAAATAGTCTCTGAAAATACAATATTTTTTTCTGCCAGATAGTAAATTCAGTCTTTTTCAATGATTTCCTTTGAGGAGCTTGTATAGATTTCAGTGAGAAAACTAAACAAAAAAATGCCACTAAAGGGGGCCTCAAACCTAAATGTTAGTCTACCTGTAATAAATCCCACACACACTGCATCAAACCAAAAAAGCCTGTCAAATTAAATCAAGGTCCCTCAAATTTCTCCCTCTTTCTTCTCACATCAATGAAGACAGTGGGACATGCATGTGTGTCCAGTGAGCATACATGCACAGTGAATCCAGCCGGCAGCATGGTCCTGTGTGTTCTCATTATAGGTGGCTGCATGCGCACTTTGTCTTGTTCCATCAAACCAATAAGACCGCGGCTGCCTCTCTCAGTGCAACTTCTGACAGATAGCTCTCTCAGCAATTTTCCCTTGACTGGGGCAATCTGTACGTGTGTCTCTTTATGCGCATATACTTAAGTCTGCGTGTGTGTCTGTGTGTGTGTGTGTTTTTAAGCTCTAGCTCTTGAAAGTAATTGTGTTTGAGTCACTCATATACAATTTTAACACTGCCGTTTTCAATATTTTACACCCTACAACCCCAAATGCAACCCATCACTGTGATCCAGAGTCTTATCCTGTTCCTCCTCCCGGTTCTCCCGAGAGCTGCTTGAAATGTACTCGCCAGGATTTTTGAGTATCCTTGCAAATTTACAGTATGTTACACATTGCCTGGGGCGGCAGTAGGAGGTAGAGTGATCGTCCAATAACTGGAAAGTTGGTGGTTCAAATTCCCCCTATCCCTAGTCTGTCCATTGTGTCCTTGGGCAAGACACTTAACCCAGCTTGCTTCCAGTGTGTGTCCCCCACAGGTGTATGAATGTGAGTGTTGAGTGGTGGTGGTTGGAGAGGCTGTAGGCGCAACCTGGCAGTAACGTTTCCATCAGTCTACCCCAGGGCAGTTGCGACTACTAAGGTAGTTTACCATCACCAGAGTGTGACTGTGTGAGCGAATGAATGATGTACCCAATATAAAGCGCTTTAAAATCTGATGCATTATTATTATTATTATTATTATTACATTATTCACACAACAGATTTTGTTTTCCTGTGTGCTTTAGTGTATTTGTGGCTACTCATTTCTTTCTGAGACAGATGGGAAGAGAGCAACATAAACCGGCATTTAACAATATTTTCTGAGCCCTTTTTACGTGTTTGTTAGACCTACAAAATAACAGAATAGTTTCTGGAAACACTGGTTGAAAACACAAATTCATGTTTCAGCAAGGATGAACTCTCATTTGAATTATGGTTACATTAAATCTTTATGGGAAGGAGTCATTTTGAAGGAAAAATCCAGAGCAAGTTTGCAGGTGCAGTTTAGTTGTAAAAGTATAAGTGCAGGTGTGTTGTTGTCAAGGTGATCCTGCTCCAGACACAGCAGTATACCCTGCACAGTGATACCGTAGTTGTAACACATATTCAAAGAGCTATGCAAACGTACTTCTATATGTGATACACACAGACGCACACAGCACATCGGTGCAGAATCGTAACAGTTTCTCTTCTCCACCCTTGTCTCGAAAACAACACTCGAAGGACTGAGGCGAAAGATGACAGCAAATCTCTCACTCCGTTTGGTGACACCTCATCCCCACAAGTTGAGCTCTCACTGCCTCTGTGGAGCTTCTCTCTATCGCCCTGTCTCTCCTTGTCTCCTTGTCCCCTGCCTGACTCCTCTTCACCCATTTTGTTTCTGTTTCACTGCTGTTATCGCTCTGAGAAGTTTTGTCAGAGTAGGCATGAATTATGAGCACAGAGTTTAAAATGCTATTGATTATGGAAACTCACTTAAAAAGGCATGAACAGCAATTAATACCCTGATTTTTTTTTTTTTTTTTTTTTTTCCTTTTTATTTGTTAGCTGGGAGTTCGCCTGCTCTCTTTGTTATGTCAGAGCAGATGATTACATTTGACTGGGCTGTAAAGATGGTCATCTGGCTGTAAGATTTACAGAAGGGAGTATATGTGCTGTTTTTGAAGCCAATTTAGATACGAATATGGACAAACAGGCCAATTATGTGCAAAATCACAGTTTCCACCTGGGGCAGGGCGATATGGGAAAAAGTTTATCACAATATATTTTTTTCATATCAGCCGATATCAATCATGATATAAAAAATTTAACAGTGTTTTTTGGTAGCTTGTCTTTTGCAATACAATAAACTACTGCATCTTTGTGTCTCTTCAACGTTTTGTCATAAGGCGTTGCGCCAGAGAATGCGTACTGAATGGTCGGCTGTTTCGGCTGCACAGGCGCCATGGGCTCCTTGCTCCACTTGGAGTTCGTAACCTTTAACATTGTGCGTGCTCTGCCGTGTGGCACTGCTTCAGGTGGTGAAAAACATTTGAGGTATTTCCTGACTTTGCGAGAACATGTACTCGGCATAATTTGCAGTGCGCAGTTCTACCAAAACATGGCAGAATGCCGACTATGGAAAAGCATTTTGACTATGTTTTACATTGATATTGAGTGAAATTGATTTTCTCTATATATCATAATCATTTTATCGCCCAGCCCTATTGCCACCTAAAAAAAATTCCCACCTCAATATCTGTCTGTTCTCCACTCACATAAACAGGCTTCTGTGTCTCCGTAATGATCATCTGACAAGCTCTTTTTTTCCTGGTGACCTGGTGAACCAGTGCTGCCCCATTTAGTATGTGACTAGATGGCTGGGAAAACAACACTAGTCCTCTGCACTGACATTGAAATTAATTCAATCAAACAACTGACTGGTTTAGATGACCCCACTCTAGTGTGGTGGGTTTTTTTTCTTGTCACGTATACAGGGTTGGGTTTTGGTAGAGATATAAAATTCTTATCACACACAATATTTCAAGACTTTTTTTTTGTTTGAATTTTGATGATTACAGCTTACAAATCAAAAGTTTCACTTTTTGAATTAAATTATGTGAAAAAAAAAAAGATCTTTTTCGAGGCGTTCTAATTTTCAGAGCTGTATTGTGCAGCCTTGAAGAAAATGAAACATTGTTAAAAATTGTCTTATACAAAAGCTTGATAATAAGCTGCCTGTCAGAGAAACTTGATGCATGACAGCTATCACATGAAAATAAACTGTGCAAACTTTCAAATGCTCCTGTCAGGTAATCAATGACAGTAATGATGTGGCTAATTATAGATCCTGATAAAACCTTTCATTTGTGTAAAGTGATGATGATCTGTAAAAGTCAGATGGAAAGTAAATTAATGTTCTCTTCATTTGTTACCGTGACAACACAAGAATGAGGCATTTAATGTTAGATCTGCAGCGCAGGAACATATATGACGCATGTGGATTCAGTTGTGCTGGCATTTATACAAAGCTGTTCAATCTCAATTCAAGTCGTGAACACATGTGAAAGCTAGAGATGTCCCAAAAGACGCACATCACAGAGACAGACTTTAATATGCATCTGACTGGAACCATCCGGACTTGTCATCTATGAGAAAGTCACGTCTAACCTCTTTTATGTCTGAATCACATGTTGAGCTTTAAAACCTCCTGCATGTCTCATCTGTGCTCCACATCACTCACATAATTGGGTACAGCGGTATGCTGTCATGTGTTATGACTTCTTTTTTCCCACAACATTATTTCCTGGACTCTTCATTCACCTCTTTCACTGCCTTTGCCCTCTCTCGGCAGCATGCAGTGTATTTATTTCCAGTCATAACACTATCCTATTACGTTGGTTTGGCCACTGTGAAAACTAAAGCTATTCTCTCTTTCTTTCTAACCCTCTGTATTATTATAAAGCCCTGCCTCAGCAGCCACTATAATGACTGACTGAGCACTAACAAGGTGTCTAACAAGGTGTGCAGCACCCGGCTCTCCTGCTGTTTTATCACTTCTGACTGACCTACCTTCTATTCCTCCTTCTCTACTTCCTTCAAATCCGCTTTTTCTTTTCGTTTCTCCATGTGGCTGAAGCATTTTCAGAGTTTTATAGAAGGATGGTGGGGAGAAGACTGCCTCAATAATAGAATGGGTGCATAAATCTTGCAAATATCTGGGTTTACGAGAAGTCGTGAAGGGAAATCAGAGCGTAATTAGCTGCAAAGCTTTTTACTGCGGACAAAAGAGGCAAATTGATCGATTTTATTTTCTTCCACCAGACCCAGGTCAAACTCTGTGGAAATTAATAATTTATTAACAAGATTAATAAATAAGTAAAGTTACATTGAGTTGGATAAAAAGTCTACTTTAAAAAAAAAAGTCACAATATTAAGGAAAAGATCAAATTCTGCCATAAAATGTTAATATTATAAGAGAAGAGTCAAAATAAGTAATATAGTAATAATAATATTCAGTCAAAGCAATCCTGTAGAGAGTAACAGTTCAGAGATGACACATCACAACATGATAATAAGTCAACTTTATGAGAAAAAGCCTGAACTATGAGAAATACTGTGTTTGTTATAAGATAAAAATGAACTCTTGTGAGGACAAATATGTTGTTACTACATTTATATGAATGTCAAGTTACAAGAATTAAATTAAAATTATAAATAAAAGGCAATAAGTATCAGACAGAATGTTCTTATAATGGGGAAGTGTGGAATATTTGGGAGTTCAAAGGTCTAAATACTGAGATGAAAAAAATAGAAGACAATATTTTTCTGAAATATCTAATTTTCAAGTCATTTAAACAGAAATTGTAATTCAATACTATCAGCCTTCCTGCAAGTTCATGTCCTCATGTCTGTGTTGGTTATGGTGCCAGATGAGTTAATCAGACACATTCAACTTCAATATCCATTTTTAAAAACATAATCAGCTAAACTGCACCACACTTTGTCGTGCCACCTTTTGTGTATGTTCACATCCAGATAGTAGAGAGTTATAGCATTATGGGAACTTTTTAAAATTAGCTGTTATCAGTTATTGAATGCTGTATGACCAGATGCTGTATATTACTTGTGAGTCACCATAATTTAAAGTTTCCCTTTTAGCCTTTTTTTCTGTTTGTTTTCTGTTGTTGTCATGCTGAAGAGATGGACAACCAAATGCTGCAGATCCACAGAGCATCATTTTCCCACGCACTTTTCCCCAAGCGTCCAGGCTGGTCACATGACCTAACCTTTGTTGGCACCAGAATTATTATTTTTAGAAAATGTAATCATTTCATGAAGTAAACGCGTCTCATATGTAAGACTTTTCATGAGGCATCATTTCATCAACATGCCTAGTTTGCATCTCGATCTGTTTTACAAGCAGGGAAAGGCTACCACCAAAGTCTGAAAATAATAGCTCCCTGTAGGAGCCTTGAAACATTTGTGCATTAATTAAAACTGCAAAAATAAAAAGAAAGTTACTGTGAACACAACATCCATCAAAGCACAATTAAGTCTATTATTTATTCCAGCTGCATTCTGCTCAAAGCCTGACCTTTACAACACAGTCACTGGGAATTAAACAGAATCTACTCTGTCTGTTTATCTGCAGCAGTCATCAGTGAAGAGCACAAAACAAACACTTTTATATTACAATGAAGCCACCCTGCTCATTACTGTCCCTGGTAGTGTTGCTCTGACTCCCTGGTGAAGGATTGGGTAGAACAAGACCTGCACATTTTGCTGAGCTTCAGAGCTTCTTTGATAGGTATAGCTTTTGTGTACAATATAAATCCTTACTTAACATCAAAACAAGCTGCACAGTGAAACACAGGCAAAGACCAGAGTTTGAAGTTGTTTAATTAAAAGAATCTTGTCAAATGTTTGCAGTGCATCTCTGCGTCTATCTTCGTCTCTCTCTTTACTGTCTGTGGCTCTGGAGCCGAGGAAGAACAGCAGGAGACACTTTGTTCATGCATCTTAACCAGCATGGTTAAACATTCAGTGTACATAGAGAGAGGGAGTGAGAGACAGCAGTAACAGCATGTGAGAGTCAACACATGCATTACGCCCTGACATGTTAAATGCCAGCATGCTGGGTAATACTACACAAATTTCACAGCTCAATCTATTCCACTGGGATATGCTTGACTTTCCACGTTATAAAAAAAAATCACAGTTTTATTTTGTTATATATTTTAAATCCATTATTCTTATATTTAGCTGTTACTTTAGTCATACCATCTATATAGTGTTACCATTTTTTGGCCACTTCTTGTGTTGGACTTTGAATGTAACTCTGTGGTGTGAGAAGTATGTGGTGAAAAAAGAAACAAAATGTGACTGCTGGGAGTGGAACTTTTAGAGGTCTAAATAGGTACCCTTGAAAGTTGGTGATGGCCCGAGTGGAGCTCTAAAGATTTACTGGGTATTTGTTTGAAATTTACTGGGAGGAGTGATGTGACTTATGAGTTATGGTTATGTTTCAGGGCTGTGGACAGGTGTTTGTCATCACAAATTTCTGTTTAATATGAAATAACAGAGCATAGATGTATGAGATTAGATACTTCAAACAACATTATTTCCATCACGTAAGAGCAGGGCTACCTTTTCTGCTGTATCAAAATTTAAATATCTAATTAGGCAGACTTGTCTTTATAACAATAATAATACTAATAATAACATGATTAAGAATAAGAATAATAATGTATAGTGGGAATGCTTCGCAATCCCACTCAATAATAACGATCATAATAATATCTAGGGGTGGGAGAAAAAAAGCGATTTACATAAGTATTGTGATTTTTTTTTTTCTACAATTCTTAAATCGATTTTTTCTTTTTCCAAATTTAAGAATAAATCTTACAAACTGACTTACATGTGATGTGTATTTTTGGGGAAATATGGTTCCTGAAATAGTAGACAATCATTATCATTCAACTGTTTCAGTGGTGTAAGAAATACAAACTAAAGATTGAGAAAATTGACAATATTGTAGAATCGCAATTTAACCCTTCTCCTGTGTTAGGGTCTGCACCGACCTGTTTTTGTTTTTAAATGCTTAAAAGAGCCACATAAATGAGCTTTTTCGCATCGAGACTTTTTGACTTTGTCAGGAACCTCTATTTCAACAAAATAAAAATAAAAAAAGTAAACTGACTAAATTATAAAATGCTCTTATTAGAATTATGGCAATTGTCATGTTAGGGTCGCTGTGGACCCGGTTACATTAATATCTAATAATTACAGCAAAAACTCTAATCATATGTGACTGTCAGGAAACACACTGCCAGTCAGATTCTCATCCAATCATGTGATATTTAGGAAATTCTCATTTTGTCATGTTTTTCTCTGCACAAAAAACAACGACAGGCATGTCCAGACATGTGAGATCAATTCAGTATAGATGTCTGTGTGAGGGGTATAGTGACAAAGAAAGGCCCAGAGACCCACAACCAAACACATTATAAGCAATATTTTCATGGATAATGAAGCCTAACAAGGTAACCTAGAGATGAGAACCAAATCAGATGTTTGAGAATTGTTTTTAGTGTAATTTAAAGCTGAATTAAGACACAGATCAAAACCGACCCTTAACATAGTGGGTGCGTAGTAAAAGCTAACACAGGAGGAAGGTTAAATCGAATTGTCCCAGCCCTAAAAATATCCATTTAAGCAGGTAAAGGGTAAACAAAACTGGGCCTAGGACAGAAGCTTGAGGAACTCCACAGTCCAGAGAGGGTTTTTTGTGTGGAGGTGTATTCACACACTGTCACTGAGTAAGTCCTGTCAGACAGATAAGAAGAGAGCCCGTCTCAATTTACTATCAGATCAGTTTTATCTGTCGTGGCCTATTGCATCAAATTTAACAAGTTTGTTAGAAAAACCTACAGCATGTCCTTCTGTGTGACTAATAAAGAGAAAAGGTTTGGTAAAGTGCCAGAGCCATAAACTGTTCTGAAGTACAGAACATGAGTGAGCATACTCAGTGACCTCCTCCTCTGAAATATCCATGAGACTGTGGTCACATGGATGGAGGGCAGAAGCATGAAAGCAGGTTTGAGCAGGACATGGCTGAACTACTAACAGTTGGAGCTCATCCCACGCAAGCGATAAGGAAGTAGTGGACAGTGGGAGGGAAGGGAAAAGTCTGGGAAAGAAGAGAAAAAAAAGGAAAGGAGAGAAAACAGCTGTGACCAAAACAAAAAACAAAAAGAAAAACAAGAGAGCAGGGAGTGGAAGAGAGGGCAGTAGACAGACATGCATTTAATGGAACTGCTGAGAGACAGTCTCTTTTCACAGTGGCACGTCTCTGTGGCCAGAAAGAGACTGTGAGAGGGCCAGGGAGAGGCAAAGAGGGAGAATAGATGGAGCGATAGAGGGGCACAGTCAGGAGGGAAGGGCATCCTAAAGTTGGGTCCACTTCACAGCAGCACAACAGAGTCGTTAGAGAGGGATAATGGATTAGAGGGAGT
Source organism: Xyrichtys novacula (assembly GCA_962446985.1). Taxonomy (NCBI): domain Eukaryota; kingdom Metazoa; phylum Chordata; class Actinopteri; order Labriformes; family Labridae; genus Xyrichtys; species Xyrichtys novacula. Next base: position 17,906,575 of record OY660875.1, on the reverse strand, counting down.
CGTAAAGAGAGGAAGAGAGGGAGCAGAGGAGAAGAAGAGGGCAGGAAAATGATGATAACGTTGGATTCCCAGCAGCATGGCACAGTGGAAGCAGAGATAATGATGGAGGGAAAGACACATGGAGGGAAGCAAGAGAGGGGGAATGGGGAGAGCCGAATGTGAACGCAAATCACATGGAGGAAACTCAGCAGTAAGTAGCAAGAAGTGTAGAGAGTGGAGAGCTGAAGGATGGAGGGATGAAGCACAAGAAGAGGAGGGGAGAGGGAAGTAGAGGGGAGTTTTCATTATGGTGCTCTTCCTCTCTCCTTCTCCTCCTCTCTCTTGCTCTTATAGACAGGCAGACGCACAGCAGGGGAGCGTCAGGAAAAGGAGGCACACGGAATAAGTGAAAAAAAAAGAGGAAAGAGGGAGACAGAGGAGTTCAGAGGAGCAGATGGGGAGATGAAAAAGTCGATTATGGCCTATGGCCCTCATTCTGTGTTTGTGTATCTCTGCAATGTTTTCATACAGTGAAAACAAATAATTCACAGTATGCATGTGTGCGTGTGCGTGTTGATGTGTATTTGCATTTCTCACAAAGTTCCTTCTAATTGAGAGACAGTAGAGCTCACGCTGGTACTGAGGCTGCATGCTAAGATAACACACACGTTTGTGCACGCACCCACAAAAACACAGTCTGTTTCTCCACGGCATCTCTCTCCTTCCCTACTGGTGAGGACATTAATTAGGGGAGAACACCAGAGAGCAAGAAACAGTGAGAAAAAGATGGAGAGGGAGGGAGAGATGGCGAGAGACATGTGAAAGACAACCATTCAAATATGTTTTTGACTGTTCTACTTAAGCACAAAGGAAAAACTTCAGAGTCTGGACAGGGAGAGGAAAGGAGGGATGCTGAGATGGTGAAACAGAGACAGGAGGACGAGTGAACACTGAAAAAGAAAGTGGAATTTAAAGGGGGATAACATGTCCACTTCTCTGTCTCCTATAATTTGATTTTTCTCCTCGTCAGTAAGTCTGACTCAAGGAACAACACCTCTTTTCCTCCTACGCAGGTTACACGTCAGCAGAGATTCTTCCTTTGACTGCCAGCTTCTGTCCCCTGTTTGCACATTTCAATTACAGCCTAGTTCACAGATCATTTGATAACTGAGGCCACATCTGATGTCTGTCAAAGAGCGCAGCTTTGCACCAAACGTGAACAAAAAAAAAACACCCACAAAGAGTGGAGTATCACACTTGCTGCAGTTCTTTTCAATGTAATCTGTTAGATGCTCTCTGGCTAGAACACAGCGGCAGAGCAGCACCTGAGGGCATGTCAAACTCTGAGCATTGTCTTAAAGGAGGACCCCAACCCCACTCTCCAGAGCAAGATGGATTTCTTTGAACAGCTACATTATTTTTCCACAGCTCCTCAGTGTTTTATCTTTCTTTATCCCTTCTTGAAATTATGTTTTTCATGTCGCACTTTGAGGTTTGTGCCTGTTATGAAATGAAACGGATCACAAATTAATTCCCTTCATTACCACATTTGGTTGTAATATTCAATAAAATTCTCAGGATGACTCAAACACAATGACAATTGGTCACTTTAATTTGCCTTTGGTTTTATTCTTCCTCAGACACCCGAAGAAAATTATGTTTAATCCACTTTAGAGGCTGTAATTTGAAGCGCATTATCATCTCTGACGTTGCATAACACACTGATTGATTCCCCATTTGAATGCCATGTGTGAATGTGTCCGTCTAACAAAGGCTGTTTTACTGCCAAACATATTCTTCTCTTCCTGCTGGTTTACAATTATCCACAACAGTGAAAGGAAGACTTCTTAAACAGCACTTCTGTTCAGCCCCTTCTAACTGTCACGCCAGGCTTCTAAAACTTTCCTCCTGACCACACTCCCCACAACTCATCCAACTGCTGCAGGCTGTCTTGTTTTCTATCATCCTGAATTCTTGCATGTCAACCACGTCGTGCTCGACTGCCTGTGGTGGCTCATTCCAAATCTAAAACCTGGTGCACACGACTGCAAATGAGCTCACATCTTCATCCCTCCGGGTAACGCTCTGTCCAAACTCCATGCAGCAGCCAGTCAATGCCCTGCACTCTGCTAATGTTGTCTGCTCGGCTCTGCTAATAATGTGACCTGGTAATCACTCATCCCAGCCTTGACTCCCCTCCCTCCTGGCTCTGAAAAATATTGGAATGACCTTCCCAGCACAGCTGGGGCCAAAGAGTAACCCAACTAAAGCAGAAAATTAATCTCCTTAGGAAACATTTCACTTCCTCTTTAAATCATATCCTCTCTCTCCCACATCGGCTCCCCTGCACACACTACTTACCTACTTCATTCACTTACAGAAAACTTTTATGTGCTAACCTGCAAATTAATATCCATGTGTTCCTGCTTCTGTCCTGAAATAAACAGTCACATTTTTGTGTACAGCACGAAGGATGTGTTTGCTTTCAGAGGCAGATTGAAGGGCTGTGACAAAAACCCATGAACGAATCTCTGCACACCATCCAGAACAGGTATGCACTGTTAGGAAGCTTCTACTCCTAATGCATGTTTTCTTTCAGTGAAATAATATGTAGCGATTCACATTTATAATAAATGTCCCAAGATAATCATCTAAAATTATGATGTTTATTATAAATTCAAAACCCTACATATTATTTTGGTGCCCCGTGTGAGGCAAACTCACAAGAACATACAACTGATATTTAACCCAACAGACACAGAAAGTACCTCTGTGCTGAAAACACAGAATTGCATTTTCTGATGCTTCTTCTTCTTTGTCTTTTTTTTTCCAGAAACTGCTAGACCCAGTGCGTTTTATTGTAGCAAAAGTCTGTGCAAGTTTATGTCATGTCTTTATATTTGGTGTCTGACCTTGTTCTGTTCGAATGTGCCATATATCTAGTTTTATACTTGATGCTTGACTTGTGAAGTAAGCGTTTTTATAAATTTATGTCTGATCTCCTTCCCTGTTCCTTTTTCAAAGATTAATAGGGAATGGCTGCACAACAGTGTATGTGTGTGGAATATGTATTCAGATTAAAATGTTAGATCTGAATGATTTAACTCTAAACTTTTTTTTATCACAGTTGGAAGTTTTAAAGGATGATACCTTACTTTAAAATAATGAAACGAACTCCTGAGACATCTGCCTCAGCTTTTGTCTTTAGCAGTCCTGCTTATTTTGTCTTTTTAATTCTTAATCTTAGCCCTCTTTCTGTCTTTCTTTCTGTCTTTTCTCCATCTCTGGGAGACCAATTAGATATAGTTTACAGACATAGACATCTTCCACTTTTCCCTGTCTGTCTCTCGCTTCCTCCTTGTGTCTTTCCTCTATTTGCACTTGCTAGCAAACTCTCACGAACACCAGTCTGAAAGTTCTCTTGGTGAAGTTGTAAACACTAAATTGGCTGGTACCCTGATGGACAAAAAAAGACGGAACACTAGATAAAAAAAGGAATTAAAGTGTTGAGAAAAGAAAGGGGAAAGAAAGGGACATATGATAGAAAAGGGAAAAAGGAGGGCCGACTGAAGAAAGGCAGAAAAAATGATGAAGTGGAAGGGACAAAAGGTCACAAAACAAGAGTTGAAAGGGAGAGAAACCAAAATGGATTGCAATGAAAGAGGGAGACAGGTGGAGGACAAGAAAAGATAAGGGTTGAGAGAAATCACTGTAATCCCTCTGCACCTCCTTCTCTCTCCTCTCCGTCTAACTTTTCTCTCACAGTCGAAGTGACTCGGCCAAAAGCAAAATTTCAGCATCATGTTTGACTTTTTGCTCTCATCACTTGTCTGCAGCTTTTCCTGCTGTGGGTCTGTGTGTGTCTTTGCATTTGAATCAGTGTTCCCTGAGGGCTATGTACCAGGGTGGAGCACAAAGGTTTGGGACGTTAAAGGGGAGCTGCATGAGTTATAGAGCTGTGGCATGAATACTTAGTGTATAAATATGAGTGTCAGAAAGTTCATTCAGTGAACTTTATTTCATAAAAACATCTTATTTTTGTATTCTCTTTTACTTCAGACTTGTTATTCAATAAAATGTTATTTTATACACTCACCGGCCACTTTATTAGGTACACCTGTCCAACTGCTCGTTAACACTTAATTTCTAATCAGCCAATCACATGGCGGCAACTTAGTGCATTTAGGCATGTAGACATGGTCAAGACAATCTCCTGCAGTTCAAACCGAGCATCAGTATGGGGAAGAAAGGTGATTTGAGTGACTTTGAACGTGGCATGGTTGTTGGTGCCAGAAGGGCTGGTCTGAGTATTTCAGAAACTGCTGATCTACTGGGATTTTCACGCACAACCATCTCTAGGGTTTACAGAGAATGGTCCGAAAAAGAAAAATATCCAGTGAGCGGCAGTTCTGTGGGCGGAAATGCCTTGTTGATGCCAGAGGTCAGAGGAGAATGGCCAGACTGGTTCGAGCTGATAGAAAGGCAACAGTGACTCAAATAACCACCCGTTTCAACCAAGGTAGGCAGAAGAGCATCTCTGAACGCACAGTACGTCGAACTTTGAGGCAGATGGGCTACAGCAGCAGAAGACCACACCGGGTGCCACTCCTTTCAGCTAAGAACAGGAAACTGAGGCTACAATTTGCACAAGCTCATCGAAATTGGACAATAGAAGATTGGAAAAACGTTGCCTGGTCTGATGAGTCTCGATTTCTGCTGCAACATTCGGATGGTAGGGTCAGAATTTGGCGTCAACAACATGAAAGCATGGATCCATCCTGCCTTGTATCAACGGTTCAGGCTGGTGGTGGTGGTGTCATGGTGTGGGGAATATTTTCTTGGCACTCTTTGGGCCCCTTGGTACCAATTGAGCATCGTTGCAACGCCACAGCCTACCTGAGTATTGTTGCTGACCATGTCCATCCCTGTATGACCACAATGTACCCAACTTCTGATGGCTACTTTCAGCAGGATAATGCGCCATGTCATAAAGCTGGAATCATCTCAGACTGGTTTCTTGAACATGACAATGAGTTCACTGTACTCAAATGGCCTCCACAGTCACCAGATCTCAATCCAATAGAGCATCTTTGGGATGTGGTGGAACGGGAGATTCGCATCATGGATGTGCAGCCGACAAATCTGCGGCAACTGTGTGATGCCATCATGTCAATATGGACCAAGCTCTCTGAGGAATGCTTCCAGCACCTTGTTGAATCTATGCCACGAAGAATTGAGGCAGTTCTGAAGGCAAAAGGGGGTCCAACCCGTTACTAGCATGGTGTACCTAATAAAGTGGCCGGTGAGTGTATATCAAACATTATTTTTTAAAAGCATTCGTTTACCCTCAACTATAGGGTATGTCCACCTTTAAGTGTTTTATCATCTCTGAGTGGTTTATGAAGTCTGCATTGGGGCGCTTTAGCTTCAACAAAAACTTATTACTTTCGTTAAATTTTGACTGACTAGTCTCCAGATTAGAAAAACACACACAAAACATTTGATCTGTTACAGATGTTACAGACAACACTGGGTAAAAGCTACTCGACACAGTCAAACAGGGGATAACAGAGTCTATGAGTAAATGACAGCAAATTGGTTTGCTGAGTGTGTCTAACTAGCACCATCAGCCCTCAACACTCCTTGCAAGCAAACATCCTTGAGCTTGTGCTGGTTACATATTGCTCCAGTTCTACAGCCAAAATTCAAGAGTAAAATACTGTCAAATCTCACCCTTCAACATTCATGAGACATCACCGAAGTATAGTTGTTGACTGCCGTACAGCTGAAACACAAATCTGACCTGCATTTTGGGCCTACAATTATACAAACATTGATAACTGGTTCAACTAACTATTTTTTTCCAGTGCAGGCTAGCAAGACATTCAATCACTAAGCTGACAAACCACATATGCCCTGAATAACAACACAAAATCATTCTTCAAGCCACAAGCCACCCTCCCTAAATTCAGGCTGTTTGTCTCAACTCTTTGTACAAAGATGGATTCTTGTGCACAGCTTTAACTCTATCACACAACCAAGAGGTCCCTACCTAACTGTCCATCACGGGGCAGCCTTAGTTTAAAGCTGCAGTCTTGGGGTTGTACAGTGATAAAGAAAAAGCCAAAAGAAGAAGATCTACCTTAGCAGAGAACAGGAAACAAATCACTTTGAGATGTTTCCAAGTGGTACAAGTAATTCAGACCCTACAGTGTTTACATCACCTGACAGAGTACCTTCCAGTTTGAAACCTCCATTTTACCTTTCTGGACTCCTCAGCTGCTATTTATACTACTCATGATATTCTTTATTATAAAAGGGTATATGGCATTGTGCTTCCTAGAGGAAAAAGGGCTACACAAAGTCATCCAAATGTGAAAGAAGGGCTGTAAAGTCCTAGTCAACTTTTCGACTTATTGGTCGATACGTGCTGGGTCAACCAAAATTCTGATTGGTCGAATCGATTTTTTTTTCCGCCTCAATTTACAGTCTATGGTTAATTTCATCAGGAGGAATGTACCAAGTGCTAATAGGGGTGTTTTCAGTGCACCTCTGTTTTACAGATAACAGCCTGTCTTTGCCCGACCTACTGGAGACCAGTTGGAGACAGGAATATTGAAGACCGTCCACGTTAATCAAAGTCTGGTGGTTTGCTGAATATTTATTTCCATTTTGAGCGTTTTAACTTGCCTTCTGTGTTTAACTGCCTTCTTGTACTGATATCAGTATATCTTCATCCCGCGGAGCCATGTCATCCCCTGCCGTAGAGGGGTTTGCTGTCAGAGTCGAAACCCCCCATTAGTTGATTTTTGGTCAAAAATTGCGTGGTTTTAGTCGACCAAGAATTTCTTTGGTTGATTTCAGCCCTATGTGAAAGAATGGATATTTCTCAAAAATTGAACCACATTGCAGATGAGTTTAAAGTTTCAAAGGCTCTCAACCTAGGCCTTTTTTTCTGTTCATTAATTTTCTATATTATCTTTGTCTGATTGTGAAAGAGTTACCTGTGGCTAAAGTCAACTTTAAAGAACAGAGATGCACTGATACCACAACAGGGCACTCACACACATGCTGAGTAGTGCCCAACTTAGACGCATCATAACACACACACACACACACACACACACACACACACACTCACTCACTCACATGAGAGACCCTGTATTGAAAAATTGGTTACGTTCTGTCTCCCTCTTTTTTTCACCCTAATGATGCCATGACTAAAATGTTAATTACAGCTAAAAAGAGAAACGATTGCGAATATCAAACAGCAATTAGCATGTATCATCATCATCATTACCACCATTAGCTGCAGCAAAAGATGGAGGATTATTTACCAAACGGGGGGAACACTCATCAGCTGCTTATTCAGGGTCTGAAATGTTTCAAAGGCAGCTTTAGGAACAAAAAAAACAAAACAAAACAAAAAAAATCATCAGCTCTCTTTACATTTGCATAATTAATGTAGCTTAAAACATTAACTATTGCTAGTCCTGAAGCATGATAGCAGGAGCACACTGTGCTCAGTGGAAGATAGCAGATATTTATTTAAAATGCTCCGAGACACACCCACACAGACACAAACACAACAATGAGCCAATGAATCTGAACATATTTGGAGGAGTTGTGAATGCTCGATGAAACATATAAGCCAGTTGGAAACCAAAAAGACGACCTAAACACATTCTTGTACTCTTAATTTTCGCCTTTCATCCTTTGCCCTTTCCTCTCCTGGTCATGGCTCTAAATCTGCACTGATGACGTTCAAACCCTCCACCGGATGTCAGCTGCCTGATCTCTGAGCACGACCCAGCGGATTCTGGACAATCTTAAGGTATATAACCAAGATCAGGCCATTATCCTCCAATCAATCCATGTGGAATAAAAACCTCCTCGTCTTATTTCTCATCGCAAACACAAAAGGTTACTCCACACTTATGACACCCAGAGGACAGCTAATTTCAAATTTCTTCCAATGCATTGCTTGGGCGATCGCACTTTACTTTTAATGCTTCCCTCCTCTCCCATATTTATTCAGACAATGAAATTATATAAATTGCTTCCAAAAAATATTAAATTGGACTCTCTTCATGCAAAGTTAAGTATTTTGATACACACAAATAAATGATTTCACCAATAAAACTGATAATGTAGTTGCAGTGTGAAATGTGCTTTATCTAATATCTTCTCCAGTCTATTAAGTGTTACTTTTGTGCTCTCTGCAAAGCGTAAAGGTGAAGATATGCTTAAAGATAGGAGTAAAAGGTCAAAAAAAGGTGTAAAAGAGACATGGGTTCACATCTCTTGTCTGTGTGTATTAAAACTGCAAAACTTCAATCTTATAATCCAGTATTTTTTCTAAGAATTGTGAAAATTAACCCAGTCCCCCTTTGATTTTACTCTATGTTTCTCTACGTAATGTCTACTTCTTCTTACCTTGCTGTACAAAGGAGCCATACACGAACCACATGGAGTTGTACAGTGTAGTCGAGGACACAGAGCCCATGGGGAGCCGGGGTGGGTTGAGCCAGTTGAGCAAATACACCAGGATGCCGATGAGGAGAACGGTGCCCGCAATGCACGCCCACAGCGACAGGTCGAAGGGTGCCAGGCAGGCGAACATGTCCACGGTGCGCTCGGCCTTGCGCAGCAGAACGCCCACAGAATAATCCATGTAGCGTGTGGTGAAGTCCACGACACTCTCCCGCTCAGGCGTGATGGTCAGGGCAGAAAGTCCCACATCGGCTCGCTGCATGGGGCAAAGGGCAAGAGGGGAGTGTGAAGTATCAACACAGTGAAAATGTGTAGGTGAGGAACACAGCTCAGGATGTGGAGTTTTAGAACCTGCGACAGGTAAATGGACCATCTAAAATCACATTTTTTAATTCATATGTACAGTTTACTTTCACTTAGTAACATTTGTTTGGTTGGTGCACCAAAAAAATGGTTGTTTTCCGCAGCGATAGGGTGTCTTTTTATGATATGTATTGTCCGCAAACTGCAAAAGTATCAATCATAAAAAATTATTATTTTATCTATGGCCCTGAAACTTTTAGAAACAGTTTGTTGAGCAACTGTACCAGCTCTGACATACAATATTTTCTCCTTATTTTGCGGTTAAGTATTTTTGGACTTTAACTAAAATGTCATATCAACAAGTGGGTGTCTATGTCAGCACTCATTTACCCATTAATGTATGTTGATTTAGCCCACATGTGGATAAAAAAAGATAGAGCAAGCATGTTTTGATAGTCTAATTATGTTCATATTGCTCTGTTTTGCTTTTGTTTATGTCAGTACTGTCAGTAAGCCCAGCATTCGATCAGGCATGCTGTGATGTACGACTTCTAAAACATCCCTTCATCAACTCATTGATCTGCTCTTGTGTCAGTGTGCGTCTGCAGACATTTAAAGCCAATCTCGTTGCCTTCTTGGAATTTTAAGAGACAGCCAATGGCTGCTTATTATTTTCGTGTATAGACTTTAAGTTGACGGGGAGGGGGGGGCGCTCAGTGATTATGTCTTTGGAGTAAAATGGGCTGAGCTCAGCTTAAACGCAGAAACAATGATGGCTAATTAAAATGTTTTCAGTCCCCAGTGCTTGGCTCACAGCTCCAGACAGCTGCTTGAACTATAACAAGGATTTAAGATGCTGTTGCAAGCATGCATATGTTTGAAATCTATACTGGTGCAAGAGATTGCACATACTAAGAACTTGTACCATAATGAGATATGCTCTGTTGCTGCAAACAACTCACACACTGATAAATGCTGAGCCCTACAGCCACTACACAGACACACAATGTCACGCTTAGCAACCTCAAACCACATTCATATCCCTACACACACTAACACACCAAACAACCAAAATTTTAATTCACTGTGGGCAAAAAAATCTGCTAATTTCACAGATGACTGAGAAAACAAAATGCTTAAATGTGCAGAAATTGTCACTTACACTGCACAAGAATAATATGAGGGGAAACTCTGCAGGATGCCTGTTGGCTGAGACGACACAAGGATATGCGTGCAAATGTGTGTGTTTGTGAGTAAAGATGAATCGCTATGCTTGATGTGTTGGTCAGTCAACATGGACTCTTGCAGAGAGCACTCTGGGTAATAATTATCCAGTATAATTGGGTTTTTGGAGAGATAAACCTTGCTGCTGACTGATGGAGAAAATAAAATTATTTGCATGCTCAGTTTATTACCAGTGCTTGTCTGTGAACACATTAATATGCATTCTGCTCAAAGCATTTCTCTATCAGTTTGTGAGCTGCTGCTTTGGGATAAACACAAAGGCTAAACACACAAGGATCCAAGGTCGAGGGAAGGTGAGCCCTGTTTTTGATAAAGGTATTAATCCTTAGACAGCCAATTGAACATGGTGTAATAAAGGCAATGAAAACACCCAGAGAAAACATGACTGAATTTAAAAGAAAATAGAAAAAAAATCCCTCATCAATGTCGAATGAGGAAAGTGCTGCAGATTTAAACAGGCCAGGGGAACATAGAAGGACTTCGGGTACACACATGGTCAAAAATGGTTATTAAAGAGAAGGTTAGTCACAATTTTACACACCTAGTATGAATGTTGTTTTTTGTTGTTGTTCTTAAAAATGTTCCTAGTACTTTCAGTCACTTGTTCTCTATCTTAAAGGAGAAATATTTAAATTAATGACATGTATGGGAAGCCACAACCACACCAATACCTATCTGTATAAGAACCTGAAACTATCTAACACATCTAGCTGGGTTTAAATAATGAATGTATTCATAGAATAAACAAAATAAATTTAAGTTTAAGATCCTTAAAATCCTCTTAAGGTGTTAAAACAAATTTTCTTCTGGCATATCAGTACTAAATTATGTTTGATTGGTAATGTGTTGTAGGGACAATTATGTATTTACTACTAGCTGAAGCAAACTGATAATATTAACCCAAACTTGAAGGATTTTAACTTTGCCCTCAGTGCATCTGTTATAATCCCGAAACTGCCCACTGCTATTAGCGGCCTGTGCAATATCTATCTTGGGGGCAAAAGAACTGCATGATTCAAGAGAGGGTGGGCCCAAGACATGAAGCTTGCGGACACACATATGACAATACTCAGCATTGATTTAATTGAACAAAGGCCCAAGAAGACCAGAGAAGGACTGGGAAACTAAGTGCTTGTTTGTGTTTGTAGCCCAATGAAATTAGCTTTTCATTTTACAAGGAAGGGCAATGAATTAGACAGAAAAACTTTGCATGTGGTAGAAGTTCTTCAATTTGTCATAGTGAAATTGATTCAATAATGGTTGATTGCTTGTAGAATAATGATAAAATCTGAGAGTCCCTGCCACTGCTCAGACTGCCTTGTCTTTTGGTCAAAGATGAATTGACCAAAAACCAATCACATTATGAACAAGAATGTTTCAAAAGGACTAATTTCCTGGCGGTTTGAAGAAAATCTAATGTTCGAGTTGCCAACTAGTCCAGAAGAAAGCAGTCAGATTTACTGAACACTGATTAATACGGCATCACAAGGTTTGGTGGGTCAAATTGGTTTGCAAAGTGCTGCTAATGTTGGCAAGACCAGCACCAGCAGCTGGCCAGTCCTCCTTGCATTTAAACGTCCACGTGCCTCTTTTGGATCACATGATCTCCACTGACATTACTGGATATACAACTTTATGTACTTTTCTAAAAATTGCTAAATTATGGCACAACAGGAGATGTCATCTGTACTTGTTTACATCTGGGTAGTAGAGCATTAGCATTATGGCTACAGCCCCTAATGGTAGGTGGGCACACTGCAGCTTAGACACAACACAAGACTGGCATTTTGATGCAGAGAAACGAGGGTAAAGTTGTTCAAAAGTTTAGTTGGCTAAATGTGCACATCTCTACTTAGACCTTAAATACTTAGAACTTTGCCTGTTATATAAGCATTCAATGTCATAATAAAGCAGACTAAAGGAGAATAACTGATCGATAAGTGGCATTTAGCGGCTTTAAAGAGAGGTTTTGAGAGACAATGGTATTTCCAGATCAAAGATAGCCTCCAAAGATACTTGAACAGCTTAAATGCAGGGGGAGCTGATAGAGAGCACCTGTGATGAGAACATTTTGTTTGACCCCTGGGTGGCATTACCTCAAATAACCCACTTTCTTTGACACCAATATGGCAAAGTTTTTCAGTCTTTTAACCACACAAATTTATTACCCTCAAACTGAACGCCTCTCCTTCTCTGTGAAACCCACTTTTATACCGTCACACTCTCTTGAGAGACGTCGACACCACTTTTTGACTTGGCTCTGATAAAGTTCAAGTGCCTGCCGGTAGTTATGCATCAAACACTTGAAGACACTTGAAGCTAGTCAAATGATTAGAAAGCTACTGTTTTTTTTATGAACATGCAATATTTTATCTCTGAATCTTTGAAGTCAGCCCCACTCTAGTCCACTTCAGACTATGATCTGCAATTCTTAGTGAATGACTGTCTGAATTTTTAACTCTAATTTAAAGAAGTTGAAATAACTTTAATGGCAGCATAATTCAAAAGATTTGCTTTCGAAGAGGCATAATATTGGCTGGGAATATTTGGAGTTGAGTTATAGCTGTGCAGAGATAACCTGAGGGAGTCTATGGTTGTGCTTTTCCTCCTTTTTGCTTATTTTCAAACTGTGAGTCCATCAGTTTACAGATTTTCCTGAATTAATTAAATCCTAAATTCTCCTGTCATTTTAATCCTTTATTTCCTGTATATTATGTAAAATGTATTTGCTTTCCTCACCTTAAAGACCAATTCACCCATCAGTCCGTTCCACTGCCCATCAGGCTGCAAGCTGCCATATTTGTGGTCTGGAGCGACGTAGATCTCGTACTTGAAACCCAGATAGTTAGACAGAGCATCCAGGACGTCGATGGAGAAGCCCTGATACTTCTTTGGCTTTCCCAGAACGTTCTCTGACACCATTACAAACGGCTCCTCCTGGAAGGCAAAGATCAATCAGCATGTCAGTAAGTCAGTCACGCAGTCAATCAATACACCAGTCATTCAAGCATTAAATCACCCAATTACTCAAGAGGCCATTATACCACCACAAATGCTCACCCGAAAGGCCGGGAGAACGCCTGTGAAAGCATACATTACTCATACAGTACAAAGAGGTCATTTTGCACACTTTCTTCTACACACTTCCCACAGCCTCCAAGACAATTTGCTACCACCCCTCTTGACTATAAATTCAAAAGAGCAAGTTTGACAGTTCAAGAAAGTTCCTTCCACAAAGAAATCTTTATAGTTAAGATCACTACGTCTTACATTGGACCCGGCTTTATTCTTCACATTGGCCGTAAATTTCTACCTTTGAAAGCTGAAAAACACTCAACATGCGTTACCATTGTATGTGCAAAATTAACTTGTCAGCCTTTAGACATGTAACCCCCTTTATTACTTTACTTAAGTGTATCCTAAAACCCCAGCATAGCAGCAGGTACGAACAGAAGGGGAGAAGTTAAAAATTACCCTACCTACAATGGCAAAAAAATGATGATGATGATTAGTAATGACAGTGTGCACTATAGAAATAGGAACAGGAATGCAATGAAATGTAGAGACCATTGGTAGCACAGTTTTCCTTTGTGGGGATGGGGGGTACCATGCCCTGAAATAATAGTTCTGTTTGAGTTGTGACGGCAAACCAGATGTGGACAACATGCTGTTTTTAATATCTGAAACTGGATTGAAATTCTTAGCGAAGTTTTTCCTGATCACTATCTATTTATGATTCCATTAAAATCAGGGTCTGGTTTTGGCAAACTTCCCAAAGTTTCCCACTTATCTTTTGTTTTCTATTCACAGGGGGTCCTCATGTTTGATTATTTAGTATACTGGTAGTGTAACTTGTTTAAAATTTTAAAATGAATTAGAATGTGGAAAATCAATAACTGCATCATGCAATTAAGCATATTTGTTTTTTTATTGGTTCATTTTGAAATGCACTCAGGACGGCTGAACCGCTTGTTCATCGATATCAGCGTCTAAAGGGCAGCTTCCTGTTGAGGTTAAATGACATCCAGCAATGCTGACATTTCAGGCAATCAAGTGAGCACAGCACAAGGAGAAGCCGGGCATTTTTAACAAGGTGAGCAGGAAGGAAACAAGCCTTAGAAGGTAAAAAACAAAATTGATGTTTACTTTTATTTTCTCTGCTTGGACCGAGTATCTCAAAGAAGAGTTTTCTTCTGTGTCTCGTCCGAACCAGCCCTTCTTTTTCACTCCTTCACCCCAATCTTTTTCAATAGATCCCAACTGATGAGAGGTATGTTTTAGGCCACTGTGTCTTGCAGATTTATGAGTGCTGGGGTGCTATTGACCGGATACTGGCTGCACGTTAAGCACATACACACACAGGTACACACACACACAGGTACACACACACACACACACAGGCTGTGCTTGGCATTAACTTGGCGGATTCTAATCCTTGCTAGCTGCTGCTGTTCAATAAGCTATTAAGCAGTGAGTGGACATGCATGCCAAGTCTCTCTCTCACCACAGGCATCCATCAATCAAGGCAGGAACACTCGCTAACACACACGGCCATACATACTGAATCACCCTCCAAAGTACCACTGATTGCTTCACTATGTGGGCACTTTAAACCTTCATAAAGAAACATAAACATGGCAGAGAAAACATGGCCGACTCTTTTGTACAGGGGCACAATAAAACAGACCTTTAAATTTTCAACACTGGAAGCTTAACTGACTTAATTGTGTATTACGAAGCCATAATGACATTTAAATAATTGAATTGGCACCAGTACACATGGCAAAAAGTCTAGATTTTCAGCTTACGTGAGGGTGCAAAAAAATTAAATACAACATTTTGAGGCCAAAAGATGAACGTGTTCATAACAAATTCTGTATGTAAAGGGCAGACGTCTTCATGACTCTTATGAGATAGAAAACAGCCAATCAAACTGTGCAGATGTATTTGCACCTTAAGCATAAAAGAGGAAAAACAGTTGAGACAATCCAACAACAAAGAAAGTTTTTTTCTAGTTTCACAAAGTACAAGAAAGTAGTTTTTATGTTTTCAGTTTGGAGTCCCTTCTTAACAAATTGAGCAGATCATAAAAAGTAAAAGTTTCAAGATAAAAAAAACAACTTTTATTTGTTACATTCACACTCATTTCGGTTTTCCTGTTGGCTTTTCAGCTCACTGTGTATTGATTTCTTTCCAGTTGGTATTCCAGCCAAAGAGGCTCGCTTGTTCGGTAAAAAAACAAACACACAGCCTTATACAGTACATTCGCATTTAAATGCAGGCGCAAATGTCCACCCACACTTGGTTGTAAGCTTACAGTTTAACACACAACCGAACGTAGCAGCAAATCAATGCAAAGCATGAAAGATGCATGTGCCACTCTCTGAAGCTGCGGGTGTATATCGGGGTTAAGATGTGAGAAAATTCTTGTTCATAATCTGATTTTAGTGACACCTGTCATACCTATAGGGAGAAGAAACTACACAAAAGCTCCTTATGTCTCATGTCACCTCTAAGTTATGCATTTTTAGCATGACAAAACCAGCACAGAAGCGTACTGTAGGCTTTTACATGTGCAGATAAGTATATGCCTCAATCTGTGCACACTCATTCTGGCGTTCATCAGTATGTACTGAGCTAAGCTGCAGAGGCAAAGGCAAGCTAACTCACACAGGGATTTCTATATTAGGAAGTACGAGAGGGAGTCAGTAATAACATTTTGAGCATGAATGAACAGCGTTTGCCACTGTGTTTTTTAGCATTAGCAGCCAGTAATCCTATTAGCGCTTTTGCATTAGCAGGCTAAAGATAACTTACCATGTAGTGAGAACTAGCGTCGACGGGATCTTTTGGTCACACATTCACGGTATGGACCGGGCTATTTGTAGAGGAATACAAGAGCTGCTGCTGCTGCTATCTTTAAACAGTTTGAATAGCTTTACTTTCTCTTTGGCATATTATTTATTTTTTTTGTTTGATGGCTTCATTTCGGGTTATTTTCTGTACGCACTGAGCAGAAACTACAACTTTTCTTCCCTTTCGACATATAGGGAACCTGAGTGATGATAAAATTAATGTCATGAAGACACGCCTTACCTGACAGCTATGCCATTGATATGCTAATAATAACATACTGTCAGTCACTTTGCTTGACTTTGACTTGACTGGCTGTCAGATCATAACTCTGATAAACTACTGTAAGTTTCCAACAACTGCAGGCACTCACTGAAAATCTAGCTACTTCGCTAATTCTTATCATTTCTGGTCTGAGAACCCATTTTTTAATGAGGGCAACTCATGTCTCCATCTTCCAAGCTACTATTGCAGTCTTATTTCAAGGTACCCAATTAATTTAGATTTTTGTTGGAACATAGCCATGGTTGCTTTTGTCAAGCAAAAGTGAACAGGGTTTCTTCTGCGAGTGGTTGTCAGAGCAACTGATAATCAGAGTGATCTATCTAAACATGAACATACAACTTGCTGAAAGACATCTGATCTCAAAGAAAGAGCTGTAGGGACAAGAGTAAGGGAATCGCTGTATTTAACACATCGGAGGCTTAAAACATATTCATGAGTATTTTTTGACATTTTTGGGAAAGATATCTAGACATAGCTAAGGGTGATCATTTCAGTTACATTATTAATAGGAAACTTCCCTGAAGTTCCCTTTAATTAGTACAACGATAAAGGTCAATCTTTTTTATTCTTTTAACAATGTGTATTTTTTTTCCATTTTTCTTTAATAAGGAACATTTGAAGTCAGAAACACTCATAATAAGCTATATCTTTGAACACTGGGTTACAAATTGCCACACTAAAGCACTGGCTGAGTTATCTTCTATCACAAAATTAAGCACCAGTCTGTACCCATCCTTCTACCACAGTGGATGTGATTCATTGCATGCAGGTGCTGTTACAACGCTGCTATATCTAAGCCAGCTGCTCAGTTTATTAAAATGAGAAAAGTTTTTAAATTGGTGGATCTCTGCCAAAAAGTCTGAGTAATGGAAGTTTTTTGGTGAACAGTTGGGGGTGTTAGAACGTTTGGTATTCGTATAAGTAGATTAGTATTAGCTGAGTTAGTGACTTGCAGTAGCTAAAGTCTTGGATGACAAGCTGTGCAGATCAGCAGATGATATGTTGTATTTTTACAGGCTTACCATGTTTTCAGGATGTATTAACTTTTTGTTTATGAAGTACCACTATGGAAGCGTTTCAACCCAGAAAGAGTTTGATGCAAGAATGTGACATTACCACTGAGCAACCATTGATGTTATACCTGAAATTAAATTTTGACCTTTTTTTTTAATTGATTCACAACATTTCAGCTTTTTTCTCCCAAATTACGAACTCTAAAGTGTTTTCCTCTTCAAAAAATTTCTCCCCTCATACCTATTACTTAATCATATTTCTAAATCAAATAAAAGAATGTAACCTATGCAAAAAAAAGGGGGAAAAATATATCTCGTGTAAAATCTGATTCTGGAGAGATTTTCAGGTTTGCACTTTGGGGAGGCATGGACTCATGAAATCATCTACACACTTACAATAGCTCACTGGTTGGTCTAGCTTTCAGCTGCTGGGCTCAATCAATACTCAGTCGATAGCTTTCTAGACTAAAATCTTGTAACAAAAAATTACCTTGTGAGATGTTGTCTGGCTTTGTGACGCTAATCTTTCTCTCTCCCCTCTCTTCCTTCTCCCTGTTGTTATTTTTGCACTCACTTTTCCCCTGCCACTCACCAGCTGTGATAGACACCATTTGGCATCTTTCCACACCGCAATGCTTCATATTTTCCCCAAACATATGTCTACAATGCATCTTCTCTGAGCATCCAATCATCCATCCATCCATGGAGCCCACCACATTCAATTTGTCACCCTAGCAATCCTTCTCTTACATCTCCACTCTGTCTTCCATGTTACTTTCACCTTTTCTCCACACCCCTCCTCTTCCTCTCTTTCCTTCATGCTAATTCCCTTTGCACAAGTTGGTTCCCTGTCTCCAGTCAACTGGAAGCACCACATGTGGTCTCTATGCTGCTCTGGTGTTTATGGAGACATGATTGGGACAGGGAAGAGCGATTTTCTACAAAGACTATGTAATGACCTTTGAAGAGGCCTCTGAGGGAATGCTTGGAAGGACAGAGTTGAGCGCTGATTTGCAGTACTGAGCATTTGTCTGTGAAATTGGTGTAAAAAGTATTTTTGAAAAGCCTTGCCAGTCTCTCTAGAGGGATCAGAATTCAAATTGTTAGAAAAATGAATTTTCTCTCAATTTCTATTCGATGGAGATGGGAGATGTGTAAGAAAAATAAGAGATGACAGCACAGAAGAAGAATTATTCGGAAAATCTCGATGTTTTTGACTTGTTATTTTTGAGGAAGATTCACTGCAACTTTAAACTTCAAAAACTTTGAGCAACACATGGCTCTCTCTACTCAACTGTTTTTAATCGCAAAACGAGTATTTAAAGATGAGAAACAAGTACAACTAGAACAATTTTGATAATTCAAAGCTATTAAAAACCTTTAGAACTAAACTTTTCCCAATTAAAAGTTAAAGCAAACAAAATAATTAGTTCTGTGAGCTCTATGATTTTTTTTTGGGGGGGAGCCAGTATCTGCACAAGTAAATGTTTGAAATAGACTACTACTTCATTTTTGCCCCTTGAAGCTGATTGACTTCATTTTTTGACGGGTATCTCACCAACCAAATGAACATTGATTCTAATTTTTATTTTTACAAATCATCATAACCCTCAGAATTTGAACTGAGAAATGTCTGTGATCCCATTCGTGGTTACTGTGGCCTTATCTGCCTCTAAAGTGAAACTTTCACTTCATTTTGGGTGAAAACACTGTATTCGCTCTTTCATTATCTCCAAAAATGTGAGCTAAAGTTAAAAAGGGACATGGTCTGCCTTTGGCTGCATATTTGGGCAGTAGTGGAGATATTCACAGCTCGTTACTTATAAATGTGGAGTAGCACCAGGCGAATGTGGATGCATCCTCTGAAAATTAAGGAGCACATGAAAAAAAAAAAATCAGCAAAAGATGAAAACTCAGCTGCTGTGATGAATCAAACTAAATTGGGAACATATGCAAGGCAGTGAGAGGTAATTTATGGGCTGTCTGATTTTGCACCTTCAGGGTCTAACATCTAAAGAAAATCAAGCTCCTGTCTGGAATACATCATACTCATGCAAATGTTTAAAAGAGTCGAAGTTAAGTTCTGGCTCCAAAAATATCAGCTCCTGTCACATCGGGGTGACACCGCTGACTGGAGTGTGTCCAGACAGGTTATCTAGGATGGCCCATCTGGGGTACTGACATACACTCACTGACCATTTCTTCAGGTACACCTGTTCAATTGCATATTAAAATAAATAGCTTATCAGCCAATCAAATGGCAGAAACTCAATGTAGACGCCTTGCTGAAGTTCAAACCAAGCATCAGAATAGGGAAGAAAGGGGATTTAAGTGACTTTGAACATGTCATGGTTGTTGACATGTGCCAGATAAACTGGTCTGAGTATTTCAGAAACTGCTCATCTACTGGGATTTTCCTTCACACCCACCTGAATCAGAACAGTCCTCTAGAGGCTGGTTGCAAAGCATTGGAAGTCCCTTTCACACCCATTATGAATACATAAAGAGTAGGCACCATAGACTGTATATACTATGGACAATTTGGTTCTGCCTTCTGCCAGTATACAGATTTGAAGCTGAAAGCTCTCTGTATTTCCAGGTTTTTTCTCCACTTCCTAAAACCAACATTGTGCAGTAGCGTTGTACACACTCCACTACTTGCATTGTGTGCATTTGACGGGAGAGTCGCCGAGGGTCACTGTGATGACGCTCGGCTCAAACAGCGTATCCCCCTGGTAAGCAATGCAATCTTCGTATGCCCAAGTGTCAATCATAGAAAACATGAACCCCCTAAGAACTTTTAAAAATGGAGCTGTACAGAAAAAAGAGGACTTGAGAAAAATGTATATTCTGTGTAATAAATTTCTAAAGTTTGTCCACAGCTCCATAGGGACTACTGGCGGAGGCAGGATTTATGACCTATACTGCAGCCCATCACCAGAGGGGGCTGTTCTCAGAGTGGCTTCATCCAGCAAGGAGGCAGACGGCGTCCATATTATATACAGTCTATGGTAGGCACTATGTATAGATATGCATTTTTAGAGATGTGGCCATCTACAGGTGGGTGTGTTGTAACTGTATGTTTAGAGAATTACAGCCTATTTTAGCTGCACCTCCTTATATTTGTCTTGGTTGACAGTAAGTTAGCTTGAGTCATTATTTCCAATACAGTGACCCCTCTTGAGATACCAACAGCTGAAATTATTGCCACTGCATCTAAACTTTACACAGTGTATTGTTACAACACAGCCAATACAGCTGATTTTCCCACCTCTGACAAAGTAAAAGGGCAACATTGAGAATTTTTAGATAGCACATGTGATGGATTTTCAGATTTCAAGTGGGAAGCCTCCTTTCAGAACAAGCTTTGGACGACTGAGTACCGCAGAGGGCCATAAACACATAATTACAGTGATGTAACCATCCCATTGCAACACCCATTTAATAATCAATACAGAACCAGGTAGTCGATAGCATTGATTGAGAGACTTTGACCCTAACAGCGCTATGATCTCATTGTCAATTAACCAATCAATACCTATTCGACAGTCCAGTGATGGAATAGGATGAATACATCCCTTTACAGGTTACTGTTTGTTCATGTGTGTGTATTTTGAGTACACACATGCTTCCCAGCGTCTCTGTGTAACATGGAAAAAGCCTTTCTGTAAGGTAGTGTATGAGACCATTATAGACAGAAGACAGGAAAAAAGCCCAGGGCAACACGGAACAATCTGTTCCAAGGGTCCCTTCTGAAACCTTCAGAGTGCGCACATACACACATAAACACACACACACATGCACATACAAGATGAGGATGTGCCTCCCAACCATTCTCACATGAAAAGAAAAGAGAACATCCAGACAGCACCCTGGACATTTCACACCATTTCTATCTATTTCTGTCTTTAGGCACTTGTGAGGCATCAATCACAAGATGAAGAAAAGAACATGAAGGATTGGGGGGAATTGAAGGTAAATGCTCACATACAGAACACCTATAGAAGCCAACCAACACTGATGATAGGGAAAAATGGGGATCCACAATACAACCCATATTCCTTTTCCCTTTAAAGATGATGAAAATCAAAGAGTCAAAGAAAAAAATAGAGCGAGAGAGAAGGAAAAAGGGGGATAGGCACAAAGATGTCTAGCATTATCTCTTTCTTCTCGGCAGCTCACTTCAAAGACAGGATATGAAGAATTTACGGCAGTGAATCTTTAAAGCACTCATGGGATGTGCTCAAATCGATGCTGCAGGCGAGACAGACAGAGCTAGAGCCCCACTATCATCAAGACTTCCACGCTCTCTATCATGTAGCCGTCAAATGTCAAGACAGGAGTTAATGAGCGGCTTTGTCCATAAGAAAACTTATTGATAAGTTGACTTCTTTCTGCTCAATCTTTTGTCTCACGCATGTTGGTTTGCCACCCAAGTGATGGGCCCAAAACTATTGACGATGGGGCAAATTTTAAATAAAAGAAATAAAAGGTTAAAGCCACAGCAGGGAGACTTTCAAACAGGTCTTCTTTTGCGTACAGCTGATTGAAAATGACAGGGTAATAAAAACAACATGGTGACAGAAAGAGACACCCTGGTCAGCTGTACTCACCAGAACGGTAACAACTCGCAGCACCACACCTCTCATGTTATTTTCCAATTTCCTGTCTGTCAGCGTGCCATTCAAGCCGTGGACGGGGTCCCATGACGCCAGCTGAAAAAAACACACAAAAAAACAACAACATAGAGAAGAGTTAGAGTTGCAGTCAGTGTGGACAATGTGTTAGGTTTTTCCAGGCAGGACAATGCGCTTGCATGAGAAATGTTTAACCACCATGAGGGTCAGTGGGGTCACCAGTTTCTGGCACCATTACTTTTATCACTCAGGCCATCAAACTACTGAATTCTAATAGCGCAGTTGATGAAGCAGTTTTCCTTTGAATACTGATGGCTGATAGTGGTTTTACATCCTGTAGTCATCCTTTTATCCCCTTACATATCCACGTATTCATGTATTTTCCAATCTTCGTTGTATGAGGGTGTATGTGCCTTTTTCCTCTACATGTGTCATTGTCTAACATGGCTGTGGGTCCTCTTGGGGATAACAACAATGAAGTTGAAGCTATAAAATGCAAATGTAGCTTTACCATCTGAATACTGTCTGCCAACCTCTGCACATTAACACAGT
Source organism: Xyrichtys novacula (assembly GCA_962446985.1). Lineage (NCBI taxonomy): Eukaryota > Metazoa > Chordata > Actinopteri > Labriformes > Labridae > Xyrichtys > Xyrichtys novacula. Next base: position 17,884,215 of record OY660875.1, on the reverse strand, counting down.
TTTTCTTTTCAGCTTGCACCGTGAGGTACATCCCTCGTGAACCATTTGTTTGCATTTATGTAAATGATGGGTTTCCTTGTAGCAACATTGCTTTATTCATCTTATCCAGACATCCGTGTCTATCACATTGTATCACACTTTCAGCCTTTTTCATCAGATCATATTGTTTAAGTCATAGCCCCATCCATTATCTTCATTTATGGGTTGCCCTCTGCCTCAATAAAGAATTGTTTTATAGCTTCAAATATCAAACCAGTTTCCTTGTAGAGAGAGAAGCAGTGAGAAAAAAAAAGGGACCAGATTGAGCTGCCTGCAATCCAAAGGCAAACACACATCCACGCATGCACATTTATGATACACACAAAATAGCGATGCACGATTTGAGCTTAGAAGGAAAACACAAACACAGCAGAGAAGCAGAGGGCATGCTGCAGAGGGAAATATGGGATAATCCATTTTTCTAAAGCCTCAAGTTACTGTTGAATGTGCAGTTCTCTGCCATTTCTGATCAATTCCCTTTTGGGACCAACACGCTTAGCAAAAGTCTTTTTCCACGCCCTGCCATTTAGTCAACATTTCAAATCATGTTTGAAGTATTGTTGACAGCATACAAGGCAACAGTTTAGCTTGCTCCTCTGATAGAATTACTTTCATAACAAAGGCAGGAGCAGCTTTTTTACTTCTGAAGCCTGTAATCAGCTTCAGTTGAACATCATAATACCTGCCAGTGTCGACGTCTCAAGAATAGGGAGAAAATAATAACTTAAACACATAGATACGACTGTACATAACCCCCTTAGAGCAGCTAAATGATAATTCTGTACTATACTGACACTTCATGATGCTGTCAGATTTGAAGGATATTTGCTTCGCTGTGTCGGGGATGATGTTACAGTAAACAGGTAGATAGGAACCCCAACAGGGTGAGAGGATCATTTAATGATGAGCCATCTTAAGTTTGCCTGACTTTAACTTGAATTAAGATTGAATCACAGCTGGAAACACCAGTGTAGATGTACATGGTCTTTAGAAGAGGATGCTCAGAGAGAGCTATAGTTTCCATTTTATTTCCCAGCACAGCCATGGTCCACCCACACTGGTGTGTTCACTTATTTAACCAGGCTAAACCTCTTCTCAGGACTGAGTGAGTGGGCAAGTACAGGCTGTTTGACTGACATCTCTCTGATTCTCATTTTAGCTGCATTGCTCCTATTGAGGACATGAAACACTATTTTTAATCTGCAAGTCTTTTAAGCTCAGACTCCAGCGACCTCATATTATTTCCAGGATAGTTACACCCACCTTCAAGCTGAGCCAAGGTCTAAACAGCCAGGATGTGAGAAACACCTCTGAGGGTGTTCAAGGAGTTTAACCCTCCAAAACACCTTTGATTATCATTCCCATGTGTTATTCAAATTATAATAAAAACACTGCTGTAATTTTAATGTTTGAATCACCAAATGCCTCTTTCCTGTCTGCACTTATGTAACTCGCACAGATAGAGCCAAGTGGATTATATTTCATATTATGCTTGTTACAGCCTGGAGGGGGAGATGTGGAGCTAGAATCAGAGCCTAAACGCTCACCCACACACACACACACACACACACACACACACACACACACACACACACACACACACACACACACACACACACACACACACACACACACACACACACACAAACACACACATAAACTGAACCCCCTATTTCTGTTCCTTTTTTTCTTCTGCAGAAAACAAAGGAATTTGTAGTCTTCTGGCTCTCTTAAGACGAGCCAACAAACCTTCATTTTCCAGTACACAAAAACTAGTGCTGATTTCTCCTCAAGACATTCCCAATGTCAATAAAAGTCCTTGATCATGGTGTGTGAGTGTGTGTGTTTACTCTTTTTTCTCTACACTCACAGAAGCTGCCTTAACACTTCCCGCTTTTCTGAGTCTTTCTATGTGCCATGTTTGCCAACAGTCGTAAACAGACAATTATGGGAAACAGGGTGGATATAAAATGGAGAAGACACAAAGGACACAAACAAAAGACAGACAGAATACCCACGGGGGGAAGCTTTATCATGAACTACACTGAGGGAGGCAGAGAGAAAAGAGATGGGGTTAATAGATAGCAGACAAATGAGGTTCTCATACACGGTGAGCAGAGATGATCAAATACATTATTAAGGTGAATTTACAGCCCGGCAGCTGCTCTAAGTCATTGTAAATACATGAGAGTTTATAATCAATACAACATTAGCAGTGCAGTCAGACACCACTGAGGGAGGTCAAGTAGAAGCTTCCACTTTAAATTTACACTTTAACACACCTGCAGTTTATAAACCCAGCCATCTACTCTCTGTACAAACACCTGAACAAGCTTTATAGAGAGGCAAAGAACAACAGTATAAATGTGCACTAATGAAAACACTAAGATGAAAAAGTACAGACTGTTTTCTAGTTAAAGAACAAAAAAACACATATCTAATGTAAAGTACATGTTGATAAAATTCCGGCAACTATTGCATGAACCATCATCTCGAAGGACTGACATTAAATTGCATCACGTAACCCGAATTCTCACGCTGTTGGCGCACAGGAACATGAAGCATGCCACACCTGCAGGAATATGGGTGCGACAGACACACAAACACACCATGTCTGTGTTGTGCTTGTCTGTCCTTCACTAGAATGCTAAGTGACACACGTGACGTGAATGCTAAAGGCTAGGCTAAGATGACAGCAATCCAGAAATCTGAATAGAATCTGAAACTGGATTTGCATCGGGTGCATAAGGTGAAACTTAACAGATGTTCCTCCCTCTTATTCTTCTCCCAAAACACTCAAGGTTTGAAAATAATAGTGCTTCACTCTCTCTGCAGGATTATTGTGGATGTCATTGAGGAGGCATGCTACCAACTCCAGCTGTGCCAAGTAATCTATAGGTAATCAAGACGTACACCAAATGGAAACTGATGTGGTGCAACAGCTTGCAGCATTTCTTGTAGAGAGAAAGCACAAAAGCAGGAAAATGTGTGGGGAGACATGGGTAGCACAGGTTATTTTCAGCTAAACTGGTAGTGAGATTTTGACTGTCAGTTTTAATATCTGTCAAAAGCAGTATGCCAGCAAGTAAGCCTCAAGGGCTGCAATGTTAAAATGGTTTCTTAGAAACACTGTCAGTGTCTGTCTTCTCGTCGACTTCTCATTGGCTGATGTGATCCCGCATGGGAGGTACTGACGTAATCATCCAGATTTTAAACCCTAAATATTAAAGATGTTTGATATCACTCAGGCAGCCTTCATGAGTCAGCAAGCAGTCAGGAGTTTTAAGACTGAATCTGAAAACCTTAATATGAACCCTTGGGCCCAACATTATTACAGACCCAGGGCCCACACTAGATTTCCTTGTTCTGCCAGCAGGGGTGAATCTAGTATAAACTGAGTCAAAGCTTCAACAGACTGAGCCCAGTGGAGGAAAGGTACCTTAAAAAAATCAGGATTTGCAATTTTTATTTTAAACGTGAAACTAGAGAAACACTCGGAGAGCGCAGACCTCCGCCAAGCAGCTCATGTCCCCCCTTATATTGTGATTCACACCAAAACTTTTACTGTTACGTGTCTTTTATTAACGTTTATTTGTGTTTGAGCTGGTATGTTCACTGTTCATAATGTTTCTAAAACAAGAAATGCCCTGACCCGGATTTAAACCCAGGACCTTCTGGCTGTGAGGCGACAGTGCTAACCACTACACCACTGTGCTGCCCCTTGGTTATCTTTCAGCATTGAAAATATCAACGACACCCTTATATTTGTTTGTTCTGGATCACAGTATCCGGAATTTCGTCTGGATCAGGATCAACCTTTGACACCTCATAAAACTCAGCGAGATCCTTTTGTGTAATTTTTTACTAAAGACTCTGGCCATTTTTATAGAATTTTTATCTTAAATTTGCCCTATCTCACAATGATAAAGAATCCTTCAAAAAATTCCTGGATCCAGGAGGCGATTCGGATCACCACCAAAATGTAATGGGATCCTCCTGGGGCTGAGACGCACCTCTGGTGAAAATTTCAGGTCAATCCGTCTGTAACTTTCTTTCTCCGTAAAGTTGTTCACAGACAAACAAACAAACAAACCAACGCTACCAAAAACATAACCTCCTTGGCGGAGGTAATAAATCATTGAAAGGGAAAAGAAAACTACAGTAAGTATTTATTACATCAGTTTAGTTTGGTGTAAGAGAAACTAGAAGGTATTAGACTTCTACAGTGGGACCAGGGAAAGTGAGGATAAGAAAGTGAGATGGATAAAAATGAAATAATTTTGTTGAGTAATGTACGCTTCCTTCACAGCCTATTGTGTTATTAACTCCATCTGGCCTCATGAAAGTTTTGCTCATTTGTGGTTAAATCCTGAGGATTATCCATCTAAAATACTGAATGAAAGTAAGTAAACCTGCCAAAGCACACTATCCGAGACTTACTGTGCTGTTAAGCTGTGTGGCACTAAGCCCAGACCCCTCTAAGCTCAGTCCAATAGATGAATCAAATAGATTTCAAAGATCCTGACAGAATGACAAAATCCAGACAGTCAGTTTTTGTTTTATTCGTGTTTCCTGTACTGCTCCTGGAAGATGAAAATTCCCTTCTGCTGTCATTTTACCCTTCAGTAAGGCATTTAATATTAAATCTTCTAGGTATAGACTGTGCAAACAAAACAAGAATCCTTTTAAAAGACTTCTCTAAAAACTATCTTTGTCTCTAATGCATTTTGCCTCTGCTCCAAGATCTGCTTTATTTCTTGATGAGTTGCCAAATCCTTTTACCACAGTGATCCCATTAAGGAGTGCACTTGTGACATGAAAAAAAGAAGAGATATTAAATAAGGTTCCACAATGGACTTACTGCAGAGGCCTGTCATGACGACAGTTGGTGCTACATTTCCTGCAGTGTTTAAACGCAGGTCAATAAATTGGAGAAAAGCACATTAATCAACATTGTCAAGCTCTACAGTAATCACGCAGGCCATCAATCAGACAGAGACTGGCCCAGTTTGCAACTGAGTCGAAGACAAATGTGAGTTCTGTAACTCAAACGGACAGGCACGAACACACATACACACCCCACGAATACTGTGCATTAATGGCATATTACACTCTGTTCTCTCATCCTCTCTATGGATTTCCCATTATACAACTTTGAAGCAAATAACTCGACAGTAAGACTTCAACAAGAGGGGCAAGAATGCAGTTCAAGTTGAGAGACATCTTCTCAAACTGGATTGTTGCTTTCACACAAATATATCTTTTAGGAGAAATCAATTAAATGTGAGAATGTCATCTGCTAATGGGTTTGGGGATTGCATTCCAGCTAATGAATGCCTCTCTCTTTGGTTTGCTAATTTGACTCAAACTATGAAGTGACAACAAACGGAAATGCTGCCACCACCAAATATCTCGTTCTTCACCCACAGGTACTACCATCACATGAAATGACTGAAATGGTCAATAGGTAGGCCTGGGACAATAACAGATTTTGCTAGACGATATATTGTCCCACAAACTATTGACAATATTTAGCTCAAAATAACCACTTACGTAATGTTAATATATCAATATAATGCAAGTAGACCCTTTCAAATGCAACAATTAAACCTTTATTTGTCATTGGAAAGTCCAGAACAAGAACGTTTAAATATCCTATAAATAAAACAAACAAAAAACAATAAAAATGCTGGCTTTTCAACAGTACTGAATGGCAGCATTTCTTTGGCAATGTAATGAACTACACTTTCCGTGCGTGCACACCATTTTGCTCTGTTCTGACTGTACTTGCTTCATCGGTCGAATGCTTCAGTAAGAGTTGACTGCTGACAGCTCTGCATCTCGGGGTGCATTTTTTTACCCAGCTGGGAAAACTCAACCAGGTGTTTGAGGCAGGCATGCAAGTTCATTGTGTTGCCTTTTTTTGTCACTACCATTTTTAAACGAAGTTGGCATACTGGCTCGTCTGGGTTGATGGCTTATTGGGCTTGAAACCGAAAGATTCCCACACCGGGGTTTTGGCATTTGACTTTGCTCTTCTAATGCTCCTTATGTGGCTAACTAGCTGCGGTCTACTCTGTGTATGTGTGTGCTTGCGGCACCGCGGCGCCTCTCCCCACAGATACAAAGATCCCGAATGACTGACAAGATGGTTCACTCCCTTCATTTCATTCTGCTAAGGCACAAACGCGCCCAGGTGCCAAGAGTGAACCATCTTGCCATCCAGCGTGTTTGGAGGCACAAGAAGACGAAAACAAAGACATGTATGCACATGGTGATATATTGAGGCCGGAAAAATGATCAAGTTCATTTTCATTTATCGTGCTATTAATTGATTTATTGATAATCGTCCCAGGCCTATCAATAGGGTTAGGAAATACTGATGGTTTTTACTATGGAAACCTCTGTGATCAGATTACCAATTTGGTTTGATTTGGTGAATGTGACGAGTAAAGTAAAAGCATTTGATTGGTTCAAACGACTGAGAAGAAGCTCCGGTAGCGAGCATTCTTCTACTCCTCACACTAACACACTCTCTTGGAAACAGTCATTTTGAGGACCATCCTAAGATTTTCTCTGACTGTTAGCATTTTTAAAATGGTCTTGCTTTGGCATGCTATCTCCAGTCAATGCCCTGTGAGACACCAGATTTCTTGAGTGCTTGACAGTTGTTCAATGACCCTGCTACAATGAAAACCAGTATCTTCAGACTGGCCTCATAACATTCCCACAGGAATTGTGTGCGCCACATTCTGGTTTTGCTCCATCTGAAGGTGCGTGGCCTGGCTCACAGGACGCGTGTTTGAAGCATAGCACAGTGGGGTGCGGCCTGAGGCAGCTGGAGTCAGTATAGAGAAAAACGACACCCACTAACAGCAGGTTATACTTTGGCTTTCCATGTTTGATCTCCTACTCATTTGGATATCATCCTGTGACTGTTGAGCTCCTGTTATCGGTGAGCAGACAGTCTGATTAGCAAATTTTGTTTTTTGCAGGTTTAATTGTGTATCCATAATTATTGAGTTTTTTATACTGATTTAATGGTTGGGAGTCGAGATAATACACAGAGTGAGAATTTTTGTGAAGTGGAGTGGGAGGACACCACTTGGACAAAGCGGAGACGCGCTCCACGTGGAAACATGAGCATTGACTAGAACAGGCACATATTGCCACATATTCACACTGACCACAGAGGCTGCTATGTTAAGCACCCATCAGTACTGACTTATCTCATTCACACACCACTGGGTGCAGCTGGTAGGGGCAGTTCAGGGTCAAGCGTCTTGCCCAAAGACACTTTGGCATGTGGACAGCATGGGGACCTGAGATCAAAACCCTGACCTTCCCAGTGAGAGACGACCAACTCCATCACTGTGCCTCAGCCAGCCCTTGGGGTGCATTTTGGGGACTAAGTTATTGATTCACTTGGCCAAGTCTGAGCCACTCTGCTGTGGATGGTTTCACATAAGACCAGAATACTTTCTCAACAGGCTAGTGACCCCATTTAAATTTGTCGTTAAATACTGGCGTTTAAAAACCAGGCTCAAAATGTAAGGCAATAACCATATTTAGGTGTACTCTGATGAAAATCAAAAAGTCTTATAAGCAAGTCAATACAGTAATATTACTGATAAACATCATGGCCTGAAAGTGAACCAGTGTCACCAGCCTTACCAACTCAAAAAAGAGTCTCCTTTGTTCTCTACTTACTTCAACTACTTCCTTCATATGTCTCCGGTGAAAAATGCAGTCTCTATTTCAGGCCTTAAGTTTTGTGTAAGGTTTGTAAAGACCTCTCCATATCGCTTTATATTGAACCGCAAGATGTTCATAATGCTTTAATTTCTTCTGTTATAATTCAATCTGTTTTAAAAGTTTTATTTCATTAACCGGATGAGTACATGAGGAAGAGGAAGTAACAAGGCAAGATGACACAGGAGGAGTGGGCTGTGGGTGGTAATATAATAAATTAAAGAACCTGTCTGCAACGTTTTAACAAAGATGGCTGTGCAACATTATCTGAAAATCTGTATTTCCACTCTATATTTATATTGTTGGGGCTATGGGTGTAGAGTATAAAAGCAGTGTGTGTGTGTGCATGTGTGGACATGCACACAGGAGTCAGAGGCTAAAATGGCAGCGTAGCTTGCAGAGTGGCCTACTGCCACTGCTTATCTCCACAGACCCAGATAAGAGCTCATTTCCCCCCTGACAGTATGAAATTAATGTGTGTATGTGTGCGTGTGTGTGTCAGAGGGAGAGAGAGAGAGAGAGAGAGAGAGAGAGAGAGAGAGAGAGAGAGAGAGAGAGAGAGAGAGAGAGTGTGTGTGTGTTTGCATGTTAAAGGGATGACCCACTGTGTTTAAAGCGTAACCATACAGTCTTGGGCTCCAAAACACTATCATTAGTATCCCACAATGCTCTCTTTTCTGCCCATCTAGCACTCTCCTTATTCCTCCTCCTTCACTGTCCTCTGTTGCTCATGTTGTGCTCTGATTGGTCTGTCTTTGTGTCTTTGAGTATATTGATAGTTGCAGAACTGTTAGAGAAGGTTGAAGACCATTTCGCCTAAAATCAGAATAAAGTTAGTTGAAAAGAATGATTGACACTTAGGTGCTAGTAAGTAAATATACTTGTGTGTTATCCATCTGATCTAAAGCCAAACTAGCACAGAATAAAAAGAAGTTAACTCCCACAGATTGGCAAGTACAATGAAGAAACGAAAACCTAACTTAAACTAGCTAAAGACACATTTCTAAGTAACACAGACAGTTTGAACTGACTGCAATACCAAAACAATACAACATAAAGGTCAGTCTGTGCTGTTGCCAAGGCTGTTGTTGTTTTAACCACCAGAAAAACATCATCAACACACTGCGAGTCAAAGTTCAATATTATTTTTTGTCTCTACATGTGTCAATCAATCTCTCATTTCTTTGCCTGTTGCTAAGCGTGTCCACCTTACCATACTGGTGGGATCTTTCCATCAGGTCAGATAGGCTGGCTGTCATGCTGCCAATGAAGTCCATGTTAAAATGTTAGAGCTCCAGCATGGTAAATAAATGTTTAAAGTTTTAATGTTTATTTTTATGTTTGAAGTTATTTCTAAATCACAAAAAGAAATGATTATTTTAAAGCTGCAGAGGACTTATTTCTGTGTTTTTATACTTTTGTTTGAGTTTTATTGGCTTTTTGTTTTACTAGGGACAGGAAGTTGACAAAGAATGTGTCTAGTCTGAGTCTTATCTGGTAAAAAAAATGAATATGTTTTGTTACACCAATGTGTTTCATGTTTACTCCTGTTATATTACTACATTTTACAGATAAAGCTTCGGCCGGTTGTGGGAGACTTGATTTTTCATCTACTGACACACTTTCCAAGGTGTTGAAAGGCGCCCTCCTGTGATGTTGCTTCCTTGTTGATCTAACTGGATTTTCTGTTCCTAACTTCTGTATTATAATTCTTCATCTGCTTCCAAACACTGAGGATTTCAAAAGTCAAAGAGCACCAAATCAAACAGATAATGAAAGCCTTTTTTAGGCACTTCCAGCACAGTTCTGGAAGATAAACAACTCTCCCACAGCTGGAATTCAATGAATATTAATGTCTGTAAAGACATCGAGAAATACATTTGAGTATTTGATTGTTTCAACTACCATCATTTGTGCTCCTTTCTCCAGTCATAAGAATCATCACCACTAATGTGATGATGGCAGTAAGTGAAAAATAACATGTAGCACTTGGATATTATGGATATAATGTTTTCTGTGTTCTCAGACATTCAATACAACAACATAAATAAGTATTGATTTATCCATACCACTCTCACCAGCTGCAGATGCTGTTTTGCAGAGGTGATAAGTGAGATTTGGGACATTTTTGTTTGTTTGTTTTTTTTCATCACAGCTTGATGGAAATTCACATTGTGGTTTCCTTCAGTTACTTGCTTTGTTGGTTTGTTTTTTTTCTTGGAGTCCTTTTTCTTCTTTTTGGCCTCTAGGAAGTCCAAATGATTTAGATCTTTGGGACAATTTGTTACCTGTGTAAAGACCTCTTAAGATAATACATAATTAAGTGGCTAAAAATGTAATATTGCAGTTATAACATGATGATCTGTAGGGCACTGCGCTAATAAAAACACAGCGTGAACACGAACCAGCTCCCACTTCCACGCTTACACACACACACACACAAAGAAACACACACAGATACTTCTTGGGCAATTCAATGGATGTGGCCACACGCATTTAAAAGTAATTGAACCATCAACTAGTGCTGTGTGAGAGCCTGAGGAGTCACTTAATGTTACAAAAAACCCTTTCACTTCACAGAACTCACCAAACTATCCTGCACACACACTCGGATAAGCGACACAATCAAACAATAACTATATCCTTCAGTTTAAATGGCATCCAACTATCTCTATGGGTCGTTTTGAGGCTTCCTGCATCTCTCACTTTCCTACTGCGAATACATCAGAACACAATGTGAAACAAACAGAGGCGCTTTGTGTGATTGTTACATACATGATTCAAAGCGGTTTGAAAATGCAATCGATGGCTGCTGACATTTTGAAGCAATGGAGCCAGAAACAGTAACAGACGGAGATTAATTTGCACTGAAAGTTGCAGCAAGTTTAGGTATCTTACAAGTCCGTATAAATATTGTCAAAAATCCATCCTATGCTGCCTTGAAATTACTGCCAGTAGACAAAAAAGCATCTCCCCATGAAATTGTACTTTGGCAATTGCTGCATTAGCCGCCGCATTTCCTCTTGCCCCACGTCATCAGCTCCACCAGTAGAGGAGGAGATTTGATTTTGGGCTTCCTAATGCAGTGCAATATTGAACCGCTTGTGTAGAATGCTCTTATCTCCTTGTGGTTTTTATCTGCTTACTCTTCAGCAACAGCTAGGAAGATAAAATATGATTTTTTACCCCTCTGTTCAGGAACGATCTGTTTTCTCAGCGCTAACCTTGTTTCATCTGCCAAATGCTGGTGTGCTGCTTCCAGCCTCTGTTGCTCTGTAACACTCCTTCTGTCGTCTCTGCCAAACACTCATATGTCTGCCATTGCAGCAAAGAGACAGTAGCCAGGCACGAACACAGACAAGCTGCTGAGCAGTTTCACTTCTCCTGTCTCCCACTCTCTCCCCCAGCGCCCCGCCCCCCCCTCCTTTTTCTCCCCTGCTGATGAGTAACATGTGTGTCAGTGCAGTCTCCAAACAGCTTGCACACCAAGCCTTCCTTCTGTCCTCTCCCCTCTCTTCCTTTCCTTCAATCTCTCTTCCAATTCTTTTCAGCTCACAACCTCTCTCTCTGTCTCTCTCTCCTCCTGTGTTTGTGCTCTGTCTCTCTCTGTCTCCATCATCTAACTGAGAGGGGACAGCTTGTTGCAGCAAGCAGTCCAGGCTGCACTAATATCAGTGCTCTGCACCACCGGTTGCCTAAGCTCTACTTTAAAGTCTGTGTGCTCATCCACCCTGCTTCCCTGGAAAAAAGCAGTTCCCTGCCAAGCATAAAGGTATTCACAGCAACTGTATTTTCTCATTTCTGGTCATTTTCTTTCACTCTTTTGTTGTTGTAGTTGTAAAGTGCTTATATGATGAAATTACGCAACATAGAAAAATATGCCGTTTGACTTTGATAATAAAAAATATTACCTGGAAAGCAATTATAGTTTGAAACAGCCACTTAGGCAAAGCCCGGCAGTCTAACTCCCAAATAGAATTGAATTTGAGAGAAAACAATTATAACAGCAAGGGAAATATTGCTGGCAAATTACAAATAATCTTTGTCACATGTAAGCTAATAAAGTAAAAATAAATACGGTCAATTAAAAAAGACGGTTGTTTTTCTCTGTAACGCACAGGGGGAGAAATAGATTAGGGAAATTTTAAAAACATCATCTCAAATCCACAGGCAACAGCAGGGTTCGACTCAGGCACTCTCCCTGTCACAATAACACACACACACACACACACACACACACACACACACACACACACACACACACACACACACACACACACACACACACACTTTAACTGCAAAGGCCAGTCAAAAAATCATAAAGGGTAGAATTAATAAAAACATGTAATTAGTGTTAAAAGCCCCCTGTCACCTCACGCAGCATGATACCAATATTTTGTGACACTATTGTGATAAAATGTGTCATGTCAGACTACCTGCTTATTTCACAAAATTACAGATGACTGGCGTCATTCTTCTGCATTCAGAGCAGACAGCGTCTGTCTCAAGCTGAGAGACACTAATACACTCAAGGACTCAGAGAAGATAGGAATAAAAGATTCACCCCATGACACTAAGGTAAAGACATCCAGAAAGAATCCCACTCTAGAGGTCACCCAATCCTCCAGCTTTTTCTGCTGGTCAATCTACAGGAGGGCAGAGTTGTTTATTACTTCCAGGAATAGACTTCAGCAACACCCACTTGAATAAACATTGCCGTCTTACCCTATGTCGGGGGTGCTAAGTCTTATAACCCTCAGCCCAGAAGAAGTACAGGAACTCAACCACGGGAGATACATTTTTCTTCATTTTCTTTGCAAATTAGTTATTCTTATGCTCGCTCTGAATGCCAGGCAGTGGGTTTAGAGTCATCTCCTGAGCCAGAGTTTGCTGTAAGATGGAAGGAGCACATCTAAAGGGATGCACAAGGTGCTGGTGTTACGTGCTGGGCTGTGTGCTATAACTCCTGGCCCATCTTGCAGCTGACTTACAACCTCTGCTGAGCTGAACCACTCAACACATCAGCAGCCTGAAACTCTCTGTTTGACACCTAATATTTAGCAGCTGGTAAGGGCTTAAAAATAGAACTATTTAAGTTCCAAATCCTACACTTCTTCTGGGTGTAGGAAGAGAGTGGTTGCTGCAACTGTTGTTTCTGTGTGTTTAGGTACCGAAGTCTAACAAAGACTGAAAGATTTGGCTTTCAGGGAAGTTCAAATGACTTTCTTTCTGCACTGTACACGCCAACTGATCAGACTGAAGAGTTTAAAAGGGGGCTTTCATGAGTGAACTAAGTGATAACGCTGTGGTTGGTATATTGAGGAAAAGTCCATCCATCCATCCATTTCCTATCGCTTATTCCCGTTGGGGATCGCTGGGGGGCTGGATCCTATCCCAGCATCTTTGGGCAAGGCAGGGGACACCCTGGACAAGTCTCCAGTTCATCGCAGGGCTGACATACAGAGACGAACAACCACCCATGCTCACATTTACACCTACGGGCAATTTGAAAGTGGCCAATCAACCTAACCCCACTTCTGCATGTTTTTGGGATGTGTGAGGAAACCGGAGTACCCGGAGTAAACCCACACAGACACAGGGAGAACATGCAAACCAGAGGAAAAGTGTGTGAGTAAATTGTTAAGAGAATATTAAGTGAGCCAGAAAATATATATACAAACAAACAAACACACAAATAAATAAATAGGAGAAAGTAGGAATGAACAATGAAAGGGGACAGAGGGAGAACTGGGTTTATTGACAGTATGATCTGTTCAGGACCTGAAGCAATAAACTGCACATTAGGTTCTGCCGGATCACTCATACATTTTCAATTTGTCTTACACATACACATACACACACACTCTCACACTCACACAATAGTCTACACAAACTGATCATTACAATAGCGACAACAGCAGCTTCTGATTTCCCAGATGAGGAGCAAGCTGTTTTATTGCTTGCTTGAATTGTTGTAGATCTTTGCGCTTATATGTCTATATATGTGTGTGCATATATGTATAATACAAACTTTGTGCTCTAACATGCCATCAATGCCAAACTTTAAATTATTAATAATAACTAAGTAATTAAATATTATCTTTTAATTATTGCCTGTATGCTTTAATTAAATGGAGAGAAAATGCTGGGAATGTTTTATTTATTTTGCCTCAGTGGAGCAGATATGGTCTGATATGGTGAGAGCTGAGAACATGTTTGTTTGTTTTAAACTGATATCATAGTTTTTCACTGGCATTTCATAAGGACAAAAAGCAATTTCCATAAGTGACATTTTTGTTTTTTGTTTTTTTATAACCGTGTTTATCTCAGTGAGAGTTAAATGCTTTTTCTGTTTTCTTATTTCATATATGGAGTCAAGAAAAAGGATAGCAAGGAACACATAAAACTGCAGAGCAGATGGAGAATGGAAAAAGAAACTTTGGGGATAAAAGGTGCAAAATCATTTATAAAGGTAATATCATTGCTTTCACCCTCAGGGTTTTTGCACACTGGTCATATACACAGAAGCTACAGTACTTAAAGGGGCTGCCCAAAAGTTTGATCCCCACCTCGATCCTTTGCTGCATCTTATTTTCTATTTTTTTTTTTTAACACAAGTTTGACCTGATGGGAGTTACCTTCAAGTTCTTCTTTGAAAGTGCAAACCGGTGTAAAACTTCTGTCCGTCTGTTTTGAAGGATAAATTCAGCCAGGTACAGCTTTTGTGAGTCCTGCCTTCTTCTTTATGATCACTCTCGGGATTGCATGAATCACTGCCTCGCCCCAGTGTACTATTTTGTACATAATGTGTATACTTGTGGCTTGGTGAGTGCTCCTTTGCTCCTGATTATATCTGTTTAGAAAGATCTCAAACATAAAAATCTGAAGAAGCATACAGCTATAGATTGCATGTGGCTGAAAATGTATGCAACCTATCAAGTACTCTGCTCCCACCCCATACACACACATACGCTTTCCAACATACAATATACATATAGAGATGAAGAGGTAAATCCATAGGGACTGTTAAGTGAAGTTAAAGGCTGCAGGAATAAGTTTAAGTCCTTAAATACCAGAGGGTCATAAATAATGCATGCTCATACGTGTGTGGTTATGAATAATACATGCACACAGATATCATAATGAAATGGCCTGTATGGTGTTCTGTAGAGTTGAGGTTTTCCACCATCAAAGAGACAACATGTACAACATGGTATACTGTTGTCTGCATACCCTTTACTTTGTTTGTTTAATGAAATAAGCCAAACACTTTCAGACGATTGATCTACCGATACAAACACTTTTTTAATCAGGCTCAACATGGGTGATTTACTTTATATCCTCAGAAAAAAAATTGAAGCATCTACTTGGATCACCAATAAAACTTTATGAATCTCTATCTTAGAAAGGTACAGAGCCATAATCTTGCACATAAAGCTTCCCAGCCTGGGCAATTTTACTGCATTAATATAGCTTTAAAAAAAATGTATGTGGAAAAAAAGGAGCTTTAACAAGCATGTTTCAAGATGAAAAAATAATTAAAAAAAAAACACACAAGCAAACAAAAAATCATTAAAAAAACCCTTACTGCTCTTTAAAGCTCCTGTGAGTAATTTTCAGTCAGCGATGACTTAGCCCCACACCTTCGCCAAAAAAGTAGCAACAGCTTTCAGACAAATGATAAGGAGTATGTTTTTTTGCATGTGCGTGTAGATCCCTGTTTTAATGTATTCCGGTAGTTACTTGATGGGTTTGTTTGTTTTTATTGTATATTCTAAACTGTATATTCTTCTAGGAACAGACATTTTAATGTGGTACCTGACAGGTTTGCATCTGAAATCTGGTTTTCTGCACATCTGAATTGCTTTTAATTTGGAAATGCTGGAGATCGCCTCATGCCTACGACTTAAGGCTAAAGCATACAGGATCTGTATTGAGCGCTTATCGTCAGCGTCACATATCATGCAGCAAATAGATTGCCATTCTAATCAATGGAGCAAAGCATACAGGACGCATATCAGCTCCTTATCAGAAACGTATTGAGCGTAACACTGCGTAAGATACATGAAGAGTCTATTTTTGCTGCTCCATGCTTCCAATACTTGTCAAACCACACGGAGAAGATCATTCTAGACAGGATGTCAAGCACGAAAACCGGGCATGTCATCCAGTATTTGAAAATAAAACACCATATGTGAACTCCTGACTGTGTATCAGTTGAGAAATACTTCCTAGTTATGGATTTATCAGTAACACAGAACTATCCCTGAACCATGTGGATACCAACAGGTCTTTTCACCCTCATGTTGTGTTCGTTTCATGTTAAACATTTTTATGTTTGACCGTAACATTAAGAGTCATCATAAAATCTGTAATTATACATAAATAATCACTACTTGTTGTGTGTTTAATTTCTATTAACTTAAGTTGTTGTGAACAATTCAAGTTTTGAAGTTCTATTTGTTATTTATGACCTGTAGACCTCATTGATCCGAGCTTGTACACCTTGAATTTGAGTTGTAAAAGACATAATTTCCAGATTATTTTGATTGTAAGAAATAATCAAAAGAAAAGTGGTCTACTTTTTTTTAACACAGAGACTACTTTGGGTCCAAGTTAAAACAACAATCTTTTTGAAACCATGTTATCACATGACGTGACACATGTTGTATTTCAGTCAAAGTGACCAGGAATATTTTATTATTGCACAAAGGGAACTCTTCAGAAACCGCACTGAACAACTTCACAATACTCAAAGATCAATGTCTTCAGAACACAAATAATAACATTACATCAGTTTATCAGATGTTTTTTGCCTGATATCAGAATGAAAACTATTCCGGCGCAAAATAAAGTTAGGGTCAAACACACCGTATCACAGAGTTAGACACCCCCCTCAAGAGATGAATGTTGCCAACCGCTTGCTTCTCTAGTTACACAAACTTTAGTAACAACCGCAGGATAGCAATACACAGCGGTCTGAGGACCCACACACAAACCTCAACCAAAACGCCACTCTGTAGCCACAAATAATGCTCAGAACAGCACCTAACTTCATCAACAGTACATATAGGGTCCTAGCCATAGAACTAGCCACCAAACATCTTTTTAGCTTTGCCTGATTTCTTCAGCAAAGAGACTAAACACAACTCACCTACTCTCTTCCAGCAGCCACTTGTTTGTACGGAGACCTTAGGCAAGTCCATCACGACTAAAGCAGGGTGAACCAGCTCAAGGAAGAACATTTATGACCATGACTCTATCATTTCCTTGAAGTAATAATCACCATGTTTCTTATTTTACTCTGCAGATGCGGTAGTTCTTCTGCCTCAGCGTCTCAGTCTGATTGCATTTCCACAAAGAAATGATACCAGCCATGTCCTGCCACACAGTGAACTGAGTGAACTGCGAGAATCTTTGCAGCTTCTGCACCTGTGTAAACCTGCTACATTGAAACCCAAACAAATCTACATCAAATGCATAAATGTTTGATAATTCACTGATTGATGTCTTTTATTTCTAACCTTTTGATCCCGACTGCGTGACTGATCTATCTTTGTCCTGTACAAGCGTGTGTGTGTGTGTGTGACAGATGGGGATTTCCCTGAGCTCAGTTTTTTTTTTTTTTTGACACTTCTGTTGTCTCCCCCACTTGTTTCTGATGACCGGTCATTTTTGACCGTGAACAACAAGATTGTATAAAAGTTTAATAAAACCCACAAGACCATCTCAAAATTAATAAAATTTAGGCTATGTGTTGAAATTGTCATTGTGGACAAAGTCATGGAATTTCAGGTCAGTCTGATCAAATTAACTACATTTTTGAGAGATAAATCTTTCAAATCGGTCAAATTTGACGGGAACACAACATGAGGGTTAACTGCTAACTCTGTCTGAAGGTAACAGCACAGCATAAAGGAACATACTTTACTTTATTAAACATGACTAAACCTGCAAAAACCGAAACTGTAAAATCACTTTTTTACATATAGTAGAAGCTCAACGGTCACTGAATTATAACCGAATTAGCAGGAAATCGACCACAGAAAGGCAAAACAACCTGTTGTGAGCATGTTGTTTCCTCTATACTGAGCCCAGCTGACCAGGGCTGCACTCCACTGCCGCCATGCTCCAAATATGTATCCTGTGGACGATACCCAGGGACGAGCAAATATGGAACACGCTCAATACGGATCCTGTATTTTTTTGGCTTTACAATTGGAGGGTTTATGCCACACCAGCAGAAAAATACACCTAAAAAAAAACACATTTCACTCAAAGTAAGCAGCACTCAGATAGCCAGTAAGTAGCAGTCTGACAGGAAGGGCATTTGACAGTAAGTGAGATAGCCAGTAAGCTGGTCACTCAGTCAGTCAGTCAGTCAGTCAGTAAGTGTGACTCAGTTGTTTAAACCTTGACAAGTCTGCTAGACAGCTGACTGCTGGACGTCATGCACTGTACCTCTAGAGAAATGGACACTGACGTCTTCAGTCTGTGTGACTTTGTGTGGGTCTAAGCATGTGTGTGTATGTGTGGGTGTATGTGTTTGTGCACACGTGTGTTGCACTACTGGGCAGTAAGGGTCTGTCTGGCAGCCGATCTGGAATACGCTTGGCACTTTTCAATTCTCAGCTGTCCAACTCTCTCTCTGTCTCTCTCTCCCACACACACACACACACACACACACACACACACACACACACACACACACACACACACACACACACACACACACACAGTCCTGTCACCCGTCACTCTGATTCCAGCTGTTCACCAAGGGTCTGTCTCTAAGCTAGCTTGTCCAAAAGCAGTCGTTTTGTCGCATTAGCACCTCTCTTGGCCTCCACCGTGAACTGATACTTGTCTCGCAGGAAAAACAACAGGGAAAACACACAAAGGGGGCGTAGATCCAGAGGTTTAGACAGAGAACTTGATAAAAACATGGATGAACTTTCAGAGTGAAGCAATAAAAGCTCTGACAGCAGTGGGCCCACTCTTTTATTTTGATGGAAAAGAACGGTCGACAAAAAACAGGGTTGAAGCCGCTTAAAGCTGCAGTCTTCTCATCATGAGGCAGATGAGGGCAGGAAGTTGAACTAATGTGAAGTAAAGGAAAGATCCACCCTCTACCATCAAAACAGAATCACTGTTAAATTCAGGGCACATAAAAGTCTTTTCTTTGTTCTCGTCTGTTCCCTGCCTACGGGTGTCCTGCCCAGAAAAACTAATATATATTTTCAGGTGCACTGCCGAGGGAAGGCCAACTTCTATCCATTCAGAATTTCAAACGTTGATGCAGTTAGGGCTTCAAAATTACTTTTTGTGACATTTACGATGTTTCAAATGTGCATTTGGCATGTCAAATAAAAGAGACACTAACACTTATACAACAGGAACAAACAAAATCCATAATATAATCAAAATTCACAACCAGACAGTGTTTTACCGATACTGTATATTTAGTTAAAACTGCACTGGCTTGTGTGTTATGTTAATCCCTTGTTATTTCAAGAGAAAAGGTTTGCGCTAGCCACCAAATCTCAAGGACATATCAGCAGGAGATGTTGTGAGAGCCCTAGAAAAGTGTATATCTTACATTTGTCCTTCATTCAACTGAGGAGACGGGCACTTACAGAGTGGAGTATTGGGGGGCCAGCTGGGGTAACAGCAGCACTGATCAGCGGGGATGTTGAGTAAACACACAGAAGGAGTGTGGAGCTAATCCTCTTGCAAGTTAGCAGTGGTAGCAACAAGGGGAGTATAGCAGGAGTTAAGAAACTTCAGACAGAGTGGAACGGTGTTGGTGTTTGTGCACAGTAAGCTGTTTGTACACAGTATGTGCATGTCTGTGGGCTCTGTACATAAGTGTATTTTCTGTCCATGAGGTTCACGTGCGTCAGCGGCTATGTAAATGTATTTTATGTGTATGTGTGGGTGTCTTGTGGGTGGGTGTGTATTCACACACTTGTGTACTTGTGATCCACAGAGGCATGCAGTGCTAGGCAGACTCTGGCTGCTGTAATCCGAGGTTTACACGCTGTAATGCTGCTGAAAGCCTGCAGGCCTAGCTGGCAGAGGCAGAGAGGGGGGCAGAAAGGAAGAGACAGTGAAGGAGGGACATTAAGGGAGAAGAGAAGCTGGAGGAGGGGCAGGTAAAGAGCCGAAAATCAGATTTATAATACTGAAGTGGAAAAGTCTAGAGAAAAAAAAAAAAAAAAGACAGAAAGAAAGCTGCCTGGCTTGAGAAGTGGTGGGTCTGACGTCACGCCTCTTAGGCTTTCCAAGATCCCTTTGGTGAGTACAGTCCACCAAAGGGATCTTGCATTGTTTTTTGTTTATCTGAGAGATTTTAGTCATATTTCATTTTCAGTAAAACCATGTACCATTTTATTTGTTAGTCCCTTCTCCTCCAGATGTTTTAGGATTTAACTTCTCACCTGTAGATTCTCAAAGCTTTTTTAAATGATTTTTTTATTTTGTAACTCCTACTTAGAGCAGATATTTCAAATGTTTATTCTTGTCTTGCCCAATCAGAGTATTTTGTCTATTTAGTTTGGGATAATTTCTTAGTTTGACCCATGTTTCATAAGGAATAAAGGGGAAGGGGCTTTTGACCAATACTGAAGCCAGTCACCAGGGGCTAAAATTACAGCTCCACACAGGATGGCTATTGCTGTATTGTATTCTTGTAATATTATAACTTTAGTCTTATTTATTTATGACTTTATTCTTGAAAATGTATGAATTTATTCTATAAATTTATGACTTTGTTTTTGTAAATTTATGACTTTATCCCCGTAAGAAGAAGAGGCTTTACTGTCGCTGCACTTAACAACACACCAAACTTTGTTTAGCAGCAATCCTTTTGTAGCAGCTGCTGTTATCAAGTGTTTTAAAAATAGACATGTAAAAATATAAAAGATATAAAAAAATATATCAGAAGTATCGAGACGGACATGTGTAAAGGAGCAGTTGTTTTGAGTAGTAAATATAATAATAAATATGTACAGTTTAAAAAAAAGGGTTAATATGTTTTGAACATGTGGTGCAGGGAGCAGTTATTGTAACTGCCCAGATTAATGCAGAGTGGTAGTTATGGACCTTGCAGCAGTCGTTTCACTGCCATAGGAAAATAAAGGTGTGTTTGAGTTGTGTTGGTTCTTGGTGTGCCAGAGTGGAGGCTGGTGAACAGAGAGTGTCCTGGGTGAATAGGATCATTTAGGATCTTTGTGGCATGTCGGAGGAGACGACTCGAGAAGATCTCGTCCAGGTGTGGGAGTGGGGAGTCCACTATTTACTGAGCCATCTAGATGACACGCTAGAGCCCTGTGTCTTTTCTGCTGTGGTGCCGATGGCGTACCATACTGTACAACCGTAGGTCAGGACATTTTCTTTTGTGCATCAGTAGAAGTTCCTCAGCAGGGTTGAAGGACGATTGTTCTTTCCCAGCGCTCTCAGGAAGAAGAGATCCTGCTGGGATTTTTTGATGATGTTGGTGGTGTTCATAGTCAAGCCAAGGTCCTCCAAAATGAGTGGTCTGAGGAACTGGTTTGTAACCCACCCCACCACCTCCCTATTGATGCTCAGCCCTGAATGGGGTGTGGCTCTTGATTTCCGGAAATCAATGATAATTTCTGTTATTTTTCTGGTAAATTCATTAATTAAATCTCTAAGTATTAAAAAGAAAAAATCAATGAGGCCTTTAAACTCCATCTTAAACTTACTGCTAGAAAAAATATATTTCAACCATGTTTGTGTCATGTTTACAATCTGACAATCATTTTCTAACCCTTTGGTTTTGATCCTCTACACTAGAATAAGCAACACTGATTTTTAAATCCATCCATCCACTGGGTGAAAAAGAAAAAAAGATTAAAGCTAACGTTGAAGGGTAAGAAATGCTGACTGAAAATGAAGAGCTTAATACAGTTAACGATAAACAGAAAAAAATAAAGTGTTTCCAGGCCTGCGTCAGTTTGGATGTGGTCCCAGGTCTTGGAATGAAGACTAACAGACACAGATAAAAAGGAGCAGACGCTCAGCATGTATAGTCACACCTTAATGTAATTCAGTGGGTTTTGGTCTTAAAAAAAGGCCAATTGCAAATTCAGATATAGCAGAACGAGTCGGAGTGAAGGAGTGAGCGAAGCAGGGAATGAGATGAGGGGAAAGGAGATGAGAGGAGAGGAAATGAAATAAGAGAGAGGGGGGCTGACAAGAGGTGCAAGAAGAGGGAGGGAAAGATGGATGGCATATCAAACCAATGCAAATCTGTTCCCCCTACTGTAATCACTTTAGTATGTGTAACCACACGTACACACACATACACACAAACACAACTGCACACACCGCAAATCCCTTTCCCCGATGCTTATTAAGCCTATGAGAAATCCACTGAAGGCGTGTGGTGATTCACTCATAGATTATTCTGTGATATGATTGTTTGGTGTGCGGCCCTATGATAGACTGAGGGAGGCTCTGATATGTGTGCATGTGTGTGTTTGTGTTTGTGTCTATGTGCAGATATCAGACAATAAGACGGAGAGGCCAGTGGCGGCAAATAAAAAAGGGGAAAAAGTTCAGAAAAGTTCATTTTTTTCTCCTTTAGCATACACGGCAAAAGAGTACATGACAGTAATTCAAATAAATATTTTAAAACTGATTAATAACTTAAGTCAAGCGGTAAGATGGACATGTGATATGCTCTGAACAGCAGGGAGCTTTAATAAAGTTCATATTCTTTATCTTTACATATTATCTCAGGATGCATAATATGGATTTATTTGTTTAAAGGTACTAGTGTGCCTACTTCGTACCCTTGTGTAAAGGCAAGTTGCAGCTTTAATGAGTCTCAGATGCATAGACTAGGGTTATGTTGCTCCTGTTTTGTATCCTAGACCAGAACACTATGGATTGGTCAAAGAACTTGCTAGTATTTTCTCATTTAAGTGTCTCAGAGGGGGTTAAATGCTGCCCAGAGAGCTCTTGTTATGGTAAGCATATGTGTGATAGAAAAAGGAAAACTTCTCACTGAAAACAAGCCCTGGTAATTAAGGGGGAAATAATTGGCTGGTTTCCCTAATAGCTTGGGGCCAATATTTCCTGATTATTCATTGGAAGAGTGAAGGGGCCATGATTGGTGTCTAGGGGCGGGATTACACCTAAGAAATTAAGTCATGCAGCACCTCTTGGTTCCTGTAACCCTGTTTTTTGAGTGTCTCTAAACTAATGTCAACACTTAACAGAGTGATAAGTAGTTTACTTTGAATAACATTTATTATGCGCTCATATTAACATGCATTACATTACAAACCCTTGAGACTAAAATACTGTGAGTCAGGAATTTGTCTGAGTCTTAACTTTTAAAAAAAACCTTTCCTAAAAGCATATGTGGCGAGCTTCTGTGCCGGGTGCCATTCATGTCAGAAAGACAGGTTTTACTGTCAAAATGGTGACTTGGACCACAGTCTTACAGCATGCTAATTTTAACAGCGGGAATATGTATCTAACACTAAAATAAAGTGAAGGACAGGATGTCAAAATCAGGACCATGTGGGATTGTGATAGGTCCGATCAAGTCACACAGCTCTTAAGACAGCTCCATCACTGCAGCAGCTTCTGCCTCTGCCGGTGCCATTGGGAATACTTGTCAGAGAGTAAGCACAGATTAACTTGTAACAAGTAGAAGTGAAAAAGCAATGTGAAATTTGTCTCTTTGGAGGAGAAGTAAGGTAATATTGACTGATGCTATTTACTCACAAAGTGTTAGGAGGATTTTCTTTAGCCAATCCTGTCAGCCTTTAGAATAGTGGAGCTGTGTAACTCAAATACCATGGATACTTTGGTGCTAGATTCCTGGAGCCATGGGCCACCAACAACCATCCTCAACAAGGACCTTGTACCCATGTTGAACATCACTCAGGCTCCCAAAATATGTTATGCTGTGAAATATCCCTATATGGGCTTTCTATATTTTCAACTACGGCTCCCCAAAATATGTCGTCATTTGTTCTAACCCTACATGGAATCTCCTTCAGGTCAACAACATCTAAGCAGAATGTCTGGAAATTTGGAAAGCTATATATACCTTAACAGTCTCAGACCAGCCTTTGTTACACTTGTGGTATGCTGAAGCTGTAACCCTGTAAAAGCTTGCAACCAGTAAAGCTTGTCAAACTGATCATTTGTGTGGACATGCCATTCTGTCAAGTGTGAACCTGGGCAAGGCATCCTGACACAAAGACACCTGTCTGCTTTTCCGTGGCTTCTCCCTCAGCTCATTTCAAGTTGCACATCCCAACACTATTGATGGTGACGTGATTCAAAATTCAAAATTCGATTCAAAATTTTTTAAGCAAAAACCTCATCCTGTTGTCTTTTAACAGTAAAATGCATCACTCAGTGTGACAGTGAAAGTAAAAATAGAGCTGTTTCTTCAGCCTGCTGTCAGTCAACTGGTCTGAAACTTATACCCTTCACAGCCATTGCAGACATTAAAAATTACAACTGAAAAAAAATTTGCTGTATTGCTGATCGTCTTGCTTGCTTTTGAAGGTCACAGAGAGGCATCAGTTTCAGATTCATCATATTTCACAACCAGTTAAAAACTCCTCACAGCACCTTTGATAAATGGGTTCCAGCTTTCCTTTCTCTACAGGCACTTGCCTCTCTTTCCTGTTCCAAATTCATTATTCTTTAAACCGTATCTATTTTTCTGTAATCTTTTGCTGCACACTGCCCCAAACTCTCCTCTCCTTCAACTAAGTTTTAGCCAAGGTTCCCTCCCCTTTCCTCTCTGCAGGCCATGTATGTTCCCCCTCTTAACAAGCCATGGCATGTTGAACACAAGGACTCGACCCTGGTGTCAGACACCATGGCTCTGTTTCTCTCTATTTCTCCCACAGGTGCTGCCAACTTACAGTAGAAGTGCAATGTTTACAACCAGGTCACAGACAATTAGAGCTGCACCTTATCTGTCCTTCACATCCCTGCTCCTGTCAATCTGCTTAACCGTCCATCAATCCATCCATCCATCCATCCACGACATGGGAGAGATTAACCCAAGGACTGACAACCCACCTCGTTTCCATTTTCCTCTTTTTTTCCTCTCTGTCTATCACTCCCCCGCTGAACTCATCCACCCGCGCATTTTTCTGACTCAACTTAAATAAAAACATAAGCTGGAGGGCTCAAACATGGCTGCCCCTTCATTTTCATCCTCCGTCTCCTTTCCTCCCATAATTTGACACAGCATTCACACAAGGCCCTCAAACTTTTTTAAAATCCTTTTTCATCCCACAGCCATGTCAGTCCTCTTCTCCTCACTAAAATATCTTATCATCTCATTACTGTGTTGTAAACTTGATTCTGATTGGTCGATTATGTCATTGTAAGGTCTGCTATTTCTCTACAATAGTCGGCTCCTATGAACAACAGATCATTGCTCAGAGTTTAACCCCACCACAGACTAAGAGCAACTATAATCATATCAATCTGTGAAGACAGGGACTCTGATGCTGATGATCTCTGACATTGGTCCATCAACTGAGGAAATAAAGGTGCAATGACACAAAATGATCACGAAAAGCCAAGAGGGGTTAAAAGACTAAAATGGAACAAGGTCATAGATGCAACAGTGATGAAGAGGTGGTAAGTGAAAAGACAAATGTCAAATATCTACAGACTTTGACAGTGACTGACTCAAAACCTCACTCAGGTTCCCTGGTGAAAAACCACACTCTTTATTTCACTCCACCTTCAGTGGACATGTTCTGTTTCCTGATATTTCTACATATGAAGTGGACTGATTTTAAAAAGGTTTTACAGTTTAATGTTGCCATCATTGATGCACCATTACGATAGGTTTGACTATTAAGTCTAAAGAACTATTCCACTTTATTTGTGTAAGCAGTACTGGAGTCAAGTATGGGTCAAGTCTTGAGTCCCCAGTTTTTAAGTCCAAGTGAGGATCCAAGTTGAGTCCCCAGGATTTGAGGAGGATTTATGAGGAGAAAATGTGATCGAAATAGTAACTGTAAAAACTTCCACTGACCGTGTGGGACTTTAGGATTTCATTT
This sequence comes from Xyrichtys novacula, assembly GCA_962446985.1. Classification (NCBI taxonomy): domain Eukaryota; kingdom Metazoa; phylum Chordata; class Actinopteri; order Labriformes; family Labridae; genus Xyrichtys; species Xyrichtys novacula. Next base: position 17,858,347 of record OY660875.1, on the reverse strand, counting down.
CTTTACATTAGAAAAGTCATCTTGATAGTGTGTCTGGTCATACTCCTAATCAATACACTTACCACAGTTCCCTAAAGGGAAGATGCACTCATTATTTATCTTTGTCCGAGAAAAGCTTGAGTACACCCAAGCGACTTTGGCATCTTACTGACTTTATGAATAACAGTCAGATAACTGTGAAATTTGTACCATTTGCTTGCATTTGGTGTAAAATCTTTAATAGAAAAATGAATGATTCATGGTGCCTCTTTGGGCATCCTGGCAGAAACTGCTGTTGGACAAGACAGCATACAAATCCACATGCCAACTCCTGCTCAAAACCGATATAATTATTAAGGCCTCATACATAAAATAGCTGAATAAATTAATGAAAGAGTCTTCATCAAAACATAAGTCAGAGTCCTCTTCTATCTACCAAGAATGGATACAGTCAACAGTTAATTCAGGCTCTAGTCCAAGTCCTGGGTAAGTATCACAACACTGAATGTAAGAAATCAAACCCTCTTTGAATCAATAAAGCTACCTGTGATTTCTTTGATGAAAGAAAAACATATTTACCATGTGATGATTGGGTGGGACTGGATATGTTTGCTTGATATGAGGGTGCTGTTTGCCCTGCAACGATTCCACTGGTGAAGCTTTGGGGATTTATACCTCTGACTGTCTTGGCACTCTGTCTGGAGTATCTATAGAGTTTTTACAGACACCTGTGACACCGAGATAGGCAGAAATAGGTCTATAGCAAAATGAAAACTTTTGTATTGCACACATTGGCACTGTGCTTCTTTCATCTTTTCTTCTTCTTCTCTAGGAGCTGCTACAGTACACTGACTCCTGAATTTACTGAATAATAATATACACTAGTCCTGTCTAATACGCATCCATCCTATACAATCGCTGCATTTTCTGTTGCTTGGATCCCCTATGTCACTGCACAGAAACCATCTTGGCTAAGACAGGAGATGGGATTGACAGTGGAGCATCTGGGGAATAAAACTTCTCCTGGCTTGTCTCGACAAACAGAGAAGCAGACGACAGGCTGGCGGGCAAGTGTTTGGTGGTACCCATACTGTTTACACAACCTTGTTTTTGTTTGGCACTGCAATGAATTTCCCAATGGGGTTCATGTGACAGCAGCTAATAGTTAAAAATGCTTCTTCCCATTCCTCCGAATTTCTTATATTTGTCTGCTCCGATAATTTGTTTACCTTCCTTCTCTCAGTCCTTGTCTCTCTGTTTCTACTCTTAGATCATTCTACTCTCAGAGGCCATTTTACTCTGGAAAACATGCCCACAGTGCCATGTTTAGATTCAGTTGTGTTGCTACTGCATACCTGGTTGTCTCTCAAATACATTATGGGCTACCTTGAAGTGGTCATCATTTACACTTTCCTAAAAAAATGAGCAACTTAGCAGACAATCAAAAATAAAACTCTGAATACTTTCAAGGAAAGATTGCATACCAGATAGCCCATTGGCTTTGTAATGGATTACATATAGTGAGCAGGCTGTTAAAGATCTTTTAACAACTTTCTCTCTCATTAGTTCAAAACATGCACTCAAGTAAAAGATGGGATGCTATTAAATACTAAACAACGCAGTGCTGGTTTGATTGAAAAGAGCTCCAATTTACAACAGCAAGACACAAGTGTGGGAGGTGAGACACAATAATTTGATCGCCAGGAGTGGTCTGCCCAAAAAGAAGTCATCTAATATATGGGAAGCTGGCTAATGACAACAGATGATACTAAAGAGCTACACATCTGCACTAAAACTGCACATTGCCGAGTGCAAGGGAAGTCTTCATGTAGTTTAAACCATTTTTCCTCTGGGAGTTACACAAAATCGGACTTATACACTGGTTGTAACTTTGTATAGTCAAGTTTCAATGGTACCTCAGTAATTTTCTTAAAATTAATCAACGTCAAAACCTGCAGAATGTTCAACTAACAGCCGTCCAAAACAATGGCTATATCCAGCGTGCTAGATGGTCAGTGGTAACTGAAGTCTTTCACACATTAAATTGGCAATATTCACTTATTTTGGTATTGTTAACGATAGGGCCACAGCTATGATATATGCTCTGCAACAGTGCAAAATCCTCATTGTTCCGAAACAGCCATTTAGGACTGAATTTAAGTGTCAACCTAACTGACTGAACGTTTCATTCTTTTTGAAATATCTTCCCATATAGAAACTGATGTGTTTGAACCCCCGAGTCCACTGCTGTCAGTCTGTAAGTCGGGGCTAATTTGACATGCAAACTATTTGAAATAGCGCCACACATGGAGGGAAGCTTTCCTACAGGTAGCATTGATTTCAGATTCTTATTTGTGAATAAAAAGCGCCATCCTAAATAATCATTGGAATAATAAAAATTAAATTGTTGCAAAAACCTGACTAAAGTTGGAGGCGAAATTAATGCTTATTTATGTTAATGTCCATTTTTAAAATTAGTTTAAAATGTAACTTCACTTTTAGCACATGTGACATCTTTTCAATGTATTGGTGCTTAAATTCTCCACATCCCATATTCTTATCAAATCATAGTCTTCAAAAAGTACACCATCTTCACTTTTGATTTCTCTGTTACAGCTTTTGCATCTTTAATCCCTTCTGTTTTTCACGGCTACTTTCATCTCTCCCCCATTAAACTGATTTCAAATCAACCACATTTCTCTGTTTAATGAAATGATTAGAGTTAGTCCAGTAATGTGTTGTTTTATCTTTGTGTTTTCAAACTTGAATTAATTATAACTGTCGGACACCCGTAATACACATCTAACAACCTTGGACACAGCAGTATGCTATTAAAAAAGTCTCCCATATAATACAACAGAAAAATTCACATGCACTGCCACACTTAGCTGATCCAAGGACACCAGAGGCAGTTTGTCAACTTCAATTAGCATCCAGTGTCCACTGCTCTGTGGTCACCCACAGAACAACTTGCTGGTCAGTGCATCTGAGTTCACTCATGATTGACAAGACCTTCCAGCTAAAACAAATCGCTGACATCAATCACGCCACAGGAGAAGCCTGGAAATTCTTAAGTATTCATGAGTTCAGGAGGGTAAAAGCTGTTATCAAAACAAAGGTTGGAATAAATAGCTATTTAGTGCTACTGCCTCAAGCCAAAAAACACGACGACAGGATAACAGATGAGACTAAGGATTGGAGTTAACATTTTTGGAAATTTGTTTGTTTGCTTGTCTGAATGGGATTTATGGAAGACGATCAATATTAATTGAATTCTTTAAAGTTCAGTCGCAAGATTAGTTCATGAGAAAACCAGGGGAAACAGCTCATTTCAGTCAATAAAAACAATTTATCCCAGTGTCAATACATCTTAGCATCAGCTGGCTTTTGTTGGGTTTTTACAAAAATGAAAAACAAGCTGCTCTTTTGGGACAAGACTTGTCAGGTGTTTTGTGCTTTCACTAAATATTCTTTGCCCAAAAGCACAAGCTAACTGCTTTGTGTTGTTTCCCCACATGATTTCCTAACAGGTTGTTTGACAGCATATTTCTTAGACATTAAAAAGCAGCTCCTTTGTACTTCCATTGTTTAAGTCAAGCTAAACATTGCACACATAATGCCAGTTGTTTTCAATATTTTCATCTAACACCATAATGAAAATCAAGTATATTAAACATATAATTTTATCTGACAGGCAGAGTCACCACACATCATAGGTTGGCTGTTAAGTGATTTTTATGTTGAAGTTGCCTGGGTCATTTTAGTCAATTTATGCAGAGTGTTAGACGGCAGGGGCTTGAATTAAACTGATTGTGTTGTGATATAATACTTGAAGTATTGTAGCGTGAACAGAACATCGTTAGTGTTAAAGTTATTTGTTCTGTTAATGGCTGATATAAAGCGCACTGGCTTCCCTGATAGTTGAAAGCCACAACTTCAAATCAACTGCAGTGTTTGCCAGTGCTTGTCTTCTGTTTGACAGAGTGTTTAAAACCTCTAAGCCGCCAACCCAAATTTTGATTTCATGACTTGCCTTAACTCACTCTGCAGGGACATTTTTAGATGTTTTTAAGATGTTTTTTTTATACTTCAAAAGGCTAAAAGTTTTAGCTTTTTCAACATGAATGATAATAAATATCTCAGAATGGAGATACTGATCCAAGTGATGATAAAATGTATAGTTTTTTTAAAAGGAGATTGCATAACATTTCTCCCCTTTGAAACTTTTTTAAGATCTATATGATGGTATGACACCTTATTTATTAAAGGGTAATTCAGAGATGCAGGTATATCAAAAGGAAATTAAACTGGGGAGAGTGTGAAAAGATAAAAGGGACTCTCTCAGAGGCATCTTTAAACCACTTGAAATAATGCCTTTGTGCTTTTGCAAAGACAGAGCTGTGATGTGCATTGTCCTCCTCTCCGAACTCCCAATAATTTAACTTCTACTAGCTCACACAAGCCCGTGGAGTGGGATGACAGTGAAGGAAAGATGTGCAGGAAGAGAGTCTGTGATGCAGGACAAATCGATAATGTCCTCTCCTCCCCCTCTCTCTCTGCTCCTCAGTGCCCCCCCCTCCCATGCATCTTTAACTCCATCTTCTCTTCTTCCACTGTCTCACCCCCACCTGTTTTTCTGCGCTCTCCTACCTGCCCCGAAGGTGGGGGAGACACGCTGAATAAAGATACATGCAAATCTACTTAATAAGACGGAAAATTGGAGGGAAATAGGGATCTTTCCCCTTGGAGATATTTTTCCTCCATCACTATCTTTCTGCCCTTCACTCTCTGCCTGTTCTCACCGAGATTTGCTTTCTCTCTTTCCCTAATTTATTTATTTTAGTTCCCCTCCAACTTAATACCCGTGTCTCATTTCCTGACTCACATAATGCCCATCTTTCTTTCGGCCTCTTTTCACTGTGACTCATCACTACCTCCCTCTCGTTTTGCATTGCCCTCCCTATATCACCCTGCAGGACTTTTTTTTTTTTTTAACGTAATTGTAATAATCAGTTCCAGTGGTGATGCCTCTTATCCAACCTCCTTAAAATAGCTCCGGCTGACTTGCCCTTTAGAGCTGCGTCCTAACTATTTTGTTCCATTAGCAGAAAGTGCGTAAAAAGGCTGCTGTACACCAGCTGCATGCTGGGAGGAGAAAATCTCAATTTGTTAAACATCCTATTATGCCTATTTGCTTGTTAGAGACAAGGAAATATTTGATACTATCTAAATTTTGATCTGGCCTTTAAGTCCTGTTGTTTGCAGGGTAACAATAAAAAAGTTTGATCAGACTTTTTATGGACTTCTTCTTTAACTTAATGAGAAATATCCTGTTTCATGTGAACAGTTCACTGCTTTTATGTACACACTCCACATTTGGATCATACAAGGAATCTTGGTATTTGAGTCCATTACTTTAATTTTTAAAAACTGTGAATCCTGCGGTCTTTTTTAATCCCCCAACTTGCCTTGTGATGCTATCAGTCAAAATTCTCTTTCTTGCAACAGCCCATTTCTCGGCTTTGTTTTTGTACAGACTTTCATGGTCTCAAGAGAAGCATCCAAATGACTCCTGTGATCCGCCTTATTTCCCATGAGCACCACCAGGAAGTTGTGAGGTAACCTGACCCTAACCCTGACCCAACCTACAGCAATGAAATTTAGCACAGACTTACAGACATTTGGGTTCCCCTCTGGTGCATTGGTGGTGATAACTATTCATCCAAGACAAAAGTCAATTTCTCACTTTCTCCAGTCCTTGTGGGAGCGAGTCCACTTAGAATGGACTGTGGCGGCTAACAGCACCATAAATTGTCCATTAGTTGTGACTCCTCCGCTCCGTCTCAAGGTCTGCATAAGAGCCCAGACAGACTCCACACATGTGAACAAAGTATAGATTCTGGGACAGACACTGACTCATTCAGGCTTATCACTTAAAGGGCGTTAGCATCCTGATTTCACCACTGCATTTAAAGCCCTGTTGTGTCTGGAGACTTTCCTCATGTCACAGTACAACACACTCATCATTTGTTAGTGTGCAGTTATTTAACGGCACGTGTTCTAGATATGTTTATTTCTAACTGCTAGTACCTGCTTGATGTACTTGATGTGCAACAGGAAATCATTGAAACAGAGAACAACAGCGGGATATTAGTATGCAAGCCAAGAACAGGTGGGCGTTTAACCAAAAAGCAGCAGGGAGTTGCCCTCTACATGTCTTAGGGAACTGTTTTGTTGCATGAGTTTGACCTGATGTTCTCTCCAAATAGCAAAAACCACAAAGAAGCAAAGATGAAAGATCACTCTTTTAGTCAATCTCAGTCTTCTTCGTCAGCCGTAACTTGTTTAGACACGGGAATCGTCCCCACAGACTGCGATGTCAAAGGAAAGCTATTAAGAAATAAAACCAGTATCCTTTTGTGGCACTAACCATGAAAAATGAAGAGATATCAAAAAGCAGATAGTAACAGTGAATTCAATAGAACTAAAACAAGTAAAACAATAGTTTTATCTCCTGGTTCTGGGACAGGTGCTGTCAAATTTACTTCTGTTCTTTTTTACCCTGGATTTAGATTTTGCATTTTAGTGTGTATTCGCAGAGTGCATCTACTCTGTTACATGTTAGTAAAGGATATGACAGCCAAGCCTGCTTTTTTTTAGGCTGATGAAATAATCTCTGTCAACAATAATTACTTTTACTTAGAGCTTATTTGATGTGAGCAATCTTTAATCACAAACCCTCCCTGCATGCATGTATATGTGCTCCATTCAAAGTAGATGGGATCCACTATTTGGCTGTGTTATGTACTGATGGTCATACAGACTGACGTTAATTGCCATACAAAGCTAAAAGGGTTAGCTTAGCATTTTGAAGACACCAGATGATTTATGCAAATGTGCGAGCATGCATTAGCTTGCATGCATTCCTGCGGGAACTATGAGTGCATGTGCACGTGTATGTGTGTGTTTGTTTCCTGCATCGAGCACTTAGACCCATCACATTAGGAAAAAAAAAAATGTTTTTCAGTTGTTCAAAATATGCAATTGAAGGAATGTTTCACACACAATGACAGGACTGTGAGGCCTCCAAGGTCCCATGACTCTGTGAAGTCACTTAGCGTAATTTACCGCGTGTCAGAGCCGGCTGGAGATGATAATTGAAGGTGACCTCAATTTAAGAGCGCCGCAGTTTGTAAGGCCATCGATTCTTACAAAGACGGACAATATTTCTGTGTCTCCTCCAAAAGATGGAGCGTCTTTGCTGAATTTGATGTGAGAGCATGAGCATGTGAGGGAGAGTAAGAGGGTAATGATTGTGACTCTATCATGACCTGTGCAGCCGTTTCTATCTACAGCATCTATAAGGATCAGGTCATCTATCTCTTCTCTAGCTGTCTCTTTGCTTCTCTCCTTTTAAACCTTTCTCTCTTTCACGTGTTTCCCCTTTCTTTAACCACTCAGCACATCAATCTTTTTCCACTCCCCCTATATCTCACTACCACCTTTTTCTACCCACTCAACGACAATTCTTTTTTATTGTGCGGCTTCTTCTGCATAAATCTGATGCTATTTTTTACGTCTGTGAAGTCGTTTAAGATGTTGCAGATAGCTAACAAAGCAATTACACATGGCAGACATGTCGCCCCTCTATAAGAGAGCAGTGGACCCCTTGTGTGTCTGGAGGTGTGTAGTGAGAGGGAGAGATATACGTTTCCATGTATAGCTGCTGAAGGTAATGGAGCAGAAAGCCAATTCTACTGCAGGGCAACCATAATAATTACGACAATATCAGGTGTCTGCTATAATCATTATCACAAGACAGCTGTGTGCATATGTGTGAAGTATGATAGGGGAAATTTTACGACCGGGAACTCTGGATTGAAGAAGCCAAAAGAAGATTACAGAGACGGCAGGCAGAAAAGATGGAAAAAAGGGGATTGAGTAGGGGGATGAGATGGTCCTTGGAAAAATAAATCAATTAAGCTAAGATAGAAAAAGAGAAAAGGTTTTATGTCTGTCATTACAGAGACTCTCAGCAGGGATAAGAAAAACAGAGCAGTGTAGGTGGGTTGTGAGGAAGGCTGAAGTTAAGTGGTATTCTCAACAGAATGTAGATTAGATACCATAATTAGGAGTGTATGCATTCAATGTTAATAATTGGGCAGATGTGCTCCCTTTACATCTCAATAAACCAGTGGCTGAAGTACAGTAGATAGAGCCTGTTGTGTATTATTCATAAATCCTTAATGCAGACACTGTATGGCTCTCCTATATAAAAACATACAGATATACATTAGTGTCTTAGAGGAAGCCGGGTACAAGAGAAACACATTAAGCTCAACGTGGACTGAAAGTAAATTCAAAGAGTGTGGGCAAAAGAGAGAAGGGGAGGGAACATGCATGATTTAGTTGGAAAAATAACCAATGCTAGTTCAGTTCATGGGTTAGATGAGTTTTTTTGTGTAGGAAGGGTCACGCCTCAGTGAAACCTCAGCTCCATCAACTGTTGAAACACAAAATTCCCACAGTGTGACGGCTGAATAATGTAGCGATGGCTGCTAAAGGGAGGTTCACATATTGTAAGGATGAAATATTTAGTAGATAAGGCTTCTAACATGTGACTGTTGGGAGTTTTAAATACGTGCTAACCCAGTGACACAGTAACGTGTAGGTTTAACACTTACGGATATGTCCTAGAGACTTCTACAAGTGAATACATGAGAAAAAGTTAACACTGTTATGCTTTCTTGAAATAAGCATATTTACCCACATACTGTATATTTTTGACAACAGTGGCATCATCTTATATTCAGGTTTAACCCAGAGCTTTCACGGGATGAACTCAGTGTGATTTAAGGCTTTTCCTGTCCCCTAGAGAAGATCTGTGTATTTTAACAGATGTCCACACTCAGTCTCTCAAAACCTAACTACGGTAGTCTGGGATTATTAATGTATGAGTTTATGATGGGGGCTGCCATCTTGTTTTGGTGTGTCAGCCACTCAGAAACTGCATCTTGGATTAACTGACCTAAAAAGGTCTTGTGAGGTGTCTCAGCGAATATGAAGATATGCATACAGTTCAGGTTATTGTAGTTTCAGTAAATCTGTGCTCTTTTCTCGTACCAAAACTTAATTTCATTCAACGATGAAAATTTCAATTATTAAGATATTGACAACATTGCTTTATTTGGAGATTTGTATTTGAATGAGTCTGCTTTATTGATTTCAGAGTTAAAGTTCATGAAATTCTTCTGATTTAATGTCAGTTCATGAGTACAGTAATTGTGTTAAATAATCCTGATAACAATATCAACCAAAATAATGATGATTACAACATTTACCATAATCTATCAGCCTTAATTTGAGGTTGTTTGTTTGAATGCAGAGCTGTGATTTAGTTGTATGATGAAGCATTTTTGATTTTGTAAATTGTGGTCTTATTTTGTGTTTTATTGTCTGATTTTAATTCCGTGTGCATTTTGGTTTTCTTGCAGTTTTACTAAATATAAAATAGTTCAATAAATGTCAAGAAATTCAACCTTAGGGTCCCAGGTGGGCCAAGCCAATAAGGCACATCCCCAATGGGGCGCACAGAGGCTGAAGTCCTTGCCCGACCAGTTGCTGGTATGACTTGTTACTATGACCCTGAGTTAAACGCCATCCCCCACTGACGACTTCCAAATGTTTCTTGTCTCTCTGAAGCTTTCATATCAATAAAAAAAAAATAATAATACAACTAAATAAACTAAAAAGTAACCTTATAAAAAATGGCCAGGGTTTTCACTATTTCAGCAGACGACTATTCAGGACAAATCCGTCCATTGTCAAGTAAAATTAATCTAAACTGCTTCAGCAAGTTTTGACCATGTTATTAAATTAAAGTTATTGCTGTGGCTGATTGCTAATTGCTGCTAATCGCCATTGCAAGATCATTCATAAGGTATTATTTAATTTCATTACTGCATTACTGCATATATCATTATCATAATCACATAATTTCATTCTAGTTAGACTATTGCCGAATGCATACAGGTTACCCCGAATAAGAGTGATTTGTTGCACGATTTGACACGAATCCAGCTGTAAAATTTTGTCCTCTCTGATAGAGACAAAAAAATCTAGCTGCAACAGAGCAGTTGCTTCAAGGGTAAAGTATTTTACAGAAAAATACACAGACAGAAAGATTACAGAAACTGTTAACAAAGAGACTCTTCCCTGTCTTTGTGACGATGACTCAGAAGCCGCTGTGACAGGTTTTAACATTTTATCATAAAGCTATCTCGACTGCCAGGGGTTCCTACTGTGTAATTAACCTGAGTATTAAATTTTGTCTCTCATGCCATCATATCATAAGGAGGGATGTTAACTGCGGGTCGGTGGGACAGGATTTTTCATAATCATCAATTTACTTTGAGCTCTTTCTTGTCCTTTAACCTGTCTTCTCATGCACAAGCAGCAGAGGAGAATAAATTAAACTTCTATACACACAGGAGGCTGGCTCCTTGTCCAATTCAAGAAAAAATGCTTCTTCAATGGATACAAAGCCAAATTTTGTGTGAGATTCTATGAACGTGGGAACACAGCCAGTGAAATGTTTAGGGATAAGATGGTGACCTTTTTTTTTTTTTTCGATTTCTTTCTCAGGGCTTTGATTTCCTAATAACTTTTCCCCTGCACACATTTACACACAGATTGGAATTGGGGGGAGGGGGGTGTTCCTCTGGCTTTCTTCATGACATTGAGGAGGTCAGAGCGTGATATTTTTCACTGGCCTCTTTTCCATTCTGACCCAAATCACCTGTGCTTTATTGCAGGTTAGACACCCCGTATGAACACGGTTAAACAGGGTGCAATATCATTTGCAAAAGGCATGATTCAGCTACTAGATGAAGTTAATATGCAGCCACTCAGAGAGGAACATTAGCCTCTCTTTAGTCGTTTGAGACTTGAATTGAATCCCAACAACAGACCAATAAATGTCCAGTGTATTGAAGGAGACTGTTTAAGATAAGTGTATAACAAGTGCCTCAATTATATTCTCTGATTTGGGAATTGTGCCTAAATGTAATTATGCTGCACTTTAAAGATTAATTTTGTCTGTGATGGCATGGTGCGTTGTGTTGATGTCTCACCACATTATCCATAATCACAGCTCCCTACATCTACTGCCATCTAAGATCCCTCTGGTACGGAGAAGAGAAACTGTGTGAGTTTGTAAATGTGTAGCTGATGCCTCTGTGTCATTTGCCGTGTGACTATATGCATATATTTAACTATATCTCTCGTAAAGCATCACAATGCATTTAAAATATAACAAAACTTTAACTGTAACACGAATCATTGCCATATACATCTTGAAAATGCTTCTAAAATAGGGAACTAAAAGAAAGGGGAGTTAGTGGGTGATTTTGCACACTGCTGGGGAACTAAAAATTAAACTTAGCTAGAAAAAAAGAAAGAAAAGAAAGAAGAGGGTTTGAAGTGAAAAGGTAAAACTTAAAAGACCCTTCAACTTCCTCTTTGTATTTGTTCTGTCACAATGATAGAAAGTTTAGGAAGAATCTCAAAGTAAATACAGACAGGTAGAAGGGCTGTCTTCTGCCACACAGAGGTGAAAGCCACAAGGAAAGAAATACCTGAATAAATATGAGATGAATTTAATGTAGAGAGCAGGTGCAGAGAAATTCCCCAGTAAATCCAGGAATTATGTAAATCCGCTGTAGCTGCAGAAATGATTCCCCCTTCACCCACAGTAAAACACACTACACAGGGGTCCTGTTTTAACCACTTACCCTGCTGACTCCACGCCCCCTGTCTTCTCCATAATTTGTTCCCAGAATTTCAAAGAAGATGTTGGGGTTGGTGCCGTTGTCAGTGAATTCCAGGAAACTGGTGAGACCGCTTACTCCGAACTGCAACAGAAAGAATGAAATTGTTGCTCTTGACTGTGGATTTGTTTTCTTATCTGTAAGACTGATGGACTACAGGGGAAGTTTGACTAACCTCTATTCTTACCCTTATCCTGTTTTAGCACAGAAACTGTCATTTGACTATTTTCGTATTTGCTTGTGTTACAAACTGTAACAAACTGTAAACTGCACTACAAGCTGAAAAAATGTAACATTTGAGTAGTAGAAAAGATGACATGGACAACTTTGGCTGACTTGAGCCAAATCAATTTGAGTTATTGTCAATGACAGAGAGAATACAGTTGGTCAAGGCTGAGGCCGTTCTTTCGCTGGTCAATATAGACAGGACTGAGATTCTTTTTTGCTTCAATTGACGTCATTGAAGCAAATCAAGACAAGTTAAGTCCAGAACTACCTGATTTCTAAATGAACGGATTGGCCTTGTGGCAGAAAATCAGTTTTAACATCAATTATCACACAGAAAACACAATTAAATCAACGTTCAAATAGGATACAAGCCAAAGTGTAGATAATTACTTCATGCTGAAGTACTATTGGCTTGATTGTGGTCATCATAGGCATGATTGCTGTCATTATCCCAATCAGTCCTAATCATATACTTATCAACACTCTTGTTTTTTTTTGCTATAGTAACCCTTCTCAGTAATTGTTTCTGTAAAATCTCACATCAGTTATTTGTCATCTTTGCTGAATTTAGATGACAGCTTGCAGTGGGACTAAGATGCAAATCACCAGTTTGCGCTTTTATTCAATCTATTCAGTGAGCAACATCTGAATGGAAACATGTTTTTGTTAACTGTGTGGACACTATTTCTGCATGCAAGTCAGAAGATATTTGGTAGAAAAGGCCAACTTCGGATGTGCTGTTGTTGTATTACTGAAAACTAGGGTGTGTTTGCAGCCACTTTCTATACTAGAGGCAAAATATGTCCAACATGCAGGTAGATTTACAAATGGTGTCAGTCTGAGCCGTTTACCCTGCCTTCCAGTCATATAACCAGTCAGTGAGGGAAACACTCTTCATGCTTTAGTGGAGAGGTGTTTTATTCCTATTTGTGATACATGATGAGAATGACACACGATTCCAGCTATGATGCACACATTTATGTAGATGTACTGTTGTGTAAGATTTTGACAGATTTGTTAGATAATACGTTTTTAAGGTAACACTTTATTTGACGCCTATCTCTATAACGCATTATAAATATATGCATAATGCATTGTAATCACATTATAGCACTGTATAACTATAGTTATAAACACTCATAAATGATCATAACGCTTTATAACAATAATCATAACACATTATAAAGCATTTTATCATGACTTACAAGGTCAGGTATTATAATGTGTTATAACTGTTAACAACTCACTGACAATGCCCACATAGATCATGCAATTCAACTGTTGTTAACAGTTATAACACATTACAATACCTGACCTTGTCAGTCATTATAAAATGCTTAATAATGCGTTATGATTATTGCTATAAAGCATCATGATCATTTATGAGTGTTTATAGCTATAGTTATACCGTGCTTATAATGCATCACACATATATTTATAATGCGTTATAGAGATAGGTGTCAAATAAAGTGTTTCGGTTTTGAACATTTAAAGAAAACTGAAACATAATTATACATTTAAACGAAACACTTGCCGTCATGTTATCTACAAGTGTTGCTATAAAAGTTAAAATAAACTGTATTTAATCAGACCAACCATCTCAGTGAAAAAACAACCACCTGTAGCCTCTATGTGGATATCCATGACAGCTCTGGTAATTGGCACACTTTGATCTATTTTTCAGTGACAAATTCACACTCTCCTATTGGAGGACCAAAGTGATATTTTCTCTATTAGAGTCTTAAAGATGGTCTTCTAGGCTCTCAATATCCAGACATAACACCCTGTGATACCATATTTCTTAGCTGCTTGACAGTTTTTTAATGTCTCTGCTATGCTGAAAACCATCATCTTAAAACCAGCATTATTATTCTGCCTCGGTTATTGAACATTTTGGCCTATTTTTGTGCCACTCTGTTCTCCAAGATCATTGTGTTTCTCCATCTTTCGTACTCCTGAGCACAGCTGTTAGTGGCTGGCCTTAGGCCCCAACTACACGAATGCGGATATATTTCAAACCGCACATATTTATGTCCGATTAGGCCTCCCTACCACACCAAAACAGGAGTTTGGAACACTCAAACCGGATAAATCTGAATCCGAAAAAACGAGTGGAGAAATAAAAAAATATCCGTATAAGTGGATTTGTGTGGTTGAACTTTTACGGCTCGATGACGTCAAACCGCAGCTCGCGCATGCGAATTAAAAAGAAAAACAACAACAACGATGGCGGACATACAGGGTATTCTTTACGTTTGTTTTGCCCTTTTGGGGCTAATTTCAGCCTTGCAAGTGAACCTTGTTTTATACAATTACATCCACCAGTCAGCCACACCGTCACATGGACCCGACGCACTAGCATAGCTTCCGCAAACAATGCATGACGCATCACGCTGTTACGATTCATCGGCCAATCAGGTAGCTTTGTTCCTGAATTTTTTTTAAGCGGCATCAGATAGGATTGAGTTTGAAGGCTACGTGTGGACGCAGATATTTTTGAGAACTAACACGTGTGGACAGATACATTTATTTAGACGGGAGTACAAAAATATCCTGATAAATAAATATCTATATACGTGTAGTCCGGGCCTGAGTCATGTCATAATATATGTCAGACGTAGTGCTGGGCGATTTTATCGATTCTGCGATATATATCGATATTTTGTTTCCCCAGAGAGTATCGATTATGTGCAATTAGGTCCGCCAGCCGCTAGTGTCGCTGTAGCGCATGTCTAATTACGCAAACGCCGGCGCCTTTCTCATCCGGTTTGAGCTGAGAGATTCAGGAGAATGGCGGCGAATATAAATCCAGCACCTGCATGCTTAAAAGCGGATGTATGGGAGCATTTTGGATTCAAAAACAAGCAGGAGAGCGACAATGTGGACAAAACTATGGCGGTTTGTAAGCTTTGCCACACAAATGTGAAGTACTCCGGGAATACAACCAACCTGCGAGCCCACTTAAAACGTCACCACCCGGACAAGGTAATGCTGCCTGACACTGAGCCACGTGACCCGAAACAAACCACGCTGGGCAGTGACAGCAGTTGGGGCCACAAGTTCCCAGCATCTTCGCCGAGGGCGCAAAAAATTACGGAGTCCATCGCCTACTTTATTTGTCAGGATTTGAGACCTTATTCGGTGGTGGAAAACACCGGCTTCAGACGCATGGTGAACGCGATGGAGCCCCGCTATCCTATCGTTAGCCGCCATCACCTCACTAATGTTTGTGTGCCCAAGTTGTACGCTGAGACGAAGGCACACGCATATGTGCAGCCCTGCTCACGAGTGAGGTGAGGAAGACAGAGAAGGATCTGTGCACACTGACCGAGTCAGATGTGACAACAGCTGAAGAAGTAGTCAGCGCGCTGAAGCCCATGAAGGAGGCTACACAGTACATGTCCAAGGAGAAGACCCCTACACTGTCAGTTGTCGCACCCCTCCAGGACACATTGATCAATGGACTGAAAACAATCGAAGGTGAATCTCCAGTCATAAAAGAGATGAAGGCTGCCATGGCTGGTGATCTTCAGAAGAGGTACATCAACCTCAAGCCAACTCTCCATGCATCTTCAGCAATGGATCCAAGATTCAAAAGTCTTCCCTTCCTGACTGAGGACGAAAGACAGGAAGTTTATGATGAACTGATTGTTCAGGCTGCAAGACTGAGCATGCAGCCATCTGAGGTAAGGCAATCCAGAGAGTAAGCATATGCCTAAATAATACATTGTTCAAAGTTTAAAAGGCAAATCCTACAATGTTAACAGTTTAAAATGGGTACATATTTGATTGTTTAAAAAGCATAAATACTATTAACAGTTTAAAATGGGTACATATTTGTTTAAAAAGCATAAATACTATTAACAGTTTAAAATGGATAAATATTAAATAGTTTAAAAAGTATAAATACTATGTTAACAATTTTAATGGCATAGTTATTAAATATAGTAATTAAAAGTTTTTTGGAGTAAAAGCTCATGAATTTCATTTCATGTTGATGCATTTGATGTAGAATGTGAAGGAAGAAAGGACAGAAAATGCTAGAACTGATGATGAGGGGATGTCATCCGAAGAAGAGGCTTTAGATGATGGTGAGCGATTCAAGAAGGGAGAGAACAGTCAAGATCAGTATCACCCATTGTTATCCAATTAAGTGCACTGTGTTGTCTGGAACCACTGTGTAGGACTTATAGAATGTGCTTAACTATTCATATTTAATGTGTTTTTGTTTTTATTGTTTATTTATTTGAAGGTCCAGGAATCCAAGGCCATCTTGTCCACTGGCTGCCCTTCTTGGTGAACGTTATGGAGGAGGTGGTGTAGCACCATCAAAGACAAATAAGCAAGAGGATGAAGCCAAGGAGCAGATGACCCGCTACAAGCAGGCAGATCTCTTGGAAGTGAAAGAAGACCCACTGGTCTGGTGGAAGGAGCACCAGTTTGAGTATCCACTCTTGTCAAAGCTTGCTAAGAGACACCTTTGCATTCCTGCTACTTTCTCCTCAGAAAGGGTTTTCTCCACCGCCGGCGATATCATCACTGCTCAGAGAAGTGCACTTCTCCCAGAGCACGTTGATCAGATTCTATTCCTGAACAAAAATCTTAAGAGAATGTAGATCACTTGGTCTGCAGTTATGTGGAGAATTTTTGTGTTTAGTGTTCACTTGTTGGTCAGAGTTTACAGGCCTTATGCTAGTCTGCTAAGAGATGGGTACAATTTTAATAGCTACCTCACGTTCAGTATTGTATATAAGCTTGAAAGCTAATATTTGCACTGAGTTTCAATAAATGAAACTAATGTTCTCATCACATCTTTGATTCATTTTGTCCAGCATTTGCAAGTTGCCAGTCAAAGCCATATATTGTTCATATTCAATCCAAGTCAATGGAACACTCACAAGATGTTAACAATCACTCTTTCACTTTCAAATCTTTCAGAAAATGATGTAAGTGTATCGAATTGTATCGAATCGTATATAGTGTATCGTTACAGCCCTAGTCAGACGTATGAAAAAGAAAATCCCTTTTCATGTATCGAAGTTGAGGACATTTTTTCTTAATGTATTTGAGGTTTTGTTGCTTTAAGGTTGGCTCTTTTTATCTTCTAAAGATGAGTGAGAGCATCATGTTGAGCCTTCACATCAAAGAGTAGCTGAGGACACGTTTACAAACACTGGCTTTTAGAGGGACGTGAAAAGAGCTGCTGGCCACAGAAGTTTTAGTCCCTTTGAAATGTGCGAATGAGGGGAACAACTTGTTGCAGTCTGCAGCCTCAGTGCTAGGATACCTGAAATCTTCAACATCCATCTTTTTTATATATCAGGCCTTACAAAACTCATGGATTAACAGTCTGATATACTTTATATGATCAGTTAATTGCAAATAAACTATTGATGGAAATTTGGAAATATGGTTTTAGCTTAAAATAAGTGACTTAAATTTAGAATAAACCGACAAATTACTCACTTGGAAAGAAATCAGTCTTTAAAGACAGACCTTCTAATGAGTAATAAAATAGTTGGATCAGAGTTTTCTTTAGCATGGTATTGCTCATATATGATGTTTATGTACCATTGAGCATCTATTGTTACATGTTTTAATTATTCTATCCCCAAGGGTGGACTTCACACACAATCACACATGCATGCACACAACAGCAGACTTAATAGGCTGCACGTTGATTTTCTTTCTTGGAAGCTAGGCAGCACCACGTCACTGTTCATTGCCTTTTGTAATTATTCAGTTAATTAATGTTGGCAGCTCAGTATTGGCACAATACATTCAAACAATTATCTCCCCTTTAATTGCACCTGATACAAAGAACATGCCAGCAGGCCCACAAGACGGGGTGTGGAAATAAGAAACAAACAAAAAGAAAAACATGAAATTAGTTTAATATTTGAGGACACTTTAAAAATAAGACAAAACTGAGCAACTCTGTGGTTAATAATAGTGGAGATATTCAATATGGAAAGTTTTTGGATTAGATTTTGATGGAGTCTTCGGTCCTGGCTGAAGATCTTGAGCTGCAAAGCAGGACTTACTGTGCTTTAGAAAGCAATCAATACAGCTTTAAATGAAACCTAAACCTATCCACTTAAACTACAAAGACCCAAAGGAGGGTTTACAGCAGCCAATGACAGCTTAGCAGCATGAACCGAAACAGCTGATGAGCAGCAAACACTTAAGACTTCTGGGACTGATGCAACAGCAGTTTCACTTTCTGTATTTTATCCCCTGCTCTGAGTTTGTCAATGAACACCAAATGTCAACATCAATAGAGCTTCTTGTCAACAGCTGCAAATGAGTATTTATCATTACCATAATGGCCCCACATACCAAAATGCTGATTAAACGCAGGCACACACAGTAAGTAAAACACAGTGCTGCTGATACAGTGTAAAATGGAAGTGATGCCAGGCTGCTGAACTGAACTCTATTACAGCTCAGGGCTCTTTAACACAGCTCTGTTGAGACAGCCATCAGGGCTGCTCTAACAGCCGGAGCTGGCTGATGAAAGTGTTGCCAAAGCCCAGCCTCATCTCAAGGTGAAATGCAGAGATAGATATAAAAGCCATTGCGCTGCATTTATTATTGTCTGACACTAATCCTAAATTAGCATTTCACTTGGCTTCATCATTCAGTCAAACTGCCTTCCCTGGAGTACTTTTTTATTGATATCAAAACAGAGGGCATTGATCCAATTGGATTTAACAGTGATGAAAGTGTTGCCAAACGCCAGCCTAAAAAACTCAAGGTGAAATACTGAGATTCAGAAAAATCACAGCTGCAGGATGAAATCCACTATCTCCCAAAAGTCAACTTTTCGGGAGCTGAGCAAACTTGCTGATTGATGCATTTTTTTTTTTGAAGGTTTGCAATCCTTTGAATTCATAAGCATTTAGTTCATGTAGTCTTCTAAGCACAGGAACTTGGAAACTTTCAGTCGTAGTAATGAAGAAAAATTGCATTTTCGAGTAATACGAACAATAGCAGACTTATTTAAAGCCTCCTTTATGTCACTCCTTATCCCTGGAGGAGGCTTTAGTTCTAGCAAGTGATGGCATTGTATAAATGAATTTAGCAGAGTCTGCATCTTGCTGTTTCAATTACAGTGTCTGAGCAAAAGAACAATGGCGCCTGGTCTCCAAATTTTCTTGTAATGAGCACAATGTCTTGAAATGCAGATACATGTTCCCTAAATGAAAAGTGCGATGAAAATATGTTTTCATCCCGCTGAAAGATACACAAAAGACTCGTCTAAAAATAGGGAGACTTCTGAATTTGTGCTTGTACATGTTCATTGAGTTAGAGAACAGGCACGTTTCTTTTTTTCTCAACTCCATTAATCAAGATGCCGCTCCAAACACTCACAGGATGTTTTGTTTTTTTAGTAAAGTCTTCATTTTTGGCAGACACTATAATGAGAATATTTTTAACTGCATGTCTCTACTATTTGAATCGCTTAGCATTTATTAGCTGTTTTCAAGCTGGCACAAACCCACCTACAGTCGTCACACAGCACTTCAGAGAGCTGATGAAACACACTGACAGTTCAAACCCTGATTAGACATGGGTGACTTTGGATGTTAGAGAGCAGAAACAACTTTTTAAAAGGAAACATACAAATTGGGGGAAGTGCTGGCTATGTTTTAACTGTTTCTTTTAGCCACTCATGGAATTCTTATCTGTGTGTGCGCTCTTGTCCTGCAATCCAGGCAACAGGTGCAGAGCTGGTGAGTGCATTGTATTAAAGCTCCTGTAAGGTTTTTTTTTTTTTTTGACATTGATAAAACTACTAAAACTGACTTAAACAGGTGGTGGTGCACTCCTGTGACACAGGAGCTTTAAGTGTGCCACCACAGTTAGTTAGCATGCTCAGGTAGATGAACATTTTGTACATTATGCTAGGCATGTGTCATGTAACAATCACCAATGTTTGCAACTTATAAAAATATCATATTCGGTAGGTATAGGGATGAAACAGAAGGTATTGCACCAAATTAAGAATTATGTTGGCTTTTGTTATTGTTTATTTTGTTTTTTTGAAAAGACCACTGAATTATGGTGTATAAACTGTTTTCGTTTGTAAAAAAATATACATATATGAATATATGGAGGCGATTTCGAAGAATAGATGATGGAGAAGGGGCAGGACTTGATAAGATACTTTTCGAATATGTTGTATGTTGTTTTTTTCCTTATGATTATCATTCTGTATTTCTTCTCTCAAATTTCTCTTTTGAACAAATTCGAAATGAATAAACTTCATTCATTCATCATGCTTCGAAAAAACAAACCCAAACAATACAAAACTAAATCATCCCTTCATCTGGTCATTCAAGGTCAATGTGATACACTGGCCTTTTTTTGGACTCCTGTTTTAAGTTTTGATGCACATAGAAAAGTTGTTTTCTCTCTAGAACTCAGCAACATTCCTGCATGTGTTTGTGTATTTCCTCCTGCTGAATATCCCTCTTTAAGAGTTCAGGGATAGGGTGTTTCCTTTGTATGTCCATACCTTTTTGACAGTATCCAGCATGCTCTTGCCTCCCTGCCATGGTTTGGAGTTCTTCCTGATGCAGCTCAGGCTGGCCATGCTGTGCCACTTCCTATCCTCCAACTTTCTGTGGAAGGTGTTTGCCAGCAGTAACACCGTGTCGTAGATGTAGCGGTTGGTGATCTATGTGGAGGAAACAAAACACAAAAAAAGTGAGAAAGATACACAAAAATAGAGAACAATAGAGGATAGTTTACGTTTGCATAACATCGCTGTGGATCAAGAAGTTGACACTCTTATGAAATCCAAATGATCAAAGTCTGGGTTGCTCCAGTTTGGGAGTCTCTCTTTTGAAAGATGGACCAATACAGACATGCAGATTTTGGTAATAAGTGAAAGAAATAGGCCAAGCCCTTTCAAGCTGAAATATTATCAAAGTTAAATACTTCACTCGCATTAATATCCATCAGTGCTTTGATCAAAAACGGAGAAAAAAACTCATCTAGCTTTGAGTTTCAGCGTGACTCTTCTCCTTCTCTGTCTTCTCTCTACACCTAAATCATGGCTCCTCTTTAACATTTTTGCACTCACACTCGCAGACACTCTCACCCAGAGGTAAAGCCTTTAAGGATGGCATTAATTAAAATGTATTGATGGATTCCTGGCACCGGGAATGAGAAAGAGGGAGGTAAGAAAGATAAGGAGAGGAGTTTGTTCAGCTTGTAATCGATCCCGCTGTGATTTACCCTGCCTCCTGCCTTAATGTTAACGAGAAAACAACAATTAGATGGACAGCCACAATAAATCATAAATAATAATCTTGTCCTTAGAAATAAACATGAACTTTTGCAATCCAGCTCAAAAGAAGCAATTTATCCAAAAACCCTCTGATTTCAAAAGAATCACAGATCAAAAGTAAAGATTTTTTTCAACATTTAAGAGGGTTAAATCTCAAGTGAAAATACTCAAGTGAAGAAGGCTGCGGATGCCGCCATTATAGTGCTGAATGCCATGCTGCGTTTATTTATAAAACTACTCTTATCACTCCATTACAGAGTGTGGCAAAGATAAACTAAGCTGACATGTATTCATGATGACTTCAGTGTAAAAATTTCTTAATCCATCCACATCCAGAGGCATCACATAATAGGACATGACACACAGCCTGATATCCATTAAGCCTGCAGTGTAGTTCAACAGATAAACTTCTTTAAATGATTTCGCCCACACGTTTAAAAAAATACATATGTTAAAAAGTGTCTGTTAGCTTTCTAATTAGAGATATTAGGTGCAAGTTTATAGAAACGATCGAACTTTTCTAGAACTTTTTTTTAGTAGTACCTCCACACTGACTGCTCTGTCTTCCTTCTTTATTGGCTGTCTTTGTCTGTCCATCAGTCGGTCTGAATGTATCTGCCTACGACTTTTTCTTAGAGAAATTTAAGGGAAAATCTAACCGGAGCTTCAATGATCAGAGGGCTCTGCACACCAGGCGGACATTATGTGTGTGTGTGTGTGTGTGTGTGTGTGTGTGTGTGTGTGTGTGTGTGTGTGTGTGTGTGTGTGTGTGTGTGTGTGTGCTTGTGTGGTCAGCCTGAGTTGATATGCTTCAGTGCAGTGTGAAATTGGGCTTCTGGGCCACTCTGACCACTGAGCGGATCCCCCCCATCTCTCTCTCTCTCTCTCTCTCTCTCTCTCTCTTATACCTCTTTCTTAAAGTCATCCACTCACAAACCCACGCACAAACAACACACACAACACAGTGGTGTCGACATGAACATGTGTTCTGCCTGTTTTAACTCTGCCTTCCTTTGCCTTTACACACAAACACATTTTGTCCTTGACTAAAATGCCCCCCCCACCCCACCCAACACACACACATACAGACACGCACAAACACACACACACACTTACACAACTCAACTGTTGAGCTGAGTTGAAATGTGCCCACCACTTGTCTCTCAGCAGCACAATGAACACCTACGTCTGGGCTTGACCTGACAAATAATGAATACGTTGGAGGGCTTGATTCTTGATAATAGCTTTTTACACTTGAGGAGCGCTCAATTCATATCAGGCACACGAGCAGAGCATTATTTACATTACTGCATGCTTCAGGGCTTCAGGAGTTAATGCTGTTGCATTAAATTGTACCAGTACCTTGAGCGTATAGCAAAGATCAAACCTTTGGGCTTCAATCAACCTTTTATTTGAAATAATATTCTTAAAAAAAAAACATCTTTTAATTTAGCTTTTTCCCATTTTATTACGTGTTTTCAGTCCATTTAAAACCTAATAAACACTTATACATTCATTTGCAGATTATAGTGGGAGTGAGCCTAGAGCAGAACTGTCTCAAGACTTAAAAGGCAGATACCAACATCAACATTTAGAGCACGTCTCTGCTTTTCAATGTATTTCCAACTTTCATCAAATGTGTTCCCCCAGGGGCGTGTGCATCCAACATAAATCAACAGCACATTAAGTCAATTTCATATTTTAGTCTTGACACATAAATAAGAATGTGTTCCCTTTTCCTCACTCTATTTGACAGGGCCTTGATGAGTCACATACACACAAATAGTTCTAATAATTGCGTACATATTGCCACCCAAGGGGACATGCAAGTAAATAAATAAATAAGAAAAGAAAAACAAACATAAAAAAATATAATATAAAATATAAAAATATGAAATAGTCAAGAAAAATGCAGAGGCGGAGAGAATAAACTGCCCCGGTGTTTTCAATGACCGTACTTTCAGACAAACTGTGTCATCCTGGATAAACACTCATGGGGATGTGAGCCAACTTCTCCCCCAAATGATTAATGTTGCAGGTGAAAAACCTCATAGGCACGAGCTGTGACAGCTTCAACTTTGTGTAATGGGAAGCTTTCAAATTTAGAGATGAGTAGAAATGTCAAACTGAAACACCAGGAGCAGTTTTAACAGACAGAAATGGAGCACCAGAGCAGCTTCTAAATACATTACTAATGTTCGACTCTTTTGAGTTTTGAAACATTTTGAAAAATTCAGAAACCCCCAGAGGGCACTGCTAAAAGAAGGACATTTAGTATGGGTATACCAGAGGACGGGTGCATATACAGCATGTAACTCTGCAACACAACAATGCTGCTCACATCCAAACTTCTGAGTGCATGTTAAAGGACTCTACTTCGCCATCACTGAGTGTCCAAAAGTCTTAGTGTGTCTCTTGACAGCGAGTTATGGAGAATACTACAAAGTCCATGAATTTAAATGAGCCTGTAGACATGACTGACATTGTGATGTTAGGCTGGTGTACCAAGAGGAAATACAGCTTGGTTTAGATACAAAGTCCATAGCGTTGACTGTGTCTGCTGGTTAATATTAGGCATTTAACAACCTGATGGAAAAGCAACACACTTAAAATTCTCAAATCAAGCACACACTTACATCCATACTGTTGTATTTTATTAAAATCAGCTAGATTACATGGTAGAGTCTACCCTGTCTGCTCTGATTGATAGCCTAGCCTCTGTACTTCACAAAGGAGTTGAGCTTACCAAGATGTGAGTAATACACTTAATATTGACGAGCACTTCAAGTAATCCCACTTCAAAAAAATATCCCCTTCATTGTTCAGGGGAGTGATTTCAACAAAACACAAGCTTGCTTTTCTTAGTCCTTTTTGTCAGGTTTTTTCATACTGATCACAGTGCTGCCGTTTCTAAGGTTTCAAGTTACCCAGTAAAGCAGAAGGCCTTCACTTTACACAATTCCTGCTGGATGTCCCTCTCCTGGCTGAACACAATTTAAAAAATTCTTGCTCTTTGGTCATCCTGATTTAGAGTGGGCTTGTTTCTTTCTTCAGATCGTTCCTCTATTCATCACACTTAGAGCTGAGAAAGTGCCACAGGCTCCCCACAGTCATGCGCAGCATATTTTGGTTAGCTCTGAAGTTATTGACAGAGGCTTTTTGGTGACAAGTGAGCAGCTTCCCAGCTTGCTCACTGACAAACGTTTCCTCTAAAACATCTAGCCTGAGTTTGCATGTTGACACAAGAGTAGTTCAGAAAAAAAATTACATATATTTTGAAGTGAGTCATCTGCAAAAAGACATGAAACATATCACATGAATCTGGAGAGAGCAGAAGGCGGTTTGTTATTTTTTTCCTGAAACATCAAGCAGCCTTTCGGAAGCACTCACCATCTCCTTAGGACCCTCTGCTTTCAATTACACCATTTTTTTTTTTTACATAGTCTACTGGCTCTCCTCTATCTTGTTTGTCTTTAATTATAGCTGTAGAAGCTGTGTGTGCCTTGCTGAGCCGTAACCTTTTGTTGTTTAATCTTTTTTTTAAACAAGATAACTTGCTCTCACCTCCAGCTGCTGAGCTCTGGGGTTTTTAGGGTCACAGAGGGACGTGTTGATCCTGTGGTTGTGTTTGACGCAACGCTGAGTCGTGTTCTGGGGCATGGGGAACGTCTGCCGCACCAGCGTTAGCCGACCGATTGACTTCATCACCAACTCCTGCAAGTCATAGTCGGAGATCTCCTGAGAAGGGAGATGGAGGAGAGGGATGGTGGTTGTGGGGATGTGATGAGTTCAGAAAAAGGTGGTGGTGGTGGGGAGTGAAAGAGTGAGAAGACAAAAATCAATATCAACAACTCCATAAAGCCATATATTGTTGCAGAGGAGATACAGCTCACATTTCTGACAAGAAACATATAAAGTACAGTGACCACAATAATATCATGAATGGATACCACACAACGTAACCCCTGCAGTTACTTTGTGTATCTAATTTTTGCACAAAAGACATATTCAAAGGGTCTGGACTTGTTTTGTACGCTCTACTTGTCCTATTTTCACCACACTGTACAAGTCAAAACCATTGCCTGCATCAGCTGTGAAAATACTTATTAGGAATGAAAGGTACATGTCATCCGATGGAAGCCGGGAGAGGAGAGTAAAAGTGTGTGTGTGTGTGTGCTTGTTGTATTCATACATGTGTGTTTTCACGTTCTCCGCATGTCCTTGCAAAACCTTGGGGAGGAATCATTGCTAATTTTAGCCCTAGGACACCGTCTCTCAGCCTCTCTGCATCCATGGATCTCCATCCATCCTCAGCGAGTGCAGGGAGGTCATGCTGAGATGAGATGAGAGCTGACGTTTATCGTCCCTAGTGGAGGTAACACCACCAGCAGCCAAGGCGAGTCGAAGCTTTCTTTGTATACTTGTGCAGTGATTGTCTGAGTGTGTGTGCAGGCTGTTGGTGGTCAGCTTGGCAGGATGGATGGATGGAACTCTGTCTGACATTCATAAACAAGCCATCACACACAAACACACACATATTACTGTAGGATAATCTCACAGGTACCAGCGCTTTAATGGCTAATTTTATCTGAATTTAATTAGCATTCATTAAGACCTATAAATCCTCATGGGATGTGATCAATAGTAATTAGATGAATATACAGGCCTCATTGGTATAGCTGTACTTATCTATTTTAATTGGACTGATGTATGACCTGGCTCTGTATGTACCAGTATGTATGTGCTTCTCAAATTGATTTGATGCTATTTCAAAGCATCTACATTTATCTGCTTTGTTTTTAAAGGGAATTACATTCTAAAAAGAATCTGAACTATTAATACGCATCTACTGCTAAATTAAAGCTTAAAAAATATAAATGCTCATAAATGAGTTTATGTGCCTACGAGAAGAATTAAAATCATCTAAGATGTTCAACCTTTTATTATCACCCTCTGGTAATTTGTACGGAGGAGTTTCAGTAAGGAGGCTATTTGCTGGCTTTTTGGGGCTATAACGTGGCAGAAATCCTAAACAGCTGCTTACATAAAAAACCCTGAGGGGAACTGAGTCACAAAGCCAAACAAAAAAAGATACAGGACAGAGAGAAAGAGCTGAAAATTGCTAAAAAAGCAGATCTTTGAACCAAAGAGAATTAAGATTCACAGCGGGCAGTCAAGGGCAGGCGAAGACACGTCGTCAGGCAAGAATTACCCAGAGTACCCCACTCAAAGGATCAAACTCAAACAGAGATGCACCAATGCACAGACACACACAGAGGCACACTAAAGGAGAAGATCATTTTGGAGATTTTTTTTTTCCCCTCTCAACGGGTCTTTGTCCATCCACCTTCTGCTGTCACGTTGTGTTTGTGTCTTCGCCCCTCTGGAGAAAAACTTAACGCACTTCAACCACTGTGACTTTCAAGGAGGCATGCAGTAAAAGCTGTTTGTCACATCAGGACTGGGACTACATTAATGTGCTGTTACACTCGTAGTGACATTAAGGAACACAATTAACCCAAGATGCAATCACGCTTCATGTATTTGTGGGGTCTTAGGAGGGAGAGGGTGTACACACTTGATAAACACTTCATGCCTAACTTTTCCCACCCATCTATCTGTTTTGGTTTCTCTCAGTCACTTTTCTATTAATTTTTTGATTTAGTGTTAAAATTAAAGTCCATCCGAATCATTTTATTTGGCCTTTAAAACAGGCAGGAAATAATTACTCCTGAAAGCCTTATTGACGGTTGGAGAAAATCTTTCATCACATTCATATCCGTCTTGTTTACAATGACCTATTCCATCATCAAGTCCTAATCAGCGTTTGAACAAAAGCAGAAGTATTGGTAATCCATCTCACTCCAAACAACATGAATTTTTAAAACGACTTAGTCCTGAGGACGGCTGGGTGGCTGCTGGTCCTGTGCACTAAAATCAAGCAGTTGACACCAGGCGCTCGGGGTAAGAACTTCAAAATGCCCCGCGGCTTGTATCTGGAGTGAATCATGAGTTGTTTACTCCATAAACTTCAAGTTTTGGTCTGCAGGCATCTCCCTTAGCCTCCACCCATCACATCTCTGTCCTTTCCTCGATTCCCCAAGAGCGCCAAATCCTCATCTGCTGTGTTTGATTTGAAAATAGGAGTCAAAAGTAAAAAAAAAGAAAACAAAAACCAAAAAAAACATCCCTCAGCCTCAATTCTTCTTAGCACTTCTTCCCCAACCCCCATACTTTGTCCTTCGCCCGGTCTCCCACCATCCCCTCTCTCTCCTGTGGTTCCCCCTAGAGGCACCAAATCCCCCTTTCTCTCCTCTAATCTCCAGTTGAGGGTGAAAATAAAGGCTGGTTTTATTTATTCCACGACCCTTTTCTTTCCCTGATCTCCCCTTTTTTCTAGAGAACACCAAATCCCTCTGTTTTGCTCGCTTAAAAAGGTTCAAAGTTGGGAAAAACAAAGCATAACAAATCTTGGAAGGCACATTCATTTTTCAACAGCCTCTAATGTCTCTGGCATTTTTCCCCTGTAACCTTTCCGTATCAGTGCTATATCACGTTTTATGAAATTTTTGAACTGGATGATGTTTACCTGATACTGGTTCAGTTTCAGCCTGGGTGCGCTTCTCTCAATCTTTAAATATAAGACAAGATGAAGGACTGCAAAGATTGCTGCCACCCACTGAGCAATAGACGGCTATTACCCGGGATTTCCATTGCATCTGGAACGGCTCTGATTTTCACCATACGCCAATTCCTAGCAGATCCGTTTGAAAGGCAAATTTCGTCGTGGATTACAGACAGCAGGAATCGCGAGAACTCACAAGAACCTGCGGATTCACGTGCAATCACGCAATAACAACTTGTCTTTAGCCACATAGGCTTGCCATATAAGCAATAGATTGTGTCCTTCCAGAGGATGAAATCTACTTCTAGACTTATAATATCAGCATCTCCTCATCCATGGTGTCATCGGGGTGAAATGCTGTCTAAAAACCTTTCACTTGTTTGTCTCTGCCTGTTTGCATGGTGTGAAATACGATCCGCCTGAAACACAGTGTTTTATTTTGAAAAGAAGCCGGATGTTTCATTTTGTGTCTGTGCCTGACTTCCTTTCCAGCACAGGGTAATCTGTGCTGAATTAATACAGCATGCTCCAGCGTCCGGAAAAAATAGAAAAAATATGGATGGAAACAAGTCGATGGAAATTGACACATTGACTTGAATGGCTATGATCAGCTACGATCGGCGGATACGGCCTTTTCGTAGCCATTCTGGATGCAGTGGAAACTGCCCGTTAGACGTCTAGTTTTTTTTTTTTTAGACCTAATTTCAACCGTCTAGATTCTGTATATTTTTAGATGGAATTTAAATGTTGCACTTTAACCCATGATCAGTTATGCAACTGTGAGTTGCATATCTTATCACAGATAAAGTGGCAAATGGCAAATAGGGTCGCAAAGCAAGTTCCAAGGGCGACCCATACCATCTCCCTTCTTTTATAACCACGAGAAACAGATTTCTAATTAACTGTAAGATTACTTAAGGAAAAGAGTGGTATGAAAATTCCCACATTTCCCTTCAACAAGACTCTTAAGATCCAACAGCACCAGGAGAGCTGCTTAGTATCACCAGCAGTCTAGGATGGCAGCAGTCTGATTGAGAAACTTCCCACTGTGCACAGAGTAAGCAGAACCATTAACTGGTTCCCTGTCTGCAGGCACTTCTCTGTAAATAACTATGTGCCTTGATTAAGCTCAGATTGAAGGCAAAGATTACTGTCACCTTCAATATGTTTCTACTGACAATGACTGACATTGACCGTGGTACATTTTTGGAGTTTGCATAATGAGCTTTGATGTGGTTTCATTGACCAAAGGTTTGCAGATGGATTGTACTTAAACCTTGGAAGACCACATAATCCTTCAATTATATTCATAGCATGAAAATCCTCCAAATTTCAGTTACATGGCTTTCACCGGGTATCATGCAGTGATATGTTAGAAGCCAAAAATGACAGAAAAGCCTAATCTTGTCTCATTTCATTACCATGTGCTCATTCCTTCCTCAGACAAAAAGGCAGAAATAAATGAAAGGAAAGGAAATGATGAGGAAAAGAGTGAGAACCGCACCAGCGGAGATGAGGAATGTTAGCATGACAGGAAGTGAAGGGCGATGAAGAGATTCAGAAACGAGCAGAAGAGTTCTCCTCCAAACTTAAGAGAAAGAGAAGGCATGAGTGTCCCTTATTATTTCCCCTCATCCTCATCCTCTCATCCTAAGCAGAACGAAGGAGATGTGGAGAGGAGGGATGATCAATTATGAACTGTGAACTCCTCCTCAGTGGGGCTGTCTGACTGCTGGCTGTAGATAAAGCAGAGTTATGACAACCATACAGTGCCCCCTCATCCATAATAAACCACAGGGAGGGAGAACACTTTCACACACAGGATGGAATATTCATCCTCCAAAGAACCAGTACTAGGAGACATTACGTATGACAAAATATCACAGGCGCTCATCCATTTAAAACACTCTGCCAGAGGACTCCACGTATAAAAAAGCCCTTAGAGAGAGTGTTGTCTGCTACTAAATATTCTGTGACTGAATCTTAATCTTGATATTTA
Organism: Xyrichtys novacula; assembly: GCA_962446985.1. Taxonomy (NCBI): domain Eukaryota; kingdom Metazoa; phylum Chordata; class Actinopteri; order Labriformes; family Labridae; genus Xyrichtys; species Xyrichtys novacula. Next base: position 17,828,390 of record OY660875.1, on the reverse strand, counting down.
TGGATAAGGACACTGCATCATCAAAAACAGGGCTGCAAAGCTTTTCTTCATAACATTTTAATGCATTTGTGACTTTTACTACAGTTTTGAGCGAATGAAGGGGGGATAAAGAAGGAGCCCATCACGCTTTGCTTCCTCATGAATACCTGAATTGACTGTGCATACACATTAATATATGATATGGTTTGATTCTCTGGGTGTCTTTCTACAGAACTACCTTTTTTCCATTCATCCATACACAACCAGTTTGCATCAAAGCTGATATGAGATGAGCTGCCCAGCAAGGTGGACATAAAAAATACAGTTACTATACATGATATGATAAAATATAATGTAAAATGTATCCTGGTATGCTACAAATTTTACCTTATTTCAGATGTTTGTGCAAAACAATAGCATAAAAGCAGAGTACAGTTATTTATCAAATTTTGTTGGTGCATAAGGATCTCCTTTTCTACATAAACTAAAAATATGATTTGGAAAGTTAGGTTTCTTTCTACAAATTCACATAGTTTTAACCTATTTCCTTTATTTCACGTCATATTGTTCCTCCTGAAATCTCTGAAAGCCTTTTCTTTTCCCTTTTCCCTCCTCCACCCCTCTCCTCTCTTTCTCTTCCCTTCTAGACATCTGTCGTTTCCTCTGTTTCCATCTCCCGTTTCCCTCACCTCATTAGTATTCACCGTCCACTTTTCCAAATTTCACGTCTCTCAAAACCATTGTGGCAAAATAACACTCAATCCTACTCACAATAAGCTAAAGTGAATATTAGAGATTTATCTTGATTTGAAGGCTAAATTAGCAGTGAAACATACCCAGCAACCCCATTGCTCCTCTTGAAAACTCAGACTATCATTCGGCACATTTATGCACTGGATATTAAACTGTCAGTTGAGGTATCTGAACAGATGAGAGAATATTTCCAGGTCGTGTATTTGTGAAGATACCATGAAAGAAAAGAGAGGGAGAGGAAAGAAAGCAAAATGTGAAGTCAGCCTTTAGTTCTGCCCCTGATCCTTACTCCCATTCTGCTCGACTGATTCTCACTTAAGTTTTAACAACAGTTTAAACCATGTCCTGACCTTTACTTGAAAGAGCAGCAGCGCATGAGACAAAGCCTGGTAGTGTCATGCTAAAAACATGACACTCTACACAGTTGGGGGGAAAGGGCTGACATACTATTCATGTCAGAATGATGGAACGTCTGAGTCCAGAGTGTGAGGTGATATACTAATTACAACAGTTCACAACAGTTCTGATGTGGACACTGCTAACCTGTGATATTACCTGACAGGCTCTTGTTCCTGAAGTAGGCGTTATCAGGTGTCAACAATTACCTGTTCACAATGTTTCTATTCAGCTTGACAGCAATGAGCCAACCTTTTTCCTCTCATTGTTCGAGCTGATTCTTCATTGAACTTCTTTTTTTTTTTTAACTTGACAAGTTAAAAACCCTCATTAAAGATGAGATAATTACACGAAGAGAGGCAAAAAAAGTCTACAAAATCTGATTTTAAACTGTTATCTTGCATTTTTGTGCCACACAACAATCGTGCTTTACATCCAATATGCATAAAGCCATGCCATACATCCTTGTTTCTGTAAGCTTAATGCAGGGTTCCTACACAGTTGGAATTTCCATACTTTTCCATACCCTACTCTTTAGAATTACTTTTGGAAATACCTACTTTTCTATTTTAAAAAACATTTTTTTACTGTGGTAATAGTCTAGAAACCTAAATATTTTTCCATACTTTATTTTTCATTTACCATACTTTTTAAAACCTTGAAATTGATCAACTTACTTCCATACTTTTCTATACTTGCTTAGGAACCCTGATAATGATAAGGATACTAGTACCAACAGTTGCAGTACTACCTGAAAATGTGGGGGCAGTGTTGAGCAATTTAGGAAACAGTTCAAGCTAGACTAGCACTAGTTAAAAACATTGCTGAGAATAGAGTACATTTTGAGGAAATATTGTACAGGTTAGTTAGAAACTATAAAAACAAGATTTGATGTTATCCAAGCTGACTTACACATCAGAACCAGTTTTAATTGTGTCAACGAAAAATAACGTCAAAAAATGTTCATTAATGACCATTTTTTCATGATGAGGATGGGACAATGACAAGCTAAAAAACATGACTAATAACAAGTTTTGTGTTTTTTTTTTTTTTTTTGATAATGAGACAACAATGAGGTGAAACTGTTTTGGATGAATCGTCAAACCTTTAATTTTCATCATATTTTCCAGCTGCATATTGATAAAGGCCCAACCAGCTATCAGGGTAATGTGGGTTTAATGTTTGATGTTTTTTTGTTTTATTTTTGTGCTCTGTGTCCAAACTTTATTTCATCTGAGTTTGGAGATAAGCTGGAAAGCAAAACTTAATGGATAAACAGAAAATAACAAACAATGAAGAAGCACCTGAGAGAGCAATGAACTGACTGTCTGTCCAGTGTTCCTGTCCCAGGCTGTTTCTTGAACTTATTGACTTTATAGGGAACCGAAGCCACGCCCACTTCCGCGTTAGCGCTATAGGTCCTATTGGGATAATAGGAGTGAATGGACAGGTCTATGGTATTTTCTGGTCCGCTTTGTTTTACACCCTGAGTCACAAATATGTTGTATTTTAACTTAAATGATAACCATTAAGGTAAATAAAGGCTATGTTTGTTGTGTAATTGTTGATCTATTTGTCTTTGAAAACACGTAAATGGAGAGACTACAGACCTCAAGAAGTCGCGTAAATGACGTCACGTCAGTATTTCTCTCTCTCGAAATTGCTCTCACTCGACCAACTATCTCTCCGCCGGCGTAACTCCCACTCTCAACATGACCCGACTTGTAGTGGTTTTCACCACGTTTAATACTCTTTCCTTCATCCTGGAAGAAGGACGTGAAACTTGCCAAAGTCACCGCCATCGTCGTCTGTCAAAGCTTAGACAGTGACGCAAAAATAGTGCGACGAGCGGTGTAGTTCATTACGTGGTCTCACTCTAAATTAAACTGTAGTTATAGCAACATGTCTAAAATCACGGCTTTTTCGAGGTTAAAATGTAAATTTAAACATGATAAACATTATATGTGAAATCCACGGCGTATACCAAAGCGGACCAGTAGTTATATATATCTGTCCATTCATTTTGATGGGCTCCATAGGACCGTATGCTAACCCGGAAGTTAGCATGACTTCGGTTCCCTATGACCTCCACCCTAGCCTACAAAAACAGGAAGTCACATAAAAATCTCTATCCATTGTGGCCAAAGACAGGATTTTTGATTTGGAGTGAGGATCCTTCCTCTCTAGTAGATTAGTAGATCAGCAGGCAGAGCACAGCAGTAATGCATCGGCAAGAGAGTCTGAGCTTAATCCTTTAACCGAGGTGAGGAACCCAAGTATTACACAAGTCAAGGTTGAAAGACACTGCCGATATAAAAACCTTGTTACCAGTTTCTAAACGACTCACTGAATTAGCCTGAAGACAGAAAATCTGTTGACTAACACTGATGACTAAAATGTAATGACTTTTATTGACTACAAAACCTGTTTAGGAACTAAACTATTTAGGAAAAAATGGTTAAAATGTGAGTAAAACCAAACAGCATTTTGGTCCCAAAGACTAAGACTAAATCACAGCAGCCAACATTAACACTGATCAGAACAACTGGGCAGACTTGGTGTGGAACTTATTTTCACTGGACAACCTGGAGTGAGTTTAAGTAAATGCACAAGTGCTGTCCATATGTGGGAGTGACAGTTTAAAAAGTGCTTAAATAAATCTCTATATAAAGACATTAAGACTAAACCTGAAGTGTATTTATGATATAGATTTACTTTTTTGATGTTCCGCCATTGTTAAAACTTTAAAGAACAGTGGAGCAAAGGCCTGCCAGACTCAATTTCACCTGTAACTCCTCAAAAGCAGCAGGTACAAAGTGTTACAGGCGGCATGCTGCTAGATATACACACAGGCCGCAGACTGACATGTTAAGCCTTCCAGAAAACAAAGCTGCTGCCAGGTTGCCTGAAGAGAGTGAGACAATACCAGATGCTTGACAGGCTATGGAACAATGTGAACGCTGTCTGTTAGACAACAAGATGTGAACCGAGCCTACCAGGGAGTCAGGTAATGATAGACTTCCTGGTAGGCTGCTTGACATCGCCATCTGCCAAAGTGAATGAAGACAGACTGTGAAGAAAGTACATGACATATTTCAGTGTAGTAAGTGTCTTAGTGTTGCATTAAGTCTCTAGTGTTGCGTGATAGTGAGCAATATGTTTTAATTAGCAGGGGAGTCACATTTAAGTGGCATAGCAGTCCTTCTAACTAATACAGAGTGCCTATTTGAAGCAGATGTATCTGCATCTTTTTTTCTCCCTGCCATCTTCATCTAAGTGCACGGTCCAAGCTTATTCCTTTCCTTTCACTCCTTACAAGTATTAGCATCAGAGAAACGGCAAAAAACAACACTGAGAGGTTGTCCGAGGATTCTGACAATATTACTGCAGCCTCTCATCCATATTAATGAGGGAAAAGTAAAAACCTTCTTATGGCAAGACTGACATTTTCAAAGCGAACATCAGAGAATAATGATCGCCTGTCTCCCCGACATTAATGGATGCGATGTATGCTGAAGTTTGGTTCAGACAGGAATACTTTTTTAGCTTAAGTGAGGTAGTAAAATGAGTGCTTGAGCCATGCTGCATTAACAGCATTACAGGCTGTGGTTTGAAAATGAATCATAGGAAGAGGAACTAATGTACAATAGAGCATCTGAGTATCTTGCCTTGTTTTTTAGCTGAATATAGGTCTGCATAGTTCCTTCCTTCAGTACATTTTTTTCTCTCGCTATTTCCCTAATACACCCACTCATGTACGAGGTTGTCTTCATGCTATTGCTGTTGTGTGTGTGTGTGTCAGAGAGTGTGGAAGCACGGACTCCCTGCTGAGTCCTGCGAGTTCACTGAATGCCCCGGGGAGCCGAGACACAGTGCATCAGCTAGCAGTGCACAGAAAACACAAACACACACACACAGACATACAGAAATGTAGCTGATCCTGCTGCTTTTTTAAAAAGGCCCTATTTATGATACAAGATCAAAGATGTGCCCCCTTGTCAAGAACACCATGAATAATAGAAAATAATAAAGTTAAATTGTGTTTTTGATCAGTGTAAAACCACATCACGGGTGTGACTTTGGGGACTGTCAGTGCTTCTTTGCCCACATTAATCCGAAAAGCTCTTGAGAATTATGTAGATGTGCTGAGTTTGAACTGGGAAATATATGCTAATAAACAAGAAGTCTGTCAAAGTCACCTGTGTCATCTCTGAAACTTTTATTTGTCTACAGCAGCGCCTGCAGAGTCGAGGACAAATAATACAAAATCTTCACTGTATTGTTCCTGCTGGTGATCACTTAAATAAACAAAATTGTCCTCTCTCATCAAGTTTTGTGCTCTACTGGCTGAGCCACAACAAAGGGAGCCGAAAAACTTCTGAGCAGTCATCGCACACATGAAAACAAAGCCAAGATTGAAGAGGCTTTGAATCCAAAACCATGTATTCTCAGGATAATTGAAACAATAAGAAGAACTGAAGGCCCCTCGAGTAAGAAACCCATAAATCATCCCCACGGTACTTACCTCATTAATCAGGATCCAGTGACAATCGAAGGCCACCAGGTTTGTCTCCACCACCTGCAACACAACAAACACACAGGGCATTTAGATTCATAGAGAAAGATGTTATTAATTTAACAGAAAGGAGCAAGTTTAGGAATAATTCAGTCTTCAAGTTTGCCGGTCAAGAAGTCTACTCTCTGAATCTTATAAATAAAAAAAATAGACTTTACACTCATCACTTATTTCCTGGTTCAGATAATATAAGTCATTTTAAGTTTAGTGTGCGCACCATGTAGACGAATATTATGGAAATATGGAAGACTTAAACTCAGCTTGAAACCCAGAATTAGAGATTTAAGAGAGATGGTATCAAAGGTGCAAAGGTATCAGTCAAGAAATCTTTTTCCAAACACATGCAAATGAGGCTCGGTTTGGCTGTGTGAAACAGACTATTCACAAACACACACACAAACACACACTTTCATCTCCACATTAGAGCTTTTCTCACTAATTTCCACACCTTCCAAACTTCAGAGGGGACTCACTGCACTTCCTCCCTCACTAATATCTTAGTCATACTCACACAAACACACATGCACACACACTGGAACAATATACTGCCTTAAAATATTTTGTTTCAGCATAGGGAATAAAAAAAAAGACAAAAAAAAAACTCTCCCATGAATTCTTAATGGGACAGATTAAATATTTATACAAGTCAACTCTTAACCAATGACTACACAATTGTTAAACACTGCAGCAAGGACACTTTGCAATGGTGCTGACTATATGAAGGAGACAGCAGCTGCATACACAGAGCAGACCGGATTTCGCAGTAGACAAAGCTGCTGCATGGTAGCACATATGTTTCTGTTTAGGTTCCACAACATAAAAACAAGAGCTTAGCACACGTTACGATTCCTCTGTGCTGTTTTTGTATCATTTCATATCAAAACATGTCATATCATAAAGTACTGAATTCCAAGATAACACAATTTATGCTAACTTATTGTGTCAAATCATATATCGTATTGCATCGTGTTGTACGTATCGTTAGGCCTGTCACGATAACAAATTTTGCTGGACGATAACTGTGCTACAAATTATTGCCGATAAACGATATTATTGACACCGTTTTTTAAATTATAGATAATGATATTAAATGGCATAATAATGCAAGTACACCGTGTCAAAAGTGATAAACTTTAATTTCACCCACGACGAAGACGTAACGTTGACGAGCTAAACATAAGTCGGAGATGACTAAAATGTGACGAGACGAAAGTGCGTTTACGTTGATGGGACGAGACGAAAATGACGAACAGAGTTACAAAACTCAGTCAGTACGCTAAACATATAGGAGCAGCTTCTGTCCGCTCTGACAGCTCTCGTCAGCCTGCTGTGCTCCTCCAACACACAGACACACACGTGCGCGCGCACACACACACGTGGAGTTTTGTTGTTGACGAAGACAAAACTGGTTTAAAGCCGAAATATACCCACATTTGGGATGTTGCGTTCAGTTTAGAAACCAAAGCTGTCGTGTTCATTCTGTTTGCTTGCTTTTCACTCACGACGCTCACTTGCAGCACTGTATCCGAAAGTCTGTGTCTGTGTGCCTGTGCGCGCCAGCCCCCTCGTGACAAAGACACTGAATGACTGACAGGAGGGTTCACTAACTCCGTTCATTCCGCTATAGAGCCAACGCCCCCAGGTGCCTAGAAAAATGCGCAGAGTGAGACCTCTTCTCTCATCCAGCGTCTTTGGTAGCGAGAGAAGAGGAAAACAAACCCACGTAAATTATCGAGGCTGGCAAAATGACCGACCTCGTTTTTATTTATCGAGCGATAAGGCGATTTATTGATTGTCGCGACAGGCCTACGTATCGTATTGTGTCAAATTGTATCGCGTTATATCTTATTGCACTGTATCATTTGTTGTCTTGTTTTATATCGCTTGTATCATTTTGTTTCATTATATACTGTATTTGGTATTGTATTGTAGCATATTGGATCATATTACATTGTATCGTACCATATTGCATTGTACTGTATCATATCATTTAGTGTTAACGTATCATTTTATATGTATTTCATAATGTATCATAATATATATTATATTGTATCATTTCATATTGTGACAACCCCTCCTGCTCCTCCCCTGCTTTCTCCCCTTGCATGTGTCTGATTCTGCTCTGTGTTGCAGCCTCAGGGAGATGGTGGAGGGCGGAGCTAGGAGGGGCTGAGTTACCTGCCCAACAGGGCAGGGCCAGAGAGCATAAAAGGCCTGGCTGAAATGCTGTAGCTCTCTCTCTCAGCTGGGCCTGCATCTACACACCAGCCACCACCTTTTGGGTTTGATCATCGAACAACATCCACCACACACATGCTCACACATCCAACATTTGCTGACACTACTGATCTTAATCCTGATGCCTCATACTGATTGATAATCATTTTTTGTTAAATAAAAGATCTTGGTTAATGGTTATTGTTGTGTGTGGCCTCCCTTCTTGTTATCTGCCTTGAGCCAGGCAGTAACAATATCATGTAATGCTGTTACACATTGTATCGTTTAATATCGTATTGTATCGTAGTATATTAAATTCATATCACATCACATTAATCTGTATCAAATTACATCACATCATAACTAATATCGTGTTACATTATATTATAATAAATTGTCTGATATCGTATGCTGTTGTATGGGATCACACTACATTGTATGGATTAGAATCAAACTAAATGCCCGAGGACCCCCGAGGATTGTAAGTATACAGCCTGCAAATATGAAACTAAGAGGGAAACTGTTCAATTGTGAGCAGGGGAAACATCTCTATGGAGGTAATAGACATGCCATTAAAAACACTGCAATCAGAAGAAGCGCAAATAACAGACATTTAAGCTCTTTTGATTTTCTTCTGTCTTGCCATGTGTAATAATGCTGCTATTTTCCTGTTTCTCTGTTTTTGTCAGTCATGTTTTTGTGTATCTTTTTATTTTTCTACCCACCTTCCTGATTTAAAAAAAAAAAAAAAAAAGAAAAAAAAAACTGTAACTGGAAAGAACTGGTTCAGTCTTATTATCTGCTTTTGACTTTTCTTTTGTGAGAAACACTTGTTTCCGTCGCTCACCTCCTTTCCCCCTCATTTCCTCTCTCCCAATCCCACCTGACCCCTTTAATTTACCTCATTTCACAAACCTCCTGCCTCACCCTTCATCCCATCATCTCTGCTCTCCTTTAATTGCTCACCTCTCACCCCGCCTCCCCCCACTCCTGGTGTGGAAATACAGTGCCACTCGTATATCATTGGTTGTAATTGTCTAGGTGACTATAGTGCCGTGTGTCATAAACCACTTTTTAGCAGTAAACAAAAGGCAACAGCTGGAGAGGGTGACGGTGCGTGGCTAATAGTGGTTTAAGCTCCCACAGAGTCTCCATAAAGCTTCATCATCATAACAGTGATGGCTGCCGTAAAACCCTCTTACTACGGGAAACATTGTTGCGACAGAGAGGGAATAACGCATGGAGAGAAATGATAGAGAGGGATGCAAAACAAGATTTCTACCATATTTTTTCCTCTTTTGCTTGTCTCCAACCCAACTTAATCCCCAAAACTTTATTTTTTTTTTCTTTTTTAATAAAAACATATCCAAAAGCGAAGCAATGGGAGTAATTAGAAAACTGCAGGCTATTTCTTTTTTCTACACTCTCTTGCTGTCTTTATTTATTGGAGCTTCTGAAAAATGAGGCAGGCCATGAGGAGAGGAGAAAGGTGACAATGAGAGGGAAGGACAGAGGTTTCACAAGCTGTTCCTCTTCTTACTGTTTCTAACTGTCCTTCCCTCCTCCACTCCCTCGGTGCTCATTAAGATTTTTAGACAATACTCGCAAGGGTTTATGCGCAAAAGCATTAAAATGCAAAAATGTTTGAATGGGATTTGGTAGACTAATGTAAATAAATCTATATGCTGATGATGTTTGCTTGTATGCATGTGTTTGTGGATGTGAGTTTTTCCTTCCTCCTATTATAACTTCCCTCTGGCAGGCGTCCGGACAGATGTTTCAAGCTAATTAGCGAAAGGGCAGACTCCTAACACTAGACGTGACTCCTCAGGGGTTGGAGCTGTTCAATACACTCGTTTTTTTCACTCCCTCACTCTCTCTTTCTCTCTCTCTCTCTCTCTCTCTCTCTCACACACACACACAAACTGAAAACACAGCCAGAACAAACGCTGCTGCCTACACCCCGCAACTGCCTAGTTAGTGTGCATGTCTATGCCTCCACACACACATAAACTAACAAACTACCATGGTCTTGTTAACAACTCAATACTCACACGGCAGGTTGAAGTCCCATGAGCATCATTACACTTAATAACACTACAGGGATCCTTCTGACCTCTACCACTGGCTCCATAAAAACTTCATTTCTGCCCAGTTTTCACTCCCTAAAATTGTAAGATCAAACACAAACGCACCAGCTCTGCGGTCCAGGACAAATCCAATCACAGGGTGTCAACAAATGTAAGCCTTTTCTCAAAGTCTCAAAGGTTGGACAGGGGACTAAGCCAGATATGTGACAAAGTGAACCACAGTCTCAGGGTGCTTCATAGACCGGCCACAAACCAGTTTGATCCTGTGATGATCTCTGTCCACCTGTCATTCCTTAAAGGGATTTTCCGGCGTAAAATTAAGTTAGGGTCCATTACCGCAGCGGGGTGACACAGCTCAAGGAAGAACATTTGTGATCATTACTTTATCATTTCCTTCAAGTAATAATCACCATATTCATCATTTTGCACTGTAGACGCGGTAGTTCTGCTGCCTTAGCATCTCGGTCTGATTGTATTTCCATGAATAAAGGATTATAAATGTTCTTCCTTGAGCTGCTTCACCCCGCTGCGGTAATGGACTCACCTGAGGTCTCTGTACCAACAATCGACTGCTGGGTGAGAGTGGGTGAGTTGTGTTTAGTCTCTTTGCTAAAGAAATCAGGCAAAGCTGAAAAGATGTTTGGTGGCTAGTGGTGTCACTGATACCCTATCCATACTGCTAATAAAGTTAGGTTCTGTTCTGAGCATTATTTGAGGCTATAGAGTGGCTTTTTGGTTGAGTGCGTGGCTCCTGCGATCGCTACGTATTGCTATCGTGTGGTCGTTACTAAAGTTGGTAAAACTAGAGAAGCAAGCAGTCTGCAACATTCATCTCTGGATAGGGTGTCTAACTCTGTGTAATGGTGTGTTTGACCCCTAACTTAATTTTATGCCCGAATATCCCTTTAAGGACTCTGACAAACAGAGAATCATTGATTGGCTGCTGTAGGCTAACATTAAAAGTCAATGTCTGGGGTTCAGACCATGGCCTGACGTGACCAGAGTAGGTCCACATATTGCTTGTACACACAAAAGCATACAGAAGCAACGCAATAATCTACACACAGAGAGGCTTTGTTCACTTCCTATGTCTATTTTCTGTTACTTGTTTCCACTGTAAAGCCTCAAATTCACCCCTATTTATGGCTGTTTGTGTTTCAGCATATGAGAGAGTAAGAAATATTGAATGCAAATGCAAATATTGCCTAAGTACATTGTGGGGGAAGCTTGAAGAGGCAGAGTGGGTGTTGCTCTTGAATAAAGTGCTCCAAATTGAAAATTAGTTGTTGTAATTTAATTTCATGCACTATTTGTGATGAAATCAAGCAAATAGCCCAGAGCCCAGCCTCCGAAGAAGGAATATTCAAGCTTCACACTTAAACATGCAAGCACAAGCACTGAAAGTGCAGACACACATCGAAAAGTAATGCAAGACAAAGCACGAGCACACGCACTTCTGTTCTGACATTTCCTCACAGTCCAGAATGTGATGCATTATTTGCCCAGGAGAGGACTTTTCTTACTTGCTGTAATTTATGAGTAAAAATCCACTGATGCACTCAAAAAAAAACTGCCAGGGAATCATCACGCTCCAACAAAGTCTGCTTTTTAGATTACTGTAATTAATTTGTGTTTTCTGTGTCTGCATAGGTGCTCTGCAGGTTTAGCTGTCTGTGTCAAGGGCTTGAAGTGGCGGAGCTTGATTACTGTTATCATCTACAACCTTTCATTCCACCTGAACGATGCAAGATGGAAGACAAATATACAGGCGGAAGAACTAGAGCAGCAGATCAGAGAGGCAACGGAGAGGTCGGGACTGATGAGAAAGGAGTCGAGACACAGACGGAAGGGAGTTGCTTCAGTGCGAAAAGAATTAGCTCATGTTTTGTGAACTGTAATTTCTTATAATCTCCAGCATGTATTTGATGTCTTTTTTATTGACATTCCTCCTGATGAAGCGAACAGTTTGTAAGGAGTAGAGGAAACAATCAGAATTGAACTGATGATCAATGAATCAGTACTCAGGATGATGTATGACTTTACTTAAGGGGGTACCAAGAGGCTAATTAATGATTAATTAATGGTTCACTTGCTCATTAAAAGTTAATCAGGAACTTAGCATAAGAAAAGTGGTCTGCATGTCCATCTTCAGAAATTTTCAAGCAAATTATAACCCAGTGGGTCACTGGTACAGTACATCATAGTTTGCTTTGTGGTAAATGGTGATTATCTCTTTCAAAGTCTTTAATTTTGAGTGATTATAGAACTGCTGATAAGAGGTTTAATAATTATCAGATGGTTAAGAGTCATTCCCTCATGTGCGCCTCCCTGATTATATACAGTTGAGTTTTTCATAATAACTGTTATAACTGAGACTTTAATTTCTGTGTCTTCATATCCAAATCTATGGACAACTTAACTTTTTCAGGAGATCTGACAGTCACAAGTTGTTTGATATTGAATACGGTTATATGTGCACAGAACAGTCTGCTTAAGTGAGGTTTCACCTGTTAATCAGATAATACAAGGAGACAGACACAGCAGTCTTTGCTGAACTTTTCCTAATTATGCTTAAGTATTGTCTTCTGCATGATAAAAAGATGACCCCTCATTTTTACTTTTGACAGTCAAATTGATCATTTTTGTTCATATTTTATGTGGGAAAAAATAAAAACAGGGCTGTTCCTTGTCCCTCTCAGCTGACACTTCCCCCTTAACACCAGTTTCAGGCAGCAACAATCACTTTACAGTCTTGTTGCTGATGGTCTTGTTTGCTTTTGTTTAACATAAAATGCATAAATACCAATTTCAGTCTATTTCTCTAACTTAAAAAAACTCCCTACAGCAGCTTTAGTTATCAGTCTATGTGTTAAAATGAGAGCATTACCATCTGTGCAGTAATAGACATGTTGTTGTCGCCACTAAGTCCACAAGTGGTGCCATCTAGCAGACTCGCACCCTTATTGCTCCCTCCCAGGCTCCTGGCATCCTCATACAAATCAGTTCACATGTTTTTTCTACAAAGCTTCCTTTCATAAATTATGAAGATATTTAACCTCTTTGAACATTTGTCTTTTTATTCCCTTTCACTCTCATTCTGGTCTTTAACAAGTATTTCTCAGAAATCTGTTACCAAACACATTAAGCTGTTTCCACACTGACAAAAAATAAGGAGAGCAGTTTACCCTTGTACCCTCTCATTTCATTTCATTCAAACACCGCTCCCATTCATCCTCCCTTTCTTTCACCATCTCCGTTTAGGAAATGAGCATAAAGTGCATGCTAACTGCACCTTTCCTCTCTGATACATCCAAACTGCTGCGTGTCATTGGTGCCTCTTAGGCTTAATGTCACTCGCCTGATTCATGCCACTACCACAGTGTACCTTATACACTCCTGAATGTGTCTGTAAATCATAATTGTGTGCGATAAACACTTGTAAGGCAGAGGGCACTGCGTTATGACACTGCTGTATGGATTCACATTTACAGCAGGAGAGCAGTGAACTCTGAGGGATAGCATGCAAACAGGCAAACACAAACATGCACTTGCACATGCATCAACAGGCACTCCATTGGCATGCACTGGAGAAGCACATTATGTGCAAAGACTGCTAATCTCAAGCCTTCTGTTTGTTTTCGACTGTCATGCTGTATGAATAAACAAATATGACTGTGTAGCCCCCTCCAGATGCACTCAGATACATCATCCTGAAATAGATTAGATGCTACCCGCCTGTCATGTAGAGACATGAACACACCCTACACATCTGGGATATGACAGCTATAAATGAAAAAGTACACTGTCATGTTAGGCTGTGTCCTGTCTCTTGCATTTTGCGGTATGATTTGTTGCTACATGGTTTGTTTGCATTAGTTGCAGGTGGAGCACCGAGGACAAACATCATGCCTCTAGAGTGTTGGCTGACACACACTACAAAAAGACATACTCAATAATAAACAGCATACATTATGTTTTACTCATGGTTGTCAAAGACACCAGAGACTTCTTGTCTTGACACTAAAAAAAATCTGTAAAATCAAAGAAAAATGGTTTAGGGAACCAAGTAAGCGATAAATCTAATAGAATATAGTGGGCCCACTCAGGCATAAGAGGTATGCACTCATAGTGATGTAGAGTAATGGCATACATTTTGATGAAAGTGTTCAGTGATTGAGTTGGACAAATGGCATGTGATTAAAAGATTGATGAGATATGACAAAGGCTGTAGTCCATAAAAAATATTAAGTTGGCAAAAGGTCCGTAAAGGAGGTTTAGGCTACATGCTGGCCATGAATACGAAAGCCGCTGCCTCTGCAGGGGTCAAATCTCAGCAAGAAAAGATAAGAAGAACTTTATTTATCCCAGAGGAGAAATTTTATCTCTTATGAAATTAATACTAATAAACTTTTTTTGCATAGCACCTTAAAAGAACAGTTGTCACAAAGTGCTTCACAGTCATCAATGGAAAGCAAAAACGAAAAAAAAAAAAAAAAGAACAGATATCACACTAGCAGCCAAGTCCTGGTCATACTAAGGCTGGTCTTAACAAATGGGTCTTCAACTGCTTTTTAAAAACATCCACAGTGTGCATTACAAAAACTGAAAAATATATAATTTATTTATTTATTCTATAATAATAATATCTTTATTTATATAGCACCTTTAAAAACAGATGGTCACTACACGCTTTAACACACACAACAGGACAGCTAAAAAGAGACTCTCATTGGGTTAGAGCAGAAATTGGGTACCATATCTTTTGGATACATTGAGCGCTGTAATAAAGACTTGGTCTTGAATGCACTGGACCATCACGAGACATGAGTCAGAGGGATGTCAAAGGCCCCTGTGGTCCCTCCCAACAGCTAATGACTCTAAATCACAGCCATTACTGTCTGCTTAATTATTCGGATCCAGCCAGGTCACACACCATGATCTACAAAGTCTATACAGGTGGTGCTGGTATGCTAGTGACACAGTCTGTGTGTGTGTGTGTGTGTGAGAGTTTAGCGTATGTCTTTGTGCAAACCCTGTCTACCGAAGTCTCTTACTCCACCCCCCACCCCCCACACACACAGACACCACAACACCAACAAAGAGCTGTCACACATAACAAAAGCCACCAAAGCTCATCTTGACAAGGTCTCGCCCTGCTCACCAACCAACCACAGAGACCATCGGCATTATTGATCAATCACTCACTTTCTGATAAAAACAAGGGGAGAAGGAGCACCAGAGTCTTTCTCTTTTTTTGTCCTTTCAGCAGACATTTCTCACCCGCTCAAAGTTTTTTTTTTTTCTTTCCCCCTTTCTTTTGATGCTTCTCTTTCTCTCTCTCCTTTCTTGACATACAATATAATGCCAGGACAGCAAAAGTCTTTGATAGCATGTGTTGTAATGGCAAAGGGTAACAGGGCCAACATGCTAGACATCCATCATCCTCAAACCTTCTGTATGTGTGTGTCTGTGTGTGAGCATAGAGGCATGCGAGACTTTGTGGGTGGTGTGTGTGTGTGTGTGTGTGTGTGTGTGTGTGTGTGTGTGTGTGTGTGTGTGTCGGCCTTTCAGTTTATTGATCAAATCGCAGATCCAGGCACTGCTGAATCCACAGAGAGAATGTATAACACACACACACACACACACACACACACACACACACAACCAGCCAGAGCAAATATGACGATATGCAACCTGACATTTAGATGTGAACAGATCAATGGCTGGAACAAATAGAATAAGCTGTCTTGATAGGTCTAAGGTAAACAGTTGTGTATATGTGTGCGTGTGTGTGCATGTTTGTGTTTACTTTAATTGATTACCTTAACTGCTTTTTCATTCGTTAGGGGCATTGGGGAAAGCTTTTTTTGATATTCACACATTAAGTATGCATGTCCATAACCCGTATTAAAGAACCATTAGCAATGTGTATTGTTTGTAATTGGTTTAATATTCTTTGAATAATGTGGGATTCAACCATGAATTAAATATATGCAAACTACTTAGCCTTTTACTGCCTTTTAGAAAATGCAAAAATATTATTGACTTCCTCATAGATACATCAACTGCCCCTCTGCAATTTTGTTTTTTTTTTATTTTTTATTTTATTTTGAAGGTATCTTGTAAGTAAATGTAAGCCAACTGCACAAAAACAATGTTTTATTAAAAACTCCCAACCTTCTTAAACTAAATACAAGCCTTCCCACTGGACCACGTCTGATAAAAATTCTGTGCCCTCTCTACACAAAAACCCATTGGGGTTATGATATTAAAACTTTTAATGAGACTCAGCACACTTAAAATATTTTACACTATAACAGGCCAGTAACTTTGAGTTATGTTGTTTTCTCATCATGCCGCGATATCAATGTATCTTTAAAAGTTTAATGTATGTAAAAAAGAACAGACTATCATTTACATGACAGGCTTTTACTGGCCTATGTAAAACATTTTTACGACTTCTGCAGCAGCCAAAGTAAAATGAAAAAACGCCCAGCATTTGTTCAGTGGCCAAACTGATGATTGTCCATGTCAGTACAGAGAGGAACAGGAGGGAGAGGAAGCAGAGCACAGGTGAACCTATGCCCCAAAATGTCAGGATGTGCACTGGCTGAAATTGCCTCTAGCGGGGTCAGATGAGAGGACTGAAAGGTTGCCTGAAAGGTTTATGTGTGAAAGTGTGAGAGGGAGACAGAGAGAGATGGATGGATGGAAAGACAGTGAAGGAGTAAGCGTGTTTATGTTTGTGATGGAGTGGGAGAATGAGTGTGAATGTGTGTGTGTGTGTGACTGTGTGTGCAAGTGCTGACCAAGCTGCTGAAGTGTTGCTCTGAGCCAGCTCTGCTTCTACAGGTTGACTAATCTTTGACCCGATATAAAACGACTCCTCCACCTCTTGTCATCCATCTGTAGTCGGCCTGTGCAGCTATCCATCTGTCACTCCTCCTGCCCCTCTCTGTGACTGCAGTGTATGAACAGTACACCATAGGTCAACTGTTCATGACACCAGATATGGATTTATCAGCAACTGTGTCAGTCATACACAAAAAAGCTCGCTTCACATAAACTGAGTAAAAAACAAACAGCATGAAAATGTATTAAACTGCACGGTGAAATGTTATTAATGTTCATATATAAAAAGTGTGAGCAGGCACATTTATTAGAGGATTAGGTATTAAAAAATGTACACAGAAAACAGCAGTACTGCAATGCTTAACTGTTCCATGCTGGTAGATAATATTTCCACCACAAGGCACAAATTGATGGTTCTTTTAATAAACAGCAGGACTTCTATTTGTCTGTGAATCTTGCTCTGAAAAATATCAATAGTCAAGCAGAGCAGTAACTGAGCAGTATTTAAACAATAGAGATAAACAAGAATCTCAGCCATGCTTATTAAATCCAGTTTTCGGCTTTATCTTCTATCTATCTACCGTCTCAAATGGGAAGCTGCTTATTGAAAACTTTTTATAACCTCTGACAAAAAAGCTCACATTTTTATGGTGTTGTGCCTGTACTGGAGCTAGGTCAAAGGTGAAAGGTCAGTTTCCATAAATTAATTAAATTTCTTACACTGTCAGCATCTATTACCTATTTAGAGTTTTGGATACATAAAGATTTCTGCACATGGGATCACTCAGTTATATTCTTAAATCTACTGAATCAGGACTGATTGGTGTGGTTATTAATGTTAAAACCGGATAACCTTAGATCAAGCTGTTATCTAGAGATACAGATGGGTCACACTGAAGTCACTGTATGGAGGCTTGGCGTTGAAGTGGCTGAGCAAAAAATGGTAGGACCAGCTGTATACAGTGCAGAGTAGCAGCTGGTCTGGTCCTCAATTACACATCTGACTCAGCCTCAAGGGGTTGAAGCATATGCTAAAGTTGTCAGCCAGAGGAGCTGACCTCACTCTGCACTCATGTCTTACAGGTGACTATGGGAGCTGGCTGACATCACTGAGGGTATTGTAAGTCATATAAATTAAGAGACTCTTTTATTCCCCAGTTTTTACAAAAAAAACTAAATAAAAACATTATGCTGTCATAAATCTATTCAAATTAGGATGCTTTGAGATGTAAGATGTAGCTGAATTCCTGCTTTTGATATAACTCAGATAATGTAAAATCTACAATTTATGTCCCAGAGATACATAAAATGTACCCTGCTTTTAAGAGACCCTGGAGGAAAATCAAATTGAACTTCCTGAGGAAAAACCTCCACTGGGTTCAGCAACATGCTGTTTCCATGCAGATGTGTAGCTCTTTCTGGTGCCATTAGTTTTTGCCCTCTTAGCTACCTGTATGTAGGGCTGTGCGATAAAACGATAACGATATATACTGAAAAATAATTTCCCTCAATATCAATATAAAACATACTCAATATGCTTTTCGGTAGTCGGCATTCTGCCATGTTTTGGTAGACTATACAAATAGCCAATGAAAAGGGGAGTTGCTCCGGGTTCGCTTCACGCTGAACCAATCGTGCTGAATTAGAACCAAGTAGCAAACAACTGCGTAGTAGCAAGCTGCAGCACTTTAACACGTGAAGCCAACAGCACTGTCGGTGAGAAAAAAAAGAAAATTAGTGCTACCCCCGGCAGAAATGCAGATAAAGGCTCAACAGATGACGACACTGTCGACAACACGGAAACATCAGTGGTGTGGAGGTATTTTGTTTTTTTGAGGTCAGACATGAAGCAGAGTAGTGTGCGCTGCAAATTACGTCGACTACATGTTCTCGCATACCAATAAGCACTGTTAAATTTAGTTTTTTGTATTGTGATATACATTGATATCAACAGATATGAAAAAAATATATCCTGAAAAACTTTTTCCCGTATCGCTCAGCTCTACCTGTATGGTAGATGAGCTTGGTCTATGTTGGGGTGTGCAGTCTGTTATTACAAAATGTAGGATTCTATTCAATCAAATCAGAATCCACAAGGTTTTTTTTATGCAGAAGTACACAACCATTTTCTTTAAATGCACGGTTATGCCTTGGAGGGAAAATGCTGTTTGCATTGCTATGTGATCAGCATGGTAAAAGAGTTGCTTGCATTTGTAAGCACCATCTTCTGGGTATAATACTGTGATGAAACACCTTGAATTTTATATTCAACAACATGCCTTCTTCATTTGAATCAGAGTTTACCACATCACATTTGATCATCAGACACATAAAGTAAAACTTTGCTGCAAATTAACCTTTTTAGATAAGAAAAGCTCAACCTTAAATCATTCTTGGCCTTTTAGAATTGCAAACTGAGTTGAGGTGGTGAAATAAAAGCAGGTGTGTTGCATCATGCTAGCGTTCCTTTAAACATCAAAGAGGGCACATCTAAGGTTTGGAAATACCTGGATAGAAATCAGAACAGACATTTACTCTACATGGCCCTGTTTGTTCTACATGACTCCACATGTCTTCTACAGTAATCCATTTCTTAAAGGGGCAATTTGTGATTTATATAGTAATCTCATAGGACATGCACTTTTTTTCCCTTGTAGCTCACTAATTTGCTTTTCTGTCTGTATTTTTCAAGCATCTTGGAGTTGAAGATTGGCCCATAGAGGCCAAAAACTCTCATCGGAGTAGCAGCTTTCAATCAGTTTTCTTTAACTAGGCCAGTCCTCTCCATTTAGGAAAGCTACTGAGTAGTGCTGGACGATAATTCGATAACAATATATATCGATCGATAGACGTGTGGTGCGATAGAAAAAAAACGGGTCGATAAAAAGTTCGATAGAGAAACACAGTTTCCCTTTCTTTTTCATCATAGCCTATCATGTAGCTTTTGCTACAGTCATTACTTCCTCCAAACCAATCACAAACGCAGACCCAGGTACGCTACGGCACCAAGCCCAGCCCCTCTCAAACCACAACAGACAGCACGTGTATTAGAAAAAATGTTACAGCAAGGAGAAGCGGAGGACATTGTCCCGAAAAGGTTTCAGTAGTTCACCAGCATGGCAATGTTTTGGTTTTTGGAAGTCTGACAAAAAGCGAACAGCGGTCGTTTGCAAAATTTGCAAAGAATTAGTAAAAACCAAGTCTGGTAACACAACCAACTTGTTTTACCATCTAAACCGGTCGCACCCGCAGGAGTACGAGCAGTGTCGGCCGCGCCGCGGCTCCACGTCGTCGTCGTCGGAGGAATCCTCTGGAACCGCTGCCAGCACCAGCACAAAGCATGTGAAGCAGACCAAACTGGACTTCGTTTCTTGCCAAAACTACGACAAAGCGTCCAAGCGGCATAAGGACATCACCCATGCAGTAACATGCTCCATAGCGAGGGACATACTGCCAATAACTACCGTTGAAAAGCCTGGCTGCAAACAGCTTCCAGCCACTCTTGACCCGCGATATGAAGTGCCCGGCCGCAAGTATTTCTCAAACACAGCGCTTCAGGCATGAAAATGGGTCAGGGGTAGAAAAGTTGAGAAGGGTGCGGAGGAAATACGTTCCGGTGTTGTTCCGTAGAATGCACCCCTGCATCCCGTCCACTCATTAGCTTCTTAAAGTGGAAGAAAATGAGCTCATATTTTACAAAGACGCGAGTATTTGGATCATGGCTACTAGCAGGGGGGGCATTCGGCAGGGGTGCATTCTACGACAGAACACCGGCGTGGATAAGTCCTGCTTCTCGTGCTCAGTTTGTGTATTAAGTCAATCACATGATAATTAAAAAAGATAAATCTCCCGACCCCGGGAGAAATATTTCAGTGTTCAGACACCAGGCTGTGGGCAGTTTCCCACACAGTTAAAACTGGTAGTATGCTATTCCCACCTAAAGCTATTCTGTTTATTTATATATTTGTTTGTTTTGTTTATTTTCATCAAAAGACTATTTAAGTATTTATTTATCAGATTTTCTGGTCACTTTAGTCTTTATGTTTGTCAGTATTTACTGACGTCACTCAGGCCACTTAAGTTGATTTCTTTTTTTTTTAAGTTCTTTCTTAAAAAACTTTCAGTTGTGGTAAAAAAAAAAAAAAGGTGGTTGAATAAAGGTTTAGATTTGAATTCA
This sequence comes from Xyrichtys novacula, assembly GCA_962446985.1. Taxonomy (NCBI): domain Eukaryota; kingdom Metazoa; phylum Chordata; class Actinopteri; order Labriformes; family Labridae; genus Xyrichtys; species Xyrichtys novacula. The sequence goes on along the minus strand of OY660875.1, from coordinate 17,807,350 downwards.
GTGCTTGTGTGTTCTTTTTTAAAAGTAGGTCATTAAGCAATAGCATAAAACATCCAGGGCTGCAATTAAAATATATGTTAAATAATTATAATAATTATATCGATAATTATCGATATCGATCAATATGATTTATTTTTTATCGATATGCTTTTTTTCTATATCGTCCAGGCCTACTACTGAGCTTTACTTATCTGTTATGAGCTCCCAGTAGGTGTCCAATTATGTTTTACACATACGCTCAAACTGGAACAGTTACTGGCAAATTTTGTGCAAGTAAAACAGGATTTCAGCTATTTTTGGATCTACAGTTAAAAATGATATGGATGTACTGCTGGATTGAACATATGCTGCAGCAATGTACTCCGGCTTTGAATCCAATTTTTAATCTGCAGTCTTTGCAAACACTTCTTTAGACTCTACCTGTGCATGAGTACCTTTTCATACACCCAATAACATTCTGTTGAACCACCCTATTTAAGACACACTAAGAGAGTTCATTTGTTAATTTAATTAAATTCCTTCTCAAAGGAAAACTTGCACTCCTTGCTGAGCGTATGGGCCGCTTCACAAATAAATTATCAAACACAGCTCAGACACAAAATGCCTCCAGCCGAATCGAAGCCGTGGGACACTCACAGTGCCCTAAAATCAAAGCTAAGATAATGGATTAAATGACCCTGAAGACAGATTATGTCTCCAGCTCTCTGAATTATCACATCATTTTATTCCTCTATTTCCTGCTGGGAGACTATTGGACCCTGAGCCTGACCCCATTAAGAGAGATGAGCAAGAGGAAGATAACATGACAGTCTGCAAGAGGGCAAAGATGTTTTCAAGCATATTATTTCTATGTTTTTGTATTGGAAAGAGAATAGGGGGCTGACACTCATCCAAGATAATACAAGAAAAAGAAATCCAACAAGAGAAGGAAAACAGAGAGCTAGTAAAAAAAAAAACATGAGACTCCAGCAGCTCACAGTGCAACCAGTCTAACTCTTTAACAGACCGTTCAAAAGAGAGGGTAGCACTGGCTTTTCTTGAGGAAATACAACCATTCTCACAGACTAATGAGTACTTTACAGGAAAAAAAATCATTTTTAATAATGCTTTCATCACTTTTTTGGGGTATAGACATCAAAAAATGAGGCACTGTCAGTGACATCTGTTATAAGTAGCAAAAATCTAAATGCAGAGGTGGAGGCGGGCCTTCAGCCACCTGGCTCACAGTATGCCCAGCTGTCTGTCAAATCAGCTACATACTTAACCGTGTCAAACTTGCAGCCTTGAAGACATAGTTTCTCTTTATTTAAGTGGTGTGGTGAAAGAACCTTGTCTATAGTGAATTTATTAGTCTCATGAAGTTGTTAGGTGCATTTACTTTGCCATTGAAGGGGCCCTTTCCTTTTTGTACTATTTTCAGACACGACACATTCGTGTTCTTCCGCCTGCTGAGCAGCTGTTTGGCTCTATGGGCTCTGAAAGAGACAAATGCAACCAAACTAAAAAATGAATGATTGCGACAGAGACAATAACATGACATCTTATCCTTTTTTTAATCATCAAATCTTTGGGCACGCAGCTAATATTTTAAAGTCAGCTGCCAGTGTTCTTGTTTTTTGTTATTTTGGGCATTGAACATTTGATGGTCTAATTAAGGGGATCGTCATGATTTGATGTCAGATTGATTATTCTCTGCTGTGTCAAGGAAATCATGCATATGCAACCCATGAGGACCCTCTACTGTGTGTGCCAAAGTGTCTAGACTTAGGTGTCCACAAGTAAGGGATCATGGTTTAATTATCACAAAAGTGAGAAAATATTTAGATGATTTTCCTCTTAAAAATAAAAGTTATAGTTTATATGAAGGTCCTTACAGTAAGCATTAAACAATAGTCACTAATAAGCCACCTATGAGACCTTTCAAGATGCTATTAAACATTAAATGACTATTAATAAGTGTTAATATATCATGATAAACACTTTCCTTTATTGGTTCTACTTTTTCATCAGCAGAGTTGCAATTTTTTTAATCGTTTCATGATCTTTGATTAACTAATATAAGCAATCATTTTCACTTGTCATATATCCTGCATACGACGATTTGACTGTGTATTTGTTATGTAAAGCACTTTGTTCATCTCTCCGGATGTTGTAAGGTGCTATCTTAATAAACATTATTATTATTATCATTATCATTATTATAATTATTATTTTCATAGGAAGGAAGTAAATGTTTTTTATCATTTAAAAGTTCTGCAATACATAGCTATCAATTCAGAATCTTAATTATAGACTTAACCCTAAATGAAAATTCTAACGAAAACATGTTTTTATCCAATTATACATGATAACAATATTAATTACGAGATAACACATTATACTGACAAAGACAGAATCTAAATCTTGACTGACTGCTTTGTATCCTTTAGAGTAATCAGATAATCTGTATCCGCTTGCTTTTTGATTTAAGGACAATATTCGCTCAGAGCGAGAACTGAAAGGACAGAGAAACAAAGAAAAGCAATTTTCAGAAAGAGAGTAAATGTCACATGGCCCCTCTTAAAAGCTACTATGTTATTTGTGGTCATTCAGCCATACACGGCAAGAGGCTTTATAGGAAGAGAACCCTCTGCTTTATTGTCAGCTGTAAGCAAAAACAGCTATACTCAGAGCAACTGTGTGACATATTGAAACATGCAATGCTTTTATCTGTTTGTGTGTTATCCTCCTCAAGTCATTTACCGATTTTCCTCTCTTCAATACACACACTCTCTTCTGTAGACTTTTCTCTCTCATGTGAGATGCCATTTCCTTAATATGTACATGTATATATATTTCTTTATTTCGCTATACTTTACCTCTTTTGTCTCTTTCATCCTTTCTCCCCTATCCCTTTGTTTGCCCCAAAACAATTCCAATTTCACATCTTTAACAGCTTAAATCCCATTAGGAACGGAGGAATTACAAGAGGATGCAACGGTAGACAATATTACAATAATTGAGGGAAGGAAGGAAGGAAAGCGTGCTGTTATGTTGATCATTCTTCCTTTTCTATTGATTCTCTTTTAACAGCACACTCTCACCTCTGTTGCCTGTCTCATAAGGAATGTATAGTTTCTGTCGAGTGTGTGTGTGTGTGTGTGTGTGTGTGTGTGTGTGTGCATGAGAGTAAAGGGAGATAATTTGATAAAGGTGAGATAAACCGATAAGGTTGGAAACATGGCGGCGGGATAGATGAGCGCTAAAGGATGCTTGTAGGGCAAAGAATCCATGAAGAGTGTGTAGGTGAGGTAAAGTGTGTGTGTGTGTTTGAGTATGCAGGAGGAGAGGGACACTGAGACAATAGATAAGCACATTGCCAAAATAAAAAAAAGATGATGACAAGCTACCACACACACACACACACACACACACACACACACACACACACAAATCTGTATCATCTCTAAAGTACTTACTGGCATCCCCATTAGTGGCTGTACTCACGGCAGTCAATAGCGCTAACCTTTGGTGCTCCTTGCCCACACACACACTCACAAACACACACACACACACATTTACACACACACACAACCTTTCAGTCCTGTTAGCAGTAATGCTCTATAACCATTGTGCTTTCAGCTCTATGTGCACAGATAAACCCTAATGTGGCACATCACACACAAACACGCAAACACACACGTGCACATCCTGTTTGTTGAGATAAGAACATAATGCTATCTCTGTCTGGTGATAAAGTTCAAGGAGAGAACTACCACTGAGCCCTTGAAGTGCCCCTTTAACTGGAGGAGAGTGTGAGGCCGGGGATGCTGCCTACCCCACTTTTTAGCTGCATCTGCAGGTTATGGATTTGTGCAAATCTGCCGGACTTTCATTGCCTAATTTGCCAAAGCGAAGAGGAATGGCACTGCAGACTCCAAACGAAGCCTCATTATGACCACAGACCACAAAAGTGTTAGTGAGGAAAGCAAAGAGGGGTGATAGAGATGGAGTGCAGCTGTACAGTACAGCTGACAGATTGATGCAGGGAACCCCAGCATCAGTTCGTTTGACCCTCTCTGCTATAGTATCGACAGTCAGCTTTGAACCTGGTGGTGCGGTATCATTATGTTACAAAACGCCCCGCAGGAATCGAGTGAACCAGCTGGTCTTTTCCCTTACATCCAACTCGGTTACAACGACTTCTTGACCCTAATCTACACTCAATTCGCCGAATCTAGCCGACAACAACCACAGCGTCACTTAAAGCACAAAATAAAAACAGCATCTGAAACATCAAACCGTATTTTGACGCAGAAACACCTTCAATCATCTTTTTTCTCTCAATGTACCAAAAAAAATGCACAACATGTTCAGAGTCATGCCAAAGCAATAGTTCTCTAACTCTGATCCAACCAAATCTGTAGCCATTTACCCATGAGCCTCTTTGGAAGGAGAAACTAAAGCTGCGTGTAAATGTGTTTTTTTCTGACTGAAGCAGAACAAACATGTCAGTCTTCATCTCAAAGGGACAATGTCTAAATTTGTACTTGCCTGGATTCAAGTTCCTGGTACCGACATCTGCCCCTGTCATTTCCTTCACAATCATCGAAGTGCGTCATTCAAATGATAAAACCCGGAAAGCTCAGAATAACACCGGGGAAAATTTCTGACATTTTGTTTGATTGACAAGATTTCAAAAGTCCATTTTAATTAATCTTTGCAGCCTTTGTGCTTACATAGCCTGGTTCAAATAAATGAGAGTTATGGCAATGTTTGAGAAGCTGGCATATGACCCCAAAGAATAAATAAATACATATATATATATATCCTCTTGGTTTTATTGCTGTTATTGATAAAGTACAGGTTTCTGATTATTACTCTCAGTGAACACAGAGGGTAAATTGTAATATGCTGCCCTTTTTATAGATGAAATATATGCATCTGTGTGGGCGTGTTTGCTCTCTCTTTGACTCCTCTTTTTCTTCAAGAGTCTCACCTCATGATGACCGTTTCTCTTTGCTTTTCACCCCTCTTTTTTTTCTCCATGTTGATCCATTCATGTCACATCCTCTGTTTCTCTCTTGCACTTCTGAATCACTTTGCACTGACCTCTGCTTAAGGTCTGCATGATGCATATCTGTCTTAATAGGAAGAAAATACCCGATAAATCTGTGAAGTTGCAGATGGAAAGGGTTATAGTTGCTAAAGTTTTGTAAAAGAAGTCAAGGCACTACATTTATCTGCTTTAAAGTATCAATGACACGCTCCTCTTTGTTAATCCGTACCTCTCTTTGTATCCCACGTCAGCCTGTACTTTTATCTACTTGAACTGATCCCTCAACTTCTCTCTCAATCCTCCTACTTTCCTGTGTGATACATCTTTTATTACTTCACTTTTTCTCGGTTGTCTTCTCATAATGAACTTCAACGCTCTTCTGTCTACTCTCTTTCTTTCGAACTCCTCTCATAATTACAAGTTTAAACATTGTCTCTACTTTCTCCTTATTCTGACCAGGAGCAAAAGGAGACTAAGAGAATCCATGTCAACATGTCTGGGTATTCAAACCAACTACCCACATTTCATCATGTTAATCACCCACATTTTCTACCCTCCAATTACCCTGACAGTGTCCGGCCTGCCCACTGCCCTCTACAGTTGAGTGCGCAAAAGCAGGCGAAGTTTGGTAAAAGTTGGTCTTCATGAGTCATTGAGCCGATACTAAAGAGTTCAAGCAGAGATAGACAAAGGTTTGCAGCATATAGAAGATTTAATTTGACCGTACTGAAGTGTTATAGAGTCTCTGTTTCTCACTTCATTTGAAAGGCTTTGACACTAAGTCAAGACGTCCAGGGATTTAGTCTATGTCAAACTACTTTGCATATTTAATCATTATGAGTCAGACAGTTGTTGAATGAAAGAATCTACGCCACAGTTATTAAATTAAGCTGCAGCATAGAATCAAAGTACATCAGGTACTCTGAAGAGATCAGAGAGACTCACAGGATCGCATTTTTATGAATGTTGAGATAAGAACAGGAAATGTACGGGTACCAAAGTTCTATTGATTCAAACCCCCAAGCTCAAAATGGCTCTTTAAACATATTTCTAAATAATGCGATACAGTTTCATGTGTCCTGCAGTAACACCTATCGGTTTGAGGGTGTTACTGACAACTCACATTGTTTTTCATAAGTGGTTTCCTCTCGGCCCTAGGGACCAAAATAAATCAAAGGTAATTCATTGAAAATTTGTGGAAAATTCATGTGGAGAATGTTGATAAGAAAATACATATTCATCAATGGCAGTGAAGCGAGGCAGAATCACAACATCTGATTAAAGGCTCCATTAGCAGTAGAAGCTCACTAATCCCAACCCCTTGAGGATGATTGCAGGGACTGAATTAAAACTTATTTTAAAAGGTGATCAAATTTGCACCAAAATTGGCCATGACCGAAAACATTTCCCTAAACAAGACGAATTTCCCAGTTTCCCAGAGCAAGAAAAACAAAGGGAAGAAATGCAATACAAACAAATAAAACAGAAAAGAAACAGAATGACACTTTACTTTGAAAGAATCTAACATTTAAGTGAGTTCATTCTGCCATAAGACTTACTGTAACACTTAAGATAATGATGATTCTGTCAGTGAACAAAAAAAAAAAAAAACATAGTTATTTCATCAGTACTTAATATACATAGTAAGAGGTGGTCCTCTTCAGCTGAACTTTGTCTGCATATGATCTGGCACTACTTGTTTCCTCTTTGCTATTAGTCAGTGCTGGATCACAATGTCCGTGTAAAATGAATATCAATGGTGCAATACGAGAGTCAGATAGTTCTGGCGGGGTTCCTACATGCTTTTTACAATCAAATTCAAGACTTTTTATGTCAGTTTTAAAGCTGCTGTGAGTAGTATTTGGACGTTGATGAAATAGAATGAAATTCATATTACAGACTTTTTATGGCATACAATAGCAAACAAGGCTGTCAGCAACATGATACATTTAATTTTTAATGGCAGAGAGCGATGCAAGGGGGTAGGTGTCAGCCAAGCAGCTGAACTGTTTCTACATTGCATGTGTAAGACGATCACAATAAATAATGCATTTGAATTTCAGGGTGAGATTTTTGTCAGAAGACGCTACTTAAACATGCAGATAACAAGATAAGCAAAGATGGATCTGTCCAAACAAACTAAAAGTTCCTAACAGGAGCTCCGAGACCAAAACAAAGAAATAAAAAATATCATCTTTGGAAGTTTATGTGGGTAAGTCATATTAAATCACACCTGCTGTGTTGAATTTGCCATTAAGTTTTTCCGAGTAATGCACTCTGTGGTTATTAGCTCTGGCTGCAGATGATTAAACCCGACTTGTGACACATGCACATCACAGATAATTATCCTCCAGTACTTTACTGTCACGGGGTAAACAAAGCCATCTAAAACTATGATGATTCCAGATGATTACTGTCAAAATAAAGTCATAATTTATACCTAGAGAGGAATATCAATACCAGAAATAATGCATGAGACCTCAAGAAATAGTCAAGTGAACCTCCACCCCCCCAGAAATTTGCACATAAAAAGTCATGCAATGTTAACTTCAGAGTGAAGATTTGATTATGTATTCTGTCATATGTCAGCCAATGTGTCATCTGAAATTAAGGACCTCTTACATGTAAAAATAAGACTTTGAAGGCCTTAAAACCAATAATGTAATTGAACACTTTTTAGACAGAGGATACTGAACTTTAAAGTCTTCATCTTTTATAATGACTGGCTAATAACGGTGTGTAACAGCTAATATACATCTGTACAAGAATGACTATGAAAAATAAAAAGTCTAGAACAAGATTTGAAGAGACAAAATGGAAAATATTCACAAATCTTTCACTTCTTCTGTGTTGTTCCATCTGTGTTGCTTTATTAAAATGAAAAAGTAAAATAAATACCATAATTAAAAATGATGATAACTGAGACTCACAGCTTAGACATTTCTGCCTCTGTTATGTATTGCACTTTTTCTCAATGTTGCTTGGTAGGCATTAGAGGGTTTGTGTATGACTTTGATAAACCTTAACTTCAAACTTCTCAAATCATTCAGCGCCAACTGTGAGTTCTTGGGGCAGATTATCAGAGTGACTTTAGTGTTTCACTTTGAAAGCTATCTTTGTTATTCAAGCCCTTACATTTAAAGCATGTTTAAAGTTTAAGAGAGAATCAAAGTGTTACCCCCTGCAGAAATAAGTGTTCATTATTCTGCATTGTCCTTTTTGTTAAAATACTTTAACAGTAAGTAATACTAATTTGAGGGGAAAAGTTAACTAACTTCAGACTTGGACGGGTCTCAGCTTGCCAATTACACAGTTGTTTAATTGTGGGTACAACTCCAGAATTGGTCTTGCTTTGAGACTTGGTGGAGCCATTACCAACAAACTTTTGGCTGCAAGACAAAGATTGAAGTTGACTTGTTTTATGCACTGGCTACTGGCAAATTTCCCTAATTGAAAAAGTTTCAGCAAATGACCCTGGCTGTCTTACATTGCAATGAATGCTTGGAGACCCACTCTTAAGAGTTCTAGTGTTAACCATTGTACCTTCAACTGTGACTTTTGCTTTTGATTTGCAGCAGCTGTTTATTGTTTCATATTGGGATTAATGAAATCAGTGAATGTCTTAAAAGCCCACACATTCTGCTAACTTGTGATTAATGTCCATTCAGCCATTTGTGACTTTATTACTCCATTGAGAAGTGCCATAATGTTTAAGCAGGCAGTTTTGGCAGAATTTTCACAAGGCCCTTGATACATTTTCACTGATTGAAAAGTCCTAGAAGGAGTTCTCAACTGGTTATAAATTTGGCTGAATTTAATACTAAAACCTGTCTTTAGCTTAAAAAAGGAACCAAATCAAGATTGACTGTTTCTGTGAGGTTATTTTTCAATCCTGTCACTGCTATCAGCAGGTCAGATTGAAAGAAGCAATTTACTCCACCCAGAGCAAAAAAAAACCTTTGTTCGCTTTAACCTCTGAAAATGTTTCATAAAAAAAAAAGCAGCCGAACGGTTAAAATGAAGAAGCCTGGAGAACATTATAAATATTCATACAGCATGTGAAGCCTCCTGCACTTTGAAATGAGAGTTATCAACTAAAACAACAACACGTGAGTGAGTGAGTAAGACAGAGAGATAGGATAAAATGTACGATCCTGACAGAGACTCGACAACTTCTTCAAAACATAGCTCCCAGCAGAGCCACCCACCCTGACTGTAACAACAAAAAGGCCTTCACTGTGAAAATAACTTCCAAATATCTCCAAAATACCTTTTCTTCAGGCTATTCTAGGTGTGGGGGGTTGGCTGCATAGATCATGAGGCCTTTATGTGCCATTTCTGCCTGAATTTGGGTAGCTGTCAGCAAAAGAAAAAGAGCACAGATGTGGAAAAAAAAGATCAAAAATTCATATGGAAGTTGTACCAGGGGAACCAGGGAGACACAAGCAGTCTTCAATATAAATACATGTAAATATTAGTGTTTTCACCCAAGAAGACTCCACCGATTTTCTTCACCAAGTCTTGATATGTTTTGCTGACACGGGCGCTGTCAAAATATGCTCTTACATTATATAATCTTTGCCTTTTTCTGGTTAATAATCCACACAAGCTCTTTAATTGGGTAATTTTTGACTTCTTTTAGTTATGAAAGCCATCCGGCAGTGACGAGAACAGGCTCAAAAACTTTCTCAGTGGATGCAGTCATATTCAGTGGATGCATTATTCAACATGTCTACAGAAAATTTTCCTTCATGTTTCATTTGCGACATCTGTCATCTCTGGAATCGTCTCCAACCCGTTTGATGGTCCTTCAAGTAAGAGATGTCAGTTAAAGAGAAAATAGTCCCAAAATGGTAAGGTTTTAAATGTTTAATGCTTTCAGATCAAATGGCAAAATTCATACTTTCTACTTCTTTGCATATCTGATATGAAGTCTGAAAGTGTGTGTATGTGTATGAGGGTGTTTGTGGGAAAGAGAAATTGAGAAATGAAAACTAATTCCTCCAGAGTCGATTTTGACCCATGGCAACATGTCTCATTTTCAAACGCTAATGCTTTTGTTCATATAATATTCATTCATCCGTTTATTTCAAGCTGCTTCGGCCAAGAAAAAGTTTGATTGGCAATATTAATTGAGCTTTATTCCAGGATGGTTTAAGCTTGTATCCTGTTAGTTACGCTGGTTATTTCCTTATGAAAAACAATCGTATCGACACCAACAATGTAGAGGACTGAACTACCACACCAGTCCCAGTCCAGTGTCTTTTCTGAATGTTTAAACAAGGCATGCATGAGTTTCATGCATATTTCATGTTATAACGCACACATATGTGCATCAATACTAATACTAATGACTAGATACTGTACAAATTCTTTGTGTTTCTGTCCTTTTTAATAAACTAAGCATCACAAGCAAACAAATGATCATAGCAGTTTTCGATTTACAACAGTCCCTCATGTTATCGCTCATCTATGAGCAGAAAAAGTCCAGAGAAGCTATTCATAACTCATGTCAAGCAATATTATAATAAGTCAATGGACCCAGGGCATGGAGCCCACATCACTCCTTTGGTTGCATGAAGTACATGGAACAGAGAGATGTATGCAGTAGAAAGGAGCCCCCTTAACAGAGGCCAGTGTACTCACCCATGTGGCCCAGCCTGAGATCTGGTCCATGTGGGCGAGTCCAAGTAAACAAAGGCAGAAAGTGTTAAATAATGCATAAAATTGAATGAGCATGTTGGTTCTGAGAGGACGTCCTTGTGCTAGTGAAGTGAAATAAATAGATATGAAGGATTCTGTGGGGAATCTGGGAGATGTTTAACCAGGCAGAGATCAGAACAGGAATAAAAAATAAGGGAAATCAAAAGTGAAAGAAATGACAGAGGCTAAAGACCATGATTTCATGAGGAAAAAATGAAGCTGACTCAATTATTACAAGTCTTACCTGAAAGACTGAAAGCCTCTCTCTTTTAGGTTTCAAGTTACAAATGTGTGAATTTTACAGCTACAGAAAATTTGGCTTTTGAATTTAGTGGCCACACAAAAGAAGAGTGAAGAGTCACATAATAAGCTTTGCAAAATAATTCTTCAGATACTGTATGTAAAAAACAATTTAAAAAAAGTTTGGTTGTATAAAAAAGGAACATAATTTGGTCAGTTTTAGTCATATCACAAAGACAGGCTATCTTTAGAACTTTTCTCATAGCTGTGGAAACACCAGGCAGTGACCTGCACCAATCTGGTGGCAGTTTAACAAATTACAATACATGTTTCCTCGCTACATTAAGTTTTAAGACCTTTTAATTCACACAATTACCTGCTCAACTTCCTCACTGCAGTGCTGCTGTAGTAAACTGTAGATCACTTTGTCCTTCCGTTAGCTTTGCTTCATTGACTTCATTTTCAGTCCTCCAGAGTACAACACTGAGTTTGTGTGATTTGCTTCTGAAGAACTGTTCAATACAATGATTGCAAAAGTCACTTATATTTAAGTATATAGTGAGTTCACTTCTGCTGGTATGTTAAGTGCTGTCTGTTTAGTCATGGAAGGTTTACTGGTTGCGATCTATGTACATCTCCTGCCTGTACTGGTCTTTGTTCAGGACTTTCAAAGTCTGGTTTGGCTCTGCTCAGCTGTAAATGATGTAATACAGAAACTTTGTCCAGTTCACCTCATAAGTTTTTAACATTAAAATATTCCAGATCTTTTGGCTTTAATAAGCTGTAGGAACAAAACTTGTTTAATATAGATGAACTAAAGCTGCATTTTTGCACTTTGGTACATCCCCTAAATTGTCTGCAGCCCTAACTCATCACTCTTACAGCCCACCACCCCCACCTTCCCTCTGCCAAGTCTTGTAATTTTGGGAAAGCACTGAGTTCACATCCAGCATTAAGGCCTAATGCTTCTGGGAGGGGGGGTGCTCACTGTGACAAATGACCCCGCAAAAAAACTCTGCCAGCATAAAAACAAGGTCCTAGTCATCTCTCACTGTCTCCATGTGTCTCTCCTTCTCCCCTCTGTCTATGTCTGTCTCTCAGTCCTTGTACCTGTCCCTCCCTTCTTTACCCCGCCTCACCATCTCACCAGGAAAACAAAGTAGGTATGTGATCATCAATCCTATGATCCAGTTTTGACCATCTCCCAACACTAAATCTCAGAATCACCTCACCCTTCAGTATCGGGCTAAAGTAGATTAAAAGTCTGCTTTGTTAACCTTGCCAGAGAAATTCCAGAAAAGTAATTTGGGTTTAACTCACACAAAAATGGAGTCCGACATGTCCATATCCAATAAGCTAATAGTTCCATCAATTTTCCACATCTTTTTTTATAAGATCACGAGCAGTGTAAGGTAGTAAAATACTCTCATTCTTCACAATCATTCCTTTTTTTTGTTCTGTCAGAGGTCTTGTTTTGTCTGAGGTTGTCCTGGAAATAACCCCCTTTTATTTCCAGAAGTCAGTGAGGTTAATTGTGTCCAAAGGGACACAGATGGCCTAACCTTCATTCAACCTGCTCAGTGGAATGTGGTTAATTTTGTCTCTGAGTTTGAATTGTGAATTACAGCCAGTACTTTTCAGGGATTAAATACAGCACCTCAGAAAAGAAACATACTTTGAAAAAGGACATATAATGTATTTTACGGTACCTTAACGTGGTAATTCCCTTTTCTAGTCTGTGTCTCTGACTGTTTTTGTAGATTTTTAATCAAGTGATTTGGTAAGTTTAAAGTGTGAACTTCATTTATTATTTAAAACTTGGGACACACTGACAGCATCAGACAGGATCAAATATCAGATAATGTCCCATGTAGTTCACGTCAAAGAAAGATAGGCTTTTAATCTTTATCTTCTTATTTTTGCCGCTGGATCAAATGGCTGTATCCTGTACTGCATGCTTAATAGCAATTAGTCAGTCTCTGAGTGTATCTGTGGCTGGGGCCCATAATGGATTGCATTTACAGTTAACAGTATCAGAATAAAAAAAATAAAAAATAAAAACCTTTGGTTTAATTTGGGCAGGTTTGTGTGTGTGTGTGTGTATGTTTCTGCATATTTATGAGAGTGCGCATGATGGAGAGCTTGGTGACAGTCTTGGTCTAGAGTATTTGGCTTATGCAGGGCTGTGATTCAGCTGGTTTGTGAGGAAATAGCAATGAGGGCATCTTGTCTTCTGGCACTCTGATTGGCACCAAACTGTATCATGGTGTATGGAGACGAAAGAAAAACACTTGTGTATCCAAGCGCTCTGTCTCAATTAACGCTTAAATTCAGTGTATCAGAAAAAAAAAGGGTTTGCTAATGAGTGTAAGCACTGCTGTGCATCTCTGCATGTAAAAATGAGAGGAGAGTGTGTTGTGATCTCTCATGGCCATCCGTCTATCTCGCTAATGCACACTCTGCACAGCAGGAAAAACCCTGGGCAAGGGCTGAAGTACTCTCTGCATCCTCAAGATGGTAACACATCACCTTTACGCCTAACCACATCTCAATTCAAGACCAACATGTGGGCTCAGGTTCACTTGCTGTTAACAAAATGTAGACTCTGCATGTAAAAATGATGAGAGTATTGGGTGGAAAATAGCAATGAAACGTGCACCACGCGGCAAAATGCCAATAAAACCAAGAAGCTGAGAAGATAAGGTCAGATTTCGAGGGATATCATTGATGCTTTGTTAGAGAAAAAGATGTGCAGAAAATGGGCTGAAAAACAATAAATCCAATGATAAATGACCACATTTCCGAGTCTCTTTTGCTAGTCAGTAGTCTGAGATCCCTATCAGCATGCTCAAAGGCAGGTTTCCTTAGCACAACCCGTGAGTGCAAAACCTTGACACACATTGTCACAGTCCTCACAGACACACAATACCACCCTGTCTTTGGCCCCCTCCCTGTCACGCCGCCAACCAAATTAGATTGTGATTGCTCTTTCCGAGGTCACTTTTAATTAAACTGAGATGAGAACATGACACACGGGATTAAGCCCCATCCTACTGCTTCAAATTATGAATTCATAACTAATGCTAGAGCCTATTGCTTTCAACCATGACCTCCATATCATTTATATGTAAGAGTGAAAGGAACTCCCCTAATTGTCTTTCTGCAGATAGTGAGCACGATAGCAGGTGTGTGTGAGTATGACAACAACAACAAAAACACAGAAACATGTCTTCAAGTAAATAAACATATTTAATTATACATGCAAGCTATGCTTTTCACCTTGTTTGTGACTTTGTGCTCTAATTAATTGTGACTTAACATGTACGAGAAAGACAGGAGAGACCTGAGGAGCGATTTTTCTTATTAACCATGTACATTATTATGAGCTCTGTGCTATGCTTAGGGCATCATGAATAATACTTTATTAGACTTGGGAGGCCTCGCTGTTATAATTTTAGCAGATCTGTTTAATTGGGAGAGACTCAAAGGGCTTACTTGAGTAAGCGAGACATACACGCACCTTGTAACATGATTAATATATGAAAGGTCAACTGAGGTGAAAACCTGTCAGCATTTGTCAAGTCAAACCAAGAGTACGTTGCTGGTGTGTGCTGCAGTGTATCTGTATTCAAGTTGGTGTGAGCATTAATGGGTACAAAAACAGTCATGCAATATAAAGTAAAACTGAGAAACTTAGAATAGTGGAGAGTAAAGTAAGTCAAACTTTTGTTTTGCTTTGGGGCAATGAGCTCAAATTGGGATTATGTGGGCTTGATATTAATAAACGAAGACTGCAACCTAAAATCTTGGCTAGAAGGGCTGGGCGATAAACCGAAATTTACTGATACCATAATTTACGACAACAACCGACGCCATTTTTCCCATGTCAATATATTTGGCATCCAAAAACAAATAAATAAATAAAAGTTGGTTTTGGATGTGTGTAGGTAGGCTATGGTCTCATGTCCCTTTAAGATGCTGTCCTATGCCTGAGACTTGACTCCACCCCATCCAGTCTGTTACAAAGAGGGAAAGACAGGTGAGGAGATGGAGGACGGTTCAAATGTTGTAGCGGCTGGAGTGGTGGCTGAAGTAGACAAAATTAATGTGGGAGGGGGTGAGCAGCTTGTGGAGTAGTTATCGTCCATTTATTGTTACCGAGGTGAACTGCTCATAATATCGTGATATTGATTTGAGGCCATATTGCCCAGCCCCATTGGCTATTGTCTTTGACTGATATTGGTTAGTCATAAGAAAAATTGTCCTCAACAAAGCTTGTTGTAATCCAAATACAGTTTAAAGGCCTGAAACCAATGAAAGGGGGCAGGTGTCAGTCAAGCAGGTGAAGAACAAGCCCCTTGTGTTTTTAAAATTTAAAATTAAGAAGTCACAATAAAAGTTACATTTGATCATCAAAAGTCAGCAGGATAAGATTTTGTCACAAGACTACTTCAAAATTTAGAGGACAAGATAGAGAAAGACTGCCTTGTTCATGGAGGGAGTTAAAAGTGACACAGACTGAAAATTCTTTACAGGGGCTATAACAGTTTTATTCATTTTTTAAGGTATTTTATCTTTTCTTAATTAATTTATGTCTCTAATTCTATTTAATTGTCGGCTCTTTGCGAGTGATATCCTTAAAGAGTGTGGTTTAGACCTGTTCTTTTTATAAAGTGTCTTCAGATAACATTCGTTCTGAATAGATGCGATGTGAATAAACATAATTAGTTGTTGTTTTGTGCTTGTGCAATGTCCAATGGGAAATGGGTTCTTTCCCTCCTTTGTATGGGTTGTTTGGACACATGTAAACACCCCAAGTTGCACACTGATGCCAAACAAACAACGGAGGAGTTCATTTGAAGTGACAACACAATTAACCAAACAACCACAACCAACAGCTGCTTAAAGTAGTTAAGGTAGTAAGCATAAACTTTGACAGGCTACACTCACTCACTGTCTCCATCCATTACATCATCAGCTGAAGAGCTGGAGCTAGGCGCAGCAAGACCACAGGACTTGACAACATTGCTTTGTTCAGAGAACAGTTTGGCTTGTGGATCCGGGGAACTTGTCCCTCTCATTACAGGGACCTCCACTTATCCAAACTACTGTCATACCTTTGCATACTTGAGCTAGATGACGGTGCCCTGCAGAGGGCCGAAAACCTCTCACAATCATGCAGTGACTCACAGATTTGTAATTTTCAGCAATTTTGTGAGTGGCGTCCAACTTTTTGCAAATATGCTCATCTGCTCAAATGTCAATGAGGCATCTGATGCTCCAACTCAACCCACTGCTCATTTTGAGGGTAGTAGCGGCGATGCAAATTCTAAGTGTTTCCACAATTGCTCTTTGGAAATGTTGACAATCCATAATTATTACTTGTTACAAAAATACTTATCTTTGAATTTGCCTTGGGCCGGTTGTCTGTCAACAGTTCAACTGGGTCAAAGTCAGTTTGGAAGCACAATACACAGGCTTATGTGACACCAATACTCCAAGTATGCATGTATACTGGCAGGCTTTCCACCAGTCTGTCTGCTTTTTATCCGAGGATGGAGTATCATCCCAAAGAAAGTTCTCAACCTCTGTTGTCTGCGTCCATGCAATCAGTGACAGAAGCTTTTGTTTATCACTCCCCTAAAAGAAGAGCCGAAGATGTGGAATACACAGCTGCTGCCTCAGTGAATTTTCTTCATACTTTTTACTTCAAACACCTACATCAAACGGTAATATGAGACGAAACATTATCTGATAGAAAATCTGAAATAATAAACGAGGGACAGCCCTTGAATGGTTGTGTGTTTTACAAAAGTAAATGTGAACACACAAATACCCAAGGGTAAAGGCAAAACCATATCATTTTATCATTTGAACTGGGAAAAAGTAAACAAGCTAGAGGTGTAAAAGCACCCCGAATGATTGATTTCTACTTTTTTTTTTTTTACCCTGGTAAAAATACCCCCTGAAATACTTAACCTTGTCAACAACAAGTGATGCCTTTTTTCCTTACTCTTCTTTTACCCATACTCTTTTACGTCCTCCCTGCATCTCTTCTGGCAGGAAAGTTGCACAGTAGATGTACTCCGTTAGATCAAGTTTGACCAAAAAATCAATCCCTTATTGATTTCAGTCCAGCAGAAGCAGCGATAAGCTACACAACTGTTTTCTATTTCTGTATCAAAGTGTTTAGATCCTCAAGACATGCCAACCTGTCAATAAAAAAAAGCTGGGAGGATACTTAAAAAATAGCTGGTTAGTATGCCACTCGTACACAAGCTGTAGAAATGAAAACATGAAGCCAAAAGCCGCCTGCATCCTTACCTCGGTGATAAAGGCCTTGGCAGTAGCAGGGCTCATGAACAGCACAGCTCTGCGTAGCGTGTCCCTGTAGCGGTGCAGCTCCTCCACACGCATTGTTCTAAACAGACTTGTAATCATCATGTTGATGTTAGATTCCACCTTCTGAAGAGATACGTCCATACCCTGCTGAGAGGTTCGGTCCAGGAAATCCTCAATACCACGGATATCTGGAGAAATAGAGATAGAATTGTGAATATATTTGGCTCGAGACTAAAGGGAAATAAACATACCTCAAGTCCCTGCCCCAGAAGAAAACGAGGAGGTGAGGCAGAAAAGCAGACATACGCCTTCTTAAACACGCAAATGTAGCACACATTTTAAAAGCAACACAGCACTCTGCACTGTATTTTCAACAGTACATCACTGGTTGTCTCTCTGCATGAAAATAGCTCTAAATCACGACCTATTACTGGCGGTAATGTCTTGCAATCAGCCCATTCCTGTTATCTTCAAATCTTCAAATCCAACTAGGACATTTGTTGGCAGTAAAACTTTATATCTGTCAGTTCTGAATAACTTTCTTTCTTATAATTTGAATCTACAAAATGTTACCCAGACAGGCGCTCTCCTGAAGACGAGCAAACACAGACATAAAAACAAAAGCAGACAGTGGTGACTCACCATAAGTGAGGGGTGTTTTGACATTATTTGTCTTTTGTTGTTGCTAGAAAAAAAAGCTATCATTAACAACCCTGAGAGATCAGCAGGAAGCTTAAGCTGGATTTTCAGGTTATGATATCTTCGTCTCTTTCTGTGGATGTGTATTGGGCTGCCGACACAGCATGTTTGAAAGTATGAGTGTTTACTTGATTTCGAAGTGATATGACAAACATGCTCTATTTGGCTTTTGCACCTTGAAAACCAGACAGAAAAAGAAGAGCTGTTTGTGTGTTTGGCAGCCAAGTGTTTGCTGTTGGTGCTCTTTAGATAAAGATTCATGTAGACATTAGTTTCAAGGAAACTCCAAGGCAATCTCTTTTAAATAATTTAAATGGCTTTATTAAGTTTTAGCAATTAAGTCTTTATTGGGGAACAGTTTGATAAAGCTTGGTATGATGAAAATAAAGGCACTTTTTGTGTTTCAAAGAGAAGGCCTTGAAGTTTTCCTGAAGCCTGGCATCACCAGACCAATTTACTCTAGTGTATGAATAAAGATCTGCTCAGTTCAAACTTCAACTTTACTTAATTTTGACCAAATCCCATCAGCAGTACAACAAACACATCTTCTTGTAACGAATAACACTGTAGGGGCATTTATTTGTTCTTGTTTCAATGAAAATTCATCATTCAGTTGATCCAACAGCCACAATAGCGAGTCAACAGACATCTCTGCAACAGAACCTGCCATCTTGTTTACAAAAAGGATATTTGAAGCCACTGGGTAATCTTTTAGAATGACAGTGGTCCCAGACCCACCTGCCAGCAAAAATGAGTGTGAGCTGGCAGACGGATCTGGCAATGTCAAGCTAGTTTTCATGTGATCTTAGAAAAAGTCTTCCTTTGTTCTGCAGTCACAACAGCGGCCATGAAGTAAAATGTCTTTGTTTTTCTGTTGATCCAACTTTTATGTCAGTAGGACACAGTGATAACAAATACCCAGTCAGACTTTTTGATTAAATAACTAACCACTGTAATGATCTCTGTTAACAGTTAATTTTAGCTTCATGAACAAACACTGATGCTAGTGTCTGTATTCCTACTGCCTGGACTCCTCGATTCTTAATGAGCTACATTGCAGGTCAAGGTAATCCTAATTAAGGCACTTTGGTTGAGACCACTGCTAATGATGTCGGAGGATGTGTTCCTGTGCGTGTGTGTGTATGTGTGGTTATGTTAAGCAACCACCTAATGATGTATTTGATATGGAAAACGGATGACACCGCCGTCATTGCCGGTGTCATGGCTTGGCAATTAACTGGATTGATTAGACTTGTTAAGGGCCACAGGGCTGGGGTGATGGTGTGATTGCATCAATGCCAAATTTTGGAGGTTTAACAGCGTATTAAGAGGGGAGACATAATGCACCATCAGTGATTCAGAGAGGATTAAATTGAAGAGGCAGCACCCACACATACACACATGCCACTAACTCGAAAAAGCAGCATGTCAGTTCAGAAGTTTTGCAAGGGCATCTGGAGACATTTGGGACAGATGTGTGCATCAAATGTGATATCACACCTTTTCCCAAATTGTAGAAGAGTCAGAGGGAGTGCAGTCAATTTCTTTGCAATGACAAAAAGGTAATGAGGCAATCATGACTTGTAACGTTCAGTTCCCCTTCTTTCATTATTTCTTTGACTTGTTAATTTCTATCATGTTTTTCCATAATTACAATAAAAACTGCAGTTACAAAGTTTGGTGTCCATACTACATGTATGCTAAGTTTCAAATCACAAGGTAAGCATGTTTTGTCATTCTCTGAGAAAGTACATGTAAACTGCTCAAATCTCGAACAAACGTGCCAAAATGTGAAACCATAGTTTGTGCGAGATTTATCAAAGCTGTCTATGGGGGTAACTTGCTCCGCTACTCAACTGATTGACTACAATAGAGGGAGCAAGGCCACAATATCTAGCTCTACCCTTGGCTGGCTTCTGGAAACCCTTCAAAGAGGTGGCCAATCAGAAGAAAGTAGGCTTGTTGAAGGGGGGGCCTTAAAGAGACAGTAGCTAAAACAAAGTGTTTCAGATGGGGGATGAAATAACGGTTGAAATTTGAGGCTTATTTGACCTGAAAATCATGTAAAGCTATTAAAGAGGTTTCAGAAAGGATTTATAGAGTCTGAAATATACACCCGGCAGCGAACACATACAAAATATATATGCATAAGTTGGTGCTTCTTAAAAACTAGACCTAACTGTGCATGCCTAATGGGCTTGTCTTTGGATTAAAAAAAATAAATAAATTTTAAAAAAAACATTGCCATATTGTCACCCTATTAAAATAATGGCCCAAGTCATTTTTTGATTAAAAACAGTTTTTGGCCTAAATCATCTCTTGATAATGCTGGCCATCCCTGGTAAAATCACCTAAATCCTTAGTTGAAAGGATCATGGTATGATCCTTTACTTATTTATGATCCTATTTAGTATTTATTTTTGTAATAGGGTAACAATATTGTAGCTTTCATTTCTCTAAATTCAAGTCAGCTCTTAACTTTAACTGTTGCATAGTTGTGTGTTCATATGTTCAGAAAATAGTCTAAGCTAACAAAGACATCAACACGACTTGTTTGATGGCTGAAGAATTTATCTCACTTTTAAAATGCAATTACTGATGTTTATTTGTACAAATGATAGTCTGTAGTTATTGTAGTTATTGTTTGACCATGTTTTCAACTGCAACACTATCAGTCACCAGTGATGCCGCTCCAGATGAGTAGCATACTATGAATCAGCTATAAAACATGCTTGAACACTGAGCAGCCCGAATAACTGAGAGTTTGATAGTGACTTGGTTGAAAAAACAGTGAATACATATGAGGTTTATTATGAATTATGCACAAATTCAATGATAAACAAATGCTTTTGCCTTCGTTTGCTGTGCAGCTGTCTTTTCAGTGAAAGCTAAATCATGTTCAGCACTTCACTCACCAGTGACCAGCAGAGAAAAATATGATTTGTGTTAACAAACATTTTGCAGAATGTGCACTCACACACATATAAACACAGCAATAGCTCTTAATTCTTAATTAACCCAGTGCTAATTCTCTATTCTTTATGGCACCAAAACTGTCGTTCATAATGAATGGTGCAAAGCTATTTCAACATTTACCATTTAGCGCTGTCTGATTGATGTTTGTGGTGGTCAGAAAGCTTTTTAAATTAGCACAATCAAAAAGCTTTTGTCAAACAAAGCATAAAGAGCTTGAATAATGCAGCACAATACTTCCACACTCCTATGCATGCTCTGCTTGTTGCTGTTTTTATTTTATGTTAGAGATTAAACCAAACCAAGTCCTCAACAGTATGAGTTGACTTACACACCTCTGTGTTTAAAAGCCTCCTTTTTCATGCTTTAAGTATTTTACAGACTCTATTATAGGCCTCTTTTACCTGTTAGTCCACCTCCCAGCCTTTCACTCCTCCCGTCATCTTGCCTGCAGACTGACTAAAGGGTCGCTCTGGTTTTATTTGCCTTCATCAATCCTTTCTCCACACCGGCTTATGGTTCAGGTTGTGTGTCTAATGCATTTGCCTCACCCCGTGAAGAGCCTAAAAACAAACCCAGCTGTCTCAGAGCACAAAGCTCTATCAACCTCACTGCATCACACAGTGAATTTGTAAACAACTTCTGCATAATGTCAGATTTAAACTGGATGAGGATTATGTAAAATAATATGATTATATACTGTATATTACTGCCATGGTGTGCAAATGTAGTTTAAGAATTAGGATCATCACTGCTGTGGGTGATTATAGGTAGGGCTGGGCGATATGGCCTCAAATCAATATCAAGATATATTGAGTAGTTCACATTGATAACAATAAATGGACAATAACTACTCCATAAGCTGCTCACCCCCTACCACATTAACTTTGTCTACTTCAGCCGCCGCTCCAGCCGCTACAACTTTTGAACCGTCCTCCATCTCCTCACCTGTCTTTCCCTCTTTGTTACAGACTGGATGGGGTGGAGTCACGTCTCTGACACAGGACAGCATCTTCAAGCGACATGAGACCATAGCCTACCTACACACATCCAAAACCAACTTTTATTTAATTATATTTTTGACACCAAATATATTGACATGGGCAAAATGACATCTGTTATTGTCGTAAATTATGGTATCTGTAAATTTTTGGTTTATCACCCAGCCCTCATTATAGGTGCAGCAATGTGACTTCCAAACACTTGTATAACTATGTAAATTACAGTGTTGCAGAAAGTTCATTTTATTTCTTTAATTCAGTTAGGAACAGCAGAGTTGAGGTGGCTCACCCTCAGTGGGCCATACAGCTCAAATCACATGGACACATAAGGCAATATTCATATTGATGAGATAAAAAGTGAACTGCATTACCCCTTTTCAAACAGTAGAGGGCACCATTTGCCTTTGACCTCACTTTTTCTCTGTACTTGAATAGGGACATACCACAATGGTGCCTGCAGACAGTATTTGCAGTTAAGGATGCACCACCAGTGTTCCCCTCACACAGGTAATGCGCTTCTGCTCACCTTTGTAACATTTCTTATTTGTCCATACAAGAGAGGCATATGCTATCAGTAAAGTGGCAGACAGTGTGTCATACAAAGTGTCTTCACATCTGCTCTGAAGGTAACACAGGAAGAGACACATGACAGACAACTTTATGACATATTTAGAGGTTCTGCCTCTTCAGGAGTCATAAATGCATCAGACATTGATTGCTGTCGATCGTTCTTTTAGCTGTTCGTATCTACAACCATAACGAGATCATTATTAAACAGAAAATCAAGTAATCTCAGCACAAGACAGTAAAAAGGAAAGATAAAAGCATCATGAATAACAGTTTTGTGAGGCAATAACACCTGGGCATGTCCCGTTTGATTTACAACTCTGAAAAAATTGTGAAAAATTGGATTATGAACCCAGCTAGGTGAATCATGGATCTGATTAGTGGGTTGGGTGCATCCCTAGAAGCTACACCATCAGATATTATTTCAAAAAAGAGCTGGTGTATCAAAGTAGGTGAAGCTGTAAGACAATACCAGTCACATGAAGGTTAAGGCCCCCTGCAGCAAAAATGTTTAATCTTTCCTCAGCCGTCAGTTACAAAAACAAATCCCAACCTTGTTTCAAGGAGTAAGGAGCAAAACTAGAAGAAGACACAGAGTTGTGGGTAAAAAACAAAGGATTATTTTGTGCAGTTATTATCCTGTGCCACACAGAGGGTATTGACTAACTGCTGTCTTCTGTCTTCTTTAATGACTTGAAACTTTTAAGGAAGTTTATCTGCCATGGCCTTGGTCACCTCCCCGTATACATGGTTATGGTTTAACTGTCTATACTCTATCCTTCTGTGTGTTGCTGATTGGCTGATGCTACCACAGAGGAGGTAATGCTTCACTTTTATAATTCTGCTATCTGCTGTTCTACTGTTACATAATTTGAGGTAAAATGGTAAAGGTATAGCAAGCCAAATGAAAATTAGTGATGCCAGCTGCAGAGATGGTACAGGCTTGAAATCTTCAACCAGAAAAGAAACTAAGATGTTCATTTCCAGTGATTAAAAATAAAAAGAAATGCTCTTAATATACTCTTTAATATGGACATTTGCATTGTCACTTTGTAATTGAAGTATCAACTCTACATTCAGAAAGATGACAAATAAAACAGCAGGAGAACACCCGTCAAAAGTCAGGTTATCTGAAGGAGAGTTTTGAGTTTAGTTGCGATGTTTAAGATATTCAGTGTCAGAGTGTTTTATTACCACCTCCTTGGAAAGAAAAGAGAGAAAAGAAAGTCATTGACTTTCAAATGTGGACATTTCCTGCTCCAATTTTCTACATTAATAGTCAAAAGCATCCTCGCCCTCTCCATCAAAGTTTGCTCAATTTCCCACATCCTGCTGTTCAAAGGACAAGGCTGGAGCATGTTCCTCCCCCACTGCTGAGCGCATCATTGGCTGTCAGCTGCTCTTCATCAAGGAGCTTCAGGACACAAGTGCGGATAAAAAGACAGGCAAAATTGCCACCGACCTTGCCCATCCAGGCAACCATCTGTTTGAGAAACATTCCTCTGGGAGACAGTGCCGCTCCATTAACACCATGATCACCCATCACCTCAACAGCTTTTTCCCCAAGCGCTGTCATCTGACTCAACCACTCCCACTCCAAGTCTCGCAAGCAAAGGCATACAGAGCATCCGAACGGGCAAAAGACTCCTCATCCTCGTCTAATGTGGATGGCTGTGTCACTGCCGCTGTGTTGTATCACCTACACTGTCTTCGCGACATTTACAAAAACTTTTACCGTCTTTATGATCATGTGGTACGTCAGATACTCTCCATCTTTGCCTGTGTAGTTTGTTCCGTTACGTTTTGTGTTAAAGAAGTGGAACTGAAAAGACATTTTGCAAAGAAACTCAGTCACCTGCAATTGTTTCCATCATTCCTCACAAAACAAGGCAGGAGTTTGCATGGAACTGCTCCCTGTGTGTCCCTTTCCCCAATCCATCAGGCTTCCCTTCTCCCCCTCGCTGTCCCATCCATCCTCCAAGTCCCTAGCTCGAGTAAAAGCTTGAGTTAATGTAGTGTAGCAGCCAACAGCACACAGGGATTTCACCTGCATGTACCAACCAGCTCAGTGGCGCTCAGTCTATGTTCAGGAACCACTACTTCTTTTTCCCCCTGCTTGCTTTCCTCTCATCCCTCTCTCTTCTCTTGGCTTTTCATCTAAACCCCCCCTCAGTTTCTCCTCTGTTTACTTTCTGTTCCTTCAGGCTGAATCTCATTTTGGGGACGTGCAGAGTCCAAGTTGTTATACCCCTCAGAGAGGCAGGCTCTGTATCATGTGTAATGCCCCTAAACTCCACACTGGAGACCAGTATTCTCATCTTACCTACAGTCAGAGCTGGTATCTTTGAAGTTTGAGAATAAATTAAGTTCAGACCTCTACACTTAATATCAGCAACTACCAAGATCTTCCCTTTTCCTTGACCAAATACTATGAGTACCCTTTGACTTGATACAATCGGTACAATTCTTTGCATTTAGTCACTATAATCAACTGTGGGAGAATGAGCTTTAGGGTAAAATCAGCCTCTTTTGTTTGGATAATAACTAGCCAAGACAACACTAATGATTCAAGGTGGTTTAAGAGTTTGAAAAGGGGAAACAAGTATGATTTTAAGTATACATAAAACAGCTGCTTAAGGCAGCGCCAGGAGGGAGAATAACAAGTGATGAGAAAACACCAACATGAACTTTGCACTGTGAAAAAATGAGAAGTACCAGCACTCCAGATATGATCTTAACACTTCAGATATTAAAGGAGACACCCCTGAGTGTGAAATAAGGAGGAAACATAAAACATCTGCAAATGAGATTCAGTCTATGTAATGTAAGACCCACAAAGTCTTTCAGAGTTTTCCTGCTCCCCTAGCTTGGATTAAAAATCCATCATATAATACAGAAAATACAGAACTTTCCGGATTTGTTCTGCATCTGACTCCACAGTTTCAGACCCTTCTCCTTTGTGTCCCTCTGTTTTGTTTCAACCATCCTCTCCCTGCCAGAGGCACTGAAAGTCTGGCCTGGTAACTCTCGCTAGGAGGCTTTTTGGGAATAGTCGAGCAAAACTGGCAGTGGCTTTACAAAGGGGGCACTGTTTGTCCTCCAATTATCCCTCCATCCGTCTATTAGGCTTGATCACCCATCATACTTTAATGTTTTATGCCATCGGCTTGATGTTCATTAAACAACTTTTGCTGAAATAGTGAGATGACAGGGATGACAGCGGGGAAAATGTAACCTTGCTTGACCATTTGATGCCAAATTTCATTTTATTGAGCGATATTTAACAAGACAAACTGGGTTGTAAATGGGTTAATTTAAAAAGATTTGTGGTTTAATTGTTTAAAAGTTTATGTAAGGTCTGGTAAACTGTCTGGATTTTTATTTTTTTTACCCAGCTGTGTTAAATACTTGATTCTCATAGGTTAAAGGCCTATTACAACATCAATTAAGTCTGGATTGCAAGAACAACTCCAGAAACAGCCAGATCACAGACATTGTATCCCACGGAGTCTAGCGCATTTATTAAGTTGGTTTCACCACTCTCTGTTGACCATGTGTCAAAACCGTGTCCGATAACACCAGTACACTGGCTTGAGGAAATAATAAATATGGCTCTCAGTTACTCTGAAGAGCACACAACTTGAAATTTGTCACCAGCAGTGAAAATGAGACAAAATGAAGAAAACTACAGGGGAAGGAGTAGGGGGGTGTTCAAACACACTGGGAGCTGAAAAGGACATCAACCAAATTGAAGACAACGACATTAAGCAGTCACAAACTGCAACACAGTTTGAGCTTCGGTGGGGTCTGAGCTGGTTCTCTATGACATCTAAAGTAAGCCAACTCAGACCTACCTAAACCTAAATTTTATATGTGCATCATGGAAAAGCAAAAATACAGTTTTCAACAGAAATATATGTTTGTGCAACTGCTCCCCACGCCTTCCACACCATGATCCTTTCTGCTGTCAGCTCAATATCATTTACCTTAGTCTTTGCTTTTCCCTTCAGCCTTTACTCCTGGCTATCCTTCTCCCTGCCCCAGGCATTTCACTGTTCTAGGTCTCAAAGGAAGTGCTCCTTAAATATGGATTGAGCCCCAAAATGAATGTTTCACCTATAAGCTGAGGCCTGGTGAATTAATTCATTGGCTGACATGTGGCTCAAAATGCTCAAGTACCAAACCCAGAGGGTTTAGACCTTGACTATAGGGAAGTTCTCCTCCATACAAATCAAATCTGCCTAAAGCAGCAACAGACTTTTACACTGATATCGCTTGCTAAATTATACTCCTGAACATCTAAGTGCCTACCCTCTTCCACTATTTCTTTACTTTATTATCCTTCTTCTCATCCTTTTTTTTTTTTTTTTTTTTTTCCTCACAGTCTCACATTTCCCATCCTCAAAGTCCCAGAGGAGAGTTTAGGCAGCACTTGTAGAAATACCAACACTCTATGAAAGGCTTGGCACCTTTTAGGTGTGCATCATTTCCCCATCTCTTCAAATCTTTTACTGCTTTTAATCCACCAAACACCACTTCCTCAACACTTTAGGTTTCAGATGCCCTCAGTACCTTCCCTTATCTTTAGCTCCACTCTGTTTCCTGTTCTTATTTTGAAGACATAGCTACATAACAGCAGTCTTATGCCCTACACTCAGACCACAACATTTTAGTTCTCAAAGCAATGTCTAAAACTGTAAGGTTTCAAAAATGCTGCTGCGTTTTCACAAATAAATGCTTGATTTTATGACACATTTACATATACCTTTAAAGACATACAGAGGTAAGGTAATTTATAAATAAGTAAATAAGAGCATGTTGCTACTTACATAACTACAAAATATATATTCTAGGTTTTGTATTCGTGACCTTAAATTGTGGTCTTGGTTAGCTTGTTAAAAAAAATGTATACAAAGAAGACAAAATGAGGCTAATATGCATCATTTTTTTTCACAATCATTGTGTCAAGTGTCAGGGACTTACTGAAGGTGGATAAAACCAAGACCCCCCTTCATACTAGGAATTTTGTCTTACCCTGTTGGAATTATACTTACCATAATCACCTGCTCACTATACATTATCCTGATTAATACCCAACTAACAACTAAAGATAATGAGTTAATATTAAGCAATGATTTAAGGATTATTTCATTTTTTTTAAAATTGTGCAGTAGAAAAAGTCCTTGAGACCCAATGATAGGCAGTGTAACCATGGAAACAGTATTCTTATCAAATACTTGTGGGTTAAATTCACTTTTTTTAGTTGACCTTTATCCGGCCAGATTTGTCTCGTTGAGATCAGACATCTCTTTTCCAAAGGGGACCTGGCCAAGACTGGCAGAAACCCAAAGTTTGAATAACAAAACAATCACACTTATGCAGTTCAACTGAGAAAGTTTGTTGAAGAAGTTAGCTAAAACAAATGCACAGAGAGAGCCTCGCCTCCTGACTTTTAGCAAGGGATATGAATACATTCAAGGTAACTTAGTTTTGCAGTTTAAAATCCGTCTGCAGTTTGTTTTAAGATACAGGTGCAGAATACCTAAAAGCTTTAATACTTAACTCAGTTCTGACTTTGGGGACAACAAATTGCACAATGTCTAACATTAAACTTCATTTTTTCCATTTACATTAGTCTTTCCGTTCCTCCTTTTGCACAATAAACCAGTTATGTAGATAAATCAGGATTTCGCAGGGGCATTTTAAACAGATGCAGACAACAACTGCAAAAGGTCCTTTCCTCCTCGACTGCTCTGTCAGCAAGCTCTATTCTCCCAGCTCGTCCTTTAACACTGCCAAAGTTAATACCATATTTCTGTTGGTTGTTGCGTGTCTGTTTTCTTCTGCAGTATCTCGTTTACTGGGCTTCTTTTGTGTTTCCCCATGCAACATCCCTTGTTTGTTTTCTCTTTTCCTATTTCCTCTGCTGGGGCTGGGACCTGATGTTGTTTAAGCTATTCAGAACCATCAACTGTTGCCGTGGCACTTTGACCAACCACAATCTAATGTTTTAATCAGCCTGGTATTTGAAAAGACTGCAGGGTAATAACAAAAGTTAATGGGCAAGTCTGAATGGATCATGAATTTTAAACTGACACTTTAATAGTAATATGAAAGTACAGAGAAAAACAGACCTACTTTCTTTCATAACCACTGGATGTGATTTGAACTGCTTTCTTTCTTCATACCTTTCTTTTTTGGTCTGCTTTCCTCTTTGTGCCCTGAAAGCAAACTTACAGCTCCCTTCAAGGGTATCAAAGAGGAAAGCTTAAGAATTTCTTATCCTGGCTATCTGGGAAAACTTTTAGCTTCTTAGGTTTGCCAAACAAAAAGGCCCTCAAAGCAGTCTGCCGCACCTCCATACTCTTGCTACTTTAAGATCCTCATCTCTTTCTTCATGTTTTGCCTCTCTCTTGGCTCTCCTTCTCTTAACAGAACTCTATTCTGCTAAAAATATTTCACCTTCAGTGTCCTCTAAGGATATAAACACAGCTCTTGGGTCACAGTGTTTTGTAAAAGATTTTAACTCGTTCCTGTTCTTTTTCTGTTTATCTGCTTACCTGGCTGCTTTTTTTTTTACTCCACCACACCAAATCTGCTATGCCTTCAGATCTCTGTCCCTATTCACCCGCAGCTTTGCAGTTTCTGTTTTTCTTCAACTATATTTTCCACCTTTTTTATCTCATACTCTCCACAGGAGTTTTCTCTGGAGAAGACAAAGTAAGACATGACCTCCCTGTAAAAAGCTTGTCAAACTTTGGTGTTTGGTTGACGGGTGTAGCTTTTTGCTCCCATTCCTCCAAACCGTACTCTATCATCAACCTCTCTTTTAGCATAGCTTTTATGTATTTTTCACCTCCTCCTTCACCTCCCACCAGTTTTCCCTCCTGTGGTGTCTCTGGGCTTCACTGCTGTTAAAAGAGATATTCATCCTTCTATCTTTGTATCTGACATTTTGTCTTTCCCATTATGCTTAAAACTATGTTTTGGTTGTGCATTTTTTGTGCTTTTATTTCCTTTCATCTATTTAAATACCACTTCTACATTTTGCAACCTGCAGCTGTTTGGTGCAGACATAGTGATTTGACACTACTTTCCAAGGTATAAAACGCATGCACAGGCTTTCCAGTGAGCTTAAGTTTAGCACATTTGTTTTCTCTCCCAGTGCTTCCACCAGACTTGCTGTATCCCTGTATCAGTTTTGGAATAATAATATCCCTTTAATGCCTGAAACCACAAATTATGGCCAGAAAATTTACATTTTTTGGAGCTGAAATGTTTATTCTACTTACTAATGAAAACCCCAAAATTCAAAATGTCCTCAAACTTGAACAAATATATATATTTATCTTGTTTAATACATTAGATGTTCTTGAAAACTGATTAACCACTAGGAACATTTTTATCATTTATCAGACTGTATTTAAGTGTTTTTTAAGTCATTTGTTGATCATATTGATTTGATAGAAGTATCGTACAAGTTTTGGGATATGTCAGTAATGTCAGTAAATTCATCATTTATTATTTTGAAACAAAGTGGTTGAAGTGATCAGATTAAAGACTCTTGTATCAAAAGAAAGACTCAAATATTCTAATTTAAGAATAAATTTGACCAAACAATTCTGTGTGAAGACGTGGTGTTTGTCCACCAGCTCTAAATCCCTCTAAAACGTATTTTTTGCTCTATACCATACAATAGTACAGAGGGTTAAGGACGCCGCACTATGTCATGCCACGTCACCTGTTGGTATGACCACATCACAAAAATATGTAGTTATGAATTCATAAAAAGCAATGGGGTTTCATCATCACCAATGCTCACTGCCACATGTCTTACACAGTATTTCCTTTTGTGAGCACCTGTACGCTCTCTAAAGGACGGTTCTTTTTTCAGTCTCTGCTTGATGTGCTTTCGTATGGAGCTTGGGAAAAGATCAAATATGGACTGTTTTTTTACCAACAGCAAGTTCTTTCAAAGCGACAACTTGACATTTTAAATCCGACTGATTTCTTTACTCAATGTCTTCACCTTTTCAAGGTCTACACATGATCTATTTAAGGTCACAATTGGCTTTCTTTTAATCTCTGCTTTTTACTCATGCATGGAGCTTATTTTCTTTCTTTTCCTCTTTTTTGTCTTTCTCTTTACCCTTTCCTGTGCTCATTAAGTGCCTCACCCCAATCTGTCCGGTCAAGCATTTTGCTTTTCTTGTGCTTTTCCTGTAAGGTGATGCTCTTTACCATAACATCAGCAGACACAAAACAGTGCACACTTTGCATGAACCCGATCAAATGATGGAGGAATTTATATTCCATCGTTATCATCTGCCTCATAACTCTTTAATGAGGATAAAAAGGGATGGGGGGGAAGAAGGTTAAAATTTATGAAATTCGTTTGAAAAATCTTGACGTTTAATAGGCATGCTTAGTAAACATGGACATGAGTATCATGGCCTGCATTATAACACACATAACCTATCGAGATGAACATATTGATTTAATATTTAATTCATAAACCACTGCTAAAATATTCATAACTAAAGTCTATACTATGATGGAAAACACTCACTTATAAGTTATACACAACAGGTCTGATGGGCTGAGCTGACATTTTAGAAAGGTGGACCATTGACTGCCAAAGCCAATATGTGACAAACACTGTCTTTGCGATATCCCACATGGATTTATTTAACTGACCTTTGCTCAAACTACCAATTTGGAGACGGATACCTGTTTCTGTGGAGCCGAGACTCATCAATATACTCATATTTTGTATTGCAGCTTGGTTTGGACCATATCTAAGACCTTTTAACATCAGCTCTAACCTCCACTTTTATAAAAGTACACATATGTGTCCCAAATATCAGCACTTTTATTGTTCTCTCTGTGTAAAAGACTGGCAACCTAACAGGCATCACACTTTAACAGCGCCACTTTGGATAGGCTATAACCTTTTACTATTGTGCCTCAGGCTCCACTTGTCATTGGCTAAAAGCAAAACAAAACAAATCATCTTAATGTCAACAGTGTTATTACCTCTAAGTGGTGCTTCCAACATTTGCCCAAAGAGGCCTATGTTTCCAGGTCTGACTGGATTATAGGCAAGGTGACTCAGCAGGTAACAGGGATTTATCAATGAAACGTTCAATATCTATCAGTTTCTACAGTGGTGAAAGCGATGGAGTGCATGAAAAGGCAAAGACAGAATTGGGGGAAATTCTGATAAAAAGAGAGGGAGCTGGTGAGAGAGAGAGAGAAAGAGAGATAATAGAGAGAAAACATGTGTTCTCAGTGTCCGGATCGCACCAGTAGAGCTGAAAATAGGGATTGGGACAGTTGCACCGTAGCTTCATTTGAGACGACACACTCGACTGTCTGTTCTCTAAAGAACTCTCCTTGTTCAGAGGCGAGGCCTTTTGGGAACATTGCTATCATCTTAAAAGGCCATCTCTGTCTCTCTCTCTCTACCTACCTATCTCTCTCCCCCTCCCTCTCTCTCTCTCTTGGCTCTTGCTGTCTCCCTCTTCTCCTTGAGCAGGGTGAGGCCATTAGGGAACAATGGTGATATCTTTAAAGGGCCTTCTGTGGCTGAGAGAACAGCACTGTCGAAACCCACAGGATCCACGTGCTAAATCGCTGGTCACAGTACACAGAGGGGATGGAGGGATGGATAGACTTCAGTGGGGTACTGACATGTTTGTACTCCCATACTTGTGATTGTGTCTATGTCTGATACTTTGTGTGAACTAATTCACAGTTGGGAGCAGTCTTGGACTCAGCCCATGGTTCTCAGGATGTCTCACCAGGGAGAAACTGGTGATCCAACTTTTCAGCCATGATTAGGGTGAGGTTAAGGTTAGAGGAAAAAAAAACCAAAGGGCATGAATGTATTTGTTGGTTAATTGCATGCACATTTATCAAAGTTCAACTTATAGTGTGAAGTGAGACTTTCCACAGTAGTGCTAAGCTGTTGCCAAGCACAAACCACATCTGTTGACTCAGAGTTCAGAACATAGGAGCAAACGTGGGTTATATATCCAAGCCAATGTGTGCTAACAGTTTTCTACATATATGACCAAGAAAGACTGAAATCAAATATAGTAGGCCTGGGACGATAACAAATTTTGCTGGGCGATGTATTGTCCCACAAATTATTGACAATAAACGATATTATTGTCGACATTTTAGACCAAAATTACCATTTATGTAATGTTACTATATCACACATTTTCTGGAGGGCAACTCCTATTGTTGGTCAAAAGTTTGTATCATTTCTCTTTATTAAACGGATTAAATGGCAGCATTCTTTAGCAATGTAGCGAGCTACACTTTCTGTGAGCGCACACCATTTTGCGCTGTTCCGACTGTACTTGCTTTGTCGACCAGCCGCTTAAGTAAGCGTTGACTATCGGGCCGACGGCTCGTTGTGTTGCCTTTTTTTGTCGCTACCATTTTTAAACAAAGTCGGCATACTGGCTCGTCTATGTTGATGGTCCCACCTTGCTCATTGGGCTTAAACACGAAATATTCCCACACTGGGGCTGTGGCATTTGACCCTCTCTTTCATGCTCCTAACGAAGATCACTTGCTGCGATGTGTGTGTGTGTGTGTGTGTTTGCTTGGGCCCGCCTCCCCCGACAGATACAAAGATCTTGAATGACTGACAAGATGGTTTTCTCCCTTCATTACATTCCGCTAAGGCACAAACGCGCTCATATGCTGAGACTGATGCACAGAACCCTCTTGTCATCCATGTTTGGAGGTGCAAGACAAGGGAAACAAATACACGCATGCACATGGCGATGTATCGAGGCCGGAAAGATTATCAAGTTAATTTTCATTTATCGTTCTGTTGATTGATTTATAAATAATCGTCCCAGGGTTACAGGATGAAAAGTGTCTTGATACCGTCATGAACCTTTGATGCTGAAATGATAGGTCATCTGCACAAAAAGAGCAGTTTTGTTTCACCCGCATAGGAGCAAAGTGGCGAGAAGTGGGAACTATAGAGACCATGCCCATCATCCTTTGCATTCTGTCTGCTGCCTTGGTAAAACTAGCAGACACCACCATTGAAAAACAGAGAGATGACACAAAAGTGGCTTTTAAATCGCCATGTAGAAGCATTTTGGTGTCTTTTTGTCGAGCAACAGAAGTTTTTCTGCTGACTTTTCACATCATGGGATTTTGACACGATCACATCTTGACAAGGAAGTCTCAGTTAAGTCTAAGTCAAACAAATTTTAGACACTTTTAAGAAAACTGAACTCTCCTTTTGCCCCCAGAGGCATAACCATGTTGATAATATAGAAGTCTGAAAACTGAAGTGATGCAGTTTTTTTTTTTTTTCCCTCATGCAAAAAGGTGTTGGCTTAGAGTTGAATTACGGGACTTTGCATACTTCAATTTAGTTGCTGTATACCTCTAATCTACTCATTAATTTACAGACTAGATGAAAATGTTCCCTCTAAGAGGTCCTCAGGGCTGATTTAATCACAGTATTTACCAAAGTGACTTATGATATATTGGACTATCATTTTCAGAAGGGCCACATTCAATATCTATTCAATATGAACTGCATGATAGAGCTCACTATTTAGAACATACTTTCATGTGACATATTCAATACCCTGATAAAATGCTTTAATGCTGTGGGAGATTGAGTTTGAGCCAGCAGAATGCACTGCCAAACAACTCTAGTACAGAGATCCTATTGGAGATCAATGCAAACAACATATTAATTGTGTTAATTGAATGCAATGAATAAAATGGAGCTCTATTATATAGCTGTGAGGATTAAATCTGCACAGAGCTAGCTAAGGTAAAAATATGTCACACGGTTCTGAGTAGTAGGGGGTTAGCACTTCTATCCAAAGAAGTGGATGGTGTTCTCCATTGGTAGACAAAGTTCCCACTCAGACATTATTCATTCTGGTGTGATTGAAATCATGTGCTAGTGAGTTTAAGTCTTTTAGATGTGTTTTGAATCACTAATTTCTCTTCTGCATGAATCAAATATATCTAAATACAAAAAAGCAGGTTTGAGGAAATTTGAACCACGAAAGGAAGTGATTCAAAGACCTTTGAGTTCAGTGACTATCAATCAAGAAACATGAAAAATGACCAACCACCTACTTAAAACCGCTGCAGTGAATCTAGCTTAGCTTACTTGCATGTACAGGAAATTCTGTGCAATATAATTTTACAAGTTTGGGGCAAAACTGAGGTGGCAAAAGATGCATAAAACATCTCTAGACTTCACACAAGGACTAACTTCATAGCATGCAGATATTATGGCCCAAAAATTAACATT
Organism: Xyrichtys novacula; assembly: GCA_962446985.1. Classification (NCBI taxonomy): domain Eukaryota; kingdom Metazoa; phylum Chordata; class Actinopteri; order Labriformes; family Labridae; genus Xyrichtys; species Xyrichtys novacula. Next base: position 17,772,474 of record OY660875.1, on the reverse strand, counting down.
AGCCGCAGCTACATGTGGACATGCAACTGGGAGCGATCGGACAGATCTACAACCAATCAGATAAACACAGTGTTTGTTGTAATGCATTGCAACAGAAATGTAAAACAGACAGCAGCACACAGAAGGAACAGATATTTTTCTTCCTCATGAATTCTGTGTAGTTAGTTCTTGTTTTAATGGGACTACATCATGCGGTTTATTAGAAGCAACTGCAACTGCACATTTAAAAGGACCTCTCTGCAGTGGAAGCTGCAATCTTGGTTGTCCACAAAAAGGCTAAAGGCACCTGTTTTTAAAATAAAGGACAGTGATGGGATTAGTTTATATAACATGGAGGGGAAACTGTGTAGAAAGACAGCAGTTCCTGATCTACCTGCAAATCCTGAGTGAATATGAACTGAGTCTGGCAATGAAAGGCAAAGAGCTGTCTACTCTTTGGCAAGAATCAAAGCTGAGAATGTACCTGTTTGCATTCGGTTAAACAACAGTGTGCTGGCTAACACTGGTCTCAGGGATAATGTGTTTATCGTTCCTTGGAAACACCGCCAGAAGCGCCATGTTCTCAGATGTCTTTTTTTGGCTGTGCTGGCCTCACTCAGAGAGAACTGCACATCCTGGTTCAAACTCTAATATCAAACACCTTAAAATACAGCAAGATGAGTCAGATGAGTTGGTGAGCAATTCAGGGGCTTTAAAATTAGATCTGTAAACCCTTCATAATGAGAGATGATCAGGGCTGAACATCGGTACCAACCAAGAGGCAAGACCAAAATCCATCTTAAATTGCCGAGTGGAAAATAGGGTAAAATCAGCCTGAGCCATGGGTGGGTTGAGTTCAATTATAAAAGAAAAATATAAATACCACATACACAAGCACTGTTACAAAATGTGACTACTTGTACTACGGAACTTTTGTAAAAGCAAGCTCAGAGACTGAGGAAAAAGTGGCAGTGCATAAAAAGGACGTATGATGCTTCTAGTCTAATGTTAGAGTTAATGGACTGGAAAGAGAGAGGGCAAAGAGACAGGAGCGGGGTAAAATGAGACTGCATAAACACACAGGCAGAGTGATGTGTCACAAGCATAAAGATACATATGCATGTGTCTGCCTGTTGCTGTGCACAAGCTCCCATGTCTGCCTGAGTCTGCTTTTTTTTATTAGACAAGAAGTGAAAGAGACGAAATAGAGGGCGAGCAAATATTCTGACATAACCATACATCCATTAGGTCTCTAATGTCCCTTCATGCTGAGAAGCCATTGATGCTGTTACATAAGATAAATGCGAAATTTACACAACGCCGGTTTCACAGAGCCACTGGATGTCAGGGGTTGCGGCTGAGTATTTCTGAGGCTCCTTAGGTTTATACAGACGAAGCCTCGTTTCCACTGTGAGACACAGTTCAACTCAGTACAAATGACTTTTGGTACCAAGTTTCTTTCTGTACATGATTTTCACTGGCAATGTAAAAGGGACTCTTAGCAATACTACCTTAATTGTAGAGCCTGATCTGTGGCATTTTTCTACATTGTATTGAAACATATGGTATCATATTGTATTGCATCCTATTCTTTTTTACTGTATTATGGTATTCAATTGTAGCTTATTATATCATATACAGTTTTATGGTACTATATTGTATGATATCCAGTGTTGTACGTGAAAGTGCTAGAAAAATGTGTTGACACAGCGGTGAACTGAACTGCTTGATTTGCAGCTCATGAATGGGACCATAAGTGCAGTTCACTCTAGAGACAGTAAATGCGGCTCACATTCTTGCAGGATCAGGCGGTATCAAGGCCAAGAGGCATCACTGGACTTTGAAGTCAATCGGGTATGCTTTATATCGCTAACAATTCAGATGTAGTTAGAAGTGCTGATGAAGTCCACTTTAAGGAGCACTTGAAGGAGTTTCATGAACAGATCTATCAGGCTTTTAGGGGTTAATGAAGGTGAAGCTTCTTATATTATAATGTATCAAATCATATTGCAGGGCTCTACAGTCTCACGTATTTGGCATGTGAAACACGCATTCCCACCTGTTCCCATGCCACACATTGTATTTCTTACGCATTTAAATTAGCACGGTGACATCCACCAAGATGCACCTCTTTAACAATGGAACAGGTAGGAATCAAGTGAGTTCCCCGAGAGTTCAGAAGCTGCGTACTACACGCAAGCCAATCAATCAAAGTATATCCAGCCAATTAAATAGTAGCATTGCTGTATCCGGGTAGATTTTGATATTCCACGGTTTGGCTACAAAAGAAGATGGACACTCGCCAAAATGAAGCAGGTCTCAAAAGGACGAAAAGACCCGATGATTACAGTCAGTCAGTAACCTACACCTGCAGAGGCCTCAACATCTCATGGCATATAGACTCATATTATAAACTAAAGCCCTATGCTATTGCTATTAACAGCTGTATTGATGGATTTAGCCTCTGTACAGCCATTTCCAGCCTCCACAAAAGCAGCAATTCCCCCCAAATCCACCTGTTTTTTCTGCGGAACGTGCATTTCTCATATATTCCTTTTACATTTCTGATACTCATGACAGTGAAATGCTGATGTACCAAAGGATTAGTATCTCAACATTTGTGAAACCTATACTTAAGTACAATTCATCTAAATGCTCCACAGTCCTCATTTTAACAACTCTCCTACACAACTACTTCATTCTCATAAATTAATGACTTTATTCTCGTAAGTAATGACTTTAATCTCAAAGTTTTATTATTTTTCTTTCTTAATGTGACCCTTATAATCCGTTGTATTTATTTGACTATCATACTTATAAATTATCTTCAAAAAAAAAAAAAAAAAAGAAAATTAACTCCAAGCTTAGTTCAAAGCTTAAGAGCCCTGATATTGTATAGTATAGTGATGTGTTGCATTATGTTATATCAGATCCAATCAAATTGTTTCACATTGTATTATATCATGTTGGCTTGACCAGCTTGGAATCCTAGCCAAGGTGGTGGCCAGAAACGTAGCAAGTACCAGGTACTAACTATACTGCAACCCGATGGAAACCCAGAAAGACAGGCAAAGAGACAAAGGTTGTTTATATTCTTACCAAAATCTGAATCATAGAAGACGATGAATTTCTGCCAGCTGTACTCAGACACCACCTGCATGATGACCTCATTGAGATAGACAGGTGGGCGGACCATTAGGGTGTAGTCATCAGTGCCAGGAAGGCGACTGGTAGGCGGGCAGGAGGAGCGCGGTGTCCCTGCTGTAGACCGCTGAATAAAGAGGTGGGGGATGTGCATGGCATCAGCCAGAGTCTGGAGGCTGCCTGCTGACATGCAGCCGATTGAGCTGACCAGGGCCAGGATACCACGGTTCATCAGCTCACAAGCTGGATGGAGGAGAGGAAGAAAGCAGAGAGAGGAGAGGAGAGAAAAGAAGGGGGAAAAAGAAGAGTGATATTGAGATTATTATTGCATAGTTTAAGTAGTTAAAGTCAAAGTTAAGATCGTAGACTTTTTTGTGGTAGGAGTAAACCAAGAAAACCGTTCTTCCTCGACTGCCATCACACTACAGCACCGACAGAAAAAAGAAAAGGACATTTCTACCAAGCTGCATCTACTTGTTTGCACATACATTGCAAAGCTATTTTAAAGACTAAAGCTGGTACAGTCAAATACATCCTACTCTGTGGTAACTACAAACAAAGGGGTATGAAGACAGAGAGGGATAAAACTGGATACAGAGGTATACATAGATATTTCTAGCAGTAGGGCAGAAAACACACTGTGCACTGTTATACAACAGACACTTTTAGTTCTGCACTGCTTCCCTGTCAAGACTCACTATGAGCCTCAAAAATCTGTTCCAAAGTTCCTATCAACAAGGTAAACCTGCAAAACTCTTAAACATGTGACTCATTCTTTCTTTGTTCCAGTTCTGAGTGACCAACAAATTATTTGATGTGGTCTTCCATATATCACACCAAGTAACCAAGTGAGACAAAGCTTCTGACATATGTGCCAAACCACAATATGACCATTTTCAAACACTAACCTTAACAGTGTGTAAGGTCATAGTCAAGTTAGGTTTATACAGCACAAAAACCTGAGTAGGTCAGGATTTGGATAATTATGAACATTTGGTTTTACATTGACAAACAGTTACTATTTTCTAGGGCTTAAAGGGATATTCCGGTGTAAAATTAAGTTAGGGTCAAACACATCGTGTGATCATTTCTTCATGGAAATGCAATCAGACCGAGACACTAAGACAGAAGAACTACTGCATCTGCAATGCAAAATGATTAATCTGGTGATTATTACTTCAAGGAAATGATAAAGTAATGATCATAAATGTTCTTCCTTGGCTAGTACTACGGCTGGGACCCTATACACTGTACTGTTGATGAAGTTAGGTGCCGTTCTGAGCATTATTTGTGGCTATAGGGTGACTTTTTGGTTGAGATGTGCACGTGGCTCCAAAAACCGCTGTGTATTGCTATCGTGCGGTCGTTACTAAAGTTGGTTCAACTAGAGAAGCAAGCGGTCAGCAACATTAATCTCTAGAGTGGGTGTCTAACTCAGTGTTACGGTGTGTTTGACCCTAAATTTATTTTATGCCTGAATATCCCTTTAATATCTGGGTTTCATTCATCCATTGTATGGAAAGCAGAGGAAAAGATAAACATACAACCAAACTATATGACATGGGCTCTGCATTTTTTGGCCTTCCATCTACTCCACATTACTCATTCCAACCGTCTCTTAGAGCGATATGAGTCAGAGCAAAGCAGATAAAAAACATAAATAGTAGAGGGTTTGAAGGGTGTCACCTTCACAAAAAGGAACCCAAGGGATTGGCAAAATTGTTGGCAGACAAACACATGGGACTATTTGAATGAGACAAAGAGAAGATAAGCCTAAAACACATCCATGTCCACATTATTGATTGACCTCCGGGCTGTTTGATGAAAAAATAAGTGAAAAAAATACATAAAGCAGCAGTTTATGGAATAAATACCCAATAAGGTCTGTTAAAGGCTCCTCTATAAAGATGAGCTGCAAATCCTCCAGTTATTTCAGCTATAAGTGCTTCTCGGGTCCACGACGCTATCTCTGCTTAATTCACCTCCTTTTCCTTTTTCCCCCCACTTCCATTTTTTCAAGACCCCTGGTGCTGTCAAAAACACCTCTACCTTCTGCCCTCTCAACCCACCCCGTTATCTCCCCTCTTGTCCAAAGCAGCCCCTTTGAGTGCTTACCTTTCAGCCCCAATCATTTCAGAGCCGCAATCTTGCAGTGATTTTCATTTTAGTTGCCTTACAGCATCACCGAATGCTGCACACTGTCCTCAATTTGGAGTCATCTACCGTCCTTTTGCCGCCTCCTCTCTAGCACCCTTCACCAGCACCTTTTTCTATTCCACCCACCAATCTTTTCCACTATCTTTACTCACTACTCATTTTCCCCCTACTGTCTTGTTTACCCTTGTGGCAACAGAAGCAGCAACTGATTCTCTTCCCCATCTGTGCTCTAGCCCTCTTTCTATTCTCTTTATGACTTCATATTTTGCTCACATCTTTCCCTCCTCTAGTCTGGTTTTCCATTATTTCTGCCCCTTGCATTATGCCCTCATGTCTAGGGTTGGGTATTGAGTCTCGAGCATCGATGGGGACCGGGACTAACATTCCGATTCTCCCAGAACCGTTCAAATTTTAAAATTTCGATTCCAAGTTTCGATGCCGGAGTCCGCCAACCGGAAGAAATAGCCGCCGAACACCAATGAGGACGAAACGTATAAGACGAAGCCACACAGAGAGAGAAGAGATACAGAGAGAGAGAGTATATTGCAACCCACAGTGGCGGCGGTCAAAAGTTTGGCTAACTTTAGCAGGAAGAATAAACTTTTATCTTACTTACTTATCTCACTTTTATCTTTATGCAACATTAGAAACACAGTTATATCATGCAAAGGAGGGTGCATGACCAACATGATTTAACACCTCAGGATTCATGGAGGAGAAACACCTGAGTGCACGTCTTTGACGTGCTTCGCTGGTGTTTTGCCGTAGAATGCGTCCCTGACGGGAGCACGGTTGAAATTATATAACAAGGTGAAATAATCCAAATTTTCCTCGTTGTTGGACGGATTCTTAAGCGTGTGCCTTTAATGATTTCATTCAGGCTATTCAGATGAGCTGAAAACTGATTCAGAATACTTGCTGTTCCGAAAATATAATGTTCTTTACCTCTACAGCTTACTGTACAGTTTATACAACCAAGTACACCTCTATATGTGCATTTTTAAACACATAAAAACAAAACAAAAGTTTGCTGCTTAAACACTTAAAAAGTTAATAAAATTCAAAAATTCATGGAGAAGTTCAGAAATTTCATCCAAAAAGAAGAACTCCAGTTAGCTCCCTCATTTAAACCATGCATTTTTTTTTATTCATATCCTGCCTTGAAAAATAATTGGGATAGAAAATCGATAGGAACTGGAATCGAAACGAGGAATCGGAATTGGAACCAGAATCAAACGATACCCAACCCTACTCATGTGCTTGGCCCTCTTTTCCATCTTTCATCCATTTACCTTCATACACTTTATATTTCTACTTCAGGGCTGCTCCTCACTACTTACTTTACTAAGTGTGAAGCATCTTAATGTCTTTGCCTTATTTCTAGCTCACTAAAACTGTGCCACAAAGTTACTGGGTGAAACAAAAAGTAGTGAAAGAAATGTGAAAAGATAGTACGGTGCAGCACACACGCACACACACACGCACACACACACACACACACACACTCGGTTAATGATAATGTACAATGGCAGGAAGGCACAATCAAAAAACACACACAGCCAGAGTAGATCCACTAAGCTGTTGACAGTGCAGAAGTAAAGCCAAAGAAAAGAAGAAAGAAACACTTGAGAGGATAGACCAATGTTGCTGAGAAAAGCAAAATAAAACACTGTTTGTGCATGTGTGTTGTGTGAGTGTGTATTTGAGTGTGTATGTGAGGGGGGCATAACAAAACAGCGTCTCCTGTGTCGGTTGGTTTCCACGATACAATGTCATGGGTCGAACTTCAAAGTGGATTGTGAGGATTCATTCTTAAATTGTGACAAATCCAAGCTTGTGTTTGTTTGTGCATTATGATTCACAATATAGTGTCTGCTTAATTGCTTTTGGTGTTTAATTACTTCACTCTTGCATTACTGATTTCATTAGGATACATTAGTTTGGAGAAGTACGAGTAACCTTCGAACTAAATCCATGCGACACTTTAATTATCCTGTGTTTTTTGTGATGTGAAAAAGACTTCAACAAAGACACTCTTGAGATCGTTCGCTTCCCAAAAGAGTACATTTCTGAGCTAGGCTGGACACAGCTGTCACTCAAGTAGAACTTCCTTTTTAGCACAAGGGTTACTCCACTCAGTCATTTCCTGCCGCATTGATGTGGATGATTAATGAGCAGAAGCGAAAGGAGTTTCAATCTCACTGCCCATTGTGAGAGTCCACATTCTGAGGAATTAATTAAAAGTGTAACAATATATGATTAAACTCCATTAAGTCTCAGCATACTGCTTAGTCATGGCCATTATTCTTCAAATGAGTGCGCTCAGGATTCATCGGCTATCACCTTAATGTTGACACTTACGTTTTCATAGGTGTGTGTGTGTGCGTGCGTGAAGGGGTGAAGCGTTGAAGCGTTGAGGTAACCAGCGGATGTATTTCTGCACAAATATACTATTTTCACACCAGTGTATGTCAGTCTGCATTTTTCTAAATACTTTGTCTCATTAATCCGATCATATATCATAAGCTGCATTATCCAGATTCAATGCCCCTATTATAGCAGGCATGCTAACAAACGCTTTAGCTTCCTTTCTGGTCTAGCTATTGCACTAGCTTAGCATCATGAAAGCTTTGGCTAATAGAAGGCTCTGCTAATCCTCTACTTATTAGGGCACTTTGGAGAATTAGTGCCCTCATCCCCTCTACATCACACACTCTTAAGTCTGCAGGGGGCTTCTGAGCACTTGGCTCATTAATGCTCTTTGCTAATGACTTAAAGGGCCTGATGCGTTAACCCTCTCCAATGTTTCATCAATCTGAAGAAAGCAAAAGTTAAAAGAGAGTAAAATTGAGGAGGCAAGAGGTGCTGGTGCAGCAAAAATATGTGTTTAGAGTTTGAAAGAAGCGCACTTGGCTCATATTTAGAGTTTAAAATAATTCAAAAGACAAAGTTCTGCTTCAGAGTGGTTCAGTATGAGTGCTCGGTGTTTGGTGGATACTGTGTCCTTACACCTTGCCAACACTCACAGGACTCACTGCTGTGTACAATGACTCCACTCAGAGCACAAAAACAGATTTGGACGACAGAAAGAGAGCTGAGTAGGAGTGCAAACAAATACATAATGTAGCCATTTGGAGTTTTTCAGCCATCATCCTGAACCATAACCACCCACTAACACACCACACTTACACTCCACCACCACCACCACCACAACCACCACCATCATTACCAGCCCACGCACAAGCACACTCACATAACTAGAACTCCTCCTGAGCATGAGAAGCACACTGACTCATGATAAATCATTCCAGGATCAATCTCCCTGGAGCTGCTACGATCTGTCAAGCTTTCATGCAGGAGTGTTTATTTGAGGAATACACATGTAAGTCATACTAACAGAGACGTACACAACCAAGAGCTTAGACTGTAGGTCTCATCTGCTGCGCTCATTTATCTGCTCTGTTTTCATCTATGCATCTTTGCTGGAAGGTTATCATGCCTTTGTGAACATCCATCTCTTCATCAGGCTTTGTACACTTTTTAAAATAAACACCTGATTGATCTTCTTTAGCCCTGAAACCTCAAAAGCATACGGCAGAAGATAAATCAAATGCTTTTCATAATTTTTTTGATATATTCTAGGCTTGTTGAACGGATGTCTTGCTCTTTTACTGCTTTACATTCAGACATTTCTGACGCATGTTCCGCACGCTACATGTGTTGCCTGCAGTGGAGCATGTTATTAAGCTCTCTCTCCAGCTTGTTGGTCTGTCAGAAGAAATGGACAGCGAGCACTTCAACCGCACCCAGGTGTGGCTGGTTCCTCTCTCTATCTGCGTGTCTCCTCTCACCGTACATTCACACACTTTATCACACTGAAACCCAGTCCAGCAGTTTCTGTGGCCCAGTGACGCGGAATGGAAAAGAGAGGAAAGAGAGAAGGCTAAGGGAGCGAGAAAATCGATACCTGAAGAAAACCAATAAGAGTGTCCGTATACATGTTGCTTGAGATTACTTGAGGAAGTTAGATTTAAAGGAAACAACCACACAATCACACACGCCACCAAAACATCCATGTTGTGCAACATGCGATGTGCAATCCGTTACAGATTGCATTCTTTTCATTGCCATCACTACCCTGACACAGCCCAAGAGAAAAAGGAATAAAGACTACAACGCCCCAGTATCCCAGCATGCTGTGTGGTGGTCCACCTTTAAGAGGAGACCAGAACTAAACCATAGCTGGTCCCCACAATGCGGCAAAGGATAAAAACCCACTACAAACTGCCCCCTCATCACCTTTCCACAGCCAGAAGTTGCTTGCAAAGCAGTGGAGCACTTCAGAGATATTTTTCCAGCGCACATGCAATCTCTGTTATATTCAGTAGTATTTTTCCACTTCTCCCTGATTTTTACAGCACTGTTAAGAGTTTTGGCACAAACTCAGAAACTCTCCGGTTGGCAAGGACAGTTTTATTGCATCCTATCTTCTTTTAAGGGCCTTGAACACACCCCGACGAGACCACTGCAAGGACCCTCTTGTCTACCTGCAGAAGTAGGACACAGTTGGATTGAGAAGGACAATCAGCCCCACTGTTGTCAACGACCTGACTTCTGCTGCAGATTTTTATGAGTCCAAAATGAGAATTTTAACGACTTTGTTAGACTGTTAGACTACGAAACTGTCTCATAATAATAGTGTAAAAGAGGTGTGTTGTGTGCCTCTGGATGTGTGTATATGCAAGGACGAAATTTTGATTTCAAAGGTGGGGGGCACATGTGACCTTAGTACTGTTGAGACATATAGCCTAGCATATTACACATCTCACACACACAGCAACACAGGAGGCAATACAGCCAACGGGTGGATAGAAGTACAAACCTGATACAAGGATGTAAATAAAGCCTCATTCACATCAATGTGACGTAGGCCTGTCACGATAACAAATTTTGCTGGACGATAATTGTGCTACAAATTATCGCCGATAAACAATATTATTGACACCATTTTTTAAATTATAGATAATGATATTATATGGCATAATAATGCGAGTACACTGTGTCAAAAGTGATAAACTTTAATTTCCACTGTCTGTCAGCGTGCACCATTTTGCGCTGTTTTGTTTATATTTGCTTTGCTTACCAAACGCGTCAGTAAGCGGCACCTGTCGGGACGATGGCTCCGCAGCACCTCCGGCGGTACTTTTTTTGCTCAGTTGAGAAAAATGGAGGGGATGATTGTGCTTGAGGTGCGCATGCATGTTCGTCGTATTCCCCTTCTTTGTCACCACAACTTTGGAGCAAATACGACATATCGGCTCGTCTGTATTTGTGGGCTCACCTCTTTCATTTGGTTTGAAGCAGTGTTGTTTTCGTCATATTTCGTCAAATATTTTCGACAACGAGAACAACACTGGTTGTTTTCATTGACTAAAATATTTCCCTTTCTTCCACGACGAAGACGTAACGTTGACGAGCTAAACATAAGTCGGAGATGACTAAAATGTGACGAGACAAAGTGCGTTTACGTTGATGGGACGAGACGAAAATGACGAACAGAGTTGCAAAACTCAGTCAGTTAAACGCTAAACATATAGGAGCAGCTTCAGTCCGCTCTGACAGCTCTCATCAGCCTGCTGTGCTCCTCCAACACACAGACACACACGCGCGCGCGCACGCACGCACGCACACACACACGAGTTTTGTGGTTGACGAAAACAAAACTGGTTTAAAGCCGAAATATTCCCACACTTGGGCTGTCGTGTTCATTCTGTTTGCTTGCTTTTCACTCACGACGCTCACTTGCAGCACTGTATCCTAAAGTCTGTGTCTGTGCGCCTGTGCGCGCCAGCCCCCTCGTGACAAAGACACTGAATGACTGACAGGAGGGTTCACTAACTCCGTTCATTCCGCTATAGAGCCAACGCCCCCAGGTGCCGAGAACAATGCGCAGAGTGAGACCTCTTCTCTCATCCAGCGTGTTTGGTAGCGGGAGAGGAGGAAAACAAACGCACGTCAATTATCGAGGCTGGCAAAATGACCGACCTAGTTTTTATTTACCGAGCGATAAGGCGATTTATTGATTATCGCGACAGGCCTAATGTGACGTTACAAAGGGAAAATGAACACCGCCCTCCTGTAAACTTACATCGGCGAATAGCGATGTTCATGGACTGACTCTTTCGAGCAACTTGCAAAACAATGAGTCCAAGTCCAAGTCCAGTGGGCGTGAAATGACTGACAGCAGGGATAGCCAATCACACACAAAAAGCGGCCCTGCAGGAGAGCCAATCAAGGACCTTTTGGGCGGTCCAAACCTAAGGAAACCAGCTTTCAGCTTGAGCAGCCGTTTGGTCTGACTGCCTGACGTGTATCGGTTTGATATAGCATAAAGTAACATTGTTTTCAGAGGGTTATAACTGCAGAGGAACAAATTATGCCCATGTGTATATGTTCATGTGTATCATGGATATCAAACACTGAAAACTGCAAGGTCAAAAAAAACTGAATGAGGAGAATCCAGGAAAGCATAATGTCTATCTGGGTGAGCTGTAAGGGCCGCATCATGAAACAAAAATAGAGGGTAGCAGAAAGTAACACACATGTATGTGTCTTCTCTTAGTCATTGAAGACCAAATGACTACCAGGATTTAGTCTACTGGTTTAACTAGTCTCAAAATCTCAAAAGCTCTGAGGTGAAATCCACCCGACCTGAAAGTGACGATAAATAGAAGGTGGTATATGCAGTTCTAAATCCTAATATGGATTTTGACATGTAAAATTTCATCCAAAAGCTATTTAGAAGCTGTGTTTGTCTTGAAAGCAGATTATTAATGTCTAATTCTTTGTTTCCTGCTTCTATCAGTTATTCACACCTGGAAGATGAAATTGGAGCACCAATCCTGCTAATTCAATCCCTCTAAAGAGCTCTTCTGCCTCCTGGTTTGCAACATTATCCATTATAGTGCAATATATTCAGAGATGTTGGGAAGGAAAGCAATCAAGGTGACACTAGAATGGGAAATCTTTAGATATATTTCCAACATCTGACAAACTACCTTTTAACCAGCTATGCATTTACTCACATTTAACAGGCTGTAGCTTATCTTACAAGGACAGGAACAAGTCGTGTTGAACTCTCCAAAATGAGGCAAGTACCTCATTATGTAAATCAATAAGCTGAAAAGACTTAAGTATCTGCTGGGTGTAAAATTAGGATGTAATCAAGTGTTTGATTTCATCAGAAATTCACCTACAGAGAGTGAGGAAGTCACCCACAACACTGTCAGGCAAAAGTGTACCCTTGTCTAGAGTGTGCGTGTCTGTGCATGTGTGTACATGAGGATGACCTACTTGTGTCTGTGTATTGTTTCATGTATTGTTCCAGATCCACAGCTCCAAACTGCTGCCATGCATTGTGGCACACACAACTAAACAGTGAGTGGCAGAGAGATGCTTACTCATAATGCTGGCAGGCTAAAAAAAACCTCTCTATATGTGTGTATGAGTGCGCGCATGCTTGTGTGTGTGTGGGCTGTTGGTTTGCTGATATACACTCCTTGAGGGAATTAGCACTTGAATTAATGTGGTCAGAGAGGTAGAGCGAGCAAAAGATAACATGCCCTTTTCGGCTTTGTTTCTCTTGAAATTTATCACTCTAAGTTCTTTGTCTCCTGGCACTTCTCGGTTGCTGAAAATACCAGACGGACGAAAAAACTAGCAAACACAATCTGTTTTTTTCCCTGCCCCCAGAAAGCCTTCCCACCTCCAACCCTGTTCCCATTAACATTTAATGGTTCCCTTTTGCTCCCTTCATCTTGTCACATATAACATCATGTATTTCTATCCAACTCTTGTCTTTTCTGCCTCCGAGATGTAAACATCCTCTCTTTTATCCCGATTCTTTTTTAATGTGTGCTCTCTATAACTCTATCTCTACCTTCCTTTTCTCATTCCCTTCATCTGCCACTCAATCCAGACGCCTTTAGCTCTATATTTATACAGTAACTGCACTCACTGTTATCAGACCCGCCAGATGAATGCACCTTCCCCCTTCTCTCCAATCCCCTTCCTTGTTTCCTTTAAACTCACTTTACAACCACTCCCATTCCTCTTCTCCCTTCCCCTTTTTCCTGAAATATCCCTGTCTTACCCTCCATTCATCTTCCTTCTTTGCTCTCTTTCATATTCACTCTCCCCAACACACCCTCCCTATTTGCAACATGAGTAAACAATATAATTTCCCTGGTTTTTAGCTCCCAGGGATGTTGAGCACAACAGATAAATGCCTCCCCTTCAAACTCTGCTCTCTCTTCTTCACCGCTCACTGATCTCTCCTTCCGCCAACCTTTCCACACTCAGCCAGACTCAGCTTAATCCTGCACTCCATTATCTGAGATTGGTGCCTGTACAGTAGATCATTCAGGGCTAGTTCATTTCTCTCCTTCACTGCATCCATCCATTCATCTTTCCATCAACTCAATTGTTTGTTGAATCCAATTAAACTTCACCTCTGTGCACTTTTATCTCAAGTGCCTACTTCGCACTAACTTTTTCCTGAACCTTTCATTATCTCTGTCGAGTCTGCTAGCATGACAATTAAGGACTCGGCTGTTAAAGGTTTTAACTGCAGATAGAGGCGCTCTGCACATTGTCTCTGTCTCTGTAATTCAGCTAATTTCAAAGTCGATCTAACGGGGCCTTAAACTCTGCCTAGAGGATGACTGGTCTAAAAGTAAGAAAACACTCAGAAAACAGTCAAAATTAAGGACAATTTTGTAGCTAAATGAGGGATCATTGTGTTGATTTGTCAAGTGTGATTAACACTAGCTGAGCTAGCACCACCTGCCTTTAGTCTTCTTAGCAGTTTTACACCTGCATGTCTGTGATTGTCACGCTTTGGTCATCTGTTTATATTTTCAAAATGTAATGAATAAATCAATGAAATAATAAAAATCTCCCTATGGCTACTGTATATATCAGCAAGAATTAATTCAATACTTGCCCTGGTAGAGTGGTGAGACATATTGCTGTATATTGGTCTACCACATGCAAGGTGATATTTAATTTTTTTCAGGTTTTTGAATAACTGTCAAACTACAGAGAACATGCAATGCTACATGCATAAACGAATTCACTTCCCTGTTTAGTTCTTCCTGCGTTGCATCAAAGCAAGAGAGTCTGAGAGAGTCCATCGCCTTCACTTTAACCTCCATTTGCAACTTGTACAAACTTGTGTCAGTGGTGTGTTGTTAGGAAGGTGAGGTGTGCTTGGGCTCTGATGTTTTAATATAGAAGCTTTCATCCTTCCGAACACTAAGAGGATGCAGATGTTTGCAGATTAAGTGAACTATTGTCTGTGCTGTTTCTGTTACATAAGTTAATGTATAAAACATAAATGTTATTTTCCTTTGTTGGGAACTTAAATTACTATGACACCTTGTCCCAAGTGCAGTATTAACAGTTCAGGCTCAAAGACCTACTCTGATTCATTCATTTATTTATTTTGATAATTGAAAAAATAAATAACGCCAGGAAATAAAATGGAATAAAAAATAGAAAAGAGCAGGGCATATTTTACATTTGGTATGTATGTTAGAGGCTTACTGGCCACACTGTGCCATAATGATGACTTCATTGAGTTTTTACTGTTTCAGCTACAGGTTCTCTGTTTAATTACACATTTTCTAGATGTTGTTTATCAGATTACTTTGTATTCATAAAAGTACTGCTATAACAGTTTTTTTTTTCTTCTGTAATAAGTGGCATATGAACAAAGTTCTAGTATAGACTTCATAAACAGGGGACATAGCCTCAGTGACCCTGCCTATTGGTTTCTTGACTGTGAATATTAAGCTTACAATTCAGGATTTAGTTGCCCCATGTTGGTTTTCCTGGGCTAGAGGCTATCATAAGTGATCAAGAAAATGGAGCTTCAGGAGCAAGTTATCAGTATTAGGTATTTAGTTCTTGCCCTTAGAAAGCAGAGTTAAGTTGCCAGCCCCTAGTGGACACTGAAGGAACTCCAGTGGTTTGCTCTGCTCTGCCACACCGGCTTTTTTTGTATACTACTTACAGAAGAACTACAAGCCAGGAACACTGACTCTAATTCAAACAAGAACTGCTAACTGAGACCTTATTCTTATCATTTTGAATTCTCGTGATGCAAAACAAGAAAACTGATTTAATCATTTGCTTTTATTTTGAATATGAAGTGCCTCTTTGCATGCAGACATGAACCTCATGAAATTAGCATACCTCCTCTTTTCTATTTTATCATTTTTCTCCCCTCTTTTACAGCCTCTCATTTTCCTCCTTCCCTAAAGTGTCTGTTTCACATTTAAGGACTTCACACACCAAGTCATCAGTCATTTAAGGCCAAAATCATCGGAATTGCGTTCAGGTTTATCCAAATTGGTCTCTTATGCCAAGCCTTGAGTGAAGCCCTTAAGAGAAAAAAACTTGCGGAGTATCCGCCTTGAGTAGTATATAGTCCTCTTTCCTCCCTGATCCTGAACACACCCACACAAAGGTAGGGGATCAGAATAAAGTGCTCTGTGATCTGACTTGCTCTGAAAAACCTATCATTTCTCCTACTCTCAGTTCAACAGTTTATCCTCTCTCATTTCTGGTTTCCTTGTCTCCTTTGGCTATTCTTTCCCCCATCCACCTTCAATCAAAGACACTCGGCGAGTTGAGGCTGTATACTTCTTTGTGACCATGCCCTATCCGTAGTAAAGTCAAGAAGATGAACATGTCCCTTGGGAAAATCCACAGCTTTTCTGTTTACAGCCTTGGGGCTTTAACTGCTATTACTTCGACCAGGACAGGTCCACAATGAAAGCTTTGCTGTCTTTCCCCACTCGTTTCCCAACATGTGTGTGTGTCTATTTCTAGTTTCTTTCTCCGGCTCTAGTGGAATTTTTGGCCCTGTACCAAACTGGAACATGAGCAACTGGAAGCTATTCTCCCCAAAGAGACACAAACACATGCACACAGCATGTTATCTTGCGTGTATAAACAAATTGACTGTTGCCGACCCCCCTCTCTTGCTATCTTTTTTCTCTGTCAGCTGGGGTAATGGCCCATTTGTCTATGCTTTAATCATATTTGGAGAATGGATCGGTTGTTATTCACTGCTAATGGCTCAGTGTGTCTCTGTTTTCATAGCCCGTGTGCACGGCAGATGTCACATTTTCCCACTTGGTGTCTCAATAGTCAGAGGAACACAGGTACAGGCATGCGTGTGCAAAGCGTGTGTTAATCCGTTTTCCAGTGTGGCCTCTTGCCTCTGCATTTTTTTCAGAATCACATACCGACAATTAATTGAAAGAGAAACCACGTGGCAGTATTTTTTTTCTCTTTCTCTTTCTCTTTTTCAATAGATGGATGCAACGGTCCTCAACTGTTTACACACTCCACACACAGCTCGGCTGGCTAAATTGTCCTCCATAATGAAATTGAGAAGCGACAACACATAATCATTGAGCTATTCATCTCTCTGTCGCATGTAACTTCTGGGGATGTTGCACCTCAATCACTCCAATCTGTCTGAGCAAACACTGCAGTGATTGGTCTGAGACGGGGTGCTGGGGCTTGTTTGTGCGTAAACTTGTTACTTATTGACTCGCTGCAAGATTCTGCCCCTAATGTGAAACAACACCGGGCTTATTTTTAATCAGACAGAAGTATGTCAGTGCTTTTTTTTTTTCGATACGCGCTGAAATTGGATCACGTTGATTCTACACATTCATGCCATACATTGAGGTTGTTATGTTAGTTATTCAGTATTTCACACCACGTTTCTCAGTTATGCACAGTTCATTTGATGTCTATGAAGAGGAGTCCAGGGATCAGTGGAAGTTGAAATGCAATCATTTGTGCTTTGGCATCTCTCCACAACGTTTTTTACATTTGGATGCAAGCTTTCCAAAGAAGTGGACAGTTTTCTTCACCATGAAGTAGGACTGGGCAATTATATGATCGTGATAAATTTCAGTTCGATCACGATGATCAGCTGTAAGCATATTTACTCAATCAAACATGGTGGAAATGTGCGTGCCAACAGCCAATCAAGGTCGAGCTTTCCCTGCTCACTTCTGTAATTTGCTGGAGACGTAAACAGAATGACTGAACATGGAGCTAAAAGCAGAGCTAATGTCAGCCATGACTTTGAGTCATCCTCCGAAGATGTTATTGTTGGGAAGAAAAGTTATTCAAGGTTGGTTGTGTGGCGGTGGTTCAGGGATCTCCAAAGTGACATTGCACAATTAAGTCAATGTGTAAGGTATGTCAGCGGTCGTTGCCCTAAAAAACTGGCAACCCAACAGATCTGTTTACTCATTTGAAGAAGTACTTACCGAGTGATTATGCGGAAAACATGAAAATGCGAGCGGAGTCTGCACAGCATTAGCAGTTTAGCCAAAACTAGTGGTGCAGCCACGAGACCAAAGCGCCAATCAATCATGTCATCTACCTTTACAGCAACTAATTTTTACATTTTAAGGCATCTTTATTATCCCTGAGGGGGTCATTTGTTTATTTTGGGTCTTGCATACCTGCAAAAACACTCAGGACTGTAAACTAGTTCACTGTATTATTTGGTATTTATCTACATTTGTTGTACTGTTGAGTTAAAATGTTTTGTTTTTTTAAATATTATTTCAGTTTATCTTATTCAATTTCTTTGTTATTTACTTTGTATGTTAAAATGTTAAACTAATCTCTAGTTTCTTCATTTTTTAGTACAGATGCTATAAAACTGTCCATTTAAAAAAAAAGGGGGAAAATAATAGAGATTGGACGATATGACAAAATAATTCTGAATTGAATTTCCCTTCAGGGATTAATAAAGGTCTTCTTTTTCTTAATTTACCTTGTTTTTGCCAAATCACCCAGTTCAGTGTAACAAATTGTTTGGTTCTTTTCTTCATTTTTCCATCACATAATCAGACTTTTGTTCGAATGTATGGTACCATGTAAAAACCATTAAGACCCCCTGGTTAAGGTTCCTTTATCAGCAGCTGACTACATTTTTAATCATCCATTCTGTCACAGCCAGCAGGCAGCAGCAGAGACCCAGTTGTCGCCCCGGTATTGTGACTAAAAGCAGAACACACATGTTGGGTCATTTTTTACAGAAATCAAGTGGAACTGATGCTGGAGGACACACAGTTTGCTCGGCCAATAATTGGTTATGTTTGTCCTTCTCACTCATAATTAATGTGTAATGTGCCACATGGAGAGAAATCATCAAAGGATGCGACCTCCATGAAATAGCTACTGAAACAGACAATCACAGAGAAAGCCTTCAATATCCTGGAGAGATCGATGTATCAGATATCTTATTTCAAGTGTTACCACCATTCACCAGTGAAAGGCTGCTCCTGCTGAGATGGTGTATTTTCCTGAGCCTAATGTGGCTGCGTGTTGAGTAATTTATCAGTTGCAGCGGAATAGAGATCTGGCAGCGAGGACTGATGAATTGATTATAAAAGAAAGAAAAGGACTTTTTTGCTCTTTAATAAGTACATTAGGGGTGCATATGTCAGAGGGGAAAACCAAATGAAGACGGGAAAGAGGTAGGTACTGATTTTAAAATTAACGATTTTCTCGAAAAAGACCGGGAAAATGAAGGGATTAGAAGACCTGCAGAGACGGAAACAGACGTATGCAAATCAGCGACCAGGACAGAGAGGGTGAAAGCAACAGAACGAGGAAGGGAATAAAGGGACGGATGAATTATGGAGAGGCTGTGGGGAACTCCATAATTATACATGACTCTATCAGAATGACTTCAATAAGGAGGAAAGTGCCAGCTCCTGTCTGACAGAGGGGGAACAAAGTGGGGAACAATAGAGAGCTGTTGACGTGCATGTATTGGAAGGTTAGAGTGATTGACCAGAAGGAATTAATTGAATTATTTATGTTTTGGGGATTAGAGGAGAGAGGAACTGAGCTGAATTCTGCCTGATAAAAATAAATGACATCCTGTTCGTATTGTGTTTAAATTAAAAATATATAAAAAAGATAAAACCTGAAAGAAAACACCAGAATTAGCTTTGCAGGACAAAAACACCCCAGAGTCTTCCATGTTTTTTTCAGACTCTACATTAATTAAAAATTTCCAGGTTCAAAGTGCTTCTTTTTTTAGCAAAACTGTGACCCTAGCTCTCCCCTTTTCAGAAGTGAATAGAGTGACTTGGGTCATGATGAACATAGAAACAAAAACGCGAGATGCACAAACAGGACTAATGTATGCATCCAGCTGCCCACGGCGTCTCGTATCAAATTCCAAATTCTGGTGCTGGCTCGCACAGCTGTGAAGGGATCTGTAGCTCCTTCCCTCCAGGCAACCATCCAACGATACATGCCAGACAGTGTCTTGTATTCTGCCACTGCAGGACTCTTTGCTCTTCCTTTTCCTTGTGCTGTGCTGGTCAGTGCTCCACACGGTATCAGCTATTCTCTCTGCTGGCTCTCCCTTATGGTGCGATGACCTTCCAAACTCATTTGAAACAGCAGCTGAACCTCATCTTCCCCAGCTAGGTGAAGACTCTGAAGTTTTCTGCACCACTTTTAAGTTAGAAAATCTGCTCTCCATGCAGTACAATTACGGTCGACTTCAAAGTTTTTCTGTTTCTTCTTCTGAAATAACATTCTTGTGTTTGCTCTACAGTCATGTAAAAAGGCAAATTAACCATGACCTTTAATCATTCTCTCAGTATAATCTTAATATAATGATTCATTAACATCAAGGTCAGCTAAATGCGACATATGAGCTCTGTAAACATCCAGCCAGCTTAAGTTCTAAAATAAACCAGACAGTACATCTTCAAAGTGATTGCTTAGTCTTAATTGAGATGAAATGCAATCTTGCCGAGACTGATATTAAAAGAGAAGATGCAGATCTGATTGTGCATAATAATGTGTTTTTAGCCGGTCTGTAAGTTTACTTACTTCACAAGAGCATTAGTGATATTTTACTTTGCTATCCTTTTGGTTGAAGTATGGTTCCTTCAGTGGGTGGACGGCAATGGAGTTCAGATTGAAACTTGGACACCTAAAGCTGTGAGGTGGACTGTAGTTCTTTAATGGTTTTACAGTCAAACTGAGAACATAGGATACTATTTGTCAGATTCAACCATTTATACCTCTCATGGCAGAGGCTGCTTCACTTATAGACTAACAGTATTAGCTTCTCCTATACTTGCACAGCAATGGCGACTGCTGGTCTTTTAAGGAGGGGAAGCTAATTTTTTTCCTGTCTTACATCATAAATGTGTATGTTTGTTTAAGTTTTACACCCCATTCCTTGTCAAGAAAATGATCTGTGACCGAAACACAACAAACACAACACAAGTTGTTTTTAACAAAGACAAAGTCGCTGAGGATCGGTAAAGTCTCTGGATCAGTTCAGAACAACGGAGTTAAAAAATTGGAAAATGCTCCAGTGGATGGTTACACTTTAATATCGCTGATTCGCTCATTTCGCTGTCAATCAAAAAGGAAAATCCACCTCAGACAGATCATCCAATCATCATGCAGAAGTCGAGCGTTCAGGCCAGCCCACAGCCCTATGGACCCCCAGAGACGCTGAGCATCTATGGGCGGGACAAAGCCCAGCATTTATCCAATGACTGTCCAGTTTCACGCAGTGGAACAACCCACACTGCATTTCCCCACTGAAGTTAGTAGACGCTCAGTGTCAGACTGTGTAAAGCACTGTGGCGGTTACCTGTGATAAGTAGCCGATTCTGAACAGAAGATGAACGCGTTCTAGCGTATATTTGGTCAATGAAATGTACACACAGCAGTACATATTTCACCACTTTTTTTCTTACGTTTTAGGGGAAGCTGAGCTTTCCTTGTAGTCTTAGAGCAGTCGCCACTGTTGCACAGTAAAACAGCATCTATCGTGTCAAGTTTGAGTTTCTGGTCTTGTTCAAAGACACTTTAACATACAGACAGTGCAAGCAGGGATCAAACCAACAACCTTCTAACTAAAAGACAACCAACACTACCACTGGGTCACAGCTGCAGAGTGATAAATAATCAACTTTTAACACTGGTGTTGCACGTTCTGATAAACCATGAATGAGAAAAGTTTGCTATTGAAGGCTATTTTTTTACCCTTGCAGTTTTTTAAAATTAGTCCAAGATCAATACAAAGCAATTAAAATATACAATAAATAATAATAATATCTAGAAGCCTGCCCTCACCTCTCATGGTTACAGTCACTTTGTCGTGATCAGCAACTCAAAGATGCACTTCCCACCTCTGCAGCCAGATCTGGATTTCAGGACTGGATCCAACATTTATCATCCTCCATGTTGTTTTCTTACTGATTTAGGATATGAACATGAATTTAGATTGATGCTGCAATGTTTATCAAATTAGGATGTCACAGTGTCAACAAGCCAATTCAAAACTACCTTCACACCTTTTCATTACACCACAAATGTTTATGTGTGCACATGGGCATGTGTGTAGGAGGGAGCACATGCGGATTAGGGTGCCTGCTGCAACATCGGGGCCCTGTATGCCAACATTATTCCAAATGAACGGCTGAACATACGTGTGTGGGTAGCGGGCTCACAGTCAGTGAAGATGACATTATTACCACACAAACAGGAAAGACAGTTCACTCAGTGGGAGCGCAGGAGCTATATAATCAAAAGACGCAATAATCCAGAAAGTTTTGCCTTCATGCACATAAAATTTGCGGCAACAGATCGGTAGGTTTTCAAAGGGTCTCTGCAGGTTTCAACCATAGACTGTATATACTATGGACAACTTGGTTCCACCTTCTGCCAGTATACAGATTTAAAGCCGAAAAGCTCTCTGTATTTCTGCGATTATTCTCCACCTCCTGAAACCAACATTGCGGAGTACAGTTGTACGCACTCAACCACTTGCGCAGTAGCATTGTTTGCATTCTGCAGGAGAGTTGCTGTGATGACGCTCGGTTTAAACAGCGTATCACCCTGGTGAGCTACGCGATCTTTGTACGCCCATAGGCTGAATCAATTGTCAATCATAGAGAACCTAATAACTTTTAAAAACGGAGCTGCACAGAAAAGAAGAGGACTTGAGCACAAACCAGTCTTACAGTAACTACATTTCAACATTGCAAGCAGGGGGGAGAAAAATTTATATTCTGTGTAATAGGCCTGGACGATATAGAAAAAAAGCATATCAATAAAAAATAAATCATATTGATCGATATCAATAATTATCGATATAATTATTATAATTATTTAACATATATTTTAATTGCAGCCCTGGATGTTTTATGCTATTGCTTAATGACCTACTTTTAATAAAGAACACACAAGCACTGAATTCAAATTCAAACCTTTATTCAACCACCTTTTTTATTTTACCACAACTGAAAGTTTTTTTAAAAAAGAACTAAAAAAAAAAGAAATCAACTTAAGTGGCCTGAGTGACGTCAGTAAATACTGACAAACATAAAGACTAAAGTGACCAGAAAATCTGATAAATAAATATTTAAATAGTCTTTTGATGAAAATAAACAAAACAAACAAATATATAAATAAACAGAATAGCTTTAGGTGGGAATAGCATACTACCAGTTTTAACTGCGTGGGAAACTGCCCACAGCCTGGTGTCTGAACACTGAAATATTTCTCCCGGGGTCGGGAGATTTATTTTTTTTAATTATCATGTGATTGACTTAATACACAAACTAAGCACGAGAAGCAGGACTTATCCACGCCGGTGTTGTGTCGTAGAATGCACCCCTGCCGAATGCACCCCCTGCTAGTAGCCATGATCCAAATACTCGCGTCTTTGTAAAATATGAGCTCATTTGAACGTATTTCCTCCGCAACCTTCTCACCTTTTCAACCCCTGACCCATTTTCATGCCTGAAGCGCTGTGTTTGAGAAATACTTGCGGCCGGGCACTTCATATCGCGGGTCGAGAGTGGCTAGAAGCTGGTCGAAGCCAGGCTTTTCAGCGGTAGTTATTGGCAGTATGTCCCTCGCTATGGAGCATGTTACTGCATGGGTGATGTCCTTATGCCGCTTGGACGCTTTGTCGTATTTTTGACAAGAAACGAAGTCCAGTTTGGTCGGCTTCACTTGATTTGTGCTGGTGCTGGCAGCGGTTCCAGAGGATTCCTCCGACGATAACGTGGAGCCGCGGCGCGGCCGACACAGCTCGTACTCCTGCGGGTGCGATCGGTTTAGATGGTAAAACAAGTTGGTTGTGTTACCAGACTTGGTTTTTACTAATTCTCTGCAAATTTTGCAAACGACCGCTGTTCGCTTTTTGTCAGACTTCTAAAAACCAAAACATTGCCATGCTGGTGAACTACTGAAACCTTTTTTCCGGACAATGTCCTCCGCTTCTCCTTGGTGTATCATTTTTTCTAATACACATGCTGTCTGTTGTGGTTTGAGAGGGGCTGGGCTTGGTGCCGTAGCGTACCAGGGTCTGCGTTTGTGATTGGTTTGGAGGAAGTAATGACTGTAGTAAAAGCTACATGATAGGCTATGATGAAAAAGAAAGGGAAACTGTGTTTTTCTATCGAACTTTTTATCGACCCGTTTTTTTTCTATCGCATCACACGTCTATCGATCGATATATATTGTTATCGAATTATCGTCCAGCACTACTGTGTAATAAATTTATAAAGTTTGTCCACAGCTCCATAAGGATGGCTGGAGTTGGGATTTATGACCTATACTGCAGCCAGTCACCAGAGGGTGCTGTTCTCACCCAGCAAGCAGGCAGACGGCGTCCATTCTATATACAGTCTACAAGTTCAATAAGTCAAATTTAAGACTTTCTCAGACTTTTTTTATCCATGATGGCAGAAAAGTACAAAAGACATGAGGGGAAATCAGAACATTTTAACATGACTTCAAATAAATCTTTATTTCTATGGCACGTTATTTATTTGTATGGAACATTATTTTTTTGTCTCAACTCAACTTTATTTGTAAAGCACTTTAAAACAACCACAGCCGACCAAAGTGCTGTGCATAAATAGACAAAAGAGCGCAGACATAAAAAACAATCAAAAAACAATTAAAACAGTGGATACAATAAAAACAGATGTTAAAAAGTAAAATATAGCTTCAATGTTTTTAAAAACTAATTTAAAAACATAGAAACAAATAACTAGTTTTAAAAATGGACAGTGTGGGGGGCTTGTCTAATTTGGAGGGGTAGCTCGTTCCATTATTTTTGTAAGTGATGTTAATTCTTTTTAAAACCTTTATCATTGTATTTGAGACATTTTAAGGCCTTAGATTCAAATTATTTGTTTTTGGACATTTTAAGACTTTTTAGAACCTCATGGATTCCCTGGTTTGAAGCTGTCTTAAAATGTCAGCTGCTGGAAAGGTGCCTACAATGATGTGCAATACTCAATATTAAATCCCTGTGTGCTTTACTTTCACTATATTTGTAACATATTCACTATGGCTTACTTGGAGACACACACTGAAGTTGTGTTTAAACCACATTCTCAGAAACACTCAAGATAAAGGCCTCCACAATTGTTGTCTCAAAGAGATTGGACACAGAGACTCGGGCCATATGGTAAAAAGGTGCTTTGGGGTTCTAACACTACTCAACCTGCCCACGGTGAGTTGGAGAGAAAATGAAAGGGTTTTGAAGTGTGAGCGCCTACCTAAAGGCTATGCTGAGTTTTTTTATTTTACAGAAGAACCAGACGGTGGGAGGAAGAGGTAGAGAGCTCACAGAGGAAAAAAAAAGAAGAGACAGTGGTGAATGCAGCTTGACACATGTAAGGTAAAGGCAGAGAGAGGGTCAGAAAAAGGAGAAGTGGCGATACACGGGTAATGACAGAAAGATGGGAGTGAAGAAGAGGAAAAATCAGCATACTTTCTGCACTCAGACACTGTTTTTCGCTCAAGCATATTGACTTAAACTTAGCGGACCTGAAGGCAGAGGTGACGCTTTCCCAATACACGTTAAAACCATTCAACATTTTTGCAATTTCTGGTAATTCATTGTCAAAAACTGCAAAGGTTTTTTGTGTGTGTAGGTTTGTATTTGTTTGATTTCATACCTGCATTTGGATCCAGATTAATAAAAATAAAATAAAAAAACGTATATGTGTGTGTTTTCATTACAAAACCAAGTCAGAGAAGAGATGCACTCATAGGTCTCTTTTGCATCAAATTGCTCTTCTAAACTGCTGTTGAACTGTGTATCTAGAGTAGAACAAACCATACGCAAACAGAGACCAGTGCATGGCATACACACTCTGTGCACACACACAAACAAACACAATGTCCCAGAAAACTAAATTGAGCAAAATATGAAAGAGTTGTAGCACAGTCAAAACCATGCCATCGCTCTCTGTGCCTCTGACCCCTTTTCTATCTCTCTGTCTCTCTCTCTCTCTGTCTTTCTCCCTCTCTCCCCCCTGACAGCATGCTTGATAACTTTC
The DNA here is from genome assembly GCA_962446985.1 of Xyrichtys novacula. NCBI lineage: Eukaryota > Metazoa > Chordata > Actinopteri > Labriformes > Labridae > Xyrichtys > Xyrichtys novacula. The sequence goes on along the minus strand of OY660875.1, from coordinate 17,746,741 downwards.
ATGTCACTGTAACAAGAATGAATGAGCTCTCAGGGAGGGAGAAAACGAGTGCGCATGTACATATGTGGGTGTGTATGTTTGTGCTTGTTGGAGTGTGTTTGTGTACATAAAAGTGTGCGAGATGTGTGACCGAGCTGTATGACAGATGGTAGCCCCCCCCTGTGAAGACCTGTGGAGAGGGGAGCTGAGCAGGGGGACTGATGTGTTTCAAGCAAAAAAGCGACAGCAGAATCTGTACAAAGTGCTCAGTAAAGCCCATCTGCTGTCACTCTGTTGATCTACTATTGAATGAGTGAGTGTTTCGAGCCAATCACAGAGTATGGAGACAATACTAAACACTCACACTGCGCTTTTTGGGTCCTTAACCGTGGTTGCGTTTTCATTGTAGTAGCTGTCAGTTTTGGCTTTAATTATGTCATGGATATCAACAGTGAGTCTGTCAAGGTCTTTAACCCAGTCTGAATAATGAAGTGTTCACAACACACGTCATTCACATTCATAATGAACACTGACCCTGTGTTTCAGAGTCAACTGAGCAGTGTGAGGGTGTTTCATAAGTGTGTGTGTGTGTGTGTGTGTCACTGCTGAAAAGTGACAGAATCATCATTATTTTAGTGTTTGTGTTAATAGCTATGATTTTAACGGGTGAAAGTCTCAAAATAAACCTGCTGCTTGCATGTTCCTGTCACAGAGCATTTTTGTAAAACCAAATTATTTGAATTTTTTTATTACTTTATTGCACTACTGCGCAACTGTCATTATTTGCACTATTGCGTCCATATTGTCATATTTGCATTATTACATCCACTTTAGGCTTGCCATACTGTTTACATTCATTTTCTTCCATTTACCTCCTTCCTTATATTTATACTGTTACACTGTTTATGCTGTTATGCTGTTTATCATTATCTTTATTTTGTAAATTGAGAATATTTAAGGTAGTCTTTTTTTAGCTTAGTTGTTTATTCTTATATTTATACTTTTACAGTTTTATTCGTATAGTTTATTCTATATAGTTTATGCATCGAGGGTCTGAGAGGACTGAAATATCATCTGTGCTGTATGTTTAACATGTAAAGCATATTTGACTGTTAAGTTGACTTTGACTTTATGCACCTAAGTTAAATGTTTCTGCTCACTAAAACCTCAGAGAAGGTTTGTAAGGGAGTGGCGTCTGATTCATTTCACAAATGTGTGTTTCTTTATGCATTCGGGTGGTTGTCCATGTTTGCGCGCACTGAATGCCTATGCTTTTTTGAAAGGTAAATGTTAAAGGTATTGAGTAAATTTTTTTGTGTCTGAAGAAGAGACAAAGAAAAGGAACAGAGTATGCTAAATACAATCATTTGATGCACTTTCTTATCTTATTTCTGTATCATTTAAATGACTTTTCCCAAACAAGGGGACATTTCCCCCTTTGGTCGGGATTGTTGAGATATTGCACTCAAAAAAAATCAGGCTCCACTACCGTCCCAGCTATGGAAAACAAACTTTTACAGGCTGTTCCCTTTTTAAGCACTGCCATGTTTCTTGAAAGTGTCAAACATCTGCCAACAGAGTTAAAAAAAATCAAAAAAAAAAAAATTCCCCAGACAAAACGTTCTTCTATTAAATGGATATCTTGACACTCCCCAAAACTTTCCATTTTTCACTTTGCTGGATTGAAAAAAAAAAAAAAAAAGTCTGCTGATTTACAGTTTTAAAAGACACCCATTATAATTTAATATTTTTCCTTCAAAAAGACCAAACTCTTAAAATCTTCCGAGGTGTCATAAGGTAACAACACCACTTGAGGAATATCTTTCGAAAAGCTGTTGATGGCACTAACTTCATCCTGAACACTGACAGCTTAAACTAATTGGCCCCAAGTGAAGGGTGAAAGTGTCAAGGATAGAAACAGTTATTGAGTTGTAGTTTGAGTTATTAATGCCTATTGAAGTGCAAACACGCCCACACTCAAAAACTGTGGCGTTAATACAGGTTCAGATTTTCAGCTGATTGATACCTGTTTTCAGATGACAGTAACTGGGACAACGATGGGAAATGCAAACTTCTACGATAAAACGACAACTGGGATTCAATACATTTTTAAGACTAAAATAGGCTATGTGGTTGTTATCTATTACAAAATGTGTGTTATTAAACAGAAAAATCTACAAGTCCTGACAGAGTTGGCTGAGGGTGTGTAACCTGCCATTACACATAGAGAAGGAGAACAAGCACAGCTGCATTAACAGGACAGTAACAGTGGTGTCACTTGAGTGAATGTTTACCACCAAATAGGACTGGGCGATTATATGATCGTGATCGATGATTGTGATAAATTCCAGTTCAATCACGGTGATCAGCTGTGAGCATATTTACCTGATCAAACATAGTGGAAATGTGCGTCACAACAGCCAATCAGAGTCGAGCTTTTCCTGCTCACTTCTGTAAGTTACCGGAGAAGTAAACAGGCGAAGTAAACAGAATGACCGAACATGAAGCTGAGGGCAGCAAAATAGATGTCAGCCGTGACTTTCAGTTATTCTCCATAGATGTTATTGTTGAGAAGTTATTCAAGTTATTCAACGTCGGTTGTGTTGTTCGGGTATCTCCAAAGTGACGTCGAGCAATTAAGCCAATGTGCATGGTATGTCGGCGATCAGTGCCCTCAAAAAACAGCTACACAACAAATCTGTTTAATCATTTAAAGAAGTTAAAATGGTTTTTATATTTTTCTAAGTTTATCTTATTCAATTCGCTTTGTTATTTACTTTGTATGTTAATAAAATGTTGAACTAATCTTTAGTTTCTTTAGTTTTTAGAACAGATGCTTTAAAACTGGCAGTTGAAAAAAATCGTGATATAATCGAGATCGGATAATATGACAAAATATATCATGATCTTTTTTCTTGCCAAATCGCCCAGGCCTACCACCACACCAGAGGAGGATACCAGGATTGAATTTTTGAAAAAGATGAGCTACAGATATCCCAAAAGTTGGAAAAAAAAAAGCCCCAAAATTTTAACACAACAAATCTTTTCAGTCACCTTAAAAGCTGTCATCTTAACATAGTCGAATAGCTACGGTGAATATTGGCACCAATTAAATAACAGGAGCCCTGGTGCCAATCTCATGAGCAGTAAGTTTACCTAAATAAGCTTAAGCAAATCATGACAAAATCTGTGACATTTTGTAAGTTTGTGTAGTTTGACAGGAACTGTTCTTTTTTGTCTGGATGTCAACAGTCGGGACTTCAGTGAGAATCAGTATATTACAACATTTATTCTAAATCTATCTCTGCCTTTCCTACTCACACTTAGTGACAAGCATTACATTCCATCTATAAGGAAAGTAAATACTCATTAAAACTGAAATGCAAAGAGTACATACACACCAAACTCTGTACAACTACACAAAATGTTTTTCTTTTTTTTAAATGTTTTGGGGGTTTGTTTGTTGGGGATGTTCATTTCTTAAAAGTTAATTTGAATTTGATAGTTTTACCAAAACACTTATTTTATTTAATGAGCGCCACATTGTAGAGTGCTTATTTGTGTGACCTCCAGATGGAAACTAATTGACTTTGAGACTCAAATCTGTGATTGGAAATGTTGTCTCACTGGAACATTTCTCTGGCATTACGAAGGATGAGGTCTGATTTTAATAAAAGCTGATAGCCTATATATTGTCTGTGCCCTCTTAACTCTATGATATTGTTTTTCATCAAGTGTTGGCTTGAACTTCTGTTTGGAAACAAAAAGAAAACTGCCTGAGAAAATATGACTGGAAATTAATGATTTTATCTGTTTATTATAACTATGCTAGGACTACAAAGCAATTAACAAAACCAATCACGCACTCACAAAAGTCAGAGTTTATTATTGTATTGTATTATTGTTTGAGAAGTTTTATATGAATTATTTTTTATCTCTTTTGTTAAGACTTTCTAAACAAGAAGAGGCTATGCTAGTATGTTTTGCTCTTTTATTGAACTTTTGTTTAAATGTTTAGGAGTAAAGAAAACACTCTCCATGTGTAAGCTGCATTTTAAAAAACACAGAAACAACACATTTGGATATATTCTCTTAGAAACTCATTAAGAAGTATGGTAAGTTTTTAGCAACCAAGACAGTTTTTGTATACTCCAGATTTGAAAGAAGCACTTTTAATCAACTTTTCAATAGACATACAGTTTTTCATTTTCCCAATAAAAAGTGGAGAAAGTGATTTCATGTATTTATTTATGAGGACAACTCTCCCTTGATTTATTACCCATCTGAATAAAATCAAGCCACTGATTTTGCATAATTGCTCCCTTTTCCTTGAATGACTTTTTATTACTTCTAATTGTTAAACATCTGCAAAAAATTATCAACTAAGAGGACCCAAAAATATTCACACAAAACTTCCTTAATATTCAAAATAAAGTATTCTGTCGTGAGTGCTCGGCTTATATAATGTGTGACTGTACAAGAGACAAACAATGTCTTTAGATTTAGCCATGTGCTTAGTTTTTAGACAAAAATGCTTTTTTTTTGTTTTGGTCACATGTAATCATGGTTTTATCCTAGTTTTAGTAAACAAAAAGTTAAAATACTGAAGTTTCAGTGTTACTTTTGGTTAAAACAGGGTTGCATATTTGTCAGTGAATGCATCAGAAAAGTTTATGAATGACGGTTGCGAGGGAAGCATTAGAGCATTTGAACCTTTAATAATGACACCATATCTCTGCCAGGCACCAAACTCATCCTGTTAGAGGCATGCAATGCTTTTATTCTGAACAATGATTTACATGCACAATGGGAAACTATCAAAGATTTTGACTGCCTGGTGGTCCACTTAAAACATTTTCCTCTCGTTATCAATAATTAAGCAAATCTTTGTCAAAGTTTGTATCATCAGTGATGTACTTTTGGCTTGGAATCATCTTGATTTTTTTTTTTTTTTTAAGAAAGTAATTGAACATTTATCGTCATACTTTCCATTAACAAAATTAAATTAACACTGGGCCTCTACAGCCTCATCAATAATTAGCGTAAATACAAAGCTTTGAGTGTTTTTTATCAAAGTAGTACTTCTATTTAAACATTTTAATACGTCGTGTTTGTATTCGTAATGTGAGTGTGAGTGTGAGTGCAGTCAGTGCAAGTCAACTAGTGGTCATTTCTCCCTCCACCTCATTAATTGCCTCATGATGTTGTTGGATGTGTTGCATACAACAGAATCAATAAGCTTGATTGCTCCACCCTGCGCCACATCATGAACACAAACATACACACACAAAGACACACAGAGGCCAGTCTGTCGTCTTTGAACACCTGAAGCTGCAGGTTGGTGAAGAAGAAATGTAAATGCATGTGAGGGAGAATGAGTAGGTGGGGGAGTTAGAAACTGTGCAACACTTTGACATTGTAGGTAGACGCAGGGTGAGATGTGATGGAAGCTGGACAATGTTGAGAGACAGAAATAAAAACGAGGACAGAACAATCACCAGAAAATTACTGGGATAATAACAACAATCTCCAAGAGAGAAGTTATCTCAACAACACACATACACACACTTGCCAACAGTGCATTGTGAGAAAATTTAAGATTTTTTTTTTCATCAGTGTATCGGCTGAGGGAACTATGTTCTTCCGCTAGATGTGCATATAAATTGTCATCATTTCTTGCCTTGTATTTTAAACCAGATGAAGGAACCTTGTTCTGAAAATGTTGCTTCGATTAAGGATTCTGTTTATCAATGAGGATGATGAAAATATGAGCAGTTTTAATTGTTGAAATGAGCACCAGAAGGCTAAATAATAAGGCAGTTACACTGCAACGCATTCAATACGAAATATTTATCGCATATCGAATTAAAAAGTGTGTGCCACTGAAAGGATTAAGCGGCCATGCAACAGCCACTGAACTTGAACTTCAAATTCCATAAAGTTCTGCTGCTAATGAGACATGTAATTAAACAAGAAAACACATTCAAAATAGCATAAATAGAACAGGAGACTATTAATACAGATAACATCAACAAGGCCAAGCTATAGTCTGAAAACAAGTCTTGGATAATGCACAGGAATTCTTTTACTATCTATCTCTGTCTGAACGCTGGACTGAGGGGAAAACAGAAACTACCAGTGAGAGACAACTTCTTCTTAATTTCCGGCAGTATCAACACTCATATCACTACCTCCAGTTAGTGACTGATTTACGTCACCGTCTCGCCTCATAAGAGCAGGCAAGCGAGGGCCAGATATTGCGACAAATATCCCCCACAATCTTACTTGTTTCCTTTGGTGTAAAATCTGGAGATTAGCAGGACAAATAACTGTCCCAGAATATCATGGGTGATGGGGTTAAAAATCAGGAGTCTCTCACATGAATCAGGAGGGTTGGCAAGAATGAAACTTAGAAACACAGAGCAGCAGTTACATACATCATATACATGCAGTATATGTAATTCTTAGAATTATGCCACCTAAGCTATTACATATTACATTCAGATTTAACCATCAGACAGATGTAGTCCACAATTTTGCCTTGCAGGGTCACTAAGCATCTACAGTTTGTTACAAGTATGATTTTTTTTTCTAGTTTGTTTGCTTGAGGTTTACAGTAAAAGTACTCCATATCATATACAAAGGGAAAGTGATATTATTTCAGTATGCTTTTTTGTTAATGATAGTCATCAAACTCCCTGAAATGTATAAATATTAATGAAGAAGAACAAAAGTTCAAGGAATAAGGAAACTAGATTCAGGACTTTTTCAGCTGAAGTTGTCAATAAGAACACATGGAGTAACAGATTCATTGAGTAAAGGAGAAGGCGTAGGTTTAAAAGAAAGCATAATGCTTTATCCTACTTTTCAGACATGTTGAGTTTGCATTATTATTGTAAGTATATTTTTATTTTTATTTTTTGTGCTGATTATTGTTATTGTTGTTTTGAATATTGTCACTGGTTTAGTTTGTTTTCAGTTTACTTTCTTGTGTTGCACGCACATGTTTGAATAAAATATAATAAAGAAAAACATAATAAATAAATAAATGAATGAATGAATGAATAAATAAATAAATACCAGAGCAGACTTATTCACCGTGGTCTGTTCTGGCTGTGTTTTAGAAAATAAAGGTTTTCTTTTTCTTTTTGCCTCTCTTCACTTCCACTAGTGAGTATATGAATACGACATTGAGCTGCACTCATGACACCAACTCTGCTTTCGAGACATCCTAATTTGTCTCACCCCTATCTTCAGCAAACAGATCCTACACATGTCTCTGTGTGACTGGAAGTCAATACAAACTTGGCTTACAAAGAGGCATACTCTTGCTTTTTAAATTGCTAATGCACAAACAAACATAATGTAAAATGTATACAAATACAAAGCACATGTGCACTGGCATACATAAAAGACATCTGTGACCGCCAAGTTTACTGAGTCTACACCAGAATAATCAACACTCTATGCTACTTCACTGCCTGATACTTTGCAGAAACAAATTTCATCTTTATCTCTTTGTCTTGAGGGCATAAACAAAGTCTGATTTATACATCAAAGACTGGCAGAGGACCTTATCTGCTTCATCACTTTGACTTAAATCCAACTGGACCGTGTCACCAGAAAGAACAGCGATTGAATCCCCATATACAAGATGAATATATTAAACATGTGAATAACATGCCTAAGAAATTTCACCAGAGAAGGAATGATGGTGGTAGTCATATCATAATCTTTTTTATTATTTTCTCCTGCTGATTTCTTCTGGACAAATGAGGTGACGCGGTTTACATTCATTCAACTATGTTCAATCAGAGATTAAAATGGTCACAGTAGGGGTCTAATGAAACGAGGGTTATATCCTTTTTGAAAACAACTTCTTTTTTAATCCCGAACCCTGAGAAGCAAAGATTATGGTGTATCATGGAGGGGACCTTTGCTTGGCAGTAAATATTATGTGTCTGAAAAGCAACACTCTTTATTTTGGTGTGGTGATTAAACTGCTAAAAAATATCATGTATACATATGCAAATAATACAAAAGGTTGCTTGGTACTGATCTGATGGGATACAATGAAACTTATTTAACAAAAATGCTGTTAAGTCATGAGTAAATCCTGATTTTATAATGTCATTTAATGGAAGTTTTCAATATGACCCATCAATGTTTGACTTTGATCTTCAGAGGACGATGTTTTGACTGGATGAAAGGGAGGCCTTCAGATGCACATTAACATAAAATCTTGGTCTTGTAATGGTATAATGTTTCAAAATGTAATATTCAAGGACATTTTCTAAAGCATCAAATGTGAAATCAGCAATCTATTACAAGCCTTGCCTGATATTAACAATATTTGGATTTCTTTTTTCCTTTTTCTTGCCAAAAGCATTTCTCACTTGAAAAACAAAACATATTACTTTGTCATATTTACACTAATATAATGGATTATGTACATGTACATAACAAGTGTGTTTGCAAAAGAAGTTTTCTGCAGAGTTGAGTGTCGACGCGAGGGCAGATGTTGCTTATTATACGTTTGCATATAATTTATGAATCACTGTGAAGCAGCCGATAAAGCAAGGTCAGTTCATTTCCTTCTGAACTAGATTGGCCTAATCACAACTCCTGTCAGCCCGGCCCTACCCTCCTTCTTGGCCTTTTATTTCTCGTGTTCGATGCCATGGTGTCAAAACAAACATCTGTGGAGGAAGAAAAGTGTCACGAAAAATTAAAGAGGGAGTGCAGAGAAGTTGAGTGCAATGGAAAATGAAGGGTGCCATCCACTGTGTACAAATTATAAATGCCGACTAGGGTGTGCAACAGTAGCCTGAACCTGACAGCAACAGCTTTCCCTGGTATCGTGCAACAGCTACAGGTGTCTATGGTCGCTGCCAGGCAGTAGAGCGGGGAGAGGTTTTTGACAGAAAGGCGAGAGAAAGCAGGAGGAGGGTGTGGTTTAAGTGTTAGGCGGTAGTAGCATACAAGAAAACAGTGACTCTGGGATGTAACAGAGATTCAAAGGTTGGGCCGTGCTGTGATGAGTGATCAATGATGATGAATTAAATTGGCAAAGATAATAAGATTAGATTAGATGTCAAAGTGAGACTGTGGCTGGTGTTCACTCAGCCAGCTGGAGCCAAAGAGCTTTTAGCCTATTGTCTCTGATGCTGTTATAACATTGGCAGACTTCTCTTATACCAACTTACTCACTTACACTTACCGCCTATAGCCAATGCTAATGTTAGCATTGGCTATAGGCGGTATGTAATTCTATATCCTCAAGACATGTAATTACAATGATTAGACACAGAGCTAATCAGGTTAAGCACTGGGAACATGTAGATCCATAAAGTGTCTAGACAGTACCAATCCTTTTACTGATGCTGTGGTTCAGCTAGCATTTGAGTCTAAGTGGCTGGCACGTGTACAGAACTTTAGCACCAGCACTCATACCAGAGAGGTTCACAGACATTCAAACTTCCCTGAAGAACAAGAACACTGATGATTGTATTGCACTTCCACTTATATAGGTCTGTAACTCCGCTCTGAACATTGGTGTGGAAAAAAAAAAAATAATAATAATTGTTAAAAAAACAATAAAAAACATTAAAAATACAGCACTTCTGCTACATGTACTTCGATAATGGGCTTTTTGAAAAATGCAAATTAAAATGCAAGTAATTTATTACAATAATAAATAACAGCCATATGCATAAATTAAAGATTGAGTTTTTTGTTTTTGTTTTTTTTTGTTTTTTACATCATGTGCCTTTTTTTTTTACAAGCTCCTGCAGAATGTGTCGTTTCCATAGACTGTATATACTATGGACAACTTGGTTCCGTCCCGCCAGTATACAGATTTGAAGCCGAAAAGCTCAAATCCGTTATTCTGTGTTTTTCCTTCACTTCCTGATGAAGCACTCCACCACTTGCACAGTAGCATTGACGCATTCGGCAAGAGAGTCACCGAGAGTTGCTGTGATGACACTCGGATCAAACAGCATATCCCCCAGGTGAGCTATGCAATCTTTGTACGCCCATAGGCTGTATCAAGTGTCAATCATAGAAAACATGAACCCCCTAATTAACTTTTAAAAACAGAGCTGCACAGAAAAAAGAGGACTTGAGCACAAACCACACTTACAATAACTACATGTCAACATTACAATCGGGGGGAAAAAATTTTATTCTGTGTGATAAATTTCTAAAGTTTGTCCACAACTCCATAGGGATTGCTGGAGGAGGCGGGATTTATGACCTATACTGCAGCCCGTCACCAGAGTGCGCTGTTCTCGTGGTGGCTTCACCCAGCAAAGAAGCAGACGGCGTCCATTCTATATACTGTCTTTGGTAGTGACAGGTACAGCACTCCTACTAGCGCCTCAAAGTTTAAATCACCATAAAGCCAAAAATGTAAGGCGGCAGGTACCACCACTACAAAGGCATGAGGTTGCAGACACCTCGTAATGTGTTGAACAGGATGACAGTAACGTTCAAAGAAAATAGAAACTGTGCCAAACTTTGCGTGTAAAATTGCTCATAGGCTGATACCAAGAGGGGCCTGACGCATGGCAGCGTACAAGGATCAGGCCAAGAAAAGGTGACAGGTTTTGAAACAAAAAGATGGTTGTGTGCTATACTTGTGTCAAGACTGCAGTTTCATATACCTGTGCTTATGGCATCAGTGATGAAGATTGTCAACAATAGAAATCAGTCTACAATCTAAAATACCCACCAGCACACTGACTGATAAAAACTGAAAATCTCTTTTAAAAATAAACCTGCACTGACATTCAGATAGCTGAAACCTTCTGTCCATCTAGATTCCCCGCTAGACACAACAGTTCGAGTGGTGCTGAATGATGTGATTGTCATTCTTAATGAGTGCCTTGTAGCAGTGGTCTGGAGCAGCTGTTCCCCTGGACACTTCTTTGGCAGGTTGCTGACAGAGTTTCTGTGAGCATATGAAAATTAGACATTTGGCCTGCTCAGAAAAAAACCCAACAAGATAGTCCTCATACATAGAGGAGTAGCAGAGAGGCTTCTTTGCATAGATAGCTAAATCTTTAAGCAGGTGCTGTCTAACTTTTCAGATTGACAGTGGGTTGCTGTTTTGTTTGATGTCCTGAAGGACACAGAAGCAGTCATCACACCTCAAAGTCAACCTGTGGGAGAATGTGAGTCTGGAAAAGAAAATAATAAAAGGGTGCAATGGTGAAGAGAGAGAAACCCCAGGAAAATAATGGGATCATTTGGAAAGCCTAGACGATTGTCCACTGCTACCGGTGCCTACATCCCAATTGTTGTAGAGGTAATGTGAAAATGTTTCTACATTTGGAGGGTCGTCTCAACACAGGATTTTTCCAACTGACACATTTGCATGCTGGGAAGGAAGCTGCTCACAATGGTGAATGACAGATTCAATGATATCCAGGTGGAGGCTGCACTGCCACAAAAATAACAAAAGGAAGAGAAAGCTGTAATAGAAGAAATGGCTCGGGATGAAACCCTGAATTATACCGGGTAAAGGTCCACGGGCAAAAGACTGACACAGCTACTGAGGCTATCCACTGAGAATGTCTGACACACGGCACTCACCACTGCACTCCTTTAATCGGCCCCAGAAGGCCACAGCAAGTGTCTGGTTTAAGGGCAGTAGTTGGTAACCCTGCAGTAATATCTGAAAGGTTCAGCAGGCCAGTGAAACATCACTGTTATATGAATATCAGGATGACCAAAGCTGTGTTTTCAGCAGGAAAATAAAAGATGTGCTGCTGTGACATTTCCAAAAGATCCGGATGCATATCAGCTGCATAAACTTGTGTAGAACTGCTTGTGTACATTTTAGATAAGGTAGCGTAGGTATTATATTGAACCCTAAAATCAATGGAGGGGCACAAGGGGGATATAAGTAAGAAAAAGCTCAAGTACTATACTTTTTTTAAAAAACTCATTACTTTGTTTTTCCTTTAATGAGAACACTACAGTGTGCTGTTGCAGCAAAAGTGAACAAGGACCACAGGGCTCTTAAAGGCTGCTTCAAAATAATACATGACCGCCTCAAGCAATAGTGTCCCCTCAACACCAGCTGGGAGCCCATTATTTGCTTATGTAAGTGATCAGGCTGTGCTCATTTTGATGCTTTAAAGCCAACTTCTGCAGCCATGTAATTCCATTATATTGAGACAAACATCTCCACATAATTAATGTCAAGGAGGCCAACATAATTACTTTTCTGCCCCTAGGTCAGCGCCAACGCCAAATATACAAGCAGCCTATCATTGATGAAACGCTGGTGAGCAGGGGGTGGTTTGAACCGACTCCAGAGCCAAAGGTGAGATAATTCTCAGTGTGAGGCTCAGTGGTTGATTATATAGGTTCTAATTAATCATTAATTATCAGCTGCTGCTACTAAATTGTTACTTACTGATTGGGGTGGTGGTCAGTCAGTCTGTAGGGACTTGGCTTAGGAACAAGAGCATCATTAGTATGAAACTGAGTTTGGAAATTGGGTTCACAGCTGAAGGGTTGCCAAGGTACCAGAACTTACAGGTCCTCGGTACTGCCATGACGCTCTTAGGCAAAGCAATACATCTCTTACTGCCTGGGAGTTAGTGTATTTCTGGTTTATGTGTTGTTTGAAAAAAGTACAGTTATGAGAACTATAACACCAGTACTGTTATACAATGTGCTTTATGGGCTTTTATGCCTTTTATTTGGAGAGGACAGGATAGTGGACAGACCAGGAAACAGGGTGAGAGAGGGAAGCAACATGCAGGAATGAAGTCAGAAACTGGAAATGAACCTGGACTGACCACTCAAAGGATAACCTCTGTATATGCGGCATTCAGTGTTGTATGAAGTATTAAACAAATACTAAAGTTGAAGTATAGATACCTTGGGCACAATGAGAACCATCAATACAGCGACTGGACATTAAGGTGGGTGCATGCAACTGACATGCCGGGGGCTTTAGTGACTGATTGACGATGATCGAGCACAATGCAAATCAACATTAGGTAAGAGGGAAAAAAAAGTTTTTTTCCCCCCTACCTGCTGTCATAGTAAGAAAGTAAAAATAGTAGTAGCAAAGATGCTTCGGTGAGATCTAGTGGAGTAAAAGTAAACTTTTTTTTTTAGAAATGTAGCCAAGTAAAAGTAAAAGTTGGGGGCACAAAAACAACTCCAGTAAATTACAGATACTTCAAAATTATACTCAAGTACTGTACTTAAGTATTGCTACCTTCTAACTATCCAACACTGGGGGCATGTGTGGACCACTAGGCCAGCGGTGCCCCTGTGCAGTGTCATTTGACTTAATGAACTGTCCTTTCTTTTGTCCATCTGCCTCCAGAACACAATCCTCTGAAGACTGCTTTCTTGGAGGAGTAAGCGTTTACTGTGGTTTACAGATACTTTGGCAATCAATGCAGCGATCAACTTTTATTTACTGGAATATTTTCAGTGATTTATTTATGATGTATCACTGATCCATTTAACGTATAGGAAATTGAGGGTTCCACACTTGCACACTGACACTAAATCAATTCAAAATGTATTTCAACTGCAGCTGCAGAGCTTCTCTACAGTACCCATGTTTCTTTTATATAGTCATGTGTCTTTGTATGGGGGTCATATCAGGCAAAAAGTGGAGTAGTCGCTTTTCATCCTTTTCTCACCCTGCTTAACCCTTCTGACGACTTTCACCTTTTCCCGACCCTTGTCTTTCCTCTGATTTTAATCCCGCTTCCTCGTTTCCGTTCTCTACCCCTCCTACTCGCAGCTTCCTGCTCAGTTTTTTTTTTCTACCTCTTCACTATCTCATGCAGCAACTGTTGTCTGCTCCCTTCTCATCCCACTCCCTACCACCTGTCTGTTTCCCTCCCTAAAACCTCTCCTCTATAATCTCTCTCCCACTCACTCTGCTCTCCTGGCCTGCTTTGTGCAGAAACCAGACAGATGCTAAGGTTTAATGCTTTAATTTGGCTGGCTGTCAGCCCTTCAATCTCTTTGATACTTGTACACCTAGTCCCATCGAACACACTGTGATCCAATTTGGGCAAGCTGGCATTGGCTCAGACAGACAGGGGTTCACAAGTCGGCACAGCGTTTCCTCTGAGTGTGCTGGCATGTTTGTCGGGGCACATGTTTTTATTTATTTCACTACATGTTTGTGTGTAGCTGCGTTGGAGGGAGGGCACAGACACAAAGAGAAAAAGAGAGAGATTTGTCATTTGGCAGCACAAAATGTCTATCGCGCACAAACAAACAAACAAACGCACTAACGCACATGAAAAATACACATTTAATTAATGCTGCCAGTTTTGGGAGTGCAGTGTTTGAAATGTTTACCAGAGAAACAAGCAGCCCTGGAGCAGTACAGAGATATCTAGAAAAGGGGTTGGTACTTAGAGAAAATACTGGATTATTCATTGGAGGAATCCTTCAGTTGGAGCTGGGAAGGACTCCAAAAACTACCACTGGTGCAGATGGACTCGTCCCACCAGATTTAAAATTTGAGGACTTCCCAATATGACATAACAACAGCTTTCAAAACAACAAAGAGAGATATGATCTGTTTCACCTATACATTATCATTTTAAATCAATAACGGAATTTTCAAATTAATATCAAAGGTGGGGTAGGCAGGATTCAGTTAAAGATAAGGTGACCAGTCCCCCGGGTTGGATGACCTGTTCCCGGCAAAAGCTGTCCCGGTTTAAGCGTTTCATGAATGAGAACAAAAATGTTGCGTGTGGGCTACAACAACTGTTATTACAGTAGCCGAATGGGTAGGACGCACAAGTAAGCAGTCCTGAACAACAGTTTTTACAGGGGGTTATTACGAGGGGCGTGCGCTGCTACTAAATAGTACCGAGATGTTGTCTCTTTCTGACTGTAAACAAAGCTTTTCTCCACCTCCCCCATCCTGATTGGCTGTGAGACGGACACTACTCCTTGGTGCTGATTGGTTGTGAGGCATACGCTGCTTCGCGTGTCATTCACGAGCCCAAACAAAGTTAGCGTGCTACAAAATCGGACAGTAGAAACCAACCAGAAAGTATAGAAAATTGTCTGAATCCTCTTTTGGCCACGACCATGAACACAAGCAAGAAAATGAAGTTTTCAATCTGTTATATCAACCCGCTTCTAATACATAATCCCTCTAAAATAGCTGTGTTTATACTTCAAGTTTATCCACAAATACTGCATCTGTTCCAGCTTTCAAGTATGAATCAAAGCCACCGCAAATAGTGCCTTAATGATGAACAGATAGATGATTTACAACTCCAGTGTACTGGAAAATTATGGTATATCAACAACAGGTGCAGGATCAACTCTTATTAAGAGGAATTTGGATTCTACTTTAGGAACCAAATAAGCTTTTTTTTTTTGTATGAATGTGACAAATCGAAATGACTCAGAGCTCTTATATAATTGTGAATCAGTATGTGCTCTGCTGCCAGAAATGATAATAACTCAGTGCACCTGTGTTTGCTCTGAGATTTTGGGCCATAGAGCGCTGGCTTAGTTTCATCCTAACGCTGCGCACGCCATCTGTGTTTACAAATCTAATCACAGGTAAAATGAGCAAAACATTAAAGTCTTACAGGTAATTTGAAAACCGTCTTGATAAATACCGACGATTAAGAAGTCAATTATTTAATTTTCCCTCTTGGCTGAATCACCCATT
This sequence comes from Xyrichtys novacula, assembly GCA_962446985.1. Classification (NCBI taxonomy): domain Eukaryota; kingdom Metazoa; phylum Chordata; class Actinopteri; order Labriformes; family Labridae; genus Xyrichtys; species Xyrichtys novacula. Next base: position 17,731,068 of record OY660875.1, on the reverse strand, counting down.
GTGCTTGAATAACAAAAAACAGTCTTGTGACTGATAAAAGCTGTCAGATCATAGAGCTGAGAAGTGGAGACTGGTGATGGATTTATGTTTTTTACTAAAGACATCCTTTTCCTTCAGAATCCTTGTTACTCACATAAGGGTCTAGTTCAAATGTGATTTTCCCTCGAAAGACTATCTCCAGAGTGCTTCAACTTTGTGTCAAAACAAAAGCAGATTCGACTTTATGATGCTGTTTGATTTGTTGTGAGTAAATCAAGTTTAAAGCTTGTAATTGCCGACTTAAATCTGAAGTCCCCTGCTGTTTTTTTTTTTAAACTTGACAGCAGAAAAACAGCTTTTTCTTTTGTAGATGAAAACATCGAGGCATGGAGGTAATTTTAATAGCCCTTGTCCAAAACATTACAAGCAGAAGGAACACTCCCAGCAGAATAACATTAGCCGAAGCTGTTTGAATAGCGGCACCAGCAAAGTTATTACCCCCTGAAAGAGTGTGGTTCAGTTTGTGCAGGACGACAGCAGCCTGAGGGCAGGTGTATGTTTGTTTGTGTCATAGAGTTTCTCAGTGTCTGTAACAAGGACAGTGAAATGATGCCAAGTCCAAATGTCAGAGAATGACAAATAAAAAAAGAAACAGAGGGAAGTAACACCAGTCTCATAAAAATAGGGCCACATACTCATAGCAAGAAAGGTTTTGCATTTTTCTCATCAGCTGACACAGTCTGCCAGCAGGCTCCTCTAAAAAGTATTAGAGCACTGAGGAAATATTAAGATATCAAGTGAATAATTCAGCTAAAAGAAACTGTGGATCGACAGTCATGAGCAAATTAAATTCAAATGACGGATCTGCTGTATAAATTCTGTGGTGAATTTCACGATATTTTTCTCCATGAATAAATTAATCAAATACTTTGGAAAGTAAAGTTATCTCAAAACACAGTCAAAAGTATGCACCTCAGCAGACAAACTACCACCAGCAATGACCACATTACTACTTATGCATGGATTAAAACCCACTAGAGAAAACCTGCACTCAAGACAACAGGTATGCTCACAAACTCGAGGCACAGGGCTGTGCTCCCTCCAAGAGACTTCACTGTCTAATTTTTATGTTTGAAATGACATGAACACAAAAACTCATTTTTTTCATTTCACTTTTTTATCCCCAGACCTCTTGTTGAGACAAACAAAACTTCTTAGCCATGTCACAGAGTAATGGTTTTCACTTGTTTAGACTCATTTTCCTATGATTACAGACAGAAGACTCTTGCTTTTAAGGACTGACATATTTTGTAACAAGAGGTTGGATATTGTCATCCAATAAAAATGGGCAAATATTTAAGGAAATTTAAAAAAAAATGCATATAGATTTTTGAATTTCCCTCTGGGATTAATAAAGTATCCATCTATCTATCTATCTATCTATCTATCTATCTAGAAAGTAAATAAAACCATTGACTACTCCCTTGAATGCTCAAAAATAGTGAAAGCATGAATTACTACTTTTATGGGGCTTGCCTGTAAATCAATTAATCAACCAATCACCACATTAAGGATTGTTTGTGACTTCGCAGTGTGACAAACCTTGTCTTCCTGTAAGTCCAAAGAGTAAAAAGTAAGAGTCTGTATAAACGATCTGTTTCCATGGCAATGGCATTTTCATTGAGGTATTTAACACTCTAAGAGAGGACAGTCAAGGTAATGGAAACATCTTTTTTCAAACTTCATCAGTGTGCAGATTTGATTTAGTCTCAGATATTTTCAGGAGACTGTGGTTGATTTCAGTCTGATTTCAGTGTCTGCTGCTTTGTCAGTCAAGTTTCTGACTATCAGCCAGACTTCGCTTATTTTGATGTCGTTTCAGTCCGTGTTCATTTTGGCCTCATTTTAGTCAGTGTTTCAGTCATTCCTTTCTCAGACAGTTTGATGATATTCTTTTGAAGATATTTCTTCTAGTTGTTGAGATTTTGCCAGTAAGAAAGAATACCCTACAATGTTCAGACATCTTGGCTGAAAGACATTTCTAACTTTTTTGAAAAGTGCGTGCCTAAAAATTGCTTTGAAAAGTCAGTAAGCCACATTTTGAAAACTGCAGACAACTTTATTTCATCACTATTTGTCAGAGCATTATGAGAAGAAATATTGGTAGAATTTTTGTCGTCGGTTTATTTTTCTTTAAACATTGGTTTCTTGATAACTTCATAAAAAATGTGTCAAATAATGCTTACAGTAAACATTTTCCTTTGAAAAAATTACACTGCTTCGTCAACATCTTTAACTTGGGTGCAGTTGTAACTAATAATTGTCCATCTTTCCCTCGGTACTTGAATACACTCTGTTGTATTGGTCACATGTCAGTCAGTGTGTCTCTGGAGAATTTAAACTTGTCATTCAGGTCGATGAGTTAAAGTTGCCAAACCCTCAGTACAGCCTTTCGGTAATTGTTCTTTGCATGTTTTCCCATTGGATTTTGATATGCGGCCAGTGTGTAATTAAATTAGTTTTGCCTACAATCCATAAGCTTGTATTCAGTGTGTCTGAGTCATTACATGCACCTCTGCATGGTTAGGTCGGAGTTTGCTGCTTTTTACTGTGTGTCTTTGTGTGCCTCTGAATGTCTAATGGCACATGGATACTGATAAAGAAAAAATACCTTTTCATACTTTACTTGCTTTCTGTCAGGCCACTTTAGCTTGACACAAAGTGTGTTTATGACACTCTTGTGTGACTAACATGATACCTTTGAATGAGAGACAGCAGGAAAGGAGGTCAAGAACCAATAATATCTGGCACTGGTGTTTAATTGATCAGTACCTTAAGAGCTGTTAAGCTGATGGACAAATAGTGTAGCTGTCAGTATTTAAAATCGACATTCTGCCTCAATACTTTTCAATACTTGGCACCTAAACAGTCCAACAGTCACAACAGCTGGAGGCTTGTGCACAGTTCCCTCAAATATAACAGTTTTGCTGACATGTTGTCAGTGACAGTCAGGGCTGTCGACGAATACTCTAAATTCAAATATATATTGTGATAGAAAAAATAAATAAATAAAAATAACAACATTCAAATGTGAAAATTAATATTTGATTATTGAATAAAACAGCGGGGAAAAAACTGAGAGGGAGAAAAGCAAAGAAAAAAGAAAAACAGCGTCTGCTTTGCGAGTGAACGCACTGTAATGACGGGTCAGGGACAGGTCACAGGAGCTGCACATGCAGTGAGACTCGATAGAAACCTACCGTGGCACATGCAGCTAGAGAGGGAGGGATGTTCGGAGCCAAACTCAGAGAGAGTGGTCTGGACTCCAACGAACTTTAGACGCTGTGTTTGGAAATTCATCATTGCTTTAATCACTAAATGAAGTCTGTCTATATAAGGACAAGAGTCGGGACCTTTAATTGCTCGAACAAGTTAGAGACGTGTGCGTGTGTGTGGTGGGGGGGCAATTATAGAACTTTGAGTATGTTCGAACCTTTGTATTGTTTTTAGTACCGATATTTGAACGCCATTTTGGGGCAATTTTGACAGCCCGAGTGACAGTTATTGCATATAAATTGAAAATAAGGAAGTCATTGTACACTAATTGCCACCTTTGTGTAGAAATTAAGAGATTGAATCTTGGTGTTATGTGTACTTTGTGTAGGAAAGGTTAAGTTTAACATCTTTATATGTATTTTTTTTCAATTAATGGAAAGTATTTATACGAGTCAGTATCTATGATTGGTACTACAGGTATTGATAAACAGTACCAATCGCTATCATAGACACTACATGCTAGTGTACTGTAGATAACATCAAACAGCCAAGCAATTCCACTTTTGGAAATGCCACAATTTGTCCAGCATTTCTTTTCCTCCCTTCTGCTTGTGTAAGGCTTTTTTAATCTATTTGTCACTTTTCAGAATGAAAGATCGTAATATGATTTATGTCTGCCCCACTGAGAAATAGACATTTTAAAAAATGCATCCTGTGCCATGCTTTCCTGCTCCCCTGCCTCCACTGATAGAAAACACCAAAGTTTCTGACTTTTAAAATGACTAAACATATTAAAAAAAGGGCCAAAAGTGAGCTCTTAAACAGGACAAGAAGACAAGAAAACAGATAAGAGAAGAGGGGTATGCAGAGAAAGGGAAGGGATAACCAAAATGGAAAGAAGTGGGAAGGGAAGCTTTGTGTAAAGAGAGATACAATCTTTCATTTTTTTCTACATGGACGAAAATCCTTTGTATCACTAGACCACATATATTAGACTCTGTGTGTGTGTGTGTGTGTGTGTGTGTGTGTGTGTGTGTGTGTGTGTGTGTGTGTGTGTGTGTGTGTGTGTGTGTGTGTGTGTGTGTGAGCACATTTACAGGTCCTCATGTATGTGTTCCTCTGACCTTTTCATGTAGTGCTGTAATAGGTCAACAAGACCTTTCAACCAGCCATACTTAAGACACCAGTCTCCTTAGCAGTCTGAGCACACACACACAACTCACACAAGAGCACCTGTTCAACATAACACCGCACAGAGTGCAGAGAGATTAACAGGAAGTCACATTAGTAAATCCAGAGTGGTTTCTATACACAACTGCTGCAATGATGGTTTGAATCACTTTCAATACTGGGTAAATGGGCGTTTTGAAGGCCATAGTCATTTTTCTCCTCTAGACTTTCTCTCTAATATCCCAGAAATGGCTAATGGTCAACACTAAACTTCCAGGACAAGATGAGTGTAATGGCCATTTGTGTCAGAGGACAGATCATAACAAAGTGGATGGATGAATAAGTGTGAGGGAATGGAAATTAAAAGGAATAAAGAAACAGGGTGTGATAAATGTACATCTTTTTAGACTGACCGGTCAGATACTGGCCTAAAATCAACAGCAGGTTTGTGTGGGATTGTGGTTATGTTTGAATGTGTTTGTATGTATTCTCTAACCAACCCCAGCTTCACTTTCAGTAAAAGTCAAGTCAACGTCACACAAGGCAATGGCAACTGATTCTGAATGTTAGGTTTTGAAGTTGTGCTGGTTTGGTACGAGCTGAAACTTCACAATGTGGAAAGTCCGCACTTGATTAACTGTCCAATCAGCAAATACACAAGAGCTCTAATTAAAAAGACTAAACAAAAATGTTGCTACAAATTATTGCACAGAGATTGATAGGAAGATAACGCGCAGTGTGTATGTGTGTGTAGAAGCAGTTCTATGCACTTTCTATTATGGTGTGTTTATGTGTTATTTAATGGTGCTTAGATGAATCCATTAGTAGCGTCTTTGTTATGGCACACATTATATTAACTTTCATATCACTTTGAAAATATGTACAATTCTATTGATTATACAGATAAGCCTCTATTCATTGCAACCTTCTCTTAAGGAAGTATTTGTGACTTAAATTGTGACAACTGAAAATTGTTATTTAAAATATATATAACTTTTTACCTCCGCCAAGGAGGTTATGTTTTCGGTAGCGCTGGTTTGTTTGTTTGTTTGTCTGTTAGCAACTTTACGGAGAAAATAACAGACGGATTGACCTGAAATTTTCACCAGAGGTGCGTCTCAGCCCCAGGAGGATCCCATTAAATTTTGGTGGTGATCCGGACAAAATTTCGGATATTGTGATCCAGAACACACAAAAATAAGGGTGTCGTTGAAATTTTCAATGCTGAAAGATAACCAATGGGCGGCACAGTGGTGTAGATAGGCGGTACAGTGGTGTAGTGGTTAGCACTGTCGCCTCACAACCAGAAGGTCCTGGGTTCCAATCCCAGTCAGAGCATTTCTTGTTTTAGGAACATTATGAACAGAGAACCAGTTTAAACACAAATAAATGTTAATAAAAGACACGTAACAGTAAAAGTTTTGGTGTGAAACACAGTATAAGGGGGGACATGAGCTGCTTGGCGGAGGTCTGCGCTCTCCGAGTGCTTTTCCTTTATGAATTCAGTCTATGCGGGGAAAAAGAAGGAAAAAAATGATTATTGAGACTGCAGTAAAGAGCAGAGAAAGTGTACAAAAAATAAGATGTCTTACGTCCCAGCCCTTTTCATTGCTTTCACCAGTACTTGCCAGTTTTTAATGGAAAAAATTAAATCCTTATCCCTTGTACTTGAGATCGTTTGAAGGACATCTTTTTACAAACTGAGGCTAAACAGGAAATGAGCAGCAACCTTGAAGAGCTCCAGGGACAGATATTATTCTTCTCTCTTTTTTATGGATTTCTGGTAGATAAGAGACGAATCTGGGTCTATGTGCATGTGGTCAGACATAATTATTTTGACCTACCTCGACCACACATCTGCTACTCATGGTCCATGTTCAAATTAAGTTCTCAACTTCGTTTTTTGCTCTCATATTATCAAAGCATCCAAACACACGAAGCCAAGGGGTTCATTTTGTTTAATTCTACAAGAAAAAAGGATTTCTCAGACTGAATCAGACATTTACAGTCTCTCGTGACTCTTACAGAGAGAGCTGGGGTCGAACAAAACAGGATTCAAAGATGTGCAATTAAAGCTAATATTACCAGTGCTTACTGGGCACAAACAGACCTAAAATATACAGAAACTGCAGCATAAGAGGAGCAACTTTCAGCATAAAAGGAAAACAAGGCACAGAGGGGGGGATGAAAAAAAAAAAAAAAGTGATGCATATTAATGTGTTGAACTAAGTGTAAGCATTATAACTTTTCAGGCACATTTACAGACCTTACCTGTTGGGACAGGCAGTGTGGTCATTGATGACATATAAAAGCATACATTTACACACATAGTTGTGAAATTACTCATATTTATGTTCATTAGAGCAGAAAACTCTGTTTGAATAATATTTTCATGCTGGGCCTTATGCGCAATGCTTCTTCCAGTTTCATTAGTCATCAAAACATGTTGCTGGCTAAATTGGTCTACATTAATAGTACTGCACAGTTTTTGGAAGATGTTTTGATCTTGAAAAGACAATATTAGACACACATGATTATGATGTAGCGTCACAATGACACTGATGCCTCATCATGACTGATTAAGTATAATAGGATCTTCAGCAACAAGAGTGGATATTTCTTTGTCAAGAGAAGTGAAGGAGTGAGAAATAAGTCAGCAAGCTGGACCATTACTCTCACTTAAGATTATATTTTTTTATGTTATGTTTTGTAATTAAAGAGATATTCCCACATAAAATTAAGTTAGGGTCAAACACACCGTAACACAGAGTTAGACACCCCGTCGAGAGATGAATATTGCCGACCGCTTGCTTCTCTAGTTATACCAACTTTAGTAACAACCGCACAATAGCAATACACAACGGTCTGAGGAGCCAGGCACACACCTCAACCAAAACGCCACTCTATAGCCACAAATAATGCTCAGAACAGCACCTTACTTCATCAACAGTACATAGGGTCCCAGCCATAGTACTAGCCACCAAACATCTCTTTCAGCAGCTGCTTGTTTGTACAGAGACCTTGAACGGGTCCATCATCGACTGCAGTGGGGTGACGCAGTTCGAGGAAGAACATTTATCTTCATTACTTCATGTAAATGCAATCAGACTGAGAACTACCGCGTCTGCAGTGCAAGTTCTTCACCCCGCTGCAGTTGGTGATAGACTCATTTAAGGTCTCTGTACTAACAAGTGGCTGCTGGAGGAGAGTAGGTGAGTTGTGTTTAGTCTCTTTGCTAAAGAAATCAGGCAAAGCTAAAAAGATGTTTGGTGGCTAGTGCTATGGCTGGAACCCTATATGTACTGTTGATGAAGTTAGGTGCTGCTCTGAGCATTATTTGTGGCTATAGAGTGGCGTTTTGGTTGAGGTTTGTTCATGGCTCCTGAGACCGCTGTGTATTGCTATTGTGCGGTCGTTACTAAAGTTGGTATAACTAGAGAAGAAAGCAGTTGGCAAGATTCATCTCTCGATGGGGTGTCTAACTCAGAGTTACGGTGTGTTTGGCCCTAACTTAATTTTACGCCGGAATATCCCTTTAAGACTTATACTGGAACAGGATAAGCAAAGGCTTTGCTGGGTAAAAGAGAACAATGGCGATGGACCAGATCAAACATTTTTACAGGTTATCTTACAAAGAAAAGTATAAAAACCACTACTAAACTCATCCAAAAGGAGTCACAAGAATCTAAACAACATGAAAGTTACTTACAATGCCTTTAAACTCATCTGCCATCTAAAATACACCACATTATGTCTGAGCAGAGCAGAGCCAGAATAGTGAGATATTTTGCAAGAGAGAGTTCCATGTTGGCAATACATGTGAGAGTAAGATTTAAATTTTTGAAACACGCTGAGCTTTCTCTGAGTGATCGTGACTCAGCAGCTTCATTTTCTTACATTTTTACATGTTGTCTCTTGGTCCATTGAGACAATTATTCTCCTGGATAAACATAGAGAGATGTTAACATGGCTGTAAACATCTCTAGGACTGACAGGGTGTGCCCAGAGACTTCGGTATTTTTGCAGAGAAATCCGCCCACACAGGCACTACTTGCACGCGAGCTGATGCTTGCGATACGCCAAAGCGTTATGAAACATACAATATTTCAGAGTACTATGGATTTTGCTTCACTACAGCAGCTGCATTGCATGTAATATGTATAAGTTCTCTTCTCTATGGGGATGGAAATGGAAATGTGTTATATTATGGAGAAGGAAATTTTGTGCCCTATTCCGGCTCCCATGAAATTTAGAGAAAAAAACATAGAAACAGGAAAAAAAACAACATTTGTCATGCTAGCCCTGGAGAGTTTCAGTGCCATATGGTCGATAGTATAGCAGTATAAGATGGCTTACAACACTGCCAAGAAGCATTTCCCAGGGAAAGCAGAGGTGCAAATACACACACAGTTTGACTTTCACTCCCACTTGAACCACACTGCCTGCCCTCATGAGTTTTCCTCTCACTCACATCCCGTAATGCTGTGTTCCTGTCTCTACCTCCCTGAACTCTGCCCCTGCCTCCCCTTGTTCCACAACCCTCCCTCTCGTCTGTTTTTACCTCTCTCTTCCCTCCAGGCATACACATCCTGCCGCTTCTGTCTCCTCTTCTCTCTCTCTCCCTCTCCTTCTGATCTCACAGGGGGACACTCCTGTCCCGCTACTATTCCTTCTCTTGGCTTACTCTGCTCTGGGCCTTTCCCTCTTTCCTGCCTAGCTTCTTTCTTTGCCTTTGTTCCTTTCCTTTTCCCACTTTTCCTTAAGGAAATCATCTCTTCCCTTGGACTTGTCTTCCTCGCAGGACTCATCTGTATCCAATATGTTGTTCTTCCTACATGTAAGAGGGTCTTATCAGCTTCGGACCCCTCCTGGAATTGCCACCATATTGGTGTTGAAAGGTTCGAGTGCCCCTTGTGACCTTGGACATATGTTGTCTCGAGCGCTACTTCCTAGTATCCTAAAGAAAATTGTTCCCAGGAGAACAGAAACACAAAGACAGATTCTTCAACGCCTATGGGGAGGTCTGGCAGGAGGTGAGCTATCTCGCATGGAATTGAGAGACATGACCTCCAGACTAGAGTGAGATCTGGGAGGTTTAGGCTCACTAATGAGCACTGAGGAAACCGAGCTCAGTCCGGCTCTCACACAATCAGCAGGATAGGGTGGGAAAAGAACACTTGAGCTTATTTGGCCGATGCTCTGTTATTACAGTCCCGCCATACGTGGGCACAGAAATGTCGCTGACAGACAGCAGACAGCCTTTCTGCTTTAGCCAAGGACTTTATTCCAGCAAACCCAATTCTTTGCATCTGATTAATTTCAAACTAAATATTTCTGTCTTTGCTTCACTCATATTATATTTTGTGTGTGTTCAATGATAAAACAACCTAAAAAAAACAAGTGGTCATTCAAGACAACATGAATTACAACTAAATAATCAGGAACACTAATAACAGAATGCAAGAAACATACTTAGCAGATGAATTTATCTTGCGTGGATCAGGAATGCACAATACACATCACGTTATCAGCTTGACAAAAGGTAACATTTTAGCTAGGGCTGCACAATATCTCATTTGAGCATCATCATCGCGATGTGTGTGTACATGATAGTCACACTGCAGAGCCTGTGATGTAGGAGGCGAGTGAACTCATCTAATTTCAAGGGTCCACCAATCATATTCATTCTTTACTCAGTTGCCAATCAGACTACCCTGTCAGCCATCAATCTAAATCAGAGAGGAGGAAACCACGCCCCTGCACATGGAGTGAGTCCCTGGCGCTGCCGGTGTTGTGCCGAGAAACGCATGCTCGCTGAGAATTACTTTAAGAAATTACTCATCACTGTTTAGCCCCACAAATTAGAATTGTATGGGTTTTAAATTGTAAATGTCCATGGATCACTCTACTATAAGCGATGCATGTTTCCACGAGGTGCATGCGATTCTTAGCGGGCATGCGTCTCTCGGCACAACACCGGTAACAACAACATCGATTGCAAAATGAGCAACGAACAAAAGAAAAACACAGAAAATGAAGACTTGTTGCCAAATAAAAAACATCAGTTATCTGGATTTATTTTGGTTACAAGAAGGATGATGTTGACCAAACACATGTTCTGTGTTGGCAGTGCCTTTCATTTGTTGCCACAACGAGAGATAACAATGACCTGAATCTATTGCTATTCAGGTCATCAGGTGAAAATTACTGTATTTTTTAATATCCCAATATATATCACAGGGTTGAAAAAAAATAGCAATGTCAGTTTTGTCCAATATGGAGCAGCCCTGATTTTAGTATCATTTATTTCAGTTATAGAATTCTAATTAAAGTACCTTCATTTATTGATTAAAAAGCCTTCACATTTCAACATATTGAGTAGCAGTAGTCGCCTCAACAAGCTAATGAAAGAGCAACACAGCCCACACATCCCTGAGTATATTTATCGCTTTTTCAGAGGAGGTTAACACAGCTGACACTTGCAGAACCTGTGCTGCAAACATTCAGATAAGAGGAGAAAACAAGTACTCAACTTTCAAGACACCTGAAAAAGTCATCGTGGCAACAGAGGTGTACTAAAGAAATACAATGCTATAGCTTGTGCCGATTTTAGAGCTGCAGGAATCTCCTGGAGACAACACAAAGCTGAATCATTTAGTGACAAAATAAGGAAATTAACAGCACCCTGAGACCCACCTTTGTCAGTGTTAGAGGTCTTTACAAGCCTATGACTTAACAGTGCTCCCAATCCACACTACTTTGCATATGTATCCCTGCTTGTGCTCGATGATGCAATCTCTGCACACATTTACAGTCTGGTTAACATCATCTCCAATTACCACAGACATATGGACTTCTGTATTTAATCCAGTGTGTATGCTTAGTTTGGTGAAGACTTCATCATTAAAAAGACTGTGTTCATGGCTAGCAGTATGATTTCAGTTAAACTATGTATCTGGATAGATAAATAAATAAATAAGGTCATCAATAATTGGGAAATACATGAATAAAATCAGGTGTATTATGTGGAGAATGTGTGTATATTTCAGGTGATTTTATGATACTCTCAATTGTTTATTTTGGTTTTACTAAAATGTTCCACTTCCTTCTCGCCCCCTTTTCAACAGAAAACATGTCTATTCACTCCTCTCTTTCACACTGAGCTATTCACACCACATACCCTCTTGTCTCCCTCTCAGACCTCTAACTCTGTGGCCAGACACATTGTCTTTCTCTCAGTTCAACATGCCTCCCTGCCCCTGCCTGTCACCTCTCCTTTCTTCCCCCACTTCACTCGTCTCTGTGCTCCTGCTCCAGCTCCTTTCTACATCCTGTTTTGCACCGAGGCTCATTCACACAAGGTGTGTGAGTTCAGATGACTTCAGTCTGTGCTTAGCATGAGACACCACTTTTTTCTGCCTCCCTCTCATGGACCATCTCTTCATTGTCTACTCAGCTTGTCTCCTCCACTCCAGTAGCTCAAGCTCTCCGTGTCCACTGTTGCATCCCTTCTTTCACCATCTAACCTTCCTTCCCTCCCTGTTTGCCTCCTCATTTTCTTTTTTCATCTACCTTTTTCTTCACCAGTGAGCCCAGCACTTCACACTGAGTTGTTTTCTGCTTTCTTTTAAAACTGCCATCCTTCATTTCCTCCTTCCACCTTTCCTGCACTCCTTCCTTCTGTGAGAAGAATTACACCTCAAACAGAGCGTTATAGGAGGTCAGACAAGTAGCTAAATGCTCCAGTTCTGTTTGTGAAAAATACTTTCAAAAACTCTTTGAATCCATGTAACACTTCTGCACTTTTTGCTCCTCTCAGCCACACACACATTCAAATTAGACTCTGTCCTGTCTCCATTTGACTCTTATTCTCTCCCACTATCTCATCTACATCTCAATAGTGCGGCCTGCATGAGTCGTCTGTCCAATTATAGTCATCACAACAGTGCCTTTATTTCTCTCCGTCCTCCCTTGCTGCTTTTATGCCATGACACAACCTTTTGTTTCATATTTTAGAAGCAAGCTGTGCCCACCATCCCGCCACAACCAACTGCCAATATACCCTTGAGCAAAGTCATTTTCCACAAATTGCACCAATTGGGCTGCTAATAGTACACTGAGTTGCCTGCAGGTGTTTGTGCCTGTGTGCTTATCCTGATACAGCCTGCAGTTTGTAATGGTTACAGAGCCTCTTTGTGTTTCCTATCTTTGAGGAAAATGATCTGTCCGAAATGTGTTAAGTGAGAATCCAATTTTCAATATTTCCAACAAGAACAGGTCATTTGATACTGACCAAGTGTGAACTTATATCTCAGTGGAAACTAAAGCCCTAAGCAGACATACAACCATACATTGTGTTTACTTTGCATTTTGCACCACAGCTTCTTTTCAGTCAAGCATGTCAAACGAATCGTTTGGACTATGATCAAACTACACAAGCTTGTTATCTCTAGATGTTAAGATGCTCTACACTGAATCCATTTTAATGAGAAAAGGGGGTTGTTTATAGCACTATCAAGATCTAAAACAGAAAACAACTACATACTTTCTTGTTATCACATGAAAACTGAGCAACTAAAATACTGCTTCACACTTTGGGAAGGTTCACGTTTTTGTCCTTTTTTGTTGGATTTTGAAGCTAAGGCAAATATTTAATAAAACTCTCTACTAGACTTAGGTGAGAACTTCAGTAAATATTGAGTGATTGTGACAGAGCGACATTCAACGCCCCGCCATTCCCCGACTAGCGCGGGTCTCTCTCTCGTTGCCCGGGAGTGCCGGTACCGGGAGTGCGCGCTCGTTCCCCGCGGAGCCAAACTCCGTCAAACTGTTTAACTGTTTCCCCGCACCTGTGTCCCGCAGTCCTGCACTCCAAACAACTGTTTCCCCTTTTACTTGAACTGTATTCTCCCTGTTGTAAGCGTTTGAGTGTGCACAATCAACGACTACACGGCTAAACGCCACACAAACACACACACCCTCTTACCTGCTGCCATCTCCCAAGCCAAACCGGGCCACTTCCTGGTCCCTCGCTAAGTAGCGTAAGGTGGCGCGCTTTGAGGGATCATGTGACCGCCGGACCCCACCATTAAAGTTCATCTGTGGTGTTTTGGTCTGATTTAATGTGCTGTCAATGATTCAGGTCAAAGCTGTATGGAGGGCGATTAGTGCCATTTTGTCCATGTCGAAAATTATGATTTATTGATGAATTTTTTTGTTCTATTTTTCATATTGTGTCTGAACACCCAATAATTGTTTTATGGATTTGCCCAGGGGAGAAGTTAAGGGGTATGGGCTCTACTACTTCCTGAACTTAAGGCAGCTCCTTTATTTCTTGTCTTACATTATTAGACAAACTGATTAATCCAGGTGTGTCTGAGTAGCTACGATGATTAGTCACACCTGGATTAATCAGTTTGTCCAATAATGTAAGACAGGAAATAAAGGAGCAGCCTTAAGTTTAGGAAGTAGTGGAGCTGTGCATCAAGCCCATTTAAAGAGATATTCCGGCGTAAAATTAATTTCGGGTCAAACACACCGTAACACTGAGTTAGACACCCCCTCAAGAAATGAATGTTGCAGACAGCTTACGTTATGTGTTCTTCCTTGAGCTGCATCACTTCGCAGCAGTCCGTAATGGACTGGCCCGAGGTCTCACTCCAAACAAGTGGCTACTGGAGGAGAGTGGGTTAGTGGTGTTTAGTCTCTTTGCTAAAGAAATCAGGCAAAGTTAAAAAGATGTTTGGTGGCTAGTGCTGTGTCTAGGACCCTATATGTACTGTTGATGAAGTTAGGTGCTGCTCTGAGCATTATTTGTGGCTGTAGAGTGGCGTTTTGGTTGAGTTTTGTGCGTGGCTCCTGAGACCGCTGTGTATTGCTATCATGCGGTCATCACTAAAGTTGGTATAACTAGAGAAGCAAGAAGTCGGCAGCATTCATCTCTTGATGGGGTGTCTAACTCAGTGTTACGGTGTGTTTGACCCTAAATTAATTCTACACCGGAATATCCCTTTGAGGAGCACTTTGCTCACTCTGGAGGGAGCTCTTGGCCTAGTGGCATCTAGGGTTACAAGTGAACAAGTGTAAGTCCTTCTGAAAACCTGCTGTAAATACATCATTTATTTGCCTTTTTTAATTTTTTGATTCCTGCACTGTAAAAAATTTTGCCACTGTTTGCTGTTTTTGGGGAGTTGGTGTTAATAAAAACCCACCTCCACCACGCTGGAGTTTTGACTGTGCCATCATTTTTTTGTCCAAAATGAACCCGTGATGAACACAGACTCTATATGAGTATATATCCATATATATATATCCACATGAAGTCCAACAGATAGCTGTAGTCCGAAGCAGGTTTGACTAATGTATATAAAGCGACTGTAATGACAGGGCATCTGTAATGTTAATGACCAGTTTTAATGGGATCAGAGTTTCCAGATCAGTCGACCATTTTATAGAGGAAAGAGCTTCTGTTGTTTTATTGTGATCTGAACTCAAACTGCGACTTGATTGAGAGGTGTAACTTCTTTAAGAACCAAGATGTACCCTCATAAAAGTGACCTACAAATGCTCAATAAGTAATAAGAAGGGTTGTCTTCTGTATCTTTATGTGATCTTGAGGTTCAGGCTAGCAGAATAATGGACTGGACTTCGCCTTGGGGGTTGGTAGCAAACTTGCTAAGGTTCAAAAAAGCAGAAAAAAAAATAAATCCATGCTCTTGGTAATCCTATCATCATAACGCAACATACAAAAGGGAATAGTAGCTCACCATCCCAAAAACAATTATAGCATCCTGTTTTTTTGCATGTTAAATTAGTAACTTCTGAATCATTTAACAGCAGCATCCACTCTGACCTAGTGTGTTAAAAAGAGCAAGAAGCCTC
Organism: Xyrichtys novacula; assembly: GCA_962446985.1. NCBI lineage: Eukaryota > Metazoa > Chordata > Actinopteri > Labriformes > Labridae > Xyrichtys > Xyrichtys novacula. The sequence continues at coordinate 17,715,762 of OY660875.1, read as the reverse complement.
CAATGCATGCAGAGTGCAATTAGGAATTTAAAAAAAAAAAACAAGACAGCAAAGTGGTTACATAAAAGTTCTTAAGTACAGTAAGTGCTTATGTGTGCAGACATGAAGGAAATAAGGATGACTTTTTTATCCGACAGAAATGCTTAGTTAGAGAAGAGCAAGAAACTAAAAAGGAAAGCACAGGGACTCAAAAAAAAAGAAAAAGTCATACAGCGCACTATCAAGAAAATTGCCTTTATGAGAACATGAGTCCACGAGTCCATGAAGAATGCATATGTATTTCACCAAAGCTTGGCACTGGGGTCAGAAACTGTAACAAGATTAATGGTTGAGTGGGACAGAAGTAAATTTCTTTCTAAAGAACAAGTGGGAGAAAAAACAAGCTTGATGGCCTGTAAAGTATCCCTCTGCCCTCATCCCTAAGGGATCATCTCTCCCAATCCCCTCCTCTTCCTGAGGTCTACTCTTGCAGATTATTATTGACGATCCATCTCCCTTTCTCTTTCCATCCTTTTTACTCTGCTCCACTCCACTGGGAGCCTGCACGGAAAATAATCCCCTCTCCCGAAAGCTGCAACAAGAATGAAATAGTTTAACAAAGCTAATTAAAAACTGCAGATTGATGTATACGTTCATAGACAGAGTAAAGAATCGAGGTAGCCGAGAAAGCAGAGGGTGATTTGTGGGGACAGGGTGTGAAAACAAGTACAATCACTTAACTTCAATGTGCACGAGTGTGTATCTGCACGCGCACGCAAAAACACAACCACAAATAGACACCAATGAAACCACAGAGTGACGTTGCACACTGTTGTGCACAGCAGTGCAGACACACCGTAAATGATGATATATCTTTTAATGAATGGGAAAGCATATGAGAGGCAACAGTGCCATCACTGCAGCCATGAATGCTTTATGGCTATTTAAACAAGTCAATTTCATGCTAATATGACCACTGCTTACCATGCTAGAAAATTATCAACAACCTTCTGGTGTCTGTGTGTGTGTGTGTGTGTGCGTGCGTGCGTGCGTGCGTGCGTGCGTGCGTGTGTGTGTGTGTGGTGGGGGGCTGCAGACGGGAGGATGCACAGGGGGTAAGAGAGTGTATAGATGAGGTTTACCCTATTCTGGGCCCGCTTCTGAGCTCTACTGCCTCCCTCCTCCAAACATTAGTTAGCTTGGGCAATCAGAACCAAATTGCACCAGAAACCGTAACCATAACAACAAGCTGTGTTGTAGTATCTTTAGTGTAAACATGCAATTTGAGATTTTGTCATTTATTTTAAGAATAAAATGACTAACGGCCTGTAATATTGCCTTCATGGTTTCTTAAGTCACTCTTCTCTCTCCAAAAAAAATGTTTGAATAATAGTAAAATAATATCTGCCAAAGCAAAGCCCACACGTGTGAACACACATAAGTGCATACACAATACTCAGTCCCATGTAATCCCTGCTCTCCTTCATCACAGCTGAAAAAAGAGGGTTCCTCAAAGTACCAGAGAAGAAAAATGCAGCCACTGCATCAAAGAGGTAAATGTGTGACTGAAGAGAGAGCAAAAGAGAGGAGGGGGCACAGAGCCATTATATGAAACAGCACAGATTCCCTCGAATCATTACACAGAAAGCCATGGACGTTTTGCAAAAGCACAGAGCTGGAAGAGAAGACAGAAACAAAGGATGATGGGAGAAGAAAAAAAAATAGGGCTGAACTGAGGGAAGCATGAGATTGATATTCCCAAATACAGTTACACAGATATAAAACGTGAAACAATCAGGGATCATTTTATTCTAGGGTGAATATTAGCAAGACAAATCATCCATGATATGCCCATCAAATCCCATTTGCTGATATTGTGCTGTGTAACACAGCTGTGTGAGCAGAATACCATAAGGATTACATGGCTTCTTCTTGTACTCCCTCTTATTCGGCTCCCTACCTCTGCTGCATTCACTCTCTTTCAGTCCTCTAGAGTCCTAACATTATACAGCATAATGAAATATCGACAGAGCTGCTTCATTGTGCTTTAGACACACACACACGCACACACTCACACACAGACAGATAGACATATTCACCCATCAGATGAGCCCATATTCCATCCAAAATGGGAACCAATGTGCTTAAAATGCAGCAGGGGCATAAAGAGTACGGCATGGAGTGTATCTGACGGATTGAATTTTGCAATCTAAACCTTATCATTGTGTGAGGAGCAGGCCTGAATTCTTGATGAGCCCTCTGCACTCGCTAAACACTAATTTGCTCCGTCTCTCTTATTCACTGAGTGTCTGTCACTGTCCCAGTGCTGCCTCCTTCACAGACACATACTGTCTCTGGGTTTCTATCCTACCCTTTCAGTCTATTTATCCAGCTTCACACTGTCAGTCTGTTTCTCTCTTTATATCTCTTTGTCATGCCTGTAGTTCTGCTGCAGATCACCATGGTAACAGGTGATCGAGGCACAGGTTGGTAGCTAAGACCCTGTGGTTTTAATTGGTCATTTAATCCTGATCCTAGAGGTCTGTTATGTTAAAGTAGAAAATTTAGACTGTAGATAAATATAAGTATGATATAGATATCTGTGAAAGAAAATTGGTTTAAGGTTCGATGAATGGGCCAAACTTATTAGACAGAAAAAACATGCAGCTATAGAAAGGTGTTTCCAAGCCATCAAGCCTTGACCCATGGTTTGAGTATATAAAGAACTATAGGAAATCTTCTTAATGACCCGTGTCAAAGTGAGGGTAAGCTGCAGTGACCCTTTATGTACAAGATAATTGATTCGTTGTATCTTGGCACTTCTTATAATTCCTCAAATCAACCGGCCGTAGCATGATGGGCAAACATGTGGAAGCACACAAGTGAATTTACATAATTGTGTGTGCCCAAAAAAAGAAAGGACTGATGATGATTGGGTCAAATTGAGCAGAATAAAAGCAAAAAATGTTTGCAGGTTTTACGGGTCAATGTCTTAGTTTAAGAGACAAAAAAAAAAACAAAAAACAAAACAGGGTTACTTACTTTTGAATAACAAGAAAAAATAAGTAAACAGATGCAACTCTTGACAATGAAGCACCTACATTTTTCTTTTAATTTAGTCAAATTTTTGTCAATTAAAAAAAAAATCAAAGTGCAGTTAATCGATAAAATCTTCTCTTAAAAAGGAAAATTTCTGCACATTCCTGCAGCTTTTTTTTGTAAATAAAATTTCATCCTCTACCAGTACATGTTTTGAAAAGAAACATGATTAGCTCAGAATTTGTGTCCTTTGAAACTTCTATCTGCATGCTGAGCATTTACTTCATATTTGACATTCCACATCTCCCCCGTTACTCATCCAGTCATCCTTCAAACAGTTCTGCCTTCCCCTCTGAGGATGTGTGTTGCTGTAATGACATGTGAATCCTAAATATCTAGACCGTCCATCCATTGATCTCTTCACTTATCTGTTCATTTACCCATCCATCTACCCATTTACACATCAATCACTCCATCCATCCATCCATTTCTATGCCACTTTTTCATTTACTTCACCACTTGAATGAGCAGAAGGATGAACTGCAGGACCATTGGATTAATGGTCACGCACATTCATGATTTCCCCTTGAACGTCACTAACTAACCCATCCCTCCATCTGTCTGTCCTCGACTCTCAGCTTCCTTTTGGTTATGTCTCTGTAACCACGACCATCATTCATTTTCTGTCTTTGTGAGCATGAGTGTGTGAGTAGAAAAAGAGGAGAAGAGGACGGGGAGACACAAGAGGTTAGCTAATGAAAAGATAAAATGAGACAAGGTGTTAAATATCAACAGGATAAGCTAGCTTTAGGTGGAACATAGTGAAACGGAATGTGATTTTCTCACAATGTGAGCTTAACTTTTTATTTCAGGGTACTTCTTTCTGTACATGATATTTGAATAACTACCTTATATTTTTCAAATGAATGAAAACAGGCCCCTTTTCCTAGAACCTGTAATTCCTGTTTCTTCAGGTTGTATTTTCTACAATGACTTGTGTTTTTTCTCTTTGATTCTGTCCACTCAGTCCACCCAGTTACTGTGTAGCTTTCCTCTGAGAAAAAAAGTTAACATCAGTCTTTTCATTGCCCTACCACAATCTGGCCTGTGGACTTTTGTAACAGATATTGAAAAATAATTATACAGAACTAGTCAATTTTATCGATCGGTTTGCTTCTATATGTCACACAGAGGCAGCGGAATCAAAGTAAGTATATTTCATGTCTGTTGACAGTTAACCGAAAATCATTCCTTCTTTATAACAACTAGAGTATAAGAATATACGTTTTTTTTTGTTTCAGATATAACTGATTGACATTGCATACCATTTGTTCAATCTTACGTGAACAATGATGGAGGATTTTCACAGCACCAAGGTGGCCCTCCTGATTTTGTCCCCAGAATAGCCACTGTAAATCATCTCTGTATTGTATTCCTCATCATCAAACTGGCCTAAATTGGTCCTGACCATGGCCCTTTTTGACCTGTAGGCTACTGAGTGGTTCCTTTGATGGCTCTTCAGGCTTCAGCGCTCATTTGCTGCCACTCCCTGAGAGCTTTCCCCGCTGGGTTCCCCCTTCCCAGGCTTGATGACCTTCTCTTCACAGGGGTCCAGAGCTCCTGTTCTAGAGATTTAACACTTGTCTTGCCTGTTCTTTAGGCTTTAGACTGACTGAGCCAAGTAGTTAAAAGAAATGGTTATGTGACCAATCTATCAGGTTCAAATAATTCCTAGAGCTCAGACTGAGTTTTAAGATGAGACCAAAAGTAGATTTTTTAGAACTTAAGAATATTAGAGTTATTAAAAAATGAGATTCATTACCATCACTGAAGAAACTTGCAAAGTTCTGGTTTGGACATTGATTGGCAGACCCTTGAAAAACTACAAAAAAGGCTTCTGAAAGTCATGAACTTTCCAAACTGTGGTTTCTGAGTTTTCTTAAACTCCACCCACGCATTTTACAGAAATGGTGCAGTCCTGAGGAGGCAGGTTTGACCTTTTTCAGGGTAAACAATTATTCAGGAATTTAATTTAAACCCTGGTCCCTCAGGTGGAAACAGCAAGCTCCTCCACAGGTTTCTAATCCTTGTGGAAAGCTTCTTCAGTGGAATCAGGGCCTAAGGAATAAAAAATGATTGAAAGGATGAAGAGACCCAAATAGATGATGGAAGCTGTACATAGAAAAGTTTTGTTTTGTATTTTACTGACAAAGAGTGGAGGATACTTGCTGTTGAGAGAAAAGTATCTCTAACCACATCTCTAGTTAACCTGATCTCTAGTTGACTCCTCCTGTCAAGGCTTCATTATTGGGTTGTTTTGATATTATAGTCTCTCTACACATCACACCCACCTCCAATGTCACCACCTTGGGCTCTATTTTCGTGTACGCCAGGGACGCGGCAGAGGGTCGCGGACCCCGCGCAGTTGTATTTTCGTCTGGCGGAGCCTGGCGTACAGCCAGTTTGGTATTTTCGCGGACTGAGGCGCACCGAGATTCGCCAAGCTGGGCGTGGTGGTGTGGCAGGGGTAGGTGTCAACAGAATCAGCAGGCGCAGTGACATTTTCATGCTCGCCACAGTCGTATAAAGTGCGCTGAAAGCTCGCCAATTCAAACCTGGTCAGCTTTCGGCGCAGCTGGTCTAGTAGTATTTTGGTAGACCTGCAGCGTATCTGCATACGTCACTGATGCCTCACCGGTAGGTTTCCACAGTGTCAGGCACATTTTAGTGCAATAAATAATCAACAACAACTAATAATCTGAGTCAGCACATACATTTAGATCTATATGAGCGCGTTTGGGAGCTGAGTTAGGGAGGGGGGATACTTACGCCGGGCCGCTCACCAAAATACCAAATTGTGCTTGGGAACGCCTTGTCGACCTGGCAGGCACGAAAATAGAGCCCCTTCACTTCAACATACATACGTGACAGGAGCCCTGACTGCCATGTGAGAGCCTTTGTGAGTGGCAGCGTTGCTAAGGAATGAGTGTAGCTCAATTTTAATGCTTGACTCCTCTATAATCTTCGATATGTCAAGGAAGGGTTAGTGGTAGAAAAGTGCGGGTCATTATCTCGCGGAAAAGCCACATTATGGACCAAGTTGGCAGCAATGCAGGTTATAGCAAGACATCTTTTTCTTTTTACCTAGTGTCAAAATTTCAGAGTAGTTTTGTGTCAACCATTAAAATTTATGTTATAGCCTGCAGGCAAGTCCCATCTCTACAGTATGTGCCTGTACTGTAAAGACATGTGAAAGACATGATATCATTATCCTGTTCCTTTAGTAGTATCTGGTTATGTTTTAAACTCCTTTTTCTCTCAGTTATCAGCAAAAGTTTAGTTTTTTCCTCTGCCCAAGTTGTGTTTGTCTTTTTTTTTTCTCAGTGCGATAGTCTCAGATGTGAACAATTATTTCCCAGCCTATTATCATGATATTTGTTAAGTTTCTCTAAAAAGACAAAAGTATAACAGATGCTTTGGCTGCTAGCTGTTCATACTGTAACTTTGTTAATGTTGATGAGTAAACATAAGGAATAATTTCTTTTTTCATAAAGTTGTTTTTTTTTTTGGTAAACTTGTGAAATTAAATTGGTACAATTTCCTTTCCCTTTGGTATCAAGAGATAACACTTCTTTGGATATTCAGTTGTTTGTGGCTAACTTTTTATTCGGTCTTTAAAAAAGTCATACAAAAATCTGAACTTTTGTCTGATTTGGCGTACTGATGTAACGTGTGCTATCTCACTCTAGCCTGTTGCCAACATGAACCCACTCAACAAATCAAAGCACATATATAAAGACAATTTCACTTATCCTGTTCACATCAAGAACACTTGCTAACAATAACTCTTGGTTGCCATGGAACCAGCCTATGACATGGCCCCGGAGCTAAACTACAGAATTGCATATAATCCTGCCCATGATCCCAGTCTGTTTCTCTGGGCAACAAGCCTCCTGAGATGATTTATGATTGTGTCTCTACAGGAGTGTGCAGAAACTTGCTGGAGGTAGTGAGCGGAGAGAGCGACCAACATTGAGAAAAGAAATTAGGTTAAATCGCAAATGTGTTTTTTTTCCATTGTCTTAAATCTTAACCCTCCGCCTTGAGGAAGAGAGAAAAGATGTGAGACAAAGAGGATTAATCTTAAAAGATATGTTTCCCCTTACCCCTGTGTCTCTGTTAAACAACCAGTTAAGAAATAAAAGATCACTTCTCTTCCTTTCAAAAGTGCTTTTATGAAACTTTTTCTGTCATGACATCAAAATGAGGCTTTCAAGCTGGTTTTGCCTGACTCATCAGTATTACGAAGTTGTGCTGTTGAGAGTTTCTTTCATTTTGCTCGGTAACTTTTTTTTTTTTTTATGTGGCAGCTTCAAGGACAGTCTTCATGGACAAACATTGTCTCACACAAGGACAACATCTAAATCCTATTGTGCTTGTCTTCTTAGTTACTTTGCTATCCCTTTCATAGGGATTCTAAATCACCTCTAATAGTCTTATGTTTGCTCCCAAAGGACACTAATGTGGTATTTGAGTATCTAAAGCACCCTGCTTGGTGCAATGTTAGTACCTAAGCCTCTAAAAACAAGAGCTAGAGTGTGGCAATAAACAATGACCTAGCTCCGGATTTAAGAGGTTTTCTGTTGCTGAGATGTGGAAACCAGCTCTGTAGACGCACATAGACACACATCACTTGACTCTTTAAGCACAGAATGAGGTACTACAACATGTTAAAGGTTAGAAAAATCTTTGAAAGCCACCATTACCTGTTCAGTACTGCTCAGTGAGAAAGAAAGAGAGAAAAAGATATAGAGGGGGAGAAAGAACTTGGGCTCTCAGTGTGAACGTGGTACGCATGATGTGATTAGTTTCCAAAATGGATGTGATCATTATAACTTTTTTCAGTCTCATGCTTTTTGTCCTTTTTTGCAGACTGTCGCTAGGCAGCAGCAGTTTCCATGTACTTTCTAGTGGAAAGTAACACCACTATGCTTTTGAATGAAATATTTTACTTAGAAAACTTGCAGACTCACATGAAAAGTAAAAAGTAATGTCCAGATTTTTACTGACTTCTCCAGTACACACCCTTCTGGACAGAGCTGCCAGGGCAGTACGGCTGACCACTCCAGTCTCTTTCATATTGCTTCATTGTCGCTAACTCACATACATACAATAGCTGCCTACTACAGCTTTGTTGTTTCGATTAGCAGAGACTATTAGTAGTAGGTTGTAAACCTGCAACAAACACAAAAATACAGGTTTTATTAGCAGTGGTATAACTCAAATTCTCAAATATCCATAGAACACGACTTCACAAAACATCACCCACCAACACAGAAATCACCATCGAGTCGGAAACATTCACAGCGAGTTGGCTTTCCTTTAGTTCAGTCAATTTTTCCATATCATTGTGGTAGTCAAAGCTGTATCACAGAGCCAGGCAGACAACAAAGTAATATGACGTCCCTCCTCCCTTTCCCCCATTATTCCAAATTTAACAGAAAGTTTCACATCTTAACAACAAAATCTAACACATTCATCTGATTTTGGAGTCTCTTTGCAAAGACAGTTTTGGGGAGGTGGCTGCCAGATTGTTAGGGTTCTTGTGGAGAAACAAGTGAAGGAGGAGACAGCTAGAACAAAGCTTTTCACAGAGGACTTTCTCTCGATGTGTTATTGTGCTACTGAAATCAGCATCTTGTATAAAGCCACTACAATTTATTGAACGGAATTGAACTCGTTTTTTGTTTTATAAAAGGACTTTTTGCTCACAAAGGGGTCAATTTTGCAACAGATACAGGACAAATACCTGATAGAAACGTTAATAAAACATCACTTGGGAATACTATTTGCTTGGAAGCACAATTTAAGCTGCAGGTGCAGTTGTTCCAAAATATTTCTTTTCTTTTTGCTAATTTGTGCAGGTTTGATACCTAAAAAGGCCCATTTGTTACTTCAGAACCTTGATAATATTTAACTAAAAATAGTTCAGTCCAATCACTGAGCTGTCAGTTCACAATGTTCCTCTGGCAGAGTGATGAAAAAGGTAAGTTCAGATTTTTAGAAATTCAACTAGGTTCACTTATTCCTTTGTGTCTGATGTTTCAAACCACACAAAACCACCAAATTACAGGTAACACTAGAACAGCGTGTTTTTCTCTTTAATAAGAAGTACTTAAAGAGGGTCCATGCACGTACTTTAAATGTTTAATAAGTCTGATTGAAAGTACATTATTCGTGCTAATCACGAAATGTTAAAGAAGTGTTTCATCTTTATAAAGATCAATCTGCTGCTAATTACTTCTAAATGTGCAATTAACTATCAGTGATGGAAAAGATGTGAGTTAAAATGAAAGACTGTATAAAATATGATCAAACCAAATGTGATCAAGCCTTTATGCAATAAGACGAACACACAAGCACAGCTGCTTTCATTTGTTGTTTTTGTTTACACCGCATTTAGACATCATGGAAAATCAAAGTCATTCAAACTAACTTTCCATCGCCTCTGATTATCTGCGCTGCTATCTATTTAAAATGTGCACACATCTGTGAGTATGAGTGAGTGTTTATGCTTTTCAAATGATGCCTTTTTTTTTGTTCCTCTGTCAACCACAGCTTCTCACAGCTGCTCCCTGAGCTTTTCTTTACAGTGTTTACAGTGTTTAACTGCAGTTTTCTTGATCAGTTAGAGTTGAGATCAAACATTTTTCAGGTTTTTGTAACTGACAAGGTTTAGATAAATCTGTACTATATTGTTCCTGTAACTCAATTATCCATACTTTTATATTTGGAGACGTCTCTTTCCTCTTAAACGTTGCCACACTAGTCTTGCTGCACCTAATAAAAAACTTGTTTGGTTATCCATGTGGTGCTGATAACATGTGTTACAACAGCGATCTTCTATTTGCTTTGTCATACAGATTTAGATTAGCTGTAATGACATGGTAACACCTTAAAAAAGGTAAGATGTTCCATTGTTGTCATTAAATTAAACCCAATAATCAACACAGGCTGCTCGAGTGAATCTTTAATAATTACACATGTACATTTTAATTGATTTTGATTGACACAGGAGTTAAATGCCATTTGTTCTAGCTACCCAGATCATATCCAGGGTCTTGAATTGCAGGTTGCCTTGACACCTTTTCAGCAGTCAAACACAGTGAATTCAAGACAGCTGAAAAGGTTTATCAATGTGAAGAAGAAGCTTCAAAAGTTGTTGTGTTTGCTCAAAAGTTTTAGGCTTAGTCTTAAACAGCATGCAACCACTACCTACCTTCAAAAAAAAAACAAAAAAAAAAACCCAGATACCTGCTGAGAGCGTGGGCAAGCTGAGTCACACACTGAGAAGACTTTCAAAACACTCAACTTTAAAAACTTGGTGTTAAATTCACAGTTATCAAAAAAGAGACTATCTTTTGTTTGTTTAGTGATTTAAAAGTAGAGATGATAACAAAGTGGACATATTTGATGGAGGAGGCCGTCATCCTCTTACAATGTGTAGCTGGAATAGAGTACAAAGACTCTTTTGGTTATGAAACGCTTTTTCATTGCAATAGACACACTTTAATTCTAGCTCTTGAATGCATTTTAGTCCTAACTTGGTTTTAGTAGCACTTAGAAAGAATACCCATGTTTCCTGTCTTTTCAGTGTACATGAATAAGACGTCTGTGATGCCTTTCTGTCTATTTTCAGGTCAGGGAAAATGCAGTTCAGAGGCTAAATGAAAGTAACAGGCGCAGAAAAGCTTACCATCCTATATTTAGGTTGAACCGAAACAGATTCAGAGTCCCTCTTAAAGCTGAGGCAGGTTGACTCATCATACTATCAGATCATCTGAAAGCACAGTTCACAACCTGCATCTTCCCACTCTACTACCTGTCTCCACTGCAATGTTTCCTCTTTGCAAGGCACCGCACACTGCCAGCCAATGAGTCATATGCCTGAGCAGAACGACTTTTCGCACAGACGTCTAATGCTCACAGAAAAACTGAAGAGGGAAAAATTAAGATGAATAAGGTCAGACAGGCACAGGCATACAGAAATGCGACAGAATGAGCTGGTTTTGCCTGAAACTCCGAGCCTCTCCTTTGTCACCTTAACCCAGATTAATGCGTGTTTGGCTGCACAGTCTGGTCAACCATGCCAGGATTTTCAGCACCCAGGTGCAGCAGGTTAACACCTAATGGGTTCTGATTGCAAAACAAGGCAACTTTAATGGCCATTAGAATGCCTGTCGTGATGCATTCAGGTCGAAAAAACAAGAAATCCTTCAAGAACAGCTGGCTGGACAATCAGGGGATACTATTTTAATTGTGTAAACACGTGTTTTTCTGCTGCACGGGGTGAACTTTTCAGCCAACCCAAAATAGTGTATCAGTGCCCTGGACTCATTTGAGTGAACTCTCAAATGAGAAAGAACTGAACGTAACTTAACAAACGAGACAAAAAATAATTAGTTGGTGAGCAGACAAGTAGAAAAAGTCACACAGTGAGTTGTCATTAAAATAAGTCTTATTAAACATGCTGCAAATAAACAGACACATTTGATAGACTTCTAAATATTGATCATATGGTTATCAGCAATTCAGTTTTGTCAAGTTATGACTGTGCTGCTTGCATTTTGAGCACACTGTGAGAAAGAGAGACTCACTAGTTGTATAAGGGCTTAAATAAGTCAGGTTACATTCAACTTACTTACAGAACTGGAAAAAAACAAGAAGTCGAGAAAGAAACTGAGTTTTACAGCGCTGTAAAAAGGGATGACGTCTCTTGTTATCCCTGATTTACTCATGGGAAGTCCTCAGATAACCTAAAGTTCAAAAACATTATTATTTACATAACCATCATGATCACTATCACGACATAGCAAACTGACATCATGGCTTGGTGAGATATTATGTAACAAAATAATGTACACTGGGGGATGCCTGTTGACAGAAAACAGCAACAGACTGCCTGCTGGGAGTTTGTGAATAGCCTCACATTTTCCATGAATTAAAGTGAGCTACTGTGTTCAGTGACCATACAACATGGCATACTCATTTTTATCATAACATAATGCATTATGTATCAACACCAACCTTCTCCGCTTATGCTCCCAAAAGTCTCTGCAGGTTATCAAAAAGTAAGAAACTTAGTTATAAACAGGTATCAGCAGGACAAAGAGAAAAAAAACTGCATCACTGTGGCGGTGTGAGGTCACTGCGCCTTATCATAGCCTGCATGAAATGAAGGACCGTATTGGACAGCTTAGAGCTGAGAGTTCACAGAGAGAAGAAAAAAAAAAACATCTTGGGACTTGATTGTCCATCAGACTGTCAAAAATGGACTATAATGCATATCTCTTTTATACCCCAGTGGTTCTGATTGGATTGTCTGTTTGAATGACTGAATGGCTGATTTCCAGATGATGACTCCACTGATAGGCAGCTCAGGATGTGCACTGATGACTAATTCTGAAACTGTTTCATGAAAAGGAAAACTGATTCTTAGACTGTTGATCCATGTGACAGGATCCTTTAAATCAAAATGCTATTTGGGTGAAAATTAAGGATCTTGAGTGCAGTTTTGCATCTTTGAATTATTCTATTAAGTAATCACTTTAGAGCCATCGTTTCCTTTAGTGACTAGATAGTTTAAGGTCACAATCTTCTTGATATGGTCTTTGCCGCTTTTCCCACTGTATTTCTGCGCATCTTCCAAATCCCTTGTTACAGTGTAATTTAAACTGCTCCCACAAAAAACTAGTGTAGATCTTAGGATATACAAGGCAGAACAGATGCTGCGCAGTAATGATGTGGTCTACTTAGCTCTCCCCTGAGCAACACAGTCTCCATGCTAAACACAAATACACATCGAAACAAGCCCGCTCTGCTCAGTTAAAGATTAGAAGAAATGTAGAGGGAAGACAGGTGGTGTACAATATAAAGGGTTAATGACATGGTCGGAAAAATGTATAGAGCTGTGGCCCAGGGTTCAACCCCAGCGGCAAATATTGTCTTTATTGAATTTTAAAATAACGAACATTTAATGAGAAACGGGGGGTTTACTTGTGGCAAGTGAAGGTTAATCTCTATCTCTCTCAGTGTTAAACTCATTTATATGGAAGCTGTGATGCCCATTAAAATATCAATAAGAGGTAAGTTTGTGTTTGAGGTGTGTGTGTGTATGCCCTGGTGTGTGTCTCCATGAGGTGTGAGTCTTCATTCATTTTCTCTGTTCCTCTATCTTGCCCATAAATCAACACTCTGACATGGTACATCACATTTCTAATCTTATTATTCACACCGGACAATCACATTCATGTTTCAGCGCGAGTGGTGTGTGTGTTTGTGTGCACAGTTCTGCTGTCCCTGCAGGGTGGTGTGTTTCTCCCGCTTCGTTATCTATTATTCAAGACATCATACAATATTTATCTGAGCTTTGTCTCTCCAGTGCCAGCCGCAGACTGCCAGTGTGTTCCCAGCAACCTGTGTTTGGTACCGCTTCTTTTATTGGTGGTCAAATGGGGACATACTTTGCTAATTTGGTGAAATTTGCTGAGAAGAGTCTTTCTATTTAAACACTTACTTTTTGGGATACTGGTCATGCTGTAAGCTCATTATAATTAGGTCTAATTTAAAACTGAATTGAGACACAAAAGGAGGACTAAAGGCCCATTTATGTTTTTTCACATGGATACAGGCCAGGTTGATTCTGCCCCTAATCTGTGTTCATGACAGAAGTACTTCTGGGGGCTAATTAAGATGCAGCATTGCAGTACCACTAGAAATCATAGGGGGAAGAGTTGAGCAGAGTAGCAAACAGTTTTGGCGAAAAAAACAAAATGCATTTAGGAAGAATACTTTGAAAAATGGCAGAGCTTTTAATGGAAAGGTTGGGTAAGTTGGTCAGAAATATTGAAGAAAAAAATATAAAGGATGTTAACTTGGCCAAGCAAAGTGACAGAGAATAAATACTTAAAAAAGAAAAACCTTTAAAAGTTAAAAAAATCCCACTCTTTTAAATTTAAGTCATTATTTAACTATAAACCTGCAGAAAGAACAGTCTGTAAGTGCACTAAATAACCTACAAGGAAAAAAATAATACAGGCCTGTGCTGAGGAAACTGAAAAAAAAAAAAAAATACTGCAAGAGGTTGAAATTCCAAACTGTGCCCTCACAAATCACTCACAAATTTACATAAATATATGAATCAACACATAGACACACCCACATGTTTGCTTGAATACATAATGATAAAAAAAGCTACCCTGAAATGACTAAAATGTTTGAAGTGGTGCCAGTTCACACAGCCTGCATGGCACTGTCATGCTTAATTGCTCAATTAAATTAATGAGTTGGCTCCAATACCGGAGAAAAACATGCAACTATAGCCTTCCATTTTCCAAGAAGATTTAATGAGAACAATCCAAGGCTCTATACTTTAACCCTCCGCATTTCCCCTTGTTGATGTCTGTCCCAGCGCCCCATGAGGAAAGGACAATTTTTGGATAAACTATTAGTTTTAACAACTAAATTGTGCCTTAAGGAATATCAGTCTGGAAAACTCTCAATTCTTTTAAATTGGACTTGATTTGTTTCTCTTGACACACAACAGAGAAAACAAGCTAATTGTTAAGACTGAAGAGTTATAAATTCAACTGTTTTCCATGTCACCATTTCCATCAGTTGTGAATTCTTGCTTGAGCCACTATTACTGTGGGCTTGAACAATTCAATCAAATAAGCGGATATGACCTTATATTCAACAAAACAAGTGCGCACTCACGAGAGACTTGAAAATGGATTACAGGGTTTGTTTCAGGACAAACGTTTTAACTTGAGGCTTTGATGTTTTGAGCTTTTTGCCTTTTAAGTTGGTCAAGCTAAGAACCCGACGATGTTTGCATGTCTTTAGAGCATCTTAAATGCTTAGCATTAACTTTCATTTGCAAATAAAGGATGTTCAAAGAAACAGCTGCTGACTTAAAGATTTTTTCAAATGTTCTTGCTTGATTAAAAAAAAAAAAAAAAGGCTTTCTAATTGAAAAAGAAAGTGTGTGAAATAAGGTCACACTTGAAATCAGAGCTGTCTCACCATTCCCACAAGGATGTCAGTGAGTGAACACTGGAAAACGACACTACTTATCAGTTTTTCTATTATTTGCTATTGTACATAATTACACATAAGTAAAAGCTGTGACACAGAGGCAGAGTCGGTCATCTCTAAATTGCAGGGTTGAGGTTTCATCCATGTTGACCCACTTGAGTTTCCTTTGGCCAAGACACTTAACTCCAAACTGCCCTTGGTGGCTGTGCCATCAGTGTGTGAGTGTGTGGCCTGAATGGGTGAATGTGACATGTAATGTAAAAAACACTTTGAGTGGTCAAAAGGCTCGGAAAAATTAGCTATTTTACTTTTAAACATCGTACATTTATGAAACTAGTAAAGCCTCATTAATAGTTTAATAAATTGAGAAGCACTTATTCTGAGAACGACCCTCTTGTTTTGATAGACCAACACAAAGTGATACTCCAGATAAAAAGAGTTCAGGGGAACAAACTGCATAAAATCTCCCCATCAAGTTTTGAGCAGGAGGGACAGCCTTTGTAGAGCCTAAACGCTGCAGAACAAACACAATGTTTCCAAGGAAATCCACTTGGGGGTGATGGAAAGTGCAGCGTATACCGAGAAGAGTGGAATTTCTACCATGGGTATATCTGTGTACTCAGCCCCCTGAAGTGGTATGATACACAAGAGCCACTTCTGGGAGGGCTAAACATTTTAATTCAAACTAATTCTTTACAGGCTTAGCTCCTCTTTTCAACTTTGTTGTCTTTGAAGTTGAGTGTTTGTAGTGCTTTATTTGAAACAGCTGCCATTACACCGTCGAAGCATGTAATCTGGACGTAGGAGATAAAAACCATGTGAAATCAAAAGAGGTTTAAATAAACAAAAAAGTGAGACAAATTAAGCACAGGGCTACTATGGTCTTCTCGTACACAGAAAGTTTAATCCTGCATGTGTTTGTGTGTATATCACTGTGACATTCATGTCCCCTGTGCCCTCTTGCCCTTTGAGTTTAGTGCACTTACTCAAACAAACATATATAGGGCCCATGGTAGAGTTGTTATCTCATTAGCCTGTATCTGGGTGTATTGGTCACGCCATGCTCTAGGCCCCTGTGGCTCTCAGACAGCTCATTATGCTAAACACATTGGTCATAGAACCTTAAAACACTTTTTGTAATGGTCTGCAGTGCTGGCACGTGGACTACACTAAAACACATTCAGTAAAACAATAAAAAAAAATCAACCACAGTTTAATAAGCAAAAGAGGTGGTAAAAATCTGGGATTCATACCAATTTTATGAGGATACAGATTAGATGTAGGTGTGTAGATGTTGTGAGAGTTTTCTCTCTGATTGTGAATGGGGGCAGCTGTGGCTCTGAGTGCAGGGACTAGTGTGTGGTTGTCGGTTTAAGATCTGATATTGGACTGTTTGCCAAGGATTAGCCAGTTTGCTTCCTGAGCACTGCTCAAGTGCATGAAACCCCCCAAAAGATTGCTCACGCCTACATAGTTTCTTCTCTATGACATCTATTCATGTTCATATGTGTATATTTGGCATTTGGTATATCGTATTCACCATCTCCACAGCGACAGAAAAAAACAAATATTTTTCTGAGCTTGAAAAAGAACCTAATTATCTCAGTTTAAATATGACAATTTTTCAGAGCAAGTTTAGGTGATACACAGCTTTAAATAACTCTAGAGGTCACTGAAAGTGCACATAAACTTAGATTTATACTCACAATAATGCTACCTTGTAAACCCATTTAGAAAGCGCGGTTGAGAACACTGCAGATGTATTTGAGAGGAACATTTTCAGACCACTTGGTATATAGCTGGTTTAGCCATATTTAATGTCTCAACCCGAGCACCATCTGGTTGTGAGTAAAAGAGGTCTTTGTAATGTTGACTTTAATATTGTTGTGTACATTTGTTTTGAAAAAAAAATATTATTATTATTATTATTATTATTGTTATTATAATTACCATTATTATTATTATTATCATCATCATTATTATTATTATTTATTACTTTTTCTTCTTCATTTTCTGCTTTTTTGGAGTCTTAACAGCCTGACCGCCCATAATCTCATTTGGCTGATTATCTTTAGTAAAATATGCACACTCACACACACACACACACAAACAAACCCATCATTACAAAATAATTATATGTGACACATATTTCCATTAGCCTGACCGTATGGTTCACGGCTGCATGGAAATTTCACTCACACGCACACACATGCCTACCTTCCCTTGACCTCAGTTTACTTCACTAATTGCAGCCCATATGGCCAAACGCAGACACAAACACACAACAAAACTATCTACTTTATATTCCTCATTATGTAAAACATCTCAGCCATGTAACATCTGGTCCTACACCTAATGCCAGTCTACTGCGGGAGATCAAACCGCTACAGCACAAGAGTTTGTGGGACAGTAAAATAATGACTCTACATCCACGAGGAATAAACTCTGTGAGTGATTTGGTTTTAGAGTCCAAACATTCAAATCTCTTGAGAGCTTTATAATGACAACATGCCTCATTTGTTAAACTGACTCACTTACACTTAAAATAGTCAATATGAGACTTGATAAACAACCCATGCAAATAAGACAGCAGAGAGTTATTGCAGTCATTTGGCATCAATATGCTCCATTAAATAGCAAGTGGGATTTTGGCGAGCATTTTAGTGTCAATATACCTGTTGAAAATTAAATGAATATGTATTAAAGCATCTATCACTTTAAAAAATATGCTGTAAAACTATGGAGAGGAGAAAGGTTAATAGCCTTTTTCTTTTGATAATTAGGGTTTATAGGAGAATACACATCAATAGGCTTCGATGATTTACCTTACGCAGCATACTGTAATATTTTTGTGTGTTTAGATGATCCTGTCCTGAAACAGCATCCTGATGGACTCATGCAGAGACGTGTTTGTATGGAATATAGAAACAAAAAGTGAAATTGCACTTCAATCATACCAGCATGGGACTATTCGTCTACTTGAGACTACGTTCGACTCTTAGGTGAGTAAACCTTTAAGATGACTATATGAAGGGAATTACTATCACTTCAATGACACAGATTCCCTGACTGACTCATAGGATGATTAAAGAGTATAACAAAGGACTGACTATAACATAACAGCACAATGGAGGGGTTTAAGGACAGTTCTAATGGATAAAGTGGTTTCCTCAGCACACCCAGAAGGCTGTGAAGACAGTTTAGTTGTACAAAGAGATAATTGTTTGATATGCGAGGATCACTTTACACAGGTAATACCCTCGTAAAGTGTTTTCGAATTTACACATATGCACAATGATCCAGCGTAGTCTACACTAATTTGTGGCAACAGGCTTATTGTTATAAAGGAAAACTATATGCTGGAGGGTAACACATGTCAGTCTGGAGTTTTTATTGTGACTAATTAGCACAAACACCTAAGTGGCATACATTTGGCCTTTACTTTGAGCCGTCGCTCTACATCCACCATCAAAACAACATTAAAAAAAGACAAACTTATGTCTGATAAATGAGAGAAAAGAGAAAAACCTGCTTGTCTTGCTAAGCACCAGAGAGGTGCACATTTGGGGGTTTGGTTATGATTATTATTGGCTTGAAATAACTAAATGATTTTGCAGCTGAAGGTAGGGCAATACCCAGACAGGTGCCTACAGGTAAGCAGACATGAAACAGTGAATATCCACTCACTTCAGCGCAGATGTATTGTGGCCTTATATCCCCTTACACCCTCCTGCGCCCTCTGCACAGTTTTTGAAATAGCCTGGCAGTGGCTAGTAGATGTCGCTGCGTATAAAATGACAGCGACATCTCCAAAGGCAAACTCACATTTTCATGCTGAGAGAGCTGTTTTATTTTCTCTCCCTCAGTGCACTTATAGCCCCTCCCTGTCCCAGCTCACACACGCACAAACACACACAGATACTGTATAAAGACAAACTAGAAGCAAAAAAGACGCATGGTCCAGTTGTGGGTCTGGGTTCTCATTCGGTCATGAATCCCTCTGAGGGTCCCTATGACTTATTTGCAGTAAAGCAACCACAAACAAGCCAAGTTTAAATTCGGAGTACTGCCAAGAAAAAACAACAACCCCCTTAAGTATCAGCTGTCTATTTGCTGCCTCTGAAACACAAAGACATCATGTCAGTGGTCCTATTCGTTTGCTCTTTACAAGGCTGGGCGGGTTTGGTTTTGGGACAAGTTTGTGTGTGTGTTTGTGCAATTAGGTCAAGTGACTAAAGCGAATGTTAAATGACCTTTTTTGCCACTATCAAACATCAGTGAAGATGTACTACATTTCCCCGTAACTTTTATATCAGCCATAATGTGCAAACAATTGTCCTTATGAATAAAACTCTCATACAAGATGACAATCGAGCTCTGTTTGACCATGGGAGAGATTTATTCTGCTATTTGCTGTACTGGCGCACCGTAGGGTGCATTATCACAATATACCACTGGAATCTAAAAAAACAATAAAATAAAGACTGTCAGTGTGATGGCCTGCAGCCCTTAATTTCATCACTACAAAGGTTAAAATGTTACTGAGCTTGAAGGTTCCCGATGAGTAATTTTAGAAAACCTTCATCAATCAGTCACTAACTTTTATCCCAGTTGTCATAGTTAAATAATTCTTTTACCATGGCACTTAATTAACCTGTCGAGATCTACTGCAGTCCCAATAACAGTTCTGGGTCAAACCTCTTTAGAGCTGTCAGCTCATAAATTCATCTGCAGAGATTTAGTTACTTAAGGTTTTAAACTTTCTTCAACTCTTGCCACTCACAGCTCTGGGACTGCTGTCCATTATCCCCTTTCTGACCAACAATTTATTAATACTGCTCTAAATTATGAAGATAATAACTGCTGTTAAAGTGTCGAAAAAGATCCAACCCAGAGTTCCTGCTGTTCGTCCATCAATCAAATTTAATGTGTGTATATGAGTGTGTGTGGGCGGGTGGAGGACGATTTCACCAAAGAGTTCCTGCTGTCCCTTCATCCGTCAAACTAAGCAGCATTAGAGGAGGCTGTGTGTCCCATCAATTATTCCCCTCAGCACATCTATAATTGATGACTGCTCCTTAAAATAAGATGCTGAAAGACTGACAAGGCACTGAGCTAAGTGAAAGTTTGAAGTTTGAGTGTTTGCTAGTGTAGAGGTTTTCTGCTCGTATGCCTGTGTGTCTGGACATCGAGTCGAGATAGCTTGGTGATCAGCTGAAGAAATTAATGTTCACAAGAGAAGAACTGGAGAACCCTTAACTCGAGAAGTAAAGGGGGAAGTTACTCGAGCTATCTTCAGCGAATCGGTTGTCTCTCCAGTGGGTCAAAATCATAGACTGTATATACTATGGGCGACTTGGCCGTCTTCATTGTACGAATTTGAAGCCAAATTGCACTCTGTATTTCCAGGATTTTCTCCACTACCTGGAACCACCACTTGCCCAGTAGCGTTGTACACATTTGGTGGAAGAGTTGCTGTGATGACGCTCTGCTCAAACAGCGTATCCCCTGGAAGAACTACACAGTCTTTGTACGCCCATAGGCTGTATCAAGTGTCAATCGTAGGAAACAATGATAACTTTTAAAAATGGAGCTGCATAAACCAGTCTCACAATAACTACATTGCAGCAGGGGGGGAGGGGTGTATATTCTATGTCATGTATTTCTAATGTTTGTCCACAGCTTCATTAAGTTTTCCAGAGGAGGTGGATTTATGACCTGTACTGCAGCCCGTCACCAGGGGGAGCTGTTCTCACGGAGGCCGACGACATCCATTCAATATACAGTCTATAGTGAGCATTCATGATAACTGGAATATGCAGAGCTGAGATTTGATCATTATCAACTTGGAACAGCTACATCATGTAATCTAATATTTCTCTCTTTCACCTCAGAAGCCTCCAGTGACTATTTTTGATGGAGCCCCTATATGGTGACATCAAGCACTTGCTGAGGCTGATTTTTCGCAAAATGAGACACATGCAGTGTTGTGATTGTATACCACAACACTGTATCATCATTTATTAATAAGAGGCATGGTAAGGCATCAAAGAAGGTACACCAGATCAACTACATTTAATAAAAGATATTAAATTGTCAAGGTAAGATGCCTCATGTTGAGGTTAAAAAACATAGAGAAAGGAGAAAGGATATTATTGAGATTTTCCCTGTGGATTCCTGGCGTAAAAATAAGAACTAAATGTTTGTAGATGCGCCTTAAATACTAAAATAGACTAATGTTTTGCACAACAGCAGTTTTTGTGACAACTTGTGGCTCAGATAATTTTACCGTATAAAAAATAAATTGTGCAGAAATATAGGAAACAGTTAAAAAGATTATGTTTCAACTCTTACAAGGCACCCACGCAATGTTTCGATTTTTCTTTGACCTTAAGCAATGACCCCTCTCTATGCACACGTACTCTTCTATGCTTGTGTCTCCATAAACACAGTCCTTGGAAAGTTTTATCCTAATTGTTTGCGGCTAAGCTCAGTAAAGTTTGAAAAAGGCAATTTCATTGAAATGTTATTAACGGTTATGATCAAGATTAGATTAACATAATGTGTTCTGTGTGGGGTTGTCATGATGCCAGAGTTTTTCACTTCAATACGATACCAGAAAATCAAACAATATTGGTACCTGTTTGATTATCACAGCAGCTTAGCAATTAAAAATCGCTGGGCACTTGAACTTAGTAATTATCCTGGTTTTGAATTTGCAATGTGCACAGTGCTGGCAGCCCAAAGAGAAAGTCACAGAGCACATGCAAACACCCTAACTACTGTTTAAAGAAACGAAAAGTTGAACATAATGGGTGTAATGTTGCTTGAATGTGTGTTGTGCTGCTTGAATGCGTCTTTCTGAAGTGTTTTTGCGCTCTAGTGTGAGTTGTTTACATCGCGTTGCCATGGCAACACGTAACCGGCGCGTCACCGAGAAACAGGAAGTTATTGAGCTCAGATTCGCGAGGTCCGCCAGCTGTTCAGTTCTAAGCTCCTCTCCTTTCCTCCGTTTTCATCCCTCTAGTCCATGCAACGTCTGTAAGTGTTCATATGTTGTTGTATTAAGATGAAAGTTGTTCAAGTGTAATTAAGTTGTTAAAACGGCTATGGCGCTAATTGCTAATGCTAATGCTACCCGAAGTTAGCTTCATGTTTTTCGTTGCTAGCGGCATTCTAGCTTGTTTGTAATTATATCGGCTAAAGCTAATGTAGCTTTGCTCTACTGCTTGTTTATGTGTAAGCTGTAACTCATTGTTTTATATGTTACTGTATCATTTCAGTTTCACAAGATTCCTCACTTAACTTGAAGAGGTGAATCAACTGCGTCTGAGAGTTTATTGGGGAGTGTTTATACTGCTTGGAAGTAGCCCATGACAATGGGTAATGTGATGGGGTGTGTGAATCTGCCCTCTGTGTGTGTTTTCTGGTTTTATAGTCATGTCACTGTGTTTGAGTCATTTCTGCGTGTCAATCATTGCGCAGTGTCACAGAACTCACAGCAAATTCTCACAGGAAGGAAAATAAAGCATTGCAATTTAATGCAGTGCCTAGGTGACACCACTGTCTCATCCCGACTTGCTGTTTGTCTTCAAAAGATGTGAATAAAACCTTTGCATCTTAAAAGACACTGTAAAGACGTAAAATGTAGCTGACCTATGAACGAGAGGTAGAAGTGGTGTCGTGGCTGTTTAAGATCTGCAGGAGTGACGGTTGCAGGGTACAAAGACACACATGAACACAGGGAAAGCAACAGTTTGCACTCCTTTGTGCATGTTTGTCTTAAAATGTCGCCCTGTTCATCTATTTTTATGATGTCATTGTGGTAAAACAATCAGGAAATTGTGTCTCATTTCTTTGTTTCTCCGCTTGCTCAGCCACCACGGCTGCCTCTGTTTGTCTCACAAACAAAAATGACAGATATTGTATTGTTTTCAAACATCGAAAAGTATTTGAATTTTTGACAACCCTGGTACTGTATGGGTTTTTCATTTTAACAGTTACCATTCATTATTGGATCTTCCTGTATCTCTCCAAACAGACCTTAAGTGTTCCTGTATTCCTCCCTTAAAAGCTCCACTGTCCTATATCCTTTCTCTTCTTTCATCTCACCCTTTCTGATTCGGTTTTATACTATAAGTAAACATCCCACACAGCTCTGTCTTCCTCCCAGCTTGCCTACAGTCACCTTCCTTTACCTGTCAAAAACCAAAGAATTAAGCCAGTCATTAGAGCGTAAACAAACTTTTTAAAAATTCTCTAACCCACGGTGAAAAGCTGCCTGTTTCGCTCCTCTCTATACTTCTAACAGTGTTTCAGTTTAAAATGACAGGTGGGTGATCGCTTGCTGCATGATAACCAATCTTGGCTTACAGTTTCTACAGTTATGCTTAATAGCTGCGACTAATTACACACAAGTAAGGCTCATCATCAACACTGTCATAAACTTTAATTTACAGACAGCTAGACTTCCTCAGTGCACATTAATCATGGTTATCGCAACAGCCAGATTGAATGTGATTTGTATGGATAACTTTACTCAGCACCACTACTTATCCTCAATGACAAAACTGTTTTTAATTGGTTGTTCCAAACTGGGAAAATGTGGTAGAAAGCTATGTTTAATGTCCACTTTATTCTGAATCTGAATCCCTCTATTCACTGTAAATCCAAACGCTCCCCAGACAGAGGTGTCTGGGTTTCTCTCTCTCCAGAGCTGAGTTTAGTACCAAACACAGGGGAAAACTCTCCTCTGTCCCTCTTTTCTATACCCTCTCTACCTCCCATTCTCCCTATGTCTGGTCCTGTCTTGTCTCAAAGCATGCCAGTGGCCATGTCTCCCCCAGTGTGGCCAGCTATGTCACAGGTGATCCATCACCACAGGTGGAGGTTTATTATTGGTTGAACCCCATGGGCCCACAGATCTTGACAAATCAGCTGTAAATGCCAGCCCTCAGCCGTATGCTCTGATTACTTCTGACAGGCGCAGCCGGCCTTATGCCAGCCCCATGCCCCCTAGACCCCAAAAACCAGGTGTAAGCAGGTATGTGTGTTTGAAAGTGTGTGCGTGTGCCTTTGTCTACTACATTATTCAGCACCTGCTGTTGGGTTTTTTTGTCTCGGGTTTCTTTGCCCTTGTTCCCTTGGCTCACCAGTCTAGCGGTCAGCTGAGTGTATGCTCATGTGCCCATGAGTAAGTGTCACACCACACAGTAGACTTTGTACCTACATGCACATTCAGCGCTTTTCTGCCCAAAATTTTTTTTTAAAGCCTCAACCCAAAACCAACTTTCTAATGTGACCTGGGTTCCCTCCAGAAAACTTTTCTGCTTACTGAAAGCTTTAGGAGTTGTTTCTCACACATCCCCCGGTCAAAGTTTGTCAAATGAATGTGGTCATTACCATGCACACACTGTCAAACTTTGCCTGCCTCTCCACAGTTTCCTTTCTACTGCACATATACTATGTGCTATTAGAAGGTGGATGGTCTTTTTTCTTTCATATCACTCCTCCAGACATTCAGGTTATAGTCCAAAAAATAGAGAGATTTATCTGGATGCTAGAAAATTCTCATCAAAAGCAGCTTTGTTATTTTTCTCCCGTCACAGGCTGACTTATATTGACCTCTACCAAACCCGATGACCCCAATATCCTTACACCAAGCTGTTACCACCCCCAAAAAATCTGTCCTCTCTTCATAAACTGATGCTTTCCCTGCTATTTAAAGTTGCAGCCAAAGAGGGTGGACAGGTTGTCAAAAAATAAAACCAATACTAAGCTTTACTGAAACAAGTTATTGGATTTCATGCACCTGTTTGACAGAAGGGTGGGGCTGAAGTGTGCTCCGTTTAACAATTACATGAGTCCTATAGAGTCACATACAAGTTAATCAATATACTGAAAATATGCTGTTAATGTCAGTCTAGAGAGCTTGCTCTTATTAAATTGAAATTGGCTGTGGGAGTCGCCTTGGGTTTCAATCATGCTCAAACTGAAGCTGCTTTAAAAGTTAATTTTAAGGATGTTCTCTCGGGGGCCTAATGTGATTAAGTTTTCAAAATCTACAGAATCTTAAGGCCTTTGTGTAACAAAAAAAAAAAAATTCTAACATGAAGGTTTGTGTTTTCTATTTAACAGGAGAATTGCTTTTTTTGCGTTACAGCCATTTGGAGGCATGTTTTTTTTTTCTTTCCTGGTAATGAGAATAGATAAAACTGACAGTTTTCTGTTTATTCAAACCAAAGGCCAGACCATTGTCACAGAAAGAAGGACATTTGCTTCTCATTGTGGCCTTTGTGCACCTTGACAATTCAACCTCAACACCTTTCCTGCAATGAAATGGAAACATGACAAGTTTCTGAAAAAGAAAAACCAACAGAAACTTTGTAAGGTATTCTACTTTAGAAAGAGATGTGTAAAAAGAGATGGGTGAAACAGATCATTGGTGTTATACAAACATACCCTGTGTAGGACACCAAGGTCATAGAGTTTGGATGAGAAAGGCAAATAAGTCTTTGAAATAATTACCCATCTGTATTCACGACAGAATACAAAATAAGAAAACAATCTGTTGAGGTTGTAAGACACAGTTTTCTGTGTTTCTTTGTTTTCCATCTGCCCATCAGTTCCACATTTTCCACACAGATTCACCATGTTATGCACAAAGTGCTTAAATTCGAGTATGATGTGTGGATAAATGAGGATCAAAGGCGTTCAAAATTCATTTGAACAGACTTTCATCTTCTGCTTTATCATGATTTCAAGTTTAAACCAGCTGTGCTCAGTTCTTACCCTTCATGATACCCTTCACCAAAAAGGCTTAAAGCTGCTTTTCTTAGGGCCGATGATTCAACTATTTCTGCTGGCTAAAAATAACACTTCTAAGATGCCTCGCTGGCAATGGGTAATTTATAGACCAGTTAAAAGGATGCTGGTGTCAAAGAGCACTGCAGACATCTGAAATGTCATGTGTATCTTCTTATGTCATTATCTTATAGGTGTGAAAGTGAAATAAGAGAAGCAAAAGGTGAAGAGAGGGCGGAGGAATTGAAAGATTAGGTCTTCTGACCGCCACCTTTAGAAGTCAGTTCATGCTACTAAAACTACTTGTTAATGGAAAGAGAAAGATTGTGTTGATTATTTAATGACTTTATAACTTTACAGTGGTTGTTAGCGTTTGGGTGCAAGCCCTAATCTCTGCTTTAAAAGTAATTCTTTTTGTAAAGCTACCCTCTACAAACACTTCCCCTCTGAGAGTTTCATCCCACTCAAATGACATCATGCAACAGTAACTACTTCAGAGAGAAAAATAAGTTGTTTGCATGACCACAAGAGATCGCTTGTAAGAAAATGTAAATAAGTAGCTTAAACAACTCTTTGAACGAATGACCGATGCTGACATTTTACCTTTAGGGCCAGTCTTACAGTGGGAAACAAACTTGTTTATGGCAGCCTGCGTGTACCCTGGATTTCTCCAACTAAGTGTTTTTCAAATGAAGTCTGACTTGGGAATGTCACACAAGCGCCTTCACACTTCCCTCTCATATTTGCAAGTGTGGGACCGTGTGTATGAGTAAATCATCCTCCCACTCAAACAGTAGGGGGTCCCAGTCAAAGTAGTCAGGCTTTGTCCACACAAGTATGATGTCATATTTAAATGGCACTTGGGAACAAAAGCCGCCCCCTTTAGAAGAAGATTGATGCAGTTTTACAGAGAACAGTTATGTTCAGACTAAAAGCCTAAACATGCATATTACACAGCAAGTCACATTCATTAAAAATGATTGTTGCAAGAAAATACAAAAAGAAGCAATGACAAAGCGTTGCGTAGCGTTGCTGACGTCAGCCACCCTGCAATCGGTGACAGTGTTCCTGCCTGTTGTCTGGATCGGCCATGCATCTGCTTTCCAGTGCAGCCAGCATCAAGCAGGCACTCAGAGAACTGCAGTTTTTAGCATCTGCTTCATTTCTGAGGACTGGAGGTTGCTACTTGGTTGAATTACATTATATCATATTGTAACGCATCGTATCATGTCGTATAGTATTGCATTGTATTGTATTGATCAAATCGTATAACATTGTATAATATCATGTTGCGTCATACTGTATCGGTTCATATTGTTGCTTATCCTGTTGTGACAAAAACTCCAATACAAGAGCAGACGTGAACTCATCAGGACTACAAAGAAAGAAAATGTGACAAATTTCATTGAATGTCTAAAAAATTCAAGATCAGTCAAGTTAAACGGAACCACAGATTTGGTTGCCGGATGGATTCACTGATTTACACAGCAGGAGTCAGCTGTCTCCTTGATTAGAGCAGAAGTAGCACAAATCAAAAGATGAAGAGCTACTCACCGAAACATGAGGAGAGGCAGAAAAACACAGGGGTACATTGACATCTTTTTTCAAACCATCTGATTCAAAATGAATGGAAATGATTAAAAAGACAAGATTTGGATTATGCTATCCTTGCGAATAACATCACATGCATAGCAACACTAGTAAGCCTGAGGCAGCAGTGTCCATGGTGGTTTCGTTGAACATGCAAAGGAAAGCAGTGACATACAGGGAATCCCTACTGTCCCCTGTGGTCTGACCTAAGTTTGCAGGCACACTGTTCTTGTGTTCTCACTTCAAACAACAGACACACATTGTTTATGACGCAAAGTGTGAGTAACAGAAACCCTGGATTAAAGATATGAACACATAGGGACGTTAGAGGGGCAAGTGGGAAATGGAAATGAAAAGAGTAAAAGGGGGAAAGGAGTAAAAAAAGAGAAAAGCCATGCAAAGAGTAGAAGAGTGTCAGGCCACAGAGGAATAAGAACTGCTGTCTTTGCATAGGGATGTCAAAGAGAGTCACTGGAGTGTTGAGACAGACAGCTGAGGGTGTGTGCGTTTTGTCGGTGAGCAGGAAAACAGCTACCTCAACAAAAACAAAAGAAAAAAAAACATTACTTTTATACAAAAAACAAAAAATCTAAAAATGGCAAAAATAAAGTTTCTCTGTTTCCCTTCAATAGCGCCTACAGCTTTAATTCCAGCGCCAATAACGTGCTTTATTTCAATTTCACCCAATTAAGACTGGTTGATTGGTTGAAAACAAAGGCATTACAACAAACACAAACTTGTTGTTTGCATGAGCTATTGTTGTTGGCGTGCTGATTTGCCGCCATAAAGGTGCTATCATCTAAGTTTGGTAGAACTCTAACAACAACATTTACAAACTTTGATTTACGTAAGTGATGCAAAAGAAAAAAAAGTGTATTTCATAAGGAGTATGATGTGTATTTTTTCATTACTCGCACAAAAAGAGACGTTTTGATTTTGTATCTAATGGCACCCACAGGAGAGGAAATCTTGAAGCCTAACAGTAATACAGATGAGCATGTGAGTGAAACATTGGCTCGTGGTTCTAATTGTACACAAACATCAATAGCTTTAATCTGCTTTCAGTGGAGCGTTCTCTTGTTAAACTCCTCCTAATGTTTTTAGGTTATTCATTTACAGCAGCCTAATCTGCTTTGTGCTGTGTAACATTGCCAGAAAACAGCTCTGTCAGTGTCTGGTTGGCAGATTTCGCTTTTAAGTTCTTCATTTCAGTCTAAATGAGGGTTTTGAAAATTCCCGACTCTCTGTCTGACAGACTGAGGATTAGAAGTATAAGAGATAATAATTTTACAAGGCAAATAGTATCCATCATGAAGCCTAAAGCTTAATAAACAGCATTGTTGTCTGTGTTCATGCCTGACTGTAGGTGTGTGTGAACATCCATATTCAGGTGTTGTTTATCTGTGGTGAAACCCAAGTCACTTAACATCATATTAACCTTTTATCTCTTTGTTTATGCGGTTCATTATGAAAGTTTGGAGATGTTCACATTTTGACTTTCAAGGGTGTGTGTGTGTGTGTGTAAATGTGTTGACTGCTTCTAAGCTACGAGCCAAAACCTGTCTGTGAAGATTAACTGAAGGTCTAATGAGATTATCTGTGTATTAATTGACCAAAGGTCGCTGTCTGCATGGCTCTCATCAAGCAAAAACACTTAGAAAGTTCGAGGTTGTGAAAAACTTTTGCTGAAAATCTGAGGTTTATTTGCAGGCTGTCTTTGTCCTCTTGAACTCTTGAAGACATCACAGTATCTGTGACCTGCCTCTGATAACAGACTCGTATCTGCATTTTGAATAGCAAACTCTCCTTATCTTAGCATGCTCCATTCAGTTTGTTCATCAAAGATAATTATTTCAGATGATTATTCTAAGTAATCAGAGCATGTCTGTGTCAGGGAAAGGGAAACGTGTGTATCTGTTTGTGTGTGTGTGAGTGTGTGTGCTGAGTTGTAACCTTTGTGTGTGCGCATTATTCTCTAAGTATGTTGTCTTTCTGAACCTTTGCAAGCCCCTTTCATGTGCACCTCCCAAAATCCCTCCCAGCGGGAAGCAAAAAATCACAGCGGGGTGGATAGTTCTCTGCAACATACCCAACCCCACACAAACACATACACACTATAGTGGCACTGGCCTTCAGCCACTTCAATCCAAGCTAATCAGAGGCAAAGAGAAAGTGCCAGAATATCAGATGTAGCACAGCAGGTGGATGACCTACTGGGATGGAAAGATGTGTGTGTTTTTGTGTGTAATTGTGTGCCTTTATATGATGTGGTTATTTTAAAAAACATTAAGGAGAGAAAAGAAAGGTAATTACAAATGGCGGCCTTATCGTAGATGAAAAAGAGAAAAATATCAAAGGATAGGATTTTAGGTCCAGCTAAAATAGCTGATAAAGAGGTTCTTGCTTACATGCTTTTTCATGCTTACGGCTAATTTCCCAGCAAGATACATAAATATGTTGTAGCACCCGAATGAACTTTATCAAACTTCAAACAAGAACTTTGTGCACACATTTTCTGCACTCCTTGTGTTTGTGTACAGCTAATTAGGATCATTATTATAACAGACAACCACTGACAAGAGCAGCTTTGATAGTTCTACTGTGGCGCAAACTAAATGTATGTTACATTCAAGTACAGACAATTTTTTTAGCATCACATTGTAATGTATGATTCAGTATCAGATCATATTGTACAGAATTACATAATCAGGAAGTCTGGTCTTCTCTTGTATTGTATTGTCTCTTGTCTTGTTGTATCATATCCCATCATATTCTATTGTACATTATGGCAACTCATCTTCCGGCTTTCACTAGTATCCAACTATATCATACCATATTATATCCTACTGTATCTTAGCACATCCAGTGTTGCCAGCTCTTAAGTAAGGAAAGCGCAGGAGTCGCTAGAAGTTGTCATGGATGATGTCATGGTCTAATTTGCATAATTTTTCAGCGAACCCCCCCAAATCGGGGTAACATCGATACCTGCTTTCATGTCTCTAAATTCCAGAAAAAGTCGCTAGATTTGCTAGATTTGTTGCTAGGCACTTTATTGAAAATAAGTCCCTAGGTTGGCAACACTGACCACATCGCACAGATCATTTTGTACCATATTGCGTCGCATCATGCTGTATCGTATTGTGTTGTCTGTTCTCATCTTTATTGTATTGCCTCTTATATTGTGATCTTAACCAAACATGGTTCATGTTTCAAGATTTTAACCACTTAGTTCAAAGGTATGTGCAGAAAAGCTCTTCCTTTAAAAAATTTAAGCAAAGTTTGTTCAAAATAATTTGTCCCGCAAAAAACATACAATTTTCTCTTTTAACATCTAATATATGCACCAAACCAAACTACAATGCATCAAACAGCAAACAGGTAAGACAATGACAGGCACAATCAAGTGCAAAAAAACAATGAAGGCGAATAAAGGCATAAAAAAGCAAATCAAAAATAAAATAAAACTGGGAATAAAAACGGAATAATACCAAAATAAGTCAACTTCATCTTCCTCATGCTGTCATTGCACAACTTTTCAGGGCATGCAAGTAATATGTATGATTTTTTTTAAATTTTTGATGGAGTTTAGTGATGCTTAGTGTCTTAACAATTAAATGCAACAGCCTGGAGTGGAGAAAAAGGGATGGTATTCACACTTTAAGATACTAATATCTCGTAGTCTGTTGCTCTGAAATAATGAGTGCAGGCTGTGTAAACACAATCCCGACCTTTGTAGAACTTCAGCTAAACAATACACGAAACATTAAAGCAGGGTTAAAGCAGAGCACAGCACAGAGCAGGGAGAAGAGGACTCCTGGATCATTCGGCTTTTACTGCGTCTGGTTCACAGGCAGCAGTCTACGAAGACACTTTAGTACTATCGGAGAATTATTTTAGGTTACTAATATAGTGGCTGCAAAGAAGTTGTGTTTGTGCAAAACAGACTATTTTAAATCAGCTAAAAAGACAGACTAGTCTGAGCTGTTACATGAATGCATCTATCCAACAGCCACGGCGCTGAAAGTAAAGGCTGCTCTTTATGCTGTATCATGTCCCTCTGAAGCTAATGAATACATTGTAGATAATACCAGTTCTGTCAGCTTGGGAGAGAGACTGCCTTTCAAACAGGAAGAAAAAAACCCCCCCCACAAATCAGTCCCTTGATACTCATTTAAAATAAGAAATAAAAAGATCAGAGTATAAAGAGTGGAGTGAAAAAAAGAAGCAGGCTGTCCAGACATTGTATCAGCACTTTTAAAATGGTTGCCACATGGCACAAAATGTCTCCTCTTCAAGGGAATGAAGAAATTAAGAGGCTCAAATCCCAGCAGACACAGTAATGGCCTAGTCATTACCTCAGATGGAGAAGATGTTTGCTAAATGTTTGCTAAGCCTCGCACACTGCAGACATATGAAAGAGTGTGAGTGCTTTGATTTCGCATCTGTTTATGCAGTCTTTGTAAAAGGATCAAACCGGCAAATATGGCTCTGCTTTGTGTGAGGAGTGCAGAAATAACATGTTCCTGTTAAATAGATGACAAGGAGCTTTCAGCGTGGTGTGATTGTGACTGTACTTGAAGGAGGCGTTTAGCTACTTTGCTCTTACCTTGTTGGAGAGAAATCAGGCAGCGAGGGGACATAGACAGAAAATTGGGGAGGCGGGGGTTGGGGGTGGGAGAGAAAAAAGTGCAATTATGTTAGAATTTTCAGTATAATATTCACAAGATCACCAAATAAATGAATAAGAGTTGGTTGAAAAGGTACATTTCAGAAAGCTCCCTTATCACAAACACACACTCAAAAACACTCAAAATGAAATTGTATGTTACAACTTTCAAAATGACCCTTTTCATCAAAGTATCCTCAAAATGTCTTTTCCTCCTGAGACCTTTAAGTACATATTCCTGTCCTTTAATTCCTTCAGTGACTCTAATGCTGCGTTTGAGTTACCTCAGAAGTCCGAGCTGAAAATGGCGTCACACCTGAGTTACCAGCGTTTTAGTTACCCTGTCGGAAAAAAGCAAAATTGGAGGCAGAAACAAGATGGCTACATCTACGAAAGTTATTTTAGAGCTTGCCTTATATCTTGTTTCAGGTTGATTTGCTTTTTTCCGACAGGGTAACTGAAACGCTGGGAACTCTGGTGTGATGTCATTTTCAGCTCCGACATCTGACTTCTGAGGTAATTCGAACACAGCATAAAAATGCCAAACAAAATGAACCATACTATAGTCTTTGTATACTTGGGTCACCAGACGTCCCTAATTTCCGGGGACAGTCCTCATTTTTGATGACTTGTCTCCAGAAATGTCCCCGATTTTAGTGTTTGATGAATGAGAGTTTCCCAGGAATTTCATCTGAAATCTGGTCACCTTATTTTACACCCTGCCACAGTGTACACCGATATTCTACTTTTAACACACTGGCATTAGCACTTTGAGATGCAAATATTCACTCAAAGGTCACTGTCTTTGACACAAAGGAAATAAAGATTAAAAAAAATACAATGGGCGCATTTAAACGAAATACAATTATTCCTCTTATAATTAAGTTGGCAGAGGCTGTAATCCTACAGAGAGTACACTCCCTCATAATTTGAATGCAAATAGAGCCAGATGGTATCTCCAGCCCATATGGCCTCAGCATGTTGATGTTATTCGGCTTATTATTGACCAGTCACTTATTGCAGCATGGTCAGTGTCCCGCTGAGGTTTTGTGTGGACTGAGACTGCAGACTAAATGTGTAATTAACAGAAGTGAATCAGTCTGTTGTCGGTCTTGCTGGTGTCCAATAGGCAAGGGATGGTAACTTTTACATATAAAGGTAAAATATATGGATTAATGAGGCTTCTTTCCACTTTCTTTGAGCTTATTTTTACTCTCATGGCACTGCACACACAGTCGTTACAAAACTGACCTTCAGGTTTCTCAATAAGCATCTGCTGGATTTGGGAACTGGCAACAGGAAAATGTCTTGCAGAAGCAGAGACTATACACGCAACAGTTACTCATTCGTTTCATCCTCGTTTTTCATTGAAGCCCGATTTTTAATAGAAGTCCTTCCATTCAAAGATGTTTCTTTAACCTCATCACCAAGGTTAGCACTCACAGACGAGTCAAAGAAAACTCTATAAAACTTACACTTATGTGATTTGCTGAATAATTCTTCTGTCCTCACTCTCAGACACCTTCTACTTTACTAAACTATTTTGCGAAGTGTACATTGTGTAATTGGTTTAAATTAAATGGTAGTGACTTGGAAATGTGCTTTCCTTTCCCTTATCTTTTCTTCAGGAAGCAGGCCAAAAAAGCCTCAAGTGATGCCTAAATAATGACGGATCAGTCATTGCTTTTGATCTGTCTCAAAGAAAAGAGGATTGGGAAGATATGATGGACGAACAAATACTCCTGTCAATAACAAAACTAAAAAACACTTCTACACTCAACCATTACACCACTTAGTGCTTATTCATGGTAAATGTATGTTCATCCAAGAGGACACAGTCTTGGAAAAGGAGTCTGCTTTGATGAGAGAGGGGAAAACAAACTTCAAACAATCAGACTCAGCCTTCTTGGTGTGTGTTTGTATGTGTGTGTAGGAGTGCTTGTCTATTCACTAAATCATCGCAACCTTTCAGGGAGTCAATCAGATTAACATTATATGAGCCCCATGTCGTGGCATTGACTGCGGTTTTGTATCCAGCATATATATACGTCACTGATGAAAGGATTCCTGGATCAATGGTTTTCATGTTATTCAGGTTCTGAAGAATCACATACTTCAAAAGTGCATGTGTAGATAAAGGAGAACATAAGGCACGAAACCTTCATGTTCCTGTATATGCACCTAAGTGTGTGGGTGTGAATATAAAAGCTAATAGCATGGTGATGATGACAGGTGATGCTGCATGGAGCCACCAGAAATTTGCAACAACAGTTTGTTTCATTTATTTGCTGAAACTTGTCTTGTACAATTTATAGTCTATGTTATTGATCTTATTTGAGAGTAAAAAAAAAATCGCCAAGCTGAACTTAATGAGAGGGTACAAAGACGAGATCAAAAACCACATACAACAGAGTTTCTTACTATCACTAAGGAATATTTTGTCATTCCCCCAGATGTTAATTTCAAAAACTGCTTTTCAGATTTCACTTTCTAAGAGTATTTCATCATTTACGTGCGTACATTGTGTTCTGCATTTGCATATGAAGAGGTGGCAACCTCATTTTACGTTATATATATCCCTGTGTTGTTGAAACATGCATCAATGACCTTGATAGGAGGCAAGACCTATAGCTGCAGCACCTGGTATGTGTTGTGTGAGTTAATTATATTAAAGACTGAGGTGTGCAATACTGCTCAGTCCAGGTACAGTTGAGCGGCCACAACAAGAGGTCATGGGAAGGCTTTGTTTCATCTTAACACAATTGAATATGGCATATTTAAAAGAAAGACATGTTTTTAGTTGAACTCAATTCAAATGGTTTGCTGGAAATAACAACTAACTATAAAATAACTCGGCTCATGTTTGATGCAGTTTAACTATGTATGTATTTTGGTGGTTAAACAAATGTTAGCATCGAGGTTGTACATGACTTCCCCATTTAAATGTGTTTTTGAATATTCCTCACTACTTATGCTAGTCTTCGTGGTGTGAAAAAATAAGATACACCTCTCAATCAAATGTAACCAAGTCTTGAAATAATGTGTGTGTCATGATATGTTCTGTTGTTTCCCTGGTTTTGGTGATTTGAGTGTATTTTCCCTGGTGTTTCTGTGCCATATAGTTCCTGTTCCCCTGTAGTCTTTTCTTGTGGGTTCTCAGTTTGTGTCTGACCCCGTTTTCCTCAGGTTCTCAGTGTTTTATTCCGTATATCAGTGTTTCCTGTTTTATTTTGTAATAGTTTATTCCCTTTGTTTCTAGTCTTGTTTTATTTCCTCAGTTTTCCCTTCTTAGTAACTGTCTACACCTGTGTCTCACCTGCCTCTCGTTGCTTGTTCCCCTGTGTGTAAATATATATATAGTCCTTTGTCTGTTCATTGTACGTCAATGCCTCTTTGCGTCTCCAGTGTCTTCTTGTGGTTTGCCCCCCAGTGCCTTCTGTTGCTTTTTGCCCTTTTGGATTTTTAGTTGGACATTTCTGGAAGTAAGTTTTTGTTGCTTTTTATTTTGTTATTTTTTAAATATATCATTTTTGGTTCTGCACTTGGGTCCTTCCCCTTTTTGTTTCACCCTGGAACGTAACAGTGTGTTTGACGTCAACGAGAGAGCATCTTATATCACCCTCTCTTTCTGTCTTTGTGTTCTTTCTATTTTTTTTTTTTTTCATTTTATTTTTGCCTTCCTGCCTCTTTGGGCAAATCTATTATCCATGCTCAGCCTTCAGTACTCTACTCTTTTTAATTTCTTTAGTAATAAATTGAAGAAATATTCCAGTCTACTGGTTCTCTCATTTGTAAACCCCAAACCAATTTTTTCCTCATAATTGTCAATCTCCATGAGAAGGGTCCATGAAATTAATTTGCGACTGATTCTTATAAACATAGGCCCAATCACATACAGGTACAGATCGCTATGGGAACTGAATGACAATGACGCAAGAGTAACAAAGTTGAACAGGTTCACGAGTACCGAACATGAGATTGAAATTCTCAAAGCTGCAGTATTAAATGTTTTGAGGTCATGCTGGAGACTGGACGTGCTGCAGTTGTGATGTTGTAGCAACTGGTGGTGTATATGTGTGTTTATGTACTATAAATCTGATAGTTTGCAGGGCAGTAAAGTGTGTAATTTAATAGAACTTGTCCTTCGCTGTATAAGGTGCTCTTGTATGGTTTTATGTTTAGATTTATTTAAAACAGGTTTTCTATGAAGCCACCAGTATCACAGCAATGTAAAGATATAAAAGATTGCACACATAAAAGCAAACAATGCCATGAAATGACAGTGCTTCTCTACACAATTGTTGTAATCAGTCAGTTTTAACCGTGTGTGGTTGTATTATCTTGGGTGGTGCATAAATCTTCATATGTCCATACTTGTGTGCTGTTATTTCTTTTCCTCGCTCTTAGGTGGGGGATGCAGCTTTAAATTTGCATTTCTCATATGACAGGCAGAGCACATCAAGGATTGCAACAGAAATCAATTTAACTGTCTGCAAAATACATCAAGAAAGGCATCCAAGCCAACTGAAAGTCATCATGGCGGAGGCAAAAGAGGAAATAAGATTATTGAAAACTTAAATGTAGTATTTTCCTGCTATCTCACCTCCTGCCCTCATCGGATGACTCAAATCATTTTAAGTCTGTGCATGAGGATGTGCAGAGAGGAGGGTGTTAAAGCTGATTTATGGCAGCGTTTATATTTTTTAAGGCATATGAAAATGGCAAGCAAAGACACAGAGATAACAAAAAGCGTTCAAAGATGTTTCATACTAATTTTTTTAAACCATAAGTCGAACTGGCTTGGTGTATCTATAATTCTTGATAATCTGTTTTAACTCAAAGCAGAGTTACTTGAAGTACTTTGATCTTAAGAAAACTGCAGAGGGAAAAAGAAAAGGCAAGACAGACAAGAAGATGAAGGACAAGAAAGAAAGAAACAGTTGATAAGTTGCTGAACCTCTTCCCAATCCACCAGCAACAAAGGGTGGCGATGAGACACATAGGGAAAAAATAAAAGGGATATTAGCCCTGAGCAGGGTGATAACAGAAGGATGTAAGCGGCTTCCTCTTATCTGTCCAGACAGAAACAAACCCGGTCCATTCTAGCTAATAGCCAAAAGACGGAAAAAGCCCAAAGACCCACATAAATGTATACACACTTTATACCCCCCTAGTCATACAAAACATTCCCCAAATCAGCGTGAAAAGAAAGCTGCATTTGTTTGAGCTGAGTAAGCAAATACACATTTTCCCTCAAAATGAGCCACAAATGTTTGACTAAGAGCTTCTCCCTTCAAAAGAGGCATAAAAACAGCTGAAATATGTTTGTGTCTTGTGCTATTTTAAAGAAACTGGGATTCTGTGTTTGATGTCAGCTTTAGTGGGACATGAAAAGCATACAAAGTGTGGCTGTGCAACAAAAGTGAATGTGGCTCCAGAGCAGTGATGCTGGATTGTGTAAAAGCCTATACCAGACTGCTCATTACACATACAGTAAACTTTTATAGAGAGGGAGACAGAATGGGAAAAGACTGCGTGTGTAGTTGCATCAGAAAGATCCAGTATTGATCATTTAAGTCTGTGAGTGCCTTAGGCCAAGTGAAGAAAAGACAGGATCAATGGTTCTCTGTGGAGGTAAAATGACCAGGGATACAAGCATTCATCAGAAACACACACTATCTTTTTCTTGATCAACACTGAGTTTAGTAGTAAATACTTGTGGGCTACAAATAAAAGCAGTTGTGGGGAATAATCTCAAGTTTATCTCCCTGGCATAAAAAATGTGCCACTCTTTGTTACTTGCCAATCAATATGTGTTTGATTTAAGAAAAAGTAATAAAAAGTCTTGATCAGTATGGGGATTAACATCTATCGATTATCCAAATCAGCTATTTTCTACTGTTTAGATATTCATGTAGGGACAACGCTTAAGTAGTTATGCAAATTGGAATCCCGACAGGGTGAGCAGGACCTTGGATCAAAAAAAGAGCAAACATTTTTGCCCCAGTGTCAAAGGTCATTGGTGAAAAATGTCAGACGTCTATCCGTGGGCCTTTTTTGTTACCTCACAGGTGGTGTCTCTTGCTATCAAGACTTAATCACTTTTGTAAATGGGTTTTAACCGATTGGAACCAAGAGTTAAATGCAAGTGGGTAATAAGTGAGAAAGCTTTTAGTTTTTGGTACATTTTATATTTTGATATATTGTCTATTTTATGTTTACAGAGTCTAGAATAGAAAAACTCCCCCCTTTAAGTTGCACAGGCTGTAAGCCCTCTCCTTTTCCAGCACATTAGAGCCCCAAGAGGACCCACAAGGTCAAATTATTGTATTATTAAAGCATTGTGGAGCAAAGAATGAGCTGCTAGTCTCTTCTTTTTCCTCATTGATTTTAAAAAAAGGACTGAAAGGATAGAACAGCAGTCAATTAAAGGTCATATATCACATTATCTTTAAATGATGGATATGTTGCGTTCAATCTTAGTACTGATCATCATGTCCGAATCATAAAACGTCATATGGCATTATGGCATTATGAATTCTAATGGTACCAATGAGAACCGTTGTTCCCCCCAAACCTTAAGAACTTGCAACCAATCAGTCAAATCCACGCCGTTTAAAGGGGCGATAACTTAGTAGGAAGTTTCTTTTGGGTGTTAACAATGACAATCACATAAATTTAGAAAATGAGGAGCCATTCAATTGTCCCAAGCCATTCATTTAGCCTAATGTGGTTCAAATTACAGGGACCTCTGATGCCTCTCAACACCTAACTCGTGCCAGTAATTGTTTGAACTGCTGTACCTTCCACAGTGTTGGAAACCGGATTCATTAGTCTGTAACCCACCTCTGCTGCTGCACTGAGCCTTCAAACAGAGCGAGGCAGGTATTGAACGGCTCACCAGAGGACAATATGTGAGGTTAAATCAGAGTTGCTTTGGTTTGATTATCATCACAGGAGCCTCTGGCTGTCTGAACCAAAGACCTAATTGCAATGAAATAAAGGTTTTCAAGCCATGAATGCACACTTTAAAATAAATGGAGCCATAAAAGCCACAATCTGGTATTCAGAGAAGAATAGCCGTGGGCAGCAAGTGTAATTGGTGTATAACAGAGAACACTCTTATCCCTAAATTCACAATAAGAAGATATGTATTAAAGAGATAATCCTTAATCCTCTTGTGAACAAAAATGATAGCCCCAAAGAATAAAGCACAAGCTTATAACTAAGACTAAGAAATTGACTGACAAGTGTTTAATTTCATAGAATAACACAAAGCAGGCACTAAATGCTCCTGTAGTTTGGATGAAAGAATACAACAGACTATTAGTGAAATGTGATAGCCTGAAAATATGTAATCTTAACCACTTAAATCATCTAATCCATTTCCAACCCTTCATTTAAATCATTATTTAAACTATTACTGACTGTGCATTCAGTTTATCATGCAGCTGATAGATTTACAAAGAGAGTGTTTGAAAATCAAGAGTTGTTGATTGTTTCCCTGTGCCAATGACATTTATTTAATTGTGTTTCACAGACAGACACTAAATGCATTAGGAAATAGTACATTTTGTACAAAGGATCATACCAATCAGCAACCATTAATGGAATAACAGAACACTTAAATGTCAATGTTTTTGGACAGGAGGTGTGTTTTAAAATGGAATCATTGGTGGCATGAACATACATGCATCTTTCAATGATTTTTTTTTTTTTGTGTGTGTGTTTGCAAGAATCCATGTAATTGCATATGGATGTACATGTGTGTGCGTATTTTGACATGTTGGACTTGTCAGCTGAGGCTTGCTTACATCCTGCCTGTTAGTCTCTATGTAGTGTGGGTTAATAACACAGAAGGCTGAGCAATGGACTCTTCCAACATTATTTTTTGGCTGCATATATCCATTTCTTGTCCAGATAAGCTCTTCATCAGCCAATGACAAGTTGCTTTATGTTTGCAACAAATCTTAGCAAAGAGCCAACAGTATCATACAAGACAGAGGAGCTGGCACAGGGCACCAAGGCAGCTGCAACAGTTGGAGTACCAACATGCAACAGTCTTGATTTGGTAGGTTGTCATAGAGACATGAGTGAACTGCCTTGGGAATGGGTCGTTAAACTGCACTGTCTGGACACTCTACTTTGTCTTGTCCTGTTCAGCACTAATTAAGAATATTTTGTTAATGGAAGTCAAAGCAGCAATAACACTGAAGGAGGAATCCACATCTGTTTTGCCCTCTAAATGTTTTAAAGGTCCACATAATGGACTGTACCAAAGCTCCTCGGGACACATGAATGGAGCAGTTGTGCGGGGAACCAGCCACTGTCCAGCTTTTATTAACCAGCTGGACAAGGCGATCACTTATTTACAAGAAGGTCAAATGAGCCCATCAAACTAGCTGGAGTTGCGCCCATTACTCCCCACCCCCCTGTCATGCCTGTGTTTACATGCTCATTATGCCTCAAGAAAAAATGTTGTAAGACAAAATTTAAATGCCCCCTTAATGATTCAGCCAATTTTACAATTTTCAAAAAGTAGTGAGTTGACAGTCATAGGCCTCTACTGTAGCAACTCAATTAGCAGCTCAGTGTGGTTTTGTGTGTGCGCGCGTGTTTTGAGCCTTCACAGCTTGCCAAGGTGTAGGGAAATGAGCTGTAAGGTCAGACTGGATTGCTCCTGAATGGGAGCACATTTTAAGCCTTTGATTCATGCTGTGCACCTGGGCAGTGTTTACTTTAATTACTGTTAAATCACTGCTGTGAGATTCCCCCTTAAATTACATTGTGTTTATCTCACACACTGTGTTGAACGCTGCAGCGGCAGTATCCTGCAAACCAACTTTTACTGAGTAGTTTTCTTAGGCAGAAATATGCAAATTTTGAGTCAGTATTTTGAAGCAACTTAAACCCAATCTAGATGTATCTCGCACAAGCCTTCTGTTCTAGTCCCCCAGTTAGCTACACACTGAATACCCATAAACAAGTTGCATATCAATACTGGTGGACCCTTACTCAATTGACCTGTCAGTGACAAGTAGAGCACGGAAGAAAAAGTGTTTTTTAAGTGATTGCGTTGCATCGACAAGGTTCCCTAAGGGCACTCGAATAGCTGTCATTACATGTGACCGTGATGCCAATAGTGCTTATTTGTTGCAACCATACCACTAATTCATCACATGGACTAGTAAACCCTCATCAGCTGTACCAGAGGCATTAACTAATCCATTTAACTCATGATGACACATGCTTGATAGGATGCTGTGCAGTTTATGATACAATTAAAAGTTCACTGATGAGTAAAATGCCTCAAATGAAGATGGAAAAATACAAAAATATACCACTCACTGAAGCTTCTGCACTGAACGGTTGCATTTCATCATTTTTAAGCGCCCTTTGTGTACATATCAAGTGATTTTTCTCTGTGCTGATCTTGTCCGGTACATGTGCATAGAGCATTTTTAGATAAAAATATCTTAAATGTTTATTATGTAATCTGGAATAACAAAATAAAAAACAGAAAGACTGTTTTGAATGGAGTGTTGTTCATTGCCTCACTGACACCCACCCTGCTGGGATAAAACGTATTTTAAAAAATTACTAAACAAAAAAAAAAAACGATCAATGCTCTCCCTGACAGCTTCATTTGGTCATTTATAATCTCTAGTATTAATTTCAGTATGTTTTATTTCCAGCTAAAAAAGTCTCTACAGGAGCTTTAGCAGTTCAAAATTGTGCCTAAGTGTGCCTCTAAGATATTCCATCTTAAAAATTCATATCCACCAGCTAGCGATTTAGCATATAAAACACGGCCATACTTCTTGTTTGAAACTTGCAAGGACACCTTCTTTTATTAAAAAACACCAATTTTACGAGAGAAAAATGACTAAAGTAGTTTTTACACCTGATCCCTGCTTAAATCGTACATCTGCGCCCTGGTGTGAACCTGTCATTCATTGATATGTCACACTTTACCTGCCACTGCATCTGTTTTTCATGTCAGTCTGGGCCTATATATTACAACCAGTAACAAACTAAACCCAGGGAGAGAGAGAGATAAAAGAGGTTGAACTTCGTTTAATATCACGCAGCAGGAACTAATGAAGGACAGAAAGAAGAAACGTGTATTTAAATAGATAAACAGTACTATTTACATTAACACCAGGGCTTGTGTGAATTTGTGCGCACTACTGTGTACTATAGTGCGTTGACAGAACTGGGACAAGCAATTGTGAGGTTCAAAGACCCCATAAGGTACAGCGTCTACCACCCTGTGCGCAGTGCTAGAGGCTGAACCAGGCCATGGTTTAAGTAATGATGGCAGCATGGGGCTCACAAGGGGGGGATTTTAGCTGCTAGCTGTTTGTCCCTGTATGCAAACATTTTAAAGTACACAAAAACACACACAGCATAGACAAACAAATAAACTTCAGAATTCAATGAGTTTTGAATTCAGTCGAGTCTAAACCTCTTTTACAAGTGTTGTGTGTATTTAATGACAATAACTGTTCAAAAACTGAAGGATTCACACATATCTGTTTGACATATGGTAGAGTCTCCTACATAGAGAGGTGGCAGGGCTTCAGGCATTTGTTGTTATGATTAGGTTATGAGTTCAAACAATACTCACAAGGTTGGGGCTCATTAAAGGAGGCAGTCAGTCTGTAAGAGGTATGCTGGAATATCTCTGCAGGTATTCACATATAATTGCCAGTATAACTAGAATGTCACCGTTACCTATAACAGCTCTTTTCTATATGCAGAAAGACAAGGTTTGCATCCAAAGATTCTCACTTCAGTGGGCAGGGTGACAGATAAACAAGGTGTGTCATCGGGTTATGAATATATGTGGTTATTTGGATACGGCATGCTGCATGCTGAACTCAGGGTGAGACAAAGTGAGAATACATGATTAGTGGGTGTGTCGACAGCTCGTATCATTCCCTCACAAAGCTGCACCGCACTGCTTGACCATTGTGAACACACCCCC
Organism: Xyrichtys novacula; assembly: GCA_962446985.1. Lineage (NCBI taxonomy): Eukaryota > Metazoa > Chordata > Actinopteri > Labriformes > Labridae > Xyrichtys > Xyrichtys novacula. The sequence goes on along the minus strand of OY660875.1, from coordinate 17,672,599 downwards.
ATGTACCACTCCTCTGCAGGCAATCAAGTTCACAGCACGTCAACAAAATAACAAACAGACAGGGTTAAAAAATACCTCAGACCCCGGTGACAAGAATGCACCTGCCATGCTCGGTGTGCCATTATGAATATCAAATGTGGGCAGCGTTTATTCTGTCAAAACAGCTTTGAAAGTGAGGTTTCCTTTCATGGTTTGATGCATAAAACTGTGTCAAAGATTTCAAAAGTGTACCCTCCACAGTGCAAAGTGGACACTGATGTTAGTTTTTATTGTATGGGAGGATCTTTCTCGAAAGCTTTCCTCTCATTCCCTCTATTTGTCCCATCTTGAACTTGAAGATGGACACTTTCCCTCAACCAGAATAATAAAGTTATCTTTTCTGAAAATTCTGTCCATATTTGAGTTGTCCTTTTCTCAAGTTAAAATGCAACCATACTTGTTCGTTTCAGCAGTTTCTAGTCATAACTAGGCGGAGAGGAGCAAAAAGGTTTGTGTTTTAATGTCCTTATTCTTTGTCCGTTGAAGAGGAAAAATAAGAAGTAATCCTCAAATCAAAGGCACTTAAAAAAAGTGTAGGTGTTGAGTGTGTCATCTTAGTGCATTCAGGGCCTGATCTACTAAAGGTTTGTGTGTGGGAAAACATGTGCAAACTTGATTGCGCGTGCAAAGCTGATGTACTAACCACGTGCACCGAGAATTGCATCTGTCAAATGAGCAAAACAGTGCGCACAATTGATTTAGCGTGTTTGCCTTCATGGATATGCAGGTTGGATGTAGATCATCAGACCGTGCTAAATTCTGGGAGGAGCAGATGCAAATGACATCATTTAGCACCCGCAATATTTTACATCTATATTTAGCACGTTTGAAAGGCACGTGCAAACTCGCACAGCGTTACGCACAAATCTGCAGCCACTTCTTCCCGCGGGAAGAAGGAGGCAAAAGTGCAAAAGTGTTTTTCTAGTAAATGACGGTTTGATAAATAATAAGGTCAAACACGGAACAATTGCAAAAATGTATCCCTTTGTCTTATTAATTTTAAATTACTTGAATCTTTTTTTTTTCATTTCAAATATATTTTCTTGCATCTGTAAAGCACTTTGAATTGCCTTGTGTATAAATAGTGCTACACAAATAAACTTATCTTGCCTTTTATACAGTTGCTGGCTTCCCCAAAATGATAAGTGCAACTCCATGGCTTCAAACTTCATTTTTCATCTATGATCACTCTGCTTTCACAAACTCTCCATGGTGACGGCTGAAAGCGCACGCAAAATCCTCGTTTAAAGAGTGTGGTCCGCACCACTTTTGCTTCTGTTATCAATTACACACGCAATGATAGTAGATCATCCGCGACACGCCCACTGATAGCACATGCAATTTTTTAGTTTGGGATCAGTCTATTCGGGATCTTAGTAGATCAGGCCCTTAATTAATTAATTAATCAAAATGTAGTTGCAGACGCTAAAACTGCTAAGTAAGGGGAAGGGGTCAAACATATGTTTTTTTCAAGGCTAAAGATGTTTAGGGTATTTTTGTATTTGCTTCATTTTCTTAAAAAAAATGAAATAAGCACACGCAAACAGTATGTTTTACATAAACATGTCAACATACACAGAATCCAAATACTATTAGTGAAAGCCTCCTCATGGTTTTTCAGATCCACCCCTCGGCTCTGTCCGACTCAACATTTATCAGAAAGAGGTGGCAGGACAGTCTGTGATGGTAACACACCGGTGGCTAGATAAGAGGAGGAAAGAATACAGAGTTCCTGATCCTGCATCACACACACTCACACATTCAGACACACACACACACAAACAAAGATGTTCACATTCCGTCCACCTGCGATCTTGTCTGGAAGGCAAACCTGAAAAACTGAAAACAACCCAAAACGGTTGTCAAAAAGCACACAGCAAACTGAGTCTGTAAGCCGAAGGTTCTCACAACATAAAGTGCAATATAGTCAAGACAGTGTCACTCTGACACAGAGCAGCCTGCGCTCATTTTTTTATTTTTAATATGAAAGCAAATAGGATAGAATCCGCACAAACAGCAGCGTCAGGCTTGTTACAAAAGTTGACAGGCAGAGGTATAGCAACTTTTTGAGAATCCAGAGCATTGAAGGGAGAGAGATAATATATGAAAAAGACAGAGACAAACATAGTCGCACTATATTTACCTCTGTGTGTACTCCAGTAAAAATGTTTCCCTAAATATGTTTATCAGTATGTAGTATTTTAGTATATTGAGAAAGTTTGAGAAAGACTTGACTCTCTGGAAAACTTCTGCACCGTAGGGAGACCGGCACAGAGAGAGGCATACATACAGGAGGAAACAGATTTATCTGCTAGTTACATGAAAGCTCTCCAGTGTTTATTACACTGGGGCATGGTTTCCATTTACAAAACTCCTACTGGCTATGTAGGTGGACCTCATTACTTAAGTAGAGTATGGGTCACTGAGTGTGGCACAGTCAGTATTGCATTCCCCTACATTTAATTATCTTTGTATCTCCATACTTTACTCATTACTCCTTGGATCAGTCTAAGGTCATGAACCAGCTCCTGAACTAGGACCTCGTCTGCCAATATGGAGGCACATCAATATTCTAGTGGTATGCCTCCCCTTCTCTAAGTCTGACTCTGCTTCTCTCTCTCTCTCTCCTACTCTGTCTCTGTGTACTCTGATCGCTCGCTCTCCCCACTTCTAAGACCACTCCTCATCTGTTTTCAACTCCTAACACAGCGCAGTGGAAATCACTTCAGACAACCGAGTCAGAACAATTTGCATACACCCTATCAAAGAGGTGTCACCACAGCATGGTTCATTCATATTCATGAGGTCATGGCCAGATGGGTGCCCTCATTGGCCCTGTCAAGACTCAAAGCCCGCCTCTGTGATCAGAGCTAACAGCTATTGGATGACTCTTCATTAGAATCCACATCTTTGTTGACCCACTAGACAACAGTACCATACTCTGACTCTGCTCGTATATATGGTGCAATTTTAAGCTAAGGTAAGTAAAATAATGTTTACAATATGGTGATTTTGATTTAGACTGTACAGTCCCTCAGTAGTATTATCACTGAGGTCATCTCATAAAAGATACATAAGGAGGCTTTGCCTTTAAAACATAGTTTTTAAGAAAACAAAAGGGTTTCAATGTAGTTTTCTTTCTAAAATGAAAAGCTTCTGTATTTAATTTGAATGATTAATGTTACTAATAAAGACATTAAATCAGCTGAGATCCACCATGTACAATACACCAGAGCAACTCCTTCTTCAATGATTGCTAAACTGATAGGGTTTACATTTGAATTTACATTTTATTACCTCAGCAACTAAAATATACATCACCACTGAAATGAAACTATTGTCATAATCACCTTCAGCACCAAAAGCTTATTTGTTCTCAAAGAAGACTCAGAAGTAGAAAGGGACTGTGGAGAGTAACTCATACTACTACTGAGGACACAAGCTGTGTTGAAGTGCATTGGTATTCTCTAAAGATCTGGGTCTTTGGCTTTTTCTCCAGTATATCTTGACTAGGGTCGAGTGATTGATTTGAATTGAAGTGAATTGATTGACCGATCATGTGTTGACAAAGTTAGGATTTTTTTATTTTGGGAGGAAACAACTGGGACTCAGAACTGGCAGCTAATTTTTAGTTATCTATGAATGTGTCTGTATGTTTGAGTGTGGGAGGCTGGATTGCTGGATGCATAAATGCATAGATATGTGTGCATATGTATCTAAATGCATGCATGCACAAGTGTACTTATAAAGGTAATTTTAGTGCCTTTATTCTTCTGCAGCTGTTAGATGCAGACTTCGTCAGATCCTACGAAACTTCCTTTGACTTCTAGTGAATGTAGCTGAGTAATTCTATGAGGGATGAATCATGTGTATGACTGGACAGGAAAATAACATATCCTTTCAATCACTGTGTATGTGAAATTGTATGAAAAAACTATTTGGATGATTTAGTTTTGTGTGAGTAGGAACATTAGTCCTGGGGAACCTTAACAGAGCTCGTCGCACAAAGGGAAAAATGTGCGATTATTCTTCTACCTTCACTGAATGAAACCTACACATCAGCATAGCAAAGAATGCGACGTCTTCTGTCGGGGAGCTAAAAAGCTTTAAAATAACCTTCTCATTCAGACCCTGTCACATAGAGACAGGCATCAAGAGGAACAAGGATGTACATATAGCTCACTGCAGCACATACTTTGGCAGGACACAATGGAAAACCTGCCATGAGGGTGTCATAGCTTCAGAATAGGCCTGTATAATCCTGCAGCAGCATTGTGCTATAAATGTACAGTGTAACAAAAATGGCAAATGTCCTGTTCAGATGAAGCCATTGGCGCACTTTTTTATACTTGCTGCACTATTCTCATTTCTATCCCAAGAGGAAATTCAACAGCCAGGTGCCTTCCAACCAAGTAATTACCACACGATTTCATATTTTATTGCTGGCTGCAGTACGGAGAGCATAACAGGATTTTCCAGGTACCTGGTCCTGGAAAGGGGGCGAGGAAGTTATATAGCCTATAGCTGCTCTTATTGAAACTGGAGAATCCAAATAAAATAAATAGTGACTGTTGTAAATAGAGATTCTCACCCATATCTACCAACATATAGTTGAAACCTCAAGAAGTAAACAAAGACAAATACACAGCAGAACAAAACCTGAGCTGTTTTCAAATGCATGAAAGTAAACCTGCATATCTAATGATCAAATGTATCTGATCTAGACACTTTTCATCTGATAGTAGAAACCATTTCCTTACATCTTCACCATCTTCTAAATGTGAAATTAAACTGAACATAAATGGAACAGAAATAGAAAGAGTATATGAAACCATTTATTTATGAAGAATGTAAAATAACTCATTTAAGAAAGACTGTCCCATTTAGAGGTAAATATATGGGCTTTGAAAGCCAGGATATACAAACTGTCATCTGTGAAGAGACTGACGTGTGCACAAATCTGTGGGTATTTTGTATAGAACAAGGGAGCTGTTGAATAGGAAATCTTTGTATATTTTGTATTTTTCACTTGTAGTGCCATATTTGTCATACTGTGTTGAGGTATCAGGGAATGTATATAAAACAAATATAGACCCAATCATTAAATTACAGAAAAAAGCTACTAGAATAATAAATAAAGCCAGTTAGCTTAAATCAACCAATCCATAGTTCATTAAGTCTAATACATTAAAATTTGTAGACATGGTGTACACCAAAACTTTGGAAATTGTTTTTCGGGCTAAGAGTAAAAGCCTCCCAGGTTGCATTCTACGTCTTTTTAAAACAAGAGAAGGACAGTATCATTTAAGAGGGGTTTATATTTTTAAAACAGATAAAAAAACCAAGAACAAATGTAAAAGCTAGATGTGTTTCAGTTTGGGGAATTAAGCAATGGAATAACCTTAACGATGGGTTAAAATTGTGTAACTCACAGGTAATATTTAAAAAAGCGTGAAAAAGCAAAATAATTCAGGAGTACAGCTTTGAATGAAACATTTTCTTTCATTCTTTGTGTTTTGTTTTTTTCTTTTCGTATTTTTTTAATGTTTTATTTTTAATATTAAAGTGTTTTTCTTTTTTTTTTAAATCTTATTTCAACATTATCAAGTGTTTTAAATATTAAAATGAAGTTACAAGGATTTTAAAGGATAGGCAACTATAAGCATTGTGCTTCCGCCTAATCCTTTTTTTGGTCAAGTTTATAATTCTGTTTGTTTCTCATTTGTTGTTATTGTGACCAAAAATAAAACCATTCATTCATTCACCATTTATTTATGAAGAATGTAAAATAACTCATTTAAGAAAGACTGTCCCATTTAGAGGTAAATATATGGGCTTTGAAAGCTCAGGATATACAAACTGTCATCTGTGAAGAGACTACCGTGTGCACAACATTCTTGTATAGTTTAATTCAATTGTATCTCAAACTGTTAATTATGGGAAAACTGTCTTATGCTGTTAATTATGAGAAATTCATAGTTTTTATTTATTTTATTTAGAATATAGGGATAATTTATTAAACATCATGTTAGTCACCCACATAAACATATGATTCCTTAAACATACAGTGAAATGCACAATAGAAATATTTTACTAATCTTTACAAATGTTACTTAAGGATCCTGGCCCTAATAATTTATTCAGTTTTGAGTAAGAGCTAGCACCTATGTTCACCTCAACTCGACTCCAGCCTGGCTTGAATTCTTCCTTGCTGACGTGGACTTTGATTTGAATGCTTGGGACTGAAGACTGAAGACCAGGACTCAGGATTTGGTGACTCCACTACAACACTACACTGCAAGGGGTTTACTTGTAGGGCCTCTTGTGAAAGGTCACACAATACTAAATGAGGAGCAAAGACACAACACCAGCTGTGAACAGGACTTAAATGTTGTCATTGGCAGCTAGTCCAGTTATCTTAAACCACAGAGAAAACCACTTAAGTGTCTCACTTATGTGCTGAAGGGGATTGAGGAGGAGTCTGAGATTTCCTTTTGGGACACTGTATAATGCATGATGTTTACTTAATCGCGCAGTGCGATCTAGTTTTGGGGAAAAGGTCACTAGAGGGATATGTAATGGACAACAGAGAGAGAGCCACTGACTGAGTGCATATTGTCTTAAAAATGCCTGTTTCTCCATCTTTATTTTTATATATTTTTTATGTTATTTTTGAAGGGTAGGTGTGATTCATTCTATGTAAGTCCTCTCCAGAGATCAGAGCAGGGCTGATCTCCACACGGGGGAATGGAGGTGATGGAGTGATAGCTTTCGGAAACAAAATATGTTGGCCTTTCCCACCGGTTTAAAGCTGAAATGGATTTATGCATGCCTCTCCATAAAGGTTCAAATTACTCTAAACCCTTCTTGTCTCTATCACTTTATCACCTCAGATTACTTCTCAGCCGCCCCCTTTTACCAAATTATCTGTCGTTTGTGCATGTTTTACCTTATCAAACTAAGTCACTTCTCTCCTTTTCAGCCACTGCCTCTCTATCTTTTGAGCTTACTTCTTTAATTCAAGAAATCCCCATACATATTCCTGGTTTTCTCCCCCCTACATTTCCCCTCTTCTCCACCAATTTAAAGTCTTGTCACTTTACAGAATCATGTAGCTCTGTGACTGATAAGAGGTGATTAAAATGCTGTGATACAGAGATAGCAGAGGATAGTGAATCATGTCAGTTAAAAACCAATTACCAGGTACGTGTCAGACCTCCTAGCAGAGACAGATGAGACACATGTGAGAGGCAGCAAGAGGAGGGGAAAAGATAAAGTTAGGGATCATAAATGATGATGGAAATAGGGGAAAAAAATAAAATAAAAAGGAGCATAGAAAGAAACAGCCCTTGGGCATACAGTACGATACAGTTTTATCAAGCGGTGGAGCTACTTTACAGCTAAGATTACAGTGCCTTTTTTTCAGTTGACGTCTGTTTAACATTCATAGCGAAGCTTGAGGGGAAGATTCAAAGATATCACCAGCTAAGTGAAGTGGATTCTGGACAGAGATTTTACTTTGAACTTTTGTTGGTGTGGTGATATATGATGATTTCCTGATACATACATTTGTTGCTGATACTTACCCCCTAACACTGATATTAATATTTAGTCACTACTATCAAAAAAAGAGCTCAGACATAGGATAATATACTTCCTTTCAATCATCTATAAAAAAGGGCCAAACTATAAATTGCAGTCTGATATTAGTGCTATTATTTAATATGTGAAGGTATGTATGGTTATATAGACGAATAAAGATAATAGATATCAATGGCGTGTTCCATATTTTTCTTGTACAGTTCAGGCCTTATACATACTAAAACATTTTGCCTTTATCTTGTGTAAACTCCTGCTTTTAATCAGCAAATACCACCAAATACAATATAGTGTGATGTCTGTTTTCCCTGGCCTGTATTTTAAAGGTCTAAACTGTAACGATCTGTGAGATGTGACTGGTAGCATCTTTGTCCACTAAGACTCTGCACCCCGGTTCTTATATTTGCTGATTTTGTTGTGTCTGAGATGTTTCTGAGCCTTAGTCTTTCAATAGTGGGTGTGTATCCTCCAGCTACTTACAGAGTAATCGTTGTTACTGCTCTGTTTGTTTGTCTCAGCACACTAGGCTGATTGCAATGTGTTTACTTGTCTGTTACTGGAAAATTTGCCTTGCCACTGTAGCTGCATAATGCAGAGTGCATGTTCATGGTGGATCTGCGTTGGTCCCTGTAAAGAGTATATTGACGAAAGCACTGCAGACTTGTCTCAAGATAACTTTGGTTAACATTTGGAGCTGAACAAATGGTAAATGGACTTGTGCTTACTGTAAAGAGTTTTTACAAGGCTCTTTTCAACTGATGGCTGAGGTTACTTTAGTGTGGATGAACTGAACCCATTCAGATGTAGTCACACATCATTGACTATATCACTGGGAGCAATTTGGATTCAGTGTCTTGCTCAGAGACACTTAGGTATATGACAGGAGCTGGGATCTAATTTAAAAACTAATGGCGTGATTGATTATAAGATGCACCAGTCGGGATTGTTTGCATTTGTCAAAGAGAATGATATTGGTGCCTCTCAGCCTTAAGGATGGAATAATTCTGAATATTGTTTCACTAACAACAAGCTACAAGTCCTTCACTTGGGTTATTTGCAGAATATCAAATCAGATGTTTTGTATTGTCTACACATTCACCACAACTTTGCTATTCTAGTAGTCTGTCTCTCAGACAGGTAAGTAGGATTATTTGGAAATTGAAGGTTACTCGTGAAATCTGATTTGTTTTTGATTATGATGGGTACTGATAAGAACTGGCTAAAAGAAACACAGTTTTATTTTACCAATCAACAAAAGCCTAAAGATCTCATGACAGGGTTCCTACACAGTTGGAATTTCCATACTTTAACATATCCTATTTTTTTAGAATTATTTTTGGAAATACCTACTTTTCTATTTTAGAAAACAGTATTTTGAAAATGCTGTAATAGTCTGGAATCTTAAGTATTTGTCCATCCTTTATTTTTTCCTTTTCCATACTTTTTAAGACCTGGAAATTGATAAAATTTGTTTCCATACTTTTCCTCACTTACTTTCTTGCGTAGGAACCCTGTCATGATCTTTCACATGCTTTAAAATAAAGTTTGGAACTTTGGCAGTTTTATTTAAGAACCACTTGTGTCTTTGCGTCTGACGCATTTTTAATAGATTAAAAACATTTCTCTTTCAATCTATTCCAGGATTGGTGTCCTTTTTTCAAAGTCTATCAAAAGTCTAACCACCTGCTCTGAAGCTGACATTTAAAAATCATCTCATCACCCTGCCAAGTCTGATCACAGCATCAATCCTCTGTAATATGGAGCAAAGCTCGAACCACTACCCTGCCTGACTTCCCTTCTTTTTTGGCTTTTTCATTAAACACTGACATTTGCTTTGCGGATTTCAGAAATAAAAACATATGTGAACCCAGTGGGAGCTGCATGTGTGCTTGGCATGTGTACAGGCATTCATGTCCTCACACATGTATACGCACAGTAAAATACACCATTTTAGAACCTGTGTCAACCAGACTTCTGCAGCCCCAGCAGACTTGTGCTATTAAATGTCATATTTGCAGTGAGTCTGGTTTTCAAAACCACCGCTTCAAATGTTCGGCAACCAGCTGAGACTCCTCTGTGCCAACAGTCACATCAGTCAAAGTTCATGGGTGTTCACATAATGAGATAATTAAGTTTAAAAGCTGTGCTGTAACCAGAGAACAGCTGATCTCAGAGTGAATGTTGTGAGGAAGTGTCCATTTGCAATTATGATTGCAGCTGTATATGCTCATGACCATTTTAATTGATTTTGATGTTTTTGTCTTTCAACATTTATGGTAGATTTTTTCATATCAGATCAGACTTTCAAAATAATCCTTTACTGGTACTACCACCCTTCATGGGAACACCTATCAGTAGGGATGCGTGACATGGATCAATGTTCAATAAGGATTGATATTGTTCAGAATGCCAATAATGTTAATAATCTTTTCTATTATTATTTATTTATTTATTTATTTTGGTAGAGCCATAGTTCACATCACTAGAGGCTAAGAAAGACTAAAGTTTAGTAAGCAAAGATGCAAATGACATTATGCGATTATCAATTCATTGAAATAACTCCTGAAATCACCACAATCAGAATAACCTCGATTCTTTAATTGTCTTTTTTTTTACTGTGATCTAGACTGAACTGAAACTGAAACTGATGTGCATGAAATAATGTTTTTGTTTGTTTTCTATCTTTTAAGGTTTCGTTCAGCCACTGGTCCTTTCACACTACCCATACTCATTGAATTAACACCATGAGTTCATATACCTGCGATAAAATTGATGTCATCGATGTTTTTGTTGATCAAACTGTGAATATGAATACAGACCAAACAAAAAAGGGCAAGTAAGGTTCCAGCTGCCAAAGTCTTTGGTCCTCTACCTCAAGAAAAGGTAAATTATCAAGTTAACTGAGTTTGTCATTAATTGATTTAGCCTAAGGTAGTCTTTGACAAAGTTTCTACAAAGTTCTCCAAAAGGCAGAATAACTCACTCCTTTTTTAAAGCTAATGCTAGCTGAAGCTGCTGCTGCTTTGCCTTTTTTCAAAACATCCTTGCTGCAAAGACGATGTTTCTGATAACTGTTGTGGTAAAATTGTGGGACTCTTTTTGCTTCCCAAAAAACTTGTAGCACATGTATCTACTGTGTCATAATGTGTAGGCCTGTTATAATAAGTAAATACAAGCAACTTTTAGTGGTTGTTATTATCATATTAAATTGTATTATTGAAATGACAAATAAAAATAACAACAATAAGATCTTCTCATTTTCAACTGAAACTGTATCAGTGGAAATACAGTATGTTGTTCGTTCCAACTGTAATATGCCAACATACCAAAAACTTACCTGAGTGCTTTCATGTTTCAAAAGAAATCCCAAAATAAGAAGTATAATCTTTTCTTTTTTTCTCACATTGTCATTTTGTTCACTTCACAGACTCTGATTGAACAAAATGCTGCAGTTCCGTTTCTACTTACCACAAACCAATATCTTTCTTTTCCCCAAAGGCAACAAAGAGGGTTTACAGTAAAATGTCGAAATGTAAAACCATGCCTTTAAAAATAAAGTCAGGATACATTTATTGACTTGAAAAGTACTGTGAAGCCCTGAGGCTTTGTAAAAAAAAAATAATTTAAAAAAGACTTTTTCCTTATTCAATTTTGACAGACCAGTCTGCACCTCTACTTATTGGTCAGCCACAGCAAAAGAGCGATAAAGAGGGACAGACACGCAAGTGACATGAGTCTGCCTCTCTGTCAATCAGCCTGACCTGTCAGGCTGTCTCTAGCTGCTCGTCTAGACTGTCCATATGCATTACTTTAATTTTTCACCCTCATTCATCTGCATAATAACAGTACAGATGGACACAGAAACACACACACATGCATACAATTCGTGAATACAAATTTGTTCAATCCCATTATTTGGAGGTAGGAACAATCAGTTGCACACAAGAGCACCTGCAACCTCTCCCTCTCTCTCTCTGAGGCTAACTCAAAAGCTCTCCAACCCATTTAAATATACACGAACATACACACTCAAGTAGGCACACAGACACACACAAACAAAGGGGAATAAATGGTAATCAGATTGTGATTATGGGTCTCTGTGAAACAATGGAGACAATGGTCAAGGTGTGCCAATGTTCTCCCTGCTATTATATAAAAGCTAATTCTCATCTGTATAATGCAATAACCCCCTAAAATAAATCAGATTTAGTGTGTGGCTTACTGGGTGTATGTTGGTGTGCCTGAGAGGGCGAAACAGCCTGAATGATTAATGATCGCTACAACCAGGAACATTAAAAGAAAGGTCTAGAACACACAGGTACATTTGAGAAGTAATGAACACTACTGCAGCAGGTGTTAAATATTGACTGCATTTCCCACACAAACAGCACATACTTTTATTCTGCATGGAGTTTCTCATTTCTTCAGCTGTCTGTGTTTGTGCGGGTGTGGGTGTGTGGGTGTGTGTGTGTGTTTGCATGCATGTGTGTATAATCCCAGTGAGGGCAAAAGTGAATAATAGCTTTGAACATGGGCTTCATGCAATTAACTGTGAGCCGGGGCAGATAGACTCCACAGTCAATACCTCTTGTAATGGTGGCAAGGAACGTAAATAAAAAAGAAAAACTGGTCCTCATGACTGTGTGTGTGAGAGCGTGCATGTGGATGTGCACCATGGGGATCTGTTAATACCTCTCCAGGCGTGAGGAGAGAAGCAGGATGTCAATGCTTGTGTGTTTAGGTGACTGTTGTCGGTTGTGAATAAAGGAGTTGTGTGTGTGTGTGTGTCTGTGTGTGTGAATGTATGTGTGTGTGTGTGTGTCTAACAGTGGGTGCATGCAGTCTGAAAGTATAAAAAAACAGGGCGTCGTAAAAAACACACAAAAACATCAGGCAGATTCAGTAGATGCATGAGTGGTCCATTTTAAACATTGTCCTGAAAAATATAATAATAATGATTAAAAAAAAAGAAAACTCCAATAAGTACAATAACACAATCCTTCAGCCCTGAGTTAACACCACAACCACAGCTTCACACATGCTCACCGACCGATCGATGTAAAGAAAACAGAGTCTGGTGCACACAGACACTCTTATCCACACATAAACAAATAATATGCCCCATTTTCCAATCTGGCCTTGCATTGATTGTTTGGAGCTGCAGGTTCCATATTGATTTCTCTTAATCAGTTTTAAATGAACAATTATGGCCTCGTCTCCAGCTGGTACTCAAAGCTAGCCAATAACCGGCTTTCTTTTTTTCCTTAATGAAGCCGTGTATCCGAAATCTTATAGAGTAAATTAATACGGGCATTTTTTGGTTTACCATAATGAGATCGCTATTCTCTGTTGTCTTGTTTTCTCTGTTACAAATTATGCCTATTTAAGTGGAAAAAAAACAACGAAAAAACTCTTTTCATTCTCTTATTTTCTCTGGAACATTTTCACAGCTTATGGTTTCAGGAGATGAGCAGGTTTGGACCAGTAAAACTTCTGATTTTTTATGGTGTAGTGCGACAAACCATTTTTTATGAGAGGGGATACGGGGAGTGAAAATGTCAAGAAACCATAGGAAACAGGTCAAACTTGATATGACTGAAATAATAAACATTTTTGTTGTCCCAGCAGACCTCCAAACAGTCTGAGGGCCCAGTTCTGCTGGGATTGCTCATCGTTAAGACAATAAAAAGTATAACAGCAACAAGTAAAAGCAATTCCTCTCTTTCACCATGCCTATCATGTCTATGGTTTAGTTAAGTTTATTTAATTACCCTTCTTCGTGTTTCTTGTTATGTCCTTCCTGTTTTATTTTGAAACTTGTTTCAGTTCTCTTGACTTCCTGCCCATGTGTGCTCTGCTCCCTGATTGCCCTAATGTGGTCCACCTGTGTCTCGTTATCTCCACTCCCTGTGTGTATTTAGCATAGACTGTATATACTACGGACAACTTGGTTGTGTCTCCCGCCTGTACATGATTTGAAGCCAAAAAGCTCTCTGTATTTCCAGGATTTTTCTTCATTTCCTGAAACCAGCGCTGCGCAGTAGCGATGTGTGCATTTGGCGGGAGAGTCGCTGAGAGTTGCCTTGAGGATAGGCTGTATCAGGTGTCAATCATAGAAAACATGAACCCCCTAATAACTGTTAAGAACGGAGCTTCACAAAAAAAAGAGGACTTGAGCACAAACCAGTCTTACAGTAACTACATGTCAACATCGCAAACAGGGGGGAGAAAAATTTATGTTCTGTGTAATAAATTTCTAAAGTTTGTCCACATCCCCATAAGCTTTGCTGGTGGAGGCGGGATTTATGACCTATACTGCAGCCCGTCAACAGGGGGTGCTGTTCTCAGAGTGGCTTCACCCAGCAAGGAGGCAGACTCTGTCCATTCTTTATACAGTCTATGGTATCTAAGCTCAGTCTTCTGTCCCTTCTGTGCTCGTTCGTCTTGTTCCCCAATGTCAAATGTTCCAGCATTTTCCCAGTGTTTGCCCTCCTGCTTTTGACTTAGATGGTGTTTTTTGGACTGATTTTTGCCTGTCAATTTGGATTCCTCTGCCTCTGTGACTGCCTTCCCGTGAACCAAACCCTTGCCTGATTAAAACCTACTCTGAACTTTTATTCGGCTCCTGAGTCCAGCTTTTGGGTCCAAATCCTGGTTTGTTGTTACAGTGCCTTTCTCAAAGCTTTATCTGACCTCCTGGTGGGACCAATATTTAAGATAAGTGGTGAGGATGTTCATTTCTGTATTCATCAGAGGTGCTTGATTTATACAGGAAATCCTGAAATGACCAGTGCATGTGGTCATGGCGTTTATATAGTAAATAACGGATATGTAGCCCATCTGTTTAACAGCTGTATGATGATTATCAGTACACACACCATATGAAATGAAAGTGGAATGCTATAAACAATATGGAGATAATTATGCTTTGTCATGAGTTTTTTTGGGTCCACCAAATTAAATCCATAGAGTCAAAGAAAAAAATCATCCAAAAAATATGAAGTGCTGAGGGTGCTTTGGATATGGTTGCTTCTAACAGTGTTTTGGCTGGCTCAGATATTTATTCATATTTATTTGTGCTGGGTGGTTGGCTGAAGAAAAGAAACCAAAGCCCCATCTGCTTTTTTGTAATGCATCCTATTTCTAACACTTTTTGCTCATGCAGTTAAAACACATCTCCAAAGTCTTTCACAAGTCAGAATCAGCAAGTTAGCTATACAGGAGAACGATTTGGTCAAAGACGTAAACAAAGCGCTGTGTAACCCTTTATTTAATGTTGTTTTAGGTCACATGTCCTGGAAGAATAGTGAGGAGAGAGCTCATGTTGACTCATTTTAAGGGACTCAGCATGTTACAGCTAAATGACAGCCTCCTCCTGCTTTCTCAGTGTTTTTCTCTAAAGGCTCTCTGCCTTAGTTTTAAGACAGCACACTGCTCAGCAATCTATTTTTGTTTCTTTAGTACTTCAAATTTCAATTTGGCACCGTGTTTTATCAAGGTAAACCCATCTATGGAAAGTCAAAATATTGCGCTGCTTAAGAAAAGTGGAGAACAAAATTGCATCTTAACGTAATTTTTACAAATTCACTCAAAATAGACTTTATCATGATGATTCCCAAGACACACAATATAATACGTTTTTGCCTGTTTGGGATTAAGACTGCATTTTTGCTATCACATACTGCCATTCTTTCTTGTTCTGCCAATAACAGTGAAAATAGAGAAAATATGAACAAGTTAAAGCAGACTTCCCTACGCTCAGGGTCACAGCTCTAAGTGGGGTTCCACAGAATTCACATGCAGTTGCCTGAAATTTCTAGTTATGGATCACTAAAAATATACTTTTTTTAAATTATGATGAAAACAAAGCACAAGGTGTCAATCAGCTTTACCCCATGCTTTCTTGTCCTATCATGAAGTCTATCAAAAAGCAATGCAGATATTGTCCTGTTATAATAACCAATAGCTAAGACCTGTATCTCAATCAAAGCAGACCTTACTCAAAGCACCAACCGCTAGCCTAGCTGGGCCATCCAGCTGCGTGAATCACTTGCCGTTCCTTCCAACAACAGTCTGGACTTCGGCCAATCGGGAGCCCTAAAAGTGGGCGGGAGTACTTTCCTTGACAGACAGACTACTGTAACCAATCACCGTAACCAAACATCTGACGTCATCACAGTGCGCAACTGTGTTCCCTGCTGGGCTCTCAAGCATCAAGTAAAGGTTTGGTAATATTTCAACGTGTGTGAGCAAACAATGTCTTTTACATCTTCTTCTGCGGATAAAAACGATTTCTGCCAACTTTGCAAAGTCAACTGCAGAATTAACGGCGCTTTGAAAAGTCCTGCAGCATATGTTAGACGTTACCATCTACACATGGACTAATCAGGGGCTGCCTTTCCCTGTTGTCCGGGGAACAGTGGAAACACAGTCACTGATTGACCCAGTTATTTTCTGATTTCTAATACACGCTCCCAATTGGCCGAAGTCCAGACTGTTGTGGGAAGGAACGGCAAGTGATTCGCGCAACTGGATGGGCCAGCCAGGCTAACCAACCGCAGCCTGGGGTGGCATGCATTCTCCACGGTCCTCAATGTCTCATGTAACTGCGACACGGCCATGCTTCACATCGCTCAAGTGTAAACATTTACACCCAGAGATCTCACAGTAACACTCACCATCAACAAAATAAGTTAATAGAGCTGCAGGTGCCCATATTTATTCAACTACTAGCATTGAAAACAATACAAACCACTACACAATTGAAACCAATCAATTTTAGCAAAAGGTTGTGTCTGTTCTGATGTCTGGATTAGCAAGAGTGTTACGACATCAAAGTGGGATCACAGGCTAAGGTTGGGAACCACTGTGTTGTGGATTTACTGAGCATAAGAAACCGGGGAAATGCTGGAAAAACAAGGCTTACTGCTGCCAGTTGCATTTACAGAGAGGCAGAGTCAGACATTCTTTATATAAGCTTTCCCTTTTAGCTGATTGAGTAAAGAGTTTGGCTCTTCATGTGCGTCTGTGAGCACTCACATGTGCATTACAGCACATCTGTTGGAGTCTGCAGGCATGTGTATCCTGCTGTGCTGGGTTTAAGTCTGTGTTTGCTGTGTGTGTGGGGAAAGAGAAAGAGATTTATCCCTCTTTCCAGGACCTTGGAGAGCAATTACTTCAGCAAATCATGCCAGGCCAGGACCAAGGAACTGAAATAAAGTCTGATTGTTTTTTATTCCTCCTGTTGTTCTGTATTACTGCTCCCTGGTGAGAAAGAGCAGCTATAGCCTGTGTACAAGTTACAACCCTACTGCTGCATCCTCTTTTTACAGAGAGGGGGTTTGAAATGTTATTTTTTTGACATACTTTCTGGGAACATATATGTTCACAGTCTCAGGCTGCACACATGATTTGCAAACATGAAGTTGGAAACAGATATTGTAGAATAATAAAAGGACTTTAAGGTGCAACATGATGTGTGTTTTCTGTTTTTTAATGTCTTTTCCTGAGCAGAATCCCCCATACAGCCCCTGATGTTTTCATATTGCACATGCTCTTCTTGTATAAAAGAGAAGAATAATCCATCCATCCATTTTCTACCGCTTTTTCCCATTGGGGATCATGGGGGGGCTGGAGCCTATCCCAGCATCTTCGGGCGAAGGCAGGGGACACCCTGGACAAGTCGCCAGTTCATCGCAGGGCTGACATACAGAAACCAACAACCACCCACGCTCACATCCACACCTACGGGCAATTTGAAAGTGGCCAATGAACCTAACCCCACTTCTCCATGTTTTTGGGATGTGGGAGGAAACCTGAGTGCCCGGAGTAAACCCACGCAGACACAGGGAGGACATGCAAACTCCACACAGAAAAGCCCTGGCCCGGATTCGAACCCAGGACCTGCTTGCTGTGAGACGACACAACACCACTGTGCCGCCCCGAAAAGAATAATCCACTTTTAAAATACAACAGTTTAGGTACCATATTAGTTTAGGTATAGGGGTGATCTCTGTCATCATGGGATGGAAAAAAATAAAAATCAATTAATAAATAATAGCGTTGAGTGAATACAAATCGGAGGTCAGATGTGATTAGAAAAGCGATCTGGGGACTTTAGGGTTGAAATATTTGCATGATGATGAAAAGAGGAGCAGCAAAGATGAGGAGCATGAAGGAAATGAATAAGTGGTAGAGGACAACCCTTCGTGTCTGTAAATGCCTGTGTGTAGAGCACTGCTGATAAGTGATCACATGTGAAAGGGAAGAGTGAAACCCTTGAAAGACAAAAGAGCGGGGTCCCTTTTTTTTTTAAAGGAAAACTCTTGTCTGTATAGTCTGACTTCTCTTGTCTCTCATTACTTCCACAGGCAAAAACTTCCCTTCCTTCTTTTACATATTGCCATTTAAGTTGTGTATTATTTCATTCATATAAAGTAGTCCTTGGGGGTCTATTTCATCATCAAAACCTCTCAACGTCTCGAACAGCTCAATTCAATTTCAAATAAATGGATTTCAAATATTTCATTGAACTAAGCTGCAATCATCCCCAATTTGCAAAGGTTAATACCCTAAACTGCCACTTTCTTGCTTCAGTGTGGAAATTGCTTTCATCATTATTAATTATTTCAATTATATTCTAATGTGTCAGGAAACATGTTAATTAGTAGCTGTAGAAGGAGAAACATAATACTTGCTCTATGGTCAAACCATGTCACTAAAGAGGCAGAGAATATTTAATAACCAAGACAGAGCTGGTGTTTTTCTTTCATTTACTCTCCCTATCTCTTCTTCATTGACATGCATACAAAAACAAGTGAATCCAGAGATCTGCCAGTCAAACAAATTAACTCCCTGTGCAATAATACATTGGCATAAAGTCTGCCTGCCTACTCAATTTGCCCTGTCTCAGACTGTGACCGCTAATAAACTCCAATACCCACAATTCCCCCTGGCCTCATGTCATGCCTTATTGGCTGCCTAATTCACAGAAAGAGAGACGAAGAAGGGAGAGACAGGGGGCAGAAAGAACATTAAATTGGTTTAAAGAGATAGAAAGAGAAGAGCTTATAGGAGGAAAATGATGCGGACAGATAGAAAGAAATTAAAGAGGATCATCAAACCGTGAAGCACTCAGGGCACCGTGTGAGCACATCCAGCCAATTGAATGCAGGCTAGCCAAAAGGGCCAGATTACCACTGGCTGGTTGAAACAGGGTAATTGTTCACCCAATTAATGCCAGGGCACGATTGTTTGGCAGCCTTTCTTTCTCTATCTAACTCTCCCCTCCTCTCTCACCACCCACTCCCCTCTCTCTCCTCTACTCCTTCTCACTGAAATGAAGTGAAGATGAGGCACTGATGATGAAAGTGAAAAATGGAGCCAACGCTAGAACAATTTAGGGATAAAGTAAAAAGAAAGTGGGCCAACGTGGACCGTGAGAGAGGTTGGCTCGGGGTCAGCAGTAATCCATAGTTTTTCTCAGCAGTCTCTGGAGGTAACTGCTTGTCCAACAGCACTCTTTTCTTGTATTTTTTGGAGATCTGCCCAGGAATTAGTTTGTTCCTGTTCACAGATACTATGGTGGGCTGTTTTAAGACACGGGGCAGACAACAACAAAAGGACTTTTCACTGAGAATTCACAGCACACTGAATAAGTCCCATTGTGTTGTCTATCAAAGAATTAAAACTAATGCAGGGAAGTAGAAGTGAACCATTAAGAGACTACAATTACACATAGCTAAATAGATGAGACGATACCTGTATGATACAAGGACTGTCTTTTGGTTTGACAAATATCTATGTGGATCCATTCACCCTCAAGTTCCTTTAAACAAAGTCCAGAACATCAGTAACTCAACCATCTCCATCTACCATCTCCAAACACAAAAATAGATGCTTTAAATCATCCCCTGATTAAAATAGTGGCCTAAATCATTTTTTGACAAAAATGAGTTTTGGGCCTAAATCATCTCCTGATGATGCTGGCCATCTCTGGTAAAATCGCCTAAATCCTTAGTTGAAAGGATCATATCGTGATCTTGATTTTACCAGGGATGGCCAGTATTATCAGGAGATGATAAAAAAAAACCTCATTTTCGTCAAAAAATGACTTAGGCAATTATCTTAATAGGATGACGAAATGGGTTCATCAGTCATCATGAAATATGTAGGTGTTTAGGTTTGATAGTACCACCAAAGGGAGACAGAAAAAGGGTAAACGAGAGTGTGGAGGGCCGGTATTCAATCTGGCTGCCTGGCTAGGTGTGCACTTTAACCACAGATCTTAAACTGCACCCCCAAACTTATAGTCCTTTGAGAAACATTGTACTATGAATACGAAAGTCTTGTTCGGAATATTAAAAGGTGTGTTATTCATTTCAAGTCAGAAGTGTTTTCTTGATACTTGAAAAAGAAAAAAACAGAAGAAAAAAAGGTTTTCTGCAAAGACTTGAAATTGCGATTGAACAGATGTGCTCCTGGGGGTCACTCTAAATCCACACTCTTACAATTCTGATTAACCCTCAAGGCCAAAAGTGGTACCAAACTGAGGGCCCAGCCTGGATCCAACTACATTTGACCAAATGAGAGTCACATCTGCACTGGACTCGGGCACAGTCCACTTAGACTATTTTCACATCAGGCACGATTTTCGTTTCATCATGTGGCCTGAGCACGATTACCAAAGGCTTGTGGGTAATCAGCTGCCGCCATGAAGCCAACTTATATTAGTCATTTAATCTCCCCACAAAACACAGAGAGATGTGGCCTGACTTTGAGCAGCGGGGAGGTCACTGACATTTGACAACGCCTCGTGGACATTTGGTTGGCTCAGTATAGTTGTTAGATGTTGGACACCACTCAAGAAAAAAGCACACTTGTGAGTCAGCTGATGAGGAGGGGCTGAGCAGTGTTGCATTTAGGGTGACAAACTCCAACAGCAGTGAGACTGTGTAAAACGTACAATTCCATATGAAAGTGAGCCTACAACAAGAATGTATAACAATTTGTTAATAAGCTACTGTACAAGTGCAAACAGTCACTTGTTAAATGCACTATTATCAGTGTCCTTTCATGACCCACCTACGAGGGGGCCACATACTACACTTTGGGACTCACAACCATTTCCCCTTGGCCTCTCCTGCAGTAATTCTGGCATTCAACTCTAATCAAAATGTGATTCAAATGTTCAGTAGAGTATTCAGGGCAAGTATGCACAGCTGTGCCACTTTCACTTGGAAAGGACTGGTTATTACACCTGTTTTGCCTTGTAGGGCAATCATTTGCTTAGTGAAGATGCTGCGCTGGGGTATTAATAGTCTGTAAGGATGATCGGAAAAAGGCGTGATTGAGTACAGCTTCATATCCCGGAGGAGAGCGGACAGCCATGTGGGGGGATGATGCCAAGAGTATGCTGCATCTGGAAGAAGGAGACAAGAACTGTGGGCATCGGATGTGAAGCATCTGCCAACCGACGATTGTCTCGAGCAAGACAGACTGAGGAGAACCCTCATCTACAATCTGCTGGCTTTCTGAGATTGTGAGCCGAACAGAAGAATTCAGAGAACAGAGGACAGAGGATGCCAAGCTCTGCTCTGCCAACTGCTGGATTCGGGGATCCTGTTGCATCAGCTGTGACTCAGTTCAACAGCCTCTTGATAGGCTTACTGCAAATTTGAACAAGGTTGTATGATGCATATTAGTACAACAGTCAGATCTTAATATGCCACACATATTCATCCTCCCCCCAAAAGCCAAGACTCAGAGTTCAAAGCCGATGAGACGATTAGAACCCACTTTGAATTAAATGCACACATTTTAAGAGATTTTATTTCAGATCTGTTGGAGCAGGCGTCGTCTTGCTGTTCAGTCTAAATTAGATTTTTCTATCTTGTGTATAAAGTTGACGTAATTTCCCCTGCCAGCTTTCTTATCTATTGTCTTTACATCTCTAATTTGATATCTTAGTTTTCCACTTTTCCATTTCTGTTCTTGTATCCATCTTTTCAGATCTCATCAGTCCCTTTGTCTCTCTGTTCCTTCATTTATCTCTCACTACTGTCCTCCAACTCTCCAGCCTATTTCACCTTTCCATCAATCTCTTTTCACTCTATATTACTCTGTCTTTCACGAGCACTTATTTCATCGCCTGTAGCCTTTCCACCTTTAATAAAGCCTCAATCAATCTCATTTTATGCAACCTTCTATATAACCCCATCTCTGCTAAAGGTGTGAGTGGTCTCTTCTTCATACATCTACATTCCTATGTTAGGATGTCAGAGTATAATGGGCCGCGGGGAGCAATTAAGAGTTGCATGCATCCGCCGAACTGAAATGCTTACTTGAACATTGACACACGCAAACACACAAAAGTATACAAATACACACGTCTTATCAATAACTTCTTCGTAGGTTGTGCAACTGCAGCATGATTTTGAGCACACACCCACATCTGCATTCAGGGGCCCTCGCCACTTGAGTACAGCTCTCTATCAGAGTGTTAAATGTCACAGATAGAGGGAGGAGTGAAGAGGTGTATGTGCCTGTGCATTTGTGTGAGCGTGTTTGTGTGTGACAGAGGATAGAGAATGAAGAGCTGGCAGGAAGTCTATAAAGGTTAATTAATATGGAGACAACTAGCTAACAGGGGCCTGCTATTACACAGATAGATTTTTAATACATGCATGCACACACACGCACACGCGCGCACACCTGAATCAGGGGTGTCTCTCTGTGGAGAACCAGCCTGTTCATATCAGGAATGTTGTCCAGACAGATGCTACAGTGTTGGCATGAATTCTGCACTGAAAATGCATCATATTATTCAGTGTTTACTGCACTCCACCACACCAGCAACAGGGCTGAAGTAGCAATAAACGGTCATTGAGGTTATTGCTTGCAAGACTGGCAATCTAGCATTTTCACAACATATGAACATGTATGTACATGCCAGTGGCGGCTGCTGGTCTTTCAAGGAGGGGAAGCTCATTTTTCTGGCCTACATCATAATTGTATTTGTTTATTAGTATGTAACAGAACCGAGTCGCCAAACACAACGGCAGTCATTTTTAACAAAGACAAGAGTCGCTGAGGATCGGTAAAGTCTCCGGAGCAGTTAAGAACAACGGAATGAATAACTTGGAAAATGCTCTGGTAGATGTTTTATTCTTCAAGATCGCTGATTCGCTTGTTTAGCTGTCAATCAAAAAAGGATTTCGCCTCAGACAGCTCATCCAATCATGGATGCAGAAGCTTGGCGTCCGGGAGAAAGTCGGGACCGCCCTCTCGCCATAGAACTCCAGTGAAGCTGGGCTTCCGATGGGCGGGACAAAGCCCAGCATTTATCCAATGAGCGTCTAGATTCGCTGCTGGAACAACCCACTTTGAGCTTCCACATTGAAGTCAGCAGAAGCCCAGCGTCCGGCTGTTTAAAGCGCTGAGGCGCTGCGAGGATGAATGAGAACGAAGTTATGCCGGTTACCTATAATTATCAGCTTCTTATCACAGTGTCTGAACAAAAGATGAAGGCTTTCTAGTGCGTATTTAGTTAATGAAATGTACACACAGCCGTACGTATTTCACCACTTTTTCTTTTTTTTGAGGGGTGACATTTTAAGGGAAGCCGAGCTTCCCTTGCAGTCTTAGAGCAATCGCCACTGGTACATGCATACACAGATTATTCTGCGTGCATACATGAAAACTCACTGTCTATGCGCAAGGTATTTGATACGAACTGTTGTGGGCGGTTAAGGTACATTTGCGCTGGCAAGAGTAATGGCTCTCATTCTCCTTGTGGGTGTGGGTTGAATTTGACTCTAAGTATGATATTTAATATTGCAAGACTTGCATTGGCATTTGACTGTGGAGATAAGGGTATAAACGGGTATATTGAAAACTCAGCAAATATTTGAACTGACAAGCGTGCAAACTGCATAGTCTTCTGTCTGGGTTTAAGTACGTACTGGGATTTATCCCTGTCAGTAAAGTAATGATGTAATACATATTATTTTTTTGTTTGTTTTGCATGAATAACCTGCCTCAGCATATCAGACAGGCCTCCTCTCTGTCTGTTTTTAAATCCCATCTTAAGACCCACCTCTTCTCCTTGGCTTTTAACACTCAGTAGAAGGTTGATTTCATTTTTATTGTCTTTTATGGATTTTATTTGATTGAACTGTGTTTTTATCTAATTTTATTTTATCTTCATTGTTTTATTGTGCTTCTGTTCTGTTACTTACTGTATTTTTATCTTGCTGTGCAGCACTTTAAAAACCTTATGTTTGTTTAAATCGTGCTATATAAATACAATGGATTGGATTGGATTGGATTGGATTGAATAAAACAAAGAAAATCTGTCTTGAAAGTTTCTGAAACTTTAAAAGTCATTGATTTTGACCCTAAATTGCAGCTTGAGAGAAATATTTTCAGTAAAGCTTTAAATGCTGACTCAGCTGAGGGCAGCAGAAAATTGAGGCCAAGAATCAAGGTAAGCAGTTTCACAACTTGTTTTTATTTCCTTTGTATATTTGTGGGATAAAATGTTATTTCATTGGACCTTTCCACAGCAAAACTATGCACTGAATTTTTTAATTCTTTTCAGAGTTTCAAGTTTGAACATTTTTTAGGCTAAGAAAGAATGAGGAAACTGTGAAGAGAGTCAGAGAGTACAAACAGGTAGTAAGGTCAAAAGGTCAGACTCACTAGCTGCCTGCCTGCTTCAGGGACTATAACCTCTGTGCATATGGCACATAATTTAACTGCTGAGCTTAATTGGGGCCATAGGTTGACATTTCCACATGCAAAAGTTCATGAGTAAGTATCGGACACTGTGAGAGTGCTGTTTGTGAAGCTTTTACCGAAATTCTTTCAGTTTGATTAGAAATGTCTGGAGGACAGTGACTCGAGGCAGGAGGACGAAATCTGAGAGGGCTGTGTTGAATGACTTTAAAACTGCAGTTGGATTTCAAGGGCTTTTTCATGAAGAAGCTTTGGAGTTGATCAAATTAGGGAAATGAAACATGTTTTTTTAAATACATATTGGAAACCATTTTTCAGCTGCAAACGGACCACTCAAACTGGTTGGCAAAGCACTAAAAATAAGTAATTTAAGAAAAGATTGAACTGTATGTAGGAGAATGGGTTGTGATCCTTAAATACAGTCATTTGCAAAGACTGGCTTTGAAAAAGGACTATTAAATACTTGAAGGGGTGTTTAAAATACATATTTTGCACACTGTCAAACAACCTGTGAATACTGTTGAAGCCAAACCATCATTTCAAATCGCTCTTTTACACAGTAGCATCACCTGCCTGTCCTCTGCTCTTTGTCAAGATGGATACCCTTTAAACTGACTCACAGCTTTGCTCCGGGTACTCTTCTCTCATTTTAACAAACACTAAAATGACAGATCGTGGTGATGGACCACCTATAAAAGTGCCAAACTAAGTTAACTGCATTTTTGAAATGCTAAAGGTTGCAGTGAATTTGGCATTGACAGAACAAAGCTGTCAAGACGAGCAATGCATCTTTCGACTGGTCCAGTGAGTATCCCACTCGGTCTGTCAGTGATGACATTGCTCTTGATTTGAGAAAAAAAACTGCCTTCATTTTTTATAAAATTTCATTGCTTCCCCCTGAAGATGTAAGCCCACTATAGAAATAATTTAACACGCATGTACCAGGCTTTTTTCACTTCAATATAGGGAAAATAATAATTGACACGAACAAGGACCCACTATACATAGAAAAAAAAAAACCCTGCCTGACTTCATTTCAATTTAATTCATACTTATCTCAACCTCAATGTGGTGTGTCATACACACATTAGATCCAATTTTCACTGCTTGGTCTCCCTCCCCTGAAGATATTTTTATGCTTCCGTGCTTACCCTGGTCATTTTTTCATCTTGTTTCCTTCTTGTTCTGCACACATGAATTCACAAAGGTTATAAATAAAATACTATGCTATTGAATACAGCTCTAAAGTTCAGTTGGGGATCATTCTTTATACATAGAGTCAGCCACTCATATCTGGACTCACTCCTAATGTCCAGCTCATCATAATCAAGTTACTCTGTTTTCCTATGGCGCTGGCCTTGATTTGTCATTATAGCTCACTTTTTCACCCTCCTGCTGGAAATGCAGGTTCTACGGCAGATTCTGGGAAATCAAACTCGTTGCTATGGGAGTGTTACCAAACACACATAACTTATGACTATTAGTTTTGTGCTAGGATGTAATCTTTTTGAGGTTAGGTTATCTTTGAAAACTAAAAGGATGTGCCGGCTTTTCTATAAAAACACCTTCAAATGATTTTTTGTGCTTCTCAGGGGTTATAAGGAGGTTTGGAACATGGAGCTGGCAGGTGTTTGGCAGTGCTAGTTTTCTAAAGACCTACAAAAAAAAGAAAGGTGGTTTTTGGTCTTGACACTGTACTGATCTACAGGATTTATCTGCTGCTTTCTCCATGGGTCTTTTTTCTTTTATTGGTTTTGTGTCCTTCAACGCTTTTGAAAAGTGGGGCAATATATCTATAATGGTATTGTTTGTTTTTGGGCTAAAAACTCGTTTGGAGACACCACCATGACGGCCCACCACCCTTCGGGATGGGTATGGGGCCATCATGGTGCTTGAAAGGAGGCTCTGGCTATTCCTTAAATGTTGAATACAGGGGGACAGTGCAGGTTTTGTCCTGGTTGTGGTACATTTGACCAGTAAGTTTTTCTATTCAGTCTTATGATTGTGTTCCAAGGGGGTCTTGTTGGAGGTACTATGTGAAAATGGAGTTTAAAGGCTATTAATGCATGCTATGTAAACCCTGTGTAACCAAAGTGGGAAATGGATGGTGGTTCTTTGAAGGACAATGGTGGATTGCACTCTCTGAGTGGTTTCATTGAGGTAGATCAAATATTTCAGGTGTTTTTCACAAGTAAAATGGCTTATTAGACTGATGCCACAAACCAATGCCACAGTCAAACCTCAACTAGGCAGCTTTTTCTGTTCAACAGCAAAGAAATGTTCAATATGCAGAGTTGTAACTTTTCTACACCTGGGACCAAACAGAGTCAGTGCCGAATTTGTTTTTCCTTCCACATTGCCATTGGGTACTTGTTGCGATATGTATTTTAGGTTGGTTGTTGCTACAGATGGAGGTAGAAAAAAAAACAAAGCTTTAAGTAAAATACTATTATCTATTCAACTTGCCAGCCAGTAAGAGTCCCCATCTGTGACTTCTGTGGTAATTCACAGAAGTTGAGACAAACAATACAGAGAACACGTTGCTCTGAAACGACACGCCAGAGTTTGCGAATCAGTCAATATTACACAAGATTAAAACAAATAAAACTTCATGGCCTTGGAAAATCCTGACGTCCATAGGTGGTTCAGAGATATACAAAGAACCCAAGTGTTTGATCGGTTGATTTTTTTCACCCCTATAGCTTGCAGTATGCTACAGCTATCTTTTATTGGTTCTTGGAGTTAAAGCACTAGAGGAAATGAGGAATAAGTATACCAAAAACACACACAAGGGAACGTTCAGATCAATGAACTTGTATTATTAGATTGCCAGTTAGGAGAGAGAAGCATTTCTGTCCTCAAAGGCCAGCATCCCTGATGGAGCTTCACCATCCGAAGGGCTGAGCCAGGGGGGCATCTCAACCTACAACCTAACCATTAGATAAAGCCTAACAGTCCCAGATCGACACACTGTACCTTTAAGAGAAAAACATTTTTTGTGTGTGCGTAAACAAGGGAATCTAAAAGTGTTTTCTCGATTTTTATCAGCTTTATGCATTAATGTGTTTCACCCTGGTTCATTTTCAGTGTCACCCGCAGTAACTTATCATTCTATAATGAACTCTTTTATCTTCTCTCTTTGTCACATTTTCTGATCATTTATCATGTGGGCATCACTTTCAGCATTTCATTCACACACACAATCAATCTCACAGGATAAACACTCTTTTGTCATCATTCACAGATAATATTTTGAGGCAATTACAGTTGGGAAATTTTGCTCAGCGAGCAACGAGAATTACAAACTGAGATAGCATCTAAGTGGAAATCAACAAAGCAGGCTAAGAAGACCAAGCAAACCCATCCTACAGCCATCTTGTATTCTATCGATGATACAGTATAATTTAGGTGGGAGAGGGAAAACATAGGTATTCTTGTTAAAACTGGTCCAGGCTTGTTTACAGTCAAGTTGTCTTTTTGCCAATTAAAAGCAAAGTAATGTTGGTGAAATTATGTTGGATTTTACTCCTGTAAGTTAAAGCTCCGATGGGAAACTTTTGGTTTGTGTCCATTCTGGGGGGCACTGTCTTTGCTTATTTTGTCATTTCTATATTTAAGCACTGGCCTCTGACAAAAATCTCATCCTGCTGACTTTTGACGGACATATGTATCATGTATTGGAAATATTTTAGGTGGAAAATGTGAAAACAGGGCTGTTTCATAAGCTAAGTAGGCTGACACCCACCCCCCTCACAGAGATTTCAGGCACTCAAATTACAAAATAAAAACCATAGGTCTTATCTGGTATTGTCAATTTTGTGTATCACTAAAAGGAACCAATTTTTAATTTTAAGTCGGTTGCATTACGTCAAAAACTCCTCACAGGAGCTTTAAGTTAAAGCTACTTTTGAATCAATTTTTTTTCCCCCTTATTTCAATTTTGCGCGTTACATTTGATTCCCCAAGAAAGAAAAAACAAACAAAAAAAAAACAAAAAAAAAAAACAGAAATGTTTGAATTTGGGCATGAGAGGTATGATACTAAATTGGGTTTGCATAAGGACCTCACCCTGCAAAGGACAAAGAGAATAAATGTTGGACAAAAACAGAGAACCAATGACACAATACAAGAATGAATAAGCATTGTTAAAATCTATCATTAACCAACATTTCCTGCCTTTTGTGATATTTTTCTGGGTTATATTATGACCAGATATGATCAAGTATAGAATAGGGAACAGTTTTTGTTGATCAACTATTTGGGTCTGGGTCCTTAGAACCAGCAAATTTCACAAGACACCATCAAGTTTGGAGGTTAAACTCTTGAGGTCCCTGCATGAACTCAATAGCTTGCATCTAACATTGGGTCAACCTTGAACATAAGTAGTGCTTTCTCTGGCGTCTCTAAATCTTGTTCGATTAGTAGACCTCTGTTCAATGTCCACTGCAATGTTCATTGCAAACAATCCTTGACCTGAGGTCTAGCTCACTTCTCTGTGCCACTCCGTCAACAAGAGCTCGACAAAGTAACTGCGAGGATAGGGAGAGTGATGAAAATAGAGGCTAGAGATTGGGAGACTGAGCCAGGGAGAAAGAATGGACTATACAGGAGGAGAGGCGGGGGAGACAGAGAGACAATGAGAAAGAAAAAGCAATCAGAGACAGAAATGAAGACAAAGGGAGGGGAAGAAAAAAAGACTGTCTGAAAGAGAGCTTGAGAGGAAGACAGGGATGAGAACGAGCAACTGACAGGGAGAAGAGGGATGTTTACAGGAGATTCCTATGGTTGGGTATTGGGAAAAATAAAAAAGAAAGTGATGTGTCTGTGTGCTCATATGAAGGCATGAGTGAGCATTGATTTCATGCGGCTTTGCAGCTTTAAAGCATTTTTACACTTTCATCAAAGCATTTTCTATGCAGTTTTTTGTGTCACTAATGCCTACTGGAATCAAGAGCCGGTGCCTCTCAGCTCTTTGAATGCATGCATCATGATGCACTTTGGACTATTTTAACCAGCGAGCAGCGGCGTGGTGCCTGTGTTTAAAGCAGCCATGAATACAAAGGCATCAGATGGAGCAGGCATCAATTAGAGTGACTGCAAAGCTTTGTAGGGCAGATGAGGGCAGGCTGAGTGATGGTGACAGGCTGATTCAACAGCTTACCACGACAATCCCACTGCTTACTCACTGGCTTCCTTTTCGCAGCCTTTCTCCCTCAGTCAGTGTAATGTTACTCTTTCTTTTCTCTATCTCTCTTTCTCTCTCTTTTTTTTTTTTTTTGGAATTACCCAGCTACAGACTATGCTTGTTTATCTTTTTCTTAATTCCACTCGTCATTCACTCTCCCTCCACAGACAGATCATTAGGATTAGGGCTCTGACGCTGCCTATCCCATCAGATGTTGATCGGCCACAGTGGCAGAGTGTGGGAACCAGAAAATGAGCTCCAGACAGATAATAGCCCTGCTCTGTACCTTACATCAGACCAAAGAGATTGAGGGGAAGAAAGGGGGGTGAGGGAGAAAAGAGAGAGAGAATCGCCTGGCATCTATTTGACATTCATATTAAAGCCTGAGGGATACTTTTGGATCTGTTGTGAAAATATGCGTTTCTTCCTGAGGATGACTGTGGTCGAAGCAGTTCAGAGTTTCTCTTGATCAGCGACAGCAAAGATGGAAGTAAAATTTCACTTCTTTCTACTTTGTATCAAGGGATAGCCAGGGGAGCTTGTGAAAACTACAGTTTGATTTGTTTGCTGTATTATCTGCTCTCTTGGGGTTTCACGCTGGCTAAGCCCCTTTTGTTCATTTCAAACTTGAGCCTCCAGGTAAAGTGTTTTCTCCACAATGTCAACCAAGCAAAGAGTGGATGAAAATAGGAAAACTAAAGCAGTCCAGTGACAGTTTAGTACTCCACATAAGACTATTACATGTATAGTTTTTTATAGACACAGACTGTTTTGCGTAAGTGTCACTTTGTGATGTTAAAGTTTGTAAAATAAGGTCAACTGCCTTCAGCTAAAACCTCTTACAAGTAAATGCATTGCGAAAAAGAATACATCATTATCATGGTGTCAGTTTTTCTTCGCACTTTGATGAACATTTCGTATTCGTATAATAATTGTAAAAGTGAATGATGCAAAAGTAAAACCGCATAAAACAGGCCATAGTCCTGTCAAATTTTACAATTGCTTTCTGATAAATAAGCTAGTTTAGACCAGACTTTGACGTCATCTGTGTAACTTCTTTTAAAGGAACTTAAGAGTCTAACATAAGGCTCATATAATGTCTTGATAGTTGTATTTAATGACTATCTTACTATGTACTGAAAACAAAAAATCTAAATTAAACCGCAATACTGAACTCATTTAATCATTTTAAACATCAAAGTTAACAAATGCAGCCAAAGACCAAAGTGGCTGATACCAAATAGGGTAATGTGCAGGATCAATGAATGAATGAGCTTTAATGATGTTGTCTACAGATTTGTGTAACTCTTTATGCACACTAACCATGGATAAAATGGGACTGTTAATGGGACTGCTAATAGCATACAAGAGAGCACAGTGTAATGAGCAAGAGATGATGCAGCTCCCAGCTGTGTCGTGCCTGCTGACTAATGTGGCGTCCCTCACAGCAGCGGCACCAGAAACTGGCTCAGTACGGCTCTAAAGGGGAAGGTCATCTGT
Organism: Xyrichtys novacula; assembly: GCA_962446985.1. Taxonomy (NCBI): domain Eukaryota; kingdom Metazoa; phylum Chordata; class Actinopteri; order Labriformes; family Labridae; genus Xyrichtys; species Xyrichtys novacula. The sequence continues at coordinate 17,641,539 of OY660875.1, read as the reverse complement.
GTCATGAGCCGCAAACAGACGATGTGTTTGCAAACATTTCTTTGTGGTAATCTACTGCCACTAATCTGGTGTCATTCAGTGATCTTTCATGGGTGCATACGTACAGTATCAGTAGAAAGAGGATGGCTGTGTCTCTAGCTTTGTGTGGCTTCTCCCCTTTCAGGCTGTTATTCATCATGCCCCAATGACGGCCATATTTGATGTCAAACAAAGCCTTAAAGTTTTAAAACCATTTGCTCTTACTGTCCTTCCTCCTCAGATGGCACAAAGCATATGATTATTTTTACAGTGGTGCTATAAAAGGCCTGACAATGCCAGAGGTGAAACAAGAGTTCATGATCAACTACTGCCCTTCAGTGTCAGTATGTGTGCTATTAGCAGCAGCTGTGGCAGAGAAGTACAGGGGGACGTCTGCTAATCACAAGGTTGGCAGTTTGATCCCTCTTGGCCCCGTGTTTCAGCGTCCTTGGGCAAGACACTAAATAAGACACTGCACAGCCATAAGGTATGCAAGTGAGTGTGAATGAATTAGATTAAAAACTGATGGGAAAGGTTGGCACCTTACACAGCAGCCTCTATCTTGGGGGCATAAATATATGTGGATGGCAAAGTATGGAGTTTGAGTAAGGATTAGTGTAAAGTGTTGGGAGTGGAAAGAGGATATTACGTGTTTCATAAAGGCTGCCTCATAAATCCCAATGTTCAATAAACAAATCAAAATCAACTGATCAGTCAGTTAATGATCATGCAATGGGTTTAATAACTGATAATTTGATGCCTGCACTTCTGTAAACTGCCACACTGCTGTTTTGTCAAATAAAGCCAAACGATTATTGAATCTGTTTAAATGTTAAAAGTTATACTCGTTTTTGTTTTTTCTGTTAACTAGGTTCATACAGTGTAAATTTTTCAATATTAAACTAATTGGCAAACAGTTGCATCAGTTATATCTCTAAATGTAAGCTAAAAACCTATCAATTTGGATTGAAAAACATTCTGTCCTGATAGGATACTGAGTCCCAAAACTGGTGAAACTATTTTACAATCAAGCTCTAAAAAGTAGAGTGTCAAGGTCTTCTCTGATTAAACATTTTATCAGTTCACCTCTGAAGCAGAGTCTGCTGATGGACACCAAAGTGCTCTCGCTGTCACACACCATGCAGCAGGGTTTTTACTCATTGTTGAGCTGCTCTGTTTCCTGTTATTGTTACTGTCTGAGTTTAAACTAAAGTTAAGAGTAAAAAAGGTATAAATTCTTCTCACTCAACCCGTTTAGAGTAACATTTCACTGAAATGCTTAAATGGATCTGTCCTGGATCAAGCCCGAAGCTCTGAAGTCTCATGGAAATAGTTAAGCAGACAGAAATCCATTGATGTATGCTTTTTATTCATATTTTATGACCTTTAACAACATCGATGTTGGAAAAAGCTCTTGTGGTTATCACCAACATAACATTTTACACCCAGTGAAAAAGGATAGCAAGGTTTTTGAATCCTGATTTCTAGCTCAGTGGCTTTCAAAGGCATAAAGCTTCTTTTTTGCTAAATAAAAAGTACTCTACACACCTTTTCACGCTGTGTTAAAATCATGTCTCCAACTGTGTCAGAAAACTGGTGACTTAATATCTTCTAAGTGACGTCTTCTCACTTCTATAGGCAATCAGTATTGAGTGCTACTCTTAGAACAATAACCACCAAAGGGCCAAGAAGAAATATCGTAAAATAAGATTAACATACTAACAGAGTAGAAGAAGATGAATGATAAACAAGTGACAGCACGAACATGTACACATGACTGTAATCACTTCAAATGATATCTTATAGCATGAAATTAAGCACACGATGCCATCCTCATGTGTACATATTGACAGGAAATGACTGATAATCCTTGAAAACAAACAGATGAATTGTTATTCATAAGCTGCGAGCTCAAAAATGTTTCTATTTCCTGACAATGATCAAAGACGCCTTGCATGGATCAATGCACCAAGAAAAGAGATGGAGCTGAGATCATTATGCACAAGATTTACAGTCCTGTAGTTTACGAAATATGGCTACTCCAACCAATTTAGAAACTGCAGAGGCAACACAAATACCGTTATGTAAAATCATTAAAGTCAGATTAAAGCATGTCAAACATAATCACTGGATCGAGCTTTTCTATCACAATACAGATGTGCTGCTGTCAACTTATCACTGTGTATGGATAAAGCTGCCCACTCCTTCTGGTGCATTAATTATATTATAACTGCCAGAGTAGCATAAGAAAGTATGAACAAACTCAGGTTATACAGTTTTTTAAGCAATAAATCCATATTAAATCAGTCTTATTCCCAAAAGGATATTTGAGCCGCTAATACTAGTAGTTCTGAGAACTGTCCCCTTTCATGGGCTGGAGCATAAAGCCAGTCATGATGAGTTGAGATAATCCGAAAGTGCATTGGGATAGCATTATGCACAATCAGGAAACTTGTTTTATTCTTGTTTTTCTCCCAAGCCAGGTGTATAAATTTGATACTGGTAATGATTTAAAGGGTTGTTGTTGATTTAATAGCATCTCTGATGGACAAAATCTTCTCTATGGTGACATCTAAGGGCCTGTACAAAAAGTGAAATACAAACTCTAGACTTCAGCATTCCCATATCAATCAAACTGTCTTACGAAATTGTAAAAAAAAACCTAGCAGTGCTCACATGCATGCCTTAAGGTCACACTAGCTTAGCTTTTGCTCCTTTTTTCACATGCTGAGCACAAAAATTTCAATGAGAGCAGATAGAGATCCACGAAAACAAAGCCCTATTCCACTCTGACCCCATGTACAACTGGATTACCCTCTTCTCTATGGCCTTATCTACTTGGTAATAAATCCTGAGTATCTGAAACTAGGTTTTTGACCAGGCATACAATCCAAACAACTACTTTACAACAAAGATTAAAGGGAAATTCAATATGAACGTTCAGTCAGATAAATTTAAGATAAATTGCAATCAGTAACCTTTGATCCACTCTGTGTTATCTGGAAGTATAACCAGCTAAATTTATATCTCCTTCCTTCTCACTAACCAATTTACTTCCTTCCACCCACCTGCCCTTGGTCTGTTTCCTATCTGAGATGATATTTTTAAACAGAAGTTTAAGAACTGAATTTATTTCTGTGTTGAAAACCTTTCCAAAGACCTGTGTGTGTGCGTGTTGGTGTGACTGTCTTTGTATACTGAATTATTAATGTTCAACTTTCAGTAGGGTGATAATGTTTTTCAGAAAGGACTTGCTCTAAAGGCCAGGGGAGAGGCTTTGCTTTGCCGATTCATTTGGCTGGCTGTCCAGCACACCACACACTCGCACAGAAACGCTCATGAGTATGAGTGTGCACGCACATGCACACAAACACACACACACACACACATAGGCACTCACACGCACACATTGAAGTCCTCCTTCCAAACTGCTGATGCTCATAAAGTGGCTGGCTCAGGGGTACAAGCAGTGACAGTAGCATTGCTCAAGAGGAACTTGACATGCTGCTGGTGGTGTGTGTTTGTAAGTCTGTGCAGTATGTGTCCGTGTTTTGCTCGCTGATGTCAACCTTCATAAAGTCAAAACTTTTACTTCTCCCTAAAGCAGAAAATAAACTAACCAAATTTAAACCTCAATGTAAAGGCATTTGGCCTGTTGATTCACAGTCTGACTGTGAACACTCTTTATCCTCTAGATATCGCCCACATTCTGAAGATATCCTCTTGGTACACTTTTAAAATCAGGTATTTCAAGCCATTTCTGACTGCTGTGTTCTTAGAAAATTGCCTTACAAGCCATTCGATGATTAAAAAATGAGTTTTCTGATTTATTTAAAAAATTTGTCTCATACTGTATGTCCCAATATAAATCTCAGACCCCTATTTTTTCCTTCAAACATACAAAAAAACACAAAAATAGGCACATCTTTGTGGATTTCTAACAGTTAAAGCTTATGCATTTGTAAGGCCATATAAAATAAAAAAAATAAAAACGTTTTCTTAAATAAAACAATTTAAATTTGTTTAAACTACTTGCTGGTTTCTACAAATTTCTGCTTTAGAAAACTGCGTTTGAATGCATGAAACTACCATATAAAAACACAGTTTGTTATTACACCTTACTTTATATTGGTTATCTTGTTGAGATTATCTTGTTTCATTTTCAAGAGAGATCTGTGTAACAAAATAATTAGTTATATGTAAGTCAAAAGGATCCTCAAAGGTCCCACATTGTGAGAAGCTAAATTTTTCTTGCCAATATATTCATACTTGAGTTATTTTCTCATCTATCAACCCTGGTAAAGTGGGAGCAAACTTTAGGATTGTGTCTGGAAAATAAAGCTTCTGCATGGTGATTTGTATTTGCTTCTTTGTTGACATAACAACTGGAGCAATTTGCATATTCATGCATGCAAAATCACTCCCACTCCTCAAGCGGTTCCACTAATTGTGGTTTGGCTTTGGTTTTGCAAAGTCAAGATGTCAAAAGTTAAGGCCAGACATGCCAACTGCTCAGATGTTATTTGCATAAACCAACACTAATATCCATAGATCTTTTCCCACTAAGGGACCAAAGAAAACAGTGGTCCCTTCTGTATTTTCAGGGATGTGCTGGCTATAGGTAAAACTGATGTGTTTGTGCCAACCACTCCACCTGACACCACCTCAACAACAAAGGCTGACCATATGAAAGTAAAATAAAAAATTACCAACATGTTAACACACCGTTTGGAGACATGCTATTGTAACCACAGCTGCGACACTTTTTCAGTTGCCTCCTCCTGTTTGGGGTCAAGTGTGCTGGTGTGGGTTCTTCTGGAGCACTCGCCATATTTGCTGTCTACACTACTCGAGACCCTCCCTCCTCAGACAGCATTTAGGCAACCAATCAGAGTAGCAACTCATCAGCAGAATATCTACACCTGAGATCATCTCTGCATCGATAAGGTTGGAAACTGAGAGGCTGTGGTTCCTCCACGGACGATGAATTCGTGATGTTTTCTGGAAATTACTTCAAAACTGCTTTCATGACAACTAGGGCATGCTGTAAACAGCCCTTACGTGGGACCCTCATGTTTGTAATGTGTCACAAAACGCAACAACAGATCTGGGTCTCAGTTTCATAATTACAATGTAATAGATAAAAGATAGAAAATAGAATAAAAGCAACAATTGAGACTCATCCGTATTCCAGTTTGTTTCATAAAGCACTGTTATCTCGTCTTATGTAACCTTACTGTGATGTCCCGACCAAAAACATGATTTTCTAGTATCTGTTCTAGCTCATATGTTGAAGAAATGTCACTCAGACCAGGATCAAATCATTTTATACAGCCTCACACAGCCCTCTGCGTATCATCCCTTCAAAATAAAACATGCAAGCTCACAAAAACATACATAAAAAGTATCCAGGCATTGCTTAAACAATCCAGTCCTACATGACAGCACACACATTTGGTCTGTCCTCTCTGGTTTGAGAGCTCTTGTGAAGAGGACGGTAGTTGCTGACGTGTGTGAACAGTGTATAGAAAGTGACACTGAGAGGGAATGAGAGAATGAGGTGACTGTGTGTAACGCTGATCATGTGGGGATACAAAGTATGGGTGTATCATTGCTGTGGAAAGGTAAGTGTGCTGTTCACGGCCTTAGGGCATCTCTCTCACTATCTTTATATCTACCTATCTACATGCACACCTCTTTCCAAACGACTGATGCTGATAGTGTGCTCATCTTAAAATCCCACCACCATTTCTGCCAATAAAGTCCTTAATGCGTCAGATGGTGTAGCTGTGACACTTCTGCCCCTGTTGAAGGTAATTTCAGTGGTGTCGTTTAAGAAACCCGTTGAAGACACTTCCTTAAACCTAAGTGCTATTGGTACTGCAAACATTTCTGCCCTCTTCCTCCCCCGCCACTTCACTTCACTTTGCTTTTCTTCCCTGGAGAAAAGGAGGGAGCATAAATATGTTGGGTCCATTTTTCTTGATATTCTCAATTCTGTTGCTCATAAAGGCCCTTTGAGATATATAAATTGCTGTAGTGCTTCAAAAACGGAGCAGAAAATGGCTGAACTGTCTGTTTCACTCTCTGTGGCTGTCTGTCTCACTCGCTGCAGCTCCGCCTCACAGTGCACTTCAAAAGTCAGGTGGAATTCAGTGAGAGGTGAGAGGAAGGGAAACACGGAGAGAGAGAGAGAGAGAGAGAGAGAGAGAGAGAGAGAGAGAGAGAGAGAGAGAGAGAGAGAGATGGAGAGAGAAAGCCTGGGGGTTAGGAAAAACAGAAAGTGCATGACACTGCATGCTAATGTTGACTTCTCTGCTGTTGTGCCGCTTGGGTTAACTGAATTTGTTTGATTTATAGGACTGGGAAGAATTTTCCGAACTCACAGGACACATGTAATCACATCACCGACTACAACAGCGTCCAAAATACTGTTGTTTAAAATATGTATTAAAGATATGAAAGATATAAAAATATCAAAGATTCTGGGAAGTATCTTTTAAATTTAATTTCCTATCAAGAGCGATTATGGTTTTTCACATATCATGCAGAAGCAGGGCAATTGATAATATAGAATAGAGCCTTCACACATACTCCAAACCTCATGTGAGCTGAGCTCAAGGAGATAATACATCCATGTGATTTGGAAGATGCAGCAGAGATTATATTGTTGTCATTTTGAACCATCTAGTGTTTCACTGCTAGTCTCCATGAATTCAATCAATGCATCCCACTCTGATGACAGTGTTCCTGTTATTAGTTCAGAGTGGTTTTCAGCAAAGATATAAGAATGAACAAATTAATAAGAACTGTTTGTGAATGTACTACTAATCAAATCCACGTCATATTTGCATCCTCCTGATGAATCATTCTATCTAAATGTTAGCACCGTAGTGACAAACTGAAACACGAGGCTGATCAAGTTAACTGGTTAGATATTTGTCTGTACTGTTTTGTCATTTTGAAAAAATATTGAACAGAACTTTTTAAACAGTCAGAAAGACTAACAGTGAAACTGATCATGGCCAGGGAAAAATGAAGAGGAACAATCACACATGCGATATCCACAAAGTGAGTTTTCTAGACTAATTATCACTCCCTAAATACACAAGCTCACTAACTTTTTGCATGCATAAACAAAAACCCAACTGATTAATATTCTGTTAGCATGTATCTGTCAGAATCTGGGTTAAATGGTGAATTAACAAGAACTAAACCAGCTCTTCAACATGAAGGGGAAACAGTGTGCTAATAGCAAAAAAAAGGCCACAAAAGACTTTTTTTTCTTTTTGTTATGTCATTACTGTTGTTCATGTTAAAGCTCTCTTAATGTACATTTGTCCCTTTCCTATGCGTCTTTACCATGACCATTTTGCGCTTTAAGTTTGAACACTTGTAGTGGAAGTCATGAAGTGTTTGTTTCCTCAGTGGCACTCAGGAGAGGCAGAGAGGGGTTAATCTTATCCTTAAAACAGTAATGTCATCTTCCCGAGCTTTTGAGTGAGATTTATCGGCTGCAGACTTGCCTTTCCTTGTCCTTGCTTCTCCATAACCTTACCTGAAAACCCGTTGCAGCTGAGGTTTTTTGCAACACACGTCTATAATCCTCCCAACTCTCAAAGTAGCATGCACTTGATTCTCTAAAAACTAATCCATACATACATTTAAAAAAAAAAAAAACAACTCCCCACTCCTGAGACAGTTTTGTGTCACCTTCAAGCTAAAGACCAGGGGGCTTGAGGGTTCTGTGCAGTATCTTAGCTGTTTCATTGTCCGCCCTGTTGTGGACAGTGGTTTCAGATGCTGTTCCTGAAATCTGCTCAAGCCTCTCTCCTAGTTTGGGGGGGTCACAGTCTCTGATCACCACTGATACCACAGTTTCCTAACACTTTCTCCAGCTCTTCTTGGTATTTCTGGAGCTTCTTGTGTTCCTTCATCTCGATGTTGCTGTCATTTGGGACTGCTACATCTATCACCACTGCCCTCCTCTGCTGTTGATCCACCACCACTACGTCAGGTTGATAAGCCACCACCAGTTTGTCAATCTGGATCAGCAAGTCCCACAGGAAACAAGGTTGACCATTCTCAATCACCTTTGGGGATGTCTTCCATCTTGAACCCAGGACCTTCAGCCCATACTTACCATATATTTCCCTGTTCACTATGCTGGCCATTTGGTCAAGGCTGTCCCATATATGCCTTAGCTGCTAGCATCGTACACCCTGCTGTGATGTGTAGCACTGTCTCATGGGTGTCTTTGAGCAGTCTGTACCTTGGGTCCTGTCTGGTGTGACAGACCCCTGCCTATACCAATCTTGTGCTTAGGGCTTGTTCTTCTGCAGCAGTGATTAGTGCCTCTGTGCTATCTTTTAGTGCAGCCTTTTCTAGCCGTTGGTATGTCCAATATCTGCCACTTCTTCAATCTGTCAGTAGTACATATCTTTTTCAAAGACAGCCCCTCTGGCTCCTCATCATACTGCTTGAGTTTCTGCTGCCTAAGGTGTTCACTTAGCAGGTCATCAGCAGGGCAGTCTTAAAAACAGGGATATAAACTGTGGGCTGACAAGAGGCTAAAGCATTAACATATTCTAATGCTAAGGCTAATCTCTGAATGGATAGAGTCAAGAGGACTGGAGAAAGATGGATAAAGAGACAGGAGGAAGAAGTCAGGGAACAGGAATTGGAAGCAGAAACAAGTGAGTATAAAAACACAAAATTAAGAAATGAATTTGCGTGTGTACAGACTGTAGAGACTGTATACACAAATAAATAAAGCATTGTTCAGACTTCCTAGCAGTGCAATATGGCCTAATCTGATCTGCTAATGGCACAGTCGATACACTGGTGTGGAAAAAAATAAAAAAGTGCGCCTGTGTGTTGCTGCAACAGCAAAAAACGGTCAAGCTGTTGGATTTACTTGATAAGCATTCTGGATGGCTGCTCATTGCTGAGGCTTTTACTCAAACAAACTCACACACATGCAAGCAGTCCTCAGAGATGATGACTGCTCCGGCTATGATACACATGTGATATAAAACCTGGTGTTTCAGCAAAACTGAGGTTTCACTATGTGTAGCCCCTTAGATCCAAACCTGAACTTAAGTCTGTGTGTTGGTGTGCAGTCTTTAAATATGTTTGCATATGGTTACGGTGTTTCATTTGGTTCTTTTTACTGAAAGGCAGTCGTATCTATGGTGATGCTCACCGGCAAGATTAAGACCTCACAGTAGACTGGAACTGACTGAGGTGGCCTTTGGCAATGTTCCCCACAATGTTCTGGCCCCTAAAGGGGTACACCTAATACCTCAAGTTGTTAATTAGCGGGTGAACTTGTAGTAACAGTTCACCCCCTCGGAAACTCAATGCCACTTAAATGTGTGAAAATGTTCAACGTTGCACCATGGTGAACTATCCCTCTAATTAATGCAAAATGTAGCATGTTTACCACCCAGAGGGAATGCAGCAGAAAGTTTTCCGGGCACTTCTTTGTGATGATAAAAGCACTCAACTGAGTGTGCCGCTTCCTGTCTGAATCAACAGAGGACAAAAAAACATGCCCATGCTCGCAATCACTCTCACACACGCAACTTTCAAAGCTGTCTCCCAGATGACAGGCAGTGAGGTTTGGCAGCTGCTTCATTGCCACTGCAATCAGACTTCATAATGAATCACTTGACCGTATAACTCTGCCTTAGTTTATTATTTTAGACAGCAAGTTACACTGCAGCGTGAGTGGAATCAAAAGTAAATCTCAGTCAAAATCTGATGGGGTAAATATTTGATACGACGCCTGCATTCAAAGTTCAGCCCAAAGTAAAATCAACCGAGCGTGGATAAATGCTTCTAGAGATAATTCACTTAATATTGCAACAGCAGGAACAAATTATTCCTCTTTTAATAGTCCTTATGGTGAGATTGTTTTATCAAAATCGTTTGCTAAACGACAGATGACAGCTGAGGTAAGAATAAATGCTTTTGACAAGTAAAGGAGTCACTCATACATAATTAAAATCTACAGTGCATCCACAAACATCAGATGTTTTCATTTTTAATAAAATAAATATAATTTTAGAGGGATCCATTTAGAGGAAACTGTTGCCACTGTCAGATTTATTTGCATCAGCAAAGTGCATTTGAGTTAATTTTACCCTAAAATACAGTCCCAGCGGTGCGTTTTGAATGCCTGCATTCATTAAAGGAGGGATGATAGATTTGATTAATTGAGTGGCTAAACACTTCATCTAAGTATTATGTCAAAAAGCAGACTGCAGGCTGAAATCACTCTCCATAAACAACTTATGACTGATTTTCTCTTCCTGTGTTGGTATCAGAGGGGGAATCTGACTTTAAAGGAGATGAAAATAGTGGAATAATAATTTCCTCTTGGTTTGTGAGATAACATGGGTGGTTGCCATGAAGTGATAATCTAAAAAAAAAAAAAAGAGATTTAGATTTCCCGCCCAGCATTTCTCATATCTTATTTCTCTGAAGCAATATGCCTGTCGATGTAAGATTAAAAAGAAACTACTGATGGATATCTGGTCGTAGGTATGCTCTTATCAGCAGTATGAGATGTCTAATCTTCATCCATGCTTCATGCATGTGGGAGCCACAGTGGTAGAGGCACTAAGAGACATGTGTAGACTGTGATGGATCTCTGTAATACAGTTGATGGATGAAGAGATTATTGCGAGTGACACTGGTATTCTGCAGCTGCCTGAAAGTCTAAGTCTTTATGTGTGTGTGTACTTTTCCAATTTCTACAATAACGCTCAGACACTACACTCACTGACCTCCAGACATCTTCCTCTTCTCTCTACCACATCTCCATATCCCTACCTCATTCATCCCCCTGACCTCATTTATCACTCCTCCTTGTCTACTTCCACCCACTTTCTACTTCTTCCATCACTTTGATGGTTTTCATGGCTGTAATATGGGGATGTTTTTGATAAAGAACCAAACATCACTCTACCTCATACCTGCCATATATGGTTGTATATTCTGCAGATCGAATCTGATACCGAAAAAGGTAGCACTTTATTCAACACCTATCTCTATAACACATTATAAATACATGTACAAGGCATTATAATCACATTACAGCACTGTATAACTATAGCTATAAACACTCATAAATAACCATGATGTATTATAGCAATAATCATAACACATTATAAAGCATTTTATCATGACTTACAAGGTCAGGTATTATAATGTGTTATAACTGTTAACAACAGTTGCATTGAATTATCTATGTGGGCATTGTCAGTGAGTTGTTAACGGTTATAACACATTATAATACCTGACCTTGTAAGTCATGATAAAATGCTTTATAATGTGTTATGATTATTGCTATAAAGCGTTATGATCATATATGAATGCTAATAACTATAGTTATACAGTGCTATAACGTGATTATAACACATTATTCATATATTCATAATGCGTTATAGAGGTAGGCATCAAAAAAAGTGTTACCCAGAAAAGACACTGAAACACCACGGCCTTCATTTTTCAATTACAAGAATCCTAACAATTCTACTGATTGACATTGACTTACAAAAGCAGTCGTCTGTTGACTCTAGGGCAAAACCAGTACAGATAAATACCTAGCTACCTGATGAGAGACCGATAAGGTTGATTGATGGGTAAGTCGGTAGGGAGGTTCACTATTCTGATAAAACTAAGAAACGGTGGTGTTACAGCAGATGGTTAACAGCTAGAGTTGAGACCACAGACTGTATATACTATGGACAACTTGGTTCTGCCTTCCACCAGTATATGTATTTGAAGCCGAAAAGCTCTCGGTAAATCCGCTATTTTTCTCCATTTCCTGAAATCAACATTGCGCAGTAGGGTTGTACGTACTTCACCACTTGTGCAGTCGCATTGTGCGCATTTGGCGGGAGAGTTGCTGTGATGACGCTCGGCTCAAACAGTGTATTCCCCAGGTGAGCAATCTTCGTATGCCCATAGGCTGTATCAAGTGTCAATCATAGAAAACATGAACCTCCTAATAACTTTTAAAAATGAAGCCGTACAGAGAAAAGAGGACTTGAGCACAAACTAGTCTTACAGTAACTACATGTCAACATCGCAACCAGGGAGGAGAAAAATGTATATTCTGTGTAATAAATTTTTAAAGTTTGTCCACAGCTCCATAAGGATTGATGGAGGAGGCGGGATTTATGACCTATACTGCAGCCTATCACCAAAGGGTGCTGTTCTCTGGGTGGCTTCATCCAGCGAGGAGGCAGACGGCGTCCATTCTATATACAGTCTACAGTTGAGACATTGAGCCCTGAGGTAATAAAATAAGTTTAATAATAATAAACTAAAACATATCTCAAACCTTAAATATTTTATGGAGGGAAAAGAGTGTAAAAAAATATGCAAGAAAGGTCCGTCGTTTATGTGGGCCTCATAATCTGCCAAGTGGAACACCTAACTAACACCAGACTACTACACAGGTGGACTGGGATGAACACAGTCAAAAGTTTATTTGCAAGTGGAGGTGGAGAGAGCAGCAGAGTAATGCCGACACAGACAAACTCACTAATGATATCTGTCCTTTCTCTGTTACTTGGGTGTGAAGGTCCGCATACATTATGATGGGTCTCACAGTGATTAGACCTAACGAGGTGTTTGTGCGTGTATATATGTGTGTGTGTGCATGCATCTTGTTTATCTTGTGTATGCTGTGTACTTTGTGTTGGCATCAAAGGGTTAGCGGGAAGAGGGAGATGTCAAAGTGTAGATTTAACAGTTCCTGCAGCTATTTGCTCAACCCTTCCACATCTATTTCTGCCTCTAGCTCCAGGGATAAGTAATATACTTCCATTTAGCTGCAGCAAGAGCTTCTTTGCTGATACACACACACACAAATTTGAAAAGAGGAGACAGGCTAGATTGTGGACAAAGCTTAAAGGTTTGACATGTTAGGCTTTCATTTTGCAAACATGTAAGTGTGTTTTATGCAAGATGAAAGCCACCATAAATAGATTTAGAATAAGACATACACTAAACGGAGAGCTTTTCTGAGGAAATCAAAATCCAAAGATTATAATTCTGTACTTTTATGCTGTTAAGATTTGTCGGTGGTTTAAGGTAAAAAGGATTGGTGGCTTTAAAGGATCAAAACTTTCCAGCTAATCTGACTTGACACACAATGCATAAAATAAATCTAAAAATATATGTCAAACGCCTTGTTTGGGTGGCAGACAAAAACAGTGTGGCTGAGCTGCAAACCAACCTGAAAATCGTGCATGAAGACGTCAAATGTCACGGCAAAACCGATCTCTTTAGGGCAACTGGCCTTTCACAAAAAACTTCAATGTCGAGCAGAGCTGATTTGAAACATCTCGCTGGGTCATGTTTGATTTTTGTCACGTTTCATACAGGAATGTCTCTGCCTTGCAGTAAAGACTCATGGTTTTAGCTTCACCGTGCTCGACCTACCAAGCAGCTGTGTGCATTGTCTCATTATATTTTAAAATGTGTACATCTGCCAACTGCTTTATGTAATAACTTCCTCTTGGCAGAGATAGCTGTGCATTAGCATGATGAGGACATCATCCTGGAGCATATATTAGTTACTGTTCCTACTGTGTTGTTTTAAGCTGCAGTGAATGAGTATCCCCCTCAGGCATCAATCTGGTTCATTTTACCTCCAATATCTCAATGACAGCACCAGATAAGACCTTTTTTTTTTAAAGGGGGGATAGGGGTGGAACTACAATTGGATATGACCTTATGTTCTCAAATTGCTGTAAGTGGTTCTTATAAAAAGAAATTCATGCTTTTAGAACTTAAGTTCAGAGGACAAGAGTCCAAACATTTTATTTGGATTCCACCCACTCTGTGACATTTACAGAGTATAGTAAAAGGGCTGGACACAATAACAAGAAAATATGCTTAATATAATAGAATTCAGCTGTTGTGTTTACTACCTTTATGCTAGAGGAGGGTAATTTAATTCTATATTAGAGTCATCTACGAAGAGTTTATGGAAACAGTTACTCTATTTCATGGCCTGCAAAGATGATTATGACATAAAAACAGCACACAGTTCAGGGCAGCCACAGCACTAACTGCAACCTCAAGAATAATCTGAGCAAAACTGTGTATTAAACTCTGTACAAAGGTAGTGTTTATCAGTGCGGCTGTGTCGAATTCCATTAGATACTACAGGTGTCCATAGTATCATGTCAGCCATCTGTTATCTTAAACAAGCCGTTGCACTGTAGGCGACTGTGGAGCTATACAGCATGCCTGTGGCAAAAAGACCTCACTTAACCATACACAACATGTCTGAGATAATGTTATCTCAACCTTCCATAACTCGCAAATTTAATTATGTGGAGCCGACATCAAATTACCAAGGCAATGTATATTAACAAAAGATAGATGAATCATAAATCAGTGAAGGCTGATGTCTACCACTGATTCATCGCCAGACTTAATCTTATCTTACGGCCCATCTATTTTCAGAACTAAATTGCTGTTACCAGAGGATGGAGAATGGTATTTGATTCTTCTGCAAAGGCTCAAACTCTTTGGTTGACTGAGACACACAGCAAACTGTTAAATTGCAATAGTGTATTTATTGCATGACTAATATCTTTGCAGATAATTTGTTTTGTTCGTTCTCAAATTGGAAGTTATGTGAACAACAGAAAAAGGACTCGGGATTATTGATTTCTGATATATACTGATAGGCTTGAAGGCTACAGGTTAATACGCACGTCGAACAATACTCTACCGTCCGTGGTTGGCTTACTTTAAGTGCTGCACTCGTGACCTTGACTGGAACCTGTAGTCTCTGGGGTATTGTCAATACAGTCTTACTGACACTTAAAGTTAGCCTGACAGCTAACTGACCGTGATGGTAGGCCACAGGGCAACCATTGAAACAAATTACATCAAAGCTGGGCATTCGTCTATCTGCTACCTCCTACCATATATTGATTGCTTTTAGGCCCTCCAGCCACTCTACTGATGCACTTAAGTGTGTCAATTAAATGCTGTGAAAATATGTAATCTGATCTATCTGTTGAAGCTAAAGCTAACATGAGCATCTCCTGATAACGGCTGACACACAGCTGGTAACCAATATATTGTTAGTTGTTGGGTTTGCAACTTATATTTGACTTAATCCTTATGACAGAAGTACTCCACTTCACAGATGTAGCATATTGCATTACATTAATAGTAAAGTGTATTTCAGACTGATGAATCTCATTCAGTAAGTTTATAGATAATGATACAGCCTCAGTACCAAAGCATACATATACCAGATGTCCCTGATTTCCGGGGGGACAGTCCCCTGAAATGTCTAAGCGTTTCATGAATGAGAACAAAAATGTTGTGTGTAGACTAGAACAACAGTTATTATGGTAGCCAAGTGGGTAGGAAGCACAAGTTAGTATGTTGCATGCAGTCCTGAACAAGTTTTTTTACGGGGGGTTATTATGGGGGGCGTAAGTGGTACCGAGATGTTGTCTGAGATCACGAAGCCCATGCCCCCTGCTCTGGATGTCCCCCGATTTTAGTACAAAGATCCGGTCACCTTAATACAAGTAGGTACAAATTTGACGGTTGCAAGCTGAAAGAAGGAGTATCTTTTACAGATCAGACATTTTAAAGAACTTTAAAGTTGGTCAACCATGCTGGGAACTAGTGCTGGACGATAATTCGATAACAATATATATCGATCGATAGACGTGTGGTGCGATAGAAAAAAAACGGGTCGATAAAAAGTTCGATAGAAAACACAGTTTCCCTTTCTTTTTCATCATAGCCTATCATGTAGCTTTTACTACAGTCATTACTTCCTCCCAACCAATCACAAACGCAGACCCAGGTACGCTACGGCACCAAGCCCAACCCCTATCAAACCACAACAGACAGCACGTGTATTAGAAAAAATGATACAGCAAGGAGAAGCGGAGGACATTGTCCCGAAAAAAGGTTTCAGTAGTTCTCCAGCATGGCAATGTTTTGGTTTTTAGAAGTCTGACAAAAAGCGAACAGCGGTCGTTTGCAAAATTTGCAGAGAATTAGTAAAAACCAAGTCTGGTAACACAACCAACTTGTTTTACCATCTAAACCGATCGCACCCGCAGGAGTACGAGCTGTGTCGGTCGCGCCGCGGCTCCACGTCGTCGGAGGAGGAATCCTCTGGAGCCGCTGCCAGCACCAGCCCAAAGCAAGTGAAGCAGACCAAACCGGACTTCGTTTCTTGCCAAAATACGACAGAGCGTCCGAGCGGCATAAGGACATCACCCATGCAGTAACATGCTCCATAGCGAGGGACATACTGCCAATAACTACCGTTGAAAAGCCTGGCTTCGACCAGCTTCTAGCCACTCTCGACCCGCGATATGAAGTGCCCGGCCGCAAGTATTTCTCAAACACAGCGCTTCAGGCATGAAAATGGGTCAGGGGTTGAAAAGGTGAGAAGGGTGCGGAGGAATTACGTTCCGGTGTTGTGCTGTAGAATGCATCCCTGCATCCCGTCCACTCATTAGCTTCTTAAAGTGGAAGAAAATGAGCTCATATTTTACAAAGACGCGAGTATTTGGATCATGGCTGCTAGCAGGGGGTGCATTCGGCAGGGGTGCATTCTACGACACAACACCGGCGTGGATAAGTCCTGCTTCTCGTGCTTAGTTTGTGTATTAAGTCAATCACATGATAATTTAAAAAAATAAATCTCCCGACCCCGGGAGAAATATTTCAGTGTTCAGACACCAGGCTGTGGGCAGTTTCCCACACAGTTAAAACTGGTAGTATGCTATTCCCACCTAAAGCTATTCTGTTTATTTATATATTTGTTTGTTTTGTTTATTTTCATCAAAAGACTATTTAAATATTTATTTATCAGATTTTCTGGTCACTTTAGTCTTTATGTTTGTCAGTATTTACTGACGTCACTCAGGCCACTTAAGTTGATTTCTTTTTTTTTAGTTCTTTTTTCAAAAACTTTCAGTTGTAAAATAAAAAAGGTGGTTGAATAAAGGTTTGAATTTGAATTCAGTGCTTGTGTGTTCTTTATTAAAAGTAGGTCATTAAGCAATAGCATAAAACATCCAGGGCTGCAATTAAAATATATGTTAAATAATTATAATAATTATATCGATAATTATCGATATCGATCAATATGATTTATTTTTTATCGATATGCTTTTTTTCTATATCGTCCAGGCCTACTGGGAACTACTTGAAACCACTACAGACTGACATACAACTGCACTCAAACTGACATGCACACACTCATGCACTTGTTCTTCCTCTTACCTTTGTTGGAGAGAAGGGACAACAGTGTAGGATGGAGGCAAAAAAGAAAGGGGAGAAGAAAAACAAAAGATAAGAACAAGTCATTTATATTCTGCTGTAAAGTCTGTACCTGTAACAGAGAGTGGCTACAATACTGTAGACAAACATTTATATAAGGTAGATACATATGTGCACACACACACTTGCACACCATATAGTTACAAGGAACAAACACTTGGCTCGACGTGTTTATAAGGTCAACATCAGAATGATTGATCTCACCTCGAAAGAAAACCTCTCACTGAGATCAAATCTGAGCACACAAAGCGCTGCAGGCTGTCCAGTGACCAGACATACACACCATCTCAACCAACACACATCCAGCACTGCAAAACATCCATATATATATACATGTGCAGGCCCACACTTACCACACACACCCACACACATTAGTGCATTGAAAAGATAGTCATGGATTTTTTTTTCCTTCAGCCTTTAGTGAGTGAGTCTAAGAGGGGAATCAGCAGAATAATTGTTAATTTCCTGCTCCGCTCTATATTTCTGCAGATAGAGAGGAAACTGAAGAAACAGACGCACACAGACAGACACACACACAGACGGGCAGGAGGATATGGTCACAGACTGGCAAACAAACAGAGAGATGAGGAGGATAATTGTTAATTTCCTGCTGTGGACGTGACAGGTTGAAAGACATTGTGGTGCCCAGATTGCTAATTCTTTTTTCACTCATCTCAACTCAGAAGGCAAATATGCACAAAGATAATAGGGGATGAGTGCGATGCCATTAGTGGCAGCTTTCAGAAACACAGATTATGCAAGGTAAATTGTGCCCTGCGAGTCTAAAAAAAGAAATTAAGGCTCAAAACACTCCATCACACTTTTATATAGGACTTTGTTTGGGTAAATTGTAGCGCTGCTTTGACTGATATCGGACTGTCTGAAAATACCTGATACTTCTTAAAATGTGACACCAGGTATCAGCAAGTATGCTCATCTCACTGATCTGACACCATCATTTATTAACCCTGATAAAAATCACCCTTCACAGGAAATCAATTCTTTGCAGAGCTGAAACAGCAGGCTGTGTGGTACTGCCACTATGGTGCTGTTATGGCTGCCACTGTTCCTACTCTTCTAGAGCAGCGAAGAATAAAGTAGCTGTACAGCGAATATCAAGGACTGTCAAAAACTCTCATGCAGACTCAAGAAAAGGAGCATTTTCTCAAAGCAGTGTTTTCAGTCAATAAAGGTTGAAATGTGGCACCACAGGCAGAGAGGTAGAGTTTAGGTGGAAATTGCTGCCTGTCAGACAATGCCAATTCATAGAAAAGTTGTGACCAAAATATCTTTAAAACACATAAATTTGTGAGAAAAGCAACCCACTGTGCACTGTGCACACTAAAACACGGGCTATTGAGACCCTGACATGGCTGTTAATGGGGTCTCTGGGGCTTTTGGACACTTAAAGAACTACGGTTTTTGTATGAGCACTTGTGCATTTAGTTCCTTTTTTAAACACAGGAGGTTGCCACTTATTTCTTAAATTTTAAATGGGTAAGAAATTACACAGAAATGTAGGTTTGGACATTTTACGTGCCAAGCAACACAAAAATAAGAGCAGTAATGTTACATCCATAATTTTGTATAATTTATGAGTGATATTTTTAATGGCACGGATACAAAATTGGTGTTTTTTAATGGACTTAGGGGGAAAAGTTTATTTTACTTATACATTGACTAACTACATTAAATGACCACTGATGGGTAAAATTAATTATATGTTAGGCAGCAAGTGAACATTTTGTCCTCAAAAGTGATGTGTTGGGAGCGGATAGAAATTGGCAATCTTGAGGATTTGAGAAATGAGAGCAAGTGCCAAATTACGATTGCTAAAAAACTGGTTCAGAACATCCCCAAAATGGCAGCTCATGTGGGGTGTTGGCAGTAAGCAGTGGTAAGGACCTGTCAAAAGTGGTCCAAGGAAGGAAGGAAGATAGCCATAGACGGTAAAGGCTCCATGATATGAATTGAGAGTGAAGGCTGGCCTGTGCAGCTGATCAAAGAGAAGAGTCATTGAAACTCAAACTAGTGAAGAAGTTGAGAAAGGTATCAGAGGACAGTGCATCAAAAATTCATGATGTATGAGGCTGTGTGGGTGAAAACCTGCAAGGGTGTCCAGACTAACTCTCGTCCATGCCAAAGTACCTACAATGGGCAAGTGAGCACAAAACAATGAAACACTGAATAAACAGATCAAGGGGGCCCAGATCTCAATCCGATCAAGTATCTATGTGAAGTGCAAGACAACCAAGTCTGATCTGTGGAAGCCCCACCATTTTGCATGTATTCTAGGACCTTCTGCCTTGATATCAGATACCACAGCACACCACAGGAGTCCATGTCTTGTCAAGGCTGATTTTCAGACCTTCAACATATGGAAGGTGGACTTGATCAATATCAGGCATGTGGTCATAATGTTATGGCTGATCAGTGTACATTTCTCTGTCTCGTATTACTCCTGCTTATCCTACTTCTCTTGGTTTCACCTTCTGATCTTTTCATAAAATAAAGATGGGGTTGTAGTCACAATAAGTAAACAATTGATCACTTGTATGCAAAAGCATGTCTTCATTCATTCTTTCTCGCATCCAAACCCTTTGTCTTTCTTATGCTTTGCATACTGCAAAAGCAGAGCCCCAAATCTGAATCCCTCACAAACACTTCCTGAGCTCCTTTCCTCCTGAGTTCCTCTTTCTGAGAAAGTGTGACTGTCTCACAGTGAAGGTCTTTGTATCTATGTGCCTCTTTTCTTACTCCTCCTCCTGTCTCTAAATGCAACAGACTCAGTTATGCCCGAATAGACTCTCTCTCTCTTTCTCTCTTACACATACACACACACACACGAAAGGTTTCATGGGAATGTTTTTGTGGTGCAGCCGCAGTGTGTCTCCTTCTCTGTGTCTCTCTGTTATGTTGTGGAGTGGTCATTAAAAGAGACTTCTGTTCCAAGTCCCATTTCCTGGTTGTAGTTGTATATCTAACTGCAATGACTTGTCAGTGTCTGTGCCAAATGCTTCGAGTACAGGGGACAACTGAGTGCCGGTGTGTATGTGTGGAAGTGTTTGTGCAAGAAAGAGGAACAGACAGTGATACTGGTTTGGTAAAAAAACAAACTGAACAGCAGGACACTTACTGCCAGAAAACTAGTCAGGTAAGAAAAAAAAAATGGATGCAACTGCCTTTTGAAGAAGAAAGAGATTACAAAGCGTGCAAAAAAGCGGTGATTAGATGTTAGTTTGCTTGAATATGTGTGTGACTACCTGGAAAACAGACGTGTAAAAACAGAATATATTTGAAAGCCACGGTCAGTCGGGAAACACAAGACTCTGTTTTACATCATCCTCTAATCTTCAAAACACACCAACATTGACCTTCTGCGAGTAAAACAGTCTCGGATTTAGTTAGGCCGTTTGAAAGTCTGGGAGAAAAATGAAACTGTTTTTCATCATATTTCAGAAACAGAAGGGAGAATGAGTAGAAAATGTCATTTTTATCACCGAGACTCTTTAAAGGAATAAAAGAGATAAGTATTTCAAAGACAAGCTTTCAAGTGAGGTAGAAAGACAGGGAGGAAAAACTCATACATTTATACTTTATTGTATTGTATCTGGTGGTCATTTGTTTTCAGTCATCCCTCTGGGGAAATCTGCTGCTGGGAATGCAGTCTGGGGTTTTACAAATAGCATTAGATAATAATGCTGAGCCTGCATTTTGTACTGTTTGAACTATTATTTGAGAATGCGTGTGTGTGTGTGTTTGAGGTGTGTATCGTATGCAGTGTCCACATGTGATAGGGAGTGAGTATCCCGGCTTTTCTAAGTGTGTTTATGCGGAGACCTCGAATCAAGGTTAAAAAAGCGCTGACTTGACTCCTTTTAATGCTCTTATAAATTTTCATACACTTCACAAGACGACGTGTGACCGCAATGTTGGACGGACTCGATAAAAATGCCCCAGTTCTCAAGGAGCAAAGAGGTTCAGCGAGGACAGCTCCCTTTTCAAGATAAGAATGACGTTACACATTCTCTTTGTTATCCTCTGGCTCTCTTACACACTGGCATGCTCTCTCACGTGCACACGCTCACACACGCACGTCCACGCACATGTGCTGTGATCGTGCAGGGCGGCTTTCTCTGATCTCCAAACTGTAATAGTGGTGAGGGTATGCATAAAAATGCAGCTTATGTTCCTTCTCTCTCTCACACACACGCACACACGCTAACACTCGCACTCACACTCACATTCTGGGATTGCCTTGGGATGATGAAATCTTATGAAATTAGTCTTTTTTGGAACTAATGATTCTGCAGAGTTCCCATTCAGAACCGATAGGTCCAGACGGTCCCAGTATGCACTTTGAAACCAGATTTATGAGCACTTTATCAACTTAAGGGAAAGAGCACATCATTTACTGTCTTCTAGCTGAATCTTAGTCGATCCATCTTTCTCTCTTAGGCACATTTAAAGCTTTCACAGACACTGAGACACACACACACACACACACACGCCCAAACATTTCACTAAAAGACATTGTGTTAAAGTACTTCAGAAATCTATTCTGTCCCACTATCCTGCAATACATCCTTAAATGGAATCACAACCATCCACTGGCAGTTCGACCCACTTTAAAGCCTCTCTGAAAATGTATTCACTGTGGAGGCACTCAAGGATTTAGGGAAGCCTGTAATGTAGAGCACAGCTATTGGAATTCCATGAGAAGTAATGCCAACAAGAGGCCTTACATGTCTTATGGGTAAAACAGGAACAAGGAGGAAAAGATGAATGGAAACATGTTTATTCCAGTGGGTTACATGATAAAGTAGTTCTACAAAAGTCTATTTCTTAAGCTGTGTT
This sequence comes from Xyrichtys novacula, assembly GCA_962446985.1. NCBI lineage: Eukaryota > Metazoa > Chordata > Actinopteri > Labriformes > Labridae > Xyrichtys > Xyrichtys novacula. The sequence continues at coordinate 17,619,306 of OY660875.1, read as the reverse complement.
TTTCCACATACTGCTGATCCAAGACAGAACAAAAAATCTCAGAGGAAGATTATGAAATTTGGGAGCAAGAAAATCAGTCAAAAGCAACCCAGTTAGCCTTAATTAGCCCTGTAAGGAATCATGTTGTAATTACACGCCCGTTTGGTCACTTCTCATTTACGTCACTACACCCTTTAGCTGAGCACAAGGAACAAGATATGCCGATTCCCAACTCCGGTGTCCATGAAACATCCAAGGGCATTTCCCTCTGCCCTCACCTTCCTAGCGGCCTCCACTTGCATATGTGGAGGTGTTTATTTACGGTGTCAAGATCAATGATGGCTTCAAATCAATAGCTTCCTGGGAACCTGCACACCGGTTGCCTATAGATTGGGCCTCATCAATCCTTCTCATCCTCTTCCTCTTGTCTCCTGCTAACTAGCTCAATCTATTTCTCTGTTACTGTTACACTAATAGTGCTTGGGGTTTTCTGTGCAGTTTCTGCTTTTCATCTCTTTTTTTCTACTTTTACTCCTGCTATTACTGTCCTTCTGAATAAGCGATACGACAAGAGAGCCTCGGTCAAGAAGCTACTCCACTTCTTATTACCGCAGCGGTTAATATGGCCTGAAATTCATCATTTCCCGGATGAAAGGGCAACAACTATCAGTGTGTCATGCCAACAGATCTGTTGGCTTGTCATTTTAATTTCTTTTACTCAATAGAGTAGGGGAAAAAAGAGAAATCTCACCAGTCACTTTTTATTTGTGTGGGTTTTGTGGTATAGTCTCCAAGAAATTTATGAAAAGGCAACTCTCCTTTCAATGTGTTGGTGGAGTACATAAACAGCTGCTGTGTGAGGCAGTAATAAGATCATTTAGTCGAAAACAGTCAACAGCAATCTAAGCTTTGGGTTACATCAGTCAAGCTGTGCATGAGAAGTGAAAACAGAACTGAAATTTTGGTGCCATCTAACTTTTTGCATTTTAAAATCTTTGGTGAAAAGTGAATGAAGGTTAAGTTTGGATGAAATACACCAACAAGAAGATCAACACTGCAAAAGAGCGAGATAACCAATTGCTTTTTTTATTTTTTTTAACTGTATTGACATCAGGTGCAAACACAATACTGCAAAGCTGACTGTTTAATGGCATTAATGCTTTATATCAATATAATGATCATGAAACATTGACCAACCAAGGTAAACAATGAACAAATCCAAGTGCATTATTATTCCTTCAAACACCAACACCCTGAGGATCACATCATGGTCTAAGCCTTGTTTGAAATCAAGCAGGGGGCCTCCCATCCATCAAGTCAGTATCGACCCACGCCAATGTCTTTGAAAAATGGCCACCAAGAAATGATTGATCAGCTGGCTGTAACTGTAATCAATTGGTCTGATTGCAGGGCTAACTAGCTTAGAATATGTATGATGTATAGATGCAACAGCAGGTCAGTCATATCATGCATGACTTGATTTGAAGCCTGCGGCATAATTCAACCTGACGTTTATTCATAGAATATAGACAAGTTCAAGTGTGACTCCATCTCATCTTGGAAATACATATATTGGTTGTATGTAGAATTTACTTAATATGTAACTGCAACAGTCAGACAGGGCTAGTCAGGGGAAAAAAAATCTGTGTTTTCCTCTAATGTGTATTCTTTACAATATAGATAATATATTTGGACAAAAATAATGTACATTTGATAAAGTAAGAATGCAGTTTCAGGTAGTTTTTGTTGCAGTGTTTGTCGGAGATGCTTGATGTAAATTCTGTCAAGGTGAAAGAATTTAACCAAAAGTTACACAGGCTGTAAAGCTGCAGTGCCGCAGGGTCTGCAGCTGCATCTGTGGGTGTGTTGCTGCTCCTTTTGCTGGGTCGTTCTTTTAATGGAGTGGAAATATTGAGCTTGTAACAGGACAGTGAGTTGATGGGATAGACTAAACACCTGCCGCCTCTTCCACGATTCAATACTTCTTTTCTCACAACTGAAAAGACAACCAACACACTTTGTTCCGAAAGTGCCCAATAACTGACTTCTGGTTTTGCCTCATGAACTGTGGTGTCAAAAAGACTCAACTCATATCAGAACCTTATCATGCACGCACCAGTAGACCTGTTTACATTTCTTCAGAGTCACTTAAGCAGGACCAACCTTTCAACCTTCCTATTTACTCTATTTCTTTGGTTGAGTTTGGCACCATTAGGTCAATCTTATTACCTCCGCCAAGGAGGTTATGTTTTTGTTAGCGATGGTTTGTTTGTTTGTTTGTTTGTTTGTTTGTCTAATAGCAACTTTACGGAGAAAGTTACAGACGGATTGACCTGAAATTTTCATCAGAGGTGCGTCTCAGCCCAAGGATGATCCCATTACATTTTGGTGGTGATCCGGATCGCCTTCTGGATCCAGGAATTTTTTGAAGGATTCTTTATCATTGTGAGATAGGGCAAATTTTGGAATTTTTGTATTTAACTCTATAAAAATGTCCAGAGTCTTTAGTAAAAAATTACACAAAAGGATCTCGATGAGTTTTATGAGGTGTCAAAGGTTGATCCTGATCCAGACAAAATTCCGGATACTGTGATCCAGAACACACAAAAATAAGGGTGTCATTGGAATTTTCAATGCTGAAAGATAACCAATGAAGATATAAGGAAGTGTACACTTACAAAATTGCATAATAAATCATGCATTTGTGTATCTAATATGAGCTTTGTTGTTTTAGGAACATTATGAACAGTGAACATACCAGTTTAAACACAAATAAAAGTTAATAAAAGACACGTAACAGTAAAAGTTTTGGTGTGAATCACAATATAATGGGGGACATCAGCTGCTTGGCGGAGGTCTGCACTCTCTGAGTGCTTTTCTAGTATTATTTACTATCAATCTACATAATTAAATTTGTGAATTAGTAACGATTTACAACAACATCTAGCCTCTAATAGTTCTCAAATGTCAGGGTAAGTTGCTTACTCTGTTGCGTGTCATTCATTATAAAAGATAATAACAGAGTACGATAGAGGTGACTGTCCTGGATGATTCAAGAGACCTTTCTGCATTTTAAAACTACATACTTTTGAGTTTCGCACACGTCATAGTTTCAGTATTTATTAAAAAATCTTTTGTTTTGTTAGAATTTCTGTAATAACACTATGAAAAATGACCATCTTAACCTCTAAACTTACCAGAACAGTAAGTATAATATTCATGGAAAATAAAAGATAAATACGCTGAATAAAAATTAACAAAAACATTACATAACTATGGAAACAGGGGCTGAGACAAGCACACCCTGCAGGGTTACATAAACAAAAATCATTTTTTAAATTGAGAGTTGATTACTCGGGTGACTGGAGAGACCGCTGGATCGTGACTGGAAAAAAAATAACACAGGCAGCTGCATTTGGATGAGAAAACCAAACAGAAAGCCTTTGGTAATGGTAAAGTACTGCTGTGTTACAGACTAAAGGCTCCAAGAACCTTTTAAGTTATAGAAGTATCACATTTATTAAGAGGGCTTCTGTCGGTTTTGTTCTGGTCCAGTCATCTCATATAGAGGACAAGGTCAATACTAATCCTCCCTGACATCATGATCTTAATTGATTATCTTGGCTCTCCATCATTGTATCAAGTAGAAGAGTTGCTGTCTCAGGCATCGTATTTGACCTTCGAAATGTGAATGGTTGGAGTCATTTCTTATTGGTTCAGCATGGATCAAACTTCACACTCATTGGTCTTAAAGCCACAAGCTTGAGCAGAATATCGCTCTCACATAGTAGAAATCAATGCATCATGGGAAGCCAGTTACATCATGTTCTCTGTAAAAGGCCTCATTTTTGTTCTTTTTTAACTTTGGTACATTCGATGTCCCCAAAGACTGACTGAATTACAGAAACATCCATCTGCAACATTTTCAAGGAAAAGCTCTTAACCATGTGAGTCACACATAAAACTGCCAGGAAACGTTTCCTCATCGGATAACTGTAGTAGTGGTAGACATAAATCCCCTTCCAAGAAGTTTTATGAAAACAAACTTAACCTAATTCTAACTTAAATATGAAATTGCAGCAGGAATTATGTAAACTCTTCTCTGTGGTTGCAAAACTTCTCCTCGGTGTAATGAGTGGTAAAAGGAAAGCTGCAAAACTTACTTGAAGAGATGTTTAATCCTCCTGTGTGTGGTCGAGCACAACTCCAGTGATAAAAACCCTCAAAGTGTCGACTGCAGATTTTACCCAATTGTGATACAAAACATTTCTACACAGTCAAATATATGAATGTTATAGAAAAATAAACATTTAGTGATAAACATAGAAAAAAAAAAAAAAAGGAAATATGATGACATGGATCAGGGGTTCTCAAGTCCAGTCCTTTGGATGTTTCCCTGCTCCAACACACCTGATTCAAATGATCAGCTCGTTATCAAGCTCTGTAATGGCCTGATAACGAGCTCATCATTTGAATCAGGTGTGTTGGAGCAGCGAAACATCCAAAACATGCAGGACAGTGGGCCTCGAGGACCTGACTTGAAAACCACTGACATGGATAAATTCAAATCTATGCACCAGCTCCCATCATCCTCTCAAAGTGAGTTATCCTGATTTTGACATATAAAAAGGTATTGACAACAGTCTTAAACCAATGTCTATAAGTGTGGCAGGCAGTCTATATACTATTATATTATATCTGCAGGAATAGAAACTCTTCGACTTCCTTTAATGGTCGCCATGGGAAGCCTGCAGTCTCTTCGGCAGTGTGAGTGCACAGACAGGATAAGTATGTGTGTAAGTGAAGGCTTTTTGCCACATATATAATGGCAAATGGAGGGATAATCGCTCAAAGGGGGAGAGAGGTGATGTCCGGGGGGAGAGTCGAGGAAAACACTGTGAAATGGATGTGCTCAGGAGGAGAAGTGACCTCTCCACCTCTCCCCCTCTTCCTCTCTTTCTCTTTCACTCAGACCAAATGTTTCCCTCTAAACTGTGCAATCTCTTTTTGTCTCTGCCTCTTTATCATTGTCTCTCAAAACCGCTCACCCTCCTTTCCGGCCTTGCTTCTCTCTTGCTCCCCCTGCCTGATTGCCTTTCCATTAAATCACCGCAACACAGCATTTCCACATTTCATACTTGTTTTAATCTTTTAAGAATCAACTGCCCTCCCCAGCCCGGAAACATTTATGAGGGTGGTCGTAAAAAAGGGCTCAGCTGGACCTAACAACTGTTCAGGGACCTGATCTCTCGTGTCAGTTCTCATAATATGACACAGGAGGGGGGCAGAGAGGGAGGGAGAGAGAGAGAGAGAGAGAGGAGGGTTGGGGAGGGAAAATAAAGAGACGTGAATGGCACAGGAGGATGCAGAAAGTGAGAGCGTAAAAGGCTTTCTCCATATGAGCAGGCTCACTCATGTAAGTGCTTTCTATATCAGGCTGTCAGTCCAGCTGCCAGAGTGGTAAAGGTGGTCTTTAGAGAAGACTTCAAGACTGGTCAACTGGTACATCTGATTTATCTTTTAGTGTATTTATTTACTTTGAATCTTTGAATCTTTGTGGTATATTTATTTTATTTTTATCAAATTGCTAACCTTAAAACACTTTCAGGAGACCTATTATGCTGATCTGTACCATAGACTGTATCAACAATGGACAACTTGGTTCCGCCTTCCGCTAGTATATGGATTTGAAGCCAAAAAGCTCTCTGTTTTGTCTTCATTACCTAAAACCAACATTGCGCAGTAGCACTGTGCGCATTTGGCGGGAGAGTCGCTGAGAGTCGCTGTGATGACGCTTCGGCTCAACCAGTGTATCCCCCGGGTGAGCTATGCAATCCTTGTAGGCCCGTAGGGTGTATAAGGTGTCAATCATAGAAAACATGAACCCCCAGATAACTTTTAAAAATGGAGCTGTACAGAAAAAAGGACTTTAGCACAAACCAGTCTTACAATAACTACATGTCAACATCGCAAGGTGGGGGTAAAAAAATGTATGTTCTGAGTAATAAATTTCTAAAGTTTGTCCACAGCCCCATAACCTTTGCTGGTGGCGGCAAGATTTATGACTGAAGCCTGTCACCAGAGGGTGCTGTTCTCGGAGTGGCTTCACCCAGCGAGGAGGCAGACGGCGTCCATTCTATATACAGTCTATGATCTGTACCCTAATATGTTAAAATGTTGTTATAATATCTAAACCACTAATCCTGCAAATTTTCCTCCTCAAAGTTACACAGATGATGGCATAATCCCTGAATCTGTTCTCAGGCTTCCCTGAACATCAGGTCATGCTGTCTTGTTAGGACAATGCTAAAGGGTGAGCCCACCAGGCCGCACTGTCAAAGACAAGCCCACCCAGAAGCTGGAAAGTCTGTTTTACCCCCCGTCTCTTTCCACCGCTCTGCCCTTTGTTGTTGGAAGTTTTAACTTGGTTGTGAAGGACAGTATCAGCTCTTATCTCTTCTTAAGGATGGAAACACCAGATAACAGTGGGAAGTTTTTATGTTGTCACGACAACAACCACATTGTAGCTGTTTATGCTTGCCACTTCACCAATGGCTCCTTTATAAACAGGCCGGTATGAGCTGGATTTACATCACAATTGGTATTGAAACCAAAGGATATTCCATCTATTATGACCTATAATATGATCTATAATATCTATATGATCTATAAAACCATAAAGGCTGAGTACCACGAGCTGCAACATCAGAACAGGAGTCAGTGTAGCAACAGCTAACATGTGCATGTAGCTAAATAGAGAGCTAAGTGGGTTTTTAATAGCCAGGGTGGGGTTAGTTGCTCTAATAGGTAATGGATTACACATCACTAGTTACTTTTTAGAAACGTAATCACATTACTTAGTTTTTAACTTCTGAAAATAAGGAATAATACTTCTGGCTACATAACTTTTGCATTACTTCATAACATCACCTTGCAGTTTGCACCATCATTTAAATTTCAATTTGACTGTTTGCCTAGTAACGTTCATGACTCAAATTAAAATCAACTGCATAGGTGTGGTTAAAGACAACAACAAGCGATATTAATCAGCATGTGTTCTCACTTACTTCATGCCACCTCTGCATAAGTCAGTGTCTGGGTTGGGCCACCCCAGTCAAAAGGTCTTGGACACGCCCCTGCTTGTTTACATGTACTGCATTGTAAGTAGGCTACATCATGGTACTTTGCTGAGCAGCAGGTGGATAAATGCTTACTGACGATGGAATAGAGGAGGCTACAGTGAAAGACAGGAACTCAACTATTACAAAGGCAGACAACAGAAAACTATATCCGTGTAGAGTGCTGTGTGGATTTGATGTTGAGTTCAGAGCAGTACAGAGTTGTTTCTGGTCGGGGCGGTCTGAACTTAACTGTCACCTTCTTTTTGTCAGTTTGTGCGACAGATTCAAATTGAAGTGACTAAAAAAACCCTTGTAGCTCGGCTGCTTTGCAATTTTTGCTTTCATCCTCCATGAACTCCAGCCAAAGTCACAAACACATCCTGTTAGTAAGGTGCGAGAGTGTTGAGGAGGCATGCATGAAAAGTGATATTTGATTATCTGTCTTGTTCTCCTGTTATGGATATAGTTAAAGAACTTAAACTTAATCAAGTTATGAGATATTTTCTGATGATGAACTGTTGTGTCATAACAAAAAGTATCAATGTATTTACACTTCACTACAATTGGACAAATATGCTCAATTGTTTCACCGTTTTTTTGTTCCTCTCTTTTGACCTTCCTCAGCCATTCAACGTTTGGAATTAATTTGCATCCTTTTTTTGCCAGCGATTGCAACAGAGTCAAAGTCAGCTCTGCCAAGGCCATCTCTCAGTCTAGTCATAAATAATTTAGGTTTTGATGGCAGTGACGCCTGTAAGAACCTCTGACATGAGAACATGACTCTTACTCCCTACTGCAACCTCTGAGAAGACAAGACACCCACAGAGAAAAACAAGACATGAATAGCGAATCCACCGCCTTCTCTTGTCTCGAAAATCTCTGTCATCTTTTCTTGTGGCTCCACAAAGTCTTTTTTTTCTTGTCTTGCCTACTTGAGTAAAATGATGTTTGCTCTGACTAACACAGATATGCACATACACTGACAAACCTGAGAGTCTGTGAAGAAACACGTTGGCCCTGGATTGACCCCCCTCCCAAAAAAGAGTAAACTTAATAAAAGGCATATAACAAATATATATGCTTTCATTCGTATTTAACATAACACAAATTTTAACTGACATCTATGTCTGTCTAATTTCATTCCATTCATCCATATTTATATGTTCTAAATGTGAATTTTATCATGCCTGTCATATTTAATTCCTATTTTTTACTTGTAAAAAATAATCCTGTTTTCTTATTTTATTATTGCGAGACCAGAGCATAGATGATCATACAGGCAGTGAGCTGTGGGCTAATTGTCGGGTTAAATGGGGCTGTGGGGTCTTGAATGGTCTAAAGATTTTATGTTCCCATGTAAAACCGGTCAATCCAACAGCCCTCATAAGCAGCGTTTCATATTCATAACATGTTTCCCATCTGACTGCAGGGCACTAAGCGATTGAAATATCACACAGTCTACTCTAATCGCATTACTCTGCTCAGAGAACATTCGCACTAAACACCCAATGTGAGTCTCCAGTCTTTGATGTTTTGAACTGACTGAGAGGATGAAGACTGAGAGTGTTCTGACTGACGGCCTGTCCTAAAAGCATGAATGACTGGCTGTATGGATGACCAACTCCTCACCCACCTAAAGTTCAAGTTTATGTCTGACCTTGTCTGACCTTGTCGGACTGACTGACTGTGATTGGTGTGGTCTTAACTTACAAGGTGCTCTCAGCACTGAAGCAGAGTGGGTTAATTGGGGTTTATGTAACACAAAACACACGTGAGTCTAATGTCCCTTTTTTTTTTGGACTTCTAAGTCAAGGATAGGGATGCACATTTGGTTGACTAAAACTTGACAGTTAAAGCTGTTCTGAATATTTTTAGTATTGCTATAACAAGTAACCAATTATATTTATTAATCACAATTAACTTACTGCTGGACACAGCCATTTAGGTCAGAGTGGGGTGAAGTGCCTTTCCCAAGGACACTTTGGCATGTGTAAACAAGCACAGATGATAATTTGTATAGCAGCACAGTTCGACAGTAAAATGATTCAGATCATTGAGATAAAGTTGTATGACGGTTGTGTTTGTTAACTCAAATGCAGCATATGTAACATGCGCATGCATGCAGACCTGCAGGGAGGACCAAAGGCCAGTTGTGCTACCTCCTCTAAAGTTAGACACACTAAGCAATCCAACCCTTATCTCCTAAGACGAGACGGCTAATTAGTTTTTCAATTCCTGTTTAAATCACTGGGAAATTAGTCACTGCGGGACATCCTCTATGGATATACATAAAATGGCACAGAAAAAAGTGCTCATTTATAGTCTACTGGCCAAAGCGTAAGCTAAAAACGAATCTTTTGGCTTCAGTGCAGAATATCAAATATAAGATAACAACGGAGGGGGTTTTCAAGATTGTTTCATCAATTTTCCAGTTAAAAAGGTCAATAAACATTCAGAAGAAATTGTAAAGTGTTGGAAATATTTTAGAATGAGTTTGGTAAACGACAACATGCTACAGAAAAATTTATTTCAGTCATTAGATGAATGGGTCAAAACTACTGTTTTACTGAAATTAGATTTTTTTTTTACTTGTACTTTTGCATTTAAAGGCATAATGTTTTGAAATTCTCAGGCCCAATTATTTATATATATATATATATATATATATATATATATATATATATATATATATTTTTTTTTTTTTGGTAGAATTGCTTAAAAAGGAGGGTTGATGATACAACGTTACATTATTTAGGACATACTGGCTTGCTTTCTTTTTTAATTTACTTGCTTGACTTCTGTTTTTATCTTTCAGTCTCTATAAAGTAATGAGTTGACACATACATTAATTTGGCTGTATGCAGAAAAATAAAAATAATAGATAAAAGAAGGAAAGAACAAAATGTCAGATGTAAATCACACTCTGTCGAAGGACCACTGTGAAACACTTGCCCTAATTCATTTGTTAGGAGTCGATGGTATCCTAGTAACCATCAGAAACTAATCAATGATAACTGTGCAGTAAATGCCTGAGGTTAATTGGCTGATTTGATTGTGTTTCAGTTCTCAGTACCTGACAAGCTTTTACATGTTCCTGGATTTTCTCTCCTGCAGAGGTAATGTGAAAAGTGAATGCCTCTCTTTCAGTACAGTATGTCTCTCACAGAGCAGTAGATTAAAACAGAGTGGCGACAACTTCAGATCTCGCCGCCGGAGCGGTCACGTGGTTCATGTACCCCTCCATAGTTCCAAAGCAGCCTGCACTGTCCATGCTCTTCAACGGGGCAGACTGCAGTGAGCGCGCATTTAAGAGGTAAATATTAAAATTAACCGTAAAAAGTCAACATTTGCAACTCTTATTGGATTACTGTGTACACGTCAAAGTCACGTACGTATATTTAGCGGCTGGATGACAAATAAAAGTGAAATAAGACAAGTTTGGTAACGTGTGTTACTTTTTAATAAGAGAAAATAATACAATAAAGTGGTAAGTCACAGGTGTTACAAGCTGTTTAAACAATTGTACAATGTTTTGGTCTTGCAGTATGGCCTGCATAACATTTTTTCATGTTAAACATATGCCTTAAATGCTGACAGGATTTAAAAAGTAGCGGCTATCATCCCATAAGCAGAAATCAAATTACATAGCATTTATGTTAGTCTAAAAAGAATAAACTGCATATAACATCGGGAACTGATAAAGGCTGAAATCTAAAATAAAGCCTATAAGTAACCATCTCAACATATGATTGATGATGATTTATCTGTGATTCATAACTCAGTCACACAATAAATTTTGGCAGGCCTCTACAGCTGACGACGTCCAGCTAGCAGGCCGTGGCTAAAAAATCGATCCCAATTCCTAACTAAGAAAAGGGAATTACATTTGTAATTACAATTTGAGCATACTAAAATTAAAATCATTTTACATGTAAAGGGGTCCCTCGATACCATTTACACCCGTATTGGCATTACATTCGTTGATACAATATTTTACCTCGGGGAGTGTGGGAGCAAACCGTGGCTAAAAAATCGATCCCAATTCCTGACTAAAACAACATAATTACATTTGGGATATACATTTTTACATATAAAGGGGTCCCCTCGATATCAATAACACACGTATTGGCATTAAACTTGTTGATATTTTATCATTTAACCTCGGTGAGTGCTTGCCTTGTGGCCATAGAAGCGAACGGCGTCCGACGTGACAGGCGGTCATGTTGGAACTATAACGAGTTCCATAACCCGGAAGTGGGGTCCGCCGGGCTGGACAGCGTATGTCTATGGGAGTGTCGCCACTCTGTTTTAATCCATTGCTCTGGTCTCTCATAACAAAGCTAGTCATAATCTCTGAAATTGAAAATTATCTTAAGTACTTTTTTTTTTAAAAATGACTCTTTAGATTTTCAATGAACTCCATTCACAGATTCCCTCCAAATCACAGAAGATAAATATAATTTTGAAAAACAGCTTGGACGTGTTTTTCTTCAGCTATTAAGACAGCTAATTAGGACAATTATACAGTGAGTCCATAACATAACAGCAGAAGCTGCCTAAATCTGTGTCAATGCCACATGATATTAACACCTGATTCACAAATAACACTCTGCTATGGGTTTGTGTTACTAAGGCTTGGAGGACAAATCCCCGGTCGGATAGATCTCTGAAATGTAGAATTAGACTAATCCTTACATATCCTTCACTGTTGTGATAGTGCATGTAATCCAGAATTCTGCACAACACAACGTGCTGAAGTCATGCATTCACTTTCTACTGGTGCAAAGTCCCAGATGAGAGACACTCCAAATCCATGATTTGGCTGTCTATCCATCATTATATTTATAGATCACTCCCTAAAAGAGACACAGGGGCATGGATATGCAGACTTTGCCCTTTACCCCAACTCAATTTAGCAGTTCTTACTCAGAACCAGACTCGAGTTCTGGCATAAAATAAAAAGCATGAACTCTCTAAACACACAAACAGTGAGTGCCACCAGAGCTATCCTTGACACGAGCATTGTGGCACCACTCTTTGTGCTTTTAGTCACTGTTGCACATTTTTAGCAGTCTCGAAAACTTTGCTCGATCTTCACTTTTCTGTGTACATTACCTATAGGTCACATTAAGATAAGGGGACATGTTGGGTAAACTGACAATCAGCCTTCTACCCCGTAAAGCTCTGGAGTCAATATCATAAATGAAAGGATGCAAAAATGAGAGGCAAAGAAAGAAAGAGACTATTGTGATTGAAAATGTTATGAGACAGATGTTTTGCAGGTGTCAAATCCATAGTCAAAAGTACTCACATTTATGGCAGGTTCAATGAAAAATCTCAAGTGTTATTTTAGGTGTTAAAGACAATTTCACCAGTTTATTCATTTATGTGTATGGTGAATACCTCTTTTTGTAATCATTTTTTGACAGCAACCTCCAAAGTGCACGGTTAATCACACCATGTATGAACAGGAAATATAAAACAATTGATACAAAACATCCTCTAACCTCATTTTTATAGTGTGCATTAAATATATGAGTGTCATGTTCCAGGGATCAAGTCATAGTCTGAGTAAGCTACATAAGCCTTTCATAAATATTTTACTGTTAAAAAATTAATAGTCAATATGACCTATTGCTTGTTGAACTCTCAGACACACATACATGTATGTAAATTGGAATAACCACTAAATCTACTGAAAAATATACCTACTGCCTCAAGAAAGACACACTGATTAAGTTGTACTTCAGATATAGCTGTGATCATTTTCTTAAAATTGTTGTTACAGTCTCTATCAAAGTATCAAACATACAGCTTAATACCCTTCTTTTGGCTGTGAAAAATGTATGTGAACACGCATATTGGAACTATATTTTGTAAAGAACATATACAGATGTCATAAAGAGGTTACTGCACAGTTTTGCATGGTCCTTAAGAAGGAATTTCCAGTGGCAAAGCAAATCATTGTTTCTACAGATTGACCTGCACGACCCCAATCTAAATTGCCATGGTTACCGCACTCCATACTAATCCCAATTTAATCAGGCCTATAAAGTCGGATAGAGGAGGGGTGTCTTGTGTGTGTATGTCTGTGTGTTTAAGTTGTTTTCTTTTTAACAAGTAATTTTGCTCCAGAACTCTGATCAAATCTTTCTGTGCTTGCATGGTTAGGCATGACCGTGTTCATGTGTGCTAAGTGTAGACCATTAAAGACACATCTCCCACCCTATGCATCAGTAACTATAAAAAGGGCCGCACTCCCAATTTTTCAAATGAAGGAGCTTGTTAATGGCCTAACTCTTCAAAATAATTGCTGTGAATAACCTGCAAGCATTGATTCTGGATGCTGTCCCATGGCTTACTGTTATATGGTACACTAAATGTAAGGTGGCATAATATGGCTATAGCTGAGTTGGCTTGGGTTGGTAGTAAATGGACTTCTTTTTTGAGAAGTTAATTTCTTCTTTTCTTTGAGTTACAAAACAAAAAATATTATTGTTGCAACTAACATAAATAAGCCAACTGATCACAAAACCTGATCAACCAAGTCATACCAAATCAGTCCAAACATTTCACCCCTGCCTGTTGACACTAATTCAAATATTTGGGTTTCCCTGTTAAGAGTCAGGGAGTAACTGTCTGAATGTGAAAGTGGAGCGAGCTCCGAGCTGGAGAGTGCATGTCTTGGTGCCTGATTGCGACAAAATAACTTAAACCTTAAGTGATGGTGATAATAGCGGAAATGTCTGAGGTGGTGATGGCTGCCTAACCTTTAAAGGTGTGCCAACTGTAAGAGCTGAATGAGGCCAGAAATATCATCATTAAAGTCCTATCCAGCATGTCTAATGCTACCTTTAAAGGTGATTCTTTGATCCAGAATGGGTTTATTAATACATCCAATAAACTGTCCCTCCAATTCTACAAGTGTGTTTCTATGGCAACAGATTTGTATCAGAATCTTTGAGGAATAAATTAACATTTAACTGAACATAAAAAATCACATCAGGTTCAAATATAAGCCTGTTTTTTTTAACTTCACATTACACAAGACATCTCTATTAAATCAATAAACTGTGTAAACTTGTTTTTGATTGATAGAAAGGTAATAAGAGGGATGATATACACTCAGGCTTCCAATCTGGTTTAGTTTAATCTGTATAACCACCTGCTAACTACAGATTATTTCCCACATGATTAATCCACAACATTAAACAAATGTTATCATTGCCCCATATCCACAAGTTATCAAAGGGTAGCATTTGTCATTAAGCACATTATTGAAAATCTAAGTGGTCTATGAATATTTATTTTGGTCTAGAGAGCCACATTATCCTGCTGTGCTCTGCAAAACTGCTGGATGTGTGCCTTGATTGTGGGTGTGGTTGAAGAATTGTGCACGTGTATAACTACATGGGTGTCAGCTAAATAAGATGGATATTGCTTTCATGGCTACATCGACCATTTGAGCCCATTAAGTGTTTACATACACTGTAAGTTGAAAATATAGATGAAATATGTGAGAAAGTTAATGGGCAGGAAAAATTCGACATCAATTCTGTTTTGCACGATTACAAAGTCTGTTTTAGAGCTGATACTATGTGTAAATTAAAAAGAAAAAAACGGTCTCATCATTCACTCAAGACATAATGGGAATTAAAGATACTCAAGAACATAAAGGAGGTCTTTTACAATGACAGGCCTTACTTCAAATGGAGCTGATTCATTTTCCTCATCTGCTCATAACAATATATAAGTGAGAATTGACCGCCTCATTGATTTTTACTACTCTGTAGAAATTATGCAGCTATTTCTTTAATCAAATTTACTAACCATCTTTAACAGTAAAATGGTAGCATGTGCATTGAGCTGTAGTGGCAGCCCTGTCCCCCAGGCTTCCACATTAGAGATCACTAAAGCCAGCCATGCAAATCAACAGCACCTTATTAACCACTGTAACTGCTGGTTCTGGTATAGCGTATTTGTCATAAATGGTTTATTTGAGCTACCCTTAGTCTGATCACTGTACTCCTTCAGCCTGTCAAGATTTATCAGCTGAAGACCAACAGATAACCAACATCAGGAAGATTGCACTTTTATGGAGTGGATTCAATCTGTATTCTGTCATTGTAATTAAAGTGCCAGGATTCTGTGTTTTCAAGTCTCTGTTTTGGGGGTTGACCAACATTGGTTTTGCAGGGCTAATATCGGTATTGATTATTAGTAGTTATTGAAGCTGATAACTGATATTAGGAACCGGTAAAAATAACCTTTTTTTTGGTCTAAATTTAGAATTTGGACCTTTATAAATTCCAAGATTAAACGTTTAAATTTCTTTAGCTAATGTCTAATCAAAACTGAAACCTCCAACATCATGTACAGTAAACAGTGAACTAGTTCATCTTACTGTACAGTTGTGCCACAGTATCATAATGTCGATAATGTTATGTGCAGAATATTGGATAAGACAACATGGTGAGCAAAACAAACCTAGGGGGAGAGACACATGAGCAGTGGAGCCAAAGTAGTGCACTTTTTAAATGATTAATTTCATCATCAATTGGCCAGATGTGTACCGAATATCAGCTCTGATGATCAGTCAAGGCTGATGATGAGTCCGCCCCTACTCCCATGTCATTAAATACATCAAGTTTACCTCAGTCTTTTATTGAAATAGTGAGAACAGGTGCAATAAAAAAGCAAAAATATTTCCTTCAGGGAATGAGTTGCAGACCTGAACTGATATTATCATTTTTTCTGCAGAAACACATGGGCCATCCATTGAGAATATGCCACACACACACAAAACAAAAGAAGAAAACCACAGGAAGTGTTTTGATGATTCAGTTTAAATGTTTTCCTCAGCTTCAGCCCCACTGTCCCTCTTTCTCTGCAGGAGGAATCAAATTCTTACAGAATCTCAAATCTTAATCCAGACTCCATGGAAATCATTCAGCACGACTCTGAACACAGAAACATACTGAATATTCATATGAAAACACAGTCACTGTGTATGACTATGACTATCTAATAATACTGCTGTGATCCCTAAAGATCCATATTGTCTATATGAGTGAATGTGTGGGTGTACACATGCATGTGTGTGTCTTTGCAGGTGTGTGTGAGATTGTGTGCGTGTGTGTGCATATATTGATTTAGAATCCTCTAGTCTAACCGGGTAATTGCCTTTTAACCGTTAGTCATGACTGAAGGACACTGTGGGGACCCGTCATAAATGGAGTGAGAAAAGAAAAATCGAGAAAAAGTAAGAAAAGGAATCACAGTGAATGGGTGGGGGAGAGGGACTGACAATAAGCCAAGGTCTGTCTTTTAGTCTGTCTCTGGTAAGTACTGAGAAAAAATCAAGGGAAAATCAGCTCAAGCAATCAGAAAGAAGATGTTCTGAGAACATGTTGTATGAACTGCCTTAAAGGCAATTTTGCTTTTCATCACCTCATTTTTGTTTTCACAGCTCCCTCTGCTCTACTCTGACCATTTCATTCAAATGAACTCTTTAAAATTCTTCAAGTTTGTCACTGCTCCCTGGGGTTGAATTTCACTTTTTTTTTTTTTTCTCAGCTCCATTTTAGAAACAGTCAGTCTGAGCAAGGTTTGAAACAGGTCAAAGATTTGGTCTGAGGTCTGGCCCATTGAAATGTGGGAGGGTGTGGAAGAAAAGCCATTCCTCGAATCGCAGTTATCCAAACGTGCAGTCTGCCTCCGCCCTGAGAGCGGACATAATGATGTATGAAGGGTACTGGTAATTGGAAAGCGCCCGAAATTTGACCTTCGCACCGCCTTCAACAACAATGTCCAGAAAAGTCAGTGGCCAAAAGGCAGCTCTTCAAGCTTCTTAAGACTTGGACGAGGAGATGATGACAAGAAGGAATTATTTGAAAAACATAGAATGCAAGCTTGTGCAGAAGTGAATTCACCTTAAGGTCCTTACACACCGGGGCCGATGCGAAAATAGAACGTGAAATTACGAAATATTCTGAGGTGAACTTTGATGCGCCTGACTATACACATCAAACCCAATGCGATTTTGCGACTTTCCCGGGAGGGGTGACACATCCCGGGGAAGACTTTTCCCGGGGAGAGTCCCGCCTCCTTCATCTCTGATTGGCTAGAAAAGCTGGAAACTTCATCACACGCTCAAGCCAAACAGTCAGCACTTATAGCAAATCAGAGGCAATAAGATAACCTCATGAAACTATGGTAACAACCGTTAGCTTACGTTAGCACAGATGAAAGTTACAACAAAGACGTTTAGCAAACTGTTAAAGCACACAAACCATCATCATATGAGAGATCCGACGCTATGTTGTCCTTCAGGTCGTTATCGTTGTAATGTTTGTGTTTTTAATCATAAAGCACTCTATTCTCAGACAGGTAGACAATCAGCTGGTCAGCTATGTTAGATATACTGGTGAATCAGACGTCGCAACAACAAACAATCTGATTAGTCAGAAGTGGACACACTGTATGTGAAAATTTAGAAAAATCGACCATGATCCGAAAAAATAAATGCCGCAATATCGCTAGACGGGAAACATCGCTGATGTGAATGCTTGTATTGACAGGATACGGATTCGAAAAAAAATATTGACGTCCGAAATAATCGCACAACAAAAATGGTCCCGGTGTGAAAGGACCTTTAAGCTATCTGAAACCATCTTCTAGATTTTAGGGATAGATGATTCAACCACTTTTTCCAAGGAATACCTCAATTTTTGGCATATATTATGGTAAAAACTGGCATACTGAGCTGTGAATGAACAATGTCATGTCAAACTATTAAAGGCCAATCTGGAAAAAAAGAAAAAAAAAGAAAAACTGTCATAATCCAAAATTATGCATATTACCTATCGCAGTTCTTTGTCATTCTGAAGATAGAGGATTTTTAATTGACTCTTTCATTTAAGCTTTGTGACTTTGGTTCACAAGTAGCCTCATCCTCTTATAGGGTATCAGATAGTGGGGGGAAAAAAATCATTAAAAAGGACTCAAGCCTTCGCAGCTGTCCAAAAGATAAATGCTGTAGCTTGGTGGGAAAAGGTGGCATAGGAGCCAGCGTACCGAGGTACCAATCTGTGAGTGCTAAAACTTTCTCTAGTCTACAAAGGAAAACGGCAAGCTTGGTTTTGGCCGCTCTGCCCCCTTTTAGCATTTCAAAAGATCCAACAGAACAGGGAGGTTACTGGGCAGAAATCAGGTACAAATGGAAAGAGATAAAGGAACAAGGAGAGCATTGAGGTGAGGGGTAACTTTGATTTTAAATTTAAAAAAAAATAATAAAAACTTCACATTTTCCTGAAAATACGTACACCTCGCTGGTAAATTCAACAGGTATGAACGTTCTCTTTCTTGTACACATGCTTTAAAAAACACAGGTCTCTAATGAAGTGTGAGGTCTTTTATAATGCTACATCAAAAGTTGCCTTGCCAACCTTTATGTTCAGAAATAATTGGGCTTCTTCTGTAAATTAGAGGTGAGTTCATTATGTATCACTTGAGCGCAGGTCAGTAAGACACAAAGCAGCACTTAATTGCATTGCCCAGTACTGCATAATACCTGTCATTGCCCCTCAACCTATTCCTCTGTGAAAATGTGGACACTTCTTAGTAATTACAAGTCAGACTTATCGCATCAAAGGTAAAGTACCAGCTACGAAAAGGTTCAAACTGGTGGTTAGTGTACTGTTTTAATGAACACTAAAACAGTGCAGGGTGTCTTGCTTGTATTAAATGTTCCTGTTCACTGCGGTAGCAAGGAAAAAACAACAACATTTGAGCTGCTTAAATCTCCAAAGTAGGGTTTTTCTGCTATGTTTTCAATGTGGGGAGCAAACTATTTACTCCACCACAGGACCGAGTCTCATTAAAACACTGTAGTGCACACATAAAGGGATGCACCATGAGCAGCCCCATGATGCATTTATAGCCTCCCCTCACAGTATGAGGGGTGCTGCCTTCATTATTTGATCTCTAGTCAAATATGTCCTGTGTGTTAACAAAACAGGACCATGTTTTCAAGAAGGATGTTGTCTTTCTCTTCATGTTTTCTTCTCTTCACATAAATGTCAAGAGTTTTACCGAAGAGCAGGGCCTCACGGTGCCCTGGTGAACACTCTGAATAATTATTCTCACACCTGACAGAGACAGGGCTGTGATATCTGTCAGACTCTTAGGTAGGTTTTCTTCGTTATCTCCTCAAAACACTCCCTGTCATTACCCTCAAAAACGTCGAACCCTAAGTTGGATGTTAAATTGACTTGTGTTGTGAGGCTCAGTCAAAATTTAGTCAACATTTCTCATTACATCTCTGGATCAAGAATCATCTTTTCTCTCAAATCTTAAACTTTTTTCTTCTTCTGTTTTTTTTTCTTCACTCTGAACTAAAAGCATTCAACTATGCACTACTAGAAGAAAGCCAGCATTTTTGTACAGGTGTAAAGGAGAGGGAAAGCTAAATTAATATTTATATCAAACTTTCTTTATGTAGCTCATGGCTGTCAAACCTGCTCAGACAGCACAGGAATGAAATGAGGGAGACACTATGTTTAACAGAGTCCCTGTAAAACCCTGAGGCAGAAATGTGATGAATAAATATTGTCTTTAACTGTTTATTTATATTTGAATATAAACTCATACCAATTAGCTGTAAAATGCACTGAATCATTTAACAACCAATTACATTTTATGTCGGTTTTTGTAATATAAGTTTTGGAATATAGCTGCAGCTTCACCATATGATAGAAATACACATCAAACCTTCAGTCTTTATTGTGCTAATTAAGACATTCTTGAAGTTATTTCACGAGGAAAAAATAAAAAAATCATTTGAGTTCAAGAAACCATTATTTGTTCTAACAGTGTAAGGTAAGTGATTGTTCTTTCATTAAACTGCATCACAGCATGCACTTGCTACAGTGGGCATAGCATCATTACTGTGGGAGGAGTAATGTCTTAGTGGGTAAAGTGATTACCATATTGGCCCAAACAAGAAGACTGTGATAATGAAACAGTGACCCCATATTCCTGTTACTAACAGCTGCTTGAGTACCTCTTAGAAACTCAGCACACCTGCAGAGGTGCTTCCACTTGTCCTTCCTGATTGGCCCTCTGCTCAGGCTGACTGTGGGCAGAGCTCTCCTGGGTATTACATGCAAAGCAAAGCAGGTTTATATTCAGGCCAACACTGTATATTGTGTTTTGCCTCAGAACCTTGAATAAAACATCTAAGAACCCCTGAAAAGAACTTAAAACACAGGTAAATAATAGAAGTTGTTTAACAAAACAATGCTCTGTAATCACCCTTTGGTGCTATGAAATCCTCTGGGGTGTCATTTATTTTATAAGTAGAGTTTTTCCAGCTGGAGCAGGCTTGAGAAAATTACTTTGCTCCAGAGAAGGAATGTGTAAAGATGCAACATAATTTAAAAGACGCTTAAATGTGTTTTTGTGTGTGTGCCTGGATTTGTGCAGGTACGCTATCAGCAGGTGTCTGTGTTTGTGTGTCTGAACTGAATGTGTCAAGGTGCACCTGGGTGAGCGCAGGAGTCAGACATGTAGGTCAACGCATTTCCTTGTTGACCAGTTCAGCCATCAGTGAGGGGAGTCTAATTTCTAAATGGAGCCGGCATGAAATGAGATGCAAACGCATTAGGCAGGTGTATTCAGATGGATCATAGAGTGTGTGTGTATGTGTGTGTGGGCAGGGTAATGTGTATGGGTGAGTTTATGTGTGCCACTTTGTCTGTGCATGAAGGAGCAGCAAAATTACGACTGTTTACCAATGCATGAGGTCAGAACGCAGCGAGAGCAATCATCGGGCTCTTTACTTGAGACAACCTCCATCACATCTGGATTGCATGCTCGCTCTGCTTTCCTTTCCCACTTTTACTCTCTCCTACTCCTCCCCCAAGGAACACACATTGTATCTGAGATAAATGTACAATTGACAGGGTTGACACCAGTTGCAAAAGCCAGATGCATTTTTGTTAACTGTCAATCTGCTTACACCCGGATACCAAATAAGATTTTAAATCAGAAATCAATACTATGGCGGGCTAGTTTCAAACTCTGTTGAACTTTTTCATTTTTTAGTTATTTTGTTTCCCAACTAAACAAGTGAGTAAAAAAATATGATTAAATCCACAAATGAATCTCTAATATCAACGTTATCATCGCTGCACAGCTGTATTTTTGCTTGTTGTACCTCTTCTATATGCATTTCAGTCAACTACAGAATTTTTCACTATTGCTCATCTTTCTTTCAGGCTGTGGGATTTAGTAAAATAAACCACAAAAGTGCACTTTTTATTTGAGATGTGTAGTGGAATACCCACCTGTACTTTAAGTTATACGAGCCTGCTATTACAGGTAGAGACTGAGACTGTTTTAGGACTGATAACTCCCAAAAGCTCTTGGACCACAGACTTCTGTGACCAATGTTCAAGGGTTATTCATCTTTAATTCATTTCCCAGAAAGGTAAAATATCTAATCGTGATCCACAAATTCTCTTATTTCTACAGGTAGGTAACTTAAATTCATGCGGCAGTGCTCTGAGCTAGGAGAGAAACCTTTATTTTCAGAAAACCCTCCGAGAGGTCCCCCGGTTATTCTTGCCATTTGAATTTTAATGAAGTGATACTCTCATGTTAACTCACAGATTCATAAAAAATTTTGCCCCCCAGTTTTTTTTTTCCTTTTTTTTTTGCAGAAGAGTGAGGAATTAAATAAGTCTTCAAAGATCTCATACTAAGAGAAAATGAAACTTATATATCCTGTCTTATGGTAAAAATAAAATAACGTTCACTTTTATTAAAGTAGTATGATAATGGAATGACTAAGGGTCTTGTTGGTTTTCATACAGGGGTGTCCCAATACGATATTGATATCGATCCGACATCAGCAACAAAGTCTAATATTGGATTATATTGGCCTGCGTCTAAAATCTACGATATCAGCACTTTGATATAAGCAGTCCATTCCAGACTCCGCTCCAGCACCTCTATCTTGCAGCACTCATATCCAGCAAGTAGAGCCCACGTAATCATAACAGTGTGTAACAAGGAGTAGGAGTGATGTTGGCCCTGTTTGTGCTAAGTTTGTGCTAATATTGAGTCAATATCAGTAAGGAACAGTACTTCAGTATCCGTATGGTACAGATCGGTCGATAGGTAAAAAGTTATATCGGGACATCCCTATTTTCATATACAACAGCAATTGAAGAAAAACAAATAACTTAGCATTTATTGGGGCTACAACTTAAGATTTTCAGATGATCTGACATCTTTATACTTTTCTTTTAGCCAGGAAAGAGATAAATGTCTTTTTTTGTGAAGTAATCAGCCAACATCCAAACAATTTTCTGGGCAACTGATGTAGTGTCCAAATAAACCTTCTTGCAATTAAATCTAATGAACTATACTGTTAGTTTTCAAAAACCATGGTGATTCATTATCATGTTAAAACAAATCAGGAGGGTGTTCTCCTGGTCGTCCCCAGACCTACTGGTATTGTGTGATGTGATCCTCCACTCAAACAAAGGAAAAAATCCATCTAGAGGTTAGCAAATCACCATGTGACTGTGTTGGAGTTATAGTCAAATATATTTTTTTGGTATGTCTTTCCCACAGGGACTCAGGGTTTCTTTAGACCTTCTCTGCTGCCTTTGCTTGGGAAGAGAATAAACCTTTTTACTGCATATGACCTTCAACTTTAATAGCAACTTCTTGAAAACTTTTCTGGCATCGGTAATTTTCCTAAGAGGTATTTAAGTTCTGACATGAGAATCAGATATGTCACCGTCCTACTGTTATGAAAAGTTGCATCTGTGAACCAGACAACTACGTTTTCTTTTTTCTACGTTGTTTTAAGCTGTGCTGTTGTGTGTCTATTATATCCCATGTCATAAATTATTCATACAGTGTTTAATTGCATGAAAAATTAGCTTAGATAGATTATGCACAGAAGTAGCTATGTACTACAAAAAACTATTCTTTCACTTACCAAAGCCTAATCATCTTCCTCAAGGTGAGGGGAATGTGGGCAAGAAAAGACTGTTTGGGCTCATGTTTGGGCCCATTACTGTTTGTGTTTGTGATGACTGAATGAGGCAAAACACAAATATTAAAAGGGAAGACATCCCTGGCCATGACAACCCAAAATTCATCTCATCTTCTTCCCAGCCTCTGCAGGGACTACATCCCCTGGGTTAAAGCTTAGTCTCTCATTGGATTCATCCAGTGCTTCATCAACAGAGAGAGAAAAAAAAACAGTCTATCACATAAGCCCTGAGTGTCCGGTGAGCAGCATGTACACAGCTTGACAAACAGAATGGGAACACTTGAAGATGAGGATAAAACAAGTTATTTCCATGAGGGTTTCTGATGTTTCTAAGGTGCTTTAAGTGCATACTTATAGAAACACAGTTGCCATGGCGTGTGATCATGTGTACTTATTATCTTCTGTTCTTTAGGCTGTCCTTGGCTCCTAAAATGATGTCATATGGTTGAGATACCATAGTTAGGGCTGCAGACGCTGTTGCCATGGATATAACTTCTGAAGGCTGTTGTTTTACAGCAGGGGGGGTGAACATTGTATAGAGTGAGTCATCCTGAAAAGACCCTCCTCTGGTACAGCCAAACAGTGAGGCAGTGTCTTTGTGGGTGAACTAGATTGTAGTGTAACTTCTCAGTGTGCCCAGTTTTCAAAGTTGACTCGGTGAGTGTGTGTTTGTATATGAACGGCTGTGTGTCTACATGCGGTATGTGTGTGCCCCCATGTGTGTCTATGTCTCTCTCAGCCCACCATGTCGACAGCTCAGATAAAAGAAGATCACAAAGCACAAAAGACAAAAAGACAGAAATGACAGCAGGGGAGAGAGTGGGAGTGAATAAACAGGGCAACAGATGAACAACGAGCAGAAGGAGAGAGAAAATCAAGGGAGCAGGAGACAGACAGAGGGGAAGGGACAGAGAGTCGGAAAAAAAAGATGAAAAGAAAAGAAGAGTGCTAGAGAAAACGGATAAAGACAGGAGGCCAGGAGCGAAGAGAACACAGGAAGAAAAGCACACTGAGCCATGAACACTGAGACGGGAAGAGAAGGAGCAAACAAAAGAGAAGGGCTGGAGGTAACGGCTCTCTACTCACTGACCCTGATGAGATGAAAAGCACACGGCCTGAGACAAAACAGTGCTAAACCACTGAATCACCGAAAGATAGCTGCCAAGCCCGCTGACCTGCAGGGTATTGTCTGGTTCAGAGGGCACATTGGCACACAGAGGGCTAACGATCGGAGGCAAGCATGCATAAGACAGAGCAGGCTATTGATGCCCAGCCAAGAATATGCCATTTGTAGTACACTGACCTGTGGGGTCCAAGCCCCACACGGTGGGTCAGTGACTGAAGGAGCAACTTGGCCAACCGGGTTTCTTGGCTTGTGAGTCATACAAATGAAAGGATATATTAATATCAGCAGCCAATGTGGGGCAAGCTTTGTAGATCCACAATACTGTGGTGAACCTGATCCCACTTAAGCAGCAGTAGTGCAGCTACAAACCAAGTTACGACTGTAAGACTGGGACAAGTTATACATGTCAGTTTTATCTGAATTCACCAGGGTTATTTTAATTCTTTATTTGTTCATTTTCTTACAGAGTCTAAGATTATAGACAAACCTACAGATCTCACTGGGTTCAATTGATAAGTTGTTTGTCACAGCAGGTACTTTGTAGATATTATCATTTTTACTTTTTTATCGAAGCACTCGCAAAACAAGTCAAGTGTCCCAATGTCAAAGCCTGTGGGACACCACAGGACAGTGGAGATGAGTCAGACTTTACTTGCACAATATTAAAGGCATGGTTGACGATTGGAGAAATTGGGAATTACTATCAACCTCATTTATATGGCGATCATGGTCCTATAATGCGATCTCCACAAAGTGAAGAGAAAAAAAGAATGGAAGAAATCCATTCACCTGAGAAGGTGTAGGGCTGCAAAAGCATTGACTAATAGGAGCCATCCATCCCGGACAGCTCCTATTGGTCAATCTCCTGCTCAGCCTCTCCATCCAATCCCCTTGCTGTATTCGACACACCCCTCTCCACTTGTCCCCTTCCACTCTCCCGGCCCTCCTCGGAACTCTCAGCTGCTAAAGTAGCGTGGCAGTTTAGCTACAGGAGCTGTGATGGAGAAGGACACAAAAAAACACTTCTGCTTCCCCCTGTACCTAAAGTGTTGAGAAAACGCAAGCTGACAGAAGAAAGGGGCGGAGACGAAGAGGAAATGTGACCAAGCGAGGAATCTAACTCGAATAAACATCAGGTCATTCTTTGAGCGGTGGAGAAAGCTCCGCCAGGATTTGGGCCTGAAAACAGATGCCGAGACAGCAGAGTTTTTGTTGAACAGGTAATTTTTGCCTTTTATCGAGGCACATGTTACATAAATAACTATTATTAGTCTCTGCAATGTCAACACGGTAGCTGTCCAGGCAGCTGCAGACGGTGCTCGCTAACAGAGCTGGCGTTTACTGCCGCTAGTCACTCGCAATCCAACATGATGAATCCTGTTTGAAGCTAGAGTAGGATCTCCTGCCGGCTGGCTTCTTGCTCTGCCAGAGGGGGTGTGTCGTGGGGAGGGCGATACATGTTCGGGGGGGAGTTATCGTGGAGCACAGAGGGGAGGTTTGTGTGTGGGGGGTGGGTCACTTTTTTTCAAATCTGCCTCAACGGCTCAGTTTTTTCAACTCCTTCTCCAATCATTAATCATGCCTTTGAAACATAAGTATTTCAAATGGGAGAAAGTAACATCTACAAGTCGTTAAAAGAGCTACATTATTTAGCAAGACATGCTTAAAAATTTCCAAGTTCATCCCCTAAACATCACTTCAACCACCATTATACCCACTGTGTTGCAACTGCAGAGTAACAGAGATTTACCTCAGTCAAAACACACTGAGGTTAAACTTCTGAGTGGCTGCCAAAGAGGAACAATCACAAAGACGTGTTGGTATAGCCTGTTCTTACCTAAAGCAGAACACAAGCCCTCTGTGGGCAGCTGTTATTACACAAACACTGCCAAGAAAAGGCCAACATGTGCCAGCCAAGCAGAGGGCAAGTGCAGTACTGCAGAGAGGGAGGAACTCTGCATCTCCACATGGTATAAACAGCTTAACCTCTGCCAGGGAGGTTCTGCCGTGTGCCAAGCCAACAGAGAGAAAGGGCAGAGACACATGCATGCCAGGGAGGTGAAAACCTCTCTGCATTCGTCTGTGGCTACTGTAAAGAAGCCACAGAGACAGGCAGGGCAGAGACAGCTGAACTCCTGCCAGGGAGATGCTCACCGAGGTCTGTTTGCCTGTAGGTAAAACTCAATACTGTCAGGGGACATGTGGCTGCAGGACTACAACTAAGAGGGTATCTGGGGTGTCCTTTCTGCAGCATGTCGCAAAAAAAAAAATCAAAATTTCCCTCATTTTTAGATCAATATTCCAATTTTAAGACTTGAAAGTGCAGTAAAATAACTGGCCAAATGTTAAAGACTTGAAGATTATTTTCCTACAGTGCCTGCAATATTACAACATTATGGTATCACAATTTAACAGAGACACTGAGCTGGGCAGGAAAAAAAGGGTTCCCCCTGAGATTTGGCCTTTTTACAGTGGTGATCTGCCAACAGTATGGAGGGAAAGAGCCAAGCAGTACAATAACGTCGAGCGCAGCTCTTTCTGGAAGACTGTAAATTTGATTGCATCAGTATCCAAAAATATAATTCAAGGAAAAGAGAAGCTGTAAAACCAAATATTGCATCCAAATCACCTGTAGGTCTCAAGAAAAAGATTGAAAAACATTCATAATTGTAAAATTCATGACTGAGTATGTAAGGATACAGCACCAGACTTTTCATGCATTACGTAACAGTGTCATCATGAAACGCTGGCAACAGTGAACAGGCCAGTCTGGAACATATTAAAAGCCAGCTAGACATGAAAGGAGCATTTTTCAACGTAAAACATGTGGAGATAAAAATGCTAATGAACTGAGAGCAGGGAAAACAGCACTGTGGAAAAAAATAATGAGAAAGCTTCCAGGTGACTACAACCTGGCATGACAAGGAGCGCCACAGGGCAGATGTATTGACTCATCTGTGGAAGATGAAGGTGGTTAGAAATGGGAAAGAGAGAAAGGGAACCAGCTTGAACAAATCTCAAATCAATGACAACCTGATATTCAATAACTCAGGAAGTAAAACAGATGGTAAGAAGATGTTCGAGAGAATCATGTGAGGAAAGACAGGTGGAAACGGACTACTAAATTAGGGCCCACAGTACAAAATAATGAGGACCATTTTAGACATAAATCCCCTCCTTTGACAGAAAGTCAGGAGAGTCCCAATTTGTTGAAGGCTCTAAAAATTATCTTTCCACATTTTCCTGTTTCTTAAACCGAACAATCATCTTATCACGTTTGTTTACTTGTGGGTTTCACTGCAGGAGATTTCTAATTTCCAGAGTTGGTTCTCTGGTTTCTGGTGAGGTGAATTTTTCTCATGGTTCATGTGCAATCTTCACATGGAGGTGCACATATTTATGGAACAGATGCAATGTCACGGAAGAGCAGGTTTCCAGTCATTTAAAGTGCAGAGTGCGTGTAATAAGTAAAGTGTGTCTTCCTTCTTTATACATTTAAAGGTGGTTCACATAACATATCAGAGCACTTTAAAAGAGACTGATATTGTGTAAAAAAAGAAATAGAGTTTCAGAGTGAAAGACACTTAAATAGAAAGAGCAAAGTTGTGTTGAACCCATAGTCTGTATTATAAAGCATTCTCAAAGTAAATGGACAAAATAGTCAATAAC
Source organism: Xyrichtys novacula (assembly GCA_962446985.1). Lineage (NCBI taxonomy): Eukaryota > Metazoa > Chordata > Actinopteri > Labriformes > Labridae > Xyrichtys > Xyrichtys novacula. The sequence goes on along the minus strand of OY660875.1, from coordinate 17,591,339 downwards.
ATGATTACACTCAAGGTAACAGCTGAACAAGGTTTTAAAAAGCTGTTTATTTCATTAAAGAGGAAACAAGCAAAACTCAGATGATCTGCTGATCTGATTCAAATAAAAGCAGGGCTCCTGAGTGCTAAAATTCAAAAGGCTTGGTGATACTTCACTCAGAGGTCATCTAATCTCCTACAATGGATCAATTTTACTAAACAAGATTAAACTAATGAGTGTCCCCACCTGGTTGAAGATGTTGTATTTAATGTTTTAGCATGACGAAAACTAGGGCTGGGCGATATGGCCTCAAATTAATATCACCATATATTGATCATTTCACCTCGATAACGATAAATGGACGATAACTACTCTACAACCTGCTTACCTCCTCCCACATTAACTTTGTCTACTTCAGCTGCCGCTCCAGCCGCTACAACTCTTGAACTGTCCTCCATCTCCTCACCTGTCTTTCCCTCTTTGTTACAGACTGGATGGGGTGGAGTCACATCTCTGATGTAGGACGGCATTTTAAAAGGACATGAGACCATAGCCTACCTAAACATCCAAAACCAACTTTTATTTATTTATATTTTTGACACCGAATGTACCGATATGGGCAAAACGACGTTAGTTATCGTCGTATCGTTAAATTTTCAGTTTATCACCCAGCCCTAACTAAAACTACTGTTACCTCATAGTCTGATTAACCTTAACATTAACTCCGATAGGTCAAGCCATTTGAACATGTGTGAGATGTGCAGGACCACGGAGAAAAAAAAAAAGGAGGATCTCCTTTTGACATCCTGGTGCCAGATGCTACAGCACACCTTCAGAGGTCTAACAGAGTCCATTTCTTGTTAGGTCAGGACTTTGTTTTTTAAATCTTTACCTGAAGCATCATAGACAGAACAGTTAATCACAATTTATTGCAGTCACCTCAAACTTAAGTATTCTAAAATTAATTCAACGCTTTACTTTATTAACTGCATAAAAACAAAGTCATAAAGGCTTTGGCACCAACAGTAATATAAGCTAATAACTTTGAAATGCATTTGGCTTCACAGTTGTTCATTATACTGTGTCCAGTCCTTGAATGTCTTGATTTCTCCCATGGCAGTCAAATTAACAACAAGAGGTGTGATGACACAGTGCCATGAGGCATATCAACACACGAGAGCCTACTTCATTAGCCTTTCTCACTCAGACTCTAACACACACACACACACACACACGCACACACACACACATAACACCAGGATCCTGCTAATGAGACACATATGGACCTCTGATCACCACAGCGTCTCTGACACTCTTAAGCTCCAACACTATCTGCTGACTGGCAAGTCTTGCTTTCTTTCTCTTTGTCGGAGAATTATAAATTAAAAATTATGAAAGCACTTGTTGATGTGTGACTGTACTGTTCACAGAGTATCAGCCTTAGCCTGTATTAGTCTCATAGTGATGTTTTTTTGTGTTTTTTTATAAGCTTAAAAAGGGGTAACTTTTAGGGATTAATGAGAACTAATAAGATGAAGAGGGAGAAGCAAGACTGTGTCAATCAGAGGAACTGTGGTCTTGCTGATATTGATTTGTTACATGAAGGAATTTGCATCAAAAGGCAGTCAGGTGGAAAGGGAACAGGACAAGCCCTGCACACACCCACATACAGAAAAACCGGCGATGTGTAACTGAGAGGTGGTTTCATTGATATTGATTTGTGAATTAGCTAATGAGCTGAATGAGAAATGGGGAATTTATAAGGGACGGCAGACCGAAGAGATGAGGGAGCACAGCTGTCACACATCCATCAGAACCACTCTGGGGAGACCTGGCGAGCGTCAGCGGATGAAAGCCGATGTTCGCAGTCTTAGCCATTACATGTGATTTCGCGTGTGTATGTTGGTGTTGTTGTCTGAAAAGTTTAGAGACAAACATGAATAGTGTGTAACTGCAGATGCTTCCGTCCGTGTGTGCCTGCCAAGCTTCTGCACCTTTATCACTGACTATTAATCCATCTGACTGTCCATCTGCCCACTTGTCTCTCTGGGTGGTTTATTTGTGACTCTGATCTAATCGGGTCTTTAAACTCCTGATGTTCTGTTAACATCAGAATACTGACCAATTCAGGCGTGTGATGAGATCTCATCATACTGCTAAAACTAAAAAAAAAATGGGGGAATCCAGGTAACCTACACTCATTTGACCGCTGGGTTTTCCTTCTTATCTGCCAGAGAGATCATTACTTTGTTTTTCAGCTTTGCAATAACCAGACACTTCCTATAAGCACTGGGGCATACAAGCCATTAGAAAAAGAGTCTCATCCATCTCACAGATCCAATAGAATACTCATTTTTAGCATTAGTCCCAGCGGGGATGGAACTTATAAGTTAGACATATTAGCAACGTTATTTCCTTCTGAGCCATAGCATAGCATTGTGAGAAAAAAGGAGTAACAACCGTCTCCAATTTCATCATGCTCACACTTAAAAGGGTTCAGAATAGATTTAGCCCTGTGCAATAGATCTCTATAATTAAGGTATCATATCTCTATATGATGTAAGAGTTGGCAGTCTGGTCTGCAAGAAAATGCACTATGTCTGCACCACAAAGTGGTTTGAAGGTAAGCTTGGTGTCCTGTCAACTAGGTGTAAAAAATATGAAGAGAAGAAACATTAAACTGTGTTTGTCCTCCAAGACCAAACAGTTTGAGGTGTAAAAAGAGCCAGAAAAGGAAGATTTTGTGAGGTTGGATGGTAGGTGGAGATGAGGGGGATTTTTTGTGTTTGTACTTAGGTGCTGGAAGAGTTTGCACTGACTGCTCCTAATAAGACACCTAGGGTGCAAATTGGAACACAACTCATTTCTGACTGTCTCAGTGTCAACACTTCTTCAAATCTCTGCAGCTGGGGATAATTTTCAGCCACACAAAGACACAGACAATAATAGATGCTCGGGAAGACACAAACACAGAAACAATACCGAAATGTACGAGCGGCAAAAACAAACTCTGCTCTCAGATCATTCAAAGGCATGATTTTCAGTCGAATGGGGAAAATACGTAAAAGTGAACTTTATCTGACATCTTTGGCAATCTCTGCAGGATTTTTTTCTACACACTGCTCTATCTTTTGTTCTTTTTCGTCTCACAATCTGTATTGCGTCAATTGTCAAGACATCATTTTAGTAGTTGTCTTTTGACACTTCAGGACTAGAGTGAAAAGTTACCACTGGCATGGCAGATTTTCCCATTTGAGAAACCAGACTATCTCACTGGAGATGAGCTTTGAAGTAGGAAACCTTGACCTTTAGGTTCTTTTTACTTTGGTTGTACATGTTTTGTAAATAAGCAACAAAAGAGCAGCTTGGCCAGCTCCCATTGAAACACTCGAGCTGTCGAAATCAGTCAACACAAGTGTGGCCCAAAAAGCAGTTTGACCCAACTGTCCTGGATGGTAAACACAGGCTATGGGAGGTGAAGGAAGAATTTTTATAGGATATGGCGAATGCATGCAGTATACTATGTAAAACTAAATACACAGATATATATTAAAGTTCCTACGGGGACTTTCTAGCTTGTTATGACACCAACTGAAATGACATCATCCTATAAACAAACCCGGGGAAGCCACAGGCAAAACAATATAAAGTTAAAGTAAAGTCATTATACTGTGCTGCAGTTCACTCCTTATTTTCTGATGTAATACTTGGTGTATTTTTATGTGTATGTTTCTCTTTTGGGGCTAAATAAGGAAACACCCATTCATCCGAGGGTGAAAATGTAGCTGTGTATTAAAGGAGTGAGCTTTAGTTACTATATAACTGAGGTTTAAATGAGGTAAAAGTTATAAAGCCATGCTTGACCTCCTGTAACCCAACTCAGAAAGTCTGCCATGGATCTTGATCCCTAGCTACAGTTTAAAGAAAATAACAAGGTAGAATCCCATCCCCTGTTTCTGTTCAGGTTACATCAGTGTCATAAGATGTCTGTTTCACTCTGGAGGCACTCTGCCTCTGCTTTTACCATCCCCTCCCTATTATCTACTTGTGCAGCAGATCTTCCGTTTCCATCTCTCTCTCTCTCTCCCTCTCTCACACACACATGGTAGAAATCTTCCACTCATGTTTCCTCTTTTTCCACCACTATAAATGGGATTTCCTAAAATAAGCTGGATAAATCTCTAGAGCCTGTTTTATTAGGTTGTAGACTTTAAAAAAAAACCTTTATATGTGCTGTCTGTATCAGATCAGACATCAATGCTTTGAGCTAGTTCGGTGTACCTCTACACTATCATACTGAGTCAAAAAGTAAAAGAAATTTTGATTATGATGTCTAATTTATACTTAAATACTTAATTTTATCGTTTTAATAATACATAATTTTCCACTGTCCCATTAGAATCAATCTATCTATAAAACATAACCTAGGCTCATGTATGTTAAGCATAGTATAGCATCAACGCATGATTAAATTTTGATTTACAGCTACAGTATGTCTTGTTCATGTAAATGTGCAGCAGTTTAATCATATTCGTTTGACTATTTAGAGAGGCATCGAAGGATAGCACAATGCTCACTGAACCCCGCTCTCGTATGCTAAGAGTTGTTTGTCACACCGGTAAAGTGAAGTTGCAGTGATCCATGTGCCTACTCCATACAGCATTAGGATTTGATAGACCCACCGGCAGTTAGAATCAGCTCAGCGCAGCTCAACAGCATCACTGTCAGGTCAGAATGCATATTATGTTACGCTGGTTTAAATAATCTGACACTCTTTAGGAAATTCCCCTCATACAAATGCTAAATTTAAGATGGATCTCAAACAGTTATACCTATTTAAATGAAGCATTTAACAGGGATCTTGATGATAAATCATAGCGTCACATATGTACTCATACACCACATATGTGACTTTGGTCACTTATGTACAGGTCATAACCTGCAGCTCCACGGCATATAAATCACTTTCTGTTCCAAGGCATTTAAGTGGTATCGTGGCAACTGGAAGCACAGACAACAATAAGACAGTTGCTTCAGGGAATGGTGTGTAAAGATTGGTATTTCATTGAAGATGTCAGAGCTTTCTCCAAGGCAAAATGTTTTGAGAAAAAAAAGGACAATTTTGTATGTAGCAGGCGAACACAAAGTAGACATGTACAGTACATGACAAGTAATGTCACTGGCACTGTAAAAGGAGGCGAACACTCGCACCTTGAGAGAAATCACAAACTGTCAAACTTTGTGAAAATAAACTCATTTGTTTTTTCATTTGTTTTGATTACCTGCATGTCACTGAAGGGAGAAAAAAAACATGGACTCCGTTGTTTTGGTACTTCTCTCATTGAAAGAGATTGCGAATTCAATATCAGCACTTCCTATATTCTGACAGCTTCCGGAAAAACTGTCACTCAAAGTTTATTGAAGCATCTTCAAAAATCTGTAACTAGTGCACTTGCATTTCAAAGATATTCATATTAAGGGAAATGCTGCATCTTGATAGAGCCGGTGTGACTTTGCTGTAAAATCTGGATCCAATTTTTTGACAAAACATTTCCCAGACACGCGCTTTGCTCTTCCTGTTTTGAGTGAGAAGATAACATCTGTTTTATGGCTTAACATTAAAACTCATCCATCACTGTTTAGTTGTGTACTGTGGGGAGGGGGAGAAGACTTTTTATGGAGGAGAAAATATCAAAAAATACAAGCAGAGAGGAAGTAGAGAAGAAATCTAAAACAGTTGTCAACATTTAAAAGCTGTAATGGAAAGCAAAGCGCTGGAAATGTGCGATTTTAGTTATCTTAACGCAGTATGTTCAGCAGGGATGCACTCATCTGATCCTGATATCTGATATTGATCTGATACTGACTCATGGTAGAATGAAAATGGGCCTGACAGATCTATCGAATCATACTCTCACACGGTATCATCCTTAGTTTTCCTGTCGTTTGAACACCATCACTGCCCCTCTGTCTGCATATGAATAATGTCATGACACACATACAGACACAGCCAGTGCCTACTGAGCCGAATGGGTATCGCATACATCCAGGATGCATATTCGGAGCGTGGCTGCAGCGAAGTGCAGCTGGGCTCAGTATAGAGGAAACAACATGCTCACAACAGGTTGTTTTGCCTTTCTGTGGTCGATTTCCTGTTAATTTGGATATAATTCAGTGACCGATGAGCCTCCACTATTTGTGAAAAAGCAACGTGATTCTACAGTTTCTGTTTTTGCAGGTTTAGTCGTGTTTAATAAAGTAAACTATGTTCCTTTTGTGCTGTGCTGTTACCTTCAGACAGAGTTAGCAGTTAAAAGTCCTTGGATTGTTCTGTGTGACTGATAAATCCATAACCAGGAAGTATTTCTCATCTATACAAACTGATACACGGTCAGGAGTCCGCATATTGTGTTTTGTTTTGAAATACCGGATGACATGCGCGGTTTTCGTGCTTGACCTTCTGTCTAGAACGATCGTCTCTGTGTAGACTGACGCACATTGGGAGCTTAGAGCAGCAAAAATAGACTCTTCATGTATCTTTACAGTGCTGCTCTCGATACGATGCTGCAACGGAGCTGATACACATCCTGTATGTTTTGGCCTTCAGCCTGAGTGGCATGGGGAGGAGATTGTTATTGTGGTGTAATAATTTAACAGAAAAAGGGGAAAAAAGGAAAACCAGCTCTCCTTGGTTCACATACAATAGCCGGCTCTCTGGGGCAACTCGTTTTAGATCGACTTATCACCGCTGTTCAATTGTAAGAAAAAGCAACATGTCAACTCCCCTGTGTGTGTGTGCCTAAGAACAGATGTGTTTCCAAATACTAGAAAAGTAAAATCCAGATATGTTGGAGGAGAGAAGTCTCATTATTTGCAAATGATCAAGACAGGGAAAGAGTATTCAAAGTTAGGACTCTCATGTAAGAAAAATGAGCTCCTTAATAAAGCCTCTGAACATGAGTGTTACTTCTCACCTGTGTTTTAACGACCTGCCAAAACTTTTTTTTGCTGACCTTGTGAAGCACTTTGAAACTGAGACTTTGAAAGTACTGTTGTTATTATTAGAAATCAAGAAAATAAGCTATGCCTTTGATTAATTATGACCAAAGACTTTCTAAATGGTGCCTTAGCAGCTGCAATTCTTTTAAAGTACGTCCATCAAAGAGATCAAAGAGACTGAAGAGTGAAGGTCTCATAACTCATCCAAAATGACAAAGCTAGTTAGAGCCTCCAGGAGTTTTAAACTGGATACTGTGCACACAATGGACTGGAAAGCAGAACAATGTGATTTGGGGAACAATATGTACATGAGCACAAAACAACAACACCTGCTGTTACCAAGGCAACTCAAGCATGAACAGCTTTGCGAGTGAGAAAGGATGTTGTAGTTATATTTTCGGGCTTTGTCTGCCTTTTCTTAGGTGAGGATATGACAATCAGTACAGGAGAGAAGTGATAGGGAGAGTGGGCATACACAAAAAAGTGGCCACAAGTTGGAAGCTGGGACGGCCACTGGAGGGCCACAGTCGTAAATAGAGCGCTTGGCTTAACCGCGAGGATGTTGTTTCTTGCTGTCTTTTTTCAACCATATCATGGTGATCCAGTTTCATATCTGTACCTGGGGTATACAGGACTTTCAGAGGAAATCGTCCCATCAAAAGTATTACATATTGGACTGTACTGTCAGATCCCACCTTCGTCTCTTATGTGTTTCAGTGTTTGATCTAAAATTCTGCAGCAGCTGGCTCCCCTGAGTAAAACACTCCTATTAGCTTCTACAGAACTGAGTGACCATGCAATTTTCTTTTATTTCTCACACACACACACACACACACACACACACACACACACACACACACACACACACACACACACACACACACACACACACAGTCTAGCCACGTTAACAGTGATGGGCTCTGCGGGACCATTTATCACAGGCTGACAGAGGACAGTAATGACTGAGTGATGGAAAGAGATGAGGAAATGAAATGATGTAAAAAAGATATATAAAAAAAGAAAACAGACACAGAGCACCCAAGGGTTCACCGGGCCCACCAGTAGGATTTCTAACAATTTACACTCACACAAAAATAAGGCTTTTTTTTTTTCCCAAATGAGAAGAGGGCAAAATAGAACGAGACAGGGGGAGGGGGATAGAAGGACAAGAGAAGATGAAAGAAAACATGGAGAGTGAAATGAATCATGGTTTTAAAAGGAACATGAAGAGAGAAGTGGGGAAATTAAGCTGGGCAAACTGAGGACAATTTGGGTGATGATTAAAGAGAAGGAAAAAGGGAAATTAAAAAGCAAGAACAAAGACAAGAAGGTAGGGGAAAACAAAACCAGTGCCTTCATTTGACTTCACTCTGTCCATGACTAAGAGAAGAAAATCAGGCAGTAGATTAAAGAAGAAAATGAGACAGTAATGACAATTGCTGTGTTCAAAAGTTAAAAGCTCACAAAGGTGGCCTTTGCTGGCCATTACACATCTATTGCAGTACCACACACAGTTGAGTATAAATGGGTTACTGCCTTGGCATCATTAACAGTTTTAGGACAAAGGGGGGAGATGACTGAGTACAACAGAGAGACATAACGTATGACTGCTTCTGCTTTGGCATAACCTTTCAAATAAAACGGACAGACAGAGAGAGACAAAACAAGTTGATTCTGACTAATCCAGTTCAGCCAAGCTCTGACTCCCGAACATCAAATATTACGCTGTAGTTTGAACGATTTACCACTTTGCTCTGATGAAGCTGTCAGATTATGATGCTTAATGAACTCCCTGCAGAGCCAAACTATCAATTTAATGGAGATACCAGCTGATACATTCAGGAAGCCGGAGTACAGGCCAACTGTGCATTTGCTGCTACCGTACTGTGGTTAACTTCTGATAAATGCCAGTTCCTCTGCTGTTATGAAGCATATCTGTGGTTTCTGATGATAATCTAATACAGAAGGTGTCATTAGCCTGCTGTGCTAACCTGATAAAACAACATTTGCTTCAGTTGTAACCACATAAGGTGATTGTCAGTGATGTTGCTTATTTCCAAAAAGATCTTTGCACTGATGTTTGACTGATGATCAGCCTGCAGCCTGAGTTTTCATGCAGATTTTGACATTTTTAGACACATTTAGATTAATAATCATACATACATATACATGATATACTGTGTAAGCCTGGAAATATAGACCAGTGTAACAGCACCCCCTTTTAAAACTACCCTGGGTACTTGGGTAGCAATTTAACCAGAATATGTCATTGAAGCTCTAAAGTATCCCAAACAAACTGTTTCTAATTATTGAGCCCAAATGTGATGCAAAAAAGCAACAAATTAGCCTTAAAAACACAAACAGCATATTCAGTATGGTGACCCTGAATCTTTATTTACTCATTGTGGTAATTACATTTGAAACAGCTGGCTGAACTTAATTTAACGTGTCAATATGATAATTGTACACCCACAATCCAGAGTTTGGAAGCAGAAAAGTCACTCTGCAGCAATAACGGCAACACAGCGTTTGTTTTAAAAGCGAAGGCTGTGTTGTGTTACAGTTTAACAGAATAATTTTTTTTAAATCTTGGCATCATGTCTGTGTATTTCATGAATAATCCCATCATGTACTGCCAGTGCGATACCAATTATACTTCCTGAGGACCTACACAAACACACTTACAACACCTGGGATATGGGAACATATGCTACAACATTAAATCGCATCAAAACTTGAATGTATATATTTGGTTTGTTATATTTGGGTATACATGGATTATATTTATTGGTGTTTGGTATCATCCCTGGTCTCCAAAGATGAGATTTTTGAGGGCTGTGGTTTAAAAAACAGACACGGCTACAGACAGATTCACAACTTTGTCTATCAGGGCACACAACATGAACCTTAGCCCTGCGACATAGATCGTCTCATGGGCTGGTAGACTGTGAACATGAATTTCCTCTCTGAATTACACAGGTCTTTTAGTGCAGCCTGGAAGTCTTCCTACATGCTCCTTGCCTCCTGGGCATTTCATCTGTCTGTTTCACTTTGTTTAGTTTTTCATCTGTGTTTGCAGGTCTCAACTTATATGAAAGGTCATAAAAAGAGATGACTCATACATGCTCTTGCTTAATGAAGTTGGATATTCAATAGGTTTCCACTGATTTTATCTCCATTTAGTGTGTGCAAGGCGCTTAATACCTTCAGTGTCCTTAATGCATTTATCAGAACAGCTGAGATTGAAATGTTGTATGTGGGAGTCCTAAACTGGATAAAATGCCGGTGGTGGGCAGATAAAGGTCCAAGGAGATACGTTATGCGGTGGGCCTGTGAAGATGCACTCCATGATATTTCTTTGTTAAATTCTCTTTCTTGAAGGGAAACCAGTAAACATGTTCTTGGAACCCAGTGTTAAAATGTCCCGAGGCCTCTAAAAGACTTCAAAGAGACTCAAGATGTCGAGTATATTTTTAAGTTCATGTGGAGGCACTACAGTAAAAATTCTTGTGGAAGAAAAGTTGGATCGATGTTTTTCATTGGTTACATTTGCCAAAACACTCTTTAGGGCAATTTTCAAGGAAATGCTGATCTGTGTTTTGTATGTCTGTTGTTTTGTTGGAACATGTTGCTGCTAATGTTAGCCAAGACACTGGTGTGGAAGAGATATTAAATGTCAACAAGGTTTTTATGGTTAATTAAAATTGAAATAAATAACAAAAAATAAATGCAAACTAATTCTTGTGCTCAAATACTGCTTTCAATATATATATATTTTTTTCCCTGAAACTCATACCTGCCTAATTTTGCCCCTCCATTCTTGATCTCCCTTCTGATATGTAATTCAATCCAATTTTCTCCAGAGCCTTGAACAAAGTGTCTGTCAAGCTTTCCACCATATAATTTGCTCAAGCTATTGAAAGCTCCAAGGAGGTGATCTCTGAAAGTAAAGGACTCCAGTGAGATTTCTCCCGCTTATGTTGGGGCTATAACTACAAAGTCAGAGTGCCATATTTTCTCAACCTCCTTTTCAGTCGATGTTACCTACCAGACTCTTAAAAAAACATTGGCTACCCCCATGGTTGAACAAGCTGTTTTTTACCAGTGTGTTGTGGCATTAAGGAAGTAATTTGCTTCTTTGAATGCCATCCTTTGGGTGACGAATTACATTCCCAGCAGTTTTTCATAGTATAAAACATTGGGTGGCAAGGCGCTTCGGAGGTAGAGCAGTCGTCCTACAACAGGAAGGTTGGTGGTTTGATGACCCCTATGCCTAGTCTGTTCATTGTGTCCTTGGGCAAGACACTTAAAGGGATATTCCAGTGTAAAATTAACACACCGTAACACAGTTAGACACTCCCTCGAGAGGTGAATGTTGCCGACCACTTGCTTCTCTAGTTATACCAACTTTAGTAACGACCGCACGAAAGCAATACACAGCGGTCTGAGGAGCCACGCACACACCTCAACCAAAAAGCCACTCTATAGCCACAAATAATGCTCAGAACAGCACCTAACTTCATCAACAATACATAAAGGGTCCCAGCCATAGTACAGGCCATCACACATCTTTTTAGCTTTGCCTGATTTCTTTAGCAAAAATACTAAGCACAACTCACCTGCTCTCTTCCAGCAGCCATTTGTTTGTAGGGAGACCTCGGGGCAGTCCATTACGGACTGCTGCAAGGTGACGCAGCTCAAGGAAGAACATTTATGATCATTACTTCAAGGTAATGCAATCAGACTGAGATGCTAAGGCAGAAGAACTACCGCGTCTGCAGTTCAAAATGATTAATATAGTGATTATTACTTCAAGGATATGATAAAGTACTGTGTGCATGTGGATCCATAGACCGCTGTGTTTTGCTATTTTGCGGTCGTTACTTAAGTTGGTATCTGTGTTACGGTGTGTTTGACCCTAACTTAATTTTACGCTGCTATATTCCTTTAACTTATCTTGCACCCAGTGTGTGTCCCCCACTGGTGTATGACTTGTAATTATGTTGCTTTGGGTAAAAGCGTCTGCGAAATGACATTGTAATTTTATTATTTGTAATTGTAAAAGTTGCAACAGTGTATAAGGAATGCCAACATTTTTTATCCTACTTCCCCACAAAGCAGGTTCTTGACAACTTTTATAGAGAAGTGGTCGTCTGTTGAGCAGTCTGACGAGGAACATCTAAATAATGTCCCATCATGTTGTGTGCCTGGCCCAGGAAAGGACAGCTCTGCAGTAGACGAGTAAAACTGCGCAGCTCATCAGACATCCATTTACTGGGCATCATTAACATTGGTGAGCTGAGGTGGTTTCAAATTAAGGATGCAATGGACGATACCAAATGCAGCAACATCCTTTTAACCTGCTGCTGTCTAGCAAAGGATACAGCTATAGCTGCTGCAGTAAAGGCTGTCACAAGCTTTGAGACTCCTGATTCACCTTTAACACTATAGAAGTTATAGTTCATTCATTCTGTGTGCTGTATAAAGGGACAGCACCTTGCATTTCATTCTGCGACTCAGTGTTGTGGAAAGAGAAATAAATCACCCTGAATCTAAATGGCTTAATACCGTGAATGACTTACTTGGGAGTATTTGAAGCTACCAAAGTGAAAATGTCCATGAATCGGGTCTTAAAATTGAGAATAAAATGAATTAAATTATTTACCCTCTTGCCTCACTTCTGGTAATATTCTGCTTCCAGCTGGATATAGGGAGCGCCTACACCTCTTTTCTGCTCTCAGCACTGCAAGCTGGCACATTTCTCTGCTGAGATCAAAGGATTGCCACACTGCAGACATTTTTTCCTTCAAGCTAGAAAAAAAAAATGTATTTCATTGTCTGTATCAGACAGCTTCACTGATCCCCACAAGAGCACGACGGAGAGAAATCTCTGTGATACTTTGGGTACAATAGCTCTCCAACATGCCTTCAACCTAATGATGCATATATAACTAACCTGCTCGTTCACATGCCAAAGAATAAAATTTTTCTCATCTTCTTCTAATTATAATTATCGTTATATTATTTTACAGATTTAAAAGGAATCAGGAATCAGTTTTAGTTTTTCATGTCCAGCATTTTACCAACATTTTTATAAACCTTATTTACTTGGATTGGAAGAGGTTGGATCTGATCCTCCAGCGTTCATGCATGGCACTTGCAAAACAGTAAACATGAACACCGATTTGTATGGGAGGAGGATGGAAATGATCAGAAGAAATCTGCCTTTTATATTCATACATTTTTTGCAACTCTGGGGATACTTGTTTGTTTCTTTCCTGTGGTGATGTGAATTCCACTTTACTGTCTGCTTTGTTGTGTTGTGCTATGTGCTGTGCTGAGCCACACTGAGTCCTTTTTTTTTTTTTTTTTTTTTTTTTTCTTTTTCTTTCTGTTTTAGAAGTCTCAGGGTTGAAAGGCACGGAGGCAGAGTCTGGAAATTGGAAGTCATGCTTTCTAATCCCCTTGCATTTGAATACACATGAGAAGGAGCTGAACACAGTCATACATGTGGAAATATGCGGCAAAGACATGCACAAGGAGAAGCACACATCTCACACACACAAAAAAAAGAGTAAAACATGTACCTGCATAAAAATATATCAAGGAGATAGTAATTCCAGCAGATTAAATCAAAATAGACACGCAAACCAGAACAGCAATACAAATCATCCGTTCACGGGGGGAAGAATTCAGCCATTTGAATTCAGAAAAAGCCAACAACTAACATCTGATAAAAGCAAGGGATAGGAGACTGGTGCAAAGAGCTGGGGTTATCCAGTGACACAGTAGGCAGGAAGACGAGAGAGGGAGGAAGAATGGATGGCAGTGGGGGGTATAAGGACATGGAGGGAGCGAGGGCAGAGAGAGGGGAGATAGAGCCACAGGGCCAGACAGAGAATGAATGAGAAATCAAGAGTCCAGATGAAATACAGGGAGAGAGGAAGAGAAATATTGGCTTTCAGTCACACAACACACACACACACACACACACACACACACACACACACACACACACACACACACACACACACAGAAGCCTTATTGTGTTTTAATGCAGTTTAATGGGGCCCATTCTCCAGGCTTTGGGAGAGTGAGACCAATTCATTACTATGCTGTACACACCATCTTTCAGGGCTGAGGCAAGGAGAGAGAGACAGCGAGGGAAAAAAAGAGGGAGGGGGGTTCAGTGCATCAGTTTTCTCTCCCAACCTTGACGTATATTGTGTGCTTCTCTTTCTCTCTTCCCCTCTCTCTGTTTCTCTTTGACTGTCATTTGGCCTTTATTGCTCAGCCTGGCCACTCATGTCTCTACATGAAGGCCCACACTGATGTACTTGCATGTTTATCCATGTACCACAAACTGTGCATGCTTTTCATTCCTGCTTTCTCTCACAGAACACTGTAGCTTTAGGTTTTACATTGATATGGCCTGCTAATGAGGCTCTTTGGCTTTCTCAACTCATCCCTGCATGTCTAAGTGCCGAATATTTCTCTCACAGTCATGATTGTAGAAACTGTAATTTTGAAATGGCTTAAAACCATTTTTCTTCTGTAGTGACTAGTATGAAAACATGAAACAGCATCGTTTGCTTCATGATAGTGAACTAGCCTCCACTGACCTGCGTTTTTACTTTCAGACATTTTTTATCCTGTGCGTCCATTCAAGGATAAACACTGATGGGATATCCGTTTGGCTTTTTCGCTGTTGCATTAGGATGACACCACTAGGGAGAAGTATGATGATGATTATCCTGCCCCTCAGACCACATACTTGACTCACCATCACTTCTTGCCAGCAGGCAAGGGCCCGGGGAAAAAAAATGATCAAGAGTCCAGTTGTGGCGCCATGCCCTCTCTTTCCTACCAAAACATGAAGGCAGTGCCCCAGCCAGCAGAGCAGAAAATGGAAACATCCCAGCTCTACTTTGATTGCGAGCAGTTTACTCTCCTGGCTGAAATGATTGCTGTCATGTCAAGGCTGGGTATCCACTCCAGCTATGAGTTGGACCTCTCACAATGAAATCTCAGAGTGTGAGCAATGGAAAATCCTCTATCTCCTATATGGACCAAAAGATTTTACTTTTTAAAAATTTCTCTATACTGACGTTTAATGACATAGTATGCTGTCATACCTGCACATGTTTTGAGTTTAGTTAATTATATAAACAGGTTTTAATACACGCATATTAGGCATTTTTGTGTTTTCGAAGTATGGGGGGAAAAAAAAGATTCGGTAGGTTTTACTCTGATACTTACATAAATGCATGCCAACTCTATAACAACCCATATGCACATTCTCTCTTTGGATGTCCTGCCTGATAAAAGCAAAGGCCTGAAATCTCTCAATACATTTCTACACTCATTGCCGAGATTAAAGTCTACAAACATACAGGATGCGGCAGTAGCGTCGCGCATCACGCAGCAAATAGGTTGCCATTCTAATCAATGCAGCAAAGCATACAGGACACGTATCAGCTCCATCGCACCATCGTATCGAGAGCAGCACTGGTAAAGATGCGCGGCGAGTCTATTTTTGCTGCTCTATGCTTCCAATGTGCGTCAATCCACATAGAGAAGATTGTCCTTGGCAGGAAGTCAAGCACAAAAACAGCACATGTCATCCAGTATTTCAAAATAAGACCATATATGCGGACTCCCGACTGTGTATCAGTTTGTGTAGATGAGAAATACTTCCTGGTTATGGATTTATTAGTATCACAGAACGATCTGATGGTCAATCCCTGATCCATGTGGACCCCAACAGGACTTTTAACTGCTAACTCTGTCTGAAGGTAACAGCACAGGGTAAAGGAACATAGTTTACTTTATTAAAAATGAGTAAACCTGCAAAAACTGAAACCGTAAAATCACGTTGCTTTTTCTCATATAGTGGAGGCTCATCGGTCACTGAATTATGTCCAAATTAGCAGGGAATAGACCACAGAAAGGCAAAACAACCTGTTGTGAGCATGTTGTTTCCTCTATACTGAGTCCAGCTGACCGGGGCTGCACTACGCTGCCGCCACGATCCAAATAGGCATCCTGTATGCAATACCCAATGCTGCTCTAAGGAGCAAATGCAGGACGCGCTTAATTCGGATCCTGTATGTTTTCGGCTTAAGTCAGTGCAGTTCACAGGTGGGAAAAAAAGCACCCCTGGATCATTAATCAACTCTTTTAAAGTGTGGTGGAGGTGTGTTGCAAACTGCGGTTTTTCTTTTATTAATGTTTTTACTAAAAAAAAAAAAATCCCTTGCAAAGCTTCCATGATAGTACAAGACGTATGTTTCCCGGCTGCTTCATGTCTCCACAGCACAGCCATCTCCCTTGAGAGGGATTTGTTAACTGTCAAGGAGAGATCTATTGAACACTCACACTGTGCTATTGGTGCTTGAATGATGGTCGTCATGTTCGGCTGAGTCTAAGGTCTCCAACAGCCCTCCCAGAGCAGGCAGGCAAAGAGAGGATTGCAGCTTAAAATGCTAGTATGCTGTTTAAAGCCTATCTTAATGTGAAGCATTCAAACACCGTAAGGATAGTCATCTATATGGTTATGATAAAATGAAAAGCAATTAGTATTTTCTGACTTTGCTTCTTTTTGAATAGCTATAAAATTATTTTTTTGTTGCTAAACTACAACACACCTGTAAACAATCTGTTACACCTGTCATAAACATAAAAAAGTGCAAAGAATAAGAAAATTAAGTAAAGGGTCAAACCACTGTTCTATGATAAGCAACCGGTTTCACAAAAATACGGCTTTTAACTGGTCTTCATGTAAATCATCCTGGTTAAAGTGATCAAGGTCACAGAAATGTTGTACACTGAGCTTTAGGGAGGATTTTCTGGATGAGGAACTCGCCCTCGGGACGAATTTATCCACTCACTCTGAGGAATTATCATGTTTGCCAGACAAGATTAGCTTTCTGAAAAGCCATCAGGAATTTGACTATCCATTAAAATGGTCATTTTTTATTCAGTAGAAATTAAAGTCTTGCAGTCGTTCCCCCAGTTAGAATGTTAAGATCCAGTATTACCTTGAGTGAAAATCAAAGACAGCATGAAAATATCACATTTTTTGGGGGGCTTTTCAATGAAACACATCAGGTGCAAAGACAAAAAAAAGGAATAATGGAAAATAAATAGAAATTAGTCACCTTGCACTGTTTGAGAATCGTTAACACAATTTGCTCGCTATAGTTTGGAGTGCGATTGTGATACAGCTTTATCTACTAAGTGCATTTTACTTTTGGAAAATATATATTTTGACAAACTACAAAAACAAATTCAGTTTAACTAATGCACACTCACGCCATGCTCTCCAGGAAGCACAGATTTCTGCAAAGGCATCACCTAGCTAGTGGCAAAAACACTGACTGTACCCAAATCTTAATGAAACTTGCAACACTTTGATACACTCTCTGTATACAGATGCTGTGCATATTGCTGCCTCAGGGATATACACACACACACACACACACTCACATACACTCTAACACCACTTATGTCTCGCTCACCGGCTCCATCTTCCTTTCGACTTACACACTCAGTGCACATAGCAGTGTACAGGGTGTAATTTAATTAAGCCACGCCAAGTGGGAGAGCAGGCTGGTGGGTTTATGACCCACCTTTTAGTCATTCATGTAGGGTTGGAGTGAGTGGGCTTTTTCAAATCCTTAGAGAGTGGAGCACTCTTTCGACACCACAGTTTAGCCCCGACCCACAGACCTCGCCTACTCAATACTAAGATAATGTTGTTAAAATTCATGCTTTGGTATATTTTAGTTCCACCTAACGGCAATGTCAGTATACTGAGTGATGGATTAAATGAATACATGTCCTTTATTTTGGTCACATCGTTCTACGGATTGTGTACATATTTAAAGGTGGGGTAGGCAGGATCTGAGGAAGTGCCAGTTTTGGGGAGAAATCTTGAATGTAAACTCTACCCCTCCCAACCAGTTTTCCTCTTCAGCAACCCCCGCCCACAAACAGACGCTCCTGCCCACTTGTACAGTTTCAATTAAATTCAGATATAATGCAGATAAACACTTCAGATAATTACAAATGGGGCCCAGTCAACGTGAAAGTAAGAAGCATTCATGCTAATGTAGATGCCAACAGACTACCAGCAAACACAATGTTTGCAGAACTTCTGCAACTAGGATAATGTGACATACTCCAGGACCCAAGGCAAACAGTTTGACACGCAGCAGGTCCCATTTGACAAGAAACACTTCTGTTACAGACACTTCGCTTACTTTGTTAAAGGGGTTTACTTGTCCAGCAGAAAGGTTACAGGATCTGTAAGGTCCCAAAGCGTCCCCCATCATTGTTGACCTGGCTTTTTAGCTCTTGACCGGGTGGTCTCCAGAGTCTCCAGTATTTACTTCATTCTCTTGCTTGTGTTGGTGGTCGTGGCTAAAGGACAATTCAGACAATTTCCTGTACTTTCTGGTTGGTTTCTACTGTCTGATATTGTAGCACGCTAACTTTGTTTGGGCTCCTGAACGACACGGCAGAGCAGCGTTTGCCTCACAACCAATCAGGTTGGGGGAGGTAGACGATGGCTTCGTTTACAGTCAAAAAGAGTGGGCCGCTCAAAAAATTTTAAATGTTGACTACACAGACACAACAAAACACAGCGATATTGTTATATTACCAAATGTCATCAATAACTAATATCTAAAAGATGCTCCTTTAACAGATTCCTGCCTACCCCACCTTTAACTTTCAACCAACAAGCTGTCACAAACCAAAGTTTGGAAGTTTTGTGCTGCTGTTGTCATTCTGCACTCTTAGTTTGTGATCATTGCACAGCTATGTCATCAATTAGTACGGTCCAGATGAGAACAGTATATTTACACATTTTCTAAAAGACCCCCTGCGGGCTCAGTGCCATTTTGCATAAAACATTGCAGCCCATTTAGCAGCTACATTAAGGCAGACCAGTACATCCCTCTGCTCCTGCTTCTCCCTGAATTGGCACATTCATATACTTGCTATAAAACCATGTTTATACAGTCAAACAAGAAAGAGGAGGGACTCAAGAGGTGCCCTGTTTTGTATTCCGGTGTATTTTGAACCACAGTCTCCTCCTGTGAACCAAACAGCTGGGCCAGGATCCTGCTTTGAGACAGCAGACTTCTTGTTTGTGCCCCGTTTACCAATTTCCATGTTACAAAAGTCCATGGCCCTTATTAAATCAGACGGATGGAGCATCAACAGAGCTCCTTTGGCATTCAAGAATTATACAGCGGGTCAGTGCCACAGCTAGAATCACCCTGTACACCCCAGCATCAACAATATTTCACCAGCATCATCACTAAGACTTTGCACCATCTCTACATAATTCTAAACCTGCTCTAGTGGGGCCCATTTTCTATAGTTTATTTTACAGCTTGCAGAAAATAAAGATGTACAAGTTGTTTCTTTTTACCAATATCCAACATGCTGGTTTAAGCATATCCTGGTCTATCCCAGTCCCCTCCTGTACGATAATTACCTATTATTCCTACTGTAACAGTCAGTTTTTGTAAAGACAAAAAAAAAGACACAAAATAAGATTTGATTCAACCTCAAATGACAACTTTATCCTGTTAGTGCTGTTGAGGATGGCTGTTCTTAAAATGCACAGTTGCATTGGAAGTGTGGCTTTGTTGACTGTTTCTGACACTTTAAAGTACTTTCATACAGTCCACATGCTTGGGCATCATTATATGCACATACATATTGTAATCATATTGATTATTGACCGTTTACGCTTTAACTGGCAGATACCATTATCATGCCAAGAATTAAAAAATTCCCGATCAGGTCTGCATGGCTTACTGCAAAGCAAGGTTACCATAACGCAACTCTCATGTGATGTTCTGAGATTCACAATGGTGATGCCCAGCTGCAAGGCCAAAGTTGTAAATATTGAACTAAGTTTGGCTTTTTCTTCCTTTTTATTTCAATTTTTTCTCTCAAACTTAGTTACAACATTAACTAATCTGGATGACTTTTAACAGGAAAGTCAATGCGCAATGCAGTGAGGCTCCAAATAACATCCCAAACCTCCGTTCTCCACCACAGAGATGGGTCGGTGGTCCAAAGTGATGAATTCAACCACCTTCTCTGTAATCAGTTTGGCCTTTCAGCTCCCTCTGGGATTTTTACGCTTCCTCTAGAGTCCACAGAGTGTTGCTTCAACACAGCAGCCTTTTCCTCTGGTGCTGTAATGAACTTGTCCTATTACATTGCATATTAAGCTTTCAGATGTCATATTTAATTGGCAGTATTGAACACAGCTCTGTTGCTCTTGCCCTGCTGAACAGTCATATTGCATATAGAAGAGGCTGTTTTGACTTTCTACTTAAAACTACTTCAATTCTACAGACTATCCTGCGCTTATGCTTTTGCCTTTCAGCCATCTGCCCCTGGAGAGTAACCGCAGGCTGCTGCAAGGCAATTGTTATTATAATCTGATTAATGATCACCAACTGTAATCCGAATAAATGCCTGAGTGTGATGATTGGGTCAAATGTAGCTCAGATCTGTTTGTTGGGATAGAGATTGGGACCACTATCATGGTATAATTGGTTAAATATCTTGTCTTTGTAATGTATTTAATTGAATACAGGTCAAAAACGATTTGCAAATCATTGTATTCTGTTTCTACTTATGCTTTACACAACATCCAACTTCATTGAAATTCAGGTTGTAGTTGAATAACAAGTGTTTTTTGAAGCTTGTCTCAAAAGAATAGATTATATTATTTTAAAACGGATATACAAAGTTCCCTTTTACCTTCAGTCACTTTGCTTTCTATAAAGATAAACTCTAGATGGCAATTTTTAGTATCACAACAGAGAGAGCATTTACTTACACTGGCATGTGTGAAAACATGTTCATAGTTAAACTTGCTTTCCATTGCTGATAAATAGTACACTGCTGCATAAAAATAACTGATAAGTTTGTGAGTACGACTTGAGAATTTGATGTTTATGGTTTGTATTTGTGCAACAGTTACCTTAAAAGACCTGAGATGTCAGGCAGACACAAACAGCTGATGCTCTGGTGTTGAGTAAATTAAGGACAGCTGGCAAAGGTGGCTATGTCCTTTGAGGACACGGCGCACACTATAGACGCAGCAAATCCCTCCTCCATTAAGTGTCTTTGCAGCTCATTGATAAGAAAAGGATAAATTAGAGGCTATACAGGATTATTTTGCACAAAATAGACAGCAGACTGCCTTTTAGAAAGGTTTAGCCAGGGCAAGTTTCTCCCAAAGGAAATCTGTGATAAAATCGTACCCTGATGGATGCAGAGAACATTCACATTCACACTGTGAAACTAGAAAGCCATTAGTGTTCAACAGACAGCATATCAGAATGCTCTAACCACGAGGGTCCCATGGTGATACACTGCAAACACTTTGTGGATCCCGTTATCCTCCTCTTCTCACCTCAGAGTCACTCTTATCTTCTTCCACTGTCAACCATCCTTCATCATCCTCTCTCTTCAGCTGTGGTTGTGTTATTCTCTGTCCTTTTGGTCGTTGCCACAGATACTCATAACCACATCGATAGCCCCTTCCTCTCACCTGTTCTGCCCACGCATCTTCACATCTGCTCTCTGTGTGACCTCAAGACCTTGTACCAAGAGATGGACCACAGCAGGGGTCACTTTCCAGTCATTTTCTTTCAGTAGTTTTTCCTACTTCTCTTCTCCTTTCACTTCAAAGCCATACTCCAGATTACTGCTTTTCTCTTCTTTGCTCTTAAGTTTCACATTTATCCTTTTTTTAACTATCATATTAATGTTTAAAAACTTTGATTAACAGAGTATCAGAGTACTATATTAGTTAATGCCAGTATTTCTTACAACTCTCTCCCCATTCTATCAACCCTTCAAACATTAATCATATACTTGCTACACTATAGGACTAATGTTTAGGCACAGTTGGAATTTCCATACTTTTCCATACCCTACTCTTTAGAATTATTTTTGGAAATACCCACTTTTCTATTTTAGGAAACAGAATTTAAGAACTGTGATAATAGTCTGGAAACAACAGTATTTTTCCTTTTCCATACATTTTTAAAGACCTGGAAATTGAGCAAATTTATTTCCACACTCTCTATACTTGCATAGGAACCTTGAATGTATCAGGTCACTATACCTTCACACAATCAAGTGTTGATATCAATACAAAACAACAACAACAACAACAACAACAACAAAAAATCACATCTCGATCTCAATATCTCGTGAAGTCGGCAAGTTGTTATCATAAAAAAAAAAAAAAAAAAATTTTTTTTTTTTCCCCCTCTGACTGGAAAATGTTAAAGGTTCAAGTCCAAAGTCTGGATTTTATCTTGAGGGGAGTCTCAAAAGGTTAGGGTCAGGGGTGCCCCCCTCTCCTGGGATTTCAAGATGACAGGTGTGAGCTGGTTGGTCTGTGGGTCAAGCTCTCTTATGTCCCTATTCTGACTGCTAAGATGATTTTTTTTTTCCATCCCATACTTGATGAGGGAACACCCATGAATTTACATTTCAAAAAGCAACCTGCAGTGACTGTCAGCTTTAACCTCCCTGTCCTTGCTCCTAGCTCTTGTCGTCTTGAGGTGTCATGTCTTTACTGGCCTTCTTCCTCTTAATCCATCAATTCTTCTGACCTGCCTTATTCAATCATTTTTCTTTATGTATTTCACCCTCCTCCTTTAGCACTTTCACTCTTTTCTCTCCTTTTTCTTGGACACGAAGCATGCCTCCTCCCTCGATTTCTCCACATCACTCACCTTCTCCCCTCCTTCGTCTCTACCTTTTCTTTTCTCTCTCTGACTCTCAAAAGACCTTATAGCTAAACGGTGTGAAGGAGGAACTAAGTGCTTTCTCCTGTCTATAAACAATGTCCTTTATGCCTGTGTGGCTCTGGGCCTGCCCGCCAGTGGGAGGGAAAGTAGGGAGATGTCTGCAGAGATTCATCCACTGCACATTCGCTTTGTCTCAAATTCGCTCACATTTTCCCTCTTTCCCGCCCTGTCACCCTCAAGTGGAAGAGTGGCAGTGAACGTGGAGAGAGAACAATAAAGAGAGTGCAGTGAAACCTAACAGCCGAGTTGTCAAGGGATGAAGGGACAGCACTGAGCACTTCAAGACAGAGTCTAATCAGAGAAATATACTGTATACAGTGTGTGTCGGACTTGAAAAAAGAATGGTAAACATCATTAGAAATACAAAGCCTATCGTTTTTACCTCAGGACCCGGCTAATCCTAACTGGGGGAAATATATTTATGCAAAGAGAACCTTTGCTCTTATGCAAACATGTCAAGTGGCTGGTCTTAAGATTTAATACTAGGGATTGACACTGTGTAAGCAATGCAGTTCTAACCATTGAAGAGATATTTGTAGCTCTCAGAGGAAATTTAACAGTTTCCTGAGGACTTTGGGGCTCCAGGTTTACACTGGAGGGTATGGCTTAGAAATAAAGTCAGCAACAGTAAATACAGGATAAAGATATCAAGGTCTTTTTCCAGGTTAAGGTGATCTCTTGAGGTCTGCTCCAGGCGCACTGAAGGCTTGGCCCTTGAAAGGATGAAGTCTTAGTGTTGTATAAAAATCAAGACGAAAGGAAAAGCAGAAAAAAAAAAAGAGGAACATATAAATATAACAAGCGTTTAGTGTTGTTTGAGCCAAGAGGACTGGACCTGGAAACCAGACACAGCCCACAACAAAGGCCAGTGCCAGAGAGAGAACACTAACAGATGAAAAGGAAACAGGTTTTGAACTTGATCAAATGCCAAAATATGTTCCGTTAAGTGTTTAAATCAAGTAAAATCCTCCAGACTCGACTCAGAAAAAGACGAGATGTAACTTTGAGTGTGGTGATTTGTGGGTTTTCATTGCTTCTTTAAATGCAGGTCAGTTTCTTTCTCTTTGGGGACTTTCAGTCAAGAGCACTTGACAGCAAAGTGATTTCACATCATCAAGTTAAATTTTAATGTATTTGGGGTCTAAAAGTTATGTGAGTACTTGAGCACAAATTCTGCTGAATGCGGAGCTGACATTTCAATCATTACAAGCATCTTCACACAGAAGGGCAGCGAGTGCAGCAGGAAGAGACAATTTAACAGTCCAACAGCTCATTTCCTGCAGCCAGCGTCCCTGTTCACCTTTCACTCTCCTGATTCTGTTCCCCAAACCAGAGAGGGATTATCTTTTTTTTCTTCTTTTTGTCTATGCATCTCATTTAGTCTTTTTCTATCCCCTCTATATCTTCATCTCCGTCTCGCTCTGCTCCTCTCTCGCTGTCTGTTTATGAGCTTTTGACTAGGACTGGGGGCATCGCATGGGCACTTCCAAGCATTTCATTAAATCGGAACTCAGCTCACCTATTTCCACGTTCACCTGGCTGACCCTGAAACTCTCTTGTCTGTGTATTGTGCAGTGGTATGCACATGTATGTGTGTGTAGCTGAAACGCTGTTATTGCTCGGGAACCCAAACAGAGGAAATCCGCCTGATAACTTTCTCTTATCTGACTATTTCTGTCTCTTTCTATCAGCTCCATCCAGGTGATTTATACACGCTGCCCATTAGTCAAGGAGAAAGAGTAGTTTGAGCTGTCACTATGGTAACAGGGAGGTTTGACGGACAGCCTGTCAGCCATCTGCCAAAGAGAAGCCTGTAATCATTTCCCCGGTGATAGAATGGCGCGGTGTAAATCAGGAGAGATTTGGTTTTATTTACACAACACCTGTGACTGAAACATGCAGCATGAGATTGTATGAGAATCCGACCATGAGACGGCACAGTCACCATGTTTGAATTTAACGCCGACTGTTAAACTCTTTGTTTAATTGAATAAATCTCAGCTCTGATTGCATATATCTATTATCATATTCCTCCCCCTCAACTGCTGTTTGAATTCACTCCCTCCATTACTCTTTCATCCCTTTGTTGCTCTGTGAGCTCGTTGGAGGTGGCGAGAATTGAAGTGGTTTTTACAAAATGGAAGGCCAAAAACATCACAACAATGGAGACCGCGGATAAAGGCGAGAGGTGAAGGTGTGTGTCGGTGCGCTGGTGTTATCTGACGAGTGAGAGAAAGTGACACCGAAAAAGAGAAAGAGAGAGACTGAGATTAGACTCGTCTGGCAGTGAGCAAAACAATGACAGCCTCCCTACAGGGTGAAAAGGGGATGAACACACATATGTGCACATGGACATACACACACACACAACAGATGAATAATTTTATTTGTCCCTGAATATGGAGTTCATCCACACATTTTTGGAACATGAAGTCACTGTTGTTGTTGTTATTTTTGTGTGTGTGTGTGTGGTTGTGTGTGTGCATGTGCGTGTGTCAGAGGTCTAGTCTCGTGTGCAGTCATGGAGGCTCTCCAGGTTGCAATGGGCACAGAATTCAGAGCCCTAAAGCATTTTGATTATTTGTTTCTTATTTTGTTAAAACAGCCAGCTGTGGTGCCAATAGAACCTCAAATTGAATTGTGCTGCATAAAAGCAGTGAGACCACAGGAGAGCACTTTATATCCAAAAAGCATCAAATCAAATCAGGAAAAGTTTTTGGCTGCTCCCTGCCTGAGTACTTTATGACTCCAATAAAACACACACGAAGCAGAGCGGGGTGCCTTTTTCTGCTCACACATTGTGTGTGTGTGTGTGTGTGTATTTTGTGTGTGCACCAGCACTGCCACAGTATATCAATGCTGTTTATTAATTTATTGAGTGTTTTGTCCGCTGGTCAAGTAGCGCTCCGTAGAGCCAAATGCTCTTAGGGGAGAGTTTTTATCCTCCAGTGAATAAAGCTGTTTAACTCCACTGTGCTATTGGGTTAGATGTGTGTGTTTCTCTCTCTCTCTCTCTCTCTCTCTCTCTCTCTCTCTCACTCTCTCTCTGTGCATGTTTATGTCTCACTGAGCTGTTGCTTGGCAGATGATCATATGGATACGACCAAAAAATTAATTAATTAGCCTGACAAGTTTTGTTGAGCCAAATCACACACCACTTGAGATGGTGTATTTAGATCTTGAGTGGTTAGATGCAGTTTAGTTTGTGCAACACATCCCTGAGCTGATGTGCTGTAATGAAGTTTGAGCATTGCCCTATGTGCAGTCAGATGAAACTATAAAATGTGAGACTGCCAGACTGTAGAAAATCAATTTGATCCACATGCGCCTTAAAATAATTTCTAGAAAAGGCATTGCTAAGTCGAGCAATAACACAAAATAAGTATTCATGTAGCACTTACAGTCCAAGGATACAGATGCGTCTTATCAAATAGGAATATCATGAAAAAGATCAATTATTTTCATCAGGTAAAAAAAGCCCAAACCAGGTATTGAAGTTGTAAATGAAAATATTTCATTTGATGTATTCTGATCGTTTTTGATTGATCTTTGGAAATATTTTAATAGTTTTGAGATGCTGGAGTTTATGATTTTCATGAGCTACACGCCAAAATCAATGTCTTTCAACATCCAAAGTATATTGAAAAACTGTGAGTTTAACCTTTTAAAAATAAAATGGGAAAAAATATATATTATTTGTTGTGGTCCGCCTCTCATATCAGAAGTCAGTTCTTCAACATGCAGCAGGGTTCAGCTGAGTCAAGTATCCTATAAAATGCATTTTATGTTCTCCACTCCCAGCTGATTCTCTCAGGTATAGAAGAGTAAAAAGGCAAAGCATGAGGAAAATGACAGGAGGGAAAATGTCAGTCATAAAAAGTGCAAGAAAAAAAAGTCCAAAATCAATCTGACGGTCAGTTTCAAGAAGATCAGCTGCTAAATGGTGACGTCTCGGTTAAACATAACTGTTTCCAGGTCTACGCTGTCACCGCATATTTGAATCTTAATGCTGTCATACTGATAATCACTGTTTTTAACAAACTGGAATCCAAACAGACACCAGCTTGTATTTCTTTACAATGTCCATATAACAGTAAAAAGAAGGGGTAATTTCATTTACAATTTTAAATGACTGAAAACAAAAATTTCCTGATGTTAGCATGAAGCTGGGAGTTTACAAAGAAGCACATGCTAATGACACAAGTATCGGACTCTAATGCACCCATAAAACAAGTCTAATTTAGACATTCAACCAATGTTGAAAATAGCCACAGAAAGACACTTATAGTTAAGGTGTGAATGGCCGTGATTCACACAGTCTATGCCCAGTTTTCCTCCCTCAGCTTCAGTGATTCACTGCATGTAGGTAAGCTAACATTAGCATTTACCAAAGACTTTCACAGCACAGTCATGTATTTTAAATAAATCACCCCACCCAGCACCCACCTACTTACACCTCCTTAGCCACAGGTACAGTGTCATTGAGTGGAGATCTTTGCTCGCATCATTTATATACCTGCACTTCTTGCCAAAGTATTGTAGATATGGCTAATGAAACAACTACATGAACTGATATATTACAAAGGAAATCATATTTATCTGGACTGGCGAACTATTACTATTGCAGCGTATACTTAGCAGATAGGAAGTTGGATACCTGAAACTCAAAGCATTATGCAACTATACACACCTCCTTGCATTGGTGTTACTTACATTCTTTGACATGCAAGGACTTCCTTTAGTTATTTCAATGGATTGCATTCAGTCCCTTCAACACAGCAGGAAAAGAAGCCATGTAATATGAGAGCAATGCCAGAGACTGCTTTTACTTTACGATTGCATGCATAGGTGTATAAGGGGATAAGCCTTTCTCTGTGACGTTCTTAATATCCATGTCACTGCACAATATGTTGAGACATCCACATCATCTCATGCTACTCCATCAGCTGAGGGGGGAGGCAAAGAGAGATGAAGAAGGATGTCCCTCCAGGAGGTCTGTGTGCCTCTCATCTGCTCCAACAATCCTGATGGAATTTAGCGGAAGTTTCTTTCTTTCTTTCTTTTTTTATTTTCCTCATGTAAAGTCTTCAGGGCATAAAAACAAATCATTCAAAATACCAAATGCAGTTTTCAGTTGAAGGACAGCACTGCTTTAAAGGAGAAGCAGCAACAAAAATAATTTCACGGTGATCCTTCTCAATCTGCACTGAAGGGCTGTCTTTGTTTATTTAAAGAGAGGAAGCTGGCTGTCAGGCAGCCATACAGACTGACGGAAAGACAGAGATGGGAAAAAAAGTGTGAGAGGGAGGGAGAAAGCAATAGAAAAAGAGAGAGAGAGAGTGAAAGAGGGAGAAAGATTAGACTGGTCAATGCCCAGTAGGGGCAGGAAGGAAACCTTTCAATAGAGATGGAATTCTGACTGCTATTCATATGAGAGTTTCTATCTACAAACCAATCAACAAGCCTACCGCCGACTAAGCTGAGACACACACACACACACACGCTTGCACGCACACACTAGACATGCTATTCAAAGCTCTAAAAGTCAAGTTGGATCTGTTTTGTAGCCAGCTGTCAGCTGCTGGACTCCATAACAAACACATGCACACAAAAAATAGCTTCATATTTCCTCTCGTTGACTGTCTGTGTTGCCATGGATACACCCCTCTCACATCCTCCCACTAACACCCACCATGATTAGTTAGGGGGGTTAATTGAATTGTTGGAATCCTTCACTGAATAAAGACAAAGATATAAAGAGAAAAGATGGAAAGAACAAGAGAAAGATGACAGAGATTAAAAGATGGAGGAGAATATATGAAACAGAAAGAACAGAGCAGAGAGGTTAACATGTAATTTAACTATGACAACTGCAAGGGGGAGGAAGGATAAACCATTGGAGAAGGATGAGCAGAGACATGTCAATGCATCAAAACAGCCATTGTATGTGCTCACGGGTGTGTTTGTGTATGTGACTGTGTGCGTCATTGTTTCTTAGGCTTTGAGATGAATGGACAAATGAGGGGAGGATGGCAGCAGGAGGAGGGCTGCAGGAGGAGGGCTGCAGGGCCCTGAGTGATGGGCCTCAGAAAATGAGATGTCTTTGGTCTCCATGGCAGCTAACTAGAGCGTTCCCATCACATCACAGAGTGTATACACAAAAGTGCCAAGGATGAACACAGATAGAAATTCAAAGGAAAGGTAGCAAAGACAGGGAATGGGATTCAAGACCAACTGATATTGCCCTCTGGTTTCCATGGTAGTTAATTTCAGTGTAAGTTTGCGTGGTGTGAGTCAGATACCAGCACAAGGAGGTAGTTCAAAATTGGAACCACCACCACACAACACTCTAATTCATACACCAGTGGAGGACACACACTGAGAGCAAGGTGGGTTAAGTGTCTTGCCCAAGGACACAAAAGACATAGGGATGGGAGGAATCGAACCACCAACCTTCCAGTTATTGGACAACCGCTCTACCTCCTGAGCTACTGTTGCCCTACCGCCGCTACTGCCTTATAACATGTCCATTAAGAAAAGTTGTGTGAAAAATATATACACTGTATAAAACCAGGAACACACACCTCTATCCATTTCATGATTTCACTAAATAAAGGTTGAGTCAGCATTTTGAACATGGCAACACCAGTTATTGAACTTGATGACACCTCTTCAGAAAACAGTGGGTGATCTCGACTTAGTTGATTTTCTTTCTTACTGTCTCTGCTAATAATAAGAAGCTAGTATGCAGAGGCAGCTCTAGGTGAGTGCATAATGACCATGCATGCTAACAAGCTGATAAATGACTAAAAAGATAATAAACAAGCTGTCTCATAGAATTAACAGGATTACATGAATAGAAATGGTTTGGATTTACCAAGGACACAAACAGACGACCTCTTTTAGTAATCTGTATTTGAAAAGTTTTAGAGGAATAGAAGTCTGTAGCTGACTTAGTTGCTACTATACTGATCATCCTATGTCCTTTTTTCCAGCTTTGACTTTTCTGCTCGTACAGACTTCAGTTCATGATAGAAAACAGACTGAGATCCCACCAGAAGACAGGGTAAATCTTTTAAACGGCACATTAATGATTCACGACTGTGCAAGTTTATCCACATTGCCATATTCTAGGAAATTCTGATCTTAATTTGCCCTGATTTCACATCTTAAGTCATCATCTCAAATGAAATCCCGCTGCCTCAAAAATGAATTGAGTGGAACTGAAGGAGAAACATTTTGAAAGGAAAGGGTGTTGCAAAAGTGTTGAGCTTTTAACTTTTGTTAACGTGTTTACAGTTGTACACTCTTGAACATGACAAAGTCCAATTTACTTCCTCACATCCCACTCTGGCAGTGATGAGTTTCTCACACCCTTAAGGCTTTTTCTTGGTGCTGCTGACTGTAGCACTTTACAGCATCGTCCTTGTGAATCACAGAGTTCCACTCTGTCAGAGGAGATAAACTGAAAAGAGGACAAATCTTCTAAATATACATTTCAGTCACTGTAATCTATTGAACTTTTAATTAAAAACCAAAGCAGACCAGTTGCTTTATTAAAGTTTTTAAACATATCCAATTTTGCATTAGCAGCCCAAATAATTAATTCTTGATGCTGCTAAAGCATTTCCACCAGTGTTTTCTATCACATTTATAAAAGTTCAACTTTTGACAGAAGTTAAACTTTAAACTAAAACATAATAATAATAATAATAGTACAAGCTAAAAATTAAATCCTCAAGCCTTGTTGCAATGTCCTCACTTGTTTTGCTTCATTATTTCGCTGTTCAAACTTTCTTTTATTTTGTGCAGTTTTACATTATAATCCTGTGTTCAAAGATACATTTGCATTAATGCCTAAAACAGTATGAAGGGCTATATGAAGATACATTTATTATATAACAATTTTTGCCATTTTTGATCTTTAACGTCATCCAGAGGTTCACACATCTTTTTTAGTTTGACTTTCTCCATGATAAAATTATGTCCGCGCTAACCATCCAGTGCTACCGACGACATGTCAGACCCTATTTTAGAGTCTAGCCACAACATAAGCTCCGTCTGACCAGACTGTCAATGCTGTCGATGGTTAGAGAGCGAGGCAAGCCACTCTCAAACTGGTGGCTGTCAGGTGCTGTCCATGGTGCTGAATCTTTAAGCAGCAGCAGTTAATGTAAAACATAGCATTTAAAGGTGTGCTATTCAAACAGCAAGTTATATTTTTTTTAGTTTTGTCAAACATTAGATGATGAAATACTACTATCATTTTTATTCGGTTGATAGACCGAACCTTCACTTCTTTTCTCGATTGTTAATTTGGTGTTAGAATGACACCATGAAGGTTAGCAAAAATATAAAATATATCTCTTAATTGCTTCTCTGGTTATTTCGGGGAACACCATCTATTTATGTATTTATTCATTTATTCATTTTAGCCTTTGTTTCATTGTTCTGAGTTTTCCTTATACAGTTGTATCATTTATAGAAAGAAACGAACAGTGTGTGTGTGCTGCACATGCATATCCGTGCTTGTGTGTCCAGTATGTCAAGACTAGGGTGTGATGAAAAATAAGCTGAGACAGTTATTGAGTTCTCTCCTTTAGTGGTCTCCTCCCCCTCCCTCTTTTCTTGCCCCCCCCACCACCTTTCCATAGACTGTTATCCAATTAGGTGATTCACATTGCATTAATCAATGGAGACTTGCACGAGACCACAGTGACACGCATGCATGCAGACGCACGCACACGCCCACACACATCTCTGTCCTTTCCCTAAGTAATGTCTAGCTTGGTTTCTATGGAGATGATGGGATAGGGTGTAGGGAGTGAAATGTGAATATAAGTGACAGGAGCAGATCCCTGATTAAGCACCATGCAAGGGAGAGAGAGAGAGAGGTGGTGGAGTGTGATTTAATCCAAGTATCTTCCCTAACCACCAAAAGAGTTTTGTTCACACATACACATACATGATTCAGTCTGTTCTCTGCCC
Organism: Xyrichtys novacula; assembly: GCA_962446985.1. Taxonomy (NCBI): domain Eukaryota; kingdom Metazoa; phylum Chordata; class Actinopteri; order Labriformes; family Labridae; genus Xyrichtys; species Xyrichtys novacula. Next base: position 17,559,510 of record OY660875.1, on the reverse strand, counting down.
TCAGGGTAGAGAGCAGACTGAATCATTTGGATACATTTTAACAAAGATAGCCTAATATTCTTCAAATCTATCTGGACCACCTTAGGGTAAATTGGCCAGTATTGTTGAATACATGTTTATTGTAACGTGCAGTTTGGTATTAATGACTTCAGTATAATGGTTCTTTTGCATCACAGGGATTTTCAGGGATGCAGAGGGCAGACGAAGCTATTGCTGCACATATGCGGGCTAGAAACCGGTGAGGGGACTTTATTCTTCTTCTGTAGGAAAAGCAACCAAACTTAAATCAGAAATAAGGCATTAAGCGAAAGGAAAAATCTACATTAATAAAGTTTTTGCAGAGGGACCTCATAAAGACAGCTTGATTAAATTTGCCACTTATTGAAAAAAAATAAAATTTTCACATCAGATTTCATCACCCTCACCTTAAAATTCTTCAAGGGTAAACTTGATGTTGCTGCTCCCCCAATGTCAGTGTTTTTGTATTATAAAGTTATTTTAAAGATGGTGAGTTTTCTACTGAAAGCGTGCTCGCTGCAATATGAATCCAGCACTGTTACATTATGATGTGTTTTCTAATGCTCTCTGACAAATCCAACGGCATAAAACACCTACCGAGCTCCATTTCACACTGACTGTCTGAGGTGATAATTGCATAATAAGCTTCTATCATAGTAAATCATGTGCCAATTACACACAAACTGCCGGCACAAACTAAATGAAAGGCAAGGCACAAATTACCCCGCAAGCCTTCATGTACATAAATATAGCCCTCAAAGAGGCCACGTGGTTAATGCAGCAGCTCCTGACTGTTCGTAGATGATTTGCAGTAGCAATCCTCTCATAAAGTCCATTGTGGATACATTTGGGATTTTTCTACCTTTATGTTTATATGATTCTATATATGGTTTATCTAGCTAATGAACTGTGACACCTGCTTTTACATCCTTATGTGTTGTAAATTCAGTAAAGTTGAACTGGGGGAAAGAGTTTGGAATACCTCCCTTTCAATGGTATTTATAGGAACAGCTGCAAAATCCTGTTACAACCCCTGTGTGATGATCAGTAGCCTCTTAGTTTCTAACTCTGTCATTCACATAGTCATTTGAGCTGGCAGAGTTGCTCTTTATGGGGCCCTGCTCTGTTTTGGCTACCTAAAAAGTTGCCTGAGGTTTGGGAAGAGGATAAATACAGACTTGCAAAGACAGGTGCAGAGGCTGAAAAACATCAAAAACACTCATGGTGGCTGCTCCAGAAGAACCTGCGTCAGTGCAGGGATCAAACCGACTGGATCACAGAACCTTTGACGCTTGTTTGTGGAAAAGAGAGGAATGCAACTGAAGGTCAAATTTGGATCAAGAGGATGCGTAGAAAAACTATGCAGCCACTCCTCAGAAAATAATCTTACTTGTTTGCTGTTCAATTGCTTCATGAAGCACTGAGCAGGTGGCAGTAGTGACAAGGGCAGATCAACTACGCTGCAAAAATAATTTTCCTTCTACAAAATAAACTTAAAATCATGTTTTTGCAATGAAAAACCAAAAATCTTCATCTCTGCCCTTTGGTTACAATGTCAGAAAAAAAAAAGAAAAGAAGCGCTACTGCTATTAAAATTAAAAAGCAATCATCATTTTTGTTACTCCTCATAGATATATGTGTTTGTTTCTGCATCCAACATTAGAGCGGTTGGTCTGTCTGTCTGTAATCTCTGACATCTTGACTCTGAAGCGACACCATAACAGCGAAGGAGAAGGCAGAATTACTCAGGGAGTGACTTTGCAAGCATACAAATCACTCCTCTTGTTACATCACCGCAGCAGCGAAATTCCTCGTTGAAGCTATGTTTTCCAAGTAGGTGGGCAACAGAAAAGAATGCAGACTTTTTCACCGCCTCATTTTCAGGGTTGCTAGGCTGAAGACGACTTGACTTTTTCATTGCGTGACATTCAATTGATGTTAGGGTTCAATCCACCGCAGTTGAGAAACAATGTAAACCTTTGTGCAGTCCGTTTTTTTTAATCTATGAAAAGTATATCAGTATTGAAGCGATGGTCTGTAGTTTCATCATAGCTGAGAAGCAAGTGGAGGAAACCACACAACACGAGAGAGACATACGGATACAAAGCCCATTGATTAGCAAGCCAAGTTACCAGTTAGCCGGACAAATACACAGATAGACAGGGTGATAGGAAGACAGGCAATCAATTCATCAGCTGGCTTACTACGCAAACAGAAGGGCCAACAGACAGACTGGCAGGGAAATGAGTCAGGCGCTCTGCTCGGTACCAGGCTGACAAAAAAAGGAGAGCAAAGTATCCATTAACCCTCCCACAAATTCTGGAATAAACGGTAAACAGACTCCGGACGATTAATCAGCTGGGGATGAAAGATGACACAAAAACGAGAGAAAAAAGCCTGTGATTGAAAACCAGCTTGCTCCTGTCCCAAGCAGAAAAATGACTTGTATCTTATCTCTGCTTTATAAATCTTGTATACTGGCAGTAGATATTGTCTGCTACTGAAAAACTAATTTTGATTCCTCGTTTGTTTTTATTGCAGCCAACTATACCAGACAGCGGTGAATATGCCAGTCCCAAGCAGTGACTGTCCGTATTTATGAATGTGATTTATGAGAATGCTGAAATAGAAAGTGCACAATAAGCAGAGAAAAGATTCCCTGAACTGAAGTTTAAAAAAAAAAGGAGTTAAGAAAATCCTCGCAGAGGGGACGACTTGAAAGGCACTGAAATTTAAGTAGTGCTAAAAATAAAACCAGTGACTGCTTTAAGACAGGATACCACATGGTTTATGATTATACCAGAATAATAATAGATCCCCATTCGCTGCCACATCATTCTCACATTTGGATTTTATACAAAGCTGGTATTCTAAATAAAACACTACAGGTGAAAGCAGCTCACTGTCTATGAAATAAAGCAATGAAAAGCCGACACATGTAGCCTCTATGCACATACAGTCCTGATAATAAAGCTTCTCAGGTTGGGACTTCAAAGAATTACAGCCTAACTATCTAACAACATTGCAGAGCCCTTGCATCAAAGCAACCGCCTTTCCAAGGTTCTTCGAGAAACACATATATATATATATATATATATATATATATAACAGCCATGCACATAAGGTCCTCTGAGCTAATCTCCCTGCAAAGAGATACACTTGCTGTTTGGCCATCATTGTTAGCTGGAGGCATGAAGCCGGATGGCTGTTTGACTGAAATGCAAACAAGCTCAAATGTTTCCTCTACACTCTCCGATACTCTCTCAGTCAAAGCTCATGTTTTATTGCGAGTACTTATTTCAGCACGTGCAGTGTTGTTGTTGTTGTTGTTGATGTGGCCTGTGAGTGAGTTTGGATAATTAAAGGAATACTAAGCAGGAATTGGAATTTTGTGACCATAATGGTTGCCTACACTCCCTAAAATTTAATCTATGCAACCACAAAATACACCGTACTAAAGGGTGTTTGTGCAAGTGCAAATAATTGTTGTTGTATTACCTTTTTCATTTTGTTCTCTGTGAAACATTAGCTTATATAGCCACATTCTAGTCAAATTATACGGCTGTGATACAGTCATTTCTGCAGAGAGCTGTAGTGATCATGAATGGGCCAGCAACAAAGGAGGCTCATGGTGTTAGGAGGGTGGCAAAGAGACTTTGGTGGGCTCTGTTTTATAAAAGCACAATGCTCTTCATTCACTGGGAAGCCAGAGGTGCAGAGGTCGTGGGCAACACTGTGCCGGCCGTGGAAACCATTTCATTTCGCTCAATAAAAGAAGTGTTAATTTGTGTCAATGCACAGCTGTGTGACAGAAAAAGTAAGTACTACATTTGCCTCTGATCTTCCTCCTTCTGTACTTCTCTGAATTAGTTCACTCAGTGAGTCCAAAAGGCAGTTCGCCAGTCACAAAGTCTCGCACAAACTCATGTATATTTGGGCGATGATCAATTTATCCTCCCGTGTTGCTTTGAGCCAAAACACTAACTGTTCCATGAAAGACTCAAACCCAGCACAATATGCTTCTCCGATCATGGATTCTGGTCCATATGGGCAGCAGTTTTATGCGATCAAGAGAGAGTGTTTGTTGGACCATTGAGCTTATTCCTACTTCTGAAAGAGTTTCTTGCATCAGTGCATCAATAAAGTTGTTCTTTTCCAAGTTTTAAATTGGAGTATTTTAGAGCTGATATGATTACAGATATGCTAAATGTGAAACTAAAAGCTGCTCAAATAAAAGAAGCCTCAGTGTAATCTTTTTATATTTAAATATGCTTATTTAAGTAGGAAATATCATATTCTTTAAGCAACTTAGCCCTGATATCCTTTTAGAGAGGGAGCCCAGCGTGTACACCTGAGAGGAATGAATCTGTTGACATGTACAGGCTGTAAGACATCAAAACATTGGCTTGTGTTTCGAAAAAGAAACCCCGGCCAAGCCAAAGACAAGCACACAAAACCTCTTAGTGTAAGACCTGGGTCATAATAAATGTGCCAGAAGTTAGACTTTAGCCTGTCAAACTTGGTTTTGAACAAGCTTCACTTTATGTGAATGAAAATGAGCTGTGTAAACGTGAAAACTGCTTCACCGTCAATAAATTCTGGAAACAATTTATTTTCAAAGCCACATTTGCATGAAATAAACTGGCTGTCAGCATCAACATAAAAAGGGAAAGGGAATAAATTAAGCTCTGCCCCCCTCCCTCAGCTGACTGTGTGATGCAGGTCAACGGAAAGGGCAAACGAGCCACGCATGAAAAACTGGGAACCGTAATGAAAAAGACTGATTTTGTGGCAGTTTTTTAAAACTGTGTTTATCCGTGACTTCTCATCCTGTGCCTTGACGCTCTCAGAGACAGCACGGGTGAGACTGCTGACTTATGCTACTGGGACTCAAGTTTTCTGCCTCATTAGACGATGAAGGTTTTCCTTGACGGTACAGTGTTTAAATACACATTTTAATTATTTGCTTTTGATCAATAGCTGCTTTGAAGTTTCATGGTGAATAAACTGTTTAAGGAAAGTTAAAAGACTTTTGCTCTGAGAAAGTGGCACACACATTGTGAACAAGCTTTTGAATTTCAGAACAACATAGACCATATGTTGAGAAAGAACAAACAATGCCCAGAAGCAAGTTGATGTCCGCTTTTGATGATACTTTCATGTCTTCAAACTTCACTTTGAAGCAGATGCAACTGTTGAACTCCAAAACAATATCTTATTCTCATCTTACCTTCTTGCACCGCCTGGAAGGGATTATTCCCGTCAACAAACTCCACAGAGATGGTGATCTTCTCGGTCTCCAAGATCTCATTGTTCAAATTGAGATCTGCCACCGCAAGACGAAACACCTCATCATCTTTCCGCGCTGATTCATCAAAGATGGCGCCTGAAAGCAAAAAGGAAAAAAGGGAAACCGTTACTCAGTATCAGACAACACAAACCAGCTTGTCATAATCTAGATTTTCTGATGGCTGCAAATCAATACGTCAGATGTCTTCCTAAAACCTTGAGTGAACATTTGAAGAACTCCTGTTGTCTGCCACTTGTAAAGGAACCTCTGCTATAAAGTATCATACTCAGACGGCCTAAATATCCAGCCTTTGAATTGATTTCTTTTGAGGAAGACTGGGTGTGAGGCAGAAGTGGGTCAACATCTATGTTCTTGTAAAGTCAAAGACTGCCCAGGGGCACAGTAACTCTGCCAAGATGGTACTTGCACAAAGACCATCAGGGAAAGAAAAGTGAGTGCCAGTATTTGTAGCGGCAGATAAAGTTCCCACCAGTCAATACTGAATTAGTCATAAAAATAAAGGTCAACTTGCAGCGTGAGGGAGACAGACGAACAAGGCAACATGCAGCGCTGACTGTCTGGCACAGATCTGGTCTTTGCTTCTGTCCGTTACAGACAATTAACCATATGTTATCTATTTCTCTGTTTCTTCCCTTTTAGCCTCTCACTCCAACCCCCTTCATCCCCCGAATCCATGGGACCACTAATTGTGTCAGCCAGTGCAGTGAAGCACTGCTAACTGTAATTCACTAACCAGAAAATAAGCCTCAAATTTTAGAGAACGCATGTGTGTTTCTGTGTGTGTTAGTGTGTAAGAGAGGAATACACACACAGGTTGCAAATTCCATTAATAACCAGGCATGCTCCATTGGCTGGGGGCTGTTTTGTACCACATTTGGATATTTGTTGCTGTTATTTGGGCTTGCATAGGTCAGTGACTAAAATATCTTTAGAGAATGAGAATGTGGTCTCGTCCCTACACACACTGAATTTACTCTTAAAAATGTGTTTTACTAAAAGTGCAATGATATTAATTTGAATTTTCAAACGTGTTCTCATTCCAATGTGATAAACTGGTAAAAAGTTCCCCTTTGAGTGCCAAAAAAACTCCCTTTTTCAATAGAAAAGTCCTTAGAGACCCACTCCAAAGACAATCAGGTTTTTCTTGTTGCTTATATGTTCAAATGGGATTTTTCTGATGACATATCACGAGAAAAGTCAGTGTGAAATTGCATTTCTGGGTATTTCTGCATTTAAATCACAGTGAACCTCTAGCAGGCCCAAATGGCAGGCTCAGGCACAGGGAGAATTCCTACGTCACAACTGCAAGCTCCGCCCCCGGAACCCCGCAATGCAGGCCAGACTCCTCGAAGTAGAGAGGACAATTGCAGAACAAGCGTGTGCGTTAGCGGATTGCAATGCTCATAAGACAGCCAATAATATTACCTTTCATCATGTCCCCAAAGATATTTGTGTCCGAGATGTACAATTATGTCAAAATGTTGATGTGGTATAACTTTTAAGCAAGTTACTGTTTGAAAACAGCAAAAGTAAGCTAGCTGCTTCTTCATGAAGTGGCCACATTAAGTATGTATCCCTCAATCACTTGAACCATCAGCATTTTGTGATTGTAAATACCGTCCAACAGATTGAGTCTTGGTTGTTTTTATAGTCATGCAGTATAGATGAGTTGAGACAAACAAGCCTGGGCAAAGAGATAAAGAATGAAACACAAAGACTCATTTACTATTCCATTAGGGATAAATTATGAATGGGTTTCCAATCAGCAAGAAGATGACACTGCCAGGGAGGGATTTGTTCGCACATTAAAGGGGCTCTGCAACACAGGAGGGCAATGTCAGGTTGTGTATGTCTGGAGGACAAAGTCAGGAGAGGGTAGGGGACTTTAGCTTTTAAGCCTAATGAAATGGCTAGCAAAGGGCAGTTTAATTTCTATTATTTATTCAGCAGGAGGCTTTGGAAGTATTACAGTTGTAATACTGTAGTATAGAAAGCAACAGCATTGATATCGCTTTTTAAAGTGTCTAATTCAGTAGTTGTGACAGAAGTTAGCAGAGTGAGAACAACTGGCCTTTAGTCGTCCTTCCACATGCCTGCACTGGTCAAGGGGTTACACACCAGTTTAGCCTTGCATAGAAGTTCATCCCCATCTTAGATTAACTCAGTTGCAAATCCTGCTGAGCTACCACAAGATGCAGATGCCACCTGTTATCTGTACTTGTTTACATAATGTGTACCAGAGCATTGCAGCATTATAGCAGTATTAACTTTAAACCCTTTGCTGTTGCTTTGAATTAAAAATAAATGTATATATATATCTATATATATATGGACACAGAGAGCAGGCAAACTAACAAAAAAAATTACTTAAAAAATGACGTGGACAAATATCTGTATGAGCTGATTTAAGACACCATCCTGTGTTTTGAATATCATTTGTAGTTCAAGGAACAATTGAAAAAAAAAAAACAATGCTCTTCAGCAATTTTAAAGGACCATAAATCCATCATATGCTGGGAGTGGTCATATTGGCAGCTGTATTTTTGAAGTACACTCTGCCCTGCTCATGGTAAAGGAATCCATATTAAATGTGTGCAAGAGGAAAGGGAAAAAGAAGAAAGGGCAAAAGTGCGTGCTTGTTATTTTCGATTAGACTTTACATCACTGCTTGCCGGGTAACAAACACAGACACACACAAACTTGAACATTACCCACAATATACACACACAGAACCCTGGCTCTTGTATCCTCCTTTCCAGTAATGTGATTGTGAGCGCAAAGGCGAACGTCACCACATAAATCAACAAGGGAATAAAAGCAGTGAATCTTGCTTTACACACACACACACACACACACATGCCCCAAGGGTAGGCACACTTTCACGCACATGCACAAAAACTTACCATGCTACAAACAAATGCGTGTCAGACAAACAGATACATTAACACTAACTGCTTGTGGACAGCAGCGCTAAATCAACAAGCTTTTGCCCAACCATCTTTCTCATTGAAGCAGCATCATCAATTACTAGTTAAGTGGATGCAAAAACCAAGGATTGTTTGGTCATGAGGTATTGATCAAACGTCAGCCATTGGTCAAGTGTTATGTATTAATTCTCTCCTTTGGTAACGTTGGTAAGAAGGCAATACAGAGCTTGTTTACATACTGTCAGACAACCTTTCAGGATGAATGATTGATGCCTGGGATGAAAATAAAGGATGCGTTTGTGAAGTCACAAGAAGGCAGAGATAAGCACGTCTGCTATCCCTCAGTCTCATTTGTTAAAGTCATTCCAGTGTAACTGAAGTACAAATATCATTAATGTCTTGTCTGCAATCATGCAGAGTGTGCATGCATGGCTTAACAACTACCAGTACTGTTATTTTTCTGTATTTACCAAGCAACCTGAATGCATACATGTATGATCAAGCGTTTCTATTTTTCTGCTTATTCCATAAGGCAAGAGCAATTACAATACCAACATGCAGATACTGAGATGTAATGTTCGCAGTGTTCATTGTGTAGGTGTGGTGGCAATGGCTAATTGGCTGTAAACATATAGTTCAACTGGAGCTGACTGAAATACCAAAAATAATGGATGGTGTCAGATTGAAAATGTTGGAACACAAAAGAGGCGAGAATAATTCCTGGTAGAGACATAAATCTGTTTACAATATCTGAATGCAATCCATCTTAAAGTGGTTAAACATGTTTAAAGGTTCTTGTGGTCTTGTTGAGACATAGGACAGTAAATACAGTAGGAATAAAAAAGGGTATGACAGGGGATCAAGTGCCGAGAGTAGAAACTGAACCTGTTTTGCCTTCTTGTGAGAGCCGAGTCAAACTGTTAAGGCTAAACCAAATTAAAATTGAAACCCTTAGTCACGGTGCTGGTAGAGGCTCTCCAAAGCCAGCAAAAAACCTCTTGATCTTAAGTTTGAGGTCTTGCATTCAAAAGTTGTTTGTGCTTTCATAACTATGGAAATATGTATGTGATATGGTTCCAGGAAAAGTTAGGAGACAAAGTTAGTATATATTTCGGTATATAAGAGACATTTCACTCTCAGCCAAAGTTGCTGACCTACTGGTGATTGACTCTGACCTCTGAAGAACTTTGCCTCAAGTTACGCCCGCTTTATGTTTGACCTTTGGCAAAAAGTACATTCAGCAAGGCCAAGGTTCACATTGGTACTTTACATTTGAAAATCAGAATGTTTTCTGTGAGATTCAGTCCAGCTAGAAAGAGAAAAGGACAAATACATATCCGAAACCTTCCTTTTTTTAAATAACAAAAAGTGGAATGATTCATAGAGCTCAACTATCTGAGTAACTCTTTAAAACCAGATGAAGGCATTTTTCGGTAGACAAAAGCACATTGTCGAACGTAGAAAACAGCTCAATTTCCCCATTAAATGAACAAATTAGGATGGCACATCATCCAATGCAGAGTTATTATGTTCCCCCACTCTATAAAGAGCCAGTAATTACGCCAGCTCCTTCTCAGGATAATCGTTCAGCATGAGCGAGGTAATGGTTGTGAGGAACAATGTCATGTTAAAAGTGGAAGGAAACATGGGCATGGGAGGTCAGGGAAATGATTGATGTCAAAGAGTTGAAGCAAATGAGTTTCTTGTCCTTTTGGAGATGGTATCTGTTTGCCATTTGGGGGGGGAAACAGGTATTCAATTGGTCAGATCCTCCATCAATCAAGCCAAATTGATACACCAATACACATATAGTTCCACGTGGTGTCCTTTTTCAAAAGCTTTTGGAGATCCAACATAAATCCACCGATGAGCGAGCACCTGTCAACACTGGCAAGATAAAACTCAAGAAGGAAAGGTTCACAGATGGATAGCCATCTGCCTCAGATAGAAAGCCCATTTAAGTAGATTTGAGGGTCAGACAGACAGAGAGAAATAGAAAGGGCTCAGGCTGGGCAATCAATTAAATACTTTTCAAATGGTCTGTTAATACTTCCCCTACTGTGCCCTGTCATGTAGAGCCCATAGACTGTATATAGAATGGACGCAGCACTGCCTCCTCGCTGGGTGAAGCCACCCTGAGAACAGAATATAAATGTTTTCCAGTTTGTGCTCAAGTCCTCTTTTTTTCTGTACAGCTCCATTTTTAATATTGACCCATATTTTCTATGATTGACACTCGATATAGCCTATGGGCGTACAAGGATTACGTAGCTCACCCAGGGGATACGCTGTTTGAGCCGAGTGTCATCACGGTGACTCTCCCGCCGTATTTTCACAATGCTACTGCGCGTATCAATGTTGGTTTCAAGAAATGGAGAGAAAACGCAGAATTACAGAGAGCTTTTCGGCTTCAAATCCGTATACTAGCGGAAGGCGGAAACAAGTTGTCCATAGTATATACAGTCTATGGTAGTGCCCCCTGTAGTCACATGACTCCACCTCTTTCAGTCAATGAACTATGAGGACAAAAACAAATTAAATGTTTATCGGTTGTAATCAAAATTCAAGTAGGTCAACCGCATAAGAAAACCTGTTCAAAATCATCCCCTTTACTCTACTCTTTTTTTCCATTCATCTACCCCCGTCTTTTTCTCACATACGACTGCAAACATGACTTTTAAACTGCAAAAGGCTGTTCAGACAATTCTGAAATACTAAGAAGAGTCCATTCTTCTGTCTCTCAAGCAAACTCACACCTGTTGTGGTATGGAAGCTGCAGCTTATGACAGTAATGTGACAGGAACACAGCCGGATAATGGCCTTGAAGGAGCCCGAGCACACACACACACACACACACACACACACACACACACACACAAAAGCACAAAGACACATGGGTGATGTATGGCTGATTTATGAACAGGCTGGACCAAAGTACTGCAGTCTCAATGTGATGATGAAAGCAAGGTGGCGGTGGCGCTGAGTGATGATGGTGATGAACAGTGGAGGTTATGGTCCTGAGGTGTGACACATCCACACACACACACGGAAGCACGACAGATGTAGGAACACAGAGACAGTTTGTTACCTCAGTGGCTGCATTTTGACACTTGGGAGGACAGTGCAGTATTAATGTGCATGTTTGTTTGTGTGTTAATGTAGTACATATATGTGAGTGTGTGTGTGTGTACCTGCAAGAGGAGGAGAATGGGCTGACTTAGAATTAATGACAACAGGGGCACAGAGCAGGCCAGTGGCGTATGATCGGGACAGATACAAAACAGCTCTAATATTTATCATACACAACCTCACAAAACCAGCACACAAACACACAATATTCATGCAGCTCTGCATGAACTATTGAGTAGCTGTGTATTTTTTCTGTGCATGTGTATGTAAGTATGATAAAGTGCACTAGCAGGAGAATCTCGGGACATTCTGTAGCAGGAGCGTTGATACAACAGCAGATATACCAAACACAGTGAATCATCCCTGACAACTTTTTTGGCCTCATAGAGAAACTCAATGTGTTGTACACGAGGAAACAAGTACCTTGTATCCTTGAACTACAATAATGGTATACGATGCAAACAAACATGGTTGTGACAGTAAAGCCAAAAGCCTCATTATGCCTCAGTAACCTGCCTTTTCAACAAAGCACTCTGAGACTGAGCATGCTTAAAACTGTACATGTGTGATAATTAAACTGAAAATGCTTGAACGTGCTTGCGGTTGGATAAAAGGTGAAGTCGAGGTACTCCATTCAACCCTCAGAGTATTAATGGAAAATTCTCCTGAATTGTGCGAAAGAAATATTCCTCATACTCCTACACTTTTCACCACCTCTCCCTCCTCTCCTCCCTCTCTCCACTTCTTTTATTGTAGGTGTGTAAATTAATTTACGCCGTTGTTAAAGAGCGAGCAGCCTGGAGGATTCGCGGTCATAGTTCGGCAGCGCTCCAGACCTTTTCCACACTGTCACACAAAGCTGTGCCAAGGTCATCTCTGCCACGTCTCTCCTTCTCTCTTTCCCTCCTCTCACCTCACGTAGACTTGTGTCAGCCTGATCGTTTGTCTCTTTTGTAAAAACCGACTGTAGAAATCCTGGCTTTGATTCCACCCACTCATATGAAAACACTTTGAGTAGGTGGAGGATTTGTTTTGTGTCTCTATTCATTAGCCTGCAAGCTAAACCCAATTTTGAAACAACGGATCCATCTGAGGTACGTTTACTGTGCAGCCAGAAAAGTAAAAGCAAGGTATTCACTAAAATGCTTTTTCCTTTTTGTGTTTCTCTTCTCATCGGCTTTTGACCACTTGAGGCCAGGACCAGCTCATCTGAAAAGCTCAGCTGACTCAGCTCCGAGCCAGCCGTGCCTGCCAGATATCTTAAAACAGAAGAGCTACTGGCTGTGAGCCAGATGTTAGAGTATATGTAAGTGCTAGCCAAGGTATGAGTAAATGATAATTAGGGTGATAGCAGTATACCGTCTAAATGGCCTGAGCTGTGTATTCAGTGTACCTGTGCCTACCCTTGACAGTGTAGGGATAATCATCATTGCGTTTTGCTTTCCCTCTAAATCACCCTCATGTCAACATATTGCTTTGAATTGAGCTTAGCAGCTTTGGATGCTCAACCACCCTCTTAGTCTATAGCCACTTGCCTCTACACTCATTCTCATTCCTTTTACATTTGACCCTGCCTCTCACTTTTAACCTTCTCCTATCTGCCTCTGCTCCTCTTGTCTTTGATGTATCCACCTCACCTCGTTCTCTTTGTTCTGCCTCGTAGCCCCACTCTGCCTGGCCTTATGCTCATTTTCCCCTATCTCACTTCATTTGTGTTCAGCTGCTATCTTTTCCTCCATGCTTCTTCTCCTTTCCTTTCTGCTCTACCCTTTTTTTGTATTTCTCCCTCTACCCCCCTTCCTCTCTCTCTGCTCACCCTCTTCATCTTCTGCAGCTCCCACCTTTCTCTTCCAATGTGACGCCCTGTGTGACATTTAATCTGAGTAAACCTGCCCTGGCTTGGTGGGCTTTGAGATCCTGCGTGACTGATGTGTTTGTGGGTGTTTGTGATCGAGGGACAAAAGGACAAAAAGGAAGAGATTCAATTGAGGGTTATTTCGCACCAGGATTTAACATTAAACCCATTTTAATTTTTGACCTTAAAACAACAAATCAGGTTAATCCACAGTCATTTTTTAAAGCTAGGATTTTTGTCTTGTCGTGCTTGAAAAACACATTTATTTCATCTGTCAGACGACGATTCTTTTTGAGACTTTGAAGCATGTAATCCAACCAGCAAACATGCTTTCAGCTTGCTTTTTCTTCTACAGATATACCCTCTTTGACAACTTGAAGGCTGTTTCCTGCTGTTGCGTTACAGGTGCTGAACAGCACGGCACCCATGCTACATTGTCACAAAATTGCAAAGAGAAAAAACCTGAAGGGATGACAACAAGCAAACACTGTTACTATGAATGGGAGAGGTTGAACAAACTGATCCTGGCCTGTGCTTTCAGCTGCATCATGAACATTTACCGGCTTAAAGGTCAAGTACACAGTGATGGATTGCCTCTCTCGTGCAAGTTTCAACTTTGCAAGGTTTGTTTGTGTTCATGTTTTGTCTCCTCTAGAGGTTTGCGTGTTTTTTTTTAGGTAACATAAAACAATAACAATAATTTATAAATGGTAAATAGACAGCTTGTTAATGTTTAATCATTTAAAAACAGCATATCGACCAATTATAAATGGCAAATAGATAGTTTATTCATGTATGTTAATGATTATGGCTTTACCATTAACAAGCAATGAAATTATGATTAATTATTTTCATTAATTATTAATGGACTTTTTATTAAAGGTTTAGGCAGGGTTTAAATATTGGTTGTAAAACATCGAGATTAAAATGTGCATCAGTCGCACTTTGTAAATGGTTAATATGTGGTTTTTAAACCAACTATAAACATTACTTAGATGGTTATTGGTACTTAAATTGTGTACAATGTATATAGTTTTATTTTCTTCTCCCTTTTTCCTTTTTTATTTATTTTTCTTAATTGTAACATTTAAGTTCTTAATATTATGATCTTTATTTTTATAACTGCATTTTTGCACTTTCTTTGTCTGTGTTGCTGCTGTGGCAAAAAAATTCCCCAATGGGTGATCAATAAAGGAATATTCTATTTTATTCTTCTATTATTGTAAAGTTGCAACTGATGTTTGTAAGACTTTGTAAATGATTAATATTTGGTTTATAAGCCACCTATAAACATTACATAGATGGTTATTGTAAAGTTAGGGTCAGGTTATTAAAATTGTAAAATGTACAATTTACTCATGGTCTATATGCTATATGGATTAAACATTAATAAACTATCTGCTTACCATTTATAAATGGTCTATTTACCATCTATAAGTTATGGTTATTATAAAGTGTTAATCTAACAATGTGGAAAATGTGGAAAACAGGAAGTTGAAGTAGATAGTAAAACATGTCTGAGTATAACTCAAAGACAGGAAAATAGTGGTTGGTCATGTTAGCTAAGCTACTACATCACAAAAAAAGCATTTGCCTTGTCATTGACAGAGGATTATACTTGTAAGGCAACATGCTAAGCAGAGGGGGGGAAGGGAGGAGGTACAGATGAGAGAAAGAAAATGACGTGAATTAGAGAAAAAGAAAAGCTCAGGGAAGATGGAAAGAGGTCAGAGAGCTGAAAGGAAATAAAATATGCGACTCTTTCATTTTGATAAAAGTGTAAACATGCCAAACTGTATGGGTACTGAACCTCCAAATCTGCTTTTACAGCAAGAAGGCAGTCTTTTAAGCACCTTGAGTCTTTAAGCTCACTCTCCTGATTAATGCTGAACATTTGGGAGGATTTTGCCTGAAGCGCTGGTAAGAGGCTCCAGATTTGTTCACATCGTAAATGTCATATTATATTTCAGGGAGGAATGGATTTTGTAGGATCCCCCCCTTTGTCGGCCTCTTCTCCCACTGCATGTTTTTAGCATCTTTAGACTTGCATGTTTCCTCCACGGACAACCAAAAATCCATCCCTTTCATACACCTTCAAACTTTTCTCTAATGCCATCACCTCTCCTCCTCCTCCCCCTCCCTGCTTCTCATCTTTATCCTTCCATCACACACTTGTCCTCTTCCACATTCACAAAAATACTTTTCCCCCATCCTCACCTGCTATCTTCTGGCACTTTTCCCCTCTCATCCTGTATCACTCTCTGTTCCTCCTTCCACATCCACTCACTACCCTTCTTCTGTTGCTCCTTTCATCTCATCTTATCCCTTTCGTCTCGTCTCCCGCTGGCTCCCTTTCACCTCAGGTTGCTCTTCCCTCCTGTCCTCCTTGCCCTGTGCACCTGTCAGAGATCTTCGAGGGCTTTTGAGTATCTGTGAATCTGTTCATCATGACTCAAATTACCAGCTAAAGAGTCCCTCTTTCTTTCCCTTCATTTCCTTTCCTAAGTGGTTTTGTTCCCTGACCCTACTGTTGAAGCTCAGACTTCAAAACCTGAAGAGCGTGTGCTTTCTCTATCTGCACATAAATACAGTTGAGCACCCACAAATACACACAGGCACATGAACACATCCAAATGCAGTAGACCAGCTACAGTTACTGCCCCACGGTTATTTGCCTCAACCAACCAGTCATGTTGCGAATTATATCCATCAACATGTTCCCATTGAATGAAAATGTAACTGTGGGGGTAACGGTGATGGGATTTGGTGAGATCAGGGATATACAATCAGGAAAATATAAACATAAATATATATATAGGGGGGAAAAAAATGTCAGCACTAATTTGAGACTTCGGCTACGCTCCAAAAAGACGATTTGATTATTCATAGGAAACAAAATGTCTCCTACAGACTCATGTAGCACTGCACTGCACTATGGTTTGGATTCACTGAAATGAAACACCACTGTAAGTCCCGTGCATCACATCAGCTTGAAGCCTGTAGTAATGCATTTCCCAGTACTTTCATCAGGTAGGACTCTGTGGCTCATGAGGACCATCCATCACAGGTGAGTGAAATGTTCTCAGCAGGCTAGACTGCATTTCTCTCCTCTCCTCTCCCTTTGTCTCAGCACAAATAGCGTCTTCATTTTGCTTTTGCTGCTTCAAATTTTGAGGTAACTTCTATTCTGCTATTTTCTTCTATTTTCTGCTATTACTGCTACTATATTCTTCAGCCATTTACGTACATCACATTATACGGACATTCAGCTTTGGCATAGCTATAATAGAATCGCACAAGTCAGATACATTTCCATATCAATTTTTTTCACGATTTGAACTGAATTGTGAAAGAGAAGAGTAAGAGGTAAAACAGAGGTCCCTCTAGGCAGGACTTAGACATGTAGTCAAGAGGAAGGTTACAGTGAAGTTGACCTTTGACCTCCAAATTACAGTTTACTGTATCACTGACAAAGTTAACGATATCCCCACCAACATATCTAAAGATATCTGTTTTTCAAGGACAGTGGAAGTCAATAACAGACATTTTTTTCTTGTTCTCTGGGAAAATACTGTCACAGTGAAAATAACCTTTGAACTTTTGTGTAAAATTACCCAGTACACTGAGGCCCAATCCCAAACCGCCACCTACACACTTGCCCTTCACTACCGAGTGTCACTCGTAATGAAGCTAAACTCGCAGCTGTAGAGTGCGCCTCGATTGACACGGGAGGGTATAAACAAGACGGGCGGGTATGGGACGCCCTCCTCAAACGGAAAGATTCATTGCCATAGCAACACAAAGACGCGTCCTGTGCAAGGCGGCGTTTATTTTCTTAGTAAACGGACATCGTGTACAGTACTGAGCTGTATCAGCTGCCATGTTTCTTCATAATCCCAGTAAAATCATAAATCCAGCAACCAATACAGTGACAGGAGCTATATTATACTTCTGATTGTTAGTGATTCCACACGTCTTTTACTCCGCATGGAGTTAAATTCCCGATTCCATTTGATCTTTCAAAACAACGTCTTATGTGATTTTTTTTTGTCAGTGAGACAAAGGTGGACACATACGGAACTTATATTTGTATGTTGTTTCCTTCTCCTCCATTTTTGCCGGTGCACTACCTGCAAATCCCATTGTGAGTGTGCATCAGTGCAGACTCACCACTGAAGGGCTGAACGGTCCACTTGCCCTCCACACTCTGTGGTTTGGGACGGCCTTCAGTATGGCAGAGCCTCCGCGGGGACGTGCAAACGGAGGGAGAGCTTATAGGGCGCATGTGTAGGGGGCAGTTTGGGATTGGGCCTGACTTTAGTTTGACCAAAAAGGGGGAGGTTAACAGTGATCCTGATGTTCAGCCTATGACACAAAACTCGTATAAATTGATCCTCAACTTCATCCTAAAGTTTTCACTAAATTCCGAGTCTTTCTCTGCGGGCGGTTTTGAGAGAGGTTATTGTCATAAGAAAAGCACAGCCTGACAAACTGAAAACAAAACATTTCCTGTCACTGCTGGCACAGAGACATAAAAACACCACTATGAATGTACTTACAAGCATCAGCACAGGGGCACAAGGGCAGGGTTTATTTCCTTTGTAAACAAGCCTCTTGGTAGCCAGCAGAGATACAAAGGCTCTAAATAACAACTAAACAGATGACCCATGATCAATACAGCGGTTCTAATGCATCATCAGTAATGCACTGAGAGAGTGTGGCTCCCATCTACTGCTTTCTCTTTCATTAACTCTGTCCTACTAATTTGTTCTTTTCTTTTTTTTTATCAATCCATCCTCCCACACACTAAAGCAGCGTTAGCACTGCTTCTGTTGTCCTCATTTTCCCTCCATTACTTTCCCTTTCTTTCTATCCATTTATCTTTTTCTACCTCACATACTTTCTCTCAAGCTCTCATAGCCCCGCTAGACTCTCTCACCATCTCTTTATGTCTCTCCACCGCTCTATCCCTGAAGGCCTCTCCTCAGTTCGCTACCACCCCCATGGAATACCTTCTGCTCAAAACCTGCATCCACTTCACTAATATTCACGCACACACATATGGACAAATATACACACACACGCACACATCTACGCACAGTAACTGCACATTCATTACCAGCAGTGAGCAGTGAGTCAGTTAAAAAGTCATAAAGAGCATAATAAAGCTCCTCCATCTGCAAACCTATTAGCAATGGGCAATCCTCGGGGTCACGCAGGAAAGCACTGACGTTTTCACACATGCACACACACATTTTTACACGCTAATAAATAATGAAACCACATGATACACAGATTGCGTTTTCATGTGGGGTCAGGTGGTAATAATGGGCTTCTAATTCATGCTAGTGTTGGTTTAATAGATTCATTAAAGAGACACGACACAAGTCACAATAAGTAATTAAGAGATGGATGGCAGAGAGGTGATGGGCAGTGTGGGTGATAGCATGATCAGGGTATCAATCATAATCTATTACCATCAAAAATCCTTATGATCTGAGTAATGTGACTTCAGCTATCATTAGCAGGGTTACAGATAGAAATGTAGAGCTAATCACTTGATTCGAGTTTCCGGGAAATTAATTGGCAAGAAATTCCTTGATGATGGACTAATGTAAATTGAAACTGACCAGAGACACACAAAGGACAGACAATACACTTTTAAAGACTGTGAGCAGCTTATGTGAAAGCAAAGTAAGGATCATCCTGTTATTGTATACAAATTGATATATTTTTGTGTTTTTGTGTTCATGAAACCAAATCAGGAATTCTTAGTTGGCTCTCTTAGTAGGTAATATTTCACTAAGACAAGTTGTTTTCTTGTTGCGTTTAACAGGTCAGGATTTTGTCAATGTTATCATCATACCTGGGGAATTTTCAGATGTCCCCCCCTGGATATAGGATACTTGACAGCTATGGTTATCATAAGCGTGATGTAAATGACATGAGAGAAGAATCTAATTTGTGTCGATTTATGGACAAAAAAAAGTAAATCATATCCTGTTCATGCTTATACTCTCGAGGTATTGTTCTGTAAAAAATAAAATCTATTTTGCACCCAACTGGCAGTCAAATTACTCACTCATCAAAAATATTCCAGTGTAAAATGAAAATAAAAGTCGTTTGAGCAGCTTGCCGTTAATTGCCAAAGAGCAGCTGTGTGGTTGTGCAATGAATGTTTGATACGAAACACGATTGACCAGGCTAGCAGTGCCACTTTTTCTCCTCTGATCAAAATCATATTTTTAAAGATCACGGTGGTGTACAACTGAGTGCCAATGTGATTAAAATGATAGAGGGAGGGAGCGGCTAGGAAGTTCCTGGGAAATGCTGGTAGGTATTGATATCAATGATATGTAAGTGTTACTACTATATCAACAGGATGACCAAAACAGCTGGTACAAGAAAGAGCTACAGAACTAAACAGAAACAGCGCGAAACACAATTCAACTTTTTTCCAATATGAGGCTCTCAGCTGCATCTTATACTGGTGTGATTTAGATTCCAGAGGTTACCGTACTTTATCTGACACCTACCCCACAGCACCAGTTACAGGTAGAGCTCAGTAGATAAGCCCTATGTCAAGGTTGTGTTAACAGCGACTAATACAAAAAGGCTTATCATGTTGAAACAACTACAGCGCTACATTTTAAGTATTGGGTTTCAAAGACATCTTAGATCAAGAGTCCGCCAGAGATGAAAGATGTTTCAAGTAATGAGAGATATTCATCATTGTAGCTCCCGTTTTGGTGATAATCTGCCCCACTTAAAAAGGTTATTCAGGGTATTACACGGTGTGTGAATACTTTGCTGACTCCATTTGATTACAAATGTTAAGGCACATAAAAGATGAATGATACCATGTGAGGCAGTCTGGCTCCCCTCTTGACAGTGATCATTCATCGCTGCTGCCTCTTGTCAGGTGATTTGTCTCTTGGTTATCATGTATGCATGCAGACATGATTGCAAGCAGAGACACCAGCACAAGCCAGGGCCAGGAGCTGCTACACTGCCAGCCAGAGGACTTCATTTAGAAGCCAGCATGTCAGCAGAACTTGCACACACACAGCTCCAAGTGGCTGTTGTTTTATTCATCACTGCAGTAAGGTAGGTGGCCCTCCCGATCCAACACCCACAGAGCAATATACACGTGGTATGGATGGCAGGCAGCATGTATTTGTTACATTACTTTGCCATACATCCATAGTGCATATGAGTGAGTCACTCAACACAATCTTCAATAACTCCCCTGACAAAAAGAGTAGGTGGGTGGATGTTTCAGTAAGTCTAGATGAAACTGAGATCTGTTTTTACCTCTGCTTTTTCACTGGAAATGATGCATCATTGTTCGACCCTCTTTATCTCGCAAAAATGGAAGGTGTCAGAAGGCCAGAGGGTGGACACAGATCAGCCATAGCTTCATGACCAACGGCCTAAAGTTGTGTGGGCTCCCTCACGTCAAGTCAGGTCCAAAATAGCTCTGATCTGATGAGGCATGGACTCTGCAAAACCTCTGTAAATGTCCTGTAAGTTGCAAGGTGGGGCATCCGTGGATTAGACATCACTGACAGGCTCATCCCACAGATATTCAGTTTGATGGTCAATTCAAGACCCTTGGAGTATAGCTGTGTCCCTCTGGGCCGTCTTTTTCCGTTGTTGAGTGTTTTCAGCAGTTTAAGCTCCAGCAGCTGCTCTGTTGGATTAGCCAACACCAGCCGTGCTTTTCCCATGTACAACAATGAGCAACGGCCACTCATGACTCTGTCACCAGTTTGTAGGTTTTCCTTTCTTGGAACACTTTCAGTGTGTAGCAATCACTGCGGGCTAGGAACACTCCACAAAAATGGCAGTTTTGGAGATGCTCTGACTCAACCATCTAACCATTACAATTTGGTCCTTATCGGGGTCACTCACATCCCTACCTTTGCCATTTTTTTCTGCTTTCACATATCAACTTAGAGGAATAAAATGTTCACTCACTACTGAACATTACACCACCCACAGAGGCCACTGTGTAGAGACACATACAGCTATTCACTTCGCCTGTCAAAGGCCTGAATGAAATAACTGATATGGCTATATAATAGATGTGGGCATAATCACTGTTGCTTTAACTGGAGAGTTTGGAAAACATGAGTGTGGCCATTGCCAATGTGTTATTTAGAGCCAAGATGACAGACTGGTTAGCAAGTATGGGCCACAATGGGCATAGTTTTTCAGTCACAGCAAACCCTGCAATAAATCAAACATAGCTTTATTGTCGATTGTAATCCTTGATTGCACTATAATTTATATTATAAACAACTGCTTTTGTAAAGATGATCTGTAACTCCTGCTCAATGAATAACACCAGAATTACTATTGTTCTCTGAAGTAGTTCCAGAGATCAGATTAATTTGTGTTCAAGCCAAGTCAATATTTGCCAGTGAAAACAAAAATGCAGGTTTAACAGGCTTCTACACTGCGCCACTTTGGAGCTACAGAATCTATGTCTGGCTAACTTCAAACAGGGGAAATGCAACAAAACTGCATCATTTCAAATATTTTACGATCAGAATATTTTTAAATCAGAAAATAGGTTCTTTAAAAGGCCAAGTAGTAAATCAGAATTCACTGTCAAACACTCAACGGAACTTTATAAAAGTGTCTGTAAAATTGATAACTTCCACATCACTCTGACAAAACTGACCTTGATGCACTGGCTGCATTTCAAACTATTTCCTTCCAACAGAGGAAGCTATTTCATCAGAACAAAAGCAAACTCTCTCAGGGTTAGATACCTGGTGTATTATGTAAGTATTCACATGTTTCATCGACTGTTAGGAAAACCGCTTGAAAAAGCATTTGGCTGCATCAGAGCTAATCTTAAATATCATTCAGGTACAGGTTTGGGTGACTGCCAATGCATCTCAGCCCGGAAAGCTGCGATGGCCACTGACCAGTTAATAGCATTAAGCCCCAACAATAGTGGATAGACGATGAGCAGCTCTAAATGGAAAGATTTAGTAGGGATGTGTTGTGTGGTGGGGAGGCAAGCTTATTGTAGGCGGTGCTAACACTATATGTTCCACACTGAACCCTATGAGCCTCAACTGTGAACAGTGGTGGGAAATTACATATGCTTCCACTTTTAAAGGAATTAATATAATTTCAGTATTAAGTTCCCTTGTAGATGATTTCCCATTATCCCGTTAGGCTAATTAGCCATGAAGCTGGCCATGCAGGAGAGGGTCAAATTCAGGCCAGTAGTTTGTGCTGCAACAACCAAGGAAACTCAAAATGAAATAATGCAGCCTCATCACTGCACACACACACACACAGATACAAACTCACTAAACAGAGTGGAAGGCTTGAGAGAGACAACGGAATAAAGGAAAACAAAGAGAAAAGAAGAAAAGAGAAAAGGAGTAGATGTATGGTTTCTCAGTGAGAAATCTGCTACCATAGAAGAGTAATATAGCCTAATCCTAAAATGCTCCATTTCATAATTTAGGAGATAATCATGTGATACAGAGTGGTCCTCTAAAAACCTATCTCCATGAATAAAAATAGCCGCTATATGCAGTACAGAGAGAAAAAAATAAGCACCCTCTTTCTACAACAATCGACTGAGAGAATTATGTTGGAGGCATATTCATTCTGAGATTAGTGTATTTCCAAAGCAATCTGCTATGCGCCACATGCAAATTAGTCCAGGAGGTTTGAATTTGAAATTCCAATCTGCTTTACCAATCTGTTTCGACTCCAAGTCCTCCATCACATTCAGATTTAGTCTTTTTGTGGAGCTTTGATAAACTCTCTGACATATTACCCAGAGGAAATTCAAATTTAGTGCAAATGATATCCCTTCAACTTGTCTTGTAAAGAGATCTGAGCTTGGCAAGGATGGTCAGAAGAGCGGGACATGCTAATGGGAAGATGTGGAATCTTTTTACCTTATGTCCATCAGAGCCAGATCCCACTGAGCAGAGAAGCAGAGAGGGTCGTGGGACTAGATGAGCCGATAACCTCCAGGTCCACACTAAAATTCAGTTTGATCATATTACTTCACATTTTTACTGCACAGCTTTTGGCTTTCATAATCGGGTATAACTGTATAAGTTACAACGTCCCTGATGAAAATTGCTGCTTAATATTCACGGGGCGATACATTGACACAGATATTGTATAGCTTTGAGCCAGCAAGCGTGAGATATGCATTGCTGGACATTTGAATATCCTGATACATCATACTGCATTACAGCACTGCCAGCTGTATGATAATACATACCCTATTTTCTATCTGAGCAGAAGATAACTCATATATTTTCTTTTCAATTACAGCCTGTCCCAAACCAACCATTCATCGTTCACATGCTGTGAGATGCTTGTCTTTTTTTTTTTTTTTTTTACAAAACTGGGGTACGGTTTCCTACAGTATTTATTTTCAACAAGAGCAACTCAACTAAGCACAGTTAATTGTGTTAATATAACAATATTGTATTATGCTTCTAGAATTTATTTATTTCGTTTTGATTGAATGCGTGCATCGCTACTGCGCAGCACTGGTTTCAGGAAATGAAGAAAAATCCCGGAAATATCGAGAGCTTTTTGGCTTCAAATCCATATACAGGCGGTAGGCGGAACCAAGTTGTCCATAGTATATATACAGTCTATGATCCCAACCCTGTACTTGCTGTAAAAGTGCCTAACATGAATGTAAGAATGCCTTAACACCATAGACTGTAAATAGCTTGACACCTTACATTCATGCTACCTTGGCAATCAAAAGAGCCATTTTGGCATAAAAAGGAGGAAAGAAAGAAAGTGTGTTTTAACAGGACAAAGTTAATGTTTCTACAAGCATGAAAGTTTGGGACAAATCAAACTACAGGATTTATCATTGAGAGTTTTATGATGTGAATTATTTAACCATTTAGCTACACTTAGTAGAAATGCAATAAACTTATCTAATATGTGCAAACAACAGGAAAAAAGGGAGATGGATTTTAGACAGCACAAGGACCGTTTGGGTCAGGTGCTGGTATTAACATATATAAAGACAAAAACTAGCTCGGCCAACTCTGCTGCATTTCTTCTGCTTAGAATACTTGATAATCATTAAGGCAAAATATCTGAGTCAGCCAAACTGTTGCATATCTTCCATGTCACCATTAGATTCTGGGAAACCATTTTTGCAGTTTGTTAAAGGCTAGTTTGCAATACAAATGGAGGCAGCGATTGGCATTCCAAGCAGAAACAGCCTCCAGTTCTTATGGGACGCCAAGAGCTCAAATAACTGTTAAAGAGTATATATATTAAAAACATTAACACATCATTAACAATGGCCTCCTATAGGACATTGGATCACATACAGTAAATAAATATACACTGTGAGTGTAATCCTCTTTGGCTCATTGTTCAATAATGAGAGTACAAAAATATAATAGAGTCTGAAAAATCTCACCCTGTCAGGATTCTACTTTGTATAACCACCTGTTTACTTTACATGATCTCAGATTGCCCTGTTTTACATCTGCAGGTCATTAACATGTGTCAGTTTTGATAAATAGACTTCGTCGGTCACCCCAGCCTCTGTAAACATTGCTCACATGAAAGCCAACCGATCATGAAACTGCCATGATTCATAATAATATCACTGATAATGTCTTAATCAGTCACTTTTACAGGGTAATGAAAGTGCAGACAATGCGGAAAGACAAAACAAAACAGAGGCTGCAATCACCGATGGACTGTCCCTCGCACCCTTGTGCATGTCAGGGTTCTGTGCTCATCAGGAAGGAGCAAGTCTTGAGCTGCTGTAAAGGCTGTTTAGTGTGTCGACATGATGTAAAAGCACATCTTTTCAAGGGAAGGGAAGAATTTCTGCAACTGAATTTATTAAGATTAGAAACTCAGATATTCACTGACACTGATCCGGGGAAGATTTCGCGGAAAGACATGGAGCTATATGCAAACAGGTCTAACACTGACCCTTAGTGGAAAAGTATGACCCTCAGTAAACAAGAAACCTTTTAAGAGCTTACACTGCCTCAATGTTTTTGAAAGAAAATAAATTCTTATGTAACATACCTATAAAATGATATTATCTGTTTAAGGCTTTGGCTTAGGTTCTACCTGGGACACAGTGACAACAAAAGGTAA
The DNA here is from genome assembly GCA_962446985.1 of Xyrichtys novacula. Taxonomy (NCBI): domain Eukaryota; kingdom Metazoa; phylum Chordata; class Actinopteri; order Labriformes; family Labridae; genus Xyrichtys; species Xyrichtys novacula. The sequence continues at coordinate 17,534,126 of OY660875.1, read as the reverse complement.
ATCTTGATTTGAATACTTAAGGTAAGTAAAAGTTGTACGTAAATGAGCACATAATGGGTATATGTTTGAAATCTTCATTCTTTTATTCATAAATCTCATAAACTTATTCATAAAACTGGGGTTTCCACCATTTACCTCAAGGCAACAATGTGCTGTGAGGGTAGTAAACACAAGATTTTCTTCATTAAATAGGATATAAAAAATAGAAGCTATTGAGCTAACAATATGACCAAATCATACTTGAACCACAAACGTGGTACAATATCACTCTACACCAGGAGTGGGCAATCATGTGCCATGGAATGCCGGTGATCACCAGGTGATTTCACTGATTACCTTACCTCTAAGCAGAGAGCAGGGACTAATCAGTGAAATCACCTGGTGGAGTTTTGGGTTGGAAAGAAAACCTGCAGCCTCTCGGCCCTCCATGACACATGATTGCCCACCCCTGCTCTACACTGTGGAAATAGAGAAATAGAAACCTTTGATCACTTAAAAGAGTATTTTTTAGTATGCGTCCACAAGGATTAGCTCCAAAAACCTTGGTCCGTTAAACTCCCATATCCAGATGTCCATCTCTAAAGCAGGAATGAACATGTTTACAGCCTGAAGCAGCCATATTTGTAAAGGGGTGATTTTTCGATATCAACATAATCCTTGTGAAGATATGAAGGTTATAAGGTTTGCATTATAAGAAGCTGTAGACCCGCCTGAATTCCACCCCTTTGCTTTTTGCGCGATAGACTGGAAGTTAGGTTCAGTGAGCATTGCCAACATGGTAACCAGCCTCACTGGGTTTTAAACCCTGCTTTAAAAATTCATGAAATTCAATGCTTAATACAGTGTATGGAGAAAAAAGACATGAATCTTTAACAGTACATAAAAAAGAATCAATAGATCCCCTACAGAGACATCTTTACACAGCAGGATTCTCTGTTTTGAAGTCACAACAAATCGCTAACCATCACATATCAACTAAGACCACAGCTGGGGCTCACTAAAACAGTGATTGGTCATTAGCATCTCTTAGAACATTGGAATTATACTGGCCACAGCACTGACATAAAACATCTCATTGTCAATAAAAATCTGTTGACAGCAGGAGATAAACAACGACCGTTTTCAATAAGATAACATTTTTATAACAGATACAGGAGTCCGTCCACTGTCGACAGACACTCAAGTATCACATCAATTATATTCCACCAGCCAGGTGCCACCTGAGCAATTGTGATTCATGTTGAACGTGGTTGAAAATGTAAATTATTAGATTCAATGTAAGACTTGTGGCCTTGTGGTTTTTATCCCTATTTGATCATATGATACTTCCAGTTTTTTAAATTATCTACCAGACAATCTCTCATGATTTCATTGTAAAATCAATCCCTTGTGTTAATTGTTTCTCTAAATTTGACTCTAAGGCTCCTGAGAGATCCTGAGGAAGAGAACTCATTTTCTGCTTGGTTTTATGTTCCGTCAGTTCCCTGTGTAGCAGTTATAGCTCTCTTCCTCTCTTTTTTTTCTCCGACTCTTTCTCGTATTATGTACAGTTAATCCCCCTTCTGCTACATTATTCCAGAAAGGTAAACTGTGTTTCAGCTGACACTCATAGATCCAAACAGATGCAACTCCTCCAACAGGAGCCACTGACAGGAACCAAATTAGCAGACTGCCCACGTCCGCCATCAGTCTATACTTTACTTTATAATCTGATCATAAGCTACCCTCCACTTATGCAAAGAAAATTTGAATATTAATAATCACATATTAAACATTGCTCTGATTAGATTTCTTGCACGGCTAAATAGCAGATGTAAAAAAACAATAACAGCATAAAATCAGTTTCTTTTCTCTCCCTTATAAGCTTCCTAGATGAAATTTAATTCTGATTGTTGGCTCATTAGAAAAAGATTTAAGGTGTTAGGTTAACTAAATTTTCAATTAAACAGCCCAATAATAAGTTCTTGAAAAAAGCAATAATGCTAGCAAAGAGAAAAGTGGGGCTTCTGATAAATCTTAGTCCTGTTTTTCAGCCCCAGTATTGTTCGTTCTACAATGGGAAGGAACTTACAACATTGAGTCTTTCCCTACCTTTTTTTACTCGGTTAAATGCAGTCCTGAAACCACAACGGCTCAGCAGATCCCCTTTTGCTGAGTTTTTTGTGTTACACGGTTATTTTTTACCGCTACCATTAAGAGGGAAAAGTGGTAAAAGAAGAAGCATAGGGCAGATAAAACTCAACAAGCACTCAATCTAGTCTGGGTTTGAACTCAGATACATCCTAATGGAAGTTACCATTTTAACTGCTAACTATACTTTTAGGATGTATAAGCAGCATGTTTCATAATCGCACAACATTTTAAAACTATGATATTAATTATTTGTTTTACCCATCTCTATTTGTCTGCTTGTGCTTTCCCCCCCTTGTCCCAGCAAAACACTTTACTTTTACAGACTGAATGTCTAACACAGCAACTCAGACTTTCCTCCATAATGCATGATGGTGTGAAAAGCGCTGGCTGGCATGTTGGGAACATACAGGGGGAGCAGAGATGGAGTGGGAAAAGCAGAGTAGAGCTCAAATGAGAGGAATAGAAGAAAAAAACTGGAGGAGAGAGGGAGACAGGGCAATTGCCCAAGGTAGAGTTATTTGTCTGCTGAAGGATGACAAACTGCAGCTTGAGAAAGAGGAAACACATGAGACAAACAAGCGGCTCATAGTGCAAGGCTGACTTTCTTCCTCTCCTTCTCTACAGCTTCTGTCAAGGATCAAGTGAAGCAGGTGAAGCATAGAAGTAGGGAGGCAATGAGCTATACAGTACAGGAAAGCGAGAGGTATATTTGAAGCACAGATGATATTAATACCATACATGAAAAGTGAAAAAGCATGGCAGTGAAGGCAAGGAGGGGGTAAGTGTGTCGTGTCAGAAAATATAGAGAGAGAAATACAGAGAGTGGAAGAGTGGGACAGCTGGATAAGAGGTGGAAAACAGATTCTGCAGAGGAGAAGAGGAGAGAGTCGTCTTTGGCAACCACTTGAAGATCTAATAGTGGAATGAGTGTGTGAGGTGTCTACTTAGAAGTGGCTGAAACCACTGAATGATTTACATACGGATAAAATGCCATTGAGCACAAATTAGAAGTCAGGGTCACTGTGGAAATTTGTCCAGAACCATAACATTTTTTTAACTTATTACACAAAAACACGAGTTATTGTAGCTTAAAAATTGTTGAGCGGGTACTTTCATTGTTTTCAGCATCATTGAAAAAATGCAAAATAGTCATATCTGTTAATTGATGCAATACACTATGTACCAAACTATGTGTTCAAATATACCAGGGAGGTTATGAGTAATACATTGAAAGCGTTCTGAATCAACAAAGTGTCTTAAAATGCATACTTTTTTTCTGTTTTATGGTTGGATGAAAAGCAAACAAACTTCAAGCATTCACCGTCAAGCTGTAAACTTCCATTTTGAACCTATTCTTTTGTGAGCAATATACAATCATCTTGGAACTAAATGAACATTAACCCTGATTGGCTGGGGGAGAAATGATTTGTTCTCTTTAATCAGCTGCTGTGTCAAACGGATTATTAGTTCAGATAACAGTAATGTCACCTTACAGGGCATGTTTAAGCTCTATGACAGAAGCACAATAACTGCACACCCACAGGACATCTACTTTTATCTCAATACTGAATTACACTGTCAAGCAGGTGGAGAAAAAAAAACTCATCTTGCACAAAGAAACAAATAAGCTAAACCCATGGGGCATCAGGTTTAGAACAAACTACACAGAGAAGATAAAAATGTCGGAGCCTTACAAGCTATAGCCCCATTGTACAGTTAAGATTGTGTTTACACTCGTGTTGATTTAGCCTGCAGCAGTAGAGCTTAATTGGCACTTCAGTAGAGACAGAAAATCGTACCATACAGCTGGAAACCCACTTAAATATAAAAAAAAAACCTTCTATGGAGGAAGGATGGTTTTATTTATAACTGTCATGGGCTTCAGTCGATCACAAATGAGGTATCTTGAATAAGAAACCATGGAATGCGACTGAGCTTATCATTGGTGTAGAGACCATTCCTTGATTCAGATACTCTTCTTACTTTGCAGATGCTACAGGGCTCATCGGCTGGGAGCGCTGTACATATATTAAGTTGCTTTTACAGCTTTACGCTGCAGGAACAAGTGGGAAACATGTTCTGTATCTGTGGAACAAGACTATCTCAATAAGGCTATCTCTATACTGCATTCAGCTGTGTTGTAATGGCCATAGGTACTCATGTGGAGTAGTGCTGCAATGTAGCGCTGTAATGATCTGACTTGAGATGTGTGTGTGTGTGTGTGTGTGTGTGTGTGTGTGTGTGTGTGTGTGTGTGTGTGTGGCTTAACTGTGCACGTTTGACTGTTGCGTTGGTACAAGGCCAGGAGAGTGAATTTGCATGCTTGTCTGCATGATCCGTGGATTTTACATGCTAACGAGAATATTAGTGGATCACTTTGTTATGTTCTGTATGTGTTTGTGCGCAAAGAAGACAGTGTTCTCATTACACAGAGCTTCTTTAAGGCTCCGCAGGGGTGCTAGCAGCCATGCTTTGTCTGGAAAATAAGCATGGGCGCCCACACATCAAGCCCATTCTTTTGAGCGCTGCCTCATGTATCATGGGCTTTTCCTTGAAGAACCTCAAGAACATGCAGCTTTTACTTTGTAATCGGAGCGCTAAGAGATGAATCGGCACAATATCAGTACCCTGAATACAAGGTCAAAACTCTTCAAATGATGTCAAATGCTAAAGAAGAAGTCTCCATCATGAAGAAATGGAAGACGTTTGGTACCACCAGGACTCTTCCTAGAGCTGGCTGCCCATCCAAAATGAGCAAGCGGGGGAGAAGGGCCTTGGTCAGGGAGGTGACCAAGAACCCGATGGTCACTCTGACAGAGCTCCAGCTTTCCTCTGAGGAGATGGGAGAACCCTACAGAATGGGCGTACGAAGATTGTGTGGATTACCCGGCAGATACGCTGTTTTAGTGGAACGTCATCACAGTGAGTCTCGGTGACTCTCCCGCCAAATGTGCACAATGCTAATGAGCATGTGGTGGAGTGTGTACAACACTACTGAGCAATGTTGGTTTCAGGAAGAAGGCAAAATCAAGTTGTCCATAGTATATACAGTCTATGATGCCACATGATGGCAGTAAAGCGAGTGAACCATTCCATTCCATATCATACATACAACTAAATGCAATACCACTAGATTTACACGATCCATAAGCTACAATATGATACAATACCGTGCAATGTGACGCGATAAAACAAGAAATAATGCCTGAACCAATCAGAGAAGTCAACACATGGATACATTTCTCTATAACAACGATGACTGATAATCAAAGAAACCACACTGAACAAAAAACGAATTCATTTGTATTTTCATTTTTAGGTATCTGTTGACCTACAATGTGTCACTTTTCGAAGCTGTCAAGTCCTCCATGTTTTCTATTTATTATTAAAACCACACAAAATCAATTTTAGTACAAGATCCATAAAATCAATAAATGCTTTGCCTTCTATGGGAGCATCCTTATGCTGTTTATTCATCCTGGTGGTTTACTGCACCAGGAAATGTATGCGGCAGCAGCAGCAGAAGTTCAAGTTTGTTCTCCGTCAAACCTCTCAACCTTTCCGAGTCCAATAAACTACCTTCCTGCCATTTTCCTGCTCTCAATCTTTTTCCCTCTTCCCACTCATTTCACTCAGCTCACTTCATTCTGCTTGTTCCTCGACGTCTTCCACGTCTCATTTTTAACAAGAGGGTCAGCCAGATCCAGTGTGGAGCTGCAGGTGTGAATGAATGCTAAACTCAGATTAGGAGCTCTTTCTCCAATTGAATGACAGAAGAGAGGTGAAAAGAGATCCGACCCAGCATGGCACCAGCAGACAGATACATGTTTGACACTTCCTCTACCTCGACTTCACTCGCTTCATATCCCCAACCTTCGACAACCTTCGACATGCTTTCACTCTGGGTCTCATTCACTTTCCTCTCTCAAACTAACCTTTTCTGTCCCCTTTGGCTTTTTTTTACCCCCTTCTCTTACTATTCCAAGCCTCTTCTTTGGCTTGCCGACATTTCTCCATTCAGAGTATAATGCCTTTGTGTAATGTAGGTGGTTTCGTAATGTGTTTTCTCTCTAAATAAACTGCGAAAAGTGGATAAACCTAAATCTGTTTGTAATCTATACATAAACCTTACTTTCCGCACAATGACTTATTTTCTGCAGTGAAATCTTTTCAGTCATACTGTGAAAGCAACGTGGCTTATTTTGGCTGTAATAAAAATCTCCTCGAGGAAATATTAAAGCTGTGGGTAGTCTGAATGATCCCTCAGTTTCAGGACATAAAATGTGGAACTGTGATATCTTTGCTTTGAATCTTTTTTACTGAACATCTTCTTTGTAACTTCATTATTTAAGGCCAGTGGCTAAATATTAGCTGTTCTTGTAGAATATGAATCAAAGCATTGACTCCCTAAATTCATGCGTTAAAAGGTTAGCGAGAGGAAGATTAACCCCTTGAAGATGTATTGAAAAGTGCATAAATGGAAGGCTCTCTCTTTCTCTCTAAATTTACTCCACTTGACATATTACATGACACACACTGTGGCTACTTTAGTGCTCCCTGTATCCTTATTATTGATCTCTTGTACTCTCCCAACACACCATCTGCTTTATAATCCCTCCTTCATGATAACGACTTGTATAAAGGGGAGAAAGGATGGAGTGAATCAGGTGACAGTGGGCTGAAGGAGATAGGAGGGAGCATAGATTTTCACTGGGAATGACTGGGGTACTTGGAGGGTGAGACACTAAAAGCAGCAGCGGGGAAAAGATGGAGGGAGACAAGGGAGGAGGAAGAGAGACAGAGAGAGAGAGAGAGAGAGAGAGAGAGAGAGAGAGAGAGAAGGAGTACAGTGGGGCAGATTTTGAGGAGCACAGTGTTATCCATCTAGTGAAGTGTCCAACCCAATGAGTCAGCTTCAAGCTGCACATTGGATCTCCCTGTCGCCATGGCCCAAGGAGCTATTTTTAGCATCACACATCCACCCTAAAGCACAAATGCACACACACACACAGAAACGCACACTCACACACACAAGCGATCAAGCATCCGCGACTCCTGCTCCTGACAAACAGATTCAAGTCACTGATTGACAAAAACAAACAAAGAGATTGAAACCGACATGAAGATTGATGGAAGAGCAGAAAGAATGTGAAACACGTGTGAAAGCTTAAACGTGGAGACACACACCAAGGGATGTGTGTGAATCAACTATCGAGGGGGATAGCCCCAATTTGGGGAAATCCTCAGGGGATTACACAACAGTTGTAACTTTATACGGCGGCTGTTGGAGTAAAAAGTGCGCAAGGTGAAGCAGGGTGCCATAATTAGTCAGTGTGCTTAACTACGCTGGAAAGCCAAACGGAGAGGGAGTCATGGAGAGGGCACGACCAGCTCATTTAGCGACAGACTGAGATAAAACAGAGCTCTAATTAGCTGCCGTAACACACATGGACAAGACTTGTCAAACTCTATTACAGTGACTGAGAATATTCAATAATTCAAACTTGGAAGAGTCGTCAGCCAGAATTTAAAAGAGCTGACTTGGAGATGTTAGGATAGGGTGCATGAACTATGATGGACAGCAGCCATGGAGCCACCGCACCCTCCACTCACGGAGCAAAACATTTTTAACACAGTGCCATGGTTCACTGCTTTGCTCTCAGAGTCTGAATATGATTATTCTTCTAATTTTTTGAACCGGCTTGACTGTTTAATCTTCAAAAAAAAACAAAGGATGAGTTCATGTGTTTTCATCGCTTTTGATTACCTTTCATCAATAGCAGTGGAAACCAACGCTCAGAGAAGCCTTGACCCAGCTAATTGAAAAAAATTTCAGCATGATAGAGCTTAAATCTCAGTTTTCCATCCTTTAATTTAAACAGAATATTATTCAGTCGAATAAACATTCATATCTGATAGAAGTTCTTCTCAAAGGAGATCACTGTTTTTAATTATTTTTAAGCTCAAACAGACTAAATGTACAACCAATCAAAAACGGACTCAAGCTGTGCAACTGCTTACTCAGTCAAACTGAACTCAAGTGGTAACATTTTTGATTTAATAAGCCGAAACCATCGTCTAAATCAAAGTTCAAAGGAGTTTCAAATTCATTTTCTCTCTTATACAAAAGAGGGCGACATGAAAAATCTGTCAAAACTTTATTTCTGTATGCATGTGTGTGTGTGTGTGCGCGCGCTAAGGGGACCTCGGGCAAAACATCCCAGATGATGTTTCAAAAACCCTAAAAACCATTTAAAAAGTAGAAGGCAGCTCATTTTCTTCCTTACTGCACCGCAGAGAGAGAGGAAGGGAGAGAGAGAGTGAAAGAGAGTGAGAAAGAGAGTGACCCAGTTAGAGAAAATTTAAATAGGGATTCCATTTAGAGGGCCACATTAATTGGAGCAGATGCCTCCTCAATTATTAAGAGGCCTCCAAGGGTGTTAGCACGAGCTAAATTTATCCCGCACGGTTTCGACTGGGCTTGTCCAATCTCATACCGCATCTGCAGACAGAGGGAAGAAACATGCATGGTGTTTCAGACCAGTGTGCACACGTCACTGGCGCAGAAGCTCAGACACACATACACACACAGGAAGACTAGACTGTCTTTGTTGAAGCTTGTTTGCCCCATATTTATTCTCAGAGATACAGTACACAAACAGCTGAGTAGCAAAAACTATAAATGTAGATATGCACTCAATAACTCCCTGAAGAAAACATGCTAATAGTGTTCGCCAGAAAAGACACACAAGGCAAAATAATCTCACAGTAAGTCAATGGCGCATCCCTGTCTTCATTTTCGACCATCTGAGCAATAGTGGCTTCCCAGTTCCCACCGACCTGTACCGTAATAAAACAGCAGGCAGAAAGTAGTCCCATGAGGCTTGCACTAGTACCCTGATAGAGCAGCAGAGGAGAGGGAGAGACTGAGCTACAACGTTTCATGGATTTATCAAACGCCTCTCTCTTCTCCCGTGTCATGAAAAAGAAATCCTGAAAAGATTCACAAAATGACAGGCTCCCAGTCTGACATAAGATGAAAAGGTTTACTTTCTTTTTTTTTTTTTGTCAAGCTGAATATGAGAAGAGGAAGTCACCATGTTATTAATTCATTGTCTCCATGACGCAGGCTAGTTGCCACAAGCTAGGGAATGAAGCTGTGAGTAGTGCTCCATACCATGAGAAACAATCTAAACTTGGGGAATCGCTCTGGAGACAGTGCCTGGAGGAACACTAATGAAATTGTTTTGTTTTCCACTCTCCTCGCAGACGATTTCTCACCACCACTGCACACAAACATCTCCATTTTCTCCGCGAGACGCTGAGCCCATTGGCTGTAAAGCTGACTGACCTGCCAAAATAAAAGTATGTTGAAACTAGAAAAGCACTCAGAGAGCGCAGACCTCTGCCAAGCAGCTCATGTCCCTACTTATATTGTGATTCAACAAACCAACGCTACCGAAAACATAACCTCCTTGGCGGAGGCAACAAAGTAACGCTACCAAAAACACTAGAAAAGCACTTGGAGAGCGCAGCCAAGCAGCTCATGTCCCCCCTTATATTGTGATTCACACCAAAACTTTTACTGTTACGTGTCTTTTATTAACTTTTATTTGTATTTAAACTGGTATGTTCACTGTTCATAATGTTACTAAAACAAGAAATGCCCTGACCGGGATTCGAACCCAAGACCTTCTTGCTGTGAGGTGACAGTGCTAACCACTACACCACTGTGCCACCTATCTACACCACTCTGCTGCCCATTGGTTATCTTTCAGCATTGAAAATTCCAACGACACCCTTATTTTTGTGTGTTCTGGATCACAGTATCCGGAATTTTGTCTGTATCAGGATCAGCCTTTGACACCTCATAAAACTCATTGAGATCCTTTTGTGTAATTTTTGACTAAAGACTCTGGACATTTTTATAGAGTTAAATGCAAAAATTCCACAATTTGCCCTCTCACAATGATAAAGAATCCTTAAAAAAATTCCTGGATCCAGAAGGCGATCCGGATCACCAAAATGTGGGGCTGAGACGCACCTCTGGTGAAAATTTCAGGTCAATCCGTCTGTAACTTTCTCCGTAAAGTTGGTAACAGACAAACCAACAAACAAACCAACAAACCAACAAACCAACGCTACCAAAAACATAACCTCCTTGGCGGAGGTAACTAAAAATTTACTTGTGTATCTATTACAAATTGAATCAATAATACAGTCCCTCCTTGCCTCGGTTTCCTGGGGTGACCTTTGATTTGTGCGTCCGCTTGGATGTGGGAGAAGTTACGGGTATCCAGCTGTGTCATATGCCAAATATAGCAGTGAGCCAGGTCATCTCTATTTGGTACTCAGCATCAAAGGGAAGCATTGGGGTTACAGCAGTCTGGTGTCATTCTGGATTAAACTGAGTGAAAGAATGAGATCTGAGTGGAGAGTACGCCACATAAATTCTTCCAAAGGGCCAAGTCGACTATTTATGAAGTCTATTACTGAGAGATTCTTTGTGATAAATGAATAAACACAGAGAAAATAAACATGGACAGGGTTTTGCATTTATAATCCTGAGACTTACATTGCATTTTTATGCTGAAAAAAAAAAAATTTAAAGAGAAAATAGTGAAATCAATACCCTACATTTCTTAATAACAGACAAAATACAAAAGAGAATGTCCCCAGCTTGAAAAAAATCTTTGTTTTACCAAATAAAAAGGTAGCAAAAAAGAGAGAAAAACTGGAACAGAGGCAGCTAATCAAAGGCAAAAATATTTGACTAGCATGTCAAAGCCTAAATGGTGCACTCTGCTAATAACACACCGAGAGGGGAGTTCAGACAAGGTTGTCAGAAGGCCTTTGTTATTAATAACAAGAGAGGAATGAGAAATTTTCTCCAAAACCAGATGAAACATCTGTGCCTCATGCTGTTCTTGTTCAGAAAATGAGGTGAGCTGCCATACACTCAGGCCCAGAGCATGACGTGCAATTTAATGCAAATTTTCCGCTTATTCACTCCACGCTGCTCATTACATAGACAACTGGTACTCCACCTAGATTTATAGAAGCCAATTAATCTGTGTCAGGGAGGTGAACACAAAGACAGAAGGCCGTATGCACTCAAACACAAACACGATCAACAAAAAAACTTGTCTCAGATGAGAGGGAGTGGGGTTGGTGTTGGAACCAATGGCATTGGCTGAACGTGGGAATCAGAGTTTTCAAGGTTTTCCCTGGAAGCTGATAAAGGTGGGAACAGAAGAAAATGAAAGTCTGTCACGCTGACATGCTTTCTTTTAATCTAGCAAAGTCATATTCTGCTTTTTCTCCCTCTTCACAGCCATTTTTAGTATCTACCACTTATCTTTACCCACTTTCTGTCTCCCTCTGCTTTTTTTCCCCCTTTTTGTCTCTCCCAGTCCCTCTCTTCCTTTGCCATTTAAGAGATATCACGCTGAGCAGAAATGAGGACGAGGTCAGCAAATATCTGGGCCATTCACTACCCCCACTTTAAAAATCCACTGTCCATTTTCTCTCTCAACTCCTCCTTTCTTCCCTTAGACCTTGACCTAATCCCCTCTGCCCCACTCCTCTCGCCTCTCCCTCCTCCTTCTACCTCTCTCACTTCCCATTTTGGAATGATTGATGACCATGATGCTTTGCTCTTGGGCAGTTTATTAACTTCATGGTGTGGGACTAGACATTCAGGAGACCTCTCCTCTCTCTTTGACATTTTTTCTGTTACTTTTATCTTTGGTGCTGTCCCTCTCTTCTCCTCTCTCCCTCTGACTCCTCTTTTTTCATCCTCCATTCATCTTCGTAGCTCCGCCTTATCGTGCCCCAATCCATCCTCCTTACTCTCAGACAAAAAACAGCAAAAAGATCAATGTTTAGCATGGCGACATATATCTCTGAGTATCTGTGTGTATGTGCGCTCCCCGCTTTCTGTTGGTGTGAGTGGCATGGCAGTAAATTTGCTTTATGTTGTCATTACTTACACAGAAGCAGCAGGCACACTTCATGGGAAGCGCCGGTTGCGCTCAGGCGCACGTTGAGTTACAGCTATTCGTGAGTTCACACTCCTTGGCATGTAAATGCTGCACATACATGCATGAATACATGAACACGCCCTGACATTTACACAGAGAAAGGTGTAGGCGAACCCACCCACACATATGCGGTCAGGTGTGCACATGCCATTGACCACATAACGCTACTTAGAGGGAGACAGAGGGCAGCTTGACAGGCTGTGCTGTAAGTAAATGGTATTAGTTATCGTGTCTATTATGGTTTGTCCTTGAATCTACCTACCCGTTTTATGGTGTGTCAGTCTACATGTATACGTGTGAGTGTGCATGTGTTCCAGGATGTCAATGAGCCACTTTAACGACCATGTTAATGTTTGTGTGTTCATGCACGGTTATGCACATATGTTCATTATTCATTTATTAGATGTCCGCACGCTGCAAACCAACTGTCTGATTTTGCAGATCATACCGCTGAAAGCACAAGATCATTTGCATGCTATTGTGTGTCATCCCTGCAGCTGAATTCACAAGCAGCCCAATGTGTCAGCACCAAGAGTTCCTGGACTGGTAATAATGTTCGTAGGAGCTGCTGTGCGGTAGGAAGGATGGATATGATAATGGAGGCTTCAAGCTCTACAGCTGGCCGTACCTCAGGTTGAGGAGAGAGAAATGGGAAAAATGTGAGGAAGATAACGGGGAAAAAAAGGTTTAAGAGGCAATGGTCTCAACAGATTTATGGTTGAATAAAAACGGGTAGAGATAGCAGCTCAAAATGGGAGTGGGAGAAGAAAAGGGAGGTTTTGAATGGACCATTTAGTTCCTCCTTTATATCTTCATCTAACATCAATTGCTCAAACCTTGGAGACGGACGACAGGAATTAGTTTCTGCTCAACATAAGCCACAAAAACCAAATGTAGACATTGGCAAGTGGTGACATTTCTTTTTGTTAGCATCGCCAGCATATGACAAGGAGTTATTGGAGGAAATTTGTTCTGCACTGCGACACTTAAGCCAATTTTTTGTCACTTTGCAGCCTGTCTGTTGGCTTGCACATCCGCTGTCTGTGACTCGCACCAACAAGCTGTTCATCACCCACCAGACTGCTGCTGCTGCTGGATGATTCATCTTTTTTTTCTTTTCCTGTATCTAAAACATTTAAGGCTGCAACGCAATGGAAAGGAAATGAGAAATCTTATGTCACTGACGCATGGCACACGTTTAGAGTAACGGAAGCTGAATCCTATCCAGTTGTTATTTGCATACCGTGCATTCAGGTTTCAGAATCCGTCAGTATAGAATACAGTAGAGGCCTATTGTGACCGCTATTCAGACAATGGAGCGAGGATTTTGCGCTGCTTTGTTGCATCTACAAACCTTTCTCTGTTTGTTTATGAGCCTCGCACAATCTTTCCCCCAGAACAGTGTCTGGTGTATCACCTTGGGTTTTTGTGGATGAAAGCTTTTTGTCAAACATTCTATATAATTCTATAATTTGAATACATTACAGAGATGGCAGGTTTGCAAGACAAGCTTCTGTTTTCTGTTTTCTGTCCAATCCCCAGGCAGAAGTAAAAGGTTGTGATGAAAAGAAAGAACAACTCCAAGGCCTTTCTTTTCTTTGCGGTTGAAGAGAGAAAAATACAAACAGCAGAAAGTGAGAAAAGAGGAAAAAAAAGAGCGATTATAGGAGGGTGGGGTGGATGATTGAAACCAATAGCGCTTCAAGACTTTGAGTCAATGACATGGCACCCTGCTGGAGATCTCTTACACCCCCTCCCTCCCTTTCCCCTGCCTCCTCCATTTGTTCAGCCTTCAGCTCTTCACTCAGTCCATACTTCATCATTCTGCTTTCACTCCCCTCTGAATCCCTCATTTCCCCTCCTTGTTTGTTTGCTTCTTCCAAATCAAAGCTCGCAGTTCCTCCCTCCAAATCCCCCTCTCTCTGCCTCGCTGTGTTTTACTGGTTGCCCCAAGATCTCATATTTTCTCTGTCTCCATCTTCTCTGTCTCTGCGTATAACAGAAATCCCAGTTATTTGTCTGTACCTCCAATTCTCTCTGTTGTCTCACTCTCTTCAGTCTAGACCTACTTTTGTCCTCCCATTTCTCTGAAGCTCACATATTCTCTCTGAACCTTTGAATCTCTTCCCTCCCTCCATTTTCCTATCAACCCAATGGGAAGATGGCACATGCACAAACACTTTCACTTTTGTTGCTCAGTTCTAAAGCCAGTAGTTGTTTAATTTGCATGTTTAATATTTCAAAAAATAGTGCCAAATTGAAGCAAACAAGATGCAAGAAGATACGAGGTTTTAGCTGGCTCAAATAAATGGAGTAAGGAACCCTTAATGACAAAGTTGTGTGTTGTTTAGTGGCTACATGTGACACTGCCTCAATTCAGTTCACTAGAAATGTAATTTTAATGCAAACAGTTGCTGTTTTAATCACTGAATGACCACCAGGAGGCAGATGTGAGCAAGTAGGAATTGTACTGTGTAAAAAAGTGGAATAAATAAAAAGCAAATGCCACACACACTGCTTATAATTCAATAACATAAGGCTTGATGATAAGGAAGCATTTGTCTGAAACAATGAAAACTATACAGAAAACTAACTAAATACAAGAGCAGAGTTTATACAGATGTTTAAGTCATGGCAGCATCTCCTCTCCTGTGTCTAACCCTGGGGGTCTAATCTATTTTGAGGCATTCTCCAAGTCAAGGGGGACCACTTGGCTTTCAAAGAGACCTTTTCACTCATTATCACTTTTCAATATGCCTGTTTAGTACGCCTATAGAGAAGCTTTGCAAGACTCTCAGCTCAAAATGCTCCTTATTCGTCTTAATCTGGCATCCATGGTAACCGTCATATCAGCAGTATCGAGCCTCTGCCTACACCGCTTTGTTTCGGCTACTTTTCCACAAGCTTGTGGGTCTAACTGTGTAATCATAAACAACCCAAAAGTCATGATTTTACCAAAAAATGTCTGAAGTTCACCGTGAGAGCTTTAGCTTCCTATAGTACGTCTGCTAATTTTACATTATCTGCTGTTATGATGTTACAGCGTGTGGTTCTGAGCCTCTGGGGGAGGTCTTTATAGATGGAACAGTCCCAGGTCTTGCTGGCACAAACAGATACGTTGTGGCTGTTGTTGTCCAAAGACAAAAATCTTCTCACAGTTTTTTGGTACTTTGATCTCTGGACAGAGAAAACAGCTGTAACTTTTCTTTACTAACAAAAGAACTTTTAAACGTACTGAGACACACTCAATCAACTATGTGCAGAGCAGGGGGAAAAACATGCATTTTTTCGGGCCAAAGGGAAATTTAAAAGAGCTTCCAGGTGGGCGTGTCTTTGAAAGACCTGCAAGAATGTTGTCCTGATAGGACGTCAGAGCCTGACGTCATGCCGCTGTTTATCTCATTGCTGTAGCTGTGCCATCAGTGTTTCTGAATTGTTAGAGCAAGTGTGAAGAAATACCATTGAATTGCCATGGATTTTACTTTTTATTATACACTGTTATCTCATAATAAAAACTTATCTTGTTATCTCAACATAAAGATTGTTTTCTCGTGATAACAAGTTTTCTTATTTTCGTTATTTCGACATAACAAAGATTGTTTTCACATGTGGTGAATTAATAAATAAATGTGTCCGCCATTGTGACTGTTGTTGTCAGAACCGCGCATGGTAAATAAATATCCCCACATCTAAATTGTAATGTGCATATGCAAAGTGGAGCGTGACTTTAGCATTTTCACTGACAACCCAAGTTTACTGTTGACAACAGTGGCTGTGGGGTTTCAGAAAAACCCCGCTCTGGTGGGCATTTTTAAAAGTTACCATTTTAGGTTGGCTAATACGCCATTTCCGTTATCACAAGAAAACAAAATTTGTGATATCAAGATAACAAGTGAAGTTGTTATCAAGATGAAACAGTGCATAGAAAAACCCATGGCTGTTCTCGTCTTTCGCTAAATGTCATATTTTTCTCTCTTATAAGTCAACGTTTGATGCTACTTTGTGGTTTAAGTTCTGTAAGTAAGAAAGGTCTGTTCATTTCTTCATTTTTGAATTTGTGTTTACTTAAATCTTGTATAGGTTACTGAAAAGAATCATGTTTATCTATTTTTTTTTCAATAAGAACTACTTCCCAGCATACGACTTAATTTAGAAGACATTTAATCTCTGAGCGTCCTTTGGCTCCAGGTGAGTGATAAATATATGAGTGAGGAAATAACATAGGTGGGTCCGTGATGTCTCTGTTCAGGCAGTAAAGAGAGACACTTTTTCCTGTGGAGCTATATCTCATTTTTTTTCCATGTTTTCTAATAAGAGGTCATCAAATTAGTTTTTAATGTCTCTGCTCCTGTGGCTCGGCTAAATGAAATTCCTCTCGGCTGAAACATCCAGCTGGTGCAAACTCCTCTGTAACAAGTAGTTATTACGGTAAGTAGGGATTACCTTTGGTCAGCGCACTCTCTCACCAACCCTTCTCGTAGTTGATTTTAGGGGATTAAGAGGTGCTGATTCACTTGTTGTTTAGTTTTGTTAGTATGGTAAGGCTTAATAGTATTCCCACTCTCTCTATTTTGAAAAATAAATCATAGAGCCTAGTTAAGAGTCCTCTTTGTTGTATTTTATTGATTTGCTCAGCGTCTGCAGGTTGTTTCAGTTACATTTTTCCCTTGACTTTGTATTTTCCTTATAATTTCACTTTCTCTTGTGATGAATTATGTTTGCTTTTAGTATCAAAAACTGCTTTATTACTTCTCTTTCTACTTATGAGCTGGATTGCGGCAATAGAAAGTTTAGATTTAGGGAATCAGGCGAGCGTATCTGCCAAGTAATACCGAGATTGGACATAAAACTTCAATAGAAAAACTTCAAAAATTATACTGTGAATAATCTAAATCTGAAGACAGCATTTTCCAGAAAGAGTTATATCTTACTTTAAAAGCAAAGTGAAAAATGTTTGATGGGTTGAGGACTTAAATCTAGGGTGTTCAGTTAATAAACTATATCAGAGTGACTGTAAGGATTCTTTTTTAAGGGGAATTTTGAGTCTTTTCAGAGGGTTATGTTGGGAGGAGGCACAGCTGTGTAGTCGGTAGTGCAGTCCCCTGAAAGATCCCTGTGAGATAAAAAAAAGTGTTGAAATAGCATTTTGTTAGTATTCCCTCTCTTTTTCTCTTCCTCTCTTTCACTTGTTTCTAAAAATACATTTTGTGAGTCAGCCATGATACAGACTGCTGCTTCTCCCTCATGGTTTGGTTTCAGATCTTTTTGTCCACAGTGTTTGCACATTCTCAAGCAAGACAAATATTATATTAATGAGTAAACAAATCAAATATTAATGCTAATTAGCAAAATAGAGGGTGTACACCAGGACAGCCAGTATCGGAGTACACACCTGTCGACATCTTTATGTTGAATTCAGTTTATAAGCACAGTCATAGGCATGATACTGTATATTACTCATTTATGGCTGACTGCAGCCCTTATCCTGTCTTTGTTTGGCTGCAGTGTCTCTTTCCTTGTTTTTGTGAAAATGGGCTCCACCGCTAAATAAAATACTCTCCTCAGTCCTTTATTTGCTCTGCCTTTGGTCTCTCATTCACCTACTTTGTGTCTCCACATCTTTTAAACTAATCTGGTATTCTGCTTTTGTTCATATTTTTCTCTATGTGTGCAAAGGGACTTATTTTTCTGTTTGTCCGGCTTATTGGATTTATCTTTCTTTTTTTTTTTTTTTTTGGCATTTTCTGTTCCACCCAACTGTGCAGTCCTCTAAGAGTGTTATCCATCACTTTTTCACCTTTACCATGAAGGTCAAGACTGAGGATCTATAAAATTTGCACATATCTACATTTAAAACAAAGACCACATGTAAAATAAACTGGTAGAGAGCAAATAACATGACATGAAACAACACATCTATTTAAAAAAAAACAAAAAAAAAAAACTTAATATTGTTTTCATGTTTGATCTATTTTGTATTTTTTTTGGTTTCTCTGTCGTCTTTTGATTTGGACTTTGAAAGACAAGAAAGGGAAAATCTCCCCACAGCTGATTCACCTGAGCTGATTACAGGAGGACGACGTGTACGCAGCTGAATACTGAATTGACTTTGGCTTCATTGGGAATCATCATGCATTCTTATTCCTACCTGACCTATTTCTGCTTAAATCCTGCGAAATGATTGCCTGGCTGAGCTGCATTTTCTTTTTCTCCTCTTGTGCTCTGACTCACTTGAAGCAGCTCAGGTAATAGACAGAAACCATGTGAACATTCTATTATGTTTTATTCTTGTTGAATAGACGTACTATCCAACATAAGGTATTCTGTGTGAAGATTAAACTCTGGACCGACCTGTTTAGTGGACATAAGTAGACCAACACAGATCTCCCATGGGTGTAAAAACGCATGTGGCTGCATAATCGCTCTAATGGATATTGACCCTCTCACTTGCTACAGCTGTGAAACACTTAGTATAAAGAAACAATTAACAGTGTGAACGGCACTATGAAGATGAATACTGTTTCCATCTGACCCTTTTTACACACACCTGTTTCTAGAGCAGCTAACACTTTATTTATTAATCCCTGACTGTTTTGTTGCTCAAACCGTTCGTCTGCAACAGCTCCCCCTTCAGGGTCACTGGCAGGTTACACGCATTCAAACCGGGGGATCAGCCCACAGCCGTCTCCTGTGGGCCGCTGAGCTGCTACACTAAAGCTGCTGAGGGTTAAGTGCCTTACTTACTCAGGGGCACTATTGCGGCAGAGGAGAGCATGATTCATTCAATTTCCCCCACCCTCTACTTCTCCCTAAGAGGTTCAAGGCTTTGATATGGAAACATCCAAAATTACAAGCTTACTTGATGCAAAATTGATTTTACAACAGTTTAGGAGAAGACAGAGACAGTGTGAATATCATCAAAGGCAATCCTTGGTGTCATAAACATGATTAATGCCTGTTTAACATCCCCAATTAAGTCTGTTGCTGCAGATTGGAGATACAAGAAGTTGTAACTATCAATAGATTGATTCCTTCGACTAAAATCAACCTTGTTTTATATTGTATGTATTGAAATCATCCATGCCTAGATGGTTTGTAATCCTGCGCCCACATTGTACCACTAAACTCTGTTACTGTTTACTATCTGTCTAAAATTGGTCTGTGTTAAGTTCCTTTCACGCCGGGATCGTTTTTGTCGTGCAATTATTTCGGACGTCAATATTTTTTTCCGAACCCATATCCTGTCAATACAAGCGTTCACATCAGCGACGTTTTCCCATCCTGCGATATTGCAGCATTTATTTTTTCAGATCACGGTCGATTTTTCTGAAGTTTCGCAGACTGTGTGTCCACTTCTGACCAATCAGATTGCGTGTTGTTGCAACGTCTGATTCACCGTATATCCAACATGGCCGACTGGCTGATTGTATACATGTCGGAGAACAGAGTGCTTTTTGATAAAAGACACAAATATTACAAAGATAACGACCTGAAGGACAACATGTGGAGAGTCATAGCGTTGGATTTCTCATATGACGATGTTTTGTGTGCTTTAACAGTTTGCTAAACGTCTTTGTTTGAACTTTCATCTGTGCTAACGTAAACTAACGGTTGTTACCATAGTTTCATGTGCTTATCTGGAACTGGCCCCGACTCAGTATTTGCTATCTTGACAGACAGCCATCTCAACACTAGTGTCTAATCAGAACTGAAAACAATCAGCGACCGTGGTACAGATGCAGCTCCTGAACCAAGCAGTAAACTCATCAAGTTCTCTTCTTTTTTTTGTAATATTGGATGTATTCATGTGCTACGTTTCTTTTTCTTTTGAGAAAGCAAAAGAAGTACCAATTCACCATCACTTGAAGCTGAAGTAGACTCCATTTTTGTCCTCTCACTTCCACTCGGGATGCTGGTTGTTAAGGTAAGGTCCCGCCCTCCTTCGCCTCTGATTGGCTTTAAGTGCCGACCGTTTCGCTTGAGCGTGTGTTGACATTTCCAACTTTTCTAGTCAATCAGAGGCGAAGGAAGCGGGACTTTCCCCAGGAAAAGTCTTCCCAGGGATGCGTCTTTTTCCCCCCGGAAAGTCGCAAAATCGCATCGGGCCTGATGTGTATAGTCAGGTGCGTCAAAATTCGCCTCTGAAAATTTCGTTATTTCGCGTTCTATATTCGTGTTGGCCTCGGTGTGTAAGGACCTTTAGAGTGCTGATGTTGAAAGTGAAAGATGAGATTTTTGTGCTTCATAATCTGCAAAACTAAGAATATAATAATACGCTATACTTAGTAACTTCTTACCTTTCATTCCTGAATTCTTTGTGAATAAATTAAACCAGGACTTCTGCTGCTTGTATAGAAATACTGCTGAGCTTTAGCTCTCTGCAGCAAAAGGCTCTGATGAGTAATGAGGCTTGTGATGAAAGAAAGTTGTTTTTTTTTTCCAAGTCAAAAAGTGTGAATGTCTTTATCCTTTCAATGGTTTTTAAAGGGAACACCTAAACCCACTAGTTATTATGCAACCGAATTAAAAGCGTTTCAATTTTTCATGAAGTAAGAAAGAATGCAGTGGTTTTCTCTCCCTGTGATTTTCTCCCTCATCCTTTTATTTTTGCCTGCTTCTCTTTTATTCATGTCTCACACTGAGAAAGTGATCATGCTCTATGAAACTTCTCCAGAAATTTGACTCTGCTTTGAGGCAAAAGCCCCGCACGCTCTTTGAACGCTACTGGAAATGCACCACAACGTTACGTTTCTTTTTAAGCCAATATCTCTGGTCATGCAGAGGAGGAGTAAAATTTTGTGAATCTTAAACGAGAGTCGAGGATTCAAGATGATTCCCTTGAGTTCCTCTCACACCTTGAAAGCAGAAGCGGGAGCTGAGTGTTAAACTTGGAAAACGACTCAGAGGTTAGAAAGAGACGACTAAACTAAGAGAAGGAAGCCAAATACAGAGGCATTTGTATATTTTTTAGTCTTTTTAGTTTGGCGCAGACTTCCTAGTTAGTAATTAGGGTGGTTTTAGGAGAAGTTAGGTGCATGTAATCACAGTATGCTCTTTGTGAAACTCTAGAACAATCCCCCTGATCTCCCCGTCCTTCAGACAATCTAGAGACATCTTTATAAAACTTTAAAAGCTGTAATTTCTTTGAAGTGGAAACTTGCTCTGTAGATGGCTTTGTATAATCTGCCAATGCACTTGTCTGGTGTACTGTGAAAAAGACTGTTTTTATACTCGACATCGTGACTGCTTCCACCCGCCCCGAGAGCTCAAACACAACATCTCAGACCACTTTCTGTCTTTTTTGTCTCCTAAAAGTGCAGCAAACATGCAACCAAATGAAGCAAACACACATTTGTGATACAGCGTGTCCCTTTTCCAGAGGTTTTTTTCACCTCCAACAGCCACGCCTCCAGCTCCGTCCACTTTGACCAATTTTTGTTTTTCACACACGCTATCACTGGGTCAACCTGATCTTATAAAAGATTCACAAACCGTTTACATGCACCAAATCACTCCACATGCATTATGCAGCACAGCTAGCCACACAGCGCTCCAATCCCCTTCCTTTTTTTGCTCTTTTTCTTCTTTCCTCCACCAGACCTCATGACTTCAAACCTTCAGTTTCTCTGCCCCTTACTCTCTCTTCACAACCTCTTATGGAAAATCTGCTCTTGCCGGGTTTCTCTCACTTTCCTCACTTCCCGTTCCCTCTTTTTATGTAATCTGTTTCCAATGACCCTCAGCCTATTCACTTCTAATTTCCCTCCATCTTTCCTCTCCCCCGGCAGCTAGAGGTGTGAAGTTTGACTCTTGATATTGCTACATCATGAAAAGCCTCCAGTGTGGAGCCAGACCTCCCTCTGAGCTCTATTTGCAATTCTATATTTTTTTTTTGCTCTGTCTGCCCCGCTCGCAGTCCTAAATCTCTTTCTAATGTCTTTGGTTTCCTGCTTTGGCTGATCGCATTTGTCTATGTCAGTAAGTTCTGTTCGGCTGAACCTGAATCAAGCGTCTTCATCTCTCTCTCTTTAACTCTACATAACCCCAAATAATTACTCTCCTGTCATCACGCGTCTCACCTGAAATGACGTGTTTTGCAAGTTAACACTAAAATCAACAAATATCCAGGGTGAGCTGCATATATTCCAACTGGTTAAGTCCTCATTTATCAAGTCAGGGTGTGAATATGCAGCAGGAAAGTTGGGAATTTAAGAATATTAAGACTGTGCAAGTGGGCAGAGGTAATAACATTTATATCATGCCATAAAAGCAAACTGCGGAGGGAAAAAAAGACATAAAACAGGCTGAATATTAAAATCAACTGACACTGAAGGAATATAATTCCAAAGACAATAATCGCTAAGTAATTCTGCACATCACTCCAATTAATGCATTTATGTAAATACAAAAAAACTGTCATGACGGTGCAGATTTCTGTTACTTCATCTGCTGTCATGTTGTAACTTTGTCCAGTGTGTGCCAAAGTCAACACAACCTAAAAGTTCCGCATAAAGGTTTTAAAGCCTGCTGACCACAGACCAAAACCAATCATAATGTAACACTTGATTCATTAAATGTATCTGGAGTAAAGAACATCTACAACATGTCAATATTTCAGTGTAAAATGAATCAAGTAAATCTAGAATAACGTAATTTTTGAGTGGAGGTCTAATATAACTGTGAGCAAGGAAAGGAAAGCAAGGAGCAAGGAAGGAAAACACTCCTTACTCTGGCCCCAAATGACCCAATAAGAGTAAAAGTGAGAGAGAGAGGAAGAGACATCAGATGTTGACTTGTGGCCTTTTGTTAGGTGACACACGTGATATTAGGGCTGGGCAATAAACCGAAAATGTACAGATACCAAAATTCATGACAATAACCGACGTCATTTTGCCCATGTCGGTATATACGGTGTCAAAAACATAAATAAATAAAAGTTGGTTTTGGATGTGTGTAGGTAGGCGATGGTCTCATGTCCCTTTAAGACGCTATCCTATGTTAGAGACGTGACTCCACCCCATCCAGTCTGTAACAAAGAGGGAAAGACAGGTGATGAGATGGAGGACGGTTCAAAAGTTGTAGCAGCTGGATTGAGGGGGTGAGCAGCTTGTGGAGTAGTTATCGTCCATTTATCATTATCAAGGTGAACTGCTCGATATATTGTGATATTGATTTGAGGCCGTACCACCCAGCCCTATGTGATATGTAAGATTTTTAAACTATTCATAGACATAAAATAAGCAGAAATACACCTGTTCATGTGTTCCTACAAATTACTATTTCCACTTTGTCCTTGGTGTAATGCCCCTTATTTTAAACCTTCATCAGGGAGTCCAACCAGCCCTAAACTAACAGACACACATCTGCACACACAGTCCTAGATATTTCTCTGGGTCATAGGAGCCCCAGATAAATGCAAACTCCTAATCAGGCCAACCAAAATAGAGCTCATCATCTTTGGGTTGAAATGAGGTTGAGACTGAGGTTATCTTTGGACGTCCTTTGGGCAATCACAGAAAAAATCCACACGCACTGGAGAGGCATTGATGGTGTCAGTTTGTAATAACTTATATGCACTCTGGCATGTAATTACATGATGTGTATCACACTGACAATGTTGCTTAAGTCTTCAGGTGGTTTGCTCTGAGGCCAGCCCCAAAGGGAAAATGGTTAAACTGCTTAAAAATGAAAAACTAAGCCAATAAAGCTAAAAATTGTCCAATCTGTGTAGAAAGTACTTGCTTGGAATCATACTTTATTTAGCAGAGCAGATGAGAAAGTGTTCAGTGTGGAAAAAAAAGTAACTGAAGTGGTTAATATAAGTTTTATGAATCTCTTAAGAGGCAGACAGACTTTCAGTCTAAAGAGGTCGAAAAAGTTCAAAAGGAGGCGCGCATCTATTTAGCTTTAGGCCTTTTTAGATACAGCCATGGTGAGAAAATGCAATACCCTTTTATATTCCTTTAATTAAAAGCACTTAATAAAATAATCTAAAGGCTAAAACCTTATGTCCTGCATAATTATGCCAACGTTAAGTGAGAATGATTTGTAAGTTGCTACTGCTTCGTTTAGGGATCGTTGCACTCAGAGAAAACTGCAAAACATCTAATTGGACACAATTCAAGGCCTTTACATGATACTCTTTAAAGGTGCTGCTGTGTAACAGATAAATAGCCTGACTTCAGCTTTTTAAAAGGCTACAGGCAAGCCAGAAAGGGCACAACTGTCAGGTGTTTAACCATGCTATTTATCACTATATGATGAATTAACCTCAGAGAAACATGTTTTCTCATTAAGTAATTACACTGGCAATAAAAATGGAAGGGACTCCACATGATTTGTCCTTGTGTTTCAATCTAGACATAAAAAGCTTATCTGCAAATACACACGTTCACGCTGTGAGGCCTTTCAGGGGAATACTCTTAACCATGAAATCTGTGACCTTTGGATGTGACAACTTCACACCAGTCCAAACACCCTTGAACGATAACTTCAACTAAAAAAGATATAAATTACCAACCCTTGACCACTATCTCCTCCATTAGTGTCTTGTTATAGAAAAAGCCCTTGAAACCCACAGCAAACCAACCATGTCTTTCTTAGATCTGTGTTCCCTGGCATGATGTTGATGTTATGACAATATATATTCAGGCTCTGGCCAGGGATACATATGTAACTGTTTAAGTAATTATTAGAAAAAAAATGTATATATGACAATCTTATAACCAAGGGTAGTCCATATAGAATAAAACACTTTTCATAGTTTTATTCTGGATTTGATTTATTTTCTGATTGCTTTGGCAATGTTGAAAAAAAAAGCCCATGAAGCCCCTTTGAACTGGCAATGAACTTTAATTAAATTGGTTGAGGACAAAGGAGTGGAGAGAGAGAGAGAGAGATGGCACTTGAATTGGAAAGCGCTCTTAACCGTTTTACTTCAGAATTGAAGGCATTACATCAGTTGGTTAGTTTGCAGACAACATGAAGGTTACAGTGCGGTGAGAGCGTGCTTTTCAGTTCCTAATGCTATATTACTAATAGATGTATTATTGTTACAAATTAATGTTGGATACACAATTGAAACCGCTGTACAGTTCAAACAGAGAGTACTGCCAAGTGGTGCGAGGCATTTCCTCAAGCTCATCCATATAAAATGAAAATGAACAACGGTTATATTAATACTCTGGTTCAAGGTTAAATTGGGGGAAAAATACAATTTCTAGCTTAAAGTTGGCCGTCACACCTGTACGACATCCCTGTGACCCTTTAATACACGACTTCATTCCTGAGTGCAGAGGCTAAAGAGGTCATGTGCAGTGATATTAGGGATGGGAATCACTAGTGGCCCCATGATCTGATATTATCATGATACTTGGGCCACGATACAATATTATTGCGATTATTAACATTTTGCAATACAGTTAGTGTTGCGATACAACATATTGCGATTAATAAAATTTTTTCAACTGTTTAGCTAATTTACCATTCAGTTTTCCTTTATGTTTGTCTTATTTACACAGTATTTGATTTTCTTGTAGCACATCTTGCAACCTTGTTGTACTAACTTTCTTCTGCTCTACGACATCACCTCTGCCAACCTTATTGGACAAAGAGTTGATTTTATTTTTCCACTATCATAAATTTGACTTCATATTAGCAAGTACTTTGAAAAATCGATACTTGGTAAGTAAGACAGTACGATATATCACCAGACAAAATATGGCGATACTATGCTGTATCGATTTTTTTCTCCCACCCCTAAGTGTTATGCAAAATATTTTGCATGGCTTAATATTGTATCACATAGTCTACGGTGAATAATTGGTTTGCAGGGTGTGGCTTTCATCAGCAGGGCTAATATCTTTCATTTTACCTTTGCAGTTTGATATCCATGTCTGCGCTTTTCATGTAGTGGTCCACTCAAGCTGGCCAGATACAGCCTCATCTAACTATATCTCCATTTTCTAGTTCAAAATACCAACCAGAACTACAGTCACTGCCCGGTGGAGGGTCCAGCATTTTTTGCCCATGATAAAAAGAATATGTGAAACATCTCCACTTAGTATTGTAAATCTTTATACCTCCTATCATCATTGCCATGTCTACATCAGTCAATTAAGTCAGTTAAAGCAACCTTCTGTCTTATGATGAACAACTTAAACGTGACATCTTTCAGACATCATGCCTCAAGGTCAGCACAGGATGTCCAACAACTTTACTTAAGTACAACTGTCCAAAGCTGTCCAGTCTCATTGTATATACATGAATCTGCACTGTGTTCTCCTCTGCGTCTCATTTCATTTCAGAGAAGATTGGTTGGCTGAGATTTACAACAGTGCTGTCCATCTTCTTTATGTGCTCTCTATAAGGAGGAATGTCTGAGAATGACGTATGTAAATGAAGGATTGGAGGTTGATGAAGAAGAATGGAGAGGCAGAAGGAGGGACCAGGAGCAGGTAGCAGTAGAGACAGAAAGAGGAGAAAGAAAAAAAAAGAGGGAACGTGTTAGAGAGCTCCTGAGGTGAGAAGACAAAATTCACCCATTTGACCTGCTTCATAACCTCCTGTATCAAATAACATGTGTTCAAGACTCTGGAGCATTTGCTGGCCGCACACTCAGCCTCTCTCCCTTTTAGTCTGTCTTCGAAACAGTTAATTTTTTTTCCTCTAACAGTGAGGAGTGATTCATCCATTAAGATTATTGATCAAAACAATCAGAGAGCAACAGCGAGAGCAGGGAAAAAGACAAAAAAGGGGAAGAATAGAAGCCTGCTAATCTCTCAGACTGATGCGCGGACAACTGCCTTCCTGAGTGTCAGGCTGAACTGGTGCTGAACTTAGGGGGAAAGTGTTTTTCTTTCATTTCAGAATAATTAGGAAAGGTTTGAGAAAAGGGGACAGGTCATTTTTTGAATTTTTTGATTTGTAGCTAACTCGCTTAAGTGGACAATATTTTCTGAAGAAATGCACTAAAACGACGAACGAGTCAAAATTTCCCTTATTTTTTCACAACCAATAAATATACTACATATGTAGATTTTATGTATTTGAAACGTAGACATATACAGTATAGAAGTGCACCTGAAATATCAATGTTGGGTAACATTTTAAAAGCATAGTGAGGCTAAAACACATGATCAAGACTTTTCATTATAGTGGCTCTGGATTTTTCCAGTAGCGTCATTCCTTCTGTTGGAAAAACACAGACCAAAATCTGCAGCATTTTGTGGACTCTTTGTCTGTGTGTGTGTGTGTGTGTGTGTAAGTGTGTGTATGCCTGTTTGTATTGGACAATGAAGAGATAGCACAGGGACAGGGGACATGCGCAGACAATATATATCCCAGTCTGAGTGAGTGATAAACCTTTCAACAGGCTGCCGTGAATAATCCATTCCATTAATGTTCCCCCTCTGAGCTGAACAATGGGCCTCCTCAACTATGACCAATAGAACTTCATTAGCTCTCATTGGGAGAGAGCCGGGCTTCCTATAACATTACAGCAGCCTGACCTTGACATCTTGTTAGAGCTAACATTAAACTTTATGGGCCCCGCCTATGGTGTTTAACTATGTCTGAGATATATATGGAGTCTACTCATAAGGATATGGACTTGAAGGTGGTGGTGGTGGTGGGGGGGGGTAGGGTTGGGTTTAGTGGGAGGGGGGACGTGGGAGTCATGAGATCACAGATAGGCAATTTGGTTGAGCTGGCGCAAAAAGGCCGAGGAGGAAGAGAGCTGTTGTGCGAGCAGAAATCCCATTTGTTTTAAAGGCTTATGAAGCAGTGAGAAGCTGTGAACGAAACGCAGCCGTAATACCCTGTCAACTTGTCAGAGATGATTGCACTCATCCACAGCCACTAGACGATGTTCCTATTGCTATTAGGCATATTGTGCTAAGCTGTTAAATGTAAAGATGCTCTGATGAATAAATTTGACAAGATTTGCAGATTGTACAGCTCTCTGGGACAAACTTGTAATCTAAAGCTATAAAAAGATAACTCAGAGGTACACGACAGGATCTTCACTGCATA
Source organism: Xyrichtys novacula (assembly GCA_962446985.1). Taxonomy (NCBI): domain Eukaryota; kingdom Metazoa; phylum Chordata; class Actinopteri; order Labriformes; family Labridae; genus Xyrichtys; species Xyrichtys novacula. The sequence goes on along the minus strand of OY660875.1, from coordinate 17,505,918 downwards.
ATATCTTATACGGGCTCATAATTATGCCCCAAGAATTGTGTTTTACTGCAGCTTGTTAGTGAAATCACTAGGTTCATACCATACAGTATAACATACAATCAACACGAGCCTCTCTTTGCCTGGGCCCCACATGTTCACAGCAATTATGATGAAATGTTGACCTGCGATTAAAGAGTTACGCCTGGTGAATTAAAATGCCCGTGCTGCATTTTCGCTGCTGTTGTTAATTTTATAGGTACTGCAGTTTTCCATTTTTGTTATCATATGGGCAAACTATGAGGATCAGATTGACGCACTAACAGACAGAGGGAAATCTAATCGCACTTTTTACAGCATCTGTGGGTTAGAGCTGGAAAACATGTTGTGGAAAGAACAGCAGACTGAGTTGGGGTGTGAAATTTTTAGACTGACTTCTAAAATCTTATCTGGACAGTTTTCAGACTTGCTATCTTTTTCAGTGTTTACCAAAGGATGACGTTACATTTGCAGGGGTGGGGAAATGTAAATACATGTAGATAATTATGTTCTTAAATACATTAAAGCTCCTTTGAGAAGTTTTTTCATGTTTATAAAAGAGACAGAAATTCATGCTGATGTCTTTCCATGCTTTACAAGAGCAAACATGACTATCAAAAGTAAGACTGATGATTTTTATGTCATGATTTTTAAAGCCTGAAGTCCATGTGAAGGGGTAGGTGTCAGCTGGGCAGCTGAAACAGCCCTGTTTTTACAATCTACATATAACATGTTTACATTAAATGAAAACAGTTGACTGTCAAAAGTCAGCCGCTTATCAGCATGTCAAGGGAAAAAAATGAAGACTATTTTGTGATCAGAGGACACCAAAAGTTGCCCCGGAGCTTTAAACTGCACCAAAACAGGAACCTACAATTTGAATACATTTAAAATACATCTTTTAATTTGCAATATTGTTGAAGTAATTAGATTAAAACATTTTTGTTTAACAGTTTGCCCCATTAGAGTAATCTCCCAAAAATTTTTTCATATGGGACATTTTTTGTCTCCATTCTGATTTTTTGTTGTTCACCAATTTTTGTCTTTCTGCATCATTCTAGAGAGATGATTCCCAGTCTTTGGTGTCATTTCTTAAAAATATATTTCAGAGGTCATATTTTACCTTTTCAGATTAATTATAAATGCATTAATTTAGATATGTTTTTAAAACATTAATTTTGGCCCTAGAAAATGACTTCTATGCAATCGCAAAGAGAGCTAGGCAAAGAAACCACCAATGAAGTTTCAGGACATTTCCTAGCAGACACCTTTAGTGAGTCATGTTGTGGCTGAATGAATCCAAGGACAAAACTTGCACAGCTTCTGTGTGTTTGAATGGAAATAACACTTAAGTCTCAGAGCTTTCACCGAATGAGGTTGTGATCAAAGCTTGCAGAGCCGCATGTTGACAGAGGAACAGAGCAAATGTCAAAAAATGTCACAATTTTATCTCACAGACAGAGCAGCAGCATTTGTGTCTGGAGGTTTCTTTTGCAGTGAAATGTTACAAAACTAAACCGAGTATATAATTCTCTCCTTGTACGTAACAGGTAGTGTGATTCAAACAAAAAAAGAGCCCATGATTTGTTTGAACTTAAGTCAAGATAATGCAAGTTCATTTCAAAAGGCAATTCAAAGAATGAATCCAAAAGGAAAGAAAACATTAAAAAGTCATGTAAAGATGACTTTTTACCCTTGAAATACATTTTTCTTCTAAGTTATTAGGCTGTAATGTATAAAATTTGTCTTTATATTTCCTTAGATGCTGAACTGCTTTCTTCCAATCTGTTTACGACTATCTCTTGCTGTCTTTTATAGAGAATCTCATGGTTCAGAGGGCTGCGAAGGTCCCATGAAGTGTCCCCTGACGGACACTAAAAACAGCATACATTGAAGGCTCTAAAAATGAAGAAAAAAAAAATGTGGCACATAAGCTTCAGTTGAAGAAGATATGGTATCATTGTCCTCTGATGAGACAGCGAGTCAGAGAGTGAGTGAGTGAGTCAGGGGTGTTGCATGTTCAGGGGCATTAACAAAGAAAGAGAAAGAAAAGAAAACATGTCACAGCTCCTCAGCGGTGAGGTGCGCGTGTGACTTTGAGTCTTTTTCTCAAGTCACTGCTCTCTAAATACGGGAGCTTGAATAGCTCAATCTGCCAACCAGCCTGACAATGCATGGCTAACAATACACTCACACACACCCTGTCGCACATTCTTACAGCTCGACACCGCTCTGGATGGAAAACACTTTGCAAAGTACCCTGGGTCTTATTGAATTAGATTAAAGGGAATACAAGATTTGACATATCTGGATTTGGTGAAGCTGCGACAACAGAAGTGCACATTTTTCCGAGGCACTCTCTGTTTTCAAATAGGACGCTGAGACGGAGAGAAAATTGGGTATTGAATCCTCTAAATAAATTTCTAAAGGCTGAAAAAAAGGGGGCCCGCTGTCTCGTTAGTATTTGAATTCCAGTCACTTGTGTTTAGGCTTCCAAACTGTGTAATCTGGGACTGGCAAGCAGAGATGGGAGATTCTGGGCTGTTCAAGCATTTATCACGTCCCTTTGAAGAAGAGATTTGGTGAATTGCTTCATAATTCTTTTAAATGACTTGTTTATACAGAAATGAACTCCACTTGACTTGATGACTATGAACACTTTGGATTTTTAAGTTTGATGCTGACAGTTTGATTCATTTTTTTCTTTTTTAAATTTCTTTTGTACGTCTTTGAGTAAAAAATAAACTGTGCGAAGTGCCAGACCTGTCAGTGAGTCACCTCCACTTTTAAAACTTAAATAAATGTTGAGGTATGCTTTGTTTTCCACTTTGCTTTCAGGTTTTTATCACCTGGATCAAGACAGGATGTACATAAATACACAGAAAAATTAAAATCACTCTGCCTCCAAAATCATTTTTTTTAAACATTTTTACTCAAGTCCTCGTAATTAACTACAACAGCAAATGTACAATGATAAGAGTGGAATCCCCCTATGTGATTTGCACTCAAAGCAGGTGTATGTGAAGGATAATGATGATCATTAAATGCCGTTTTCGATTGCTGCTTGTGTTCACTGCACAAATATAGCACTGTGGCAGCAGACAGTATAGAGCCGAGCTATCAAGCCAAGAGATGTGTTATTTGTGAACAAGTAGGCCTTTACAAACCACCTGTCATTTGTGAATCTCACAAAGCTATGAAGATGTCTTTCAGGAGCCAGTTATAATCTAGATCACTAAAAGCCAAAAAAGGCTTGTCATAACAGGCATGGTAGGCAGGTATAGTAGGGATGTCTTGATCCGATATTGATATCAGATATTGGTCCAATATCAGCAACCAAAAATATATATTAGATAATATCGGCCAGCTTCTAAAATCTTTGAATCAGCACTCTGATATGGTCCATTACAGACTCCGCTCCAGCACCTCTACTTAGCAGCACCCAAATAATCACAACAACAGCGTGTACTAAGGTACTAACAAAGTAGCAGGGAGCAGGAGTGATGTCAGTCGTGTGGCAGTATTTTTTGTGTAAGTCGGAGAAAGAGATCACAGCTGAGTGCAAAACTTTTCATGCAAAAATTGGTGCCAATATTGGATCAAAATCAGTATCAGCCAATATTGAAGGCTACATTATCGGTATCTTATTGGAAGTGAAAAAGCTGTATTGTGACATCCCTAATTTACAGTCTCTTTACATTATAAGTAATCTTGGGATCTTTATAGATGTAATGTGTTTGGAGTAAATCTTTCAGTTTTTTCCCATCAGACTCTAAACAGGTTAAAACATTAACATCAATGTTAATGAACAGAATTAATGGATTAATCCAATCAAAGTTAAGGTCTTCGTTAATGGTTATGTATTAGAGGTAAAATTTGTGTTCCCTAATTCATTTAATATAATGTTGAGAACAGGTTGTTCCTCATGTCACTTTTTTGTAGAGTAAGCTGGGTAAAAATGCATGATTATCTAGATATCACAAATGTATGTAATAACATATTAAAAGGTATTAATGCAATTTAAACTAGTGAATAATGATTCAATTAGAAACCAGCCCTATCTCACAAGTACAAAAAAGCAGTCTCTCCAAAAGGTAAAACGCAGCAGCTATGTCTTGAGAAAACTACTGTACTCCAGCACAACAGCTCCGAATGTAAAACTAATACAGAGAGGCATTTGTTTGCTTGAATACTCGCTTGATACACTCGCGTCGTTGAGGCTGCCACTGACAACAGAAAACAATTTTCAGCATACAAGGCTTTCACCATGTTTATTGACTTTGTCAGCATTCTTTTTTTGCCTTAAGCTTCATTTGCAGGGCATATTGGAGTGTTTGTTTGAGTCTTTCTCTTCGTGTTTGTGTGTATGTGAGAAATGGAGTGCCCCTATTCCTTGATGTTTTATTTTACAGCATACACATTCACGTATTGTCATAAGTGCAAAAGTGCAAAGCAATTTACCGACAATCAATAATGATTTACTGTGCTTCTGTTCTTTGTTGTCACATCAACACTTTAGAGATAGCTGTAGGGCGCATATACACATAGCTATACACATACAATGCATATGCATTAAAGGACTATAACGCAACTCTCTTTACAACCCTCTATGGTGAGATGAAGACAGAATCAAGCTATATTCAACTGCAACTCGATACACTCATAATTATCAATATACCCAATCCCATCCCTTCACTGAATGCCCCTCTGTAAAAATAGTATGCGAGGGAAAAACAAGCGTCTTGTTTTCGTATATTCAATAATGAGATCTTCCTCTATATTGACAGTGCTCCCACTCCATCCTGCTGTTGCTTTGACACAGCCCTCAGCATCACAGATACAAGAGGCACTCCTCAGTACCTCTATGAGTCACAACAGGCTCTAAATAAAATTCAGGGATGCTTTTTTTTTGTTTTTTTTGTTTGGTAACAAAGGGAGAACACTTAGAAAGTTTGCTGACGTTGATGGTTGGAAGAAACTAGCGGACCAAACGACAGAAAACAGAAGCAGCAGATGGCTGTTCACCATCGGCCTGGTTCTGCCCAAGGTTTCTGCTTGTTGAAGTGGAGTTTTTCCTAGCCATAGTTGCCAAATCTTATCGAAGATTTCCCAAATGTTGAATGTGAGTTGTGTTTCTTCACATAATATAACAAAAAGCACAATCTAGACCCTTTAAATTACCCCCCTTAATTCTTCTTAAATACATTTTTGCCCAGATGAATTGATGCTGTGCCCATTTGGATTTGCACCACATGCATTAAATCTTGTTTTGTGTCCTACTGTGAAAATTCATGTTTGTGATTAGTTATGAACGAGTTATTGAAATCGCTGTTGGCTCTGCTTACAGTAAAGTAATAGTAAAGGGTTGCCCCATTGTGATGTACTTCAATTTTTTTTTACTTTTTCATCATCTGTGTGCAGTTTTTTTTTTTTTTAAATGACTGTAGGAAACAATAACTGGAAAGTAATTTCCCTGGTCTGGTGGTTTTCATTTGAGCGTCTATGGACTGCCAGGCAAAGTCATTGGCCATGATTTCCTCTTCATGTATTGTGTTGGTCGCACTACTTTGCTGCTTCTTTTTATGGTGTTTCATTCCACATGTGAATGAAATATTGACAAAAAGCTCCACACGTTCAAAATGAGTCCAATGAGACTGGCGACATTAGGTAACACTGAAAACCCTGAGAAATCAGAGTCTTGTGAAATACATTGGAGTGAATTCAAAACCTATTGTGATATTTTATTGACGTCTTTAACAGAAGGTTATGCTTCAAGTGCGGTTTGCTTCAAGTGCAGTTTGAAGCTTTGAGTTTGAGTTCCGAGTCAAACTCACAGCAGAGGATAATACTGATCTGATTTAAAGAATAGATTTTTTATCCAGAGTATGCCTGAGTATTTTCGGTTTTCTCATAGATGGTAGGAGAAGGAATGAGGCTGTTGTTGTTGTTGCTGTCGTTGTTAGCAGAGCATTAACAGTCCCAGCCAATCTGTCTCAGTTTCGTTTGGCTGCTCCAAACAGAACAGGAAGTAATAGCCAGATAAAGTAGTTCCCCCTCTGCGCTCCATCTCTCGTTCTGCTGTAACTTTGGAGTGGATATGTTGCCAGGCAGTGCTGCTCGCATTTCTCTCTGTGGATGTGTTTGATTAAACTGCAGCTGCTGTAGCTCTTCTGACAACACTGACCAGGAGGATTAACTGTTGCTCGACTGTACAGCAGAACGAGAACATTCTGCGCCTATGTAGCATTAAGTCCACTTTCACATCAGTTTTTGGCAAACTTTATATAGATTTTAAACCAGTTGGTACATGTTTTTACTCTTTAAATTGATCTTTTTTTAATCTATTTGTACCTAAACTAAGATTGAGTGGAAACATTTGGCCAGTAAGGCTGGTTCTTTGAGGTTTTTTTGGTGTGTTGCCCTTGTGACATTTGCTTTGTTTCTCAAACACTTGAAGTTTACTGGCTATAATTGGTCTTTTTCTTCTATAATGATGCCACTTCCTGCCGGGGCATGTCTCTGGAGTCTGCAGGATTCAGACAGACAATGCTTGCGGAGTCAATCAACACCTACCCATCCAGAGACAGCAAAGAGGTAACGCTGAGCTGCCTTGATTAATAGCGCCAGCTTTTAAGAGCATATATAGTGTCACTCGAAGTGGGCGTGGGAGCTTTATTTCATGTGTTACAAAAATGCAGCACAGATACAGTAAAAATACTTGTGATGAGGAAAACCTGCTTTGACCTTGTCTCCTCTGACTGGTTCAACAAACATCATTTTCTGTTTTTCTTTTTCCTTTTTAATTGAATAGTTTGTTGGTCTTTGTAAAATGGCATCCATTCTTTTGATATAAAGAAGACAGCATATTTTTCTTCTCTTCATATTCAGGTCACATGAGAAATTTTTCATTTATCTAGTTTGGTACACAAAACGAAAACAGACTTGTTGGGGAAACACACACATTCGCAAAGTAATGTTTTTTATAACCTCATTAAAGCTGATCCAGTGTTTAACCGTCTCTGTATAACCCCCAACTTCCACTGCATCCGGAACAGCTATGAAAAGGCCGTATCCACCGATCCCAGCAAGTTAATGTGTCAATTTCCACCGGCTGGACTGCGCAGCTGATCGCAAGAGTTCTATTATTTTCGGACACTGGAGCATGCCCTATTAATTTAGCACAGATAAACCCATGCTGGAAAGGAAGTCGGGCACAGACAAAAAAAATAAAACATCCGGCTTCTTTTCAAAATAAATTTCACATTCGTATTTTACACCGTGCAAACGGGCGGGGATGAACAAGTGACAGGTTTCTAGACAGCTTCTCATCACGATGACACCGTGGATGAGGGGATGCTGATTTTAAAAGTCTAGAAGTAGATTTCCTCCTCTGGAAGGACACAATCTACTGCTTTTATGGTTAGCCTATGTGGCTGTCTTTATAGAAACAACTTGTTATCGCGCGATTGCATGTGAATCCACAGGTTCTTGTAAGTTCTCATGATTACCCCTGTCTGTAATCCGCCGGCGTAAAATCGCTGCCATTCTGGATCAGAGCTGTGCAGGTGCGGTGGAAATTCAGGGTACGTTGGTCTGGAACATGTTAAGTGACAGAAAAAGCTGGTTTTAGTCGCTGTCATGTAATGTTCTCAATCTGATCTCAAATAATCTGCGACTATATCATCATCAACAATAATTCCCAAACTCTCAGAGCAGAAGCTTAATTTGTATTTTTTTTGTCTTGAAACTTATTAAAGCTGCAGATTGGCATTATATTTAGCACCAAATGAAAAAAAGAGGCTAACACTTTCAGCTAGTTTTTAGCTGGTAGGCTCCTAAAGAATCCTGCTGTGTTGATTTCCTATTATGTCAATGTTGATTTGATGTTTGATCAATGGGTGAGCAACCCTATTTGACACAACACTAAACACTGTTGGTGAATCATCATGATTTTGAGATGCATAAAGACCTTAGAAGTTTTGATGCACTGACAAAAAATAAGTGTTCTTGATGATTATATATTACATGTTTAGTCGGCTATTTATGCCTGAGGAATAGACACCGCACTTATTTATCTGTCTGTGGTGAGAAGAGACCCAATTAAAAGGCAGCTGCATCTGTGAGAGAAGTCAGGCAAAATACGGAAAAGCTATAGCTCCTTGTTTCATCTTGTGAGGCATTTTATTTGTGATTAAGCATAATCAAGTTTACTTTCTGCAGCTAGACATGCAAAGGCAAATACATGTCTAAAAAAACTGTCCTCTGATACTAGATTTTACATATTTATGTGTGTATTTTGTCTTCTAACTTTGATCAGTAAAGGCACAGCCGCTCACAGCTAATTTTGGAAATGTTTGATGCCTCTATCAGAGGGTTCAAAGCATTTAGAGAGGACACACTGACTTAAGATCTGTGCCAAAAGGCAGCTTTATCCATGACCCCAATCACACTGGGATTTCCTGTGAAAAGTGTAAACTTACACACACACACACAAAAAAAAGACCTTCGGGTCGCAGCTGTGAGCTGGATCAACAGTCGAAGTTCCTCCAGGCCTGCTGACATAAAAATAGCAAAGCCAATTTAAAGGAGTCATCCATCAAAAACTTTGTGCAACGGCCTGGAATGATTTTCGCCAGAGGGGTATTGAGAGTTTTATGCCTGCATATGTAGAACTATCTATATGTATGCAAATCTGTCTTTATGTTTCATTTGAGATCAACTTTCTTTTTCTATTTTCACTTGTAGGTTTATTTGCAAAATCTAAATAGGCCTTAAATGCTTTGCCTAAAACAAAGATTTGAATGGTTATGATTCTGAGAGTTGTTTATTCCCGCTTTATTCGCATTCCCCTCTGACATACAAGTTTGTGACACTGTTCCTTTGATTGCCACAAACTTTAAAAAGAGCATCTCTGGTTTTGGGTTCAACTTGGAATCAATATTAAGCTAAAATGACATCCTCCTTGCAGAGTTTGCATCATGTTGTTTATCTGAGCTCCTGCATAATGCTCATCCTTCTACAATTTAACCATGTTTCAATTTTGCACTCCCAAAGGAAATCTTTAAACACTTTACATCGAAACCCAATCAATCCACGGTGGCCGCTCACACACGCACACACACATTCAGTTGCAGGCAAAGACAATCTCATCACTGAGCTATCTGAATCTGACTTAAGAAGGTATGTCAACCCATATAGCCAATATTTACTGATCTGACAGCTTCCCCTTACTTGTTTTTATCCTCCAGGATCACCATGGCTCTGCTGCCTTACTTCATTTACACTGTCACTCTTTTTTTTATTCTCCTCAATCCTGCACCTTTTTATTCTCTTACCTCTCTATCTCCTTACATTTTGTTTTCTGCTCTGCTTCTCTGTTGATTCATATCCATTTGCGGTTGTTTACTGATGTCTATCTCTATATCCCAGCTCCTCCTGGTCCATCCTTTTCTATTCTCTATAAAGTGTCCTCCATCCGTCCTGTATCATGTGAATCCGTTTGTTTCTTTCAGTCCATCATTCAGCCCACAATCTCTGATCCAGGGTTTTATCTGCCTATCTTTAGCTCATCTGTGCTCTGTCTATCCTGCCTGCTTTTATCTGTATCAGAATGCTGAGACCTGCACTGGCAAGTATGGCTCTCTCTCTTAGCATCCATCTCCTTGGACGTCACTCACTGTCTTATCTCTATAATGTCTCTCTCCGTTTGTGTTTACTTTTATACCATGCTCTGTTTCTATTTTCCTCTATTTTTTTGGATTTTTCTTTGCAGGATTTACTGAATTAAATCTTGCTGTCTAATTCTCTCTCTCTTTGTGGTTGCTCATCTGTGATTGGTGAAATTCAAGCATTTGATGAAATAAAGTACTGCCCAAAGTATTTCAATGAAGTCCTTCTGAGATTATTTTCCTATAAATCTCTTCTTCCACTTCCACTCTTTTTTTAATATCTATTTTAATCCCAATCATCATTTCCAGCAAGCATTTTATCATTATACTCATGTACTTTGTTTTTTTTTTCAAATGTATTTCCTGGAAGTTAAAGGCTATTTTCAATTTATAATTACTTGAGCCTGATTTTTTACCTTTTCAAAGGTTACTCTGACAAGCGAAATAACAGTTTAATGATTTCACTAAACTTTTAAAAAACTATCAACTTTCAACTACAAGTTTCAGCCAGTTTCAGCCTCCTGATGAGAATTCAAGATCTCACCTGTGTGACCTTGGAGAGAAAATAAGCATCACTTTCTATTCACCAACAACTGATAAGCATAATAATTTACATAACTAAAGGTCCCTCATTGTCTGTGAGTTGCAGCTGTCATACCCTCTCAGAGTGAAGTGTGTGAGGCCAAGAGTGAGGTTATCTGAATATCTGACAGAGGTGTGACCTTATCAAAACAGCCTTCCTTTCCACAACCCCCTCATGTCACAGAAACACAATCTTACTACAAAGATACTCTTCAGCAAACAGACAGAAACAGACAACAGTAGTTAAACAAACTGTTTTTGTCATTTAGCCGCCGGCTACATCCCATGCACTCTCTCTTTCATTGCCTTTGCACGTTTTCTTGCATCTCTTGTCCCATTTGGCTTCCATAGTGAAATCAAAGAGGCCCGTAATAAGATGGAGATGCTGCCAACCTCAGACGTCCTCCTGGCTCTGAAGACTAGAGAGACAGGCAGGCATGCACCCAGGAAATTACTGAGACACAAGCATGCATACCAAAAGACACACAGTGGAGATAAGCAGGAGCGGAACAACGTTTGAGTCAAACGAATGATGCAAATATGTGAATGCCATTTTTGTCTTTTAGGAGATAAATTTGACATGCAAAAGATAAGTTGCTTCAAATGTCTTCCCACCTCAAATATTCATTTCTTAATGTACAATGGAATTTGGCTGTAACAAACAGCAGGAAATAAGGTACCCTGAAGTTTTACAGGTAGGATTAGCTGTACTCCTAGGCTCTAGAATAACTTTATTTACAGCCTTTATTGTTTAAAACACATTGACTTAACTTCATGTCTACAAGTGAATGCATGTGACGTCAAGGTAGCTAGAGTCAAGGCAACTACAGCCATGAAACAACAAAAAACAATGAGTACAATGCACAAAAAGCCCTGATTAGTTGTGTCAGGTTTTAGCCTAAATGTAGCCCCTCAAAAATAAACACACATAAAAAGACTTCTTAAAAAAAAGGCTCACATTTTTGTCTAAAATCATGTCTTGGATTATATAAGAAACATAAATCTGCAAAGTTAGTTGATAAAACGTTCCAATAGTGCATACTGTTCACATCTCATTGTGTTTCTTTGCACTCAGTGACTATAATCTGAACCCCTCTCCAGTCTCTAACCTCTTACTCATACAAGTTTGCTTCACGTGAATTAACACACAAATTTCTGCAGGTAACCCACACAGTAAAAGAACGATCATGGCATCTAAAAGTACTGGATGATTATGTTTTTAAGGTTGGTCTTTATATCCTCCGAAATCTGCTTGACATTGCTGGTTTTGCAGAAACAGAAAAGTACTTTTAGAAACATTTATCACATATTCTATCAAATCAGTTGAATATTTGATTTAATCTAACTGATTTAATCTCATTTTGACTGTATTTGACCAAAAATGTGTTTTTCATAAAGTGAAAGAAAAAGACCCAACCTCAGTTTATGTTTTTACTGTATGTAGCTATGAAATAAGAAATAAATGTGAGGCAAGAATAGTTCATCCAGCGGTATTTATCACTGGACTAATTTTCAATTTTTTATCATTTCCTGCAGGCTATGCTTTCCACACTTCTCCTGCTTTACAAACAAGTGCATGAAAATCTTAGGATTTCTGCCTTCATATCAAAGTCGACAGGCTGCTGTGACTTTTGTAAATGGGGGAGGTCTCTGTGGATTCTGAGTGCCCTTATCTCCAGCAGGTATTTCTCTGTTTAACTCCAGTCTCATGTCTTTTTCCTACAAGAAGCAGCCATGTTGCAGGATGTTTTACCACTCTAATGAAACGTCTCCTGGTGGGTAAGTGAAGTCAGTGCATACCCTTTATTCTTTAATGAATTCCTCCCTCCTCTGACTGATTTGGTTAATTTAACAAAGAAAGGAGAAAGAAACTGACTTATACAGATTTTAAAATGGCCTAGTATACTTGTAATTTATCACAATGAACAACCAATCCCTCTTATTAGCTAACCATCCTACTGCCTGTATATCTATGAGGGATGGGCACGAAATCCCGGTTTAATCATCATTAAAGTTAATAAATATGACAGTATCAACAAAACCATGTTATAAATCATGAATTTAAAACAGACCCCTGCACTTTTCACAGCTTTAATTTCATCATTAAACGGAGCCAGATTATTAGTAGGCATATAGTCTTGTTTTATAAGACACACAAAAAAGCACAATTATGTAAAACACACGACAGTTTTAGTGAACAATTGGTCCTGTGAGGATATGAGGGGCTGCTCACAGCACAGTCTCAGAGAGGTTCGCCTGATCACCAGTGTAAACATTACATGTACTGTAATCATACAAACACTGATACACACGTTTACAGGGGACTCAGTCCTTCTCGAGATATTTTGAGGTTGTGAAAGCAGCCCACGATGATGTGACAACTTTGATCAAAACATGTCAAATTTTCACTGTAAACTAATAAAGCAACAATAAGCATCTTTGTCCAGAAGTTACTGTTTGTTTATGTGCGGTTACGTAACTATCGTGTGGAGACTGTGTTTTGTAACTACATGTGCATCTAATCCCTGTGTTTTTAAGTACGTGGGTGTTTTCTGAATTCTTCAAAGTTGAGGTCAAAACTTGTGGACTCTAATGGGACTATGAAGATGGATGCTGTGATAGACAGACTGCCAGCTTGAAAATCAAAGCACAGCACTCCAGCTGTCACAACTGATGGACATGCTGTCAATGGCAGACAGCAATAAAAGAGGAGGATAAAAAACAAAGCAATCAAAGGAAAAAAAAAATTGGCCCACATAAAGACACAGCTATATGAGAGTTGGATGAAAGTAAGAGGTCTATCACAGTGTCCACAGTGTCTCCTAAAACCTGCTCCTAAATTCCCCTTGTGAGCCACAATAAATGACCCTAGATAAACTCTGACTTGTCAGAAAATGTGCGATTCAAGGTCAGATTTTGAATAGATGTCTAGAGATAAAATCTTTATAAAAGCTAACTGGAGACAAAGCTTCATAATAACAGCGCTGTCACTGATTGATGGAAACCTCCCAGGTGGGCCAGACAGACCTTTAAACCCTACTCACATTTCTCTTTAAAGAAAAATCCCACTCTCACTGATGAGCACCTGGACCAGAACCCCATACCTTAGTCACCACTAACAACTGTGAACTGAATATGTCACTACCTATTCTGGGATTACTCCAATACTGCCCAATGAATGATGAAACCCACTCCAAACTTGCTTCATGCCACCACAACTGCTGCTATAAGCTGCTCTGCAGAATATAAAAGCAGTTTTTCTCTCTCATTAGTGTGAGTGCTGGTGTCTTTATGAGTTTAATTTAGAGTCAGGCTGCCAAGCCAACATACTGAGGACATATTAACCACTACGACACAAACAAAAGTTAAAAAGTGGCCTTTTAAAGCTTTAGGAGTAGGCCTGGGCAATTTGGCAGAAAAAAAAAAGAAAAAAGATCACGATATATTTTGTCATATCATCCGATCTCGATTATTATCACAATTTTTTTCTTTTAACAGCCAGTTTTAAAGCATCTGTACAAAAAACTAAAGGAACTAGAGATTATTTCAACATTTTATGAACATACAAAGTAAATAACTAAGCAAATTGACTAAGATACGCTTAGACAAACATAAAAACCATTTTAACTTTAACAAGTACAACAAATATAGATAAACACTAAATAATACAGTTAACTAGTTTACAGTCCTGAGTATTTTTGCAGGTATGCAGGACCCAAAATAAACAAAAAGTCCCCCCAGGGATAATGGAGATGCCTTAAAATGTAAAAAATAGATGATGTAAATGTAGATAATACGATTGATTGCCGCTTTGGTCTTGTGGCTGAACCATGTGCCGTCAGCAGTGACAGGCTATGCAGACTCCGCTCGCAATTTCATACTTTCCGCATAATCACTCGGGAAGTACTTCTTCAAATGATAGAACAGATTTGTTGTGTAGCTGGTTTTTTGAGGGCACTGACCGCTGGCATACCTTGCACATTGGCTTAATTGCTCAACGTCACTTTGGAGATATCCGAACCACCGCCACACAACAGACGTTAATGAAAAACTTCATTCTAAACAATGACATCTTTGGAGGATGACTAAAAGTCACGGCTGACATCTATTTTGCTGCCCTCGGCTCCACGTTTAGCTCAACGTTTGGTCATTCTGTTTACTTCTCCCGTTTACTTCTTCGGCATCTTACAGAAGTGAGCAGGAAAAGCTCGACTCTGATTGGCTGTTGTGACGCACAATTCCGCTATGTTTGATCGAGTAAATATGCTCACAGCTGATCACCGTGATCAAACTGAAATTTATCACGATCATTGATCACAATCATATAATCGCCCATTCCTGTTTAGGAGGGTCATATTTTTGTGCAAAATGTTCCACTGTGCAACAGAAAGAGTAGCTTAGTCATACTTGTTTGAAATGGATAGACTGATATTGTGTTATTGGCATTTGGACATTTCTAATTTGCCATTCTATCTATCCTCAGTGGACAGCTCACGATAGGCAAGACATAATGGAACGATTGAGTGAGGATGACACACACCAAAGAGCCAAGAGCTGCAGTCAAATCCCTGGGCTGGTTGCAAAAGGACCCAGTCTCTGTTATTGGGCAGGTGCAATACCAACACCACCTGTATGGCCAGAGGGAAGTTGAAGCAGTTTTCAAAATGATTCTGATGGTTGAAATCCCTTTGGTGAGTGAATAGGTCAACTGCCTCCAGCAAACAGACCCAGCTTCAAATCTGCTTTACTGCACATTCATTGTAGTAGGGGTTAATATGAGCACATGTACACAAGCTTTCTCCCACAGTCATGTTGACCTTTAGACTTAATATTTGCCCTAGACGTGAACTTAAATGCTTCTCAGGATTGGTGAACCATGAGGGGTATTTTCTTGATCTTAATCCTCTCATCAAACAGAATAGGCTCCGGATCTCTGCTGTCTCTGAGTAGGAATAAGCTGTTCAGTTAAACAGCTGCCTTCTGTATATTCAGGTCAAAGACTATGTAAATCATTGATGCAGCCACTGTGTTACCACCAACTGTTTGTGTACTACCTTTTAAAGCCTCCAGTTACACACTGTTTTTGTAAATAAACACATGGCCTGTAGAGAAAGCAGTTGTTCATGCTTAGGTGCTAAAATGACATTTATACAAAGGACTTAAAGTCCCACTCTAATTGTATTTTGTTTTTTTTTTACCACTCAAAGTGTTCTCAGTGGTCTTTATGCTCAGTTTGAGTTACCTCGGAAGTCAGATGTCCGAGCTGGGAATGACGTCACACCTGAGTGACCAGCGTTTCAGGTACCAAGTCAGAAAAACGCAAAATCAATATGCCTACATCTACAAAAGGGGATGCTAAAACCAGTCAAACGTCATCAAATGTCAACAGTGCATTGTAGTGAGTGGTGTCTCTCTGTTCACAACCCAAGAAGTTTATCCATTATCTTCGCAGCTGCACCTAACCATGTCTCAAAAGTGGAGGCTTTAGCATTATTTATCTGTGCAGTAGACAACTCAAGTAAAACTTTATCGTGAAAATAAATCACCCATTTCCTACTACTAAGATCATGAGGTGGTAGCCATCTTTGCAGTGTTTTGACAGCTGTGATGCCGCTCAGCAATTGTTTACTCTGTTTCTTACTGATGTATTTGAGAGTCATCATTAAGGAGAAGTAAAATTGGATTGCATATTATAGCAGTACCAAGTTATTCAGAAAAGACTTTGGACACCTGGCCCCAAAAGGCCTGGACAGCGGGACATTCCCACATCATGTGTTTAGATTGGCTCACTTTTGAAATCCGCCTCAAGTGGCCACTATAAGAACTGCAGTCACTTGAACATATTCCTCATTTTTGTCAGTTCCTAAGTCCCGGAATTTGATCCTTGACTGATGGTACTCCCCTGATGCAGAATTCACGGTAATAATCTATAGGCAAGTGTTGCATCCAGTGAAGTCCACACAGAGTGGAATTTCGAGATTGCCCCTTCCCTGCATTTTTCTATTCATCAGTGTGAATATTAATAGGATATGACGAAGGTTCAAGTAGACGAGCGTGCATTGTCTGTGTGTGTTTTAGTGTGATAGGATGTCTATCCCATGACTATATTTAGTCCCCTCCAGCTGTGACGAGGTCTGATTCTTCTGTGCTTCATTTTAAATGGACTCTCCTAAAAGAATTATCTGCTGTCACTACGATTCTCTATGGATACCGAAGACCATATAAAGCTCTTCATCATCCCCCATGCAGCCGCACACACACTCAGGCCAACATTTGACACACAATCGAGGCACTTGCACACACCACTTCATTTGTTCTCCTGGAGCAAGCTCTATTGTTCTAATACAATGACATGATCATCACCTCTTCCTCCTCGTACACAAGCAGAATTTGAATGACTAAAATAAAAGCAGGGATTGAGTAAGGGCACAAAAATAATCGCAGTGGAAAAATAAACAACCACTTGAGATTCTCAGCAGCTTTACAGGAGATGAAATTGTTTTTGGGACAACCTGTATCAGTGCATTACATTACCAATAGTATAAACTTAGGACCTGCCTCTCCTATTGAGCAGAGTAACCAGTTCTGCAGCCCTACACCAATTTTCTCAACAAGCACTGCACAGCTCTGATAAACATTAAATCAATCTCTCCTGTTTTGGGTTGTTTGTTATGACACAATCTCTTAAGCTCACACCCATCTTGCCCAGACCTCTGACACTCAACAAATAGAATTTTTTGCAGAGAAAAAGCTAAGCTGGTGAGTGAGGGAGAAAGACAGCGATAGAAAGAAAGAAATATAAATGGAAGACTCAATGGAGACTGGAGGGCAGGATAAGGATAGAGGTATGACAGAAGAAAATAGGCAAAGAGAAAGCGAGAACAACAAGGATGCAGGATGAGAAGCTCGCAACAAAGAAAGCAAATAGTTGATGTCGTGCTTACATTCCCATCTCTTCATTTATCAACCTCTGGCATTCTCCCACAGTGATTAACTTTGTTCTCTTATGCTTTGTAGTTCTCCTTGTCAAAGCTTTTCTTTTTTTTTTACATTCAGCACAGGAAAAAAAAACAAGGTGATTTTGATGCTGCTTTCCATTACTGTTTGCCCAAAGCTGGCGACCTTGGCTTTGAAAATTATTCAGTTGAAAGCCTTTGGAAAGTAAACAAGAGACTAACAGAGAAAGGAAAAAAACAGATGCTGAGACATGACAGAGTTGCTGAATTAGGCCTCTGAAAAGCACAAATATCGACATGCTGAATGTGCAGTCGGAACTTGGCCGATATTGCATGATTGTTACACGTTTTCCCACAGTATCACAAAGGAATACAAGACTTCAAACTAAATCTATCCGTTATAAAATCTCCCCTCTGCATGCCTCTCTAGCAAATGTTTCTGTGTGCTCTGCAAGAACCAGGTTACTATAAAACCAGTGTTTACATGCATCGGGTCAGTAATCACATTTATTCCACTACAAGTGTTATATAACCCTACCTAGGACTATATTTGGATGAAGGTGTGCATATTTTACAGGGGGTTATGGGTGGTTGGTTTGACTGGCCAACAAGAAGTCCTGAACTGTGATTGGTTCTTTGGCGGGGGGAGTCAGGGCGGGAATCATGTGAAAACTCAAACTGGCATATTTACGTATACATCTGAAGCAGCTTATCTTTCCCATACACATATACAAGTATATAATTAATAGGAATTCCTCACATGTAACCAAGAGGTAATTATTTCTTTAAAGTGAATTTTAAATACACATTAATTAAACTAATTACTTACTCAATCAATAGCTCTTATTTATATTTGGTATTGCCAGCCAGCTAGCTAATTGTGAGCTCCATTTGACCAGGGTCACACCTTTAAGTAGATATCACATGCACCCAGCAGTAAGTTACTCATAAGGCAGAAGAGATGTGATCGCAGACTGACCTTAAATATCACAAGGAAAAAATGAAAATGGCATCCTTTGGCGTTGGTTCTCCTGTCTGCTTCCATGGTGACTCATAACCCCTCTGACCCAGAGTGATGAGTGTGCTGATATTTTGCCTCCAGAGGCCTCTCAGACAGCAGTCTGAGAACATGAGACATGTACAATTCTTCCTCGTTTGTATCGCTGGGTAGGTTTCTTTGGGTCATCAGTGATCAATATACAATCAGAAATATTTAGTGATGTTATACAGATAATTTCTCCGTTTCAGGCTGTGTCATACGTGTTTCCTATCCAAAGCCTCTTTTGTTTCCATAATATGTGAACAGCAGTGACATGTACATATATATTCTGCAAGGACAGTCAATGTACTGTGAAAACGCTTTCATCGGATGTATCCATCTTCACAACTTCTGTGCACTTCGATGTTCTCTGCCTGCGACCTTTTTTCTGTTTTGTGAAATACTAAAGCAGACTGACACAATACATTCATAGATTGTATAATTTAATATTAAGCCGTCCGTTTTTTAATATTAATCTGTTAATGACTTATTCATTCTAATCGCCTTGAGTTCCCTTCAGATCTTTCCCAACTTCCTTTTCTCATTTTCTCATTTCTCACTCTGAATTTCCCCCTGTCTTACCTCTTTCTTTAAACTCACATACTCCGCTCCATCTCACTTTTGTTTGCCGTTTTCTTCCTTTGCTCCTTCGCTCTTTGTTTCCCCTCACCCAATCAATGTCTATTAAAGCTGGTCCTCCACGCCAACTATAGGTCTTGTCGAACAACAGCAACTGAACTCCTCTAACACAGATGACAAAAGCAGTTCTCAAAAGCCAATGAGTAACAAAAATCGAATGAAGGCATACACAACAAAACCTCAGATTTCGCATAACTTACCCGTTTAACACCCTTTAGAGTCTGTACCTGGTTATAGACATTAGTCAGTAGACAAAGAGGGACAGAGAAGGATAAAAGTCTTCCTGAGGCTACAATCATGTAATCTAAAAGGGTTTAAATTAGCACTGGGGGACCAGCAAAACTAAGAAAATGATAAGGGAAAGACAAACCAGAGATTTATTTCTTCCTTTTTATTCATTAGTCTCTTAATTCCAGCACTAATACACACAATACTTTGCATAACAGCTGTTAAAAGAGTCTATTACCTGGACCTCTTAGTCATTACATAGCTGTGTTTATCACTCATTTTCACCAATTAAAATTAAGTATTTAATCCTGAAAAACAAGAGTGTGGCACATTTCACCTCTGTGTGCTAATAATGTGGCAAAACCTCTGTTTCTGATAGCATCCGCAAACACCATGGAGTATATTTCTGTAATTAATCTCAATTTATTTAGAAAGCAAAACGCTTTAGATTCATGGTTAATGGGCGGGAGGATGTAAAGAGGAAAAACATGCAGAAACTAGTGAGGGATGTTTGAAGACATAAGGGGGCTTAATGAAAAAGGTGCCAACTAAATAGAAGAAAACAGACATGAACAACAAAGCACAACACGGTGTGGACTCAGAGGGAGGAATTTATACATGCGCTGCTGTCATTATCTGCATCTGGCAAGAATACGAGCGGAAAATTTACTGATAAATTGGCTTAACAGTGTATTAAGAGGTTAAAGAGATATTCCAGCGTAAAATTAATTTAGGGTCAAATACACCGCAACACCAAGTTAGACGCCCCCTCAAGAGATGAATGTTGCCGACCGCTTGCTTCTCTGGTTATACCAACTTTAGTAGCGACCACACGATAGCAATACACAGCGATCTATGGAACCACACGCACCCCTTAACCAAAACGTTATTCTATAACCACAAATAATGCTCAGAAAAGCAGTTAACTTCATCAACAGTACATAAAGGGTCCCAGTCATAGTACTAGCCACCAAACATCTTTTTGCTTTGCCTGATTTCTTTAGTAAAGAGACTAAACACAACTCACCTACTCTCTTCCAGCAGGAGCTTGTTTGTAGGAAGACTTTGGGCGGGTCTATCACTGACTGCAGCGGGGCGACACAGCTCAAGGAAGAACATTTATAATCATTACTTTATTATTTCCTTGAAATCACCATATTAATCATTTTGCATTGCAGACGCAGTAGTTCTTCTGCCTTAGGGGTTCAGTCTGATTGCATTTCCATGTAGGTGTGAGCGTGGATCCATAGACTGCTGTGTATTGCTACAATGCGGTTATTACTAAAGTTGGTATAACTAGAGAAGCAAGTAGTCGGCAATATTCATCTCTCGAGGGGGTGTCTAACTCGGTGTTACAGTGAGTTTGACCCTAACTTCATTTTACACCGGAATATCCCTTTAAGTTTAGTATGATTTATGACAGTGCAACAGGCTGATGCAAAGACTAAGTTTGATGTTGATACAACCTGCAAGTAGGCTGATAAGCTGTTAACCCTAAAATCATCAAATCATGGTTACATCAAATCACTAAACTGACCTTTACATCAATACTTGGTGTCGACTTGTTTGTGTCTTTAGTTGGTATCTGAGTTATAAGTGGGATAATGTGGAGCAAGTGTTTGAACCTTTTTGCAAAATCTATCCATACAAAAAGTTCTAACAAAGTCGTGAGATTTAAAGTCAGCACATTAATCTAACGTTCCAACTATACAGTTTCATGCAGTGCAGTGCAATTCAGGACCTAACTCAGCTGTCCGAGTGTAAATCTGAGAGGCCAATGAGGTCGTTTATTTCTTTTCTCACTTGTGTCCACTCTATTGCCTGTTTGGCCCACGTATGACTCTTTATATCCTTTTAAATGCCACTTTTAATTACTGACATGGAATCACAGCGGTTTGTTGAACCCAATTTGAAGGGAGAAAATCATATTGACAGCTTACTGCGGATCTCTGCGTCAGTACTCAGCTTTTCACATTAGGCAATCATCCCGTTTTCATTTCCGTAATTGCTTTGGACTTCTCTGCCAACAAATCTCCTCCTCTCACTAGTTCTGTCTTCTTTCACCACATCCTTCGCTTCCTTCTCACCTGTAATCAAGCCACTTCAAGTACCATTGCTGTTGCTTAGTTACTTTTGAGGAAACAGATTGAGAAATCATCTGGAGCATCTGCTGAGAGGGGGCCATTACTATTTTGAGACGAAGATACAACAGTTTCAAGGGCATGATTACAGTTTTATTTGGATTTGAATTATAACTGAACTTTCTCGCCCACAGTGTCATGTGTGAGCGTAAGATCCTTGACTGCTCAGATTGTTTGCTGCACTTGTTTTTGTCATCGGTGAAGGTAGAGATTCATTCAAAGGAATAGGAAAATAGGCTGCAGTACATTTTGTAAACATGCCACACTTAGAGATGAGGATGAGTGATAGTTGGTGAAGAAATGTATTGAGTTAAAAGCCGATTCTATCTCAGATAATTCCCTGCATTACTTTGTAAATTTCCAGAAAATCGCCCCCCTCAGACACATCAGCACTTTGTGTGAAACATAGAGAAAGTAGTTGTCTGCTCCTCTGGTTGAAAATCAGCTTTTTTTTTCTCCCAGTTTGACATCAAGGACATTTCTTATTGGTGCATTTCACATTTAAGTATTAGAGACATGCAACTGATCCAACCCTGTCTTTTTCTTTCTGCCCTGTAGCTGTTTTCACTCCAAGAGTTATGCAAGCGGAGCGTGTTTTCAGCCTGTAACTCTGCTTTTGAGAAATAATGCTGCATGAAGGACTCATATGCTATCCAGTATGACAGCTTATCTTATCTGCATACTATGTTTGACATCAGCAAAGTCCCAATCTTTTTTTTCTTTTACTCTCTTCGCCATTCTCCTAACATCCCCTCTTTCCTTTTTTGGCTTTTCAAATTCCTTGCCCTCAAATAATGGCATGGTTTCATTTCCTTATTTAAGAATGTTTACCATGACATTTTTTCATGCTGGTAGCCATGTGGGTATGAAAAAAATGTTCAAAACTTTCTCCCAAAAAAAATAATCTGAAAGGAGAAGTTTTCAAAGATCGTGGAGACTAAAATTCTTGTTGTTTCTCTTTATTGAAAGAACAGAGCTCATAAATGCGTTATGAGCGTCTGCCTTGTCTCAGCGAGGCCCGGAAAGAGAACTGAAAGAGCTGGTAAATTATTTCTGATGTCTTCATAAGGAAAAGAGAGTCGATGTAGCCGTATGAAGCAAATTAGGGCTGTGAGTTGTCAAGAAAGTCAAAGCACTGTTCTACTTCAGTAACACTAGTGACATTACAATTATAAATGTTTTGACACATGCTGTATGGGGAAGTCATTTCAGTTTGCTGCACATGACCCCAATCTGATTTAAACTGATGAAAACTCAATCCATTTATCATCTCTATACGGCGTATGGAACGATCTTGTCTATAAGTTTATGTAAATATTGATGAGTGAATGCATGACGACAACAAAGCTTAACTTTCAAGACAACACAGCAGTTTACATTCTTGTGTTCTACTTTGGTTGTTCTCAGTAAACATGTCTGTCTGCAAAAGCCTAACACTCCAGCATGTGCCAGCAACATTCATGCGGTGTGGCGGTGTGGTGTAGCATGTAGTTTTGGTGACAGGGATTTGCTGGCTTTGTTCTTGCTCTCCCCTGCCCACTCAAACCATGTCACAAGCAAAACGGCACTCACAAGCTGTGCCGTTTCCATGACTCTATGAACTAATGCATGCACAGAGAGAGAGAGAGAGATGTATGCACACTGAGTGACCAACCTGCTTCATGAAAGATGGATTTGCAAATAAAAATTTCTAGCAGGAAGGCGATTTTCGGTGGATTTGCTAGAGGCAATTTCAGAGTGCTGTAATGCATAAACAAATGTTTGATAGAAAAACAACTGTTTGATTGGATGCCAGATACATTCTGCCTGGACCAATTACTTTTTAAAGAAGAGCTCGATCTCTAAGATGTAAGATTTAACAAAAATCAGGAACCAAACATTTTGTTTCCTATGGCAGCAATGATCAAAGTAAGAGTCCTGATCAAAAACAAAGCATGATTCTTACATCCAGTCTTTAATTTGAAGGACAAACTCAAAGTGCTGTCCGCCGGCAAACTTTGAAGTATTCAGAGTTTTTTTTTATTTTTTACGAGGCTTATGTAAAGAGCTGAAGTTTCCTCTTTCTCTGGCTAAACCATGAAACAATGTGCAGCGCATTACGGAGTGTCATTCAAATTTTTTTTTCTGTCTGTGTGAGAACTCACAACAAAGACCCTTTTCATCACAATGTCTGGTGGGATGAGAAAGGAGAGGAATCAGAGAGATCCCAAGAAGAGATGGGGAGAAGAAACTGGCTGACAGATGATTACATTCCCATGTCGTGTTCCTCTGTGACCTCAGTGTGACCTCCTCAAAGACACCATCAAACATACAGATGTACTGAGGAAGACAGGAGAAACCTGGAAGTCTGTTCTGTTCACCCAGATTTTTTGATCTCTTTTGACCTGTGGTTGCTTTTTACATCTCTCCCAGCTTAGCCCTTTACTTTTTTCATCACTTTCACGACTGAAAACAGAGAAGAGGGAAATGTGATGTAAAATGCTGCTTCTACTTCAAGGCAAACTTTTCATTCTGAAATAAAAGAGGAGTAAAATCAAAGCTCACTCACTGACTGTGTGTTTAGTGTTCAATCTAAATAAGGGCCTTGAAACATGATGCATTTTGTTTGTTCTCGTATTTGATGATATTTATGTTATAATCATGCTTTGAATTAAAGCATTTTCCCCATCAACGTTTCTTTATGATAACAGCTGTATAATAAAAACATGTTCACAGACGCATTTGAATACATCGCTAATATGAGTGACAATGTTTTTTCAATCCCTTCATCATCCAGGAGGGAAAGTTTATGTTGAAGACTTGGTTGAATTGCACTCTATAACTCATATCCCACATCCAAGTAAACATTACCCACAACTGACAGACTTAAAGGAATATTCCGGCATAAAATTAACTTAGCATTGAGAGATGAATGTTGCCGACCGCTCGCTTTTCTAGTTATACCAACTTTAGTAACGACCACACAATAGCAATACAGAGAGCGACGTGCTCAACCAAAAAGCCACCTTATAGCCACAAATAATGCTCAGAACAGCACCTAACTTCATCAATAGTACATATAGGGTCCCAGCTGTAGTACTAGCCACCAAACATCTTTTTAACTTTGCCTGATTTCTTTAGCAAAGAGACTAAACACAACTCACCCACTCTCTTCCAGCAGCCGCTAGTTTGTGGGGGAGCCCTGATGAGGCGATCACCGAGTGCAGCGGAGTTTCGCAGCTCAAGGAAGAACATTTATGATGATTACTTCATGAAAATGCAATCAGAGTTCTTGTATACCTTGTACCTCAGTTTATAACTGTTATTATCGAGTGCTGGCTGGGAAATGACCGCAGATGAGCTTTTTTTACTTAACGTATTTGCAGGGGGAATTCAGGTAAACAAACGCGAGATTTTATGTGAGTCAAATGTGATTGTTTATTTCATGAAGAGTGAGGAGACAGCGCAAAGATGAAGAAGAGAAGTTAAAAAGGTTCATGTGCGCTCATTTCCCGGCGAGCACTCCATAATAACCGTCATAAACTGACACTAACTCGGTGTTACGGTGTGTTTGACGCTAAGTTAATTTTATGAATATCCCTTCAAATTTAAGTTAAACTCATTTAGTGTCTCCTGCACCTTGATTTTTACAGTGACAACTTATTTCACTGAATAAGCCAGGATTTGACAACATTAACTACCTGGACTGAGTCTGCGTCTCACTACACTAAGGGGATTTACTTTCAAGCTGTTAAAGCCGAGAGAGGCAAATCTCTTCTGTTCTGGAGGAGATCCCACAGGACCTTATTTGGCCAAAAAATGTGAAAGCAAAAAAGAAATATTCAATCCCCTTCTAAATCATTCCATGGATGAAACTCAAATCTTGTATTATCTTACTTAATTTTATTCACATATCCTGGTGGATCAGCGGCGGAAGGAGAATCTTGCCTCTTCACATTTAGACAAGTTCTGAAATAACTCACAGAGATGTATGAATATATTAAATGCTCTTCTATTGATTGCACACTCCAAAGTCCAAAAAAAGAGGGGATATCAAAAAATTAAACCAGTATTTCAAAGTGGAGTCATGCTTTGCTCCTTATATTATCTGTAACGGAAGACAAACCCTTCACACATCTTGTCTGAATATGAAAAACTTGCAGGATAGAAAAGAGCGGTAGAGGCAGCTTCTACCTTTAACTGGAAGTAATGAGTTAGTCCTTTGCTGCCTGTTCCATTTGTTAACAACAGATAAGTCAAGCTGGCTCCTTTTATGGCTATCACTCTTGGTGCCAATGACAAGCGCCAGCAGCACCTAGCCTGTATGTTGGCAAAGCAGGTAGCTGACAACACCTCATCACGTCCAATTAATGTCCTGCCAAGGCATGAAGGGACAAACTCACCAGACTTGTGAAATCATTTACTGGCACCGATGAAGGTGCTGCTGGTTACATCTAGAGAACAGATTCGGAGGTCTGTTCGGGTGATACTTCCATGGAAATACTCATAGTAGAATTCTTAAAAGAGCTTATTTAAATCTGCTATTTCAAATAAATGTTACACTGTTTTGTTTTTTTTTTACAGATTAAAAGTCTGGTCTTTGTCTGCTAACAAGACAGAAGACATAATTTGTTTTCTGGTTTCTGCCTGGAGGACAACTTTCACATTGAGCTTTTTGCTTCTTCATCTTTTTGAAGGGAAAAAAAAGCTGTTCTGTTTATAAAAAACAGAATACAAAACTTGCAAATCACAGTTTATGACTTCTTTTCTCAGATTTTTTTTGTTTGGTAAACTCTTAATTTTTCTGTTTTCTTTATCTGCTTTGCTTTAGTCACTATCATGTACCAACAGCTCATATGATTTTGATTGGGCTTGACAGTAAAGCATCTAGATAATGGATGAATCGCAAATTGTTCTTTACAGATGATTAAAAAAATCAATATTATGGTGTCAGTAATCACAATGTTTGCTATGCAGTGGTAAGAAAAAAGGATGATTGTATTCATAAATAAATAAAAATGTGCCCTTTGAATATTTTGCATGCCAATCTGAGAGAATCGTTGTTTTTTTTACATTTTAATATTCATCGAAAGGTCATGGCATCGCCGAGAATCTATGGAAATCACAGTTCCTAAACTAAACCAACTCATCACTAATCCAAAACAAGAGTCGAACCAGGAAATGATCTCAGCAGCTGTCAGAAATATCAGCCTTCTCTAGCAGGGTGGATAGCAAGGCCGCAAGACCTCACAAAAGTTGGCCTCATGTGAAAGATGGACTGCTTATCTGTGTTGCTGAGTATTTCCACCCAAGGCAGCTGGCAAAGGCTGAGCTGGGCTTGACCGATCTGAGATAATGGTGTTGAAAGCTCATGCACTCCACCACTCCTGTCTTACTCTGCCAGGGGGGTGGGCACGCATCTCTGAGAACAGACACTATCCATTGCGTGACCTCCTTAAAATAAAGGCATGCACAAAAAAACAGAAATGCCCAACCGTATATCTGATAAATAAATACTAAAAACAAAGTCCTCCCTGTCTGTGCTGCTGAAAGATGACAGAGGGTGTCCACAAGGCTCTCTTTCTTCGAAGAATTGTATTCTTATAGTTTAAACTTTCCTATCGAACCACATTAATATATTAGCTTTCCTGCTGGCTCACTGAGGTGTAGATTTGACTCTGATGGGAGAAAGCAGGCACCCCATGTATAGAGGCCACAGTCCACAACCTATCTGGATCTGTTCTCTGGTCCTGGACTTATTTGGTGTATTCCAGCGTCTCCTCTTTCCCCAAACTACCTGTCCCCCTCAAGCTAATAAAAAAATACCTTCACAAACATATACAGTAAATATACTGTTTTGTTACAACTTTTTCTGCCAGCCTCAAAGCAAATTGGCTTTCTCTTTCATTCCGCCTCTGCACCTTTCATCCTAAGCAATGATGAAGTAGTCACAACTTCACAACGCTTTGTAAAAGGGGCTTGTTTCGACACATAAACGAATACACTTCTAAGCTAATACAGCATGGGAAGGCAATGTCCCTCTCCCCTCCGGTGGATGCTGAGAGACCGAGACAGAAATTTGATTGATTTGATTTGAAGATCTTCGAATTGGGCCGTGATTTCCATTCATGATGGCTGTCATATTAAATACCACACTAGGGCTGGGCGATATGGCCTCAAATCAATATTGCAATGAATTGGGCAGTTCACCTCGATAACGATAAATGAATGATAACTACTCCACAAGCTGCTCACCCCCTCCCACATTAACTTTGACTACTTTAGCCGCCACTCCAGCCGCTTCAACTTTTGAACCGTCCTCCATCTCCTCACTTGTCTTTCCTTTCTTTGTTCTGGACCAAAAGCCTACCTACACATATCCCCAAAAAACTTTTACTTTATTTATTTTTTTGACACCGATTATGCTGATATGGGCAAATGACGTTGGTTATTGTCATAAATTTTGGTATCTGTAAATATTCAGTTTATTGCCCAGCCCTATACCACACTGATTCACAGGTAAAGAAACTGCTTTTCACACTGTTGACACTACAACAAGATCTGAACAAGATATTTTCTAGTTGCACTACAAACCTCGTAAGTATGAAGAGAGCAGTACGCTCTGATTTATACAAAACCAGGAATTAAAGTGTTAATCACCACTGTTGACTAATAATTCTCATCAAATAATAATATGTCAAGTTCGCACGACTGCATCCACATCTCTCCGACAACTCTGTTGAAAGGTGAGTAAGGGCAGATCTAATGAACCTGATGGGACTAATAGAGCTTTAAAACACGACTTCAAATGAGCAGACTACATAATCAGCTGCTGTTTAGTCACTTCCCACTGGAATTCTTAATGTTGGCTCACTTTTCACTTTTGTGTAACCTCTTGCTTCCACAATTTCTCTCTAGAACGGCTACATTTCAGCAGAGTGGCGATTTTCCCCCCTTAGGAGACCAAGGCCCATTACACTTTACACATTACACAGTTTCACCCCATGCATTCTGCATACTCACAAACGCAGGCTCTGTGTGCATGCGCAAACACACTCAGGCAAGCATTCACTTCACATGATGCACACACGTACTTGTACATACCTAGGAATGTCTCACAATACATCAACAGTATTCAAACACACGCAACCTCACACGTATACAACCATACTGTACGGAGCTTTGCTTGCTGAGCTGACCCTTATAGTGCTCACACATACAGTATGAGAGCATGCCCACACGCCTGATTTGGTTTGACGGCACAGTAATGTGCTGGGGTTAGATAGCTGTCCAGTGTGCATAACCCTCGGCAACTACATGGAGATGGAAAAATAAGACTGTCTGTTCTCATATCCTGCAGAGCTGCTGAGCTTCACAGCCAGACAGGACGGCTCTCGGTGGGAGCTGAGCGTCTCTGTGTGTCTGCGTATGTGTGCATAAACAGCTGACTGCCTGGGTCTTCCACTTCTGGTGGGTACTGTACATCTGATTAGTATGTATACCCATACAGACACTCGGATGGAGATCATTTTTAGTGTTGCGATCAAGCTCTTGTATAATTATTCCTGTTGCATCCAAGCCTATTTGAAATGCATGTGTTTAAAATGAAAGACTCTGGACACTCACAATACGCACATCAAATTCTAAACGGCAAGATTAAACATTACGATTGCGCGGTTGTAAGTCTTTATGCATTCCCTCTGTCTATATTTTATGAATGTTGCTCTAAATAAGGAAACATCTTGTTCGTACGCATAAAGCTCTTTCAAATCTCGCAAATGAACGGAACAAGAATCCATGATGGAGCGCACAAAAACGTTGATACCATCATTACAGCGCAACTCCGGGTAAAATGGCGGCAGCATGTGAATGTGCATTAATTTCACAGCTCTGTTTTTGCTCCTGCATGAAGTCAATTTCTCTTTCATGCTGTATGTTGACTTTAGACTCTTCAGACTCTCGCTGCCTTGTAGCTTTACTAATCCACTCTTGCCCTGCCTCTCACCACTAAACCTTTCCTGAATTACAGCATTGTCCTACAGTGTATGTCCTGCTCTAAGCTCTGCAATCTCCCTTAAATTTATGTGTGTTTGCATTAGTTTTTGTAGAGTAAGTTCTATAGTTTTTTTTTTCAATTTGGAAATTGAACACAAATCATTTTGACCTTTGCTTTCAAACTCTCATATGCTTAGAGAGAAAATGCCGACTAATTCTCTCTCTGA
This sequence comes from Xyrichtys novacula, assembly GCA_962446985.1. Lineage (NCBI taxonomy): Eukaryota > Metazoa > Chordata > Actinopteri > Labriformes > Labridae > Xyrichtys > Xyrichtys novacula. The sequence continues at coordinate 17,476,449 of OY660875.1, read as the reverse complement.
CACATACAAACAGACACACGTGGGTCACCAAAAATCAGAGGAATTAATAGTACCAAAAACAACAATATCCTGACGATTAGAGCTGGGACCTTCAGACTAAAGAGGATTTGCAGCTTAACTTTTTAAGATTTAGCTACAAGACTTATGCTCAGGACCACAGTGTAATTGAATAAGACATTTGCATAAGGATTACCGGTCCCCAGTTCTAATTCTTTTTATTTAATACAGCAAAGAGATATTTTCAGTCAAGGGAATAATGGCTATAAATAACAGAGGTAAGGTAAGCATGGACTCTTTTTTTCTCATTGTAATGTGCTTTGAAGGGGCAGAGAGAGTAAGCAAATTTATATTTATCCATGGACTTATGACGAACATGGTGGTGCCCAAAATACAACTGCATAGCAGTGATTTTACACAGCGCGTGTAGGCTGATGGTGGGAGTAATGAGACAGCCTGAATACACCTGCATTGTTGCTGTTATGTGACATGAACAAACTCCTCCTTCCTTTGTCATGCCTTCTATTCATTAAGCAAAAACTTTAGCAGAACCTGAGGGTGAGCAGTTGATCAAACTCTTTGTAAATCAGAAATGCAGACAGTCTGGGTTTAAATGCTTTTGTAAATAGATTAGGGGAGATCATCCTAAAGTACTAAAAAGACAAAAGCAGTCGATACTAAACAGACCTGAAGTCAGCAGAAAATGTCATAATAAAGCTTTCTTTTAACTAAAAATAGGTTCATGCACAGGTTCTTCTCAACAAACATCAAAATCTCAACCTTCTGCTTTATCCAGTCCAATCCACTTTATTTACAGAGCACATTTAAAGCTTAGCAAAGTGCTGCACAGTGTGGTAAAATAAGTTAGAACACAGAACATGAAGCACTATCAGAGTTTAAAATAGAATAAGAAAAAAGAATCAAGGAAATAAAATAAAAAATACATTGTGTTTTAAATAGCTAAAGATGTAAAGCATAAATCTGCAAATGCATACAATTTAATGACACAGAGGTAATGCAACCAAACTGTGTCTAAAGTCTGTATTTTCACACCCAGGAAAGTCAGAGTGTCAGATCTTGAAGAACACATAAAGAAATGGTGAACATTTTGAACATAACTTATTATTTCTGTGTCAATATCCTGTCTCCAAACGAGCCGAGGGTAGACTGTTGAAGCCCCTGAGATGAATTTTTCAGCTAGTGGTGAAATAGATTTACATTAATAGTTAATATAAATAAAATACACTTCTATACTGAAATTTTAATACCTCAATCTGCTGCAGGTGTCGGACTGGATGATTGACAGTTATAAGACAGTAAATAAATAAATAAATCCTTGCATGTAAAGGACAAGATGGCACCAAGATCAATAGAAAGTGAAAGTACCTCACAGCAGCTGTAAGTGTGTTGAGCACAATGATCACGTATACGTTAAGACCAAAGAATGATACAATCATGTCTTCCAGGGGTGAGAATCACATGGTGGCTCATGATCAATAAAACACCCATGATAACCATACCATCATGATACAGATCATTTGTAACAAGCAAATAGACAAACATAAAAAACTACATAACAATATGAGATTGACTGAAGGATACAGATAAGGAGGGATGGTGTGTGCATTATGAATGTCATTAGTGAAGGGTCATGGAGAAGCAACATGACGAGTCAAATCTGACGGAAAATCAGTTCAGGGAGCCTTATTATGTTAAATTCAAGTATTGATTTTTGGCATCAGCGAATAATAATTGAACCACAAGAGTCAGGACAACAAAATACTGCTTATCAATATTTGCTCCGTCCCTGTACATAATAGAACCTGCACGCATTTACACAAGATGCTTTCCTCACATCTATTGAGTCTACCACCTGACAGCAAGTTAACTCAAAAAGTAGCTAAAGGGATATTTCTAATTTACTCCACACTTACACTTCAGCTCAAAGACAATCCTGCCAAATAAAGACAGACAGGGGGAAAGTGGACTGGGGCAGAAAGTGAAAGCGGTTTAATTTGCAGATTGAAGCAGGGGGGAGATGAATCCAAAGAGTCAGTCATAGTGTGTAGATGTACTTTCCAAGCTGTGGTCTATTGTGGTAAAAAGGGACCTTAATCGGCCTTTGATACATATGCCTCTGAATTTAGCACATGTCCAGTGGTTATTGGCTGTCACAGAGAATTGATCATGGCCGGAGCAACTTGCCTGATATGGAAATTGAGATTTGGCAACAACTCCACCTGTTGAACAGACTAGGGCCCGACCGATATGGATTTTTTGGGGCCGATGCCAATACCGATTATAAGGGGGGAAAAATATCCGATTACAGATTAATCGGCCGATTTTTAGAATTTTTTATGAAGTTATAAAAAATATATGTATACTGTAGATATGCTGTAGGCTATAGCTCTTCACGGCGACAGGAAGACCGACTGATCAAACTCGGACCAGAAAAGTGTTTTCAACTACCCCCACCCCCGCGCCGATTGGTACCTCCGTGTCTTAACTCACATTACACATTTCCGGTCGGGTCTCATCTGGAGACATGCAGCTGCCTCAGTAAGAGAAGTAGCTCAATCATGTAATGTGTACTGTTGTTTATTCTACCGTTACTGGCACGGCTAACAGTGTAGCGAGGCTAATAGCAGGTGGCTAACTCTAACTTTAGCTTGCATGTTACATGGCGTTCTACCGTTAACTCGGCGTGACCGAGACCAGCACAGCGGGGGACATCATGAAGTGGGTTGAACTGAAACTTGTTGACTTATTGTCTACTTCACAAACTGTTTTTTTTATTTACCGTTGAGGCGGACCACTCTCCTCCGTGCGTCCCTGAGCTGCCTGCTTCAGATCCGTCACTCTGCTGTGCTGTGAGGTAGTTAGTGGATGAAGATTGTCATGAGGTCGCTGCACCATCTACAGGATAAGTCGGGGAACTTTTCAAATGGCGGAACATTTTTAAAGTGTAACTGAATCTTATTCTCCGCATTTTATTTCAGAAAATATTGGCGAAAATCGTAGAGTTTTGGCCAATTAGTGGGCTAAAATTGGCCGATTTAATCGTATCGCCAATAAATAGGTCTGGCCCCAGAACAGACTTTCTTTTTTGTATTGTATGAAAGAGACCGGCAATAAAATGTTTCTGATAATTTCATAGTCTATTCATGAAGCTAGAAACAACAGAGTCAATGAATGACGGATTACAAAAAAGATCAAATGAGTTGCAGGGTATGAGCTTGACTGAAGCAGGTTTTTCTTTGATTGTAGGTCAGCAGACAGTTAAAGAGCCTGGAGTGGGTATGGTGGGTGTGTGGGCAGGAAGGGTGTGCTGGGGAGTGAGGCTGGGACAGTAGGGAGAGAGGAAAAACAAGGAGAAAGCACAGGGGAGCGAGAGAATGAGAGCCCTGGGGGTTGTCCACAGTAAGAGAGGGTCTAATGGTGCTGTCTCTGGAACAGATTCTACTCGGAAAGAAGCAGTGCTCCTACATAAGTGTACTTGGATGTAAGTCGCGGCTGCAGGAGATGCAGTTTAAGAATCATCAATTTAATGATTTAGTGCTAGTTTAGAATTATGGCGGCAGAGTACTGATTTACAATAAAATATCAAGTATGCAATTGCAAAAATACTTAATAATTGCTTCAAAATATGTGCATGAGATTCAACATGGATGCTACAATATGAGATTTTTTTTTTTTTTCTGGAGCTCCAGTACTTGATTTGGAAATCAGCAGGTTCAGTCTGATTTCAGAGATCTTGAAACCCATGAGCTACAAGATGGTTGGAGGTTATTTTTCAATTGCAGATCCCATTTTCAGAAAAATGTGCAAAAGAGAAATTTCCAAAGTTCTTTCACTTTATTAAATGGTTGAATTGTGATTGGTGTATCTCCCTAGGTCTGGATAAACTGAGCAATTATTTTCAAAAGATTACTGTCTTTGTTTGACGACTATAAAAAAGTGGTAAGAGATGCAGTACATCCAGGGCGCAGACTAATTGATAAGGAAAAAGTTACAGCAAAGATGAAATAGCAAAACAGGGTTGCCAAAGCTGCTTTATTCTAACCTGTGGCCCTTTGCGACTCTCTCCCCACTCTCTCCCAGTTTTTGACTCTCCCACTGTCCTATTTCTGAATAACGGCACATAAAAGAGCATTTCTCATACCTTCATACAGTGCCTTAAATTGAACCCTTCTACTCTGGACGCTGTAATTATTACTGTGACTGTGTAATCAACACAAAAAATGCAGCCATAATCAATATGCCACCTTGCTTCTGGTCTCATTGGCATTCATCGCTGTAAATAACAATGAAGCTTTTACTCTACCTGCTTCAGGATACACATTTGTAAGCTATTAAAAAAGCTGTGAATTATGTCGGAGCGGGCCAAGCTTAGAGAAACAGATGTTTAGATTTATTAAGAGCTGCGTATAATAGCCAATCTGAGCATGATGTTGTCTGTAAGGAGAGTGGGAGCACACTTTTGAAATACAGCTGTAAACTAAGGTCTGAATTTATTGAAGATGATCAGCTTTAACATATGATTTTGCTTCTATACGCACATGCAAAAAAGGATAAACAAACAAGCATCAATTGACGGTAAAACAGCCAGACCTATATCACGCCCTTATCACGCCGAGCTGTGTAAATGGCCAATACAGCCAACTGTTCCCCCCTGCTGTTACTGTCTAACATATTTATTATGACCTAATGTTGTTTGCACTGCACGCAGTTGCTGCATTAATCATTTCACAGTACAGATTTTTAGCCTCAGGATCTGTGTTGTTGCAATCTACAGTGCGCTGATCTGCATGCATGAATTCAAAGGTAGTTTGACTGTTGCATAGGGAGCAATACGTGCTCCACTCAGGAGCAGTGAGCATGCAGAGATTTTTAATAATGTGAAATAAATATTACTGGGTTCATTTGTTATACGTTTGGAATACATTATCTGATAAATGAGGACGGCTATTAATGCCTACAGAGCAACACAAAGGAAGATTTATTGTTTTTAATCACCTGTTGTATCTGCATATGCACACGAATACAAATGCATATTATGGTCTTCTCTTTGGAAAAACATGATCTGTGTTTTATTCTGTGTAAGTGATGATATTTTATTCAGTGCATCCAGATTAATTTAAAATCAATGGAGATGGTCTGATATGAGTTATGAGATATGAGTCTCCTATTTGCTAAATCAGGACATCCGAAGAAAAGAAAAGACCAATGCCGAGTACTTCTCCAGCACAAGCATGACAACACAACATGACATAAGTAATAGTAATAATGGAAATCTTTATTTCTACGATTTTGCGATAGTTTTAACTAGGAATGCACTGATCCGATATTTGGATTGGATGTTGGCTCCGATATTAACAAATTAACTGGATCGGACATCTGATGAATACGCTGATCCAGCGTTCCGATCCAGTCTTTTTTTTCTGTTAATTACATGGAAGTCTTACTTCTTTTTGCTGTGTGCTAATGTGCAACTTGTTATTTATTAATAAATAATATAAAGTAAATTTATATCTGTGTTAACTTGTTACATTTTTTTAACAAGGCTCAGGGCATGGTATATAGTTCATTCATTCAACAGTAGTATTGGATTGGAATCAGATAGCAGTCGATGCACTCAGCCCAGGGATCGGTATCGGATTGGATCGGAAAAAATGGATTGGTGCATCTCTAGTCTTAACAAACATTGCACTCTCTTCTGGCTCTGCACTGTTGTTCATTTTCCTTGTGATACAATTTTAGCTGATCGCAGAGGGTTTTTAAAGGCTAACTGCTCCAAAAAAACAGAACTGTGCATTAACCAGCATGCTCCCAGACGCCCATTTTTTGCAGGAACACTGCAAAGATATACCTTTCATGTGAAACTGCGACTAGGACTTACTTCTACGCATTTCATTTGCTCGACAAAATTCACTTGCTCTGAAACCGCAGAGTTAATTTTCACCTCAGGGTGTCAGGAGCAACAGAAACACATGTGGCTGTGTTTCGCATCCTCAGTTACACTTTGGCTGCAGTGGGTCATTTAATGAGCGTTACAGCTGCAGAGGGAGGCAGCGGTGTGTGAGTCATTGCACATTTCAGTTTTGACTACCGCACAATTGTTGTTGAGTCTGATGTGTGGTGCAAACATTACATTAGCAGAACACAAAAGAATGCATTGCATTGTAAACCATCTATTAAGCTCTCACCTTCGTCTCGAAAAGTTGAATAGTAATTCAGTGAGGTTAACACTGATAACTATCATAGTAATTTTATATAGTGGGCATGACAAGCAGCAGTATTGTTTAATTAGTAATGAGGGAGAGCGCAAACGAGGTCAATTCTTCGGTTTCTACACACTAAGGAAGGAACTTTCCTATTACTAAAATCCATTCAGTGTGTTGATTCACTTTCTCAGGCTGTAGATGAACACCAGATTACAAACTACAACCCAGATGGGCACATGCACGCAGCTTTGTGACGTGTTGCCGAGGGTGTCAGACAAACAAACAGCACATTATGATCCCACTGCAGTGATAACCAACGTGTTAAACACCTCTCAGTTCTAATACCTGTTTCCCTAATCACTGACAGCATATTAAACATCAAGAGGGAGGGAGAGACATAGCAGAGGGAGGGGTGATGTGGAGAGGAGCAGCAACAGGAAAGATTGGAGGTACAGTACAGGTTTAACTGCTATTGTGTCATAATTGAATTATCAGTATTGTATTAGGAGCTAAAGTCTATGTATTTCAAATACAAATGATCTGCAACTGCTTCTATTTTTGTCTTAGCTTTGGTCGTATGCATTCAATTTTCAGGAGGAAATATGTGATGTAATATTAAACTGAATAGACAAAAATGTCTAGGTTTCACTTCACACAGCATTCACTGTCAAACTGTCATGTTTAATTCAATGATAAATATATCCTCTGTCTAATGTGTTTTTACTTGTCCCTGTACAACCAAAAATAACAACTTTCATGAAAAAAAAAAGGTGTAAGAAAGAAAGTTGAAAGAAAGTTAGTCATTTTTTAAAATTTATTTAATTGATTAAAAAGATAGGAAAATTGATTGATTGTAGATGAACACATGAAGAGGGTTGTGGGAGTGTTGTGAACATTAGCAGCTGGGCTGTAATGTGATGTAAGATAATGGAAATGTGTTACCCCACTGTGGAAACAACATGTATGATTTGCAGTGTAGATAATGAAGGCAGAAAAGTTTTTTGTTTTCTTTTTTAGGAGGCACAGGGGTTATGAAATATGAGGCAACACAGGGTAAAATACCTGACCATAATTAAACAAACATGGCATGTTGTCTTACGAAAACATGCAGCTGACAACTGTAATGCTATGATTTGTAAGGTGCTAATAGCTTGCTGTTGACCTGAGGAGCAGAAGATATTGTGACACTACGTATGGAGATGGAGATGGAGATAACTTTTAATTAATTTAACAACCCGTTTGAAGGGTGAGGAGGCTGCACTTAAGAGTAGACGAGTGAGCTTCACCAGAAATCATCATATTTGCAAGACAATGTAAATCCCATGGTTGTTTTCACCATTTCAAGTATCTATGATGAATGAAGCACGGAGGCACTTCTCCTAAATGTGAAGGTGCATTTTCTCTATTTTACAAGCATGTGTGAACAAAAACAGTCTGCCAGTGAATGGATGCAGAGAAAATAAAACAGAGGACAGAGAGGCACTGCCAGGAAATTACACCAGCACTGACATCCACAAACATGCATGAAAACACATGAACACCCACGTACACTGGGTGCTTCTTCTCCTGGGCAAGAGTCTAGAGATGTGCAGGCGCTGCTCAACACACTCAATTCTCACACACACTTACATGTCTGAGATACAACTGGTCTTAATACACAAAAAAAGGACATTTCATGCACATTCAGGGCACCCACTGCCCCGGTGAAACACAATGCAGATTGCTGCAAGACCAGAACTGCATTTGTGCCAGCAGAGAGGTAGCAGACAAAAACATGAGGAGAGAGGGGGAGGAGAGGGCGGCTGTAAATACATTAGACACTGAAAGAACATAGGAAGTACAGACTGTGGGAACACAATACAAGGACACTCACACCCCTACGTACACTATACACAGCATATATAAAAGTGAAGGCAATATGCACAACCAAAACTGACAGTCATGCTAGTCCTTGACAATAAAACTCTGCTGTGCTTTGAAGTTTCTCTCTTCATTAGCATGATTACATAAACCCAACGCTCTCCAAGAGCTCCCCTGAAAAAGACACTCTGAATACAAATGGTATTACTCCACTGAATGTCACTGTTTGTTCAGCATATTTGTATTTTGCCCTCCTCTGAATAATAATTGCCAGTTTGTTTGATTAAGTCCTTGGTATGAGGTGTTATGATCGGTTAGAGAGCCATAAGTTTTATGTAATGCCGTCACTTGAGCTTTGATGTTATTTTAAGGACAGATTTACACTCATGCATGTCTGATGCCGTTTTCACCAAAAAAAGCCAAAAAAAGTCAGAGTGAGGGCAGGAGGAACAGGGATGCAAGGGCATTTTATTCACACTGTAACACCGAGTAGGACACCCCCTTGAGAGATGAATGTTGCCGACCGCTTGCTCCTCTAGTTATACCAACTTTAGTGACATTTAATTCCATAAATGTTCTTCCTTGAGCTGCGTCACCCTGCTGCAGTCGGTGATGGACTAGCTTTGCCAGATTTCTTTTGCAAAAAGAGTAAACACAACTTACCCACTCTCTTCCAGCAGCTGCTTGTTTGTTGGAAGACCACAGATGAGTCCATCACATATCCCTTTAAGAAAATTTACCCATTTTTAATTTTGTTTGACTGATGCTGGCTCCAGAATTAAGAGTCTGTGAGCACGGAGAAAAAGGTCCACAAGTCCTCTAAGCTTTCAACAGTCGTAAAAAAATGTATATTTGGTTAAGCAACCACCACAACTACGGATGCACCGATCCGATATTTGACATGGGTATCTGTCTCGATACTGGTGAAAATTCTCGATCGGGTATCGTGACAATGGGCCTGATGCATAGGTGTTGATCTATTCGGTCTAACTCTATGCTATGCACCGTGAGTGGCATCCACAAGTAAACAGGCTGAGCAGATGCCCACATTGCCCACAAAATGGAGCAAGCAAAGGGGTCTGACATCTTGAACTTTATCACTGGCCACTTGCAATACCTGTAAAGTAAATATTCCAAGGGACGGGGGTAAAACTTAAAGTCACAACATAAGGTAATTCAGCGCAGCTTTTCTGTATTGGAATTGGATCGGTATTGGCTGATACTAAACTGTAGATATCTTTATCGGTATCAGATGTGAAAAAAGTGGATTGGTGTATCCCTAACCACAACCAATGGGACATTTCTGACAATCCATTGGAGGAATCAGCCTTCTGTGTATTTTTTGATGTTGGTTAATGTAGCTTTCACAATCCAGCTCATGTCACCAATTTTCTCAATATTAAAAGCAACAGATTGGAATTATATTCTACCAGTCTTAAGAAATTGTGAACCACAGAGAGCTTATTTTTATTTGTCTTGTTTTCTTTTTTTTCCCCCAAAACAACACACTGACAAAGACAGAGAAACAAAAATATGCTTCTATGTTAGGAAAAATGTTGATTTCTGTCTGATCGTGTGTCTTTGATCTCCATGTCTGGCGTGTGCTCAACAAAAAGGTTTAAGTCAATCTCCAGAATAAAAATCAAGCCGACACTTGTCCTGTTGAACAACAAAGGTTTTTGTCCTGAGATGACATTAAGCGTGTCTGACTGAATGTGTGTCAACTGGATAAAAAACAAACACACAATACAATCATCCCAGAACAAGGGCCTGTGTTGTACCAGTCCTACCCAGGCCATCTGGTCTGTTCTACCTGCATCAGTGACTGCTGCCACAGCTAGATGAAGCACCTTCAGCTGGGTTTTGTCTCAGAGCCTACATCTGCTGCCAGCCTCAGCCAAGCAATCATACTTCTTCTCACAGCTTCCTGTCAGTCTGTCTCAACTTGAGAAAAAAAACACACAAACCCATTTCTCTTTCTCTCTGTCTCCATGGCCTGGTTAAGGGTTCTGCCTCAGTGACCAGGTACAGGCTTCAGAGCTGCTGTCTGTCTGTCTAGTTCCTCCACTTGAGGATGCCCAGCAGTTTCCCATATCCCACAAACCAGGTGCACAGCTTACACTTCCGTGAGTTTCGCTCAAACGTGCACACACATACAAATCACCAGGGTTCGTGCACACAGGTGAGGTGTTAAATCTTCTTAGTCGAAGACCAGCACACCTGTCAACATTCATAGAAATATAAATCCAGAGACGTGAAGCATTTAACACGTTCTGCCCAGCTACCACCTCTCTGTATCCGTACATAGCTGCATATTCGAACACACACGTGCACACACTCACACAAAACCGAGCTGGCAGTTCAAAAGAGGAAGCGATGTTGACAGCTGTGAAACTCGTAGACAAAGCCCAGCCATTCACACACACTGAGATGTTTAGAAATCCCTCTCTATGGAAAAGACCAGAATAGCTGCAAAGTGAAAGAAAAACCCAGGCCATGCCAGGACACATCTCCCCCCTTGTCTTCCTTCCCCATGTGTCCTCACCCCGCAAATACTGAAAAACCTCCCATTCAAGCTTTCAGCTCTTTCTAAAATGACGGAAATCCTTCTCTTTCTCTTTCTCTCTCATCGCTGTTATGGGACAGAGCTCCACATGCGCACACACGTACAAACTCTGCGTAGATCTAATAATCTCTTCGTTCATCCCCGCCATCCCCCTTCCAACTCACCTAAACTCATCCGAGTGACCAAAGGATGACACGACTTTTTGACCACTTTGCGTACCTTTGACCTTTGAGAGTCCTAACAATCACCTTGAAAACCAGCTATTAAAATCTGAACTAAAAACACTTGGACACGGATAAAAAGAACTCCTGATACTCTGAGTATTACAAGTGATCCGGCTCATGCAAATGGTGGAGATTCAGAATGCGTATCAAAACTGTGAAAAGCTCTTTATTTTTTGCTAAATGTGAACTTCGTCTGACCATGAAAATCTCAAAATCTGTGTCATCTAGCGGTTGCAGTCATTGGGGTTGCCATAGAAATGTGAATCAAATGTGAATACTTAATAAGAGCACTAGAGAGAGCTGCAGTTTTAATAAAAGGATCCCTGTAGACCTCTTTAATGAGTCTGATGTCACACTTATTAACCCAATTTTGGGACCATACTTGCTGGTTTCTGCTAGTCTAATCTTGAAGAACTGAGTGATACAATGACAAAGTAAGAAATTATTAACAGAAATTGGGTTTACTGCACAACAGTCACTTTCGCGCCACTGTGTGCAGAGCATCAAACTGTAAATTTTTGGTGGAGTCCTTGAGTTTTGTCTCCTCAGCGAAACATCAGGGCATTTTAATTTGCGTAAAATGAATACCTGGATATGCATGTTTGGGTCAGGGTTATAAAATGGAGGTATGTATTGTTCTGAGAGGTGCGAGCAGCTTGGTAAGTTTGGATGATTCCACAGAAAACAGGATTTTCAGCCACACTGTAAGTCACATATCTTGCCAGATAAATCTGGTGATGGATCAGTGATAGCTTAAGCTCTCAGTGGGTCTGAGTTAAGATGATGGTGATGCCTGAGACTTTGTCCAGGACAGCTGGCCCTCCTGTTGGTATGGAAAGGGCGCTGGCAGCTTGGTGTTCAATGCTAATGCCATTCAGCCTTGATAGCTGAGCGGAAATATTGGTCATTGCCAGAGTATTTAACTTTACCTTTGCATACTCTGCAAACAGCTTCTTATTTATCAAGGATGCCTCCCATTTAACAAGCACAGAATGTGTCCTTACTTCAGACTTAAAGCTAGATGACTGATAATATCTTCTCCCTTTATGCTATTAGCCACCATGGTGCTGCTAGCTCATGCCCAAAATATGGCAAAAAAAGATAAAATAAATTAGACGACAGTTTAGGTTGCCTTAGAAATTGAAATAACCAACATTTGTCATGCTAAATACACGTTGCATCGTCTCAGTATCACTACAACTCTTCATTTACTTTCTAATTCAGTATACATCATGAAGGAGAGTCGCACAGCAGTTTAAATCATGACACTGCTGGATTGTGGATATTAAAGTCAATGCATTGATGCAATAAGGGAACTGTCCCACCTCTAATTATTTCTACAAACTTTGATGAAGGACATATTGTGCCTGAGATGCTTTGAACAGGTGTTCTGAAATTGAGTAATAAATCTATGTTAAACAGTGATGGGATTGTGTGTTTTTCCCCTCACTGCTCAAAATCTTTAATATCTTTTTGAGATCCCTCGGTATTTAGAGAGTCCTGTGCAAGTTTCACAGACAAAATGAAGCCCACTGAGTCTTTTACTTTAACTTCAGGTGTAATGTTGTAGGGAGACTCATATCACATTAAGTCCAGACCATACTGCAAGATATATGACACAAAACTGCCTAAAAAATCAGCCTGAATATGATGTTAAATCAGCCTAGACTCTATTCCATTACTATAAATGCACTTTTTTATCACCCGAAAGTGTTTTTGTGTCTGATCCCTTGTATGATATGATATAAGGTGAACCATTTTCCACCCTCCCTCTTAACAAAGAGTCGATTCAATCCGTTTCTTCTTTCTACTGAGGCATCTGTAATATGTGTCTATGTCGGACAGAGACATTGTGCTTCATGTAGCCATCTTAGATTCATCTCAATATGCAGTGCTCCTGTCATTTGAGTGTAAAAAAAATCAATCTGAAGGCTAAAACCAACCAGCATTAGGACTCTTGAGTTCAGCCAGGACCAATCTTAGATACTATATTTCCATGAGTTTGAGAATGGTGCACAAGAGCAGAAGAACTGTGCCACTGTGCAATACATGACTCCAACGGGCATGGGCTGAACTTCAGTGCCGACTGTATGATGGAGGTTGAATGCACCCTGATGCGCTGTATGTCTAAAAACCAGTGCGACTCTTCAAGTGTGGGCTTAATCTGGCTGCATGGATCACAGAGACTTTCCGAGTGTTACTAATCAGGAACACACACACTACTGCGGACACTTCCTCTCCCTCTTTATCTATGTATCTCCCTTTCCCTAACACGTACATGCACAAATCTATACTAACCGCCCTCATAAAGCAGAGTACCATTGCCATGCAGCACACGATGCAGTGAGGGCCAAGAGGCAAGCGGACTCCCCCCTTCCTCCTGCATGCTGATCATTAGCCAAAGAGAGAGTGCAGAGAGAGGGAGGATGAGAGGCATGGGTGAGGTTGTGGTGCCAGCTACCCGGCAGCTCAATCCCATTTAATGCTTGGACAGTGCAAGATGAAAACGTCTGCTGGTCACTGCTGTTAATATCACAGAAATAAGGGCAGCGTTGATTGAACAGCACAGGTTCGCAGTACAGACAGCTAAAAAGAGCGGATGATCATGATGATGACAAAAAGTTTACCATGATTTCTGCGTTCCTTCCCCCAGGTTTCTTCCTTTTTCTATTTTCTGCCTCCCATCTTTCCTCCCTTTGATTCCCATCTCTTGTTGCCCATCTATCTCTCTCTCTCTCCCTCTCTTTCCCTCATTCCATCTTTAGCAGCAACAAAGAGATTAAAGAGGGATTACTTCTGACATGTCAATGTGATGCGCCTGCTGGGTATAGTACTTTTTTTCCTTTCTCATGCTGTCCTAAGTCAATATGATGCAATCACACACACATGCACACATAGACAGGTCAGCATTGTACGAGTTGAAGAGAGGATAGAGTGAAGTGCTGATGTCTCTGGGGATATCAAATATCTGTTCCCAGAAAAATGAATTCTAACACAGAAACGACCACATTAAGAGCGTGGCGTGTGCTTATGTCTTTGTGTGAGAAGACAACGGAAAGTCATGATTCAGTTTCCACTCGATCCAAAGATCATCTGCTGTTGCCTAGGTCTTATAGATAAGTAAGGATGAAGTGAGAGACTGAGGAAAAGACAGGTATTGTTTTTGGGTTGATAACCTTTTGTTGTGATTCAAAGTACTTGTGGCTAGCAGGGAAATGAACTATTGATTAGAAATAACATGGAGGAGAAAGAAAGAAGAGAGAAAGACATGACTGAAATCACAGCAACCACCCACGCTGTCTTTGTCCAGACTCGCCTGCACATGCACTTGTTTGTGCTTAAATGGAGTTGTAACTAACCGAGAATAAATTCAGACGACCAATAAACTACGCACAGTCCTCACTGTCTCTTCTGCTAATTGGAAACCACTCACTGGCTTGGTTTTCACAACAGGGTCAAGGAGGAATCGCTGTGTTTCCCTCATTATCCATGTCACTGGATTGTGTTCCTCACACATATATCTTGGATTTGTATGGATTATGTTGCAAACTGGGGGGGTGATTTGAGAGCCTGTCCTTCTGTAAATCCCATGGGTGTACAGCCTAATTTTTCCAACTGACTGTTCAAACACAAGGCACTACAATATATCTACTCATCTTTATGTGTACCATTCAAATATAGATGGAGAAATAAACACAAACACTGGGTACTATCAAAGGACTGCATCTATTTAAGTATATTGAAGAATATAGAACATGCATGTGTTGTTTTTGGGTGCTCACTAATATCTTAATGGTACACTGTACACCATATTCCTATGACTGACTAGTTTACACATTAAATTCCTCTGTGCTAGCCAGTATCATGAGTCAAAGCTCATCTTATTGACATCTTATTAGTCAACTTCAAGGAGTATGCGGTGAAAAACTACCGATATGCCATACTGAAAGCAAGATTGTAGTTACCCTTGATATAAAAAATGCAGATCAATCCCTGCGCATATAGAGAACCTTGACCCAGTTTCAGGGGCTGACTAGAAACTCAGTACAGATGGCCTACATAGCTGAAGAGCTGGGTCTTAGTCTGTGTATATCTGACAAGTCACAGTCCCATTGCTATCCATCTTATCCGGCGAAAACAAACAGTCAGCGAGCAGGTTAAAAAAGTTTCAGAGCCTTGCTGTGAGACACTTGCAGTACATGTGGCTGCTGCAGGGATCAAACCACCCAGTTCACAAGGGGATCTGTCAAACCGGTGGATTACACTGCTACCCCTGTAGGGCTACAACCACAGCTTACAAGCCAGTATGTAGCATGGGGCTTCTTGTGTTCGTGTGACTTGGTTTCATACCGCAATACACAAAAAAAATGTCTCTGAAACCTGGTTTAGTGAGGATTTATGTGAAAGAAAAACCCAAAGCATGCTCAGATTAACTTTAAATCCATATCTAGAACCAGATGTCCTTTTTTTAAAAGTTTTTTTTTTTGATTGGCTTATATTCATTTCGATAACACACAATCTCCTTCATTTGACCATGCCGTTGTTGTAAGTCTGATATGAAGAAGCAGCTTGGTCAAGAGCCCAGAGAAGACCTCCGACAGATCAGGCTCATTTCAAAGAGCGCCCAGGTAGCAGCTAAATTGGCCTGGGTCTGCTCTGTGAACCAGCTAGCCAGGGTCTGAATGGATCAAACATGCCAGTCCTCCCTCCCCTGGCAATGTAACACACTGGGTTAGCCTGGTGGCCTATAATGTGTTGTTACATGTGTGTCTGTTAAAATATGGATATGATCTTGGCTGTGTGCATAATGCAGTCTAACACCAGTTCAAAATGGACAGGTGCTTATCTTCCTGCTTGTGCGTGTGAGCGCGCGTTTAGGGTCGCACGTCTCTCTCACTCACGCTCCTACACACTTTCTCGCTTTCTGGTCTCTCGCCCATTCGAGGCCACCGACTGCAACGATTATGTGTGCCCACCACCACCTCGCGTCCTCATCTCATTCTGCAAGACACGCTCTCCAGCGTCCCCTCTCTCTCTCTCTCTCTCTCCCCCCTCTCTCCTCCTCCTCCGTTGGAGCCGGAGGCGCTGCTTCATCGCCTGAAAGAATACGCTCCCTGATGTCGAAATCACACTCAACACAACAGTGCCACACTTAGCTGGTGGTGGTGGATGGCAAAAAGACGTTAAGACATAAAACGTTTTTTTTTTTTTCCTTTTTTTTTTGCATGGCACTGCAGTATCTCACGATGGAAAGAGGTTAAACCATCGTGCCTCCAAAAAAATCTTTAAGTAGGAAATTTGCGGGCATCCAGGGTAATGTCTCTGCCACGCAGGGAAGCATCACGCCAACCTAAACCACCTGTTTTTCGCACATCCCTTGCGCACACAGCCATTATCATATATCAAATTCGGAGGAAACGCTGCACTCAGTAAGTGCTGTGTCTTTACTTGGCACTGCCCGCATTTATTGATTGTTTCAGGTGGCTATCAATAATATTAACAACCTGGCATTAATGACTACAAAGCAATCCTGCGGTATTATAAATGGCATATGGAGAGCATTAGTTATAATACCTCAACTCTGCTGAAATGATGCCTAATAATGGCGCATAACAGATCCCAAGACCGTTGTTTTTGCCAGAAATTAAAGAAGTGGCAGTGCCAGAAATTCAGCTCGAGAACCATTCCAAGTATGGTATCTGCATCAAAATAGTGTTGATTCATAGAAAAGCCCACGCATTACCACAGGGTGTCACATAAATCGCCAGCAGAGCTGTGATTTAAGCAGCGCAGCGCATATCAAGGCTGAAACATCCAATCTGTTTCCTGAGAGACGCACACAGAGCCTCATTGTGGCTGAGATTCTCCAGAGGAAAAAAGCGCAGGAACTCACCGATGTGGATGATTGAATCCGAGAGCGCCGACCTCCACTCCTGGCTCCAAAAGACGGCGACGAGTAACATAACCGAGAGAACTTTCATGTTGTCCAGAGATATTTCCCACCAACAAAATCAAAGAAAGCCAACAGCTCCCTGAGTGAGAGCGAGCTGAGTTAAAATCCTAAAACACGAAGCCTCTCTTTTAGTCCATCTGTAGGGCGGTCAAGGAAATTCCCTATAATCTCTGCCGTATGTGGGATGTCTGTCCGTGGAGGAAAAATAAAGTAGAGATTCCCGGGTAGTCGCAGCCGTGGTACCCTGTTGAAAATCCTCCCAACATTAAATCATGTTCAGGGCGAGCGGGGAGACGCTGAGCCGCAGAGGAAACAAACCACATCCAAACGCTGCTGCGTTAAGGCGAAGTGGAGGGCTGGAGGATGTGGCCGCTCATTTAAAGGAATAAATCTTTTACCATCCGATGACGTGAGGGGAAAACCTAGTTATCTTCAGAAAAAAAAGCAGGTCCTGTTATAATGACCCGTGATTCCCAGCCTCTTAGAGCTGGCGACGCAGTTTTCCCCCCTCCTGCACCAATCACCAAACCGCCACAAGCAGCAGCAGCAGCAGCAGCAGCCTCAGAGGAGCAAACCAACGTTCAAAACTTCCATTTTCACCGCAGGAGCTTTTCTATTACACCTTCACTTACCCCCTCTTTGAAATTCACCAATGCAACACCACAAAGCGACTTATGTTGGAGGGTAAAGAAATGATGAAAAGCCTTGTCACATGGCATAACCGAGGAGAGGTACCATATTCCGAAATAGTCTCTTAGTTTCCTGCAGGGTCGGAGAAGACTCTTTCACGTAAAATGAATTTACGGCTACAAAGCCGCTCGTCTAGTCTGCGTCAGTGTGGGGAAAATGTAGGCAAGGCAATCAGGGGAGAATATTAACCGAGGATGCGCGCAACGACACTCCGCGGTCCGCACTCCGCACTCCGTATGCGGGTACACGCGTCAGCCCCGGCACGCACGGTGGCTGGTGAAGAGGAGGTATGCCGCGTCCGTGTGGGAGAGAGAGAGAGAGAGAGAGAGAGGACCCAGTAGAGAGGGAGAGAAACAAAGAGAGAAAGAGAAGAGACAGCAACTTTAAGCAAAGGCAGTTGCCAGCAGGGCCGCGCATCTACGTCTACTGTCTGGATTTACCTTGGAGGAAGAGAGGGACTAGTTGTGCCTCAGGGCTGGTTAAAGATGCAGAAGCAAAAGGTGTCTCAAATAAGGGGAAAGACAGATGAAGACAAGAGTGACCTGCCAACCTTTTAGCTCTGACATCAGCCAGCAATCATCAATCATCAATCTATCATGACCTGTTTTCATTTTTATCCTCTGAAACATATTTGGTGTGGGATGGTTTGGTGTCTGTAGATCTCTCTGTCTGACACCTCCCCTGTAAGCCTGTCTGTCTATCTCTCTACATTTTACAGCCCATCAAGTAGAGGTAGATGACAGCCCACTAATGAGTTTAGTCCAACTCGAGTTTTCTACCTGCTAGAAGAAACTTATTTGATAAACTGATACCTCCAGAAAGAGCTGCATCTATGGTCGGTTTGACCCTGTGATTTCCCTGGCCATGTCTCCCTGTCTGTCTATCTCTCTTCATTTCACAGCCCATCAAGTAGAGGTAGATGAAAGCCCACTAATGAGTTTAGTCCAGCTCGGGGTTTCTACCTTTCTAACTTCTTTTGATAAACTGACACCAGAAAAAGCTTCATCTAAGGTTGGTTTGACCCTGTGATTTCCCCGGCCATGTCAATCTCTGTACATTTCACAGCCCATCAAGTAGCGGTAGATGAAAGCCCACCAATGAGTTTAGTCCAGCTCGGGGTTTCTACCTTTCTAACTTCTTTTGATGAACTAACACCTCTCGAAAGAGCTGCATCTAAGGTTGGTTTGACCCTGTGATTTTGAAGGTTATCTAGGTCAATGCTTAAGAATCTATAGAATATCTTTTCTGCTATTTTGCTGTTTCTTCACTTCAAACTTCCCCTTCCCTATCCACATTTCCTTTCCTGTATCCACCCATCGTGTATCACATCCTCCCTCAATCCTTTTTCTCTATCCTCACCATTATCATCCCTTCTTTTGTCCATGTATTCTATCCACGCCCTCCCCATCACTTATCCGTGCCTCCCTGAAGGACTGGAGTCCCGAGGGCTCCTCTTAATCTGCCCCAGACCTTGGATTAGGGATTAGGAGAGTTGGGAGCCTCCAGCAACCGCTGGACTGACTGTTGTGTATGCATTCAAGGAACAGAGAGATTAAACTGACAGTGATACTGATGCTGCGAAAGCTGCTCTCACTTCTTCTATTTGATGCTATTGATTTATTATTAAATGTTTATATAAGCACTCACGCTGAAGGGGAACAGCTCTTGTTCTGTGAGTGAGCTGTGGCTGAAAACCCAGATAAGAAAAAGCAAAAGGTACACAGAAAAATATTCTGGGAGATAAAGACAAGATGAAATACCTTGGTGCCTTAAAATCCAATGTCTGTGCTTTCTTCCAAATAATATTGTTAAAAAATGTGATATTGAAGAAGTGACTGACCCCAGAACAGAAGAAAGTACGTCATTTATTTTTCTCTTAGACAGATTAAAGAGGGTTCTGCTTTGGTTCTTTTTGCTCTCTATTGTTCTTCTTGTAAAATGATTTTGGTTACAATCATCTGATTGGACGATATACAGCATTTTTAGACCAAATGAATACATGGTAAAGGAAGGGAGTGTAGTATCCTTGTCCAGACAAATAGGAGGAAGTGTGGGTGTTGCTTTGCCGTAATTTTATAACTAGTCATCACCAGATCACAACCACAAACCGCCTTCGGCATCTGCACCTCCCACACAGAATAGCAGTCTTTGATCCCCAGTCCTGATCTCTATCCCAGGTGACGATTACATATGTGTACGCTGTTTAATAAGGAGTTAGAAGTGCTGCTTTGTCAGTACAAAGGATAGATGTGCCCATAATGTCCCCATCATTCCTCTAAACATCTTCACTTACAAAGCTGTTAGTGCTGTGTAAATTTGTACTTTGGTACAAATAGAGCTAAGGAAGTCTAGCTGGAAATAGAGGTTGTTAGTTTCTGTCTAAATTGTGCTCACTGAATTGTTAATCATCAAACAAGTGAGTTGATTTATAATAAAACAAATTTAGCGTCAAGTAGCCTTCACTGCATATTCATTTTTTGAACTTTGTTGATGTGTTTCTAAGCGCACTCTCACGCCGGCTCGTCAGCTTTGCGCCTGTCACTTTAAATCACATGACAACAGGCTGAAATCATAGAGCTTTTCCTGCAGCTGCTCAGATTTACCATATTTGCTACATGATATTCATAGAGGTTACATAACTGCGACCCATTCAGAAATGTTGATTTCAAATAAAGAACATGGAAAGGTTTCTGTTTTTTTTATGTAATAGGAATACCCTTTGGAGCTTTGCAGAATTGTGTTGCTTGTTGAGTTGTAGACTAGGGATGGAAATACCAGGTGTCCACAATATGACACAATACAATATGATCAGATATGATATGCTTATTACAAAACTACATGATACATTATGGTACGATGCAAACCTTGGCCAACAATAATGATAATATCACAATACTGCAATAATCAGCACATTATTAAAGCTAACCTGTTCACATTTAATGGTTAAACTCATATATACACACACCGGTGTATTTACCCTGATGTGGACAACTACAGCCCATCAGCTTCTACTCCACCATAACCTTCAGTAACATTTCCGTCACACCAGCACTAGTGTGATGATTGTGCAACCCACATGCATGTAGAAATACATTTCACACCTCACCAATTAACATGCAGAACACTGTAGGCTGTGACGTACAGCCGTTGCAGGTGGGTCAGACTCTCTTTGCATACTTGAGTGCATCCTCTTTGTCTCCTCTCTTTTTAACCAGCGTAAAAAGCTGAAATAGCTTTTTTTTCTGAAGCTGTTAGTGTGTCTCTTAGCTTCTTTTCATCTCTCCATCTTCTTCTAGTACGATCCCGCTGCCGACTTCTCCTTCTTCTTTTGCCATTTAACTGTTGTTCACATTCCCCTTATTCATGTCACTAGCCCCACTGTGAGGAGTCGTGTGGTAGTGGTATAGTGAGCCAAACCGGCATGTGAAATGTATTTAGAGTATTGCATTTTTAAATTTAAACAGAGATATTCCCCCCAGTCTCATAATTCAGTAATAAACCGCTGTATCAATATTTTCTCCCACCCCTATTGTAAACACAATGATGCAGGATAATAACGCTTCACTGCTCATTTTTCTTTTCCACTTTTTGGCAGAACTGATTACAAAAACTGGTCAAAACACTGAGCTAAGCAGTTTCTTATTAATATCAGATAATCCAGTGTTTTACTCTGTTGGACACAGAGCATCAGTAGACCCCTGAAGACATAACTCGCTTCTTTATCCATGCTCTGAGTTTTTTCTGTTAAGATTAATCGAGTGCTCTGTTACCAAAAAGTATGTGCCAAGAGGCAAAACTCCTAGCCTCACTAACACCGACAGACCAGGTGATCAAAACTACAAAAGAAGCATTTTAGATCCTGTTAAACAGTTTTTGAAGGGGTTTGCCTGACGGCTGAATCCTTCATCCATAAAGTGAAAAGCAAAGAGAGTAGTCAGCCGGAAATGTTAAATGTTCGGTCAAGACCTGGTGCTCTTAGAGATCTCGGATAGGCGTGCATCTCTGAAGGTAAAAACAGTAGACCAATGCAGACTGTAATATAGAACTGATATGAAAAAAAACAAGGGAAAGTCAAAGCTGCCTGTTCAAAAGCAAAATCCGAGAGGGCTTGACCTCCTCATAAATTTATTCAGTTTAGTCTCATGAAATATAAAGTGAAAAAAAGGATACTTCTTCTATTTTTGAAGCCTCCAGTGAGGTAAGACCTTGGACCTAATGATTAAATGTCTAACATGTAGAAAATATTTGGACTATTGCTGAACAGAGACACTGACAGAGTCTAACCTTGAACACCTCTCCGGCGATTACATTCCCACACAGCGGACCAACCTCGTGTTTTTTCTGGAAACGACCTATTTGGAAGAGAAATATATCTCACCTCAGACGAGCGGTGGACACTCGAACATCAAAATCCATCCTGTGTGCTGGCTGAAGTTTGATCGTTTACTGTAATCCCTCTATAAGTGATGCACTGGGCGAAGAAGCCGTGGGTGTTAAGATGAAGCCGTCGAGTGTGTGTAAGCCTTGACCCTGCAAAACATACACAAGTGGTATTTTGCATTAAAATCAAGCTCGTATAGTTTGTGTGTGGGTTATATAGCTGTCGATATACACTTTTCTATCATTTTAACTAGGGATGCACGATATTTATCGGACCGATAAAATATCGGCCGATTTGGGGGGAAATTACGTCATTCTTTATCGGTCCGATAGGTGCATTTTTCCGATAGAAAGATCTGATATATTAATGAAATTACGAGTAACGTTTGCAGGCGGAGTAGCCGCCTGTCCGAGACGCGCTGGTTACGTCATCTATCGCGCCTTACTCGCAGGTCCCAAGCCTGACCCCGTCACTACCTGACAGATAATAAAATGTCTTCACCAGCATGGTCGTTTCTCTCAGTGGCAGAAGATGACAACAGCATTGCTATATGCAAAACCTGTTCAGCGAGGATTCCGAGAGGAGGAAAGAAGACGTCAAGTATTAACACAACGAATCTGATAGCTCATCTGAAAAGTCGCCATCGCGGCGAAGCGGTAGTAAAAGAATATGAGACAGCCGCCGAAGCTGCTAGCGGTACTAAAGCTAAGACAACAACACTACGGAGGATCGATGTCCCCATTCAGTAGGCGTTTAAAAACTGCAAAAGCTTCTCAAGAGACAGCGAAAAGGCTAAAGCCATTAACGGCAAAGTGATGGAATTCATAGCGGTCGACGACCAGCCTTTTTCCGTCGTTGAGAACCCGGGTTTTCGCAAGTTAATAGCACACTTGGAGCCACGTTACACTCTCCCAAGCCGCCGCTTCTTCTCGGATGTGTCTCTTCCTGCACTCTATGATATTGTCGCCACATGCATTCACAACCTGATTGACAAGAACGGACTGCACGTGAGTTTTACCACAGACATATGGACGTCAGATGTTAGTCCGGTCAGCATGCTAAGCCTAACGTCTCATAATAGCTCCTTTACAGTTTACAGTTCTGTTGAACAGTTCAGGGGATCAAATGAAGTTCTGCTTTTTGCTCTGTTATTGTTATTTATAGCAAATGACCACATTTGAAGAGCCAAAAACTTTTGTTTGTTGTTCTAGATAGGCCAGAGCAACAAAAACATCAGTTTTCAATCGCTGCATCCTGCACAAACTGCAGATTATATGAAGATTATAATAAACGTAAAAATATGAATTTATCGGTTATCGGTATCGGTATC
This sequence comes from Xyrichtys novacula, assembly GCA_962446985.1. NCBI lineage: Eukaryota > Metazoa > Chordata > Actinopteri > Labriformes > Labridae > Xyrichtys > Xyrichtys novacula. Next base: position 17,453,224 of record OY660875.1, on the reverse strand, counting down.
GGCCATGAGAAGAAGAAAATTATCGGTTATCGGTATCGGTTGAAATTTTTCATATCGTGCATCACCAATTTTAACGTCATTTTAGGATATGGTAAAATTCATATACAAACCTACAACCCATCAAGAAAATGGAAAAGTAGGGATGCTGGTACTGGATATCAATTGGATACTGGTTTACGAAAGCAGATCCAGTCCATAAGGCAGATCTATTCAACTCTGTTCTACAGAATTCTATGTTTACGGCAACCATGTGTGTGTCTACTGCATAGACTGTATATACTAATGGACAACTTGGTTCTGCCTCCCGCTTGTATACAGATTTGAAGCCAAAAAGCTCTCGGTATTTCTGGGATTTTTCTTCATTTCCTGAAACCAGCGCTGCACAGTCCCATAAACTTCGCTGGCGGAGGCGGGATTTATGACCTATACTGCAGCCTGCCAACAGAGGGTGCTGTTCTCAGAGTGGCTTCACCCAGCGAGGAGGCAGACGCTGTCCATTCTATATACAGTCTATGGTCTACTGTCATATTCTTCTGAATGAAGTTCAGCTTGATTGGACAGTTTATGACACTCGTGTTTACATTTCCTTGTCCTGTTAGATGCAGAGTTATTTTGTAAGTAGGAATTCTAACTACTTGCATTCACTGGGTTACAGATAAATTATAACTTATTATTATAACTATAACTATGTTGACTTACAAAACTACAGGTACACATTTATGTTCTTGATATATGATGATGCAATCAGTATAAACACATTTTTATTAAATTTTAGTATACAAAGTCAGAAGGAGCTTAACATTGCCCAAACTTTAATTCCCAGTCTCATCCTCACTGTTAGGAATTCAGGTTGTTAATTTAATCATGGCACTGGATCAGATCAGGACTTAAAAAGATAGACACGTGCTGCCCCAGTAGAAAGAGACTTAAATGCTGGTTCCACATATGTTCACTACATACCCTTGATAATTTACCTCTCCGTTTGCCTCCTTTTGGGCCGTCATTTTACATTCACAAACAAGATCTTTTGAGAATTTGATCTCATTTCACTGAAACTCATGCCACCTAATCCTTTGAAACTCAGTGTCTGCTACCAAAAACCATTTGAGTAATACAACTTCTACACTCTGTTAATGCCTTAGAGCAGTGTTTTACTTCTGCACAGCTCTTTCACAGTCTAGTATCCTCCTGCCCAGGGGACTCATAGTCACCCCCAGCAGTCAGCTTTTTCTTTAGTATACATAACTGTAAACAAATTGAAAAAGCAACCTTTTGTTTAAGTGGATAACCTTGGGTCATGGGGGCTACATTATACCAAGGAAGCCCACAGTCCGACAAACACTGTTTGTATACAAAACAGGCTCCACATTGGAGATAAAGTCACTCATAGGTCCAGTTGCATTTGTCACACAGTATTAACTTCTGGGATTCATGTCATTAATGTGGCATCCAAACTGTTAATTAGAAGAGATGTGCAATAAAGTAAAAGATAAGCTGGAAGAGGACGATGAGAGTGAAGAGGTGAAGATGACACGATCGTGAAAAATTAGACACCTTACGTGAACAAGAGGATGACATGTTTTTGCTTTCATTTGTTTCCACAACTTCTGATTATTTTCATAATTTAACTTTTTTTTCGTCTGGATTGATGAGAGTTTGTTCAAATGCAGTTATTTATGCATTGCATGGGTTTTGGCTTGTCTGAGTGTATATACACATGATTGATCAATATAATACAACGTCTAAACTGGCAATTCCCAGTCAGTGAAGAAGCTAAAATGGATTTTAAAGGGCAGGTGAGTGGGCGCACACTGTGGACATGCCCTTGAGGGCAGTTTCAACGCTTTTCTTACTGCAAACAAGATTTGAGAAGTTTTTTTTTTTTTTTTTTTATTGCTTTGAAACCTGTTTTTCTTATTGTAGTTTTCCTTTCTGTTCTCTTCCTTTGGCACATTGCTGCCTTTTACAGACTTGTGACTGCCACCAACAAATAAAGGTGACGCGTGTAGTCTGCAGAAACGTATGTCATAGAAATCCCTCGACTGTGCTGTGCATGTGCGTCTTGTTGGCACGCTGCAGGGTGAGGTTCAAACAAAACAGAAAACTCCCTCTTCAGATTTTGCTCTTCAGTTCTTTTTAGTCTTCTAAAACTTCACCGTGCTCCTCCAAGCGAATGAAAGTGCAAGTCACCCCTTTATATCTTAATAACCTTGTCAAATCTGCATCGACTTTGTTGAGAGGAACATTTCTAGAGAAGTTAAGCATACTTTCTAAATTGCCTAGCATATTGTAAGATAAAATGTTTGTTGGCAAGGGGTCTTTATTTTCTAAAGTCAGTTGCTTTTCACTTTAAAATAAATCACAAAATTATGCTCCAGATTTATGATTTTATTTTCTTTTTAAAGAAAGAACAGGGAAATGCCTGGAGCCAACGCTTGATATTTGAAAAAAAAAAACCATATATAGACACTCATATTGTTACCTGTTGAAACATATAATTAGGTGCAAATATGACTTGACCCCAAAAAAATTCTAACAAAAGGTTTCTCAGCTGTTTTTTTATAGTATTAGATAGGGCCCTGGCCAATTTTAGCCCGTTTAAGAGTCGTCGGTAATCAGCCAAAACTCTACGATTTTCGCAGATATTTTCAGAAATAATAAGAGAATAAGATTGGGTTTCACTTCGGAAATGTTCAGCCATTTGAAAAGTTCCCCGACTTAGTTGAAAAGGCTTTTCTGGTTCGAGTTTGATCAGTCAGTCTTCCTGTCGGCATGAACAGCAGTAGCCTACAGTATATCTACAGTTTATAGTATACTGTAGATATCTACATTATATATATATTTTTTATAACTTCATAAAAAAATTAAAAAATCGGCCGGTTAATCGGTAATCGGATTCCCCCCCCTAATAATCAGTATCGGTATCAGCCCCAAAAAATTAGATGTCCTTAATAACATACTAAAAGTTTACCAAAGTTTGACCACTAGAAAGGTGCCATTTTCACGATGGCGTCCATGATGCGTTGGAAGCCCGGGGAGACACCCCAGCTGAACAGGGTAAAATCTTTACCTAACAGATATCAGCATGAAACTTCCCAAGTTCAAAATTTACCTCAAGACAAATATATTTTGTATTACAAGTTTTGTCAGATGTTATGTTTGAATATGTAAATGAGGTAATATCAAATTAAATATACACTAATTTACATACATTTCCAGAAACGAAAACTGAGCAATGGATAAGAGTCAGAAGGGAAGGACTTTGGATATCTCTTTTTATCACTCTGTAAATGAGAAAATACTTTCACCACCCCTAAAAATTCAAATAGTCGTGTCACATTAAAAAAAGAACTTTTTACAAACATAAAACTGTTTGCACTTCTTCCTGAACCTGCTTTCACGCCTCCAACTAATAAACAACTGGATCCCTTAAAAGACGCTTTAACTGTACTCTTCTGTCACTGTCATTTAAGTAAACCACGAATGACAGAAAAAAAAAAATTATTATGAGATAAGAAGTAATTTCAAAAACCCTATAAGATCCTTTGATCTTAAGCAGCCACTGCCCTTTATTTGTGTAAGCTGGTGGAAGAATCACCTTGAATGTGTCCGGGGCCAGTGTCAGAGAAAGTGAGATTTTATCTGTGTGCTATAGAGGATATACGTAAAAGCCTTTGATGGTCGAACAAACCTAAGCGGGTATACACACACACACACACACACACACTGGTGAGAAAAGCAGACATGCATAAGCACTGCAGACAGAGACAAAGAGTAATTCAGGTGTGAGCTGGGAGGCTTGTTAGTATGCGTGCCTACCGCTGTCACAGGCTCTCAAGGACAATGTCTATCTTGAGGGGTAAAAGTAGACGAAGGTCTGCATCTGTGTATTCATGTGGACATGTTTGTGTGTCTGCGAGAGAGTTTGTGCGAGATATTTTGTATTGTGTGCAAGCCAACTCTGACTGTTTCTGTGTCGCCACAGAGGCCATTAAGCGACAGGGCCGTGCTGCGTCTGAAGCTAAACCTGCTATCATGAGTGTGCTCGTGTCGATTTTGTGTATGCATCTATCTGTGTGTGTGTTTGCTTCCGAAACAAAGAGCAGACAGCAATTATAAAGCCTGAGTACCATCATACACTTTCAAATGGCCACTAACAACCCACAGAGATGATTTATTCTCCCACAGAAAACAAATAGAACAAAGATCAGGACAGGCTGCTATTTGTGGATCCATAAACAAAACCACAACATTTTTTGTGTGTCTTTTAAACTGTCAGAGCAGGATGATGCGTATCAACCCCTTCTGATTTAAATTAAAGATGTTTATTTAGGTCCCAAATGTACAATAGCCCATCCTTCTATTTTTGTGTGGTGATGCAAACAACACTGAGTGGTTTGTTTGAGACATGCAAGCAGCTCACACAAGTGGTATTGGTTGTATATAAATCATTTGTAACTTGGGTTTGGAACACACACACATTATCACCAAAGCCAACAACACTCTGCCATCTATCACCAGCCTCTCTGGGAATACAATAAATGACCACTGTTGTGCTATTAATTGGATTCTACTTCTTATTTATTTATATTTTAGTGTTTATCTAGCAATAATTTAGAGGTGCCTCACCTGTCCACCTACCCGTGGCTTTTGCCTGCTAATGGCTGCCTAATGTGGCAGAGAGGGATGTGTTCCAGGGGCATCGCAGGGCCTGATCTAAAACCAGGCGCCCCCAAACAACATGGCACTTTCTCCCAGAGAGTGAGCCATATTCACTGCCAGAGTCAAGCTTCACTATTGCATTGAGTTCACAAAAAAACACAGTAAATCTTAACTCACCTCAAGGGAATAATTGATATGCTTACAGAGTTTTTCTTATCTTAGGGTGGAGAGGCTACTTATCAGCAGCAAAACATACAGGTCAAAGCCTGCACGCACAAGTATTAATAATTCTGCATTGTGTGCTGAGTGTTTGCATATCACAAAAGCTAGCAAGAATCTTGATTTCTGACCATTTTTCGCCTGCTTGTAATCATTAATTTATTCACTTCCCTATTAAATGTCTGGACTTAGATGAAGTCCTCTGAAGTGAGCCATAAAATGAAATCCCTTTATACTCTTTATTCCCCTTAACCCTGGAGATAAAGGAAAGAGGGTAGGGCCGGGGAGAACTGGGAGGGTTGGGGTGATGGTGGAAAGGGATGGGTGCTGGCAGGCAGAGATTGAAAGATTGAAAAAACATGAAAAAGAATGAGAGAAAGAGGTAGATCCTAGCCTGGGGCTTGGGTATTGAACTAACTCAGGGGGCTGAGAGGAGGTTCTCTGGGGTAATTATAAAGAATACACCATTTTGCTCTCTTTTTTTCCTCTCCCTCCATCACTCTCTCTTTTTCCTACCTTCTTTTATTTCTAACTGCCAGGACTACAAAGTGCAAATGCGGGGGGAAACATTTTCCCAAGGTGCTCCTGGACATTTTGCTCTGACATATTACATTTGCAGCACACGACAGCTTGTCTGCTTCAAAGACCAACTCTAAAGAAGTCAAGATTTTCCCTGCACTATGCCTGCATTGTGATTTTTTTTTTTTTCTTCCCCCAACTGAACAAACAAAAAATAATCATCAAAGGGTTAGGGTTAGCTTTCGCTATAGGGCGTTGTGTGGGAAAAAAAAAAATCACAGTGTTGTTTGGGGTGCAAAATAACAGTTTTAGCTGCTGTAGCTGGGTCACAAATGCATTTGAGGGAGCTGTCCTCATGTAACAGTGCTGAAATGCTCCGACTCTGGCTTGGCAGGAGAGCTGTCCTCCAAGGATGTGGTGCTGAAACTGTAATCAGGCTATTTTCAATTCAGAATCCAATCTAGTCATTTCTATCTACCTTAGCCGAGTACAGCACGCTGTAAAGCTAATACAGATCAACACTTTCTTGTAATGTGATGACTATCCAGCCTCCCAGTCCACTGCATCTTTACCTTGACTTTATCTTGTTTGTGCATTTCCTCTTAGATGTTTTATTTACAAAATAAGTGTGTGGGGAGTGAAAGTAGAGAACGAAATTTGAATGCAAATTTGCCTCAGTGTAGACTTAACTGCACTCTACTGCCCTCAAGGTATCAGATGTTCCCTCACCACATCCGCAGAGTTGTTATCTAATGCATTTGATAGGTTGTTGCCATTAGGCAGTTCAAAAATAAGTTTTAAAACACTGTATTTGTACAAATTTAAGAGTAAAAAGGTTGCAAAACTTTTTTGAATTTTATTTTATTGTCTGTTTTTGAAATATCAGAGGTAGATTACAGCATTATGTAACAGAACAACAACCAAGGTGTCTGGCTGTATCCATGGTGACGCATGTTTACCGCTTGCAGTTGAGCATGTTAAGTGTGTCCCACATTTAACCTTATCATTCATGCGTTTTTTTTAATACAGAGTGTCCTCCATCTCCATTCCTGACACCCCATACTGAAAAAAACACTGATGAGTGACACATTGTGGAAAATGTGTTTGTAATTCTAAGCTTGTGTTTAAAACTAGACAAAATACAAGCCTTCCCTATTACAATGTGCAACAAGTTGGCTAAATTAAGACAGTACTGAAAAATCCTTTTTGAAACACAAAGGTAGTATTTTAGTCAGCAAGGCAGGCTAAATTTAGCACTAAGCAGTGGTTAAATGAGGTTGGCTCTCAGCTGTAGGATATAGGACAGACATTCACAATATGGACGCTCTATCTCCCCGAGTGCCACCATCACTGCTATGTGACTATTATTAGACTTGAGCAGACATGGGACACATCCAATACAGTGTTAAAACTGAGAAGTCCTCACTCAGAGGTGCTGAAATGTAGAACATCTTTATCAGACTCAGACAGCCACCAGCGCTGGAACAGTCCAGTGCAGATGCTGTTGAATTCAAAAGAGCCAGAGTTTAGTCATTTAAAGGGACATACAACACCATCAGTGCATGCATTTCACAGAAAGTATCCAGTATTAATAAAAATACTGACTGTAAATCCTGTGACTGTATCTGTGGAGATGCAACAACCACATGTATGATGATGTCTGCAAGCTTTCCAACTAAGCAGTGGTGCATCAGGCATTGTCAGAAATCTCCTCAGCGTTAGAGGGAAGTTTTGCTGCCAACATCCGGTTCACTGATCAGCTAACAAATACCGTGAAATGGAAAATGTAGTGAGAGGAAAAAAGTTCGAGGAGCCGCCTACCAAGGATGGAAATGTGAAACCGCGTTCAGAAAATGGCAAAGGGAGCTGTGATCGCTCAGCGAAGCTAAAATATGCTAATATAGGCCATTAACGTGTGATATTTCATGGATTCGTTTATGCTAAGCGGCTTACAGTTTCTTGAGAGTGAATCTCTTGTAGTGTGAGTAACCCCGGTGGGAGTTGAACTTTCATCTTACAAGACCTTAGAGATCTACTCAAGTCTTTTGTTATCCTTTGAAAACCCAGAGTAAAATATGTTTAGCTGTTTTCTGAGTGACTTAGTACAATGAAAACAAGCTAAGCAACTTTAGACAATCACATTATTGCATTATCTTGTTTATTCCTCCATTATTACCACAGGAAGCTCTTAATCCAGTGTGATGTGTACAATCAGTTTAAGTAGCTGAGGCTCAAGAATGATGGCGTGTGAAATAAAAGGTCCTACATGGCAATATAACTTTGAAATATGTTGGTATGATGACAAGTGGTTCATCTGATACTGGTACAACTCTTCTGGTTCAGGGTCACAGGGGCTGGAGCCAATACCGTTTTTTTGCCCAAGGGGCAGAATACACCCTAGATCGGTTGCCAGCCAATCACTGGACAAACAGAGACAAAAGCTGTGTTTTAATATAATCGGAATAAATGCCTGATCAGAATAAAAATGCATCATGTAAACATGTCGATCGGAAGATTCTGATCCAATTTGGCTAAATCGGAAAGAAATAAGATTCAGATCAAGAGGGGTGGTTTATGCCGATCGTCTTTCCGAAACACGTTCATGTCAACACTTATTCTAATCGTGACTCTCTTACCTGACTCGATCTTCACTCTTTAGCCTTTGGCTTATTTATAGAGGCCAGAACAAGAGGTTTCATTATTATTACTCTGGCATAAAACACAATCACAGGTGCCGTGTCTGCTCCTTCAGAAACATAACAAGGCGTACATACAGCATAATGATGTCACATCTGCACGCACAGTGCAACCTTTGGCAGAACAGTAAAAATAAGTACGCAAGAGCGCCATCTATTGAGAACATTTAACAGGGGGAAAACTCCTGAATTGGATAGAGTGAGCCGCATTTGTTGGTTTGTTGACAGCACAGGCGTAAATACAACTCTTCTTATGCAGTTTTTTCGTGAAATCAGACAACTCTGCACATGTCCAAATGCTTCTAATCTGAATAAAGCTTGGTGCATGTATACCCACAGAATTATTTGATTGATTATTTGATTTTGCACCCATTTAAACAGTGGATTCAGATTATCTGACCCCTCAAATTTTTGATCGGATCAAGAAATTTTTCTCATGTAAACGTGGCCAAAGAATTCCGCGCACTTGGAAGCAATTTCGAATCACCAATTAACTAAGCGAGCATGTCTTTGGACTGAGGGAGCCAGCCTGATTACCTGGAAACAACCCACACATACACGAGGGGGGACATGCCAACTTCACCAAGGCAACTGAGGCACCAGTTCATACCACTGCACCGCCAGCAAAGCCCAGCTGGAATATTCACATAGAGTTCAATCATACAAACACGTATTTTTCCTTGATCAATTTTAGCATCATGAAAAGGTAGCAGAGATCTTGGCAAATATTGTGCCCTATTATTATATAGGCATGCTGCTGCCATTTTCAGACCAAACCTCTCCATGCAGTGCATTTTTTTTTCTTTTTTTTCTGCTAAATTCATAAACTTATGTCTTCAAACAAGAGCGCCACAATGAAACTGATTTGCGTCTTAGCAGTAAATAGACTTGCTCTCCGATAAGCCATTTTCTATCAGTACTCCTACACTGGGACGCATTAAAACCCCTCCCCTGTCGCTCTCTATCATCGCTCTATTGCAGACCTCAGGTTTGTTGTGTAACACTATCCAATCTAAAGCCCATTATTATATTAAAGCAGCTCACTGCACAGACAGAGCCTTTAGAGATAAAAGAGGCTCTTTATCTGAAATCTGGGTGTATGCTCAGTCGGAGAAATTTCAACTAACTGTTAAGTAGTGCATGGGGTACATTGAAAATATATATTTAACATGCAAAACAATGCTGAAACAACTATGCCTCATCCCTTTTTTCTACCTCTTCATTTTGCGAACCTCCTGCAGCTACCAGGATGTTAGCAGTTAGCATTTTTTCCACTGCTTGCCTCCATGAATATGGAAAACACCATGGTATCCTGGCACTGCAACCACTCCAGCATTTTCAAATTAAAAGCACCGAGAAAGCCGAGAGATAAATGACCAGGACTGCGTGGTATAAAGTGATGTTCGATATTAGGATTCAGGCCTTGAATCTCTCAAGAATAACCGTGGTGTATGACACGGACGTGACAGAAGGTGTCTATATTCTTTGCTGTCCTGTATGAGTAAAAGCATTCGTGCCAGTAGAAAGCATTAGAGCCGCCCACTGTGACTAGTGGAGAAGAACAGATTGCCCTTTTCTGTTCCTGTTACTATATGGGATGCACTAAACTACAATGCTGTACATCCTGTTTACTTGTCCCTGGAAAGTGTTCACTTCAGCCCAACATAGGTAATAATTACCATGCGAATACTTCCACTGATAACGTCATTCAAGTTATTTGGATACAAACTGATGTGTAAATTAAACAGAAGCACCCTCTTGGTGTTTTCATTGTTGAACCAGCTTCTAGTTATGGCGCTCCTTGTCAGCCGTTGTACTTTAAACATAAAAGCCACTGGTCTCCGGGACATTTAGCGAGAGATCTTTGTGATATGTCGTTCAGAGGAGCTACTCTTATTCTTTGCCTACTGCTTCAGTTTAACTCTCACACCCTCCTTCAAAGAAAAAAGGCACACTTGAAAAGTTGTTCACACTCCCCGTGGTGCTGACATGTCTTTTTAGCTGAGAGCTGTCCACTGTGCGTGTGTGTGTGTTTGTGTGTGTGTGTGTGTAAATAAGAAAAATCATTTTATAAGCTGTGATGGTGCAACAGTTTTTCTAGCAGGGAGCTTTCTCACTCTTTTATCATCTTTCAACCCAATTATGGTGAGAAGTCTTTTTTTTCCTTTGTGAAGCTTGAATAAAAGAAAAAAGGTCATTCGCTGTGACAACTGCTGACACTCAAACAAAAGTTGCTTTGATTCTGCAGTACAAAGAGTAAACTCTGCTATATATACTGTATTTTTCCTGTGTATCACAACAAGAATTTAAATTCATTTCTGAACGTTATGAGAAACTTTTCACAGACTTCAAGTTCTTCTTTTGGTACCGCTACAAACATAACCGAACAAATCAAGTATGCAAAAGGCTGAATCAGACTCTCTGTCCAGATTCATTTCCGTGAACTCATACAACGTACTGTTTAGTATGCAATGCATTGATCTTGTTTGGATAGCCTGCTATTTCACCTTTTTGTCCGGGCTGTACTCTTTGCTGCCAAAATGCCATTCCTCTCTCTGTTTAATGTAATCACAGCTGGACACTGTCCTCTGTGATGCTGATGAAAATGAGCTTATCCAGGTTTGAAAACTAAAGTCACGCTTGTTCAACCTTCTCCCGAAACAATCGTGAAATGTTCTCTGCGGGCTCTCTGTGGCGCAGGAAAACATTTTTTTGTTTTTTTGGGCGTCTGTATAATACCGTCACAGCAGGGGACCGTTCTGTTTAGAGTGATGCTGAAATCTGTGAGCTGGCATCAGTTAAGCAGTAACAAAACAAAACAGAAATGACTTCCTGACCCTGGAGGCAACACTGAATAAAAGAACATTTATCTGGCCGTCAATGCAATCTACAGTGTTTAGCTAACCTGATTTTTTTCGGGTCAGTAATGCAGAAACTGAAATAACAAATTAAGCCGGGAGAGTGTGTGGGAAGTCTGGGTGATCTGACTATAAGGTTTTAAGACACTACAGTGTATTTTCATATAAACTTTAGTAAAACAATATTTTTCTCTGTCCTTTCAAACTGGATTATAACAGCCTAAAATAAATCTTCCACTACCCAGGAAGGCCAGACACTCCAAGTTGAAGTGATTTTGGGTCAAACTCAGCTCAGTACCAACACTTGAGACTTAATCCTGAAATACTTTCTAACCTTGTTTTAAGTACCACCTTGGAGCTGGGACCGAAAATGTGCGATCAATATTTCCTTTATCGAAGCTGAGAGGAATCCTGGTAAGAATACCTTTCAAAATCTATCAAACTAGACACACTTAATTCAAGTGCAAGATGACAAGAAACAAAAATACAAATATCCTGGCGTGACTCATTAGCATTATCGCTGTAAATAACCTAAACCATCCTGTTACCAGATCACAAAACAGGAGACAGCTTCAATATTAAAAATAACTAAGTGGCAAAGTGTAAGAGTATCCAAACTAGGGCTGGGTGATAAACCGAAAATTTACTGATACTGAAATTTATGACAAAAACCGACATTATTTTGCCCATATCGGTATATTCAGTGTCAAAAAAATAAAAGTTGTTTTTGGATGTGTGTAGGTAGGCTTTGGTCTCATGTTTGGTCTTTGGTCTCACCGGGACCGTTTTTGTCGTGCGATTATTTCGTCAATATTTTTTTCCGAACCCGTATCCTGTTAATACAAGCGTTCACATCAGCGACGTTTTCCTGTCCTGTGATATTGCAGCATTTATTTTTCGAATCATGGTCAATTTTTTCTGACCAATCAGATTTCGTGTTGTTGTGACGTCAAATTCACCGGTGTATCTAACATGGCCGACCGGCTGATTGTTCACGTGTCGGAGAACAGAGTGCTTTTTGATAAAAAACACAAATATTACAAAGATAACGACCTGAAGGACAACTTGTGGAGAGTTAATGTGTCGGATTTCACATATGATGCTGGTTTGTGTGCTTTAACAGTTTGCTAAATGTCTTTGTTTTAACTTTCATCTGTGCTAAGTAACTTTAGCTCGTAAGCTAACCTGTTCAGATACAACATACCATATGTATTTTCACTGTCTCAAACTAAATGGTGTTGCTGTCACAGCACCATTAGGTCTCGGTTGTTACCTTATGTTTATGGATTATAGTTTAATGTGCTTTTCTGGTACTGGCCCCTACTCAGTACATGCTACATGCCACAGACAGACATCTCAACACTAGTGTCTAATCAGAACTGAAAAACAGTCAGTTTGCTGTTGTGTCAGTCTTCTCGCTTCCACCCGGGACGCGTCTTTTTCCCCCCAGAAAGTCAGGCTTGATGTGTATGGTCAGGCGCGTCAAAATTCTCCTCCGAATATTTTGTAATTTCGCGTTCTATATTTGCGTCGGCCCCAGTGTGTAAGGACCTTTAGACGCTGTCCTACGTCAGAGACTTGTCTCCACGTCATCCAGTTCATAACAAAGAGGGAAAGACAGGTGAAGAGAGAGAGAGGATGGTTAAAAAGTTGTAGTGGCTGGAGCAGCAGCTTAAGTAGATGAAGTTAATGTGGGAGGGGGTGAGCAGCTTGTGGAGTATTATCGTCCATTTATTGTTATTGAGCTGAACTGCTCAATATATTGTGATATTGATTTGAGGCCATATAGCCTAGCCCTAATCCAAACATTCTTCTTCATTAGCTAGAGGGTGTCAGGAGTCTAAAGCTGAAATGACCGGGGCCAAACAGAAAGGCACACTGGGGTCTTTTAATCGCAGGGGCTGGCATAGTCAGACAGTAAACCAGGAGATTTGAGAAGACACTAGTAAGCTCTGCCTGCATCTTTTTAGTTTTAAGTAGGATGATGGACTACCTGGAGAAAATCCCCAAGACATGGAGAAAAAACACACAACTCCAAGTGGAAAAACAAAACAAAACCTGACCAACAACTGTCTTACAAAGCTTGTTAGATCCCCATGCTGCTCCATTCCAAGTAGTATGTCCGACCACAGAGCTGTCAAGAGGAAGTGCATTATTTTAACTGGCATGCATAAAAAAAAGGCCCACTAAACCTTTCAGATTCAAAGTACTCATATCCATGACTCATTGTCCATGGAGATCTTGGCTGTTCTTTCTTGCTCCTTTGTTTCCTGTAATGTCTCTCCTGGTCTTATCTAATAAAGACTTGTTATGTCCCCCTTAAATCAGGGTTGTTTACTATCTTTTTTCAAATGGCAGCCTCCTCACGATCCAATATGAAAGTCATCCTCAATATCTCTGAGACCACAGAAATTGCTACTCTTTAAGAATTGCTTCACTTCAGTATGCCAGGGGGTACAGTGCCAGTACTTTATTGAAACTGTCACTTTAGAGCCCTTTAAAGTGCAAAGTTATGAACAGGATAGGTGAATTATTTTTGGAAGAAGAGTGTAGCAAAACCACCAGAAGCGTTGAAGTGGAAATAAAACACAGGTGACAATTTAATCTTGTTAAATGGTTATGAGAGAAAAGCTTCAATTTAGAAATAAAATCCATTTAAAGTTACTTGCGAAGCACAGACCCTGCCAACGGTTATTTAGGCAAAGAAAACAGAAGGTAGGTAGAAAATAATGAACACGGGTTTGCAGAGAATAAACCAGAGATTGAAGCTTGCATTACAGCCCCTGCTCTACACTGTGAGCTCTGTTAATAGCAAGCTGCCCCAGCTTCAGCCCAGCTGCGGCCCACTTTCACTTTCATGTTGTTCAGCCACATCGTCCTTTCACCTCCTTTCATCCATCCTCCATCTCTCCACGTCTCTCTCTCTCTCTCTTTCCGGTTTCTCCCTCATTCCTCCTCCCTCACCTTGCTCTCCTACTTCTTCTCCACTGACCAGAGGGTCATTACTTGATTCATGATGGTTACGAGACAAGGTTGTTGGAAAGAGTAAGAGAAAAGAAAAAGTCCTTTGCATGGAAAATATTGCCGATAAAGCTGCGTGTAGGAGAAAAACAGCAGTGATTTCACACATAGGAGTAAGTGTATAGCTACAAAAATGTGAGCATAAAAATGTAAGGAAGGAAGAGTTAAAACAAGGCACAGTATCCAGAATTGTTTCTTTTGGATAAAATATGGCTTTTATTTAAGCGATATTACCTTATCCATTGAGCTGGTCCAGAGAAACTGCAGCCATTTAAGGTTCATTTCCAATTTAACTTTTAAATTTGCAAAGTAGGTTTTGTTTTTTGTGGCGTTTGTTCATCCGGAAGAACTCTTCACCAAACTTTTATGAAATTTGGGAAATGGGAGGCATGACTCAAGGGGAGCACAGTCTGGACGAAATCAGATCCAACAAACTAATAAGGCAATTTTGGACAAGATCTGGATCTGACTTGCAAACAAATCCTGCTGACCCATTAACAAAGCAATAACTGAAAATTGCTGCTAACAAAGCAACTGATCAAAACTCCTCAGGATCGTGGGGCATTTGTAACGACATTTTAATAACATGCTGATATGTTAAAGGCCATTGGGCAGGTTGATTTTCTTCAACCTCAGTGAAGTATGAAAAAAGCTGGAGTAAAGGAGCTTCAGCAATGTATGAAACTCTTTACGACTTGGAAACATTTTCACACTCACTGTGAAGTAGTTCAAGTAGCCGAGTTGCAAAACACCGAAGGCTGGACTTCTGGCCTCGACTGAATGCCTGTGCTCTCTGCGAGTCCTTTTTGTTGTTGTTTTTTTATGATCAAGTCAATATCCTGGTACTTAAAAACTATTGGAGTTTGTTTTTCTTTTTATGAACTCAGCACGTTTTGGTGTCAGTTCATTAAGAATTGATCAAATTAACCAAATCCTTGGCAGATGAAACCAACAGAACAATGACAGACATACTGGCAGCTGGCATGGAGGAGAAAATGGTTAATGTGAGGCTGGTCCTTGTGCTCCCACTCCAAATCTCAATTTCCCTGTCATGTCAAAGCTCAAACAAAGAGTTGAGCTCTTTTTGTTAACATTTAGTAAGTAAACTAGAGGACTGCCAAAAGTACGCCAGGGGGCTTGTGGCCTTACTCCCTGGCCTCCGTGACCTCTACTCTCAGAAAAGTGAACGGCCATCCATGCCAGGGCACATTGTTTTAGTCACTAAGGTTTGAGATTTCTAAAACAATAGAAAAGGTTTCCATTAAAAAGAGTTTGGTGTCAATACTAGATGTACGCTCAGTTTCAAAACACAAAGCAAACGAATTCTGTCATAATCTAAGAAAATAGATGTATGTCCGTGATTGACTCAAATTCTTATGTAAGAATTATCGGCTCCTCTTACTGGTTCATCTGTTCTTTTGGCAAAGCTGAACAGCCTGACTCCAACAGCATGTGAGGGGACACCCACAGCTTAGCAGCGTAACCATAGACATAATACACATTTATATAGATGTGTTTATTATGTCTATGAAGGTAACACTGCTCTGCTGCTCAACTGATTAAACCACAATAGAAGGAGCTGGACCAAAACAGCAAAACCAATCAGAAGTAGGTTTGTGGAAGGGGGGCCTTAAGGAGACAGCAGCCAAAATAAAGCGTTAAAAAATGGAGGCTAAAAAAACTGATATTTTAATACACTGTTGTGAGAAATTTTAGTTGTTTTCTTTTAATCTGAAAATCATGTAAAGCTATTATAGAGGTATCAGAAAGGAAATATAGAGGGTGAAAAAACTGCATAATACCCCCCATAACATCAACCGTTTTTATGTAGTTATTCAGCACAATACAGCCATGTCGTGTTTCTAAAACGACAAACAATTACTACCTCTGTTTGGTTTTAAATTTCAGAGACTGTTACCCAACTAAACACATTCAAGGATATTCTGTACTACAGTATTTTTTTAAAAAGGTAAATCATCAAGCTTCTACAGGAATAGCTGGCCACATTTGAGAGAAAAATAATCCATCATTACAGAAATCTTCTATCCATCAGTGAGCTGGAAGCACTCCTGCTGGCAGCAGATTCTCCTGAGGTTGACACTGAAGGAGATGTCGACTTTGGTGAGTTTTAAAACTAGCTGAAGTGTTAGAAGTCTTCATACTTCGCATCTGATTAACACCAATCTGAAAGGTTGTGATTTTTATGAGACAATCAGCTCGTTGAGGTTCATACAAAATTACTACCTTTTCTTTGTTTCTGCTGTTAATCTGCAAAAACAGGTTCAAATTGATGACTACAATTTTTTTGATTGTCCCAAAAGATCCAACCAAGCCATTAGTTGCTGAAAACAGCCAGTCAAAAGAAAAAAGGAAAAACTTTGACACCATCTGGAGCCACATGTCTGTTTTCTGGGCATCTGTTCGACCTTTTTACCTCTGCCAAGGAGGCTATGTTTTCAGTAGCGTTGGTTAGTTTGTTTGTCTGTTAGCAACTTTACGGAGAAAGTAACAGACGGATTAACCTGAAATTTTTACCAGAGGTGCGTCTCAGCCCCAGGAGGATCCCATTAAATTTTGGTGGTGATCCGGACAAAATTCTGAATACTGTGATCCAGAACACACAAAAATAAAGGTGTTGTTGGAATTTTCAATGCTGAAAGATAATTAATGGGTGGCACAGTGGTGTATATTCAAAACATGCTTGTAGGTATTTATGATCAATAAATACCTACAATAAATTATTGTATTTTAAGTTAACTACAATAAATTCAAACTAGACGTGCCTGTGTGTTTGGCAATGTGTGGAAACCCTTTGGGTATACCGACTAACAGGTTGACATTGGTGTTAAATTACAGCCTGATGTGGCAGCCAAACCAATTAGCAGGAGAGGATGTGGCAACTAGAAGAGATAGCCAATATACAGTATGTAATCTTTGGAGGGAGTCAAATAACAGCAGCATAAACTCTATGATAGCTGGATTTAGTCCATCTTCTCCATGAGACAAGAAGTGAGAACTGTTCCAAGGGGTCATATTCAGACCACATAATGGTTTCAAGAGGAAAATTGTTTCTGTAAGTGCCAGTGTGATTTGACGCCGGTTTATTCTCAATGTTGGTTTAAGGAAATCAAATTATTTACCACACTGTTCATTGTTTTCAGTTTTTTATTCAACAAAGATAACAGACATCAATGCTGTTTGGTCAAAAACATATTTTTGCATTTACAGGCTACTTTATTTACATAGTTGATAAATCCCTTAATGTTATTTGCAAAGACGAAAGACTACTGAAACTCACACCACACTTAAGTAAAATACTGAAAGTAATTTGACTTTTATAGATCGATGTACTGAAATTGTTTACTATCCAAGGCCACAGTTCATTCAAATACTCATACAGTCTGAAAAACTGTTATCTAACTCTAATAAAAGAAATATCACAAGTTTAATATTCTCTCGGTTCCCACATGAACACTCCTGATTACTTCCACAATTGTGTGAGAACAATGAATTCATCCTTTGCCTTTACTGAATCTTTCAAGGATCTCTTGTAACCTTTGGAGGCTGTCCAAGAACCTGTTCTCGCAGAATAAACCTGTGGGAATAAGTTGTTGTCTCACTGCTTAAATGTCTCTCTCTGCCCGTCTCATTGCCAACCTGTCTCTGATGTGCTCTGGGGTCAGATGAGGTTTCTTTCCCTCTAAAAATCTGTATCCTTGACAACAACAGGACCTATTCATACCATATAAATTACATATATAAACTATTTTATTTGCATTTCTCATTACTTAAAAAAAATGATAGCTACGTGTTTCTGTACATTCAATCAGCAGCTGACTCAGGGAGTACACAGTACATAGTCGCAGCAGTCAGATAAGCTTGTAGTGTGTGTGTGTGTAATACCTCCTGTCACCAGCAGATGTCTCTGTTCCTGCTATGTGTCTAATGTGGTCATTAGTGCCTGAGCACCAAAAGCAATGTGAGGACACTATTATAATTGTTAAGTGTAATCATGAAAGGATGAAAAGAGGGAAATTCTTCAGTAGAATCATAGAGAGAGAGAGAGAGTGAGAGAGAGAGAGAGAGAGAGAGAGAGAGAGAGAGAGAGAGAGAGAGAGAGAGAGAGTCTGAAAGCTTCCAGCACCACACTGCTTGTGAACTGTGCATGTTTTCTTCACTCTGTAACTTGAAAGAGTTCTGAAAAGAAACGACTGAGCTCATTACCACTCGACTTGCTTTAAGATGACAAATAACCTGCTGCAAACAATAATGGACAAAAGAGAAACACAGCAAAGCCTGCGTATATTTCATCACAACAGTGGTAAATAGAGTCTTAAATAGAGCCTTGATATGATCTCAACCTTTGGCCTGTCTGTAAGCACTTCAGATAAATAAAGCTGACAAAAGAGGCTCCAAATGGTGCACCCCGAGGAGAGCACAAAGTGTTAAGCTCGTCAAAGCTGATATAAAGCCTCAGTGACATTATTGTGCCCTTCATCTTTTTTTTGTTCGGGTTTGTGAGGATCAGAGACATCTAACAAGATTTTTTTCTAAAGGCCAGCTGTGCTAAACTGCAAGGTAAGAAAACTGGCCAACAGAACGATTGTTGCCAGCTGAGACCAGCTACTTTAGATAAAAACTAGACTTTTACAATGCTCACAAGATGTGTTATTCGTGTTTGGCTTTGCAGTTTAAAAAAAAAAAAAACTATATCTGGCATGGTATTTCTAAAAAACGATGTTTTAGATAAAAACTAGATGTTTACAATGCTTACAAGATGTGTTATTCGTGTATGGCTGTGCTGTAAAAAAAAAAATATATATATATATATATATATATATATATATATATTTTTTTTTTTTTTTTTTTTTCTTGCATGTTACATCTAAAAACCTATGTTTTTGTTCTAAAAAACTTAAGTTATTCTAATTAAATCTTATAAAAACCTAAAAGGACACATCATCATAAAAGGTTATAGCACCTCATCTACTTTTTGGCAGTGCCTGAATCTGATCTGCTTTTTTAAAATCAAGTGCTTCCTGATACCAAGTCTTGTATTTGCCAAGATAATTGAGCTGCATACATTTTTGTTAACCACAGCAATGACTATAACTAAAAGGGGTCTTCTGTTTATTTCATTTAACGTAGCATAACTTGCACTTTTGTAAAACTCACATGTAATATTGTTATTTTACAGGCTTTACTGTATGTGCATGTCATACTGCACGCATCAAAGCAACGCTGCTGTGAACGCAACAGTCACATGACAGTGTGACACCAGGCTGCTACGCCCAAGAATGCAATGTTGAATAATAACTCTGATTTCTTTGACATGCAGTAAGGCATGCAACAAATGACAGAACTCCAAATTTCTGCAGTGACATTATGTTTTCAATCCCTTTCCTTTTTTGTTAACACCCCCCCCAACATGATGGTAGGACTTCCCATGAATCCAAAGATGTTAAAATCCTCCACTCTCTCATGCAGAGACAGGCTGGTGGTCCAAAGCCATGAATTCAACCACCTCCTCTGTAATCAGTTTGGCCTTTCGGCTCCCTCTGGGATTTTTAGCCTTCCTCTAGAGCTCGACAGTGTGTTGCTTCCACGCAGCAGCCTTTTCCTCAGATGCCTTAATAAATTCATCATACGACTTGAATGTTCAGTTTTTAAATGTTGTATTTAATCGGTCTTATTGAACACCACTCTCCTGCTACCGCCCCACTAAATGATCACATTATATATGCAGGCAGGAGTCGGGCTGTTTCAACTCTCCGGGTTGTAATTTCTTCACACTGCTGACATTTCAGCCGCAGAATTGATAACACTGATGTAGCATAGAGTCTTGTGTTTATGCCTTTGCCTTTCGGAGTTAAGATCATATAGTAAGTGATTAAAACCACAGTATATTTGCATTAATCAAGGATATTTAGCGTAGGTGAAGTAAGCAAAATGTTCTGAAAGTGTGTTGTGACAGTCAGTATAGGTTAATTCCCTGAGCTGTTCAGATACTTCACACTTAGAAAAAAAAAACTAGGACACATTTCACACAGCACAGACAGAAATAAAAGTTACAGATTCATTGGATGTTCAGTCCAAAGATTTTGAAGTTTCACCGAGCATCTTGAACAGGCTGGATCAGGACGGGGACAGCTTTCGGGGAGAAGCTTTGGAGGATAAGTGGTTTAAATGAACTGATGCCATAACCGAGCTGAAAGTTTTCTTAACAGACGGTCGCCATGATGTGTAATAGTACAGCCAACAAACACGGATCTCATGATGGAAGTCTGCTAGAGATTTAGGTCAACAAGTAGATCTAATAGTTTGTCATATGATGTAGTTAATCCTTAAGAGATTGAGATTAGGGATGTGCTGATATACGATATAATCGCGATATGCAATATTAAACAGCCACGATTATGAAATTGTAAGGCACTGTAAAAATCGTTCCACAATTATAATGTGAAGACGAGGGGCAGCGACACTCAGCGAAGGCGCGCGAAACCGAGTACTTACCAACCTAACCCGCTCGTAGTCTTACCCACGGTGTCAAAGCCTCGATAGCAAAATGTACAAACAAACCACCACATAAGTAGTCCCACATCCCCATAAAAAATCATATTAAGTACATTAATGCCAGCCTCACAAAAACGGGAACATTAAAAGAGAAAATGAAGAAATTTTACAACAAAATGCGTTACCACCCACAATGCATTGCAGCCACTCAAAGCACTGTTGGAGCGTATCCACAATGCATCCCATCCGCTCATTAGCTTCTTAAAGTGGAGGAGATGTGATCTGATATTTTAAAAAACACGAGTATTGGACAATATGTCAAATGGAGCAGCAAACTTTCGTTGTGTTTTTATGTGTCCCAAAAATGCATAGATAGTGATGTACTTGGGGACATAAACTATACAGTAAGCTGTCAAGGTAGAGAGCGTTATATTTCGGGACAGCAAATATTCCAAATCAGAGGGCTATTGTTTTCGGCTTGTCTGAATAGTCTAAATGAAATTATTAAAGGCACACGCTTTTGAATCCACCCAACAGTAAGGAAAACTTATTATTTCACCTTGTTATGTACTTTCAACCGCGCTCCCGTCAGGGGTGCATTCTACAGCATAACACCAGACCAAGAACAGTCGGAGACTGAGAATGACGAAACGCCTTGGCTGTATCCTCCTATTAAAAAGGTTTCGTCAGCAGTATGGACGTTTTACAGCTTCACAAAACAGACGGAGCAGGTAAACCTGACACCAATCCGCAGGTTACGCTGTAAGGAAGTTGCAGTGCCGTTGTCTAACACTTCAAACCTACGTGCCCACCTCCGTGAACACCATCCAGCATCGTTCGCCCAAATCAAGGTAGAAACAACATGACCGCAACAAGTTTGGTGACTGCTTATTAATGACAACGATAGTGACGTTTCTGCTAACTTTAGCTCCAAAAAGCTGATGCTCCCAACGTCGCGTTAGCTGCCTCTTGCTCATACTGTTGGTGCATGTCATGCTGTGCACAGAGAAGTGATTTCGCAGTTTTTTGCCATTTTAAATAACGTTAAAAGCAATGTGCTAATATCGTGATAATATCGTGATAATATCGTGAATCGTGATATTTTGGGCCACCAATATCATGATATCAAATTTCTTTTATATCAGCACATGCCTAATTGAGATATCATCTACCATTTCTTCTGTTGCCAGACAGGCAGGCCACAGAGTTCTCTTGCTATATGTTGGCATTACGTCTTACGATACAAGACATTTCAATTCCATATTTTTGACTCCTCATATTATCGCTTATCAAATTTGTGGATTTCTGTTACACAACACTTACGCACTTTTGACCAGATGAATACCTTTACCTCTAAAATTTAGGGATAAACTTCACTGATTTATTATTCTAGTGATGACACTCACATACCTACATATGAATATGCAGATCAACAACCCTCCTCAATGGGTCTTTCTTGATTTTAATTTTGTTATTATGCCAACACGAATGGTTTTTGGGGAAAACAACTCCTCACTTTGTGTTATTTGTGTGTGTGTGTGTGTGTGTGTGTGTGTGTGTGTGTGTGTGTGTGTGTGTGTGTGTGTGTGTGTGGGTGTGTGTGTTTAAGGGTGACATCTATACTGGTTCTTTCCAAAGTTAGCTAGAAATACAGGGACAGGCCTGGAATAAATGACTACAGATTTCTTATGAAGAGTTTTGCGTGTGTGTGTGTGTGTGTGTGTGTGTGTGTGTGTGTGTGTGTGTGTGTGTGTGTGTGTGTGTGTGTGTGTGTGTGTGTGCCATAAATACTGAAGCAGAAGTCTATAAAGGACTTTAAAAAGTGCTGTCAACCTTTTTCTTTCTGTATTTCTAAATCTATGTTAAGCACTATGAAATATAGCTGGAAAAAAATCTCTTTGCCTTCACAGTATTTTATGATATTCCACCATCTGTGCATCCCTTTAACCTCCTCCAGCTCACAAAAAGATTTCGAGTGAGAGAAATCAGCTGGCCCATCAACACTGCGTACTTGTAAATGATGTTGCATTTGGAAATTGCAATGTTTAATCTACAGGTTAGGTTCAAATAATATACAGCAGATATACAGTACACCAATTGGCCATAAAATTATGAACACTGGCAACACTGAGCGTGTGAATGGGATATGTTGGGCAGCGGATGATATTTTATCCTCTGAATTGATGTTTTTGAAAGCAGGAAAGATGGGTGTGTGTAAGGCTAAAGGTAACCTTGACAAAGACCAAACTGTATGGAGTATTCCCAGTTTGCAGTAGTCAGTACCCACCAATCGTAATCCAAGGAAGGAAAAGTAGTGAACCAGCTATAGAGTTGGGAATGAATAAGGATTATTGATGTGTGTAGAAAAGGAAGGCTGACCCATGTGGTCCAGTTCAACAGGGAGCTACTGTAGATCAAAGCGCTGAAAAGTTAATGCTGGTTCTGATAGAAAGGTGTCAGAACAAAGTGCATCAAAATCTGTTGTGTATGAGGCTCTCTAGCTGCAGTCAAGTCACGATGTCTCTGCTGACTCCCATCTACCACTGAAAGCACCTTCAACTCTAAGTGAGCATTACAGCTGAACTACAGAGCTACAGAAGGAGACAGCTAAGAGAAATCTGACATAGACCCAAAGTGTTAACTAACCTGTTCCCAAATTCTTAGATCTCCACACAATCAAGCCTCAGTGGAATCTGATAAAGGGATATTACGGCGTAAAATTGAGTAAGGGTCAAACACACCGTTACACCAAGTTAGACACCCTCTCGAGAGATGAATGTTGCTGACTGCTTGATTCTCTAGGTATGTCGAACTTAGTAATGGCCACACGATAGCAATACACAGCAGTCTATGGATCCACACGCTCACAAGTAAGAAGATTAATGATCATTACCTCATCATTTCCTTTAAGTAATAATCACCAGATTAATCATTTTGCACTGCAGACACAGTAGTTCTTCTGCACTAGCGTCTCAGTCTGATTGCACTTCCATAAAGAGATGATCATAAATGTTCTTCCTTGAGCTGCGAAACTCCGCTGCACTCGGTGATGGACTCCTCCGAGCTCTCCCTACAAACAAGCGGCTGCTGGAAGAGTGGGTGAGTTGTGTTTAGTCTCTTTGCTAAAGAAATTAAGCAAAGTTAAAAAGATGTTTGGTGGCTAGTACTTTGGCTGGGACCCTATATGTACTGTTGATGAAGTTAGGTTCTGTTCTGAGCATTATTTGTGGCTATAGAGTGGCTTTTTGGTTGAGGTTTGTTTATGGCTCCTCAAACCGCTGTGTATTGCTATCGTGCGGTCATTACTTAAGTTGGTATAACTAGAGAAGCAAGCCGTCGGCAACATTCATCTCTCGAGGGGTTGTCTAACTGAGTGTTACAGTGTGTGTCTTAATTGTTTGCCAGAATATCCCTTTAAGGGATCTGCTGCTAATGTCTTGGTGCCAGATACCACAGCACACCTTCACATAGTCCATGTCTCATCACGTAAGGACTGTCACAACCCTGTAGGGGGTCTACATAGAATATTTACTATCATATATACACAGTAGGCAGGTGGTTATATTGTTTTGGCTGGTGTGTTGAGAAAGTTTCACAAGTGAAAAGGTTGTTCATTTGTCAAGAGGTTGAGCTCAGTTTTAGTTCAAGATCTCTTTTCCCGTCCCGTACAGCATCTGCTTAAAATTTATATCAGCTAATATTTAATGTGCTCTAATCTCAGGGGCACAAACAGAAAGCATAGCCTCTTTCTTTATGAGTGCTGATACATCAGAGGCTGTCTCTCACAAGAGTTCACTTTCCACCAACATGCATGCAGGCATCCACACTCAATCTTTGTCACAAAAGCAATTGTCTGACAAAGCCGGAGGAAGGAACCTACTTCCTATTTAACTTGTTTTCTATGCTTTCTGTCTTTTCATTGGCTCGGCATGATTAATGAGGCTTCTCTACCTCACAATCACTCAGGTGGCTGTGGAGTTACTGTGTGGTCTGTGTGTATGTGGTGCTCTTTGATACAGTAGAGTATCAATTCTGCAAAATTACAGTAAAAGGTGAAAGTCTGAGAGCGAAAGACAAAAATAGTACAACAAGGAAAATGCGATCGCCATCATTTATGGTTCTTTCGACTGCTCCCCCTTTCCTTCACTTTCTTCTTAGTTTGGTTTGGGTGTAGGGAAATGTCAATAATTGTTTAATCTGAATATTTGCATCATCTATGGCCCTCTTAGCTGAAAGGAGATTTATTTCTCTGCAATAACAAACTGCTGTTTCAAAAGATGGTGTTATGAATGCATGGGCTTTTGTTACAAATGAGCTCCTTGCCATTCCCCCTGCTTCCTCGCTCACCCCACATGTCTTCTTGCCTGGGGTATTAGAGGTGGCTTTGGTATGTGGCCTACCTATTGGATCACAGGAAGTGCAACCAAGCCAAAACAAACTGCATCACCAGCCACTGGCAGGACGGGAGAAATCATGTACCCATAATTTGCTTATGGTTTGCAAATTAAGGGCTGAATTTGCTCCGAGCTCCACTCTGCATCTGTCTCTTCCTTTCTTTTCCCCCCATCCCCTCCTCCCCCTCGACGCCTTCCTCTCTTTCTTCCCCTGTTTTCGAGAGGAGTTGCGAGGAGAAAGTAGGCTATTAAATCCTTGAATATATGAGGCAGAGAGGGTATCAAGCGCTCATGTAAATTATCCCAATATTTGCATTTGGGTTTTACTGCAAAAAAGGTCCCCAGTACTTCCACAACCCAATTCCAATTTCATCTAGCGGATAATTGTCAATTCAAGCGGGAGTGTAAATTCTATCAAAATCTCTCATCAATCCACCCTCTCACATAAACGCTCATATTCTCCCTCCCTCGTTTGTGTGACTGAGTGACTTGTTTCAGGGAGAAGGAGCGGGGTGATTATTAAAATTTACAGCTTTCATTGCTGCCCCAGCTTTTGTTATTTCTCCTTACTTACAGGTGATATGATCTTTGCTTTTCTGAGAGAGCTGGCAGAGGAAGGGAATGAAGAGGAAAAGGTAGGAATGCTGGATGTGAAGGTTGTGGTGCTGCTTTAATGCGTGTACTTAAAACTACCGAATGACAACAGTAGCATGAGGGCATTCCCCATGTTTAAATCTCAGCCAGCCGACCATCTTCATCTCTCTCCTCTCCTGTGGTTGTTATAAAAAGCTGTATGCTTACATGCCGTTGGAGGCCAGAGAAAATATCCACCAGCGTCCTTGTAAAGCCTCAAGTGGTCCCGCTGAGAATAACACATAGAGAACGCCCACACAGCCATATCAACACAGGGCCAGTGGTCCTCAGGTGGTTAGGGTGGCCTAATTGTCTGTCTAGCAAGCTGACCCTGAAAGCTATGGAAAAAGTGAGGGTAGAGTGGCAGTATGAGGAGTGGGTGAGTGGAGAGTGACAAAACGAAGTCAACTGTATAGTCTATAAGGGCCCTGTCAATAGACACACTGGGATACACTGGAGTCATAGAGGATTCAGTGAGACACTGACTAGACTCCTCAGCACTGATAAGGACTGCTGCAATGCTTGTTCAATATGAAGAGGCTGAAGATAAGGACAGGAGATGGTCTAAAAATTCCTTGGTTAAACAAATTATCATAAAGATACTTTGAGGGGTTTTTATCTGGTTACGAAAGAGGCTAAATTTAATACTGATCCTTCTGTATGGCCTAAAAGCAAACATGGAGATCAAAAATATATATATTTCCTTGTAAAACTTGTAACCATTACCACCAAGTCAGTGTAAAATTAGGAGATTAATAACATAATGACATTACTTTATTATGTCATTTATTGGCCTAATTAATTGACAGACGAATTAATGGTCTACCCCTCTTGGGTGGCTATGTAGCCTGAGTTGCCCCCCAACCATCAGTGTATGAATATGAAACCAGTAGACCCAAGGCTTGAGAAAGTAATTTGTACTAAAAATGAATGAATTAAGGGACTGAGTATAATGGTCATACTTTTAAATGACTTTGAGGAATGTGATTAAAGCTCAAACTATCAGCTACCCCTGAATAAATGAGTGAAAATTCAGTGACAAAAAAGATGATTTGATTCATTTTTATTGTAAGACATGTTGACAGTTGTCTGGTAAATTATTAAGTATTTTCATAATTCCTAACAGATACCTAGAAATTGTGAGTTCATATGCTATCTTAAATGGTTATAGCACAAATTGTATCATTATCACAATATTGAAGAATGTAAGGTCATATGTTTTTCTCAAATTGGGCCCCCTAGTTTGTTCACTAAATTTGTGCCTTGAAAACGGGGAAGGTCCCTGCCAAAAACCAATGAAACACTAAAGCCTGACAAACGCAGCCAGAGTTTGAAGGTTAGTTTATTCCAGAAAGCGGAGATGGCACTGTCCTCGCCGGCATTTTCGAAATGTCTCTCAAGTTGTACACTGACGTAAGTGTTTCAGCAGATGGGTGAGGGTGCAATGTCAGGATCTGGTCATGTGAAAAAAAAAAACATCATGGTCATCAGAAAAAATGTAATATACCAAGTCAAAGTCTGTTACTGACAGAGCTATGACCATCCAGACTTTCAAACAGATCTAATATATTTAAATCCGTACAATCTCTATCAAGAGTCCCCTGATAAGATCTGAACAGGTTTGGGAGAAGAATTTTGAGTGAGTATGCGGATAGAGATTAAAGTTTTACAGTAAATGTACTGAACTAAATCCAAACCACACCAAACTTTCTCAGCAGATATGTTTTCAAAACTATCCTAAAGCTGAGAGACCTCTGTTTATAATTGATAATGGTTTGGTTTGTTGATGAATGAGCTTATGTCACCAGGCTGTAAGAAAAAGCTTTCATTTTTGAACCCCTCTTAGCCTTTACAGGACTAATGTTAGATTAGAAATCTCTTAAACCGCCAACAGCATCACTTTGGATTAGCAATCTGATGCTTTTCCAAAAATTAGAAAAAACTCTTATGTGAGATTAAGTTTTGGAATATTTATCAAGTATAAAACTTATGTGAGGGCGAGGTTAAAAAAGGTGATATTCTGCACTTGAGTGACCGGGTTTGTATGTGTGTAACCATCTGTTTCCAATTAAGATACAAGATTTTAAAAGTGGGTTAAAAAATGATTCGCTTGTTCAGGTAGTCTTGTCGACAGCCAGGAGAGAAGACATTGAAAAAATATGAAATCCATTTTGTGTGGAAATTTTGGGAAAGACAGACTAGCTGGAGTGGCTTATTGTAAAATGACCTGTAGTTTACCTCTTTGTTAATTTAATGAGCCATTTGAGTCTTCATGAAAGATGATAAACTGGAAAATTATAAATACAGCTAAAAGTCTTGACACATTGTCATATTTCTACACATTGCTGTAATGTAACTTCAATTCAATCATCGATCTTTCATGATTTAAGGGAAACTTAAGTTTAAGAATTTGGCTATTTTTTCGTTCATAGCCATCTCTGGCAGGCTGAGACAAACTGGTATTAAGTTAAACAGAATAATTCACACAAATTTAAAAGCACTTCAAATAATCACTGATGAAATGTCAGAATATGGAGCAGCTGCAGTCTCTGGAGGTAGTCAGCCATGTAAAAGCAGTGAAAATCAGTGCAAGTGATTTAATGATCATGTTGGGAAGTGCTGTTAGCAAACCAAGGTCATACTTATTACACTCCATCGTTTTTTTTTTCCTTCAAAATATTGATTCTTTTTTTAAGTTGATGCCTTTTCAAACTTTTTTGGGGGGTAACTCAATGAGATTTAGATACTTTGGGTTGCAATCGTATTTGATATTGGTTTTATCAAAATTGACCAATATGCTACGACATCGATTCAATAACATGTATTGATGAAAGAGGAAAAACTATAATGTATTATGAAACCATAAAAAATGGTGGAATATCTAAATAGCTCAGGGCTATTCGAAGATAACTACTGTATGTCTTTGGGCAAAACACTAAAATGCAAATTTTATGTCAAGTGCATGAGGAATTAATGGTTCATATAATTTAGCTTGTTGGAACATACTAAAAAAAACAGGTGTCTTTCAACTTCATGTTTCATATTGTTAAAAAAATGTCATTGTGATTCATCAGTCAGCTTCTTTTCATATCGTTCACCTAGAATTATAATTGTTCTTATGATTGATGGTATGTCTTTGCTCTAACAATCTAAATTTTGGTAGTAGCTACAATGATAATAACTTGCATAATGAGAGGAACAATAATCTCAAGTGATTAATGTTCAGAAAGCACATCCTTTCCACTAAAACAGTCTGGAGTTTTTTCTGGGAAAAAAAAGAAAACTTTCATTTTAATAGTCCAAATTTATAGTCCAAATTTTATCCATTAAGTTATTACTGTGTTTGATGAGCATAATGGCAAGGGAGGTAACACAATTTGAACTGTGTTACTGAACTTAATGGTCGGACCAGAAGAGGTAATGAGAACAAAAAGTTTCTTTTGAAGGAGACTGACAAAACAACAACCACGAAAGAACAGGTTAACAAATCTGCGAGGTCTAAAAATATCACCAGCAGGGCCAAGCAGGCACACAAAAACATGCGGACTACGATGGGTACAAGCAGTCCCACACATGGAGAAACACACAAATACTAATTCACTCACCCACACAGACACACACACACCAGATTAGTGGAGCCACAGGCTGTAAAGCCACAAACAGCAGGCCCTTAATTGAAGCAGGCAGGAACCAAAGAAGTCCTGAGCGTGTCAAATGCTTTCCCCTGCCTCTGAGATGGTGACACACACTTCTGAACCGTTGGGTCATCATTATCACACAAATGCATGACTCACTCCCTCAAACTGGCTGACTCCCGCTCCATCCCTCTCTCCATTTGTTTCACCTTTCTTTCATTATCAATGAGACACATGACTGCTCACAGCTGCAGTGCATCAAGGGAGCCATAAAACAGGTCAAAATAAATATTCTCCAGACACACCCTTTAGATTCACAATAAGACAGCCTCTGACAGACTAAAGATAGAAAAAGGTCAAGCAGCAGGGAGAGGGGAAGGGCTGTTCTTTGTGTGTGTGTGTGAATGTACTGGTGCATCTCAATAAATTAGAATATCAACAAAAAGTTGATTTATTTCAGTAGTTTAGTTCAAAAAGTGAAACTCATGCACAGAGCAATTACACACAGACTGATATATTTCAAGAGTTTATCCCTTTTCATTTTGATGATTGTAATTTACAGCTGATAAAAACCCCAAATTCATTATCTCGAAAAATGTGAAAATTGTGAAAAAGCCTAATATTAAAAGACTGACAGTGTAACACTCTAATCAGATCATTAACTCAAAACACCTGCAAATGTGTCAGTTTCTGCTACACTCCAGTGTTGCTTCTAAACAACACTAAAATGTGACAAGACGAATGTGCGTTTACGTTGACGAGACTAGACGAAAACGTTAGTGGTGGACGACGAACAGAGTTGCAAAATTCATGAGCATTTCGTCAGTCAAACGCTAAACATATATTCTGCAGTGCTGTTTTCGTTGACGATGACATTGACGAAATATTTCGTTGACGATGAAAAACACTGCTACACTCGAGTATTGCTTTTTTAATTCCGATGCTAGCTAGTAGTCCATAGTTGCTGTGTGTTTGAGAAATGAATGTATTCTGTTTTTGAGTTGGTTTGCGCAGAAATCCACAGCAATGGTGTTTTTTTTTTTTCTTTCTCTGAGGTACTTATTTTTTTTTAAATGTAATTTGCACTTTTTTTTTCCTTGCATTTCACTTCTAAAGAGCGAAATGTTCTCTTAACCTTGTACCACATCTAGTTACAACTTTAAACAGTGTCAGTCTAGATCAGTCAGACACAGTCATGGGGAAGACTGTAGACTTGACAGCTGTCCAGAAGAAAATCACTGACACCCTGCGCAAGGAGGGTAAGACACAAAAGGTCATTTCTGAAGAAGGTGGTGGTTCACGGAGTGCTGTGTCCGAGCACATTCATCGAAAGTTGAATGGAAGGAAAAAATGTGGTAGAAAAAGGTGAACAAGCAACAGAGATAACCACAGCATGGAGAGGGTTGTGAAATGAAGCCTATTCAATAAATTGGGGAAGATTCACAAGGAGTGGACTGCTGCAGGAGTTAGTGCTTCAAGTGTCACCATGCACAGACAGATCCAGGACATAGACTTAAGCTTTCGCCATCCTTGTGTCAAGCCACTCTTGAACCACAGACAGCGTCAGAGGGCTAAGGACAAACAGAACTTGTTTTGATTTTATTTTGGAAAATCAAGATCCCACAGTCTGAAGGAAAAGAGGAGAGGCACAGAATCCAAGTTGCTCGAGGTCCAGCGTAGTTTTCCCCAGTCAGTGGTGGTTTAGGGAGCAGTGTCATCTGCTGGTGTTGGTCCACTGTGTTTTAACAGGTCCGAGGTCAGCGCAGCCGTCTACCAGGAGGCACTTTATGCTTCCCTCTGCTGACCTGACCAGCTTTTATGAAGATGCTGTTTTTCCAGCAAGACTTCGCACCTGCCCACACAGCAAAAATACTAATACCTAGTTTAAGGACCATGGTATTCCTGTGATTGATTGTCCAGCAAACTCACCTTGCCTGAACCCCAAAGAGAATCTTTGAGGTACTGAGAAAAGAAAAATACGAGACACCAGACCCAACAGCGCAGAAGAGCTCAAAGCAGTGGATTTGATGAGTGTAAAAGAGGACAATTTATTGTAAAATTAGAGTCTCTGAAAGTTTCTCATGAGTGTACTTTTGGTTGAGCTGTACAATCTTAGCTATTTTGTCTTTCCTGAGATGAGAGCAGCAGGAAAAAATGGGAAAGTTTTATGTTTTCAGGACAACGCCCACACTGTAGCTGTTTGTGCTTACCACTTCACTGATGACTCCTTTGTGAACAATGGCAAGTACAAACCGGATTAAGTGAAACTTTTGACTGTAACTGAAACCTGGGGGTGCTCCATCCATAAAGACCTTTCACGAAGGCTTGGCACCACAATTTTTAATATTTTGACAGCAAGTATTTCAATAAGAGTTAAGGCACAATAAAGTGGCTAAATGGAGGGCTAGGTGGTCCTCATGCTAGGCTCACATATTTTCTTAAAAGACATCACCTCGGGTAATTTCATGACCATAAAACCACAAGTAATACCCACAAGCTGTGATTAATTTGACATCATTTTAAAAGTAGCCGAAATAAAGCATTTCCAGCAGCAGGACACAGCAGAAATTAGCATTTTCACAGGCACCAGGACAAGCTGGATTAGCAGTTTAAATAAGCAGCTTCATGTCATGTAAAGCTACTCAACAGGTGTCTCCCCATAAGAAAAGGCTAACATTTGTATAATAAGTCTTTTCAGTGTTTGATATAATATTAGTCAATAGATAACCTGTTAGTCATTTGAGATAGTGCATGCAAGTTCGAAGCCCAAAACCAAGGATGCATATTGCATCAATGTTGGGTGTTTCGCAGCAAATACATTCTCAATCTAACAATGCAGCATCGCACACAGTTGGCGTCACAGCAAGTCTCAGCTCCGTCCCGTAAGCGTCTATACACACTGCTCCGCCATAGATACGCGCTGAGGCTATTTTCGACGGAGCATGCACCCAGCATGCTTCAATCTCAACAGAGATAATTGTCCTAGACAGGACCTTTAGCACAGGAGAGGTGCATGCCATCTGGTCTCTCTTTATTTCTCCCCAACTCAGCAGCGGCGTGGTGGCTGTCTAACATGAGTCTGGTCCTCCCCAAGGTTTCTGCCTGTAAAAAGAAAGTTTTTCCTTGCCACTGTCACTCATGTTACATGAAATGGGTCAAATCTGTCCAAACTTAAGGTTGGGTCATGATAATTTATCAAACCATGAGCGTGGTCTAGACCTGCTCTTTTTTGGAAAGCGTCTTGAGACAATGACTATTGCAATTTGGCGCTACATAAATAAAATTTGACTGGTTTGATTGATTGATTGATGTGGTGAATTCCAAAGTAAAAAAACATATGCAGACTGTATCCCGACTGTAATTCAGATCCTATAGATAGATAGAAGCACAACAGTCACAGAATTATTTCCAAAGTAGCAAGAGACCACAGACAGGCAAAGGAACCTTTTGTGAGTATGTTGTTTTCTGTACACTTAGTCCTGCTGACCGGGGCTGCACTACGCTTCTGCTACGCTCCAAACACGCTTCCAGTGGGCGATGACGCTGACTGGCCGAGAGAGCCGGGACGCAACACTAATGAAACCCGCCAATCACGCATCCTGTGGCTTTTCGACTTGAGTCTTTGATAACAAAAACAGATACATGATACAAGTTTAGTGGGAAATAAAAGTTTATCCCAAAGAAGCTAAAAATATAATACCTTTAGCTGAGTAAACTCTTAGTGTTGTCCTTTCTACTAACCAGTCAGGTAATTTAACAAAGTGAGCTAAGGCTAGCTTATTAAGCCTATCTACATATCATAAATGTGTTGTCAAACAGTAGCAGTGTTTCTATTTATTGCCTCTTTGACCGCTGTTGTTGCAGTGTTGTGTCTGTTGCGTTGATGTGTTGTTGCTCTGCTGGTACAGACAGTAGAGGAACTTTCTGTGATGGTTTATCTCTTATTCAAGATTTTCTAAGGATCCATGAGGTTCCTGGGCTAGCATGTTTTCACCAATTTTGCAATCAGAATACATTTACACACGCTGAAGTCTTAAATGTATCTGGGGACCTCACCAGTTTACATTAAACACTGTGATCATTTTTAATGAGCTCATATCATCATTAAGAGTACAAAGACTTGCCTGCCTCACAATTAAGAGAAGAAGAAAAGTTTGATAAAGAGCAGTGAGTGTTCTCCTGAATATTTTTACTCTGTTATGTAACATTTTGGCTTCTAAAATAGAGATGAGTGGGAGTCTACACATGAGATTGTTGTACCGTATTCAGCGAACAGTCCATCTTCAGAGGGCCTGCTAAATTACTCACCTTAAATCTATCTCCAACAGCTTAGCCAGAATTTTAGTTTTTCACCTTCACCTTGACTTGCAAAAATTCAACACCTCACATTCATAAACTGAGCAGACCAGTGTGTGGTTTGTGTCTGCATGATGTTTTGTGCCATAGAGGAGCGGTGAAGGTAAATGTGCGCCAGTGTGTTCAGGAAGAAGGCGAGGTGGGGGGCTGCTAGCGTGATCTTGCCTGAAGCACCTTCAATGCAAGGAGCAACATAGGAGCGGACGCAGGCTCTGCAGGTTTTCTTTGTTTTTTGTTGTTTTTTTTGGGTTGTTTTTTTTTTTGGTGGCTGAAGATGGCATGGTTTGATGTTGCTCTAGTTTTAGCAGCTCTAGAGTGTACAACAGGGTTAGCTCAGAATGTACAATGCATTTCTTTTGAAGGATACTATGACAGCACATAGGGTGATGGATAAAAAATACTCTTTTGGAAGAGTGTAAAACTACTCGTTAGTTCTGAAGATTTCAAATGATTTTGATGTAGATCCATAATCATCATCGTCCAAAATATCAGCCAACCAAAACCCATTTAAAACTGCAGGATGTTTATTACTATTTAGCAGCTGAACATGCCCTTCATCTAAACTCATCACTTCCTTAATTTTCACTGCTGTGCAGCTCAGAGATGGTGGTTGGTTGCCAAATTTGATGACAGCTGCCAATGATCCATTCATAATTATGAATAAGCCACATTGCAATTCTGACTGTGGTCTCGTTCAGGCGCACTGATATGAAAAATACAATTGGTTTCTTTACAAAGTAGTCTTAAAAAGCACAGCGCGATCAAATGTAATCAATCAGGCACATTTGTTTGTACCTCTCTACAAGCTTGACTTCTATGATTTTATTCTGCAGAGCATGTTTAATTGGTCCTTCACTGTCTTTGAGTCACAATCTTGAAACGCCACATGTTTTGTTGATAAGAGGTAACAACAGCAGCTTTGCTCACTGACCTCACTTCAGCCACTGCATCATTAGCAGAAAACAAAAATCAACAGGACCTACCCTACAGAGTCAAAGTGCTTTGTGAGAGAAAATGATTTGCTGTGCATTATGACCAAGCCCCTCTTACTTTTAGTTTATTTACATAGCAATCTGTGTTAAATTCTTATTGGTCAAAATGTGGCAAAGACAAAAGCTTGTATAAGTGAGCCGAAATTACCATTGTGTTACCTCACTTGTATTTAGATGATGACCCAGCAATTTAACTTCTACTTTTTCAGCTTTTCTTAAAACAATTAACATAATGTAAACGAAAAAATCCCCCCTTGATTATTATCACTTCTGCTGAGCTCAAAAGTAAACTGTCAGCTATGACAAGGACTTTTTACCCCTTCATTCATAAATATACATTATGCACTTTGTTACACAGATGGACCATGGGAAATTTTAAAAAACTTAAGTTATTTCAATTAAAAAATGTTGTAAAATCAAATAAGAAAAAATACAAAACCAGTTATATGTGCTCACTGATCTCCATCTTTTATAGAGAAGCACCTTCCTCAACTATTGCAGTATGAGAAGGATCTAGCAGCATTTTCAATGTCAAGTCATCTATGGTTGATGTGTATGCAAAAATTGCATGACTTTGTTTCGTTGTGTAGTATTTGTTGCATCTTCAGGAATACACCCTTGGCCATAGACGACCTCTACATCCACACAATCACATCTTTGCTGTCCTTTTTACCGCAGAGTAGATTATGTCAAGACATTGAGTCTGTGTTTCAGTTTTAACTCCAACACCCATAATGGATTCAACACCCCATATTCCTTCAGTTTCCACTACCCCAATGTGCACTTTATTGACAGCTTTGGTTTTAGGGAATTTAGGGATTCATCTTTCCTTCAATTACATAATGTGCAGCAAATGTGATGCAAAAATGTTAGCAAACACTTGTTCAGCCATCACTGCTCAATACTTTCTTACAGACATTTTCCATTTCTACATTTAAGCTGCTTCTTTATATATTGTGCAAGGTTGGAATTTAGTGGAAGGCTGGTTGTAATTTGAATTTGGGGCCTTGGTCAACTCCATCCTCAACACCCCAGCAGAGAATTTTAAACCCATAAATTAAAAGATGAGATGCTGCAGACTGTGGTGTTAGCTATTATACTAGCTGTTGCTTATATATTATGCCAACACATAGAAATATCAAACAAGGCAAAAGTCTATGTGTAGTCAAATAAATAACCAAACAAGGTCCAAATTTTATTTTTCAAAACAGCGAGAATCCAATCAACAACAATATAACTATGAATCTAAGCTGACATGCTGGTTATATGAATCTGGCTAGCTTAGTCCTACAGGTGCAAAATACCTGATCTTATCATCCTGTGCAAGAGGAAGCACAACAGAGTTTGACATTCTGACTAGAACAAACTGAGTAGGAGTGAGAAAGTTGGAAAAATAAACAGACAGAGGGAGGAAGACTTCTTCACACTGTAGTGCCAGTACCTCATGGCATGTTGTTCTCTTTCAAGTATTGAAATTCATGAGGAGCGAATTACAATAAAAAGTGTCAGCAGTAAAATTCTGAATGATCTTTTCTGGAGTCATGAATAAATGCAGGCCTCTCATCTGCTAATATTTGTAAAGAGAGACAGAATGAAGATGGAGTGCTGTCTTCATTCAAAAATCCCCCTTTGGCAAAGGCTGATGGTCAGAGAGACCTTTTCTTTTTCTGAAAATGAAGTTCTGAAAAAGTCTTTTTACAAGACACCCCAACAGTGACTGCAACTGAAGCCGTCATTAAATGTGAAAAGTTAAGATTGATTTGAACTTTCAGAGCAAACCTTAAAAGTTACTATATCAAAAGGACACAATAACACACAACCACACACAAAAGTTACTCTGGTGTTAAAAAACAAGATACTGCAGTCCCACTGTATTAGTTTGATATATCAGTGTGTGTGTGTTTTTAATTGGACGTGTACACTCACCGGCCACTTTATTAGGTACACCTGTCCAACTGCTCGTTAACACTTAATTTCTAATCAGCCAATCACATGGCGGCAACTTAGTGCATTTAGGCATGTAGACATGGTCAAGACAATCTCCTGCAGTTCAAACCGAGCATCAGTATGGGGAAGAAAGGTGATTTGAGTGACTTTGAACGTGGCATGGTTGTTGGTGCCAGAAGGGCTGGTCTGAGTATTTCAGAAACTGCTGATCTACTGGGATTTTCACGCACAACCATCTCTAGGGTTTACAGAGAATGGTCCGAAAAAGAAAAAATATCCAGTGAGCGGCAGTTCTGTGGGCGGAAATGCCTTGTTGATGCCAGAGGTCAGAGGAGAATGGCCAGACTGGTTCGAGCTGATAGAAAGGCAACAGTGACTCAAATAACCACCCGTTACAACCAAGGTAGGCAGAAGAGCATCTCTGAACGCACAGTACGTCGAACTTTGAGGCAGATGGGCTACAGCAGCAGAAGACCACGCCGGGTGCCACTCCTTTCAGCTAAGAACAGGAAACCGAGGCTACAATTTGCACAAGCTCATCGAAATTGGACAATAGAAGATTGGAAAAACGTTGCCTGGTCTGATGAGTCTCGATTTCTGCTGCGACATTCGGATGGTAGGGTCAGAATTTGGCGTCAACAACATGAAAGCATGGATCCATCCTGCCTTGTATCAACGGTTCAGGCTGGTGGTGGTGGTGTCATGGTGTGGGGAATATTTTCTTGGCACTCTTTGGGCCCCTCGGTACCAATTGAGCATCGTTGCAACGCCACAGCCTACCTGAGTATTGTTACTGACCATGTCCATCCCTTTATGACCACAATGTACCCAACTTCTGATGGCTACTTTCAGCAGGATAATGCGCCATGTCATAAAGCTGGAATCATCTCAGACTGGTTTCTTGAACATGACAATGAGTTCACTGTACTCAAATGGCCTCCACAGTCACCAGATCTCAATCCAATAGAGCATCTTTGGGATGTGGTGGAACGGGAGATTCGCATCATGG
Source organism: Xyrichtys novacula (assembly GCA_962446985.1). Lineage (NCBI taxonomy): Eukaryota > Metazoa > Chordata > Actinopteri > Labriformes > Labridae > Xyrichtys > Xyrichtys novacula. The sequence continues at coordinate 17,415,770 of OY660875.1, read as the reverse complement.
ATGTGCAGCCGACAAATCTGCGGCAACTGTGTGATGCCATCATGTCAATATGGACCAAGCTCTCTGAGGAATGCTTCCAGCACCTTGTTGAATCTATGCCACGAAGAATTGAGGCAGTTCTGAAGGCAAAAGGGGGTCCAACCCGTTACTAGCATGGTGTACCTAATAAAGTGGCCGGTGAGTGTATGTGTTTTTGTGTGAGAGTAATGAATCGGAGCAGGTATGGGAGATTTTCTCATCTCTCTGTGGTCCTCTCAGGTCTTTAGCTGGTTCCCCTTCTCAACATCCCCAAAAGTAAGAGAAAAAAGTGGGTAGTCATCAATTTTAAGAATTTTATAGACTTTATTCATAGCTACCAGATGATATGGTCCTATTTAGTAGCTCCAAATGAGAACAGATTTAATAAAAAATAGAGATTGTTTTTTAAAACATTCAATATAAATAGGGCAGTGGTTCCCAACTGGTGGGTCCCGACCCAAAAGTGGGTCGCGGACATGTTATGGATAGGTCGCGAATGGCTGGTCAAAAAAGAAAATTTTTAATGCACATCTGATGTGTGACATGTCTTTTATTTTGAAAAATAGCTTATTTTGAAAGGCATGTGTTATCTTACTAATGTGGCATGAATGCAGTAAAAATACATGGTTTTTTTTTTGGTCCTTATTTTGTGCAATTTGATATTTATTCACTTTTGTCCATGCTGTTGCATAGTCCTCCTCAGGTTCTTCTGAATATGCTCTGAATGCAGAGATGCAAAAAAGTTAATTTTTTCATTTTGCTGGTCTCCATTTTGGGCAATTTGATATTTTCTGAATATGCAACTTCAGTAGTTGTCGTTCTCAGTTCATGTGCTCCGAAATGCACTTTACTCAATAAAGTGGGTGTATTAATGTTGAAGCTTTGAGTCTTTAAAGTTTTTTTCTATCTAAATTGCCTGGTTTAAATTTTATAAAAGTGGGTCAAGACTTTAGGACGATGGGAAAATGTGGGTCCCAGAGTGAGACCAGTTGAGAACCACTGAAATAGGGTCAGTTTGAAGACATAAGATGGAGCATGTTGTTTCAGACCAAAGATGAAGCATTTTGTTCGTGAAATTTCAAATACAGATGAGACACGCAGTTTAATTAAATCAATCCATACTTGAAGAAGACACTGACCTGACCTCGGGCTTATAAACTATTTTAACTATGATCTAATTTCCTTGTTGTTCCTAAAAGCTGTGTCTATAATTTTTTGTATCTTAATCTTGACGACAGCTCGACTTGGCCTCACATCTGAATCATCTCCTAACTCAGCAGAGTACAGTGTCTCCCTCTGACTTTGCAGCATGGCTATGTGAACTTTCCAATCCATTAATCTATAATTTATTACTGAGGTGGTAACACTGATCATACTCCTCCAGACTGAAAGCCGGTAATTCTGCTCAGGCCTCTCTGATGTGTGTGACTCGGTTGATCTCTGTCCATCAGCTTCTCTCTCTGCTGAAATCCCTGGACTTGAACTGATGCTCCGAAGATTGAAAAACAATTAAAATAGCCTTAAAATTCTTGAAATGATAAAACGATAGATAACTCTGTCGCCTTGCCTTGATATTGTTGGTGCTGGAAAAGATTTCTCTCCCTTTTGTCATCTGCTTTGTAGCCTCAGGCTTGATCTGACTTTATGTTATAATGACACCATTCGTACGCACATACACAATCTACACAACAACAGCTTCCAAACTAGCCAAAGCCATATGGCAGGTTACTGGCCTGCATAATTGGCTTAAACAAGAGGCAGTGTGTGCTGTGTGTGTTTGTAGGCGGCCTTGCCTCTCTGTAGTAACAACCCCGTCGATAATCATGCAGCAAATGAGCCTGCTGTCACTGTTGTGGTCCCCTGACGGAACTGCCGCAACTGCAGAGCACGCCACGACACACGCACACACAAACCTCGACTACACCACACGGACTAATGTCGACAGATTCCAGGCGCCACACACAGACTCAGCTGCAAAACATGCACACCAAAATCACAGCGACTAAGATCTGTCTGACACATCTATTGGTGGATTCATCAAACAGTCTCTGTTTGAATCAAACACATAGACCCATCTGTTCCTGATGCAAAGTCGTTGTCATCATAATCTTAATGTAGCTCATTTTCCTTTGTTATCTACAGGGGGGTGACGTGTTTATTTTCCTTTATCAGCAAATTTGCCCTCTTCAAACCCCATCTGTCAGTGCCACCTACAATGGATGTTTGGACAACATCCTCCTCCAGTTTTTGGTGTTTTTTTGTAAATTTTAATTTAAAAGTTAAAAATACTTTTTAGATTTGCAATTAATCAATTACTCATTACAAATTTCTGAATTTTCCTATGACAGAAACAACACCAAATGCTTTTTTTTTTACCTTGATTATATTTTTTTCACAGATACATACTGGATATAAAAAACAATACTGTAGCGAGAGAACATATTAGGGCTGGGCGATATGGCCTCAAATCAATATCACAATACCGTATTTTACGCACTACAAGGCGCACCTGATTATAAGGCGCACCATCAATGAACGCGTCTATTTCCAAACATTAGGAGCACCGGATTATAAAGCGCATTAAGCCAAACAAAACAGTCAGGTAAGTCAAACTTTATTTAACTCATTCAATAACTCTACGAGGCTATGATAGCTGCAGTGCTCTGACAAGCCAAAAAGATTTTATAGTGTGAAAAATATGGTATATTGCGCAGTTCACCTGATAACGATAAATGGACAATAACTACTCCACAAGCTGCTCACCCCCTCCCACATTAACTTTGTCTACTTCAGCCGCCGCTACAACTTTTGAACCGTCCTCCATCTCCTCACCTGTCTTTCCCTCTTTGTTTCAGACTGGATGGGGTGGAGTCACTGCTGCATCTTAAAAAGGGACATGAGACCATAGCCTACCTACACACATCCTAAACCAACTTTTATTTATTTATTTTTTTGACACCGAACATACCAATGTGGGCAGAAGGACGTTGGTTTTTGTTGTAAATTTCGGTATTGGTAAATTTTCGGTTTATTACCCAGCTCTAGAACATATAGAGCTGTAAATCTTGTTAGATATGCTGAATTTCATAAAGTCATACACAGCAAAGGCTCAGAAAACTACCAGTTATTGAACACTGTTGGACTTCACTGTTAATCACGTGTATCTATAGTGACTTCAAGAGTTTACATGTCAGACATATTACATTTTTTTTTTCAATTTTTCACTTTTCTGACAAATCCAGCTATTTTCACTTCGTAGTTGCAGGGTTATTTCACTTTATTTGAGGGGACTGATTGCTGCTGTGTCATCGAAATATGAAGGTTGGTATATCTAAAACCTATTTTCACCACTTGTTAAAGAGCCAACTATTGTTTTATATTGGATAATTAACTGTCTTAAATGCGGTCTATTCTGGGCAGATGGACTTTAAACTGGAGTAATCAGCATGACTTCTTCTGGGGCAGAGGGGTGATCATTTGGACCAGGGCTCTGGATTTCATCACCTATTTCCTTTGGTAAAAAATCTCTTTGGTTGTTAACAGAAAAAAAAAAAACTGTAGATAGACACAATATCACTCACTAAAGTGAGGGCTGTTGGACTTATCATTGATTGGTTTACATCATTTGTGCTAACTGGAGGAGCTAGAGAGACTGGGGGGCCGATGAAAGACAGGGTGAGAGTAAGGAATGAAAAGAGAATGTGAGAGGAATTAAGCTCTTCAGTGTGCCAAATCCCTCTTACAGGCCAAAAATGGCCCATTATGTTTAATATTTTGAGTCTCGGTGGAGGAGGAAAAGAGCAGAGATGCCGAGTGGGCCGCCTGGAAGAGTCATCAGTGGCTAACAGTATCGTCAACATAATACCCTACCATCTGCTTCCTGTAAAAGCCCCGGCTAAATTTGTCCTGTGTTGTACGGGCTGGTAGCAAAGAGCAGAGAGACACTGAGTGGGAAACATGAGAACCGTGGAGTACGTTCACATAAAACTATGCCAACTGTTCCTGCAACTGCCTGGTTCAAACACAAAAAACCCATTCTAAATATGCCAGCTGAAATCAGTTTCGTGTTCCTGTGAATTTGGGAAGACAGCAGAGCGGTGGAGAGTCAAGCGACGCCTATATGTAAAGAAGTCGACCCGTATCAGGAAAATCTCTCGTTTCACACGCAGGGCCAGAGAGGGAGTGTGAAGGAACACACCTCAGGCTGACAGGGCCACAACAACCGTGAATCACGATGAAAGGGGATGATGCAAACCAGTACAGAGCCTGAAGTGAGTGCTGAGGGGAGGTGGAGGATTGGTAAGGAAGCTAAAATGCTGGTGAGTGCACTTCAACAATGCACAACGCCTCCAGGGGGGGATCTTTCTGTGGGTGTCTGTGCCTACAAACCAACAAGCCGAAAATTGTGTATGAAGTTATAAAAATACTGCCAGAATCAATAAAAAAATCTCTCTCTGTGGGGTAGCACCAGTGGCTCAGAAGCACAACACTTACCCACCTGGCAGAGACCAATTGACAGTTTGCAGCAGCTGTAATGTGAGTCTTATTCCAACAAACAAAATGCTGGCAGTGTTTAAGAGTCAGGAGCCAATACGGGATCATGCCCTCATCAATGAACTACTGACTTTTCAGAGATGTTTGTGGCTCCTGCACAAATGAGTGATGCAGAGGGGTTAGCATGAATCTCAGCATGCATCACCCCTCTCAGTTAAGCTCCCCACTGGCAGGTGAAAACAAGCGGCTGGTGGCTCCATATGCATCTACCAGCAGGCCAACATAGAAAATGGGTTGTGTTATTTTGGATAAAGGGAGAGACATCCTGAAAAAAAAATATCATACGGTTTGAGCATGTGGATAATATTCAGTCTGTTTCTAAATATCACATGAATATTGCATGGCTTTATAGGTAAAAATGTGTGCATTACAAAATGTAGCATTTAAATAAAGGCAGGAAACATATTTTTGAAATTATCTTTTCAAGCTCTGAACAAAAAAAAAACAAAAAAAAAAAACAGATTTTCAATAAGCTGTCATCTGCTTTAAGGCTATTTCATGGTCATTTTTTAGAACATTAAAGGGATTTTCCGGTGTAAATTAAAGTTAGTGAAGCAGAAAATTTATGATTATTACTCAGGCAGAAGAGCTACCGCATCCGTAGAGCAAATACAAGATACACTAGAATTCTGACTGCATTTCCATTAAGTAATAATCATAAATGTTCTTCCTTGAGCTGTGAAACTCTGGGACACTCAGTGATCGACTCGTCGGGGCAAGCGGCTGCTGGAAGAGAGTGGGTGAGTTGTGTTTGGTCTCCTTGAAACCAGGCAAAGCTAAAGAGATGTTTGATGGCTAGTACTATGGCGGGGACCCTATATGTACTGTTGATGAAGTTAGGTGCTGTTCTGAGCATCTACAAGCGGCCTTTTGGTTGAGATTTGCGCGTGGAGACATAGACCGCTGTGTATTGCTATCGTGCGGCTGTCACTGAAGTTGGTATAACTAGAGTAGCAAGCGGTCGGCAACATTCATCTCTCGAGGGGGTGTCTAACTCGGTGTTACTGTGTGTTTGACACTAACTTAATTTTACGCCGGGATATCCCTTTAAGAAAGTTGTTTAATTAGAACAGAGCAAAGCCTGAAAGTGTTGAGCTTACAGGATGAATCATGCATGTTGTAAGGGGGGACATTGAGTCATGACACCTCAACACCATCATTATATGAGAGAACTTCTGGAGACCACTTTTCTATCTGTGAATGATTATAGTGATATACAGTATTTGCATGCAGCCTCTCCCACCTTAGAGACTCAATTCAGTGTTTCAAAATCTCTCACTCACCACTGCACTCTTTAAGATCTGGTTGGTTGGACATCACTAGGCATTCATAGACAACAACATTGGTATTTGTTCATCTATAAAACTCTACTGGGTAAACTCCAAGAATACCTCAACAGCCTTCTTTCTATCAGCTCCAGTAGCTACCATCTGCAAAACTCCAAGCGATTGCTTTTAGATGTTCCCCAGTCTTTCACAGAGCTGGGCAAAACAGCATTCTCCCATCATGCACCATGGTCATGTAACATCCTTCAGAAAACGCTCAAGATTAAAAACACTCACATCCTGAACTTATTTTAAGAGCATCATTAAGAATGCAGTGAAGGAGGACAGCTGTTAGTCTGTTTTCATGTTGTTGAATGTTTTACTGTTTTATTGTGTATTTATGTATCATGTACCTTTACCTGTTTCATTTTGTTTTTTGACTTTGTATGGCTGCCATCTAGGCAAGGTCTCTCTTGTAAAAGAGATTATAATCTGGATAAATAAGGGTTAAAAGAAAATCAGAAAAAAGGTTGACCCTAACCAGACAGGAATGGAAACCAGAAAAACGTTAAGGTTTTGCACAGAGCACACCTGATGGCTTTATGATAAATGCAACATCTAAAGGCCAATAATGAATAATGGGTTGGAAAATTGACGATTTGTCTCACATCAAGTTAAAGTGAACCAAATTTACTTGGCGTCTTCAGTGTTTAGGCTGGGCATGCAGAGGTTATTTTGAGCTTCGATTTCAGGCGCTGCTTCTTGTTTACATCATCCTGCTATCAGTACCCTGTGTCTGTGCACTGATAAACTCTTACATCAATATGAAATCTTAAAGGAGTTTTTTCTTCTTTTTTTTCTCTTTCATATTTTGCAACTTTCACCTCACTTGTTTTTTCCAAACTGACAACACTACCCTGCTGCTTGTGACTGTAAAGCAGCCACACCAGCTTACCTGCTGAATACAAAAGAAACAAATGGCACCAAGTGCTTCAAAGACCATATTGTCCCTTGATAGCTGACCTAATTCAGGTTCAAATGAGAAAAAAAAACTTCACAAGTGTAACAGATTGTAAGTGCTGTTCAGTCCACTACTTTCTTTACAGAAAGAATAATAATAAGTCTTACATAAGCTGTGAATACATATTTAATTTCAATTAATTTCTCTAAAATATACAATGTTTACAACCAAGAGGAGATGTAATTATTTATCTTGACATTAAATAGTTGCCCATAATAAATTATTCACCAACTTTTCTGATAAGAGATTACGCCTTAGGGCAACAACTTAAATCTTAATATAAAAAAATCAAAATTACTGTATATTTTTACTCAACTATGACAAAATCTAACTGTCTTGAGGTTGTGATTAAAAACAGACATCATCTTAAGTTTGAAAACAACGACATTTATCACGACGTGACATATTTTAGACTAGACTCAAATAAATACATCAAGAAAAGCACTGACACATCACTGGCATATCCCAGTTATCTGAAATTATAGCTCTATAGCAAGGACAAAGAAGATAAACAAACAGTATTTGAGGAGAATGTCTGCGGGAATATTGACAACTTCTGCAAAAGCAAAGACCCCATTTGTTATAAAAATTCATTTTCTTTAAAGCGCTCGGGTAATGGAACTGACCAAAATCAATGCCACTGCCTGGACATGACTTAGAAAAGCAAACAAGACCATCAGCTATCAGACTTGTTATTTCTATAAAGTTATTTTAAAACTGTCTGGGGGGAGATGTGTCTAATATTGCGATTGATAGCATGCTGCCAAATAAACCTTGTTCAAGTCTTTTGTAACACTAAAGTTTGTTGTGAGTTGCATGACTGGACAAGTTTGACTTTTTTTATTAAAACAGAAAACAAACACAGGTACAAAGTAAGATATAAGAGGTAAAATAACTCACTTTGTCCACAGGGAGCGCCATATTGCACTCAAAGATTCCTTGACGTATTATTTTCTTGGACACCACATTATATAAGTCTTATATAAAGCTAATGAGCTCCAGAGCTGCCTTCAGTGTTTAGATAGATGTAGTTTTGTAAATCACAGGTCTCACACATAGGCCAGCTCTTGGCTGAGTGGGGCACAGTATTAGTCTTGCAAAATTGATGGGCCTCCTTTGGTTGCACATGTGAAACAGCCAAGATTACTCATGTGCTGCTATAATTTCAAAGTCTACGAGAGGGAAATGATCACCCCCTGCTATTTATTCACATGGCCCTGTAATAGAGGAATCAGCTTAGCCAAGAGCTCACAGATGGGCAGCACTGTCTGTCAGTCATTGAGAAAAAATACAGATCTCTTAAACCAAATGCTGATGAACAAATATCGGGAAAGGGACATTGTGAGGTAAAGCTGAAAAGTTCAAAGCTGTTAGTTATTGCAAAATAAGAAAAAATATATTTAAATTTCTTTCGGGCTTAATAGAAAATAACAGAACTGGAAACAGACAGGACTTTGGGATTTAGATTTAGATTTATATGAATACTTCTACCTCAAGTGAGTTAGGGCATCAAAATTTCATGATTAGAAGTTTGTACTAGTGCTGCACAATATGGGAAAAAACTAAAACTGCTATTTTTTTCAACCCTGCGATATTTCAATATTAAAAAATACAAGAATTTTCACCAGATGACCTGAATAGCACTTTATGCCATGCTGCACTGCTGAAATCTTGCGGACAATTAAGGCCCTTACACACCGGGGCTGACATGAATATAGATTGTGAAATCACGAAATACTCTGAGGTGAATTTAGACATGCCTGACGATACACATCAAGCCCGATGCGATGTTGCTACTTTCTGGGGGGAAAAAGACGCATCCTGGGGCAAGACTTTTCCGGGGGAAAGTCCCGCTTCCTTCGCCTCTGATTGACTAGAAAAACTGGAAACGTCATCCCACACTCAAGCCAAACGGTCAGCATATATGGCCAATCAAAGGCGATAAAATAAGCACATGAAACTACGGTAACAACCTTACGTTAGCTTACGTTAGCACAGATAAAAGTTTAAACAAAGGCGTTTAGCAAACTGCTAAAGCACACAAACTATGGTCATATGAGAGATCCAACGCCATGTTGTCCTTCAGGTCGTTATCTTTGTGATGTTTGTGTCTTTTATCTAAAAGCACTATGTTCTCAGACATGTAAACAATCACCCGGTCGGCCATGTTGGATATGCTGGTAAATCAGACGTCACAACAACACGCTATCTGATTGGTCAGAAGTGGACACACAGTATGCGAAACTTAAGAAAAATCAACCGTGATATGAAAAAATAAACGCCGCAATATCGCAGGACAGGAAAATGTCGCTGATGTGAACGCTTGTATTGACAGGATATGAGTTCTAAAGAAATCTTGACGTCTGAAATAATCGCACGAATCACGAATGTGATTGGTGGATCGCTGCACAGCACATGCAGAGTCACATGCAGTGTATGTCGGTCAGCTACCGTTGAAATCAGATGAGTTCATTGCCTCCTAATCGCAGGCTCTGCAATGTGACTATTGTGCATATGTACATCGCAATGACGATGCTTAAACGATATATCATGCAGCCCTAGCTTGTACCTTATCTTGAGCATCATTGGGTTACAGTAACTCCAGCACAGCTTTATGTACTGATATTAAATCAGGCAGGATGAGAAAAAAAATAGTATGCAAGTCATACTGAGAAGAAAACATGGATTTTTTTAGAAGTGCTCCCTTTGATCTGAAAGAAGTATTAATATTCCTCCTCCTTAACAGTTTGCCACCTCCTCTGCAGCTCACCTGTAACTCTTAACAACCACGCAATTGCTGCATATCAGTGTCACCACATGCCAACAAGTCTGCTCTATATTCCACCAGTGACTGTCATGTTTCACATCCACACTCAAATATATTTCACTGCTTTCTAAGGAACGCTTTAATTTTTCATTTGGACTGTTTTCAAGACCTGAGTGTCTGTTCAGCACCTGCATTAGCTTGAGCTGTTTCTTATCCAAGCTCTCATATTTTAGAGCCACACTCCAGACATACAAAGAGATGAGTTTGACTTTAACTAGGCTGGCAGGGACTGAATGTATGTGTGTGTGTGCGCGCAGTTTCTATCACTTCAGGCGAGTGAGAGTGAGCAAGTGTGTACCAAAGTGACTGGCTGCATGCTGCGCTGAGAGCCTGTGTCTGCCTTTGCTGCAAAATGAGCAATGTAATAGCCTGTTGGCCATGCAATACAATAATAAGGTTTAGTTTGGACGGTTAGAGGGGACAACTAGAGTGATTTGCTCAGAAATAAAAAAAAAGGGGGAGAGAGAAAGAGAAGAGATTGAGAGAGACAATGACAGAGGGGTAGATATGAAGGAAGGCGGAGCAGACAAGCAAGAGAAAAAGAGGGAAAGAGAGAGACAGATGGGGACGTCGCTAAATAGATCCAACACATCCATGCTGATTTTGACAAATGGCAGAGTGACACAGAGAGATGACTGTAACACACACACACACACACACACACACACACACACACACACACACACTCCCTTTCTCCCCCTCACCCACTATGAGACTGGAGGCATCAATGATCAGGTGTCACAGTGACAAAATGGTTTCAATCCAACCCAAAGTTCAGCCAGAATTGTAAAGCAGCAGATGCAAGTGGCAAGTAAATGAGAGCAGTTTGACTCACATACACACACTGACACACATACCACACAAACACCACCCACCTCTTTCACCTCTTCGCTCCACAGGCCTGCAGACATAAGGGAAGCGTGCCTGTCACAGCACACTAAGCCAACAGCTAGAAGCGACAATCTGACTGAGTGGTCTGGCAGCGCTTCAGAAACTCTTATTGATTCGTAAGTCGTTACAAGAAAAAGTACACGATCTGACTAGCGCAAGTCATATGAAGATTATACCACCTCTGTCCTTTGTTAGCACTTCTGAGTTACAATATGGAACCAAAATAAACAGAAGGTTAAGTCTTTCAGACGCCTCTGATCATGCGTGGGCTGCAGCACGGCTATTTTCTCATTAACTGAGCTTAGCACAGGTATTTGTGCAAATCAGGTTAATTTAGGCAGTCCTGGCACATAATGTGCAATTACAGGGTACAAGTCGAAGAAATGAGAGGCTAAATTACGTTAATAAAGAGCTGAAGACTTAATCATTTGCTATGCTTCAAATATCTGACTAGCTTGCAGCATGGCAAAATTAGGTCATTTTGGTATTACACAAGGGCCACACAAATATCAGTTTAATTGATATTGCATATGTGAGCATTTTGCAATACACACAACTAGGGCTGGGCGATAAAACGAAAACTATATCAAAAATTTATTTCCCTCAATATCAATTTAAAACATGGTCAATATCCTATTCGATAGTCAGCATTCTGTCATTTTAACTTTTGTCTGTGCTAAGTAACTTTAGCTCGTAAGCTAACCTGTTCAGATACAACATACCGTATGTATTTCAAACTCAATTGTGTTGCTGTCACAGCACCATTAGGTCTCGGTTGTTACCTTACGTTTATGGATTATAGTTTAATGTTCTTATCTTAAGGTCAGTATATCATGACAGACAATCATCTCAACACTAGTGTCTAATCAGAACTGAAAAACAGTCAGTCTGGTGTTGTGTCAGTCTTCTCGCTTCCACCCGGGACGCATCTTTTTTTCACCCCGGAAAGTCGCAAAATCGCATTGCCCTTAATGTGTATAGTCAGGCGCGTCAAAATTCGCCTTCGAATATTTCATAATTTCGCGTTGCAAAACAACACAGTCGCAAACAACTGTGTAGTAGCAGGCTGCAGCTACACACACCCATAGCACTTTAACTCGTGAAGCTGACAGCACTGTTGGTGAGAAAAAAAGAAATAGACCCCCAATAGAAATACAGATGAAGGCTCTACAAATGATAACATCGTCGACGAAAATGTCAATGGTGTGGAAGTATTTTGTTTTTTTGTGGTCGGACATGATATAGAGTGGTGTGCACTGCAAATTATGTCGAGTATATGTTCTAGCAGAGTCAGTGAATACCTCAAATCTTTTTCACCATCTGAAGCAGTACCACGCGACAGAACACGCACAATACAAAAGGTTACAAACCCTGAGCGACGCAAGGAGCCCATGGTGCTTGTGTACCCGAAACAGCCGACCATTCAGTCCGCTTTCTCTGGCGCAATGCCTTACGACATAACATCAGAGACACAAAGACCTCACAGATGAAGTAGCTTATTGTATTGCAAAAGACATGCTACCAATGAACACTGTTAAATTTCATTTTTTTTATATTGTGATATAAATCGATATCAACTGATATGAAAAAAAAATTTGTGATGAACTTTTTCCCATATCGCCCAGCCCTACACACAACACAAACTTTTAGTAGCCTATACCTGTTTCCTATATCCAAATATATTTCTAAAATATACCACGATATTAGTCATTCCCAATATCCTGCAGCCCTGTAGGCCTGCTACACTGTCAAGTTCTGTCCAAGCAGCAACCTTGAAACCTACTGTTAACAGACGACGCAAGAGTGATGGTGCAAAAATAACAGTTCCTCGAGTGTCCACTTTGGGCTTGTGCCACAATCCCCAGAGCACCCATGTAAAAGTTACAGCATTAGATATGTCCACAGGCTGAAGAAAACATTTGTATTTTGTCCCTAAACTCGTTCTTACAACACCAGGGGGGAGCAAGGGGGAAAACACGCGTTTGAAAACCCAACAGCTAGCTTAATTACTTCGGCCACACCACACGTCTCTTTTTCTGACACTATTCAGACCAATGTATCGCTGTCGACGGGAGGTTTATCAACCATGAACACCACGAAGGTTAAACAAGACAGGAAACAAAGAAATATAACACTTGAGTTAAATGAAATTGAAGTTTTACTTACTTAACGCTTCATGGCGGCTGAACGTCCATTTTCACGCTGTAAGGTAATTCCTTTCCCCGTAGAAACTCGGTTCAGAACGAGACCAAACGCCAAGACTTTCTCCGTCCAGGTGAGCTCCAACACGGCCATCTTTCTTCTTCCTTTCCTTTTTTTCTTTTTGGCGGTCTTCTTCTTCTTCTTCTTCTTCTTCTTCTTCTTCTACTACTACTACTCCTCTTTGGCGGTTGGCGGTCCTCTTTCTCTAACCTGGCAGATGTTTTGGGGCAACGGTTTTCAACTGACGGATCGCGATGACTCGGTTTCTAGAACGTGATAATCCATGACAGATAGCCCGGTGTTCTGTTAGCTAAATACCGTGCAGTTGTGTCGAGAGCATTCTTTCTTTAGTTTGGTTCACAGTTCTATGGTGGAGGGCTGACAGAAAAATACCCTCCAGAACAAATCATGTAGGGGAAGCTGGGAAAGGTTGAGCCAAAGGGTAAGTTGAGCCACCCCCTGTTGCTTGGAAATGGTCAAAGAAATTGATCATGTGACCAAATATTTAGGAGATGGGCATCAATTCATGGAGTCTGTGAAGGTTAGAACTACATGGGTGAAGGAGTTAGACATTTACTTAAAAAAAAAACATTTTTCACTCTTGAAAGTGAATTTAGTCGGTCATAAGTTTTATAAGAATTGTGTTCACACCAAAAAAGATCATTTTAAATTTGTTTTATACATCAGTAGTGGTATCTATGAGCTACAACATGAGGTCAAAAAACCTAACATAAAAGTCCACTATTTTAGTTGAGCCAGTGGTTCACCTGAGAAAGTAAAGGAGTCTGATTGCAGGGATGCACAACATCAAAATATGCAGATACACTAGTTAGAGACAAAACTATGATTGACTTGATGAAGTGATCCGAAATATGAAAAATGGCCTATCTTACCCCACTCAACCCTACCCTTTATTTTACTCATATCAGTGTGCAGAACTACTAAGGAAATTGTGTTTAAAAATGTTTGTCTTTTTTTATTGTTCATTTTTTATAATGTAAAAAATGACTGAAGATGCTAAAGGCAATGAACTAATTTCCACAACTGTCTGCCACTAAATAGCCCATTAGACTATTCATAAATCCAAAAAGCAGAATACACTTTAAGGCTACGACTGATAAAGGCTCAAAGAAATCGATTGCCCTTTGTCAGCGAACATTTAAAATAACAATTTTACCATTATTCAATCTGCATGCCTCCCTTGACACATGCAAGTTGTACAGCCCAGTGAGGATCCACCGCAAAAATAAAAGCCTTGTTTGTTTTCTCTGTGGACTCTACATCTTTGTGGCTTGTTTACTTATTTTCTGACCTTCAGTCATATCAATTACAGATGGCTAAGTTGGCATCAAACCTGCAGTCTGCTAATCCGCTATGGTGTGTGTGTGTTTGTGTGTGTTAGCCAGCCAGTCATAACATCCCCAACACTAATTGAGTGGGTCCAGAAATGAGGAGCGTGCACAGGTCCGCCCTTAGGGGTAAACAGTCAAAGCCCATATCCCACTCACATGCATGCGTGCAGGCTCATTCTAACTTAATTGATTTTCTAAATACTTTCATACTTTATGGTCACTGCCAAATGAAAACTCACTCAAAAAGGTTGGAGGCTAATGTCAAATAAGGTAAAATTACCTCTGTCTGCACTCTTGCTGTTTATAAGTCCACTTTGAATGTGTCTGCTTGGAAAGTTTTTCTCAATCTTTCAGCATGATGGCCCCTAAGATTATTTTATTCATGACTTTGTTGTACGTTCCACTTTTACTCTTTGATTTTATTCATGCTTTTCTTTAGAGATTTGTACAGTGAGATCAACCCAGCCTGAGAGACGACGCCGGGCCCCGTAGATTCACTCCTTTATTACACAGCCTTTTTTTCTGGTGGCAGAATCCATCTTCTATTCTCTCTGCTTCAATGCGCCCCAGTTATTTTAAAGACACACCTTGTTTGATGATGAAAAGTCTTTTAGTGATGGAAAATCAAACATCAACTCATGACTGCGTATTTGCTCAAAGTTTTCCTCCATTTTATTTATATTAAATATCAACAATAAGGAGACAGTGGACAAAAAATCTTTTGATAAAACACTTCGCACATGAACAAACAACTGTGAGGATGATAAAAAAAAAACTATCTTGGACACAAACTGAAGAGAAACTGTTTGGGTAAACACACACTGAGATTTTTGAGAAAAGATAAGCCCATCAAACAATTTTTGTCCAACAGATGTGTTTTCAAAAATGTCAAACAGGACCAAAGAAAGAAGGAAAACAACTCTTTGCAGTGAAATTTTTTTTTTGTTTTTCCCCCCTCTCAAACCGGCAGAAAATGAGTTTACAGGCTCACTTGTCAGAGGCTCACAGGATGAGTGTACCCAAAAGTTTGACATACTTAGACACAAACTTTGTACTGATGTGAAAAAAGCAGCTTTAACAGATTATCATCATCCATCATCCACTTTTCAGACACAGTTAGGCAAAATATTGCAAAGTAATATCTCTCAAAGTCATTTCAAGCATAAGTAGTCAAAGTGCAAAGGCTTTTTTTCAAAGAGGGGTGAAGGTTGAGCGAGTCAACTGGCCTTTTACGTGTCAAATTTATCCGGTTGGTTGAACTGTAACTATTGCCTGAAACACTTTGGTAACAGCTCGGATCTTTCACTGCATTTGCCCAAATCTTCTCTTCTCCACTGGTGTTTTCATCTGTTGTGTGCCGACAAACAACATACATGAACCCTTATCTGGAGGGTCACTTAACAGGATTACAAAGCGCTTGTGTTCATGGACAAACATCAACAGTAATTATTAGTTATTTACAACTATACATTTGAATTTCATTATTACAGCAAGTCATTAAGAAATAAAAATCGTAGCTAGAGTGATCAAATTAAGAAAGTAAGAGAATAAGATGATTATTATTGTCTTTTCCATCATGGATATCACCATGACGACTATCTTTGTTAGTGCCACAACAATCCTAGAGCTTTTTCTATGGCAATAAATAGAAATAAGGCAAAAACAATAAATAAACCCTTGAAATATATCATCTTAAATGCACATTATGCTTCCTGGTAAAGTGAGGAATTGAGGTTTGTGAGGTGTGAGTGCTCCACGATTGCAGACCCTTATTTTCCCAACAATTATAAATCTGTGTAGAAAAAATGTCCTTAGAAGACCTCAGCGCCACATATGAACCATCAGAGGAAGCCTTTTACCTTTAAGATATGTGACATAACCAGCAGCAGGTTTTTTTTATTTCTAATGTGGGCACAGTTGAGTTGAGCACAGCTGTTTGAGACACGGCATAGTAAAGTTAAATCCAAGTGGGCAGCTCAAACAGGGTCAAAAACTCCCTTTGTGGCATTTCAAGTTGTGTCAAGCGCATTATGTGGCATTTATTGAGAAAGGTTGTTACTAGCAGTCCTTAAGAGGCCATCCTTGTTACCCTGCACCTGTAAACAAATCAAGCAGGGGAAATTTAGTTCACATTACAGCTGCCGCTCTCAGCCCCTGCTCCTCAGACGCCACATCGCTGCTGGCCCATCTTTCCTACCAGGTACTTTAATTGCCTTCACCAGGTGTAAAATGATTCCTCGATTAGGCGGCTGGAATGAAAATCATCAGTGCAACAGAGCCCGGGATTGAGAACCACGGCAACAGAAACTGCATGACAATACAAGCAGGTGGAAAGACGTTCAAAGACCGGGAGAGGGAAAGGGGAGGAAGATAACAGATAAAAAATAGAAGAGAAACTAAAAAAGTCACTCTCAAGTGCATGCAAAGGGGAGGGATGCTGGGAAATAGAGGGGGGTAGACGCATGAGGAGATGCTGAAGGAGAACAAGGAGAGGTGAAGATAAGGAAGAGGAACAAATGAGGACAGAAAGAGGGAGAGTGGCACCATTGGGAGCAGAGCTGCGCTGCGTTTCTTCAGGCTTTTCTTCACCTTTACCAGGTCTTTGCCTCATGAGGTGTACATTACAACACACACGCACAACAATTTACACAACTTCCCTACAGCCGGGTGCCGTTTAGACACAGACAAGGTCAACAACTTCTCCAGAATCTAACATTTTGTGTAAACGCCTGGAGCACAAAACTTCTGGCCTGTACTCAGCAGCAGGGCAGGCTCCCACCTCCTGACTGACATTATAAGATTTGTTTACCGCAAAGCCTTTTGGGAAAAAAAGGGGGAGTCTGTATGCCAGTGTAGTCAGCTCAACTGAGCAAATATATTCAACAGTGGCAGCATGGACAGGTTGTAATGCAGTCTGGTTGTTTAGAGATGAAAAAAGGGGCTTTTCTCACTTATTAAAATCTGACACGCTGGCTCACCAAAAGTGTGAGAGATGTTGTAGGACTCGGCAGAGCATGGCAGTTACAATATGTGTAAATCTCATTCAGAAAATATGCATCCCACAGTCCAGAACAAGAGAAAATGCTTGCCTTATTGCATCAATGCCAGCTTTAGGTT
The DNA here is from genome assembly GCA_962446985.1 of Xyrichtys novacula. NCBI lineage: Eukaryota > Metazoa > Chordata > Actinopteri > Labriformes > Labridae > Xyrichtys > Xyrichtys novacula. Next base: position 17,398,523 of record OY660875.1, on the reverse strand, counting down.
CATTTTTAAGACATGACCAAGCAGCTAAGATTGGACAGTGAAAAAACAAACTTAAAGAAATAGGTATCAGTAAATGGAAAAATCTCAGTACTGATACTTCACAATAGGGACAATTTGTAAAATCATGTTTTGTCATTACTCGATCAAGAAAACATCTTTGTGTACAATATCTGTTCCGTCATCTGCTCCCCGAAACAGTTTCAGACTCTACTCACTTGATTGCCTCCATAAACTTGTTACAGAAAACGTGTAAGCCGGCTGTAATGCCACTTCTTCAAGCATTTTCACTTTGAATCCCTAAAATGGATATTGATGCTGTCTTCGTGGCAAAACGCCAACACGTTTCCTCTTCAATACACTACCTTTAACAAGAAATGACAGGCTTTATTCCAACAAATGATCATTTTTATCCCTGTTTGGATAAATACAAAATGCTTGTTCTGCTCAGTCTTATTGTCCGATGTGTTTTCATTTTGTAAAGTAAGTGTTCAGAAGTGCTACAGTACTTATTTAAGTGTCATCCTGTCATCATCCTGCAGGTGTGTTTGGTTTTAACGGCGGGTATTACATCTAGGAATAAAAACTCTTCATTTCATCTCCTGTAATGTTCTATTCTAACATCGCATATACACACTGATCCTTTAATATACGGAGGATAATATTGCAGCAATGTACCTTTATAAAAACAGTGTTTTTAACTCTACACCCAAAGGACAACTTATGCATTATTTATGTGAGCTGAAGGTTGTAAAAGTCGACATGGCAGGTTCGATTCCCTTCTTGAATCAGTGAGGTGAAAGTTGAGGTGAAACGTTATTAAAAGACTTTAGAAAGTTTCCCCGCTTCCATGTTCTCAGGAGTACAAAACGCTCACCTGTGTTTACCTTACATTTGTAAAAGCATGCAGTAAAAGTGTCATGGATGTCGATCTTGAAAGGTTTTTATCTGGATTTCTATCAGTGGACATCAAGGAATGTTGATCTGGTGAAGGATTTGGCAATGTGAGAGTAAACCTCTTTTCAATCAGTCCCATAGTTCCCAAAAGCAGCACATGGTTTCAACTAGTAAAAATGATTAAATAAACGAACAAAAAAAACACACACAATGACACAACTTTATCCTCTTAACTGTTTCTAACACTCTGTTGTTTGTGCAGATTGTGAGGCAGAGATATCACAGATGATGTCTCTGTGTGAATGTGTGTATCCGAGCGTGGTAGGTGACTCCCAGATCTGTGTATGAAAGCATGTGTGCGAGGTTGTGAGTCTGGGTGCACTCTGTGCGTCTGTGGGCGTAAGCACATCTAAACTGTCAGCATGACACGACGTGGGAGTTCTGACAGACGGGTGAGTGCCTTTTTTCCATCGTCACAGCCTGATATGTGTGTGTGTGTATGTGTACGAGTGCGTGTGACCCCGCCTGTGAGTGTTTAAGCAAGCAAATCCATGAAAATAATGTCAGATAAGGTGCAGTCTGGATCGTGAAGAGAGACGAGTGTGATCGGGAGCATGTGCGGGCGATGACTTTGAGGGAATCTGAAGAGCAAAAACACAAGAAGGTTGTTCTAAAGAAGCAGCAGTTTTCCTCCGTAGTCAAACATTTTGTCACTTTTGTCGATATGGCTGCTCGTGGCTGGGAGGGCGTGAATGCTTGTGCCCCCTCAACTGTCTCTCTGCGTCAGCGCCTGCAGCTCAGAAGTGTGTAGGGAATGTTGGAGGAAGACATTTTTACGACTGTAGCTATGCAGAGACAAAGGGCCTCGAGGCGGTTGTCCTAAACGACCTGTAAATGTGGACGATGAGGAGGAAGAGGAGGAGGCGGAGGACGGGGTGGGAGGCGGGGGAGAGGCTTGGGCAGACGATGAGACGCTCGGAGAGGGGCTCGCTCTGCTTGCGAGGCTGAGGAGGCTTGAGGAGGAGCTGGCTCCGATTGCGCGAGGGATATGGCTCGGTGGATGGTGCTCTCCCCCTCCTCTTCTCACCCCACCTGACTGACTCACTCCACCTCCCCCGGGAGTTAAGGACTCAGAAGAAGAGGACACCCCCTCTGGCTGCCGAGAGGAGAGAGATGGAATTGAGGAGTGATTAGCAGCTGCTGAACCGGCGCCTGGGCATTGATTTGGATTAGGGCCCGGCTGTGAAACTTGAGGCTGGGCAGGAGGAGCAGGTGGGGCTGACACTGAGGTGGTGGCAGAGGACAGGATGGAGGAGTCTGAAGCCAGACCCGGAGCTGTGGACTGTGCCAAGGCCCCCTGGCAACGCAGACGCTCCTCCCTGGCAGTGTGTCGTTCGGTAGCGAGAGGACGGCCGTGTAGAGGTGGGAGGTGGTGGGGGAGGTGCTGGTTAGAGGGGTCCCCTACGAGTGCTGCTCCCACTGCCCGGGCCGCTCTTCGGTCCCTTTGAGCCAGGCTGCTGCTGCCGAGTCCTGACCACCGGCCTGGATGACTGATCTGTGAGAAAAACAGGGAGGAGGGAAAAAAGGGGGGGGATAAATCAGACACCCGTTGTTTTTAAGAATTAATCACTGAACATATTTCATATTTTAAAGTGGAAAAAAGCGCAAGAGACACACTGGAAGCATGATAGAGAGAGAGAGAGAGAGAGAGTATGAGACAGAGAGAGAGAGAGAGGGAAAGAGAGAGAGAGAGCACAGTTGTGTGTTCAGTATAGATTGTTAATTGGGTGACATTTGGAAAACGATCTCTCCGAGCTCCTGCAGCTTGTTCTAATTGTTTCTAAACCAACCGGAACCCTGCTCACTAAAGAACAGTTACCGGCCTACACTCACACACTCTCACACACACACACGCCCACACTCACATACACACACACTTTAAGACAGAAGCAGGAGACAAGGCAACATGTGCACATATAGAGTTATTAACTCAGGGTATGCACAATCCCCAATCCCAAAGCGGTGGGATTTCACCCTCTATCCTACATGCACTCAGGCGCGCGCACACACACTCACACACTCACACACACACAGACAGAGCACACATGGGGAAGATGGCGCATAAAGCTCGATGGCAGAACCAGGAGCCACCTGTTCTCTTTCACACTCCACTGCTCTCCTTATGCAACATATCTCATCACGGCTCTCTTTGTCTCTCTTTCTGTCCATCTTTCTCTCTCTTATTCTCTCTCCATCCCTCTTTCTCTCCTAAATACACACACACACACACACGTACACAAATCCAAAACCACAACAGCACCAAGTGTTCAGTGTTCACTAGAATAACAGAATCTCATCCGACACTGAACCTCATGGGAAAGCCGACTGAGTTGACATTTGCAGACATGACTACTGCGAGCGTGCGAGTCCTCCAGAGTGTGGAGTGCCCCCGCTTTAAGACATGTCTGTGTTATTCTGCACACATACTATACAGGTGTGAAACATGTATGCCAATTTGCATGATTGCGGGCTCATTTACATGTTTTCATGTGCACAAACATGTTATTTTTTCCCGGTGTTTGTGCGCTCAAATTAACATTTAAAGTAATGTTGTTACCTTGCCTGAGCTGTTGACAGGCATTCAGCGTGAAAGGTAAGAAATGTAATTAGCAAAAGCACCGCTAACTGAATAAGTACAGCGTTACAGTGGCAACGCTAATTCACTCAAATGTTTTCTATTCGTGAGCTAACACTGTCAAACTGAAATCAAATTATATAAGAAGAGGGGAAGAGAAAAGTGGGGAGATCACAAAGAAACCAGAATCAAAAGTAACGCTGATTAGACAGAGAGATGCTGCCAACGTGTCACAAGCATTTAAAGATAAAACAAAACACCGAAAGAAGGGGTTGATGGTTTTGTTTTCTTCTTCTTCACGCTCCTTCAATAAAACTCTAAGCGACCTGAACTTCATGATTTTCTTTGACGAAGCTCAAATATATTAGAAAATGTCCCCAATTACCGTCACAGCTAAAAGAGCGATACGCATCGTGCTAAATGCTGGCTCACACACCGGTCTCTAATTAACCTGTTAGAGTGCGAGTGTGCCCTGATCACGTGACACGAATCTAATTTATCCCAGAGTTAGGACTCTTCTAGCATTTTCTAGAGCGCTTGCTGAATCACGGCTGTAAAATCTCCTCTGTCTATATGACACATAGGTTGGTGTTACTGGCGTTTGAGTGTGATACACTTTGCACTGCCTACCAGCACAGGCTTATCTCATTTCGAGTGTACATTAGCCAGAGTCGTGCTTCTTTTTTTTGGCTCACTGCCCCCTTTACTGCCTGATTATTAAGTACAAACTAACTCTAATTACTGTACATTTTGGGTCAGTAAAATTCAGACCCTTTTGTACTTGATACAACCCTTTAATGAGGAGCTGCACATACAGATTATATTTAATAAAGCAGCCCTTTCGTTGAGAAAGAGAGTAGTACTAATTATGCTATGTGGTAGGGAAACTCCATCTGTGCATTGGCTCGTGGAAGTTTCCAGCCGCTGAACACCACTAGACTTTAATATCTTACAGTGAGGTGCTATTTTTGGCTTTTTTTTTTGCATTTCAAAGTGTAAAAGGATTCTAGGAGGATTTAGCTGTGACTGTGCCGGGCTCTAATTTACTCTGAGGCAGTATGGAGGACAGGAAGAGGTAAATATGAAAAGTAAACAAGGTCAGTGACAGAAAATAAATAAAATCAAAACAGCATGAAAGGTCGAAAATTCATCCCAGTTTCATTTCTTTTTGGTTTATCTTTATGTTTGAAAATAATTTGATAAAAATTAAAATCTAGATGACACATTTTCGGGTGTGCAGTCCCTCACCAACAGTACAAGAAAGACAATACCTGACCTGCTTTTACAAAATCCAAACAACCTGCACTTAAAAGCTACGTCTATGTCCTTTTATGCCCAACTGTACAACATGAGAGCACTCTGCCAGACATCAAACAGTGTGTCATTGTCTATAGAGCTTACTTAAAGAGCCCGGGGAGTGTGTCTCTGCTTTCTAATGGGCTCTAATGGCTGGATAAACACTACAAGACTTCTTACAGCTTCCTTGATCTAATTAAGAGGAGTGAGAATTTCCTATCCAGCCAAATTTTCTACATAGGGGCGCAGTGGAAATACATTAGGGAATTACCACAGTGAAGAACATCCAATGTGGTTGTGGAGTTTTATGTGGGACGGCTTAATTAGGGCTAAATCACTAATCTTACCAACAAAAAAAAAGAGTCTGTGGTGCTTTTTTTCCATCCTTAGACATTTGACAAAACAGAGAGTAAGAAAACTGTAAGATCTAAATTCAGATGACTCTACATTTTGAGTGAGAGGGCCTGTTTCACTAAACCTGGCAAAAAAAAGACATCATGTCATTCACAAATCTCAAAGGATTCACTAAAATTCTATCTCCACAAACTGCACTGATGAAAAAATAGTGTTTCTGCACCTGCGATGTTTGCATGAATTGAAACGATCCGTTATGCATCCATCAGGAGTAAAGTTTACCATGACTTATTGCAAAAACCACCTAATTCACTGAAACTGGTACTAAAAGGCGCTCAAAATCAGACTGACATTTCTACCAGCTGCAACAGAGTATGAAGAAGCATCAGTAACTCTTGGTGATCAAGACCACAATTCCTCCTCTGGGTGGCCGACCAACAACATACACTTATTGACAACTTTATTAGGTACCAGGGGTGGGAGAAAAAATCGATACAGCATAGTATCGCTATATTTTGTCTGGTGATATATCGTATTGTATCGATTCTTTAAATTAATCGTTTATATGAAGTCAAATCTATGGTAATGAAAAAATATAATCAACTGTTTGTCCAGTGAGGTTGGCAGAGGTGACATCATAGAGCAGGAGAAAGTTAGTACAACAAATATATGTAAGATTTGCAAGACGTGCTACATAACAACAAAATACAGCATAAATAAGACAAACATAAAGGAAAGCCAAATGCTAAATTAGCTAAACAGTTGAAAAAATGATATAAATCGCAATATATTCTATCGCAATACTCACTGTATTGCAAAATGTGAAAAATCACATAATATTGTATCATGGCCCAAGTATCGTAATAATATCGTATCATGGGGCCACTGGTGATTCCCACCCCTATTAGGTACACCTTGATAGTATTGGGTTGGACCCTCTTTAGCCTTTAGATAGGCTTTAATTCTTATTGGCATAATTTTAACTAGGTATGGGAAATATTTATTTAAGTTTTTTGTCTATATTAACATGAAAGCATTAAACAGGTGCTGCAGACTTGTCGGCTGCACATCTATGATGCTACTCTCCCTATCCGTCACATCCCAAAGGTGCTCTATTAGATTGAAATCTGGTGAATGTGGAGTGAACTCACTGACGTGTTTATGAAACCAGTTTGAGATGATTTGAGATATGGTGGACATGGTGCATTATCCTGCTCATGGAAATAAGGGTACACTGTGGACGTGGTAACCCTACCATCATTACACCACCACCACCTGCCTGAACTGTTGATACAAGGCAGGATGGATTTTACTTTGTTTACACCAAATTCTGACCCACCATCTGAACGTTGCTGCTGAAATCAACACTTATCAGACCAGATAAAATTTTTCCAATCTTCTGTGTGAACTGTAGCCTCCATTTTCTGTTCTTAGCTGACAGAAGTGGCACCCAGTGTGGTCTTCTGCTGCTTTAGCCCATCTTGCTCAAGCTCTGCATGTGTGTTCAGAGACGGTATTCTGCATACCTTGGTTGAAACGAGTGGTAATTTGACTCTCTATTTCTATCATCTCGAACCAGCCTGCCCATTCTCCTCTGACTTCTAACACCAACAAGATATTTTTTTCCTGCACATTGGATATTTTCTCTTTCTCTGACCAGTCTCTGTGAACTCCAGAGATGGTTGTACATGAAAATCCAAGGAGATCAGGAGTTTTTGAAATATTTAGACCAGTCCATCTGGCACCAACAACCATGTCACGTTCAAAATCACTTAAATCCCCTTTCTTCCCCATTCTGATGCTCGTATTGAACTTCAGCAAATCGTCTTGACCATGTCTACATGCCTTAATGCATTAGCCATGTGATTGGCTGATTAGCTATTTGAGTTACTAAGCAATTAATCAGGTGTACCTATTAAAATAGCTGGTGAGTGTATCTATACAGTAAGTCTATTTATGGTAAATTGGTCTTGCTATTTTTATAATAATCAGGAGTATAGTCTGACTGGGTCTGTCTGTGGGTCAACTCAGCACATACTGACTGTGCTGTGAGACCTTTCTGTGTTTGGTATTTGTTTTTGAATTTTGACTCATGGGTCCCTGGAGAGCCACTATGGACTGGAGTAAGGCAGCTGTTGTGGCTGTAACCTGCCTGGGAGTAAGTTGGTTATAAACTTTGTGATACATCTGTCATGAATCAGCTTCACAATTGAAAGGACTTTCCCTCCCCATGCAGCTCTTTATACGGGCTACCAGACGTTTACAGAGTTAGAGCCGTCTGGACGGGAGCTCACAGAACGAAGAGTGACAGTTAGCAGTAATCTCCGTCACAGTAAAATTAAAAACAGGAGCAAACTGCCTGGAGACGACTTGTGATATAGTCCCCAAATCTGAAGCTGTTATAAACGTAACAAATTGAAACAAACAGGGGGACAGACAAAAGAGAGAGACTGGTTAGAGAGTGATTAAAAACAGATGAAGAGGAATGAGAAGAGCAGAAAACAGAGAGACACACTTAGAGAAAGAAAGAAAGAGAGCAAGACTGATTTACAAAGTCAGGTGTCCTTTCTCAAGTACACACTCTGCGGCAAGTAGGTTGGACCAGCCTGGGTGTATGATCAAATACTCTTGAGAGTCACTCTTATACATACTCACAACCCTGTAAATACACACACACACACACACACACACACACACACACACACACACACACACACACACACACACACACACACACACACAGAAGCAGACAGAGTTAAATCAGAGTGATTTAAGGATGGCCCTTCTGCAACCTTAGTTTTTATAGAGCAGTGAAGAAGACAGCAATGTGGTAATGGCCAAGTTTGCATATAAGAGCTCCTAAAAGCACTAAAACATCCCACACAATATTTGCCTCGCCTGTCTTGGAATTTTTATACAGAAGGAGAAGAGAGGAGTTAGGAGATTTATTTCTTGACTTTTGTTTTCCTCAAGCAAATTTCATTTAAGTATATAGCCTGAAAGAAAAAAAAAACAAAAACAAAACAGACAGTGGGTAAGCCACAAGCCAAATGTAATCAAAGTACTCATACAATAAACTGCCATCGATCACACCTCAGCTCCGTATCCCTGCACCCACATACCCAAGTTTAATGACGGTTGGGCCGAATCCATTGGACCTCAAAACTTTTCACAGCAACATTATAAAAGTCGAAGTTTTTTAAATGTGCAATCTTTATATTTCTTTACACCTACATGCTCTGCCAACAAAGTAATGTTTTGCTTTTCTGAAGGTGTGAAACATCGGGGTATTCAGTACAGATACAATAAAACAGTGCAGTACACCCACACAGATGGTACTCTAAATCCTATTTAGACCATAATCAAATACGTTTTCCCATAGCGATGTGTGAGCCTAAACCATCCCACCTCATCCTGTCTGCCTTTATCTCAGCAGACAGTCTCATTTATATCTGTTTGCATATTTAGGCCCAGTCTGACAGAAAGGTAAAGTGGGCCAGGTGCAAAATAATAATAAAAAACACAGCATTTTTTTTTTTGCTTCTTCAACCACAATGATAGTGTTGTTATGTGAAAAGAAAAGACAAACAAGTCTTTTTATGGTTCAGATGTGCCAAATCAAGATCACTTGAAGAAAGCGTAAAAGATAAAAATTCTAAGAAACATAATTACAGCATTTTAAAATCTCACAATAACCCCAGACCAAGTTTGTGCAGCAGACGTCAGTGGATGAATGCGCAACAAACAATACAACAAAAAGTGAAACTGCAGCCTGAGAGTGGTGACTGAAGGCCAAACCACATCTTCACTTTGAACTTGCATTTTTCATCAATACACAACTCCCATCAGAAATGAATCTCCAGAGTAGCTCATGGCGACTACCTCTCTTTCCCCTCCCTCTATACAGCTTGACTTTATTGTAGTTTTCCATCTCGGTCTTCCACTCTCTCCCCCTGCATCTCTTCAATATTTCCCAATAGGCCATCTCACTCTTAACCTCATCTGTCTGATTATTATGCAGAGCTGTTCTTACGTTATATGATACTGGAGTCACATTATAATTCAGGAAATGCACAACAAGACAGTTATGACTCGTTTATGGACCGGGATGGTCATTTCAACAAAGAACAAGAGGTTGGGACCAAACAAGTATATTAAGTATGAGACTGGAACTGGTACATGAAATAACTAGACTGGGCTAAGGCTGAAATAACAGGGAACAGTATCTGGGTGTTAAAGTGGATCTCTACTGCACATCATACATTGTTGGGTACATTTAAAAAGTTGAGCCAATCTTTATCTTCATACATCACACTTATCTGTTTATCTTCCAATGAATAAAAACAGTAACAGGATAAATATTCTTAAGGTCCTTTCACACCGGGACTGTTTTTTTCGTGCGATAATTTCGGACGTCAATATTTTTTTTCCGAACCCGTATCCTGTCAATACAAGTGATCATATCAGCGACGTTTTCCTGTTCTGCGATTGTGCGGCATTTATTTTTTCAAATCATGGTCGATTTTTCTAAAGTTTCGCATACCATGTGTCCACTTTTGACCATTTAGATTGCGTGTTGTTGCAACGTCTGATTCACCGGTATATCCAACATGGCCGACCGGCTGATTGTTTACGTGTTGGAGAACAGAGTGGTTTTTCATAAAAGACACAAACATTATAAAGATAATGAACTGAAGGACAACTTGTGGAGAGTCATAGCATTGGATTTCTCATATGACGATGGTTTGTGTGCTTTAATAGTTTGCTAAACGTCTTTGTTTTAACTTTCATCTGTGCTAACGTAAGCTAACAGCTAACGGTTGTTACCATAGTTTCATTTGCTTACCTGGTGCTGGCCCCGACTCAGTATTTGCTAACATGACAGAAAGACATCTCAACACTAGTGTCTAATCAAAACTGAAAACAATCAGCGACCGTGGTACAGTTTCAGCTCCTGAACCAAGCAGTAAACTCACCAAGTTCTCTTCTTTTTTGTAATATTGGATGCACCCATTTGCTACGTTTCTTTTTCTTTTGAGAAAGCAAAAGGAGAACCAATTCGCCATCACTTGAATTTGAAGAAGACTCCATTTTTGTCCTCTTGCTTTCACCTGGGACGCTGTAGAATGTTAAGGAAAGGTCCCTCCTTCGCCTCGATTGGCTATAAGTCCTGACCGTTTGGCTTAAGCGTGTGATGACGTTTCCAGCTTTTCTAGCCAATCAGAGGTGAAGGAGGCGGGACTTTCCCGCGTCTTTTGCCCCCCTGGAAAGTCGCAAAATCGCATCGGGCTTGATGTGTATTGTCAGGCGCGTCAAAATTCGCCTCTGAAAATTTCGTGATTTTGCGTCTATATTCGTGTAGGTCCCGTTGTGTAAGGACATTTAATATATGTATTTTAATTTTCAAGGTATCCAATGCTCTTAGCTGCTATATCTCTCAAGTGTTGGTCCACTGCGGTGCACAATCATAAATCCCCTCGATATTCATATCTCTCTTTTTTCCTTTACTTATTTTTTATTGTCTCCTCTTACTCCCAACCTACCTCCTTCTTTCATCTCTCACCTTCTCCACTGCTCTGTCCTCCCTTTTGTCCCTCTTCGCTCTTTCTTGGTTATGTAACACAATGCTTCAGTATGCCAACAACAAGCAGGGCTGAGCAGAGCCTGACAGCTGGAGGATTGATGGTGCGCTACTGCAGTCTAGAGACCACAGAGAGGTAGAAAGAGAGGTACGGGGAGGGGGGGCAGGAAGTTTTTCTTTTGTTTTGTGTATTTATTTTTTTTATTTTTTTCTTAACATGCTGACAGTTTGGCTGCTGGGGCTAGGGTTCCCATGATGAAGAAAGATGAAGAGGACCAGGAATAAGCTTACGTTGCCCCCGCTGTCAATCGAGCAAACACTGCAGCAATTGCTTAGCAGCTGGCTGTATGTCACACAGTGGACCTCACGGCTGCGTGCTGAGAAGCAACACACTTGTGTAATGCACTGCGCAGTTAATCGACACACAGTGCTACCCATCTCCACAGTGTCACTGTATTTGCGCAAAATTATATACATTAGTGGGATGTTTTATTGAGAAACAACAACCGGGCACAGAAACCTGCTGCAGCCCACGAGTATCAAACAGAGAAGTATGAGGCAGTCACTTGGTAAATATTTAGACTAACGATATCTAAGAAATGGCATCCGCTGCATATCAATGTGGCTAAAGGCCTGAATATTATTACAATGTCTGAGACTGAGTCATCTCATGCCCTTCTTATTGCAAATACATTTAGGAAAAGAACACAGGCTTATTTACAGCAATGGCCCAAGGGAGTAGTTGAAGATTTTGGAACCATTCATACATCACAACTTCAAACACCCCTGTGAGCACTGTGAATGCTTGAGGGATGCATTGACCTTTGCAGCTATCTGGATGCCTATGTGATATCCCAGACCTCCAATAGCTGTTGCTCGCTCTCACAGCTCACCAAGGTGACGGTGCACACACAAATAACTATTTTGTGTCTGGGACCATTTCAAGATCTCTTCATACTCCCAAGTCTCATTCCAAGTCTCTGCCGAGCACCTTGGGAGAGCAGGACCGGTGTGGCAAATTCTGCATAATCAAAATGCAAATTGGTCTACAATGTCCTCTGATGACTTTTAGCCACTTTTTGAGAAGCTATCACTATTGGTTCTTTGAAAGAAAAATATAAACATTACTACGTGAGTGAAATTGTTTTTTTCTTGATTTGAATGGGCAATAAAACTGGACCCCCAAAGTGTGGACATGAATCCCTTTTTGTTTGGTTATGTGTAACTGTGGAACAATTGAACCTTGTGGTGTCCCACAGGGATCCATACTTGGTCCTCTTGCATTTCTCATATACACTATATACACTATAATAGAAACGTTATGCATGCTGACAGTGCTGATTTATATGTCTCCTTTAGGCAGCACAATTATGACCCTGAAGTCTAAGGGAATCCCTCTGAGTAAAGACATGTACTTGAAAGCAACTAATTAAAATGAGCTCCTTGAAGTCCAAGTAGACAGCTTTGATGGTTTGTTATGATGGTTATCAGGTTTTTATTTTTAACAATGGGCTGATTTAATGTGTTCCAGCACATAAATGTCTCGATTCTGTCCCATTATTATATTATCTTACTAATGGAAATTTAGTTTTTCATCAACTTAAATCAAGTTATTTCCTATTTTGCATGCTATCTTCTCATTCAGTATATCAGTATATTGGCAACTAACCACATTTGTCACTGTGGAAACATAATTGGTCTCAGTGAATGAATTTTTGCATTTTAATAGGAGTATTCTTGATGAAACAGAGGTTAAATAAAGAAATGAACAAAAAATTAAAAGGCTGTTTTTGCTGGAGGTATTGAAACTACAAAAGACAGCTTAGGAAACCATTAGTAGGGAGTGGAGCAGTTAGAATTTTTTTTAATATCACTGTATTTGATGTTCTTAATGTAGCTGCTATTGATTGTGTGCTTTAAAGCCTCTAAACTGACTGACGACTGATTCCATGTTACCTAGCAGTAGTGAGACATTCCTGAGAGGTGTGAGTACCGCAGCTCAACTTGGTCTTGGGTATCAAATGTGATCATTACGTAAGACTGGCGTTGCTGAAATTGGGCTTGATCAGGGGTTTGAAGTCAGTGCTTGTGATTGCTGATGCTGAGGAGTGTATAGCCCCAGGGCTTCAAACTCTTCCCAGAGAGAAGAGAGTGAGCTGCAAAGCACCGAAGCCAGTGCCATGCTGTGGCCGGGAGGCCTAATAAGGTTTCTTGAGCAGTTCAGACGGGCATGGATGCTGAGAGTCTGGCATTGCTCATCAGCCACCATGCACACACTATGCATGTGTGTATATGTAAGTGTGTGTGTGTAACCAAGGAAAATAAAAAGTGAATGACAGGCTCAAGACAAAAGAAGGAGATGAGAAATAGGGGGCAAAGATTGAAAGAGAAATTAAAAAGAAGAGGATAAATGACAAAGACGTGAAAGGAGGGGATTATAAAAGACCGTCCTCAAAAGAGAGACAAAAGACAAATAAGATAACAAGGGAAAAGGTGCAGGTCATAAAAGAAAGAAGAGGGGATGACACACAGGTAATTATGAGCTAAAACTACAAAAGGAGAGAAGAGGAGCAATTTGAAGGTATGAAGTCAGATGGATGAGGGCAAAACAAGAGTAAAAGTTGACAGAGGAGACTGAAAGTTGTAGAAGATCAAAGGAAACGATAATTAGAAAGCCAGAGTGAGAAAGCTGAAAAATAGGATGTGAAAGACATGTGATGTCGACTAACAGGAGCTCCTTGAGTATACAAAGAACACCAATTCTAAGGGACTGGTTTTTATAATAGTGGCTTTTCTCAGAGATTTAACTCCAGTTTTTTCTCTTCCATTAAGTACTCTCGGTTCTGTTCAAATTTAATGACAAATCTGCAGGTACAAAACTGCACAACTACTGTTTCCAAAAAAATACCAGATTGTTGAGCTGCTTCTAATTTTGGCTCAGCGAAATTGGCTGTCTGATTTAATGTCTAATTTACGCCATAAAAACTTAATTACCCAAAACACAATTACCCATTAGGCTTCAAACATCCGTGCACGCATGTCACCTTGGACATAAAAGCTGTTGATTGCAATCTAATGCTAATTCCACTCTTTTAGTGTGTCGAGACTTTTCTCCGAAAATGCTACAAATTGAGTCTAATCTGCTGAAATCTCCATCTAAAAAACATGCAGGTCAGGTAAACTGGGAACTCTGCATGGCCTTTAACTGCGAACGGGTTTGTCTGTCAACTTGTGTTAGCGCTGTAATAGACTGGCATCCAATTTAGAAGTAACCTGCCACTCTCCCATTGTGTCCTGGGAAAGAATCCAGCCCCCCTGCAACTGTGAACAGGTTCATCAGATTAGCTAATGAGAAGATGGATGCTTTAGCTTGTTTTTTTAGCTGACTAAATTTTGGAGTAACTGCGCCTCCCTGTGCACTTTAACTGTATATGGATTAATTGCTGCACACGGCTGTTCCCCCAGGTGTTAGCATGGTCCCTGCTGGTGCTGTCTAATTATTTCAGAAGCTGTGATCCATGCCCAGCATTACCCTCTGCCTATCCCTTGTAAGCTGTCACTTCTGCTCATGATGCGCAGATAGTTATTTCACTGGACTGACGTGTTCATTAAATACCCCAAATCTGACAAAATAACTTCCATCTGGCCTTTAAGTGTGTTGACAGAATTGTTCACAAGGGTTATCCTCAAAATTAGGAGCTCAAGCCACACCTTGAGGTGGGTTCTTTGTCATTCTCCATCCTCTTGGCTTGACAGTTCTTGTCTAGCTGAGACCTGGCAGTAGACGTGAGATAATTCACTTTAGCGAGGCTTCTCTTTCTTCTCCAAAGTCTCACCCTCTCACCTTCAGGGGGAGAAGCCCTATTCTGCCCCATGCCCTGTCCAAGGCCTCCTTTGTCACTTTTAGATAACTCGCACGCTCATTTATCACTGACTACTGCACAGCCAAGCCTTTTCTTATTTATTTATGCACTTCTCTGTGACTACTCAGAAACTTTCAAACTCAGCGTACATGACTCTCCATCTGTGGTTTTAAACCTGTCATGTTTTGACTCCCTGACAAGCCACGACAGAAAGAATCCAAACATGTTGTTTTATTTAGACCCAGCTGTCACAGCCCAACAATATACTATTCTCCAAGTTCCACATAAAAACAGCTCAGGGACTGCAGGTTTACTCTCCAAATGTCTCTTGGTTAGAAGACTGGGAGTGGATCCTCCATGGATTTTCGGCAAAAATTCACAGAGAAAAGTCCAACTCCTCCAAAACTCTGATGTCTGTGTTTTTACTTGTGCCATTTCCCGTGCACATACTCTGCCAGTTTTGCTCAACAAAAGTTCCTCTCCTTGCCGCGTACAACTTTCATATGGTAGAAAACTTGCATCTTTAGTGACTAGAGCCCACTTAGAGCTCTCTGCTCCTACTTAGAAGGCTTCCTGTCTGCCCTTACCACCAGAATCCTTCAACCTCCCTTTTTGTTCACACATTCAGCCTGAATCACCAAATTTTACTCCTTAAAAGAATATCTACTTCTACATTTACTTTGTAAAAGGATTGATACACTTTTAGTATTAACTGTATCACCACGATTTCTGTTCTTATTTGCTCTAATGTAATTTTTGTATTTCAATCCTGTACCATCGGTAGAAAGAGGGTGTAGATACATTGATATGCTGCATTCCAGTTGTACTCGGATGTCGGCATTTCCGAGCTCCGAGTCGGAAATTCATCTGGAACGCCCCCCTGTCTTAATCCAAGATGGCAGCGCAGTGCATCAACAATAAAGAGTAACACTGAAAGCTCTCGTAATGTTTTATTTATTAGCACTTCTGTTTTGTTTTTGTAAATTTTAATAAGTGGTATATGTTGTACCGCCCAATGACTAACTGTGAACACAATGCTATGGTGTTTGTAAGAGTAAAATACTGTGTTACGCGTTTTTTACAACTGGTATAGCTAACAACAACTAACAACAGCTAGCAATGGCTAACAACGACTGACAATGGCTAACGACAGCTGTCAATTGTAAACAACAGCTAACAATGGCTAATAGTAGGTGTCCATCTTGGTTTTCCGACTTGTTTACTGGAACGCCATCAACTTGGGTGTAACGTCATTCACAGCTACGACATCCAACTTTTGAGATAACTAGAACGCAGCATTACAACTACGATTCATGATGCTGGGTTGACCATACAATTATTTCAGAGTTTTGTTTAAGGTCGCAAATTGACCAGTTGTGTTCAAGAAGTATTAGAAAAAATGCCCATTCAGCTGTTATTTGTGATGCTTTTACTTTGATTTTTGTTCTGTTTTATGTCTGTATACGCAAGTTACCACCGCGTCCCGACTAGGAATAGAGAGGGTTCATTTTCATCGATACTAATAACATTATCCATGATAATGATTAGAGTCCTTATCAATACCAGTATCGTTTTTTTTTTCTTTGTCATTTTAATCTACACAATTGCATACATACAGATTTTTTGCCAATAAAAACATTTTCTCTTTTTCAACGTGACATTTGAACACATCATTATAATATATAATCTACTTTCCAATGAAATTCTTCTTCATGTACTTTTACACCTATTTGCTGTTCAAAAACTTTATTAGTCCATAAATGTGGGCGCAACATTGATTTAATTAACATTACATGACGTGATAGCAGACTAGATAAGCTCAGATTTTATTGAATTGGGGGTTTTTAAAAATGTTTAATCAGGTATTTAACGGACCCCGTTATTGATCCTCGTCCCTAATCTTGACCCACCAGCAGCTGGTTTGGTGATTACTCGATTCTGCTGTCACTGTCTGTGTCTGCAAATTTTTGCCACCTTTTACTTCATGCGTAGTTGCACTTGCTCGTTTTTATGAGATAATAAAGAGCGTTCGTGTGCATCAAGTTTGCATGCAGTGCCTTGTGCTGTGAAATCTCCTCACTCCAGTTAACACCTCATTGAAAGGAAGATGAGCAGCCGAGGATGAAGACCAAAGCAGGAACATTTATAGAAGCTTGGGGTCAAGAAGGATTGAAGGTGATTTTCTGCATGACGTCTTCTCATTTCAGAAGATTTTTCTTTTATACTTAGTTCTCTAACAGAGTGCAAAAGTTTCTTTACGACAGATTGTTAGTCTGGTAATTTGTCAACAGACTGTTGTACAAGTGGTTACTGCAGTCTCCCGTGTCTCTCTGACCTTGGTCTCTTTAGAAACAGAGCATTTCTTTTTCTCAAAGGGAGCCACTTAAAGTAGTTTAGACTAAACAGATCGTTGTCCAGCTCAGCCTAGCAATAGTAAAGCAAGGGTGACAGAAATGCAGCGCTTTCTAAAAACTCTTTCCCTCCTTACAAAACAGAGGTCCAGAAAAAAGCAATGAGTGTAGTGGCTTGTCTGCTTGAATTTGAGGGGATGGACTGACACTGACTCTGGTGAGGTCATTGTCAGTGTGATGCTTCATTTGGGAGAGCTGTGTAAGTGCCAGCGTTTACACACAGATGTGTGCATATACAAATACAGGAAGTGTATTTTAAAGTGTGCAATGGAGCTTGAGACACAATGGTGAGCGCCGATGAAGCATGATGGGAGCCCAAACTCTTTTTCCTTGTCCGTGTAAATCAAAGTCTCCTCCAGACGCAGCAGCAGCAACTCACACTCGCTGCCAGATTACAAATGCTCACACACACTTCGGCAATTATGTGCTCATGCTGTAGAAAGCACACAGGACACAAAGAGGTATGCACCAAACCTTATTACTAATACGCAGTCCCACTAACACACACACACATTCACACAGCTACCCTCCTGTCAGTCTGTGCAGCTGCTGAGTTGCTTTCACAGTTTTTCATCTTGTTGTGTGACAGCCAAGGAGAGCTCAAACAATACACGAAATCTGAAAACTGGGAGGTTGAGGAAGAAAAAGAGAGATTGAAAAATGAGGACTGAGGGGGGGAAAGTTGAGAAGTGGAGGGAAATAAAAAAGAAATAAGTGGATTTTCCGTGAGATGTCCGGGAGGCCTGATGATACTGTTACAGCTGCCACCTGTGTCATCGCACTGAAAACAAGCGAGTGCCCTGTTGCGCCCACACTCCACTCATGAAGACAGACACAGACAGGAAAAGAGAGAGAAAAGGAAAAAAGAGACACAGACAGAAAGAAAGAGAGGGAGGAGAAGAG
This sequence comes from Xyrichtys novacula, assembly GCA_962446985.1. Lineage (NCBI taxonomy): Eukaryota > Metazoa > Chordata > Actinopteri > Labriformes > Labridae > Xyrichtys > Xyrichtys novacula. The sequence goes on along the minus strand of OY660875.1, from coordinate 17,380,586 downwards.
AGTTCTCCGATCAATATCTTCAACTCTAGCTGCGTTGATGGATTCAGTGGTTGGTCTGCTGGTTGAAAATGTTGAAAGTAAACGTGTGGTTTCAGGAAAACTCTAACTCTTTGAAGTTTTCTGCTCCACCTCCAGTATATATGTAGAACTCATGTCTGCAGATTTTTTTCCATTAAAACCCTTAAGCTATATTTTTGTGCGCGTGAGCTTCTGAGATGATTTTAAAACCAATGGAAACCAAGGAGATAAGGATAAACCTGACCGATTTTCAACATCGCTATCTACTAAAAACATACACAAAGCAATTACATGAGACGACAAGCCAACACACTTCATATCTGATGTAACAATTTCACTATGACAACTCCACAGACAGAAGATCTCACAGAAACCCCTTTCTATTTTCTTGCAGACCCTGCTGTAGTGTGTCATGTATGAGTTGATATAAAACAGGGTCTCTGCAGGTTTCAAAAAGTCAAATTTAAAACTTTTTAAGGACAGTAATGGATACAGTTCAAGACCCATTTAGGGCAGCAGGAGCTTGGGAGGTGGAGCGGTCGTCTAACAACTGGAAGGCTGGCGTTTCGATTTCCCCCTATCCCTAGTCTGTCTGTTGTGTCCTTGGGCAAGACACTTAACCTACCTTGCTCCCAGTGTGTATGATTTGTATCTATGTCTCTTTGGACAAAAGCGTCTGCAAGATGATATTGTAAATGACATTGATATTTAACATCCATACTGGCAAAAAGTACAAAAGACATGAAGGGAAATCGGGACATTTTACATCACTTCAAATCAATCTTTATTACTATGGCACGTTATTTATTTGTAAGTAGAGTAAATACATTTTTAAAACCTTTCAAAATCGTATATAAGACATTTTATGAGATTTTAAGAAAATTTTAGACTTTTTAAGGCCTTTTATTTCAAATTATTAGATTTTAGACATTTTAAGACTTTTAAAGACCCCACGGATACCCTGGGGAATAATCTGGACCAAAGAAGATTCACTGAAAATAAACTATCCTAAAGTCTATGGCCATGATTTCACAGCTATTGGATCCTCTCATTGGTTATTATTGGTAGTAATCTGTCAGAGGCGGTCTAACCTGTAATCGTACATATTAAAGATGTTTGATATTTACGATGTCAGACCGGGGAGGATTTGGTTTGGTCAGGAGCAGTGAAATGGTTGTCATGACACTGCACACTGGAGGATTGCTTGAACAAATAATCAGTTACAACAAGCCCTCAATCATGCAAGGCCAATATTGAGGGTGGCACATTTGGGCTAAAATCTTGCTCAGTCATCTAATTCTATTCCGCCCAAGTTCATCTCTCCAGTGTCCATCATGAAGTTCACCATGATGGTGAATACTCAGCCTTAAAGGAAAACATGACAAGCTAAGATCTAGTTTTTAGGGACTACTGCAACTTCTTACACATGTGCAATTAATTTGCCTTAATTCAACCCCTTTCATAACCACACCTACATTGCTCTCTGCTGCATCTGAACGCCGGGTCATGAATTTACCAAGTACCCGTTTGTCACAGCTAAGTGAGCATGTCCAGCGAGTGCAACAGCATGGGTCTGTACCTTAATTCACAAAACAAACAAGCCCCGTTTGGTCGGTTAGCTCTGAACAAGTGACTATATCTGTACAGAGAATGAACACAGGAAGCAAAGCCAACAGAAATGGGCGTACCTGTGAGACAAGTAGTTATTCTAATGTTTTACATACGCAACAGAAATCCATTCACCTACATGAAAAAATGAGTAAAACCTTCAAAATATGACTCAGAGTGAAGCCCAGTGCAGCTTTGACTATGTTTGAACTGTCTGGATGAGAATGTGTGACAACTAATAACCCTTTCTTCTCTATTCACGATACGATACGATACACTTTATTGTCCCCTTAGGGAAATTTGTCTTAGACTCCAAGAGCTCTTCTTATTGAGACAAGGAAAGAGTTACCTTCCCCACTGTGAGAATAACTTATTGGAAATTACACTATTTGTTGTATAGCAAAAAATCAATCAAATAAATCATGGGTTTTATTGCTTTCATACTGAACTTAATATAACCTATAGGCAACACGACTGCTGCACAGCTACAGGTCACAGATTGGAAATAATCCATACGGTCTTTGTCGGCTGCAAAGCTGATTATTCACTTGGTTTGAACCTGAGCCAAAGAAAACTGGCTATTTGAAATGATCCCTGAGGAAATTATTGGTAAATTAATTTGCAAAAGACAACATTCTGTATTTCAGTCAATAAAAAATAGCTTGAGTTTAAAGTATCCAGTCTTCGCCAGCTTTGGATAAATGCAAAGCTCTGTTCATTTTTACACTGAAATAATCACTAGGTTTAAGTACTCTCACACCATCCAATTTTTATGAGAGGGTAACTTTTATTTCCCGATTTTGTATTTCTGACATCAAAGCCTGGAATTGATTATTCCCTCGGCAGTAAGCCAGAACAGGAGCTCGCAATTTTTCCTGGGTTTGCAATTGGACAGGCGTGCCAACTGGAAACTTTTATTGATCAATGACGGTTAAACAAATTGAAACTCTCTCAGTTTATGAAATAATAAATTTAACTCTCTCGACTGATTTGAGCACAATCCACACCTCAAAGACTATCAGTAATGGCTGCCAAACAGTTAAAGGAAACTTTCATGACAAACACTTCACATTGTGTTTACCTCTGTGGGTGGCCCTAAAAATAAAGAACAAACCACAAACCCTTGTTATTTGGGCAGGTCATCACATTTTCTGTTCGAATAAAAATACAAAACCATTGGCAAGAGATCCAACTGTGCAGCTGTCATCAGTAGCTGTTTGTTGTTCATAGCATGATTGTGTCAAGGTCTCAATTCACAAAATAAGTCATTGTTTCTCCTTTTTTCTCTCGCTTAAGTGAAAAGAAAAGGAGACAATTAAGACCTCATGGGTACAGAAAAAACCACAGGGGCTTTATAACTACAAGTTGAACACCCACGTACCCACAAAAAACTTGTGCATCCCTCTTCAATCATTTTACACAGATACTCCAAAGTGGCACACTGTGTCGGAGCATCCAGAGCAGCAGAATATTGGCACATGACCAAAAATTGATTTGCTGAAGAATGAAAGATCCCCTCCACACAATAAGAATTAATTATTCAACGCAAAGATTCATGGAAGAAACTATGTCCATAAATCTCAACTCCTCTGAGCTAAGCTGAGCAGAACTGCTGTTTTCCAGCTCTTGGAAAGAATCCATAAAGCCTGAATTTTACCAAATGAGACACAATTTCTAAATGAGGTTGGACACAGAAAATGAGTTTGCAAAAGTTATTTTGTTCTAATTATGTTTTAATGAACTATTTTTGTTCTGAATAATTGAATCTTTTCTCATATAGAAGCCACAGAGATCATTAGCCTACATTCTACATTAGTATTTTCATTGTTTCTGCACTGTGTCCCATTTTTAGCCTTGTTATCAGTGGAAACATTAAAAGAAGGTATTTAAATGTCTGCACATGCAGGAGTATTTGGGGTGGCCGCAGACCAACAAACCTCACCGGATGGATTATCTGCAAGGAGCCACAGAAATGCAGCTGCAAATACAAAGAGGAGGGGAAGTAGAATAATTTTTTAATATTTGGAAAACACGAATCATGCTCTGGTTATTTCAGTTAGAGACCGGCTGCGTACTGTATAGAAATAAGTCAAGGCATCACATCGGATGCAGAAAAGAGTCTACAAACAGACCTCAACGATAAAAATCCACATTTCTGATGAAATTCTTCACTTAATTTAACTAGTGGAAAAGGTAAACTGATACTGAATATGTCACTATCGAAATTAAGTAACAACATACTGATTCTGTTGAGGGTCACACATATTATTTGAGAATAGAGGTGGAAAGAACTGAGAGAAGAGAAGATCTCTGACTAGGGCTGGGCGATATGACCTCAAATCAATATCACAATATATTGAGTGGTTCACCTTGATAACGATAAATGCATGATAACTACTCCACAAGCTGCTCACCCCCTCCCACATTACCTTTGTCTACTTTAGCCGCCACTCCAGCCGCTACAACTTTTGAACCGTCCTCCATCTCCTCACCTGTCTTTCCCTCTTTGTTACAGACTGGATGGGGTGGAGTCACGTCTCTGACATGGGACAGCATCTTAAAGGGACATGAGACCCTTACCTACCTACGCACATCCAAAACCACCTTTCATTCATTTTGGTATGATATGGGCAAAATGATGTTGGTTATTGTGGAAAATTTCAGTATTGGTAAATTTTTGGTTTGTCGCCCAGCCCTATCTCTGACCTAAAGAGACAAAGTTTGATGGTTTTTTTTGTTTTTTTTTAAGTGGGATTATGTGGGGCATTTATCAATAGTAGGTGTACAATGTGCAACAGATAAAAGCCAGACCAGCTCCTGTTTGTCTGAGTCAGCAGAAGTTCCTTCATAGAAACTAAGAAAAGAGGCCAACAAGGATGAGACCACGAGAGCCTCATCCACAAGCATGTACAATAACAATCCTAGCTAAATATATTTTGATTTTTTTTTTATTCTTGAAGAATGTGAGTACTAATAAGAAACAAAGGAAAACGAAGTCTGACATCAAAGAAAAAACGAAGTCTGACATCAAGGGGAAGTAGTGAAAATATCCAAAATATTCATTGTACATTATTATCTCTCCATCTTTGTTCCCTAGCTTTGTATTTCATCCCAAGGTTCAATTCTCAAAACATAATGCACTGAAGATAATCAAGAGCAAAAATGCTCACTAAGTTTTGCAGTTTCATGCAGCCATGTTTTCTGTCCCGAGGTAAGCATGTGGTAAGGTTGAGCTTAGACAGCCCAACACTATTTATAAGTACTTAGTTAAGATACTGTATCAAGGTAAAGAAGGTCATCTAGATGCGGAATTAATGTGAGGTTTACTGTTAAGTTTGGACATAACGGCTCTTTTGGAAACTGTGGTGCAGTTATTACAAACTTGGTAGATGATAAAAAAAGTCACTGCTAATTTTCCAGTGTTTTTTAAGGCAGTTTCTCCCCTATTTAGTTAATTTGCAAAGAAAGAGGCCAATTTGCTCAAAGTCACAACGATGCACAGAGATGCTATTAGTCCTCTAATGCAGTTTGATTTGCATGCGTATGAGTTATCAGCAAGTGCAGGTGAATACGTGAAAAGGGCTTTTAAAGTTCAACAGAGACTGTCCATCTGTTCTTCTGTCTTTTTAATGATTAAATAGAGGGAGAAACATCAGAAAGGACAACAGCAAAAGAGGGAAGTAGTATAGGTACATCACAAAGTAAAAGCATAACGGAATTAAAAAAGCGTAGATTTATGTGCATGAAACACTATGGATTCAACACAAAGAACACAGAAAGACTGGAAAGACAAAAAGAAAAGATTCACTTTATGATTAATTATCCTCATTGTGTCCCTGAAAAATGCTGAGGAAAGGGAACTTTGGCAAGGAGAAGAATGAACAATGACACAGACTCACATACACACAACTATACATACGTGAGTAGCCACACAATCGCTCTGCGTAACAAGGTTTATAAAAGTCTAAGCAGCAGTGTTTCTAAAAGTTTCGATAAATGTTCCTGAAGTTGGAAGGACAGGGCCGGAAAAACTCACAGCAAACATTTTAATCTGAGGTCGAACGTCTCTCAGTCTGTGAGGTCATTAAACACACACACACACTCTGTGTAAACACTTTTACTTTGCACAGTCTGAGTCTTGTTATCTTTCATGAAAACAAATTAGATCCACATTTGATTTTGCAAAAGACTGCTTGGAGGGTTAAAAAATGCTTAAAAAATCTGAAATGTGAAGGCATAAATAGCCGTCAGCACATGGAGACAATTTCCAACACTCACTCTCCTCCTCAAATAGAAACACACACACACACACAGAAACACACAGACACACACGGGAACACTCAGACACACATGCACGTTTCCCTGATGAATAAGTGAGTGCCCTTCTGCCTCATTATTCTTGTGGGTTGTAATACAGAAATGTAAAAGTGGAAACTGTTTGTGTATACAAACACAAACAGTCACAAGTTGCTTTCACACATTGCGAAGCAGACTGAAACTGTGGCTAATTGAGCACATCTTCTGCAGGAGCAATAAACTAGTTTAGACAGTTCTCTATACTAAAAACAACAACAGGGAGTTATTTGGATCAGAGAAAATGCTTGAATGTTCGTAAACGCTGATATAAAGGTTGATCTGATAGTTCTGTATTACTTTTTCCACTATACCCACTTGTGTTTTTATATCTTCTTAAAGTTCTTCGCACTAAAAATCCTTCTGTGAACTAAATCAACTCCCTAAACTAAAATCTATAACCAATAAAACTTACACATTGTTGGCGCATTACTTGCCATAACTTAACCATAGTTAAGCCGCTTTAGCAGTGCCCTGCATAATGGAAAATAAGGTAATTGTTGAATTTTTTAATGGGATATTTCACTTAATAAAAGCTCCAGACTGCTTATTAGGATAGTAATATACATCTAGTTTTCAGATATAACCTTGAGGTAGAGCTGTTACCTACTAGCGAAGCATGCAGGCGCAGCCAATCAGAGCGATGTCGGCAGGGAACCGGGTCACAAAAGCTACCAGAGCACAATACTAGACTGTGTAATTAACCGTCCTTACCAGGGGGATACAAGACCCTCTACTTTCTCCATTGCTGAGGTATGCAGTCTCTGTGCTAAGCTAAGCTAATTAGCAGCTGGTTGTCACTTAATATCAGGCATCAACACAAGAGAGCCATACTGATAGTCTCCTGGTGCTCTCCAACAAGTTTCAGAGTATTACTTTAAATTATTCAATGAGGATGGAATTTAAACGAGGAGAGACTGGAACGAAACAAAGTGATCCTAGTTTTCTTTGACTATCATACATAAAGCAGTTGAACTTGAGTCACACACATACAAACCCGCATTAATGAATAGAGGAGTAAAATGAGGCAAATAAACTCCTACGTCTGCACAATTTTGGCCAGAAAAAAAAATCCCAATTTTTTTCTCTGAAAACATGATTTTTGATTTTTTTTCTTTACCCAAAAACTACAAAAAGCAACAGAACCTTTACAATCTTCTTAATAAAACAAAGATGATTTACACTGTGTGACAAACTTTTTCAAGAGAGACACACGAACAGGAGAGTCGCAGATAGGCATCCTCACAGAGATGAAATGGTACTCGTATACGGATTTATGCACTCTGACCCGTTTTCAAAGGGTACCACTTACACCCAAAAACGCTGTTTCCGTATGGATGAAACGCCAATATGACAAAAAACTTTAGTGTTTGCTCGTAAATTTATTTCCGTTGATACTGCCTTCAGAAAGACTTTGTAGCAGATAGGGGTTTGCTCTTTGTCTGAAACTGCCAAGCTGTACGAATTCCCCACTACTGACTGACTTGCCCTCGCCCTCTTTAACCACGAAATTATCTCCTTCTTTTACCAAGGCTTTGTTTACATTGGTTTGTGAGGGAACTGGAGAGTGCTCTCGCAGGACAGGGGAGCCTTTGGTAGCCTGCAGGCGCAAGACATGATACAGAGGAAAATCGATTCGACAAATTTGATCTTTTTGACATCATCATCATGAATTAATCTGATTAGGATTTAAAATCGATTCATCGTGCAGCCCTATAAACTACACACAAATGTTGCTTGTACTTGAAAAAAAACCCTTGCAGTTAAGTATGCGAGTTTGTATCTGTATGATGAAGCAGGGAAAGTTGTTTCGCTTGGAGGGTTAAAACATGAGAGACCCTGACCGTTTCAGACTTTGAGTGGAAGCTGAATATTCATTTGTAGTACTTGTCAGTGTGTGTGTGCATGCATGTGTCTTACTATTTTGCCTGCGGGCCATCCGGAGTGAGAGGATTCCAAAAAGAATAGCTCATCAATATTCATGCGAGTTTAGGCTTTCATTAATGTTGCAGCAAATTGTTTCAGATCAAACTTGCAGCTTGTATTTTGTGTCCACGCTCGTGTATCTCACAGACAGAGAGACACAGTGTGCCAAAGAGAGAGAGAGAAAGAGAGAGAGAGAGCAAGGGAGAGATATCAGAGAGGGATAAAGATGGAAAGAACAAAGAGAGGGCGAGAGCAGCTACAGATGGCCTTATGTTTCCAGCAGATGAAAAGAGGACTTTGAAAAAAAGAAGGGAAATATCATTCAGATGAAGGGAGAAAGATTCGAAAAAAGGAGGGGGGTCAAGAGAAGAAAGAAGAGAGTAAGAAGAAGAAAGGAGTTAAGATCTAAAGGTATGTGTCCTACTTTGGTTTGACTAATGAACCCAAAGTGTCCTGAATCTGTCCTGAACCACTGGAGGCCCAGTTAGACCACCCTGAACTGAGCTGAGTGTGTGTGTGTGCGCCTGCCTTTCCTCTGGTATGTGTGTGTCCTGATGTGAGCGTCACATGAGATGTGTGTTTGATTTAATATGCTGTCTGCTGTATATGTTGAAATCGGGTATGTGTGATCTTATAGCCCTGCGTGTGTTAAATGAAGCACAGTCCGTTCTTGTCATCTGGCTTTGCACCAACATGTGTAAGTGAACATGATACACACACACACATACATGTACATGTACACACACCATCACCAGACTATGTATCATTTAACGCCAAATTATTGTATGACCTACAAGGGTGAATGTATGCCTGGGGTGACTTCCACAGCACCAGGACCATCTAATGTCCAGGGAAAGAATAAAAAAAACACACATTGCACATGCGAGAACCACAGGGTCTTGTTGAATCATTGCTATATTACAAGAACAGCTGGCGGCTTCCAAGTGTAAATCTCAAATCAGCGTTTTTATGTGTCCACACTCTGTATCCTCTCTATAAACAATTCCCACCGCCCTGACATGTTCCTGCATGTGTGTGTTCATGCTTCCTAATCGCTATCCTCGTGGCGCTCCATGCATGATTAGCCATGTTCAAAGAGGACGCGTATGAGTTAATGAGAGACATGTAATTGTCTTTCATGTGCTGGATAGGGAGCAAGAATGAACCCTGGCGTCTTGGGCTTAGGGTTCCATGTATGAAACAAGATGCTGAATTAACTATCGCTATTGGCCTGGTTTCCACTGTTTATACAATGAATAAAGTCTACAAAATATATACACATTATCTCGGAAAAGATTGAAGCGGCAGTCTCTTGTATCTTAAGTAAAAGGGTGAAGGTCTGAGAGTGATTTGTTGAAAACTTTTGTTCAAGTGTGGTGATGAAGTTTGATTGCAAACAAATCTAAACAAACAATACCTGAAAAACGTCTATTCTCTGTGACATTCATCAGAAGATGAGCAGCGACAAACTCACTAATCCCCGTGTTTACTCTACAAGTTGAAGTAATTTCTACAGCGCCTAGACAACTTTTGTTGTTAAAATGGGTTTGCAAAGTGTTTCGACATACAGGCAGAAGGACAAAAAAATAATAGACCCAAACAAAGAAGAGGAGATTGTGTTAAATGTGAATAAAAACAGAATACAATAATTCCCAAATCCTTTTTAACCTATATTCAACTTCAACTGTACGACTTTAGTTTCTCAACAGTCCAGGGTCTCCATTGACATGTTTTGCACTTCATAATGTGCCACACATTTTCAACTGGAGACAGATCTAGACTGCAGGGAGGCCAGTCTAGTACCCGCACTCTTACTGTAGAGCCATGCTGTTGTAACACCTGCAGAAAGTGTCATGGCATTGTCTAGCCGAAATAAACCGAGATGTCCCTGAAAAAGAAGTGGCTTGGATGACAGCATGTGTTGCTCCAAACCTGTATGTACCTTTCAGCATTAACGGAGCCTTCACAGGTGTGACAGTTACCCCTGCCACGGGCACTAACACACCCCCATACCATCACAGATGCTGGCTTTTGAACTTTTGTGCTGACAGCAATCTGGATGATCCTTGTCCTCTTCAGCCCTGAGGACACCATGTCCATGATTTCCAACAAGAGTTTGACATATGGATATATGGCTGGTACATGGCTTTGCATCACAGAGTTTGAACTTGCACTTGTAGAAGGAGTGATGAACTGTGTTAACTGGCGATGGTTTTCAGAAGTGTTCCTTAGCCCATGTGGTAAAATCCTTTACAGAATAATGTTGATTTTTAATGCAGTGCTGCCTGAGAGGTTGAAGGTCAATGATGGTTTTAAAGACTTACTGCTTACATGCTGAGATTTCTCTGGATTTTCTGAATGCTTCCATGATATTACGGACTGTAAATGATGAAATCCCCAAATTCCTTACATCTCTATGTTGAAAAATGCTGTCTTTGCTTGTGAACCCCGGAGCCTTTCAGGAATATTCCTTTAATACCTAGTCATGACATTGGAAAAAGATTTGGAAATGTTCGTATTCTGTTTTTATTCACATTTTACACAACTTCCCAACTATATTGGAATTGGGGTTTTAATCTAACCCAAGAACTCAACACCAAAAGAACCCAAAAAACAATTTCATCCACCATTATAGGCAATAGGAAGAGCCCATGAGAGCCCAGTCAACCAAGGAACCCAGGAACATGAAACTGAACTGAGACCAAAGAACCAGGAATGAATAAAAAAACAACGGTATCAACAGCCTCTACCATATTTTGGCCACTTAAAGTATGATCATACCGTATAGGGATGGGCAATATAGGCTAAAAAATGTATTACATTAGGTTTTGCCATTCTGGTGATAACGATAAAAGTCCCAATAAAAATATTAAAACTCCTTTCTATGTTTTTGACTCATTCTGTCTTGAGAACACCAGTTGGGGTAGTCAAATAAGATACTTAACCACAAGTTTGAGTGGTAGGTTATAGAGAAAACTATTGACATTAAACAAGTCTGAAATGTAAAAAACTTTCAACATTTGTTAAAAACTCTTATTGCACAGAGTGAACAGCAGCAGTAGATCCACTGTCCGATGTCAGGCATACCTGATTGCACTCGTCAAAGCCCCAACCTTGAAGGAATCCCTCATGTTGAGCCTCATTTAGCAAGGAGCTGCTCAGAGACATCTTCTTTACCACCTTCAGCCATGTTTGTTTGCGCTTATCGAGAGATGGCAAAAATTTATCGTGGAGGAATTTTCTGACGATATATCGTGAACAATACCAATACTGTACCTTAAAAAATGCATGCAATGACCACATACAATGCAAAGAGGCAGCATGCTAGCAAGGGCTCACAACCCCAGCAGACTCAACCCCCTTGCGAACACAACAGCAGAAGCAAAGTCTGAATGTGACTGTAGACTGTAAGACTGTATGATTGGAGGCAGATATTCTCCTGGAAAAAAAAGGAGGCTACGTGATGCAATGTAAATACGGAGGAGCGCAGCCAGAGCATGAGAGTTGCCTCCGTCAGACCCACTTTCACCCGTGCGTTTGAGCAGCATATGGAGGCTGTCTTGCAGAAGACCCATGGGAAAATAATGTCAGTAGTTATCAACGAAACAAATGATATGGGAGACTGCAGCGTCCTGAACATCAGCATTGGTGAGTGAGTCAAGTAAAGACACAATTTGCAATACTAATGAAGGCGTTATAATTATACTGAAATGCATTTATGGTTTATCTTAATATGCATCTGTGAGTTATCTTAATAAACAGATACATGTGTGCACATTTCTGGACATAATATCAGTTATTCCTGAATAAGCAAGAATTAGAGTCATTAAAATAAAGATCAGAAAGGATAAAGATTAAAACGGGTTTCAAAGGGCTCTGCTGATGGTAGAGGCCACATTGTATAATGCCCATCAGCACCAATTAATGCAACTGGATGCTCTGTAGGGTGCAGTGTCTTGCCCAAGGACACCTTGGTTTCACTTTTCTCTGAGGTATGACTACTTTCACTCTCAGCCACCCCAAGACACGCGAAACAACAGATGAGAAGCGTTTAAACAAAATGAAAGTATGTTGAGATTTTTCTGGTGAAAAGAAATACACAAAAATACTAATTATTTATATTCCATGAGTGGAATGACCAGTCTCCACTTGTACTTCTTTTTTCTTTTTTACTACTTGAAGCGTTATCGGTGGTCTTTAAGTTGTGGTTATTAAGTTTTTGGCCAAAATCACTCTTCCTGTGTCATTTTCAAGGGCTTTTCTTCTGCAGTGCTTGAGTAGCTCATTAGCAATTCACCTCTGAGTCGTGGGTGGAGGCAGCGCTGCTCTGCACACTCGTCCACACATTGCCGGTGTGGCAGAAGTAGCAGGTAACATAGGAGCTACTCAGCTTTTAGACACAAATGTCTTTGGGGGCATGATGACAGTTAACATCATAATTAGCTTTCTCACAAGCATTGCGAACCGCTAACATACATGCTTGTTCCGCGATCGTCTTCTCTATTTTTCCGAGTGTTATTTGCTTTGTATGAAATCTCACTGTATCTGAACCTGCCGTTCGAATCTGCCAGAGATTCACAGCGATGTGAATGCAGAAATACTCAGAAATGCAATTTCGCGCTTTGTTTTCTCATGATACGTCCTGTAGCATCAGAAAAAAAAGGCCATATGAACATGCAGGCAACAAGATAAACATGATTTTCATCTGAATGGGTCTTTAACTACAATCTTGAACCAGATTGTATTTTGGGCACAAAATGTAACAAGAGAAAAGAAAACACTATCTCCACTATAAGTGAAGTGTTAACTATAATTAAAGAGCAAGAAGCTATAATTAAGAACACTTTATTCTTTTTTTTCCAAAAGACAGACTAGAGGAAAACCGGATTTGGCTAGTTTTAACAATAATAGGCAATTTGTCTTTCCCTGTCTCTGAGTGCTGTGTTTTCATGTCGATTAAATACATGTCTTGCATCTAACATTTTTCTTCTGGCATTCCACCAGTTCAGCCCACTAACTCAAGCACACCTTTTCTTGATCATCTCTCTTTGCCTCTCTTTATGTACACAAACATGACAGCACATTCTAATGAATCCAAATCTGCAGTGCCTATATTTTCTCCTCTTGTCTTGACATCCTCCTCCATGCTTCTCTTTCTGCGCTAATATAAACTCCCATGGCTTTTCCTCTGATTCTCGCAGATCAAGCTCAAGCTAATTGCTTTTTTTTAATAGCTTGGAACATGGTTTATTGTGTGCTAGTGTGTGTCCCCAAGTGTATTTCATTGTATGGTTATGCATGTGTGCAGCTCTACAGTCATATGATTTCTGTAGCAGCTCTCAGAGAGAATGAATGTTTGTACATTTGGTGTTATTTCATCACTTTGCTGTTTGATGTTGCTCTAAAGCCTCATTGTGATGTGTGTTAGATTTATTTAGCTGCTTGCCATGGAGCAAAGTGAGGGAATATCATATCTAGTTTCCCCTCTCTAATTTCTTCAGAATTATTGAATGCAGCTCTTGGGGATGCCGGTGTTGTAGAATGAAATAAAGAGGATCATGATATGGATAGTTTTCAGGTTTTTACAACTCTTTCGGGAGGATATAAAATCAGTTACTTGTCTTACAGCAGCTGCCTGCATTTTTTTCCAACACAAACAGGAGGAGGAAACTCAAACAGCCAAAACTCTGAGCAGATATGTCTGGCACAGGCATGAAGTAATAATACAGAAAAACATAATCCTTGCAGAAAAACTCGGAGACAGAAGAAGTAATGTGTGGCAAGACAATGAAACTGGGTGTCATGTCACTCCACAATATAAAGGAATATTATGAATAAAATAAAAATCAAGTTAAGAATTCATTTTTTGAAAGACAAAAAAAAAAGGATTGTGGTTTGGAGCTGTATGTAGAGCAGTAGAGCTCTGATATGGGCTCCCCTTCAAAGGAAAATGGCCTTTCATCTCAGCCTACAGACTCTCACAAGCTCCCCCCTCTCTCTCTCTCTTTCACACACACAGTGCCTAAAAAAGTGATCATCCCCCCCGGACTTTTTCATGCGTTAATGTTTACAGAATTGAATCACAGAAGATGTAATTAGCCTTTATTTCCTCTAGTACAGGTTTAGAAAGAGATTGTTTTATGTGGCGAAAAACAAATCTATACAAATGAATCTAAATTGAGAGGAAATGTAAGAGAAATCACTACAAGTATTTCTTTCCCCTACTATGACTCACCTTATGATTACATTTCAGGCCTGTGAATGATTGTTTCTGATTGGTTCTTTTGAGTTCTGTGTTCCTGAACACTTTATATGTTGCTGCAAACATAAACAGTCAACCACCAGGACAAAGAAATACAATTCTTGTTGCACGATGCATTAAACATTGGCATGGACTCATCAAAGTTGTTTAGACTATTGGTAATTCCTGCAGTTCCTCAGGTACCTGCTCGGCCTACTCAACTCTGTAATTGTGGGGAACTGAACAACCAAAGATTTGATTATCCACAAGGGTGTGAATCAGCCAACAGCAATCAGTGGCGATGTGTCATCTCTGACCCTGGTGCTGTTGATGATAAGGATTTAAACTCAAGTCAAAGAACCAGAAAAAATACACTGCTTCCAACTTTTACGAGTAAAATTTCAACCACAGCCTGATCATTTCATCAAGGAACTTCAGTTTTGTTGTCCAGGGTGATGCTGATCCTTGTGCTAGAAGCATTTAATCAGTCATTCTGTGTGTTCCCTCTCTTCTGTAGCCACCAGCAGAACTCGCAGTTTCTTCATAACCTTCCTTTATTATTGATTTCACTTATTTCTTCATATGTGAACTGGTGACTAGGGCCCGACCCATATGATTATTATTGGGGGGGGGGTCCGATTACCGATTAATCGGACGATTTTTAAATTTTTTATGAAGTTATAAAAAATATATATACTGTAGATAAACTGTAGGCTACTGCTCTTCAGGACAGGAAAACCAACTGATCAAACTCGAACCAGAAAAGCGTTTTCAACTCAAACGGGCTAAAATTGGCCGATTTAATCGTCTCGTCGATAAATTGGTCGGGCCCAACTGGTGACTGAGTGTTAGGTTTGCAAACTAAATGAACAGATGTGTAAGTCTCTTCAACACATCTTTTGTTTTTGCATCTCACTGCACCTACGTCTTTGTTGTATTCTCAGAATTACAAAAAGCAGCTTTAACTTTTCGGGAGTTTTACCTGCTTCTGGTGGACAGAGCCTGTAACTCTTGTTCCTGTGCTGTGCATGTGCCTCTACCTTCTTTTCATAAAAATGCTTAAAATCTTTTAGACTGTGGAAATATCTACAAGTTCTCACCAGATAATAACTACTTTCAATTAAAAGTGAATCATTCAGGAAGGAGTGAAACCAAATGAAAGTACATCCTGTAACTTCTGCTGTTAACTGTATTGCTGTAATTGAATAATGGCACCTTCCAGTTCCTGGCAGGGGGAGTATCTCGGAGGTCCTTTGGCTTAAATGCCCAGGAGATTTTTTTTAAGCAGAGTATGCTTACACTAAAGGGACTCCAGTTTCCTTTCCGTTGGTGCCCATGGCAACTTTGAGGCTCTACGTCTCTGTCCCAATTTTCCAGCTCCTTCTAAATATCTGTCCTAAATTCTCTTCCTTCCTGACAAATAGTATGCCCTAAATAACCTACACCGCTCTCATTTTATTTCTAACAAATGCACCCTCACACTCTTATTTTTTGTGTGGGAGTAATCTCCTTGGAGCTTAACATATTATTGGACTTTTAAAGAAATATGTGAATACGGAAGGCAATGTGCTTGTGGAATGACAAATAGCCAGTGTTACCCTCTACCTTAATTTTGGAAAGCTATGATTTTTGTAATTTTTCCTGCAACTTTACTCTTTTTCAGGTCCCTTGCAGAACACAATTAATTTCTTTTGTACAGAGAGGAGAAAAGAGACAGAAGACTTTAAGACTAAGGCTAACTTAAAAGTACAGCCATAAATAAGTTTGTGTGTGTAAAAAATATGGTGTGAATAGAGTTCCTGTGGAAAAAAGAAAGAAACACTTTCTTGACTACTGAGCTCTTCAAAGGAAGTCAGTTCAAAATAAGAGTAAGGAAAGGCAGCAAAATATCTTAAGGCATTATGGTACGTTCAAACCGTCTCCAACTTCTTCTTCTATCTTACAGCTAAGGAATGATACTGAAAGTAAAGGGTGTAAATAATTTATTGCTATGTTCAGTTAATTTTCTTCTTTGTCTGGTGTTTTCTTTCTAATGATGCCTCCATACCCCTTTTAACTCATCCCTACTTCCTGATGTACTCCTCACTTGCAATCAGAATCTACAAACAAGTCATTAAAAATTGTAAATTATCTATTATTACCGACAAATTTGTCATGAAGTCAAAGACAGGATATGTGGATGTTATTAAAAAAATGACTGCTATCAAATGAAAGTTCGACTGTACCTACTGACTCTACTGCGTTTCTCAGGAGTCATATTCTTCAAATCAAGGACAAGCCTTTTCAAAGATATCACTGCAATATGTGTGAAATCACTGATACTTCTCATTGCAGACACC
Organism: Xyrichtys novacula; assembly: GCA_962446985.1. Classification (NCBI taxonomy): domain Eukaryota; kingdom Metazoa; phylum Chordata; class Actinopteri; order Labriformes; family Labridae; genus Xyrichtys; species Xyrichtys novacula. The sequence continues at coordinate 17,364,101 of OY660875.1, read as the reverse complement.
AAGGACCAATCCAAATGAATGAACTGCCCTGTCAAAAGCACTAATTCAAGGCAGCATTTCAGTTTTTTCAGTGATAATGACAGAAATTGCGGACGCTTTCATTCGAACCCTACCTATCACATTAGATCCGATCATTACCTCAGAAGTTTTCAGCCTTTTATTAGAGATGATGCAGTTTTACCCTCATTTCTCGAATAATATTCAGTCTCAGGTTTTATCATCGACTACAATTCCTCCCTGAATCATGTAAGTAATCATAATAACACATAAAAAAAAGAGAAACCTTTCAGAAAAACCATTGTCGGTATATTCCAAATGTTCTGTTTCTCAGACTAACAGGAGGCCGAACACAAGCTCTGTGATTAACACAGTTTGTCATGCTAGCACAGGAAGTTATCAAGAGCAAACAATGAGATGATTCAAATCAGTGTAATTATTAGCCAGCAAACAGCCTCCACATGTTTGGGCAACAGTGTACGGAGATATAACCGTCAACAAGTCAATCTACATTCATTTAATGAGTCCTTAAACTCTCTCTGTTTCATTCATTGACACTGACATTCACATTAATTGAAAAAAATGACAGCAGGATAGATTGACTTTATCTTACCAGCACCTGCTCTGCAAAGCTTGCTAAATAGAAATGTACCAATACAACACAGTTAATACATCCACCCACCTCCGCAAGTCTCACCTTTAAGTGATGATGAGGAGAGAGTTCAAAACGAGGTCACACAAAATACTATCCGACCCTCAAGCTTTTTCCAAAAGCAGCTTTTCATCTCTTTTAACTTGATCACAGGCCCCCACTATCTTTTGGATTACTGCAAACTTGAGCGACCTTTTATCAAGATCGGTTTGCATCTCCACTTTTTAATCCCTTCTTAGTAAACATAAAAGGAGGAAAAAAAGAAAAAAACACTAAAAAAGGAAATGTTCACATGGTTTGATTTTAAGAGTACATAGGTATGTACCATCAATTAATCTTTAAAATCAAACATATGCCTTTACAAACTGTGCACAGAAATAAAGATCTGCTGTACACTCATACTCCGCATGCCACTCTTTCTATGATGTACTTAACCCTGCATAAAAATGAGGTCTTACTTAACTCCTGTCTTGCTCTCTATTTCACTATTATTTCCACTGTTCCATTTCATCCCCTGTAAGTACATGGCAGTCTTTCACTCATAAGTCACTACTATTTCATGTCCTTTCTTCTGTGACATTTTTATTCATATGGGCCACTTACTCTTTGAACAGTGTGTGTGCGTGGCTGAGGGTGTGTGTGTGTGTGTGTGTGTGTGTGTGTGTGTGTGTGTGTGTGTGTGTGTGTGTGTGTGTGTGTGTGAGTATGCGGTCATTCCAGTCGTTAAGTGTGTCTCAGTTCTCCAAAATGATGTTTACTCTGTCCTTAGCTGAACCTTAAGTAGTTACAGACCTGCCATATTAAGAAGCATCCCATGGCTGAGACAGCAGATCATCCAAGAGAGAGAATCAAGGAGAGAGGAGGGAAACCAGAGGAGTCATGTGCAAGGACGCAGGAGTGCAGACTTTGCAAAGCGCTTTACCTGACAGACATGCCCCTGTATCCTTTATCACTACTTTGATTAACCTTAGGGGCTCTGTGTAATTTAAAGGTCCCAAATTATGTAAAATTCACTTTAGAATGGTTTTCTAACAGTAACATGCATCCCCAGCTTGTCTACAACCCCCCCCAAAATGAGAAAATTCTATCCTCTCCCTCTCTTGCTTGTTCCACCTTTCAGAAAATGTTTGCTCAAACAGGTGGATTGAAACTATCGCCTTCCATGACGTCATGGGCAGCGATAACTCCTCCCCTCCAGATTGGTGACCCTGGCCAAGATGTTTGTTCTGCCCCCCAAAAATTTTCCACTCAGACACTTTTTTTCTCCCTCGCAAACGCTGGTTCGAATGAAGAACTCTTCTTCTGGGTCAGATTCTGAATCAAACTAGTACAGCTGGACCACAACGCTTCTACGAGCCATACCTAGCACTCTGTGTAAACATTAGCGTATGGTACCGTAGTGCAAGACACAACCCCCTCTTCCAGAGAGACAGGGAGGGGCGTGGCTTGCGCTGAAGGAGGCGTGGACGGGCACAGCACACAGAAACAGTGTGTTTCTGTGTGCCAGTCTCAGTAGAGCTCACTAGAGAGAGTTTTCAGGCTGGCTAAAGTCCAGGACAAAAAATGGGTTTTTAGACAACAAACTTCAAATTGACTGTTCTGGCAACTCTGAGACCTATTTGAGCCAGCTGAAAAGGAGTATATTATTGGGCCTTTAAATTGCCCATGACCTCAAATTTCGAGAATCCTTTTGGCTTTTACTTTGGTAGGTTACGAAAGGAGTCGCGTGACACTTCTGCTCACCTTGGTGGGGACTGTTAAACTGTTTCAAAATTCTCTGTATGCGTCATATTTGCTTTCATATCATGACACTTTGTGAAGAAAACCTCAAATCAAGTGATAGAATTCCTGTCGAAGTGATAAAGAAATCACTTCACTTCAGTGATAAATAAATGACAATGATGACTGCAGTGGCGTTCCAAAAGTAGCATTTTCAACAGAAATGCAGTGAGCGCTGAAAAATTCAATTTTTTACACTAAGGACACAGATGGATGAAAATACCAGACTGCTTTTAGTTTGAATTAAAATAGCCAAAAATAGCATAAGCTGACACAGCTCCTTAAAGGTACAGCAATAAAGTACGTCTTTTCCAACGCTTTAGGATGAAAGTAAACATGAAGATTCATAGTAACTACTCAGGAAAGCAGAAGTGCTGCAGGAGACTTTTATAACCCACTAACAGTAAATGCTAGTGAGAAGCACTCTGTGTTCTTAGTGAACACAGACCCCCACTATCGTTTTGATTATTGTAAAAACTCTTCCACCCATGAATAAAGGTAACCCTTGAGTCCAGGATCAAAGATCAAAAATACCAGAAAAGTTCACAGGAGTGTAAATGGACATCTTCAAATATTGAACCTGAAATCTAAAACCAAAAGATGTTTGCCTGAAGGCGTGAAATCTTCAAAGTGGAGAGTCTTCTGTGGCAGATGAATGATCAGCACAAACCTTAACAATAATTAATGATCAATTCGCTGTCAAACTTAAAAAATGATCATTACAGTGAAAAGGCTGAAGTTTTTAACCCCATATTTAAATCAATCCCAGCAGATGTAACTCAAAAATTCAGGGTTCAAATGCTCACTTTACGGATGTGTGATTGACTAAGATATGAATTAACAGGCAATGTTTCCAAAGACTGTCTATAAAACATACCTGCCAACACTCCTGTTTTTCCCGGAACTCTCCCGTATTTCAGACCTATCTCCCGCCCTCCTCCCGTTTTGTCATTTCTCACGGGAATCTCCCGTAGTTTGATGGTCTACGTTCATTCATGAATCAGATCACTACATTTGTCCAAAGTTGCCAGGCTTCCAGACAACCAAAGATTGTCCTGTGTTTCTGCTGAGCCTCACAGACACTGGATTAATACTTTTACTTTACAATTTGGAATGCTCGGACAGATGTTCAGAGAGCCTAATACGGGAGAGCATAACATATGAGGACTTTAACACTAATATTAGGGGACTAAATAAGTTCAAGGCATATCGTAGCCATTTATTACCATTTCTTATTTTTAAAACAAAAAAGTGTGCAGCTTCACTTATACTTATTTGGATGAGCAATTAAACTACAAATACTCTCATAATTAGCTCATATTCACCATACAAGGTAACCTTAAAACTGTCCGGCACGCTCCACAAAAATCTCCCGGATTTTTTAACCCAAATGTTGGCAGGTATGCTACAAAGGCTTGAAACTGACCCCTGACCAGACCAAAACACCTGGACATTTAACAGCACACAAGGCCCTGACAACCTGGCAGGCCAAAGGTGTTGGAAAGCTAACACCTCTATCCCTCCTCTTTCTATAACCCCACTCATAAATGTCAGCCTGTCCATCTCTTCCCTTTTCAGTAACACCAATCTATCTATCATTCCCCTTAGCCTTTCCCTAATTAGAGCGCTTTTTCTACCTGCTTTGCTCTCGCTCTCTCTTTCTCCCTCATCAATCTCTCCATCCATCCATCACAGTGGCTGGCCTGCCCAGGTCATTACCCACTGTGATGATGGTTTTGTTGCTCTAATTAGCCTAATTATGGGTGTCAGTTATAACCTGGTCCTCTGAAGGGACCTTGTGCTCCAACTGTGACTCTCTGTGACCTTGGCCATTCACGTGTGTGATCCCTCAGTGCTCATGGTTGACCTTAACACTGTACTTCATTACCCCCTTTTTGGGCCTAATTCTCGCTTCCTCTCTCGTAGTTTTAAGTTCATTTTAGACTGATCTTTTTTTTCCTCAGTGTCTGTTTTGGCCTTAAAATAAATGTATCACCTCAATAATGATAAAGGAACAATTATTTCATTTGCATAACTTATTTTTCTGTTAACTTGTTTTTATTTTTTATCACCATAGTTCATTTACAAAGTCCACACTGTAATTACTTTGGTCTTTAACTTGGTCCAGATAAAGCCACAAACCACCAATTTTAAGTTTCCAAATTAAAGAGAGTAATAATGATTTAAAAAAAAAACTCTCAAGGATGAACAGAAATGGATTTTACTCCATAAAATAAACTAACTTTTTGAAGCATTTTAGGCAGAAGAAACATGATAATTAAGATGGAATGTTGTGGAACAGCATCTTCGACTTTATCTCGAAAACACCTTGAAATTATATTCTTATTATATAATAAGACTAAGTGAGAATAAAGCTGTAATTAAACAGCAGACAGTATTAGATTAGAGCATGTGTAATAGCATTATAGAATTACTGCCAAGGAGTCATTAATTTAGACGTATAGACTTCCTGAAAGCTCCTCTTGTTCCTTCCAAGGCTGAGGATACGTTGAAATCCTATAATGCATATCTCCCATACATTTTGGCACAAAAAAGAGAAATTAAGGTATATTAGGTCACGCTTTCTCTCTGTGTCAATGAGTCAGCTACTACATCTGGTCTTGTTTCAGTCAGTTTGTTTAAAATGATCAGAATGCCACTCTAATGGCAGTGTTGGTATAACTGGAGTAAAGTGGCTACATCAGCTGGCAGTTTCTCACTAATCCTTTGTGCTCTGTGCCATAATTATGATTAATGAAATGCTTTACCTCTTCACATTAGCTCTGGGCAAATCATCTCTGTGAGGGAATTTATCTCCGTGGCAGTTTTTTTTATGATGATATATGTGATGTGTGTGTTTGATTTGTACCTATACGAAACAATATGGGTGTGAGAGCAGGGCCCCGCTTCCACACTGCATCAATCTTTATGAGAAGATTCCTGTCCAAAAGAGCGGCATCTCTTTATTATTTTTTTTTTTTTCTTCCCCGTTCTCTGCCTCACTTATCTGTTCTCCTTCATTTTGCCTTTTTATGTCCTTTTACTCTGCCTCAAAGCCCCTGCAGCCACCCACCAGCTCTCCTTTGCTCTGTGCATGTGCTCTTCTTTAGACCCCCCTCCATCCCTCTCTCTCACTTCCAGGCATCTTTCTGCTTTCATGAAACAGATGTCCCTTCATTAATAAAGACCTGCTACACCACAGTAATGAAGGAACAGGCAGGCGAGCACAGACAAGAAGCAGAGAGGGAGATAATATTTAACATGTAAGTATGTGTGTATGCTCTGAGCCACACTGCTTACACTCTCTCTTTTTCCTCCCCGGGCAAATGCACCATCACATTGACACATGATGGTGGAAACAAATCACTTCATTAGCTGAATGTTTCAGCTCTATTCTCATTTAAAATGGTCTGTCTGACTGCTACTGGATATTATCAAAGCATGTCCAAGCCTCTAGGAGCAAAAAAAGAAAAGCAGAAACTGAGAAATGAAAATTACACGCTGACAAAATATCTGATATGATCCTAACCAGAACAAGAGTGTCCGGCACACGAGTGAATAAATAACCAACAAAGTGTTTACCAAAGAAGCTGAAGCACAGCGTGAATGCTTCATGCTCGGGATAGTACACACCAGCAAGAAGATGTGTTGGTTGGTTGGTTTCAAGGAGAGTTTAAGTAGCTTCCTGTTGTGTTCTAAGGATAATCTCAAAACCCCCCTTTGAGACGCTCACATGCCGAGAAGCACCAGCTGTTCCCCCACTCTCACCCACCGACACACACTCCTCAACCATGGACACCGGTGCGCATCATGATACCAGCAAATGCTTGACAACACGTGAACACAAATATTTATGTACATCTTATAACAACTTCCAGACAATGACTCAATACTTTATACGTAATTTCTTCATGGAAATGCAATCAGACAGAGACGCTAAGACAGAAGAACTACCGCGTAGAAGCAAGCGGTCGGCAACATTCATCTCTCGAGGGGGTGTCCAACTCGGTGTTACAGTGTGTTTGACCCTAAATTAATTTTACGCCGGAATATCCCTTTAATGTCTTAGCACCCCCAGAGAAGCCATATGCTCTTACACTGTCACAATGCTGTTTTTCACATCTCTTTTACGATTTTTGTTACCTGTAGAGCAGGTATGGTGATACTACAAACCTGAGAGCTTTGGAGAGACTGGCTGAAAAGACTAATCGACCAGGATTGGCTGATGTATAATCAACTTTTTGACTGGAATTCAAACTGTGAACCGAGAGGAAGATGTGGGTGGGAAGGAGAAGTCATTAAAAACTGAGACTTTTGCCTTTTTTAGCTTCATATTGCGAACCCTCCCTTATTATCTCATCCATATCCAGTCTAATTCATCAGAAAATAAATCATAGCAAGTGTCTGACTGGCTCTTCAATTGTCGGTCTTTTGTTTGTCATATTCACCCAGAAACACACCTCTTATTTGATCACAACACTGCAAAAGAAGGACACATCATTAGCAAAGGGCAGACAAAAGGTTAACTACCATTATGCCAAACGCTCAGGAGACAAACTGCATGACTCGGCCTGAATCATTTCCATCAGAGGGAAAGATACACACATCTCCACACTGATTAGGCAAACAGTCTTTTGGGCATTTGATCATTTGCCTGTGTTTCTTTTGCTTTTGGACTCAAGGGGTTTCAAACAAGATCAGACCTGCTCTGACAGTTTCCAGCAGTCTAGTCTGAAGTACAGAGGACACTGTTCACCTGAGATTATCATCAAACCGCATCTTGAAATTTATCCAGAGCTACTGCATGAAACAGAAGTCTTCACAAAGTTTACCATATGTACAAAGTTGACGTTACAAAAGCTAGACCACAGTTCAAGGGACAGCAAAGGTAATCTGCACCAAAAGCAAAACCATATCTTGACTCCTTTAAACAATCATGACCGTTTTGATTGACTAGTTACACCAGATGGACGAAAAAACGAATGCTGCAAAACATTCAAAGTCTAGTTTACAAAAAAAAACTAAATCTAACAAGTGACAAATTTGACTTGAGATGGGATATGACACCCAACTCCACCAGCAGGGCAAAGCAATCAGAGTTTTCCAAATCACCTCTCTTGAAATAGCCAACCTGTGGCTGCACTCTGTTTGAATTACCTGAAGGCTTGTAGTTACAGCTTGCAAATCACTGTTGAGTCAAACACACTGACGATACGAATCATATGCGCCCAACCACAAATTATAAACAGTGATATGGAATATATAATAGATGACCAGGCCAGATTTTTGTTATTGTTTTTAGTACATCAAACTGGACATGGGCGGATTTTTCAATTATAATTGTCACATCACATTAGGAGAGACAGCTGATAAAGCTAGTCAAAGTTGAAGCTTAATCTTTGCATCTAAAAGACTTTTTCAGCTGACATGAGTTAGTAAAAGAGTCACCCAAGAACCCAGCTTCTTTAATTTGAAGATATTCTTATTCCATTATGCCACAGATAGAAATCACCCAATTAAATCATTCCTCAAGTCAATGAACAGTAAGACAAAGTGTCTCAATACCCTAAAGTGGCTGTCGTACTGTAATCCATCACTGTCTTGGTTCTTTTTCTCCTCTTTCTCTGTATTCTCACACACGCTTTTAGACGATACAGATGGAATTTGATTCTCGTCTTAGAAAGAGAGGGGCGTAAGGGGATGAGGGGGCAGAGGAGAGAAGAGAAAAGGAGAGAGGAGAGACTTGGCAGGAATGAGCGAGCCACTTGAGAGCGCTGAGACCTACATAGAATTAGATTGCTTTGGAATACACCCATGAGGTCACATTTACCATAACGAAGGTAAATCAAATGTTCAGCTGTCTTGATTGGAGAGAGAAACAGGCTAAGCAATGAATGGTTAGATAAATGATGGATAGATGGCAGATGGCACATACAAACCTGGGCTGGTGGTAAGCTTATCCCTGCCTGGAGGACAAAAATACCATTACATGTTCGCGCCTGCCAGAATCAATAAATCAATTACAAAAAGCTTAAAATTAAGGGCAACATTTTCATATAGATCTCATATCTTACTCTTATGATGGCGCTGTGCATAATGATGATGTCAAATAATGACCATATGTCCCTTATGTAATAAAAGTAAGATTGGGAGGGGAAGCAATTTCCATACCCAGGTTTGTACTATGACCCATCCAAGACACCCATACCTGTTTCATTCCTCCGTCATACCATGCTGCTTACTGCTCCGGAGGCAGATATGTATGGATGGCACAACATAAGAGAAGACACAAGAGAGACAGCAGAGTGAGATGGAACATGAGCATGGAGCACACACAGCAATGAATCAATGGATGAACACAGATGGGGAGGCACACAAAAAGGGAGGATGAAGTTGGTCTGGGAAACAACACGGGTCACAAACGTAGGCACAGAATGAACACTACAACCCTGCACATGGGCTTACAAACATAACATATACAATGACAGTCGTCATAGTACATCACATGTGCATCTATTTCTGACCTTCCTAATTGAGCTGCAGAGCCTATAGCATGAGGATTTTTTATATGACAGTAAGGGAGCTATTCAAGATCTGTATCATAGCCTGTATGTGCTATATGTGCTAAGCGATGGCCTCTGTTATGCTCATGTGAGGGAGCAGTTTAGTAGTAGAGCTTAAACTGGATTTAGTGCGCAGCAATAGCTCTTCCAGCAACAGTAAATTCGACTGAAGTGAGAGCGAATGGGTATCTTTATCTTTGTCTCTAAAACACAAACTCACATCCACACTAAAGACCACGCACACATGCAGTAGAGTCGCAGCAAACAGGAAACACACACATATATATTACAGCGGAAGACTTTCATCAATGGAAATGTGACTAAACTGGACTGTCAGAGAAAGTTGGGATGATCTTAGATAGAAAATAAGGAAGAGGGAGGAGAGCAGAGAGAGAGAGAGAGAGAGAGAGAGACGAAGAGAGGGTAACCATGAAAGGAAGCAGTGCATGCAGGGAGAGCCAAGGCAGTAGGAGGTCTGGAAGAGGGACAGAGGAGGATGGTGGCAGATGAGAGGAGGATCAAAGAGCAGGACGGCAGGATAAGGAGTGGAGATGCCAGTTCAATTTAGGATTTCTGAAAATGGTCTCATAGCCTATATATAGGTGATGAGACATACTCTGCGCTTTAGTCTGTTCAGCAATTTATGTGTTTACGTTATATAACACTTGAATAGAATAAAACAAGGCATATTGGAGGAAATGTACTGACGTTTAAGTTGTTAAAAAAAAAAAAAGGTGAGCACGCAAAACATGTAATGACAAGCATAAAAATATGTCTGCGCATGAATGAACAGTCAACAAGCTTGAAGAGAAATCCTGCAAATGAAGACATGAGTAAAGGAAAAACGTGGATGTATCAAACGTACTTAACGTAAGGAGGGATGACAGCAAACCGGCAAACCGAGCTGCAGCTGCTCCAAAAAGGAGAAGGCTACAATCTTTTCCAGAGTGATGTTCATCTTTAAAGGCTTGCTTCAAGAACTGAATCACAGGTTTTCTGTCGGGAAAATTACATCCTATTACAGAGGGGGCAATTCTCATCTGAGACACCCTTCCTCCTGTTTGTCATTCTCTCACAGAATCGTTCCCTTCTTCTGTGAAAGAAGTTAAACTGTGCCTCCTTTAAGCCAGACACACAGTTTGTAAACTCAGTACTCTGATGTTCTGCTTCTATTTGAGAAGTTGTAATGTAGAGCACACAAAGCGGGTACTGCAGAGGACATGGTATTACAAAGACTTCTCTTTACAAGTGTCGCCCGTTCGTTGTTGCACTCGCGCTTTTTAAAGTGTTCAGAGCTGTAAAGTATCCAATGGAAACACCGAATTAATCAGTGAAGGTGAATGCAAGGGAGGTTGAACAGAGGGCAGCACAGTAAAGAGAAAATATGGCATGCAATTAAGTTAGGATTCAGCTATGAACAAAGTGTAACTGCATCATCAAATAAAAGAGATATTAAAACAGGACAAAACATGAGCTGCTTTAATAGAAGGGTGAATCTGAATTCTGGATCTCTGTTTAAAAGTCTAATCAGTAGAGTAGTTCCAGTTTTTTTAAGTAAAAAGGTAGGAAGCTGAGAGTAGGGAGTGAGTCAAATAAGGACAGAGGGGGGGTAAAGGAAACAAGTGGCAGAGGTAAAAAAAGAAAAACAGAGGAGATGTTAGAAGGGTTGAGGAGGAGCGGAGGGCGAGCCAAGAGGCATAAGAAGCTCTCTCCATTCATTACTGATAAGAGCAGTTATAGGTCAGCAACATGACACACGCTTCTGCAGGGATACATGCAGAGGAGTTTGGCACAGGCTGAGTGCACACTTAGAGGTACACTTTGGCTGGACAAACTATAAACACACACACACACACACACACACTGGATGCTTCATTCTCATAAAGCCTTCACAGCTCTGTTATTGAAGTGAATATGGCTTTCATATGTTCCTCTTTTAAATCTCCTCTCTAGGTAGAGTCTGGCTTCCTTCTTCTCTCATGTTTAAGGGAGTTGTCTCCTTCACCTCGACACTCATGAGTCCTTCCTCACTACATTCGATTTCTGTTTGTTTCTGAATGTAAATGTACATCTAAAAACACATAACTTATGAGAAAAGCTGCTTCATCTTTGTTAAGATTGACCTTTCTAATTTGGTGACTGTGATGAAACTGTTGTTAATGTTTTCTGGAGCTTATAAACTTGATCTTCTGCCTTTGAAGTTTTGCATTCATCCTTTGTTCTTCCTGTCCTTGACTCGTCGGATTCTCCAAGTTTTCTTTCTTTGCTCTTCTCTCTTCACCACCGTCCCATCCCCTCACCCCTCCTGTCGCTCTCCCTCCCTGCCTTCTCAGATCCTCTCCTCATCTTTCCGTCTTAATGTCCTCCTTCTCTCCTCCTTCTCTCCTCCTGTCCTTCTGTCCCCTTCCTTCCCTCTCCTCTAGTGTCATTGTTCAGATAATTATTTATTAACGTGTTTATGTCGCCACTGTCCCTGTCTGTTGCTGCCATCTGTGCCCAGTTAGGTGCCCGCCTCCCTGCGCTGTTCTGCCCTGCCTACAGGGGAAAGAGCCATACATGGGGGCACAGATCACAGGCTCCCACACAGACACATACACATACACACGCTTTCTTTGCTCTTCTATTTTTTTTTGACACACATACCCACACTAAAACACCTTCTGCTGACAACCCCCGCTTCTTCTCTTCCCTGTGCTGCCCCTGGGGCTAGGTGGGGTTAGCTTAGATGAGAGGCACGCAGCGGTGGCCACCATAGTCCCTTCTGTCCTGTCCTGTTCTGTTGTTTTCTTTGTTCTCTCCTGTCAGCACCACCTACAAGTGAATGGTAGCAGGGCTGCTTTTACCTTGATAAAGTTACTTGGAGGACACTGAAGGTAAGCACATTTCAGGATAACTAATCGTGGTTTACTGGGGAATGTTTAAATTAGGTTCGGGGGCTGTTAAAGCAATTTAAATACCCAGTGTTACAACCTTTTTGACCTACACAATGGACCGCTTTTCTCTAAATGCCACAAGCAAGTGAACTTTTGATAAATGAAGGGCTGCACTGACTGAGAAAATTAGGGTTGATACCAGGTCTGATGTTAAAAATGATTTCACCTCTAACATACTAATGTGTTTATCATTTTAGCTGTCCAGCAGGTCATGGATCTGGATTGATCTCTATTACAAAAATGTGCATGTTTTATAACAAAAGAAGGTTTTCTTAATTTTTCCTGAAGTACAACCATACAATAGGCTAACACATGGGGTTTGTTATCATAAAAGTGACACAACAGACAAAACAAATACAACAGCTACTGTAATATGTAAATCTCAAATCACTCACTCATGGGCTGATGTCAGTCAACAGGGCATGTATCAGCCAGTACTATTACTTAGTCAATATTGGTTAACACTCGCTTCAATATAATATGCAATTGAGAATGATTCAGAGCAATGCAATAAATTATGATAGGGGGAATATCATGTACTAAGATACAATTAGCTGCAACGCACTAAGATATGAAACTGTAGGATATTTCTACATATGATTCGATGTGAGACAACAGAATACTCTGTGGCACAATATGATACGGTATGTTATGGTATGGTATAAGACGAGACGATGTGACACAATATGAGCCAGGCTGATACGCAACGATTTGATACAACACGATTTGACCAAAAGTGGCAAACTCTGATACAGCCGGATAGAATAGGATACCCTTTTAACAGGATATGACAGAATATGAATACCATACAATATAAAACAGTAGGGTACAACAAAATACAACTTGACACAGTACATTATGTTATGATACTGTACAATACGGTACGATATGACACGATACGATATGAAACGATACAGTACGATATGACACGATACGATACGATATGACACGATACGATTCGATTCAAAATGATACAATACAATACGATACAAATCAATACGATACCATACAACACGATACAATTCAATACGCTTCGATGCGATACAATACGATTCGATTCAAAACGATACGATACGATACAAAACAATACGATACAATTCAATATGCTATGATGCGATACAATACGATTCGATTCAAAACGATACGATACGATACAAAACAATACGATACGATACGATACAAGTCAATACGATACCATACAATACGATACAATTCAATATGCTACGATGCGATGCGATATGAAACAACACGATACAACACAAAATGATACGATACGATACCTGGTACTTTGCTCACAATATCAAAAGTAAGGATACAGTGATTCTGTCATAAATGATAAACTGAAAGATAATCATTTAGTGCCACTCTAGGGTGTCATAGAGACACCCTAGAGTGAAGAGTTAAACTAGAAAGGCAAACTGTTTTGAAACATATCACTTTCACATCAAGCAAATCCAGGTTATGGCTGAAAGCAGTGAGCACTTCTGGTTTTCTGCCCAAAAGACCTTTTATCAGGAGTAATATATCATACGATGATGTCTAACATGTTAATGTTACCCAAGCTCAGTCCTGAAGGATTTAAGCTACTGATTGAGTGCTTTCGTCTCCTCCCTCTGCAACAACAGAGGGAGGAGGGAGAGAGAGAGAAGGGAGGGGGGGCAAGGAAAGAGGAAAGGAAATACAGAAAGTAATAAAGGAGGGAACAAGTGGAGAGAAAGATGGTGGGAGGCAGAGAAAGCCTGTGGGACTGTGAGGGGATTGTGATCATACATCCTGGATCTCAATAAGTAAACAGAACAAATATTCTCCCTTCTCTTCTCCACCTTCTCTGCTCCTCTCACAAGCCATTCCAAGTCCCCTGCCGTCCATTCCCTCATCATGATCTCTATCTGTTGGCTTCTCCACTTCTTGGCAGTCTGTCTCTCTCATCTTCTCTGCACCCCTCAGCAGCTTTCTTTTCATCCCCCAACATTTTCTTCTTTTTTTTTTTTTTTTGCTCCATTTCTCCAGCTCTGACACCACTCTCAGCATCAGGTTTCTTTTTCGTTCATATTTCTACTTCTTTCTTCTAATCCTCTCTCTCACTATATCTTTCTGTTTCTTATGTATGATTCAAGGTTTCTTTCTCCCGTGAAGAAGACTATGAAGAAGGCTGGCAGAAGGAGGTGATCCTTGTGGCCTCTATCAAGAAGCAGAGAGAAGTGCGGCTACTTCCTAGGGGGGAGTGCCTCATTAGTGTGAATGATACACAGGAGAGCATGTAGAGACTGTGTGTATAAGCGTCTGTTTGAGTGCCTCTGTCTATAATTAGGAGTCACAGCAAGTAGCGCTGTGGATCAGAGTTAGATAAGTGCTCTGGCAGCTAGCCAACGCTAGAGCTAGCCTCATGTGCTCACACACCAGTGTACACACACCCACACTAACAGAACCCACCTCTGAGGTTCTCGTACAGCGGCGTAGTACGGTTGTTGGGAATGGCTCAGCTTCTGCCTCCTGTGAAAGCGCACCACTTGCAGATGGCAGGGGCAGGCTGGATGAATCCGGTTTTACCTTGACAATCTCCATCTCTAGCTGGAAACCACTTCCACAGATGCACACACACTCCCCCACACCTGTCCTTCCTCATCTGCTAGTCTGCAGTAGGCAACAAGGGAACCACATTGGATACCCAAAATAGAGGATCAAAGATGTGAAACAGCCACACATGCACGCACACTCCCGGTAACACTCAAAACAGGGAATGGTTCTTGTCCTCACACAACATCAGAAGGGACAATCAGCACACATGTGCACAACACACACACACACACACACACACACACACACACACACAACTTTTCCTCCGGCATGCAACCTCCACCTGGGTAAAGGAATCTTTCATCTCGACGTGACTGCCGCTGGGCAGGCTTGCACACCCACGTACACAGACACACACTCTCTCTTTTACACTCTTCACCTGCCACCACTACTCACTTTTCTATCAGGAGTGGACCAGCCCACAAACACACTTACACAACAAGATAGTTCTAGCTCGGTTTGACTACCAATAAGGCACACACACTATATGTTTACAGGGCAATTAAACACATAGAGTCAATATATTTACAATTCAAATGAATTCATAAAAGTTCAGAGTTGGTCACCTCAAGAGCATTTCATCTGGCCTTTATTGGGCACTGAAAAATATTTCACCCTGACGGAACATTTTACAGCTTTAGATTGGAGTTTCCAAAATGCAGATGAAGTGCTTGGGCTGCTTTATGAAGCCCGGACGTTTACCACTTAGAGCTACTTTGTAATTGGTCAGTGGAAAACCAAATGTGGTGTAGCCTAAAGGAAGCAAGGTCCCCAAAAATCATTTTCTTAACACTAATGACCGCTTGATGGGGGAATGATTTACATAAATTGCTCCCAAGACACAGATTATAAAAACGTACAATTAGCCATGTCAAAAATTCTGGCTCAAGATAGGTTAAGGGTCTATTTTCTTGAGTTTAAGTATGCAGTCTTTACTCTTTTTTTGGCTGAGGCATCTTGTGGACATTAAAGGAGCTGCATCATGGGGCTCTCTGGCCCCAGACATGATGGTTGCTACTTGGTTTCACCTTGCTGAATAAATACAGCTCAGCTCATTTATGTTGTTTACCCTGCAACAAGTCCAGAAGAGACTAATAACTCAACAGCATAGCATTACTGTCGGTCCTTGAGGAATTTAATGAGTAAAAACAATCACTAATATTCACACAAACACCAATGATGAGGGATTTTCTCACAGTAAATCTCAGTCTTTGTGTAAAAATAGACCACACACACGAGCACACGCAAGACAAACACACTCACGCGCAGCCATGGAAGTGCTCCGGTGCCCTTGCACAAATGAGGCGAACAAAAAAGGGTCTAAATGGCTCTTACTGTCTTTTTATGCTTTGACCTTCAGTGGGGGCTACTACCATGGGAAGCACACCAACATGCAATCACACACATACACGCTTATACACTTTCACACAAACACATACACACACAAACCACAAGTACAGGCCCATTGCGATCAATGGTTAACATCAGCTCTGTTCCCACTGATTATTCGTGTTGTCTGCTCCATATGTATGTTTGAACACCTTTGTCTGTCCATGTGTGTGCTCTACAAAGTGAGTGTGGTGGAGCAGAGGGAGGTCAAAGTTGTATAAGGAAGGTTAAGGGGGGTCAAAGGGGTTAATAAAGGGTCCACAGTGCTGTGGCAGGTGGGTTTATAGTTCAGAGTGCAATGGCAGACAGGGTTAAAGTTGACAAATAAACAGGAAGAGGAAGAGGAGAGCTGGGACTCTGCATTCACACATCAGTGCTCTTGTTCTTAAGGCATGCAAGCTCGACTTGCGAAGCACAACAGTGCAGGTAGGCAGGCAGAAAGCAGGGAATAGACATGAGAAGAAAGTACACTGTTTAGATTTCCTCCCTGGAGGTGTTTGCACTCTGGGAAATTCCTGAACTCTCTTGGAGCAAGATATTTTTTCCTGCAGTGATTCACACTCGAGTGTTCAAATGCAAATTTTTCATGAAGTCTGCAGCTTGATTTCATGAGCTCTCCCTTGTATGTGAGCAATATTCTTGTGTTGGCAGGCAGCGGATAAAATTCCAAGAGACAGAATATTTCTGTAGATGGAGGAAGAAATAAAATATACCTTTAAAATTATGCCGACTCCAATGATTGGAAATCTGTTTGGTTACTTATCTCGAATGCTAAAGGGGAGCATACTATGAACAGGACTAGCATATAGGTTACAGAATAGACATATTTTTTTTCCTCTGAGAACCTCAGAGGTATGTTTGATTTGAGCACTTGAACGTCCTTTGCGTTTGAACAACACAAAGGGAGTACTTCACCTTGTTCACTATCTGAACCCATGTAATTTGACAGAGCAGAAGCTTTCTGCACCACTGAACGATAATAAAAGAGAAATTATCCGCACAGCTCACTTTCCTTACCCATTTAACAGAAGAAATCATACAAAATATAACATTAGCTGTTGAATCATTTTTTACCAGACAGAACTGTTCTTATACCCTGACTGAGACCAGACAAAAGAAGATCTTGGTGCCAAAATCAATAAGGGTCACGATCACATCGGGTGGGATGTTCAAGATTGGTGGGCTACAATAGGCAGCATTCTTATCTACATAACAGGGCAAGGTAGTAGTGCAAGTGGCATTCCTCACTCAGAGGGTCTCCATACAAGGCTTGATTACTTTATAAGATAGCTTTTTTACTTAATCTGCTATTGTTTTTCTTCACATTGTAAGCAATGGATTCAGAGTAGACTATAGCTCTATTTTTATGGAAGAAAGCTGCATCGGTAACAAAGATGAAACAAATGCACACGATTTAAGAATGATCTATTCAAAGAAATCATTATGAACACTGAATTAAGTGTGTGTAAGAATCAAAACTATACACTGGGTATCATTGTGTAATAGTTTTTAGTAGAAAAGCACTAAATGAGCTGATGTACGAAGTAAAACACTAGCAGATCAGAGTTTTATCAGCCTTATATATAAATCAAGCCTCTGTACCAAGACCCCCTGTTCTCCCAACTAGTACAATACATTACAGTAGACCACTACAAGACACAGTCACGTCCAGTCAGGTGATACCAGAACAGAGCCACTCACTTAGCTGTCTCCTTGACGACAAAGTGGCACTCCCATGCACCTTGATGCCCTGGAAACAAAAGACATGTTGACACAAAGAGCAACCAATAAAAAGAAAGAGGGGGCGGAGACAGAGGGGGTTGTTGTTAGATCGAAGAAAGTAAAACTTCACTTTTTCATGTTTTTTCACAGCAGTATTAAATCAGCCGCCAACACTGTCTGACACCTAATGTGCATTAATTAGAGTCCGACTCTTCTCTCATAACATGTAAATACTGCGAAAAGAGGTCTGTAAACTCACCAAAAATATACAGCGTCATTTATGCAAAGAAGCTTACAGAGTTGAAGATTAGTTCATTTAGTTGCCTGTAGACACACAAATACTTTTATCTGTACAGTCTTCATATGACTCATCCTCATGCTTGGTTCATTTATGCACTCATGCATGCATTTCCCCACAGCTATGATGCTTATCTATCAAAAGGCCTGGCAGAGTGTGGTGGCCTTGCACTGAAAAAGGACTCACCTGCCACCTTTCTGTAATGCTGCTGATCAGTGTAAGGTGCTTTGCGTCAGTGACACCAGTTTTGATAAACAGAGGAATAAATAGAGCTAGTGGGTGACACCTCGGCTGAGTAGAGGGTTTATAAATACTGGAGGTTTGTTCTTTATATTCCCACACAGGGCTGTTCTTCATGTACCCACACAGGGATCCGCTTGCCAAAAACTACAAATGTTAGACTGATTCTACAACAATGTGCTTGGAGGCCGTGAGACAGGGACATGATTTTTAGGCAACTGTGCAAACACGTGTGCATAATGCCCAAATAACAGTGTTTCTGTGGTATTTCCCTGAACATAGTCAGCTATCCTTTTCCTTTCCATATGAATGTTGGCCCAGCTGGCAGTGATCTATTCCTGTTACTAGTTAGTTTGAATTTCAAAACTGTGAAACAAACTGCAAAAAGAAATGCGATTAGTTAACACCGTGTCCTCTTTCAGGATACAAGAGAAAAAAACTGTTGGTACAAAGGCTTGTATTCAAATGATAATGCTCCTATTCTGTTACTGTAATAGTAATATATTTTGAAGAGTTAAATATGGGGTCTGCATTTTCCTGACTGCATATTAATAGGCCTGCAGTATAATTTGCCCTCTAGCGTCAATATGAAGGTCTATTCACAAGCTAAGCTTAAGTGGACATTAAGTACAGTGTATTAATGTGAGAGAGCTTTGTTATGGTAATGTTTATGTTGCATAATCCTCTGTTAACAACACTTTTCACTGCTTAACAGGCCAAATGGAGCCAGCTTTTATAAATCTTATTAAAGCGGATTTTAAATAAAACATGTTTCACCTTTATTTTGTAGCCTTTTCAAATATTACAATGATAAACGGGACAGTTCTTACATAAACCGGTTGCAACTGCAACAAATTTTTTTTTGAAGAGGACAATTTTCAACAACGAAAGGAGATATATTTAAAAATGGTAGAAAAAAACACTGGTAGATTACTTAACAGTGTTGTGAACTCAATGAACCAGGTCTGAATGAAAGTTCAAAATGACATGTTTTGGTTTTAGAGGGGGTTATTTGTGGGACTATTTTTTGGCAGTGCGCAAACTTCCTGGAGCTTTGGACTATAGCTGTCTCTGCGAGGTTGCCAGGTGACCAGCTGAGTCTCCAGGAAGTAGCTAGACCCGGCCAAGACTTGGTCTGTAGCATACCTGTCCTATACAACCACATTTAGTCTGTCCACTTTGCATTGACTAATTTCGCGACAACAAAATCATTACCACATAATAAATAATATTGTTAACAATATTTCAGTATTGCTCATATGAATATCAAGTAAAGTATATAAAGCATGTGTTTATGGGAATCTTAAGGTAAGTACAGGCTGACGTATAATTTATGGAACTATTAGGCAGAGATTACGGCCATCACAGAAAAACAGTTACATGCCGCCCAGTGTCTCACCCTACACTGGTTCTTTACCACATAATCATAATGGGTTTTTCAGGGGTGAACACACACATTTACTGAGCTTTATTTCATGGGGGCAGATGGAAAGAAGTCTTGAATATTTAAAGTTGATGGTCACACAAAAATGCAATAAAAAAAAAAAGTGTCTCTAACAGCGTTTTGATAACTTTCCCCTGCTCTGTTTATCAATCCATCCATCTATCTGGAAGAAAGTCTTCTAGTTTTGATTGAGATGGTGCACTCATATTTTTGTATGTGTGTATTCATTAGTAGGGTTTTTGGAGACACATTTGGTCGACTCTACTTCAGCCAATCGGTGTGCCAATAACTAAACAACCACGTTCAGACTTACATCTGAAAAAGTGGGATCATCTTCATGCCGTCATGTATGACATATTGGTGTGTGTGGAATCAGCTCTTTTCATAAAATGGCAGGGACTTACAGTAAAATCCACTCACATTGTGAGACCCGCAGCTCCCAACAATTAACACAATTTGTCCCTCTGTAGGCTTTTCCATCCCCCAGAGAAGATCAGTGTATTTAAAGAGACTTTCCAGCCCTAATCTCTTAAACACAAAGGTACTTTATAAGTCAACTTTTACTGAAATAGTGTTATACCTGTTATTAGCTGGCTTTATTATAGGAGGGCAGACAAATTGTTGTGGGCTATCAACCAATCAGGGGTTGTATCTGCATTTAGCTGATCTGTTAAGGTCCAGTGAAGGGCCTGCTAATAGCACGTCAACAAAAGGTACATCTCTTTTGAATGGATTCATCCTATTCAGTTTTTGCTTGCATTGGCAGATCTGTGTTCTTTCTGTGTAACAATACTTCGGTGCTTTAACCCCCAGCAAATTACTCCAACCCTTTACTGAATGTCTCATCCTGATCTCTACATTTCCTGTCTTTCTTCAGCTGTCATATCTAATGACAATAATGCCTAAAACAATAACTAAAAAGTGTGTGCAATATCATTCTACTCGTTTTGGTTTTAAATCTTTAAAGTAATCAAACAAAATCTGACATGAGGACCAAGTGACTGCCAAGACTAAGACTTAATAAAGTCTCTTAGGGAAGAATACTCAAACTCATCACTGTTTTACTCCATTGAACTTCACCCAGATTAAAAATTTGGCAGAAGTTTCCAACTTTTTGATTTCCAGTTCCTTCTTTTCAATTCATTGCATGACACTAATTCACAAGGATAATGTCTCTTTCTAGGCGTCTCCTTCAGTGCTCCATATCTAAAGTTGCAATTCATAAATAAACTATTGTGCTTTCATTAGGTGTGCTGCTTTCGTCTAATGAATCTTAAAAATTCAATCATACCTTAGCCAATTGTTCGGTCAGCAGCCTTCCTGCTTTAAATGCCAACATTTTTTATATATGTGTCTTTCTTTGTAGTCATTGTGTTTACAGTATTCAGCAGCCAGAGTAACATAAATAGTGCAAACACTCAAGGGTTTGCATTTGTAGGGCGAGCATCCCAATCACTTAACCATGGCCTCTAAAGCTCTCAAGCAAAACAAGACTGATTGAGCTCTCTTGTTATGCTATCAAGACAGGATATTTGTTCGTTTTATACACAAGCTTTATACCAGTCAAATAATTACAGAAGTGGTTTGTGTGCAATGATTCTCCTAAACATCCTCGCCACATAAAACTGTTTGTGTTCTCTTAATTTTTATAATGGGAAAGAGCGGATGTACGAGTCCACTAGTACTCATTTGACATCAAATTCGGTGTAAATAGCAGTCACTACAAATCCACCAACATCTTATCTAGTTTGGTTAAAATCATACTCAGCTCTAGACCTTATACAGGGGAGGGGAGAAGAGACAAAAAGAGACCAGAAGAGTGGAAAAGACAAGAGAAGAGATGGAGAGGAAGAGAGAGTGGAGAGGGTAAGGGGAGTTGGACAGAAGCTGTAATGGAGGATGAACAGTGGCAGGGAGGGGAAGGATGGGGTGAAAGAGTAAGTGTAATAAAGGAGATGAGGGAAAGAGGGAATGTGAGCAGAGAGGTGTGCAGGTGAAAGGTCGACCATAAAGATGAGAATGTTAAGAAGGAGTAAAAGGACAGCATGTGTGAAAAAATGTGTGATTGAGGGAAAGAGGGGCATCATATGAAACAATGACTGTCTGAGAAGAAGGAAAATCCTCTAAAAGAAAGACGGATGATAGGAGAAAGAGGGAATAGAGACACGGGGAAGAAAGAAAAGGTGAGGGGACAGAGAAAGGAGATGGAGATGGAAAACAAGCAGAGCCAAGAAAGTGGACCGACACAAAGGGAGAAAATAAGAAATAAGGTGCTTTTTTCATGAAGGGGCACAAAAGAGGAATAAAGAAGGATTATCAAAAAATCTGAGAATTCAGAGAAGAAAGGAAGGAAATGTGGAAGGACAGGGAAACTGATGGACATGAAAGAACTAAGTAGGGAAGAAAACTGCCTCTCTTACACCGGGCCTCCATCCCCTCCTCTTTCTCTCTATCTGTCTCCCTTATTTCTATCCTTAGCAGCACCATTACTCAGTACGGCTGTACAAAATGATCTAGTTTACAGGAATAAGAGCAGGAGACCTACATAAGTGCAATCAGCACCAGACCCTCCATCCTTTTTCGGCTTAACTGGCATGGCAGTGGAGAGAAGTGATGACGCAGGTTCATGTGATACGCATCAGAATTCATGACGACCAAGGGTTCCCCAGCACTACCAGGAGGAAAAAGAGGACTAAGTGGTGACATTTAGACTGCTCCCTCTACAGGGGGTCTATATCCTCCTCGCTATACACAGCAATAATAAGTGGACATGAATAAATGCCAGACACTGATGCTGTTTTCCCTCTGAGCATTCGGATCGATAATACTGGACAACAACATCCCCTGAATAAATTGTTCAAACTCTCATTTTTAGTTGAGAGGTGTTGAATGTTAGCATGAAACTTCCAGGGGCTGGGAGCTTACAGAAAACTGCTTTTAAAGAGACGTATCAGGTCTTTAACTAGCCCGCCTGCTCTTCAGTAGTCATTAGTTTATATATATCAAAGCATTTGCACACGCAGGTCAATTTGCAATCTATCATACACTTTCTATATCCCTAAATGTGGCTCTTTCATTTACAGATAAATGTGCGGTTGACTGGAGAGCAGATAGAGTCCACAGGCCAGCTGAGGATATATCAGGTGATGATATAATCAGAAACACGGGCTAGTAAGAACCAAGTGCAAGAAAAATCTCCAAACAGCAAGCATACAAAAGTGGATCTACCAGGTAAAAAATGAACAGCTGTGCTTTAACAGATGTTGAGCACATGGTAGTCCATTTTAAGGTGTTAGGACGCCTCTATGTGCTTGTTCCCTTGATAAATTCATTTTTTTTTGCAAGACAACTTTAAAGTATTGACTTCCACAGGGATGCAGTGTCTGCTCAGAGATTTCAATCTCAGTCTTATGAATCTAGGCAGTCATAAAGGGACAGTACAGCCATGTAGTTAAGGCGTACAGGTGCCTTCTTTAAACATTGGCTTTCAGTTTCTTTTCATCTGTCAAATAATGTAATCAAAGAATAAATTAAATCTGGTCCATCAGGTTTTAAAACGATCCTCCAACTCTGCATCTGCTGCCCTATAAAGCACTAAGACGAGAGGTGACACATTAAGAGGGGTGAGTGGAAGCAAGGTGAAAATGATTCTCCATAGTTGCCCCAAATATGGAGAATAAAGACCGAGCGAGAAAGGAAACATGAGTGAGCTAACCATCAAGAGCTTTTGATTCCCATCATAAAACGTTCCCTTTAAGAATGCCCATGAAATTAGCTCGCTAAAAGAAGCAATCTCAATCGATTCAATCCCCCTCTAAAAAAAAAAGCCACCATACCTCAAGCTCTTAAGAGTCGCAGCGGGACGTTAAATAGCTTCTCCCATTTTCCCCCTGAATCCCCCCCCTCCTCACTCTTTCTCCATCTTATTCTTCCTCTGTTTCTCTTTCACCTTACGTCCCATCTCGACACTGGCACATTGTCAAAAAGAGACGATATCTTGAAATGCAGAATAAAAAAACAGGGCTCAGTCAACACTTTTCCATTTGTGTTCTTGTGCTCTCACTGCGCAGACAACTGTCAGCGTCAGGCTGAGTCTTACTTCCTCAAAGCAGTGCTTTTCACAAGGTCCCGGCTTATGTAGAGGTCCTCTTAGGCACAAATCTGAACAGTGTTTTAGTATCTGTCCTTCACCGGGTCAAAACCTCTATGAGGTGGTTTGCTGAGCAGCATGTGTAGAGGGGGGAAAAGGTTGCATACTATTACATATGCTGATAGATGCTTTATTTAAATTTGAGGCCTGAACTTTTGAATGAAGTTGTGAATCAATTTCAAGCAGCAGAAAGGTCCCATTTTGTCAGCTAAAATCAATCTTCACAGATGCAAACTGCCTTCATAGCGAAAAATAACGGCTGCATTTACAGCTGAAGAAAGTCGGAGGAAAGATCTCTGACAGATTTAGCAAACCTTCATTTTTAACCGGATATTCATGTGAGTTTTTACGTAACACAAAGTCTGTGAACATGCAAAACTTAATCCTACACATTTCAATAAAACATTTTTACAAATACTTCTCTTTGGTTGTCTTCCAAATAATTGGGCCAGACATTTCCAGCCACCAGCAAGTCATTTATGTGGTTTTTAAGTAACTTTAAGACTTTGAAAAATGTTTGACTGTCGAGGTAATTTTAGGGTTTTAAAGAGAAGCAATTCAAAGGTATGTTCTCTCTCTTAGGGCAAAGGAAGATAAGATATTCTTAGTGTTGACAGTTTACAGAGTTATTTGACTTATGAGATCGAGGCATAATTTGTCGGTGAGGAGTTAGACACATTCCAGCACCCCGAATAGCTTTTGCTTTTCTGGACCGTCCTGGTAAAAGTAAAATAACACAGCTAACTTTGAGACGAGTTGGACTAAAGTTCTATTTCTGAGGGACAAAGTTTGCCAGGAGCTGTCCCGAGGACAGAGTGTCCAACAGTGGGGAAAACCAGGCCAGGAAAATCCCTGATGGACTACTGGAGCCCTCGAAACCTGGGCAGAGAAAGAGGGGGGAGGAAGACAGGAAAAGAGAGGAACTTCTGACAGCTAACTTCTGCACTTCAGGAGATCAGCAAGTAAAAGCAGGTAGAAGAGAAAGAGGGGGACGACGGAGTGAGGAACAGCGGGAGGATGTTCCAGAAAAGAGGGAAGAGAGAGAGAGAGAGAGAGAGAGAGAGAGAGAGAGAGAGAGAGAGAGCGAGAGAGAGAGAGAGGCTGAGTGAGCTGTTCGACCTCATGAAGTGGCAGAAGCAGTAGAAATAGCTGCCCCACTTGTAGACACACTTTCTGTTGCTAGCTGACTGTCCTGGATGCATGGGGGTAGCTAACCTATATAGACATGCTTCACGCTGCAGTATCCCGCTCACACACTCACTAACACACAGTCTGTCTCCATATTCACTAGCGTGCACGGGGAAGGGAGGGGGGCCAAAATGAGGCCGAACATGCTGTAGCTACTGCTGAGTTAAGTCACCTGTGTTGCTAGCCTAGCTTGCTAGCGGGCAGCCAGCTGCTCCTCTAATTAAGAGCCCATCTACTCAAGGGGCCTGAGCATATGGAGCACTCTATAGCTAGGTACTGCTTTTATAATAGAGAGCGATGCCATACGCTTGAGTGCTTGCCAGACTTCCTGAGCTGGACAAAGTTTTTGGAAGAACAGGTCACTCTAATACTGACCGGAAACCATGTGTAAAAAGAAGTTTGGGAATACTTTGATATGTTCTTTAAAACTTTGAGACAGCTATGAGTGGGCTTAATTTTGGAGTATTACACTAGTGTTTTTTTTGATGGACTTTTACTGTAGATCTGGTATGCTAATATGGGGCTGTTTTCCACCTGCAGAGTGGATGAGATACTTGGAGGCACTGCTTGAATTCAGATGATAACCCACCAATTAATCAAAGAACTTCAGCTCTGAGAGGAGTTGTAACTGAGGGGATCTGCAAAGATAAAACTCTCCTTGTATATCCTTTACCGCAGCAAAGACAGAGCAACTCCCTCTCTCTCTCGACGCCCTGAGGCAAATCAAGTTAGAATTAGTTCTAATTAAATTAATTGTAATAAACCAGCATGTCAGAAATTATTAGTGGATCGCAGTGTACGGATAAATTTGAAATCTGTGACTCCTAAAAACAGTGCATTTTTTTTTCTCTGCAAATAAGCAAACAAAGAACTTCAAGAGGCTGCATGCTCCGGCAGTTATATATTATGCTAATGGGCAAATTATGCCACATGAGGCGAAAAAACACACAAGCACAATACTGAGTGAATTACAATGTCTGAGGCATGAATGCGGCCTATTTGACTGAAGTTACTTTGACACTTTCAACAGCTTTTTTATTGACTTTGCTGTCCAAGGCCAAGACTAATGACTGTCTCACAAAGCAAACAGCACACACACAGAGTCACACAAACAATGAGAAAGCATACACCAACACACAAACCCACACATTTGTTTGCTTAAGCCTGCAGTACTGAGAAACCTACAATGATGTGAGGCCATTTCAGGCTTCATTATGAGAAATGCATTAGTCAGTGATGGCAAATGAAGCACAGAGCAGACATTTCTAAGGTAGTGAGTCTTGTGTGTTTTGTTACTGTGAATATGTGAGAAAGTGACAGAAGGAAAGAAACAGAAAAAAAAAAAAAATCAGAAAAAAGAATCCCACAATGAGTGATGACAATCACGGTAAGATTATAGGATTTAAGGCGAGCTTTAAGCAGATGTAGGCAGAAGAGTCGTTTTTCGGAGGCATAGCGAAGTGTTTTCTTTTCCTGCGCCTGTTTTGTGGCTCGTCTACGCTACAAAGTCAAAGACGGGGGAGTTCTATCGCATATCAGGAACTGCATTGGAATTTCAGTGTCAGGATAATCTGCATTTTTTCACTTTTTATTCATAAACAAGACACAATTTCCTTCTCTGTTTTATAACTAATACAGCAAGTAAGAGATCAAAAGATCTGAGCCTGGTCCTACCATTAACCTTCATCTACGACAGCTTGCATTTACTATGAAAAATCTTATACATTTAGCTGATTGACTCCCTTTATTGCCATCTGAGGACGGCAGGTAAGCACTCCATCTGTAGACTGATTAAAGTGATGCATATTGTTGACTATAGATGTACACATCAGATCTTCTGTGAACACTACTAAACCATGTCCTGTCAAATTTCTGTGTTTCTCTTCTTTTTCTGCTGCTGTGCACCCACAAACTAAGACAATGACACAGTCCCCCTCCCCTGAAAACTACATCTTGCCAAGGCAGAATGAGACGTATAATGAAAAGTTGGAGAAAAATAAGAAAATGAAACACAGAAACAAAGCAACAGACCCCAAACTCTGCCTCTTTTTCCGTTACAGGCAGCCATTTTTAGACAGTCATCCATTAAGTCCGCTGCGTTCTCATACTGTCAGCCCAGACTGAAGCCAAAGAGGCCATGTCGACTGAGGGTGTTAAGGAGGCAGGCACGTAGAAAGCAGCACAATACTCTCCGGCTGCACGGTGGGGATTGAGAGGATGGAGGGGAGGAGCAGGTAGTGGACTATAATATGAATGTCACTGCGGTACAGCATCTTTAGAACGAGGAAGATGGATTTGAGGTTTAGCTTGAAGTGAAAAATGCTTTTAAGAGGTGGGGAAAAAAAAGAGGGTGGATAGAAAGCAGACATGACTCAGCAAAAATTGCACTGTCACAGATAAGGAAGCAAAATAAAAGGAAAAAAAAAAGATAGTTTGAAGATGTTTGCTATGACTGAACTTCATTAAATTGTTGATAATCCTTTGAATTCAGGTGTTATTAAAACAGTTACAATGCAGGAACATCAAGCATAGTGCACTGCCTTTGTCTAAGAGAGCAAAAATGTGTGTGGTTTCTGTGAATCTCACCTCTGGCCCCATGTGTTCTGTCTGTGTCGTGCGGTCCGTCATTTGGCAGTCTTTCATCTTCAGGGCAGCTTTGGCACTCTCCTGCGCAGAGAACAAAATGCACAGCCATCAGCCGTGTTCGAAATCTCACAAAGAAACAACATCAAATATGAATAAAACAGATCAACCGAACACTCTCGCTGCTGATTCATGCTTTGCCTCCACTCTTGACACTCGGGATAGTTTTCATGCTTCGCTATTAAAGGGAAAAAAATGCATCTCCCAACAACCTCAGTCAACCCCAATCTTTTCCCTCTTTTCAGCTGCCTCTCTGGGAAATCCAAGAGGTCATAAAACTGAGCTGGATTGCAGGAGAACTTTTTCTGCAGCTAAATATTGGACCACAGACCCTTCTCAAAGTGCAGCGGTAGAGAAGAATTCATAAAAAGTGACAGCTAGTGCTGGCCAGCTTGCGAGAAAGGTCCTTCTAGGAGATAATTAATAGGTTTCCTCTGGCAGATTTACAGAAGAAGGTGTAGGGGAGAAAAGTGTTGGCCCTGTCCTTCAAAATACGGCACTTCTATCTTGACCAGGAACCCGCTGATTCCTCTGCCACCCCTTTTTGGTTATTTTGACAAGGCTGGTTGCAAGTCTGGTGAACGACCAGAACCGGTGTAAGTATTTTATGGCATCACAAATCATTCTGACATGCCCCGCAACACTCATTGGAGAAGAAAAGTTGCTGTGAAAGAGAAAAATGCTGAATTTTATTACTTTGATTAAAATTAATCTACCAAACTAGGGTGTATAGTAAGAATGGTACAAAGATGATGGATGGTTCATTTATGATAGCTGTAAAGTCAAATATACACTCCCAGTGGAAATGGGCGAAAAGAGTGAGTGAGAAATCTGTTTCCATTCGTCTAGCTCATACATGAAAAGCGAGGGAGGCTTTCTACAGCTAAATGATGCAGTTGGATCTCAGTCCTTCAACAAAATGCACCAGCAGAGAGAGGAGAAAAGTCATAAAAACTGACAGCTAGTGATAGCCGGCCAGCAAGCAGGTCCTTCTAAGAGATAATTAATAGGTTTTCACTGGCAGATTTACAGACGGAGGCAGAGTGCAGAGAGTTGGCTATGAGCTGCCCTTTCTTTCAAAAACACTGCACTTTAGCTCAGCCGCAGCAGGAAAGGTGTCTGTCTCAGACTTGTACACATACACCCTCACAAAAGCAAAGCTTTGTGACTATAATGACTGAATGAACTTTGCCCCATACACGCAGACTTTTGCTTCCAAATCACACAAGGGATGTAGGTTTAGAAACCAAATCCAGCTGGTGGCAGCAGCCAGAGAGCAAATACAAGATATTATTGTTCAGATTCATGTCAATATAAGAATAAAAATATATGACCTATCTTAGCGAGTTCATATAGTATAAACAAATTGGTTTGTTTGTGTTGAGAAGGTGAATATAGCACTCTACTACAGTAACATATACCTTACTGAGAGGTGTTTCCTTTCATCTTGAAAAAGTAAGGTGAAGCAGGGTGCAATTATCCAGGTTGAGTAAAACTATTGTCACAAGTAGATCAAAGATAAGGCACACCATGCAGAGAGTAACACAAATTTAATTACAATAAAAAATAGCCTCACTGCAAACAATCCAATACAAACCTCAAGGCTATACTCCCTACTACTACTACTGTTATTTCTGGCATCTTCTAAGAGAAAAAAGAGAGAGTCAGCAAATGCAGGCACCCATCTTGGGATATTTTCCAGTCCTTGACTCAGACAGATGAAGAATATTCATTAAAAAAACTTAAATACAATTTACACATCCAAGTCCCTGATATATTTAGGTGAAATCTATTTTAATAGAACTCTTGATCAGCTATAATCTTTGATACGTTGAAGTGCTTATTACAGTGAAAGTATAAAAAAAGATGCCTCCAGGGATACCAATCACTGTGATCCAGTAGAGACTGCTGTGCTGAAGTACAATTATCAAAAACCACAAATGTTTCACGTCTGTAAATTCTGATTGGCTCATTAGCATTTTGCTGAATCCTTTTTAAAATAAATTGATGATCAAATGTGGAAGTCAATGGACACTTAATCAAGCTCCTGTCTGTGTTTGTTATGACTTCATCTCACGACAAGAACTGATGTACAAGTAGAAATACACAGAAATGGTTCAGTGTGAACGTACAGTCCACCACATTGCCTGTAGACTTGAACTTAAAAGAGAACTTGTTATGATACACGCTGCCAGACTCTGCCAAACAGATTTAATACCAATCCTCTCTAGGGTTGGTCTTGCACTTGAGATCCTAATAAAGTTGAAGTTAAGATGCCTGTGTTTAAGAGAAAATAAGCAGTTCACGTATCTGTCTGAGGTAAACCAAAGGTCTGAATACTAATGTGTTAAATTTTGAAATTACATCCACATCGCTCGTACACACAGTGCTGGATATAGACAAAAAGAGTGAGGATGATAGGTGCTGCTGACAGGGATCGCGAGAGAGAGTGTTATCGCAGTCAAGAGGGGCAGGGGATGAATGAGGAGGAGTGAAAAAAAGAAAATGAGGCGCCAGTGCCAGAAAATATCCAAGCAAACAGATGCCAAATGAGACTCAAGTCAGTGGGTTGGACTGGCATCCCTCACAACAGCGCTATAACACTGGCATATTATCCAGCTCAGGCCTGGCATAATGTCTGCATTACACCGCTTTGATCGAGCAGGTGACAAATTACAGGCGTGTAGATGACAGGCGATGAAAAACAGAGCCGTATAGAGCATTCCTGAGGATGTTCCAATAATCTTACTTCCAAATGGTTGAAAGGAAAGAAACAGACAAATAACAAATGCTGCATTTAAATCTCTGTAATTTCATGAGGATAAAATATGATTCCAAATATGCAAAGATGGAAAAACTCCACATCTCTCATCCTCATCTACGGGGGGAAATTTGTGGAAGTATTACACTTGTCTCTTAGCTGGACTGCAGTCAAAATAATTCCGCTGTGATATTTAGCTGGCAGGAACAAGCAGTTTACATTAACAAAGATGGAAAAGATGGGCTTTCTGATGCCACGCCATGTATGTGATATCGATGAGGTAACTTTGAGCCAACTATAAAAACCACCCACATATTTTCTCACTCTTCCTATTGTCAGTCTTTCCTGTCACTGTTTCCTCCTTTAAGTAAAAGTTTAAGAAACGAAAGCTCACAAAAACGTTTGGCAAGTTCATCAAGAAAAGTGAAACTTCTCATTTCTGTGAATTTCTTTAACCTTAAAAAAAGATTTCTTGTGCTTAAAAGAACATTTAAAAACTGTTCTTCAAAGGCAATTTGTCTTTAATTTATACCCTTAAAACAAATAATTTAAAAACACTCGAGCTATTTAAATTATTCATTTCAAAAGTTTAGAAAAAGAGTGAGCGAGAAAAGAAAGTAAGAAAGACAGAGATAAAATTAGAAGAACAAACTTTCCATCGCTTAGTGACTGAGAACACAAGTTACTTCTTTTACTAGTTAATAAGCCCTGCTGTATTCTGGGAAAACATTTTCCTTCTGCATCTATGAATAGTTTTTAGAGTACTAAGTATCCAGCAAACTGAATTTCTTTATATTCTCAAAAACAGTCAACCTTATGGTTGTGCCAGCAGCAGTAGTTTGGGTAAGAAAGCCAAAGTGAAATCTTAAAGTATCCTCTGAGGACGGTACTCTGCAAGAAATTTGGTTGGCATGTGCACCAAATTTTTTAAGGAGCTATGAACAAAACAAGTGATGAAAAGTTATATGAACAATTTTTAGTTATATTAGGGCTGGACGATAAACCGAAATTTACCAATACTGAAATTTATGATGATAATCAACGTCATTTTGCCCATATCAGTACATTTGGTGTCAAAAAAATAAATACATAAAAAGTTGGTTTTGGATGTGTGTAGTTAGGCTGTGGTCTCATGTCCCTTTAAGACGCTGTCCTACGTCAGAGACATGACTCCACCCCATCCAGTCCATAACAAAGAGGGACAGACAGGTGAGGAGATGGAGGACGGTTCAAAAATTGTACTAGCTGGAGCGGTGGCTGAAGTAGATTAAGTTAATGTGGGAGGGGGTGAGCAGCTTGTGGAGTAGTTATTGTCCATTTATCGTCATTGAGGTGAACTGCTCAATATAATGCGATATTGATTTGAGGCCATCTCGTCCAGCCCTACATCATTTTTTTTCTAAGGGGCAGCACAGTGGCGCAGTGGGGTGGGGGTGGGGGGGTGGGGGGGTGGGGGTTCTGTGCTTAGTTTGCATGCTTTCCCTGTGCATGTGTGGGTTCTCTCTGGTCACGCCAACTTCATCCCACAGTCCAAAAACATGTTACTCACTCCTAATTTCCCATAAGTGAGAGTGTGTATATGAATGGCTGTATATGCTGGCCAGTAAATTAGAATATCATCAAAAAGTTGAATTATTTCAGTAATTCCATTCAAAACGTGAAACTTGTATACTGTATACTTTCCTTCCACACATAGTGATATATTTCAAGTGTTTATTAATTTTCATTTTTATTATTACAACTGACAGCTAATGAAAACACCAAATTCAGTATCTCAGAAAATTAGAATATTCTGAAAAGGCTCAATATAGAAGACACCTTGTGCCACACTAATCAGCTGATTAACTCAAAACACCTGCAAAGGCCTTTAAAAGGTCCCTCAGTCTTGTTCTGAAGGCTCCACAATCATGGGGAAGACTTCTGACTTAACAGTTGTCCAAAAGACGACCATTGACACCTTGTACAAGGAGGGCAAGACACAAAAGGTGATTGCTACAGAAGCTGGCTGTTCGCAGAGCTCTGTGTCCAAGCACATTAACAGACAGGCGAAGGGACGGAAAAAATATGGTAGAAAAAAGTGTACAAGCTCTAGGGATAACCGCACCCTGCAGAGAATTGTGACGACAAACCCATTCAAAAATGTGGGGGAGATCCACAAAGAGTGGACTGCAGCTGGAGTCAGCGCTTCAAGAACCACCACGAAGAGACGCATGAAAGACATGGGATTCAGCTGTCGCATTCCGTGTGTCAAGCCACTCTTGAACAAGAAACAGCGTAAGAAGCGTCTCGCCTGGGCCAAGGACAAAAAGGACTGGACTGCTGCTGAGTGGTCCAAAGTTATGTTTTCTGATGAAAGCAAATTTTGCATTTCCTTTGGAAATCAAGGACCCAGAGTCTGGAGGAAGAGCGGAGAAGCACAGAATCCACGTTGCATGAGGTCCAGTGTAAAGTTTCCACCGTCAGTGATGGTGTGGGGTGCCATGTCATCTGCCGGTGTTGGCCCACTCTGTTTCCTGAGGTCCAAGGTCAATGCAGCCGTCTACCAGGAAGTTTTAGAGCACTTCATGCTTCCTGCTGCTGACCAACTTTATGGAGATGCAGATTTCACTTTTCAACAGGACTTGGCACCTGCACACAGTGCCAAAACCACCAGTACCTGGTTCAAGGACCATGGTATCCCTGTCCTTGATTGGCCAGCAAACTCGCCTGACCTTAACCCCATAGAAAATCTATGGGGTATTGTGAAGCGGAAGATGCAATACGCTAGACCCAACAATGCAGAGGAGCTGAAGACGACTATCAGAGCGACCTGGGCTCTCATAACACCTGAGCAGTGCCACAGACTAATCGAGTCCATGCCACGCCGCATTAATGCAGTGATTGAGGCAAAAGGAGCCCCGACTAAGTATTGAGTGCTATACATGGGCATTCTTTTCATGTTCATTCTTTTCAGTTGGCCAACATTTCAAAAAAAACATTTTTTTTCATTGGCCTTTTCAATATTCTAATTTTTTGAGATACCAAATTTGGAGTTTTCATTAGTTGTCACTTATAAATATCTAAATTAAAAGAAATAAACATTGGAAATACATCGGTCTGTGTGCATTGCATGAATATAATGTACAAGTTTCACTTTTTGAATGGAATTACTGAGATAAATCAAGTTTTTGATGGTATTCTAATTTACTGGCCAGCACCTGTATATGTTAGCCCAGTGACAGATTAGCAACCTGTTCAGAGTGTGCCCCCTACTACCCCAATAGGAAAATGGGTAAAGATAATGTCCGGATATATTCTGAGTAATATTTTCCACCCTTAGTAGTAGCATTAAACAAATGAATTCTAAGGTAAAGAAAAGCACGCCAAGCCAAACTCCCATTGTTCCAAATAGCTTTCACCTTCAAATTTGAATGTAAGCGCTCCAGTTTTCTTTAGAATAAATGCTGCATTAGTTTAATGTTTAATGCAGCTTTGTACATATTGCTCGAATATTTAATAATTAATTGTTAAAATGTTGTTCATTGCAAAGTAAAGATGAGAAGGTCTTACCAGTTCACTCTGGAGTCTGATTATCAATTCATCTTTCTCTCTCAGCTGTTGCAGCAAGGCCTCCTCTCGACTGGGATCCTAAACACAAGCAATAAGACACCATGTTACACATTACCACGGTCAGTGCAGACAGCAGTGATTTATCCCAAGTACCATATTCCCGCAAAAGGAATACACAAGGCCGAAGAGGATGGCAACATACAAAGGTGTTTGTGAGATTCTCAGGCTGTTCCCATAAATGTTTACTTGTGTTTGCAAGTGTTTTATGTGCCTTTATGAGCATGTTTGTTGCTGGTCTATCCAAGTGTGTGCGCACATAATAAAGTTGTCATGGGGTGAATGCTGCATGACTGTGTAATCTCTTCCTCTCTCCGTGTCTCTGTGATAAACTTCATGTGTCCTATGGCTGCACTCGGGAGCACACAGCACTTTAACATGACCTTGTGTTGTCAGGGGGGACATTTCTGTGGGGGTGGGGGTGGGGGTGGAGAGACAGACACAGAGGAGGGAGGAGAATAATAATGGTGATAAAAATAACTTCAGAACATTCAAAATGAGACACTAAAAAGTTTGGGCTTGATGTGTTTGACAGTGATTATGTTTCTTTTCTTTTGTTTTGGGTATAGTTGTTTTTTCAGCACTTTTCCAGTTCCTTTTCTCAAAGACACTAAAATTAAAACAGAAACAATTTCAGCTGCTCTGATGCAGGGTTTCTAAAAGCATCCAAGATCATTCTTACACCTTGAAAAGCCTGTCTGACAGCTAAGGTCTCAGGCTCTTGAGTAGTGCTGTATGAGTAATCACAATGGCAATCGCAATATGAGAAATTATTGGGATTATATAGTCACATAAAAGCTGCTATTTGCAATTTTAATAAATGTGGTATGGTCACATGACTATCTATTGAACAGAGCGCAAGGTGACCAACATGAATGTCGACAAGCAGCGGCATTGAGAGTGGTGGCTATAAAAAAAGAAAAAAAAAAACATCTGCTGTATGATGGATGAAATTTGTACTCATTTATGGTGACACTGAGAAGGCAGAGGTGTGAACCAAGACTTGCACATTTTAAATCACTGTGTCGAATAGCAAAAATCAGAGGTCAGAAATCAGAACCTAGCTAAGCTCCACACCTGTTGGCTATTATTTAAAAAATCTGCATGAGGTAGCTAAAATAGCGCAGAGAGAAGAAAAGAAAAAGAGAAACAGAGGACAAGAATAAGAGCAGGAGAGGAGGAGTGATAAGATAGAGAAAAAAGGAAATGACACACAGACACACATAGACGGACAGACAGCTATTACCTCCTCAAGGACATTAAAGCAGGAGTGGAAAAGAGAGCCAAGATAAGAGGAGGGAAATGATGAGGGAAAATGTGAGGAAAGGGGGACAATGATAGAGAGAAGGAGAGGACAGAGAGGGCCTGAGGCTGAGCGTGATGGTCTCAGACCACAGGGAGCCATCTAGCTAAAGGACAGACAGAGAGTCAGAGGGAGACCACAGGGAACCATCGCGCTAAACCGTCCTAAAAATGACCTCTCTGATGCTGACACACAGACTGCAAACCTGACACTTTTCCTCCAATCGCATCAATATTCATAAATGTTAAAATGTAACTCGAGATAGATACACCCTGATTGTACTGATGACTGTACGGAGCTGCAGGAAATATCTCATGAGGCAGTAACTAAATGGTTCAGGAACACTTGTTGAGTTTTGGGAAGGTGAGTTCAGATCACCTTCATGGCTCAGGTAAAGGGTTTTTTAAAAGATCAGCCTGATATTAATGTAAAATGTTTGTATGTAAAAAGTAAATCTACAAGATGTTTTTTTCTCTTTTTCTATTTCTTCTCACCGTTTCCATGGTTATATCAAACAAAGCCCGTTTTTTTTTTTAGCTCCTAGTTAATTACTTTGCCTTGACACTTAGCCTGCAGCAGCAATTGGAGACGGTTAGAACAACTACACAGAAATAGCAAATCTGGTCGATGACAGTTCTGTTTATTTCTTAAGGTCATAAAGGAGGAGTCAAAGTTAATTTCAGTCTGTTTCATAACCACTTAAAAACTCCTCACAGGAGCTTTAAAATACAACTTTGACGAAGAAGAATTGCAGAGAATAGATTAGAAGAATTAACAATGGTACAACATTAAAGTGGTGCTACAATTATTTTTGCTAATTATGTTATGATGACTTTCTTAACGACTATGGCAGAAGGGACAGGAACCCTTTTGAGTACTAAAGCTTTTGTTTGGTGGACTGTTTGGTGTTCCTATGGCTTGCAGTTAGCTTGTCAACACCAAACATATAAAAAGAAAGCAAGTTCCCTTCAAGAACATGAGAATATAATGGGTTTTCTATAATAATGTAAAGTACTTTTCTCCACTTGGTTGGGTTTAGAAAAAAAAGGCCCATTTTGGCATTTCTAAGAAGTTTAAATTTAAGGCTTTCAATCACAGTTTCATTATCTGACAAGCACTTTGGCTGAGTCATTACTGTGCTCTGAATAGTTGGAGTGTTTTTGGAAAACGGCAGTCTTTTTCAGACAGAGATATCGATAAACACTTTAAAACCTAGCTGGACAGCTAAAGTGACGGCGATTTGATGATTTCCAGGAATAATATAAGCCAATACGCCACAGGGTCTGCGCCGAAGTTTTGACGTGTTTGTTTCCTGTTTCCACAATACTCAGGTCTAACTGATGTCAAGGTCTGTCTCTGGGGTCTTTACAGGTGCAGTAGATAATGTTCAAGGAGGAACAAGCTAAAAGCTCTGCTAAGTGCTTCCATGGTGATAAAACCTGTACAAGAATGCCTTCCCCACTAGGAGAAACAATTAAGAAAAACAAAGGCTGGATGTGCTGAATCACAATGGACTCAGTCTACCTAGCTTTACAGAGGAGATGTCTGTACAGATAATAAGGCTGCTTTTAGCTTTGCTGCCATAACATGCACACAGAGAAAGAGACAGCCCAAATATCAACAACGTGGTCCCGAAAAACCACTGACATACTGTGACAATTATCACCTGAGTCAGCCTTTCAAATTAATCTCACCCAAATAGGACTGAAGGCTGCTCTAAATGAGCTGTCTGGATACAACCGCACAGTGTGACCCGTGTGTCCCTGAATGACAAGGCTGTTATATCAGTGGGTGCATTTCAAATGTTCAAAGGAGACTTATGACTGCATTTATTTTTTTCTTTGACTGGTGTGGTTTATTTAGACTTTTAGAGCACAAATAGAAAACCTGAAGGTGACAGGAATGAGCAGTGGAGGAAAATAAAAGAACGGAAAAACTACTGTGCTAGATTTTAATGAGAAGGACAAGAGGACATCAAAATGTGATGAAGAATTTAGAGCTATGGGTTCTTGCTTTGTTGTCATTTTGCCCAAAATAACACTGCCAAAAGCCCTACCATGTACTATCCTCCCCAAATCCCTTATAACAGGGAATCGCTGAACTAAGGCGAAAAGGGAAAACTTTAAGCTTGCTGAAAGAGGCACCCCGGTGTGCATGGAGTCACCCATCAGGTGGCATTCAAACCAATTTTTCAAGGCTGAATTGGATGGAAAAGTCTGTGGGAGAAAAGTGGGGCATGCAAATTTATTTCTAATGTGATTGGTATGGCCTCAGTGGGGATAAATCTGATCAAGCTCATTGGAGTGAATCCACTTTATGTGATTTTGTATAGACATTGTGGCCACTCTGCCTGCAATCAGCAGTAAGTTGAAGAGGGGATGAAGAGGAATTTCATTCACCTTGTTAGAGAAAATTATTTAATTTGTTAACTTTTTCTCAGAAACACATTTGGGAAAGTGTGAGGGCTGTTTATTGTTTCACCACCCCTCTCCAATTTGTTTTACAGACGCCTCTTTCTTAAAATGGGCAACAAGGATATGATAGAAAAGATTATAACTGAAGGCACTCTCATCTCTACACTCTTGATTTAGCAATTTCTCCCATATTTATTCATAACTTTCCACTTGTTAAACTGAGGGCAACTGTTTTAACAGGATGAAGATGGTGCAACCAGCTTATCCTTGCATTACAGGATTGTCACAGCAATCTGGGGTGTCCTTAATGCTACCTGTGAATTTAATGACATGCATTATTAAGTAACCAAAATGCTGATCTGGAAAAATGAGCTTCAGTTCTCTGAGTCAGACACATATAGAACAGGAAAGACAAGTTATAATCCCCTACATTTAGATGATTTTCATGGCTTTTAAAATCTGACAGCCAGGTCAGAGAAGGTCATTTTCAAAAAAACCCTGCATGATTTATGTCCATTAACACATTTTCTGTTCATATAATATTCTAAATACTAAATATTTAGTACACCAAGTACAGAAATAGTGCACCCTTAGTTCTCAGTAAATAGTGGGGAACTGAATAAGTAAGGAACCGAGACGCAAAAACTGTGTGCAGAATGTGCCACAACATCTGCAGCTACAGCTACATGAACACTAGGGCTGGGCGATATGGCCTCAAATCAGTATCACGATATATTGAGCAGTTCACCTCGATAACAATAAATGGAGGATAGCTACTCCAAAGGGTGCTCTCCCCGTCCCACATTAACTTTGTCTACTTCAGCCGTTACAACTTTTAAACCGTCCTCCATCTCCTCACCTGTCTTTCCCTCTTTGTTATGGACTGGATGGGGTGGAGTCACATCTCCAACATAGGTTAACATCTTAAAGGGACATGAGACCATAGCCTACCTACACACATCCAAAACCAACTTTTATTTGTATATTTTTTTTACACCAAATATACTGATGTGGGCAAAATGACGCTGGTTATTGTCTTAAATTTCAGTACTGGTAAATTTTGGTTTATCGCCCAGCCCTAATGAACGCTGAATAAAACTGATGATACATGGGGCACCACTGGCCTAGCAGTCTGTATTTGCCCTGTAGATAAAGGACTCCATCTTCATGTAAACAAGACTTTAGTGTGATTATAGGTGCAAGATTACTCTTTAGTCACTGCTGGTTTAAAATATTAGTGATGTGCAAACGAAACTCACAATGACCCTTTATTAACTTGCCAAATTACAGAACTAGATGTTGGACATACTGCTGCCTTTCTTATCAAATGATGGATTTAGTAACATACTGTTTATGCATGCTGACAAAGCAGGGTGAGAGAAGCAGCTAAAGTGTAAAAAAAAGAGGAGGGGGTGATAAAAACAATGTGTCACTTGCTTGAACAGATGAGGTATCATGCCTTCAAGAATGTACAATAAAAAACTGTGACCTTTGACACCTGTCTTTATGAATTAACTCAGCTGTCAGTGCAGAATAGACCAAGCCGCCCTAATATCCCGGGTATATTCCCCCTGAGCAGCTTTAAGAGTTAAACTTTAGGACATATACAGAACAGCTGTGATGCAGTAAGCTTCCTATATAAAGGGTTTGACATGCTCTGTATTGTGATGTTATGGGTACTTTATCTGCCCAAAGCTCCTCAAAAGGCAGTAAAACTGACAGCTCGCACAGAAACAGTTGGGCAACCTGTCAAAGCCCTTCTGTAATATTTATGCTGTTTGAAATAGAAGTGAGCTGTCACCTGCCTGGATTTACTCAAATGAAGCCGTAACCGCTGAGATGCTTGTTGTGATCACAGAGACATAATTAATACAGCTGAAGTAGTTATACAAATTATTTCAATTTACTGCTGTGAATATTTGTACGGTGTTTCATTTTTGCAGGGATGAAGACACGTCAATGAGAACAGAAGACATTAAATACAGAGAGGCTGGCTGCACAAAGACAGGCTGTAACTTTTACTTGGGAAAATTTATCAACTTCAAATATTAATCTTTGGTCTTTTAACATGATTAATGGTCTGCATGATCTTGGTAATTGAACACTCTTGATACTAAATCTGTACATCTGATCCGCTTTTTCACGCAACTCAGCTCCATTTATGTAAAACAAATGTCTCCAAGAGTTTATTTCAACAGATGTAAGGACATTTTACTGTGAAAACTCAATTCTGAGTGCTGTGGGAATGGATTTTTCTAAGGTGTCACTGCTGTCCCTGTGAGTTATGTCAAACACACTGATGTCTGGTGTCGAGGCAACCTAGGGTAGCTCTGTAACGTGAAAACTTTTTGGTCTTTAATGCAAAACAAACTCAAGAAAAAGTCCCGTTTGACAAGTTAGAGAAAAAGACTGACCCACTGTAAGGCAGCAGATCAGCCCAACATGTCCTCTATGTGAACCGAGCTCCGAAGACGTTGGCCTGATGAATAATTTGTGATGTAAAAAGGCCTATTTAAGTTTCAGTATCAAGGGTTTTGATTTAATCTCACATTACAGAATTACAGATCAGACGAACAAAGATTGGGCTGAAAACATGGAATCCGAACATTGAACTTTTTTGATGAACTCTTCTTGTCTTTCACACATAATCACTTTTCAGAGGGTGGCAATATGTGTGTGAAGCTGGACACCTAGTTTTTGGTGTGAAGAATAGACGACAGAGGGGAAAAGGTTACTTGGAGTTAGAGACAGGGTTCCTACACAGTTGGAATTTCAATACTTTTCCATAACCTACTTTTTAGGATTATTTTTAGAAATACCTACTTTTCTATTATAGAAAACAGTATTTTTGAACTTAATAGTTTGGAAACAAATATTTTTCCATACTTTATTTTTCATGCTTTTTTAAGACCTGGAAATTGATCATACTACTTCCATATTTTCATACTTTCCATAAGGATTGGGCGATTATATGATCATGATCGATGATCGTGATAAATTTCAGTTCAATCACGGGGATCAGCTGTGAGCATATTTGCTCGATCAAACATGGTGGAAATGTGCATCGCCACAGCCAATCAGAGTCGAGCTTTTCCTGCTCACTTCTGTAAGTTACCAGAGAAGTAAACAGGAGAAGTAAACAGAATGACCGAACATGGAGCTAAACGCGGAGCTGAGGGTAGCCAAATAGATGTCAGCCATGACTTTTAGTCCTCCTCTGAAGATGTTGTTGTTGAGAAGTTGTTCAACGTTAGTTGTGTGGCAGTGGTTCAGGTATCTCCAAAGTGACGTCAAGTAATTTAGCCAATGTGTAAGGTATGTCAGAGGTCGGTGCCCTCAAAAACCGGCAACACAACAAATCTGTTTAATAATTTGAAGAAGGTCTTCCCGAGTGATTATGCGGAAAGCATGAAAATGCAAGTGGAGTCTGCACAGCCTGTCACTGCTGACGGCACAAGTAGCATTAGCAGTTTAGCCACAACTAGCGGTGCAGCCACCAGACCAAAGCAGCCATCAATCGTATCATCTACATTCACATTATCTAATGTTGACATCTTCATTATCTCTGAGGGAGCGATTTGTTTATTTTGGGTCTTGTATACCTGCATAAATAAATACTCAGGACTGAAAAGTAATTCACTGTATTATTTAGTGTTTATCTACATTTGTTGTACTGTTGAGTTGAAATGGTTTTTATATTTTTCCAAGTGTATCTTATTCTTTGTTATTTACTTTGTATGTTAATAAAATGTTGACCTAATCTCTTGTATCTTTTGTTTTTAGTAGAGATGCTTTAAAACTGGCAGTTTAAAAAAATATTGAAATAATAATTGAGATCTGAAGATACAACAAAATATATTGTGATCTTTTTTTTTTGCCAAATCGCCCAGGCCTGCTTTCCATACTTGAGTAGGAACCGTGTAGAGAGCAAAACAAACAAACAAAAAAAAAGAGAAAAGGACGGAGTGAGAGAAAGATGGATGAGACTTTCTGTTTAATGTTTATAATCCCTTTGAGGGTGAATGTGTACAATGAATGCACTAATCAAATTTGTATCTCAATTCATGCATCTTTTTAACCCACCTTCACCGTGGCCTTGGTGCTGAGGACGTCTATAATTATGATTTTGCAGTCATTATCATTATATATTATTAATTTCTAATTATGCAGCATCTGACACAATGACAAATGTTTCCCTATAAAAAGATGTTCCTCATGTGTGCTGAAACAAAGGTGAATGTACACAAACGTCTTTTAATCGAGGACAGAAGTTGCTGTCCTGGGCGGTTTTTTCCCCCTTTTTTTTCAACCTCTGGCAACAACTCTGAGTAAGATATCACTTTAGTCTTCTCAAATACAGCAGAACACGCTAACTGGGACAGAATCTAGTAAAATCATGTCACATGTATTGGGTCTAATTTAAACTAGGGCGCACTGTGACACTGCAGCCTCTCAGGTGGCTACCGTAGATTATTTTTACACCGCCGGAGTCATTTTCTGGAGTTCCAGGACGAATTCTCTTCTCCTGGCTCCTCTCTTAAATCCTTATTTCTTTCCTTTCCTCTTTCACTCACATCCTCTTCCTCAAAGTCTTTTTTAGTTTTCCACTCTCGCCTTCATTCCTCTTGCTTCTGTATTCATTTTGTCCTCATGTATTGAGTTATCCAGCAGAACATCATGGAACTGAATCCATTGCTTTTGTATGCACCTCGGCTACAGCTTTCACATTTTCCCCAAAAGCCTTTCCTCCTCATCCCCTCACTCCTCAATCCATCTTACAGTCAAGTAGAACAATATCCTATTCTCTGCAGCGCAACTATTTCCTCATATTCAGCTCCCTCCTCATGCAATATGCCTTCTCCATCTTTATGTTGTTTCTTTTCTCTGCCTGCAGCTCTGTCAAAAGGTTAGCCTTTGCCTCCTACCTTCTTACTTATTCCTTCTCTCGATATATATATACACACAAAGTTCTCTTATTCCTCCACCTGTTCTGTCTCTAGCCTAACCTCAATCCCTTCACCTCCTCATAAAAACCTCAATGCTGCTGCCACTCCCTCATGAATGAGTAAGAAGAGGTTCGGGATATTTAGGCTTCATTTCTGATCGGGAAAAAGCAATACCTTTAGAAAAGAAAGAAGTTTTTCTCTTACAATGGGCAGTTGGGGGGAAAAGCTCGCAGATTTCTACGTCTTTCTTTCCTTTCCAAAACTGTTTTTGAGAAAGAATTTTGTCCAGATTTTCTTAACACTTGGGTGCCAGCTGGTGTCTGTTCTTCAATACAGAATTGGCATGCTATAATATCTTAGAAATCTGGTGCTTTCTTAGTATTTAACAATAAAGTGAAGAAAAAAAAAAGGGAATCTCACATTTTCTGTCACTCAAGCCAAGTTTCACACAAAAATTTGTGATACTATAAA
The DNA here is from genome assembly GCA_962446985.1 of Xyrichtys novacula. NCBI lineage: Eukaryota > Metazoa > Chordata > Actinopteri > Labriformes > Labridae > Xyrichtys > Xyrichtys novacula. Next base: position 17,321,025 of record OY660875.1, on the reverse strand, counting down.
ACTTTTTTTTCCTTCTTTGTAGGAAGAGCAGAGTGAGTGAACTCTTCTACTGAAAATGTATCAGTTTAGATCATTTGTGCTCCCTCAGACAGAAATAAAACACCTAGACCACTTTAATTTAGAATAACCATCTGTTGAAAGTAGAGATGCGCTGATCCATTTTTTGGATCAGTACGTGGTCGTTGTTACCCCCACTCTCTTGCCGCTCCAGGAGCTACGCTGTTATATTCACGTTATGTTACCCGCGCTACTCGCTATACAGACCGTGTATAAGCTTAAACGTTACCCTTCACATTAGTGGAAGAGAGTCTGACAGGATTTAATGCGCTCGTTGATGACTCTAAACAAGTCGAAAATAACGTCGTCTATTGTTGTGCTCACACGGTGCGAGTGGAAATCATGATTGCCGCATTAATAATAATGCTACTAATGCTATTAATGCTACTCGCTAAATAGACGGTTTATAAGCTTGAACGTTACCTTTCACGTTGATAGAAGAGGGTCCGACAGGATTTGATGCGCTCCCTGATGACTCACAACAAGTCGGATATAACGTTGTGTGTTGTTGTGCTCGCGCAGTACGAGTAGAATCATTAGTCGAGCATTGATATTAATGATTATGTGAAAATTCAGTAGCGGCGCACGTAATTTAGCAGCGGCGGTGCTATGTGAGATAAACATATTTTTTTAGGAGTTGCGGCTTTTATTTAGCCATGGCGGTGGGCCACAATCAATGGCATGTAGGGGAAACCCTGAACTGTATACCTTGCCCTGTAAGTGAAGGCATCAGGCCTGACATTGATCTTGTTTTTAAAAAAAAAGGTAACGAATTAACACAGATATACGTCTACTTAATATTATTTATAAACAAATATTGTCAAATTTAGTGCTAAAGGATAGACAGACATAGAATATAGAGCAAACAGAATCGCTGTGTTGCTGTGTATGATATTAATTAAAAGAAAAAAAACTGGATCAGAACGCTGGATAGGCGTCATTCATCAGATATCCGATCCAGTTAATTTGTCAATATCGGAGCCGATATTTGATCCAAATATCAGATCTGTGCATCCCTAGTTAAAAGATAAATATATGTAGGGTAACCATATTCTGACTTCCCAAAAAGAGGACACAACTACGCAGGGGCGGAGTCGCGGAGTCGCACAAAGTTCATTTTGAGAGTTTAATTTTGAGGGGTCGAAACAAGTGTCTTTTAGACGCTTCTAACTCAGTAAGTCTACATGACACAAAATCGAAACTTAAGTACAAAACCACAGACATTTATAGGATTTTAAAGACTTCCCCGGAAAAAGCCGGACAGCCCCCCAAAAAGAGGACATGTCCAGGTTAGAGAGGACATATGGTCACCCTAAATATATGCATCCCTGTGTACTTGAGTGTATAATAGATCTGAAAGTGTTGTGTTTACTGTTATGCTATTGGATAATTCACTGATGGTTACAGTTCAAGTCTATATATTTGGGGTTTGGACTGTCAAATTATACATCTGCCTCATTTTTTTCTCTTCTAGCCCAACTTTTTAGTCGTCCATCTATCAGTCTACTCCTCCCTGAGAGAAATGAAGTCAGAGCTGCTGTCTCCAACATTTCAGAATTTTTCTTCATCTTCCAGCTTCAACCAATACTCCATGTAGGTCAATAAAGAGGGCAAACACAAACACTAGGACAACCTGGCACACAAGCTCCCCAAAAAAGCACACGGATTAAGCTACAATGACTAAGTGCGACAACAGAAAACACCCATTGTAGCCAAATTGTGTAATCAAACATGACTTCCTGCAGCAGCACTCTCTTCAACAACCATGCCCAGTTTTTTTTTTTTTTTGGCACTCTGCTGGATACCGGGGTCTTCATCTGCAGCAAAATCCAATAAAACACCACCACAGGCAGAAAAAAGTACCAGAGTGGATGAGTTCTGTCCATGCTACCCCTCTCTCTGCAGACCAGTACTCAAAGCAAGAGAAAAGCTGGACAAAGACCCTGCAAACCGAACACACATTTGAGCAACCGGGCACACACTGCAGGTAAAGGTTATCAAATCTTATCTGGGTAGCGCACAGCTCTGATGGACTAGGTCAACAAGGTCTGGGAAGGAAAGCAGAGCTCTTTCCTCTGTTCTCATTCACCTCCTTTCTTTAATCACTATTTTTGCCTCTCCCTTATTATCCCCCTCTACTTGTCCCTTTTTGCCCTACTGCTATGTTCCCTTTCTTTCTATTTGATCTCTTTGCGATTCATTATAAGCTGCTGTGGAATAAGGGCTGTTAATTGTTCTGATAAGCGTAAAACTGGAGGAGACACACTGATCAAAGGAAAATTAAATTTAATAGTTTTGATCACAGACAGAATGCTGTGTTCTTTTAATTGAACAAGTTGGCTCAGCGTGGTTAAAGAGAGAGTGTGAGAGTATATGTTGCCTGGTGAGGACTTTGATTTGTTACATCCTGAAAGAATTAAGACAGAGCTTCTCAAATATAATATCATAACATATACACTTTATTTTACTATGACAATTTTGAGCTGAGTAAACACTACACATTTGTCACCCTTCATACTGTGTTTGCACACTCTATACTGTAACCTGTGACTGCTCACCATGAACATCAACATGGAAAATTCCAATAAAGTTTATTCAAATAAAACTTGAACAGTATTGCAAAAAGAGAGGGAGGGCTGCATTTCTGGGCAATTTTGCCATGAACAGAAAGTACAATAGAAAGAGGACAAATATGGAGCTTCAGATGGCATGGAGACTGAGACAATGTGGTATCTGTTCTGTGTCTTCAGTTTCCCTAGTACCACAGGAGTATCACAACTTCAATTTCAGAGTATGTAAAAAAAAGAAGAAAGAAAGAAAAAACTTCAAAAGCTAAGAACAATCTCACTTAGGTTTCTTAACAGATCTTTCGTCAGCAATGAGGTGAAAAAATCAGTGTGAAACTGTTCAATTTGCAGCTGACCAAAAAATTCTGACCTGCCAGAAATCCGACCGTCATCTGAGAGCCAGATCACTCGAATAATTTGTCAGGAAACTGCCTGTAAAATGACTAGTAATCCAGCAGAAATGTGACCTAGTTTTGAAATCTGGAGCAGGTGAAATTGAATTGAATGATTTTTTTTTTCTCTAACTGTATAGTTTCTGCCACTCTGAACTTTTACTTAAGTGTGAGTGCTGGTGCCTTTAAATTAGCTGACAGCAGGTATACTTTTCTATGTATTAGCAAAGTCACTCAGATCAGACCCACTCCCATCCCATCTATAAACACGAGTGAAGCACTTTGCAGCATTTAGCAAGTTACAGCGGCAAGAAAAAAAAATCCTTTTAACTGGCAGAGACCTTGAGCAGAACTGATAGACAGTCATCTGCCACTACTGCATTGGATTTAGAGAGAAAGAGAGAAATGGATGCATGTATTTGAATCTCAAGGTCCAGTTTACAAAGCGTATTGGACTAACCTAACCTCTGGGAAATTTGGCAGCTCTGTACAGTTTGCTCCAGTTTTGCATCTGATTGTAGAGGAGAGCTGTCAGCATCTCTATCTGCAGCTGCACAGAGTTCCACTTAAAACACCTAGAAGTCACTTATATCTGTCCAGTCAAATGGGACACAAATTTTAAAAGCTTGCAAACAGCAATTGTCCAGATTAAAAAATAAACAAACAGGATAATACAGCTCTTGACTGATTAAACCTCCGATTATTACCCCAATAGTAGTGTCAAAGTAACATGAACAGATTCAGCTTACTGAAATATTATTTAGGGGTCATCCAGAGGTGGAATTGATGTCTTGATTTGAAACAGCATGTGGCTATTAGACCCCTGAAAGCATAATGGCAAAATTAAATCTATACAAACGTTACAGGTGCACGGACACACTCTTTGTGATACACTAAACCCTTGGCACGTGCTTTTTTTCATTAGCCAGTGTCCTTTTAACTCATCAGATTTAACAAGCGCCAAAGCCATGCCACCTCTTTGTGGATCACGCCCTTACGTATTCATCTCTGCTTTTCAACCTAAACACTGATCAAAAGCAAAACTCGACATAAAAAGGACTGCTTACCTTGAATGGAAGAGACTTTTCACTGCAAGGGCTGATAGGTAGAGACTGAAGGCTGCTGGCGGGACTTGTCTCTGTGCTCTGCAAAGACAAATCAAAATAAACAAAGTTAGATGTGTGTGGCTAATGGTAATGACTAATGAATGACTTTAACTGGCTCCGTCTTGGTGAATAACTGTTTGTTTGTTGGTAATAAAATAAGAGCATCTGCAGTATTTTGGCTTTTAACTCTCGCAAAGAGAAAACAAGTTAGGTTCAGGAAATTTGGCCAACAAAATAGATGTGTGTTTTATCTAATTTGTATGTGGTTGGATTGTTTCTTATATAATCTCTGTGTTCACTCAGGCCAGCTGTGAGCGCACACATTTTGGCTCTGGTCACAGGTGTCCAGTAGAGCAGAGAGCAGAGGAAATGAACTACACTTCCAAAATATACACACACACATACACTTTCTCCCTCTCTCTCTCTCACACATACACAGTGCATGGAGTCAAGGGACCAAGGGTGCGAAGAAAACAAACAAGTTTCAGAGGCAATGCCCTGAATGGCATGTTTAAGGGGAGAGGATAGGGTGAAATAAATTCTATCCATGACTGGTGATATTCTTGAAATACAGCTTAGCAGTTGCATGACAGCACACACACACACACGACAAATTTAGAAAACGTCTGATACATGATAAAGACATGAAAAGGAACAGGAAAAGGTGGAGGGGGTGTAAAATAACAGGTTCCACACTTGGCTCTCTGACAAGGTATATTTCTTGCCATCTGCTACCCTCTTGCAGATTTAAATTCTAGCCAGCCTCTCTATGCTGGAGTAAGATGAGGTACTCACAATCAAGATGCCAAAAAAGAGGCTTTTTTATGCTAAAATATTGATTGTTTGTACTTATTTTTGGCTTCCCTTCAAGGTTTTGAAGGCAGCTCTGAGAAACACAAGAGCCCAAATCTTTACGCAGCACAAACTTGATGGTTTATTGGCTTGGCTGACCTTTTAAAGAAGCATACCTCCCTATCAGAATTATAGGTGTGCTATGGCGTCAGGCCCTAAATGTGTCATCTATGATCAATGTCTTTCCCTATGTAGAGAGACAGGCGCACACTCGGTGACACCAACACACCTTCTATTGCTCTCACACGTACACATACTCTTTAAGGTCACCTCTGTCCCGCAGGCCTTAACACACAACTGTCCCCACAATTAGACGTGATTCGGTAAAAAGCCTTTCAGACTTAAGAATGGAGAAGAAAACTGCCTGGGAGCTCTGGATTTAATGACTTGCACTACCCAGAAGCTAAATGTCTAAAGATGATGAATGGCCGAGGAAAGGAAAGCAGGTTTTGTAGTTTTATACACCCCTTTAATCACATTCACACTTCAGTTAAATCAAAGGATGAAAACCTTCAAATAACTCAAGAAGCATCCTTGCCCATTGCCTCTCTCTTTCTCTCTCCCTGACATTTGGCTTTTTATCAAAAGGTGGAACCATTAAGCATATACTGTCATGCAATTTGGGGAGTTCTTTGGAAAATACTGGATGAAAACATAAAATCTGAAATACCAACTTTGCTCTGCTTGACATTTTTCTTCTTAAAGATGGTGTGTTCAACTAAAACCATCCCGGGCTGGTTCTCTTTTTCACACATCCTGCCAACATTGAACACTAAAGTAAGATGTAGGAGCGCACTCAAGCTTTACTGATGATCAATCAAATTGTGATGTCCAGATAAGCAATAACTGGCTGTGTGTTGGTTCATTAATATACTGGATGGGACAAAACAACAGAGTGAGGAGATCTGGCAGGTTAGCCCTATTTTTAAGATATTGCAAATGTGACGTTTTCTTTAGATTTGTGGCACATCATGTATACAGACGATACGCACTTTGGATAAACAGGAAAGACATTTTATGTGATGAAATGGTGAAACTCTTAGATTTGTTAATTTTTACAGATTAACAGGCCTGTCAGCTCCCATCCCCCAGATAGCTCTGAAGTCAAGCTGTGATGGTAGGGCTGGGCGATATGGCCTCAAATCAATATCACGATATATTGAGCAGTTCACCAAAACAATAAATAGATGAGAACTATTCCACAAGCTGCTCAGCCCCTACCACATTAACTTCGCCTACTTCAGTCGCTACGACATTTGAACTGTCCTCCATCTCCTCACCTGTCTTTCCCTCTTTGTTACGGGCTGGATGGGGTGGAGTCACTTCTCCGGCATAGGACAGCCTCTTAAAGGGACATGAGACCACAGCCTACCCATACACATCCAAAACCAACTTTTATTTATCTATTTTTTTGACACCAAGTACACTGACATGGGCAAAATGACGTCGGTTATTGTCGTAAATTTCAGTATCGGAAAATTTTCAGTTTTTCGCCCAGCCCTATGTAATGGTTTACAGAGATTGACAGAGGGGCTTAAGGGGTCCAGAGGTGGTCTTGTGGTTCATGAGTAAATACTATGCAGTTATTCCAACAAAAACAGTCCTGACCTTACAAAGCAGGGTTCCCCCTTCATGTAATTGATCGTTGCGCACCACCACCGCAAAATAAAAGTCACCACACCTTAGAAATACCGCGGGGCGTGCACCGAGTATAAGTGAGTTGTCTTGTCATACAGCAGATTAATTAGTTTGGATTAATTAGTCCCCCCGCCCCACCCGCTCCTACTTACTCATCCTGTGGGAAACACTGCATGGACTCCCCCTCATCCTCTGACAATGATACTAATGGCAGATCCTTGGAGTCTGTAAGTTGCCTGGACCAGATTTGGTTGTCAAGCATTATTTTCTTTATTGTTTTGTTGTTGTTGTTGGCTTTTTCTGTCTTTTTCTCTGTCACACACACACACGCCTATAGCATACAATCATAGTCGGTTAACTCTCTGCTCGCCACTTCATAATTTGGTTAAGCAGAGTAATTAAACACCTATTCAGGGATTTCTTAAAGGTCTAGCTCTTGCACATACTTTAAAAATAGACTCGCATCTCACTAAATCTTCTTTGGCTAAAGTAGAAGGAATCAGATGTACTACAAATGGCTGCCTAATTAAAGCATTCTTTTATCTTCAACACAATTGAGGAAGGTCTCTGGGATTTCCTCCTCGATTTTACCAGCCGTCTGGCCAGGAGGGTAACAGAGGCTGTAAAGGCCCGTTCTATAAAGGAGAGTAACACTGTGGATGGAGTGACACCAAATCATGCAATCAAAGCGTAAGGCTCGGTCATTTTACCAGTAACCTTTGACCATGACCCACATATTCCCCCACAAGTAGGACTGTAGCCAATGCATCATCCCACCAAGGTGCAAAACTTATCTGCTCAGATACTCCTTCCAAAGGTATAGAAACAATACCTCCACCGCACACAGTTGTAGGCCCTCTCTGCATCAAATGATTTTATGACCTCTGGCACCAGGACCAGAGGAGGACAATAAATCGTGTAAAAGAGCTATCTAAGGTTAAAAAAGAGTGATGGTTTCTCATGAATCCCATTTGGTCAAGAGAAATAACAGCTGGCAGCACTGATTGTAAACGGAGGACATGCATTTTAGAAAGCAGTTTAAAGTCAATATTTAGTAACCTCGCTATCTGGTAGGAGGTGCAAGGAAGGGGGTCTTCATTTTTGGAGTAAAGGAGGGATGACCAGGTCAACACATCACCTTTTTGTAGCTCTCCTGCTCTGATACTCACACCCTCTTTGTAGGTGCCATTTGTGGTGGTAAGCGTTGGCACCAGGACCAGCCAGCAGCCTAATACCAACAAACATATCGTGTGTTCTGACAGCAGCATCCAAACTCATGACACAGAGGTTCATGGTCTACAATTTAACCCTTAGCTACAGGGTTGGCTATCCCTTGCCAAGACCTTCCACCATGCAGTGAGAAACAGAGTCTATTGGTTTTGCGTAGTATCATGTCTCCATCTCTGTTTATCTTAACTGACAACAGCTTCTGTACTTCAGCATTAAGATGCTTTTTTCCCCTATCCAGGCTGGCAACAACACTTTTTTAAAAAGTAATGTGATAGTTTAAGACTCAATCTTTAAATCACTGTTGTTATCTGGACTCTGTAAGATGCTCAATAGCTTCCTCTGAATTGTGTTTGTACCTTAACATTTACACAATACTCCCTGTTTATCGACAAGATCATCTTATTAGAGAATTTTTCAAAAGGGCAATATTGCACCTATTTTGTGATTTCATGCTGAGAATTGCAATTGTTATATATATATATATATATATATTTTAAACTATATTATGCTGTTGAGATATTCTTTGAAAGCATCTCACATTTGCTGCTGTTATAACTGCTGGCAAAGAGCAGAACACATGCAGGAAATCCAGGAGAAAATGAGATAAATATTGGATCTTGGACCCGTGCGCCTGGCTTTGTAATTGTTGCATTACACTGCATGAGTCATTTATGATGATATTAGCCTCTTTGAAAGCATCTCACAGTCTTTTCAGCTCGGTTCAGTTTACAGTGACGATTACTGGAAAGGAGTAGTGTTTCGTTATGTGTGTCACACAAGGTTGACCATTCACTTGTCAGCAAAAACTCAGAGGAGAGTGGAGAACTCCGGGCTCTAAGTTGAGGTAAACAAAAGAAAAGAGTATAAGATTGGAGCTCAGTAGCAGAAGGTCAAGTAAATAATATGCAAAGCATACAGACAAGACGAGTCACCCTCCTCTCGCTGCAGATGGATTACATTCATTGATGTAGGGTAACAAAATTTGCAAGTTAATGACACAACCGAGCAAGCAAAGAGGGCAAAGTATCTCCTCTTTCATATTCATGTTGTGCTGCTGTGCTCTGTTTCTCTCTTACACTCCCTTTAGTCTATTCCGTCACGACTTCAGTTTACGGCTCACTCGCAGCATTCCTGGGAGAGACAGACTAGAGATGTGGACACTTAGGAAAAAGAGAGACAGCCGTGCATATGCCTCTGTGGACTGTAATTCACAGCTGGCTTTGATCTTAGTTTAGATGTACTAATGGTGGGTTGTTGGTAAAGGTCTGCTCACCCTTTTAGAAGTCTTTTTGTGTGTGTATGTGTGATTGTGCATTGGTCAGCCGCCCATGTAGATTACAAGAAAACAGCAGGCAGACTTTACTGACGGATGTGCTTTCAGCTTAACGATCAGAGCTTATGGTATCATTTACATCGGTCTTTGGTATGTAAATGTATCCTTCATTTTCAGATAAACTAACAGAGGGTTTTAGTAAAAATATTGCGATTTTTATTGGAAAACAAAACACAGATAAGAATGTTTAAGCTCTGCTGCACACCCGCTTCCAATCAACCAGTTCTAATGGAGCTGTGCTTACATATTTGACAAAAAAGACTGACTGTGTATGCCTCTGCTATTTTCTAAAATAGTGTTATTATTCTGCCCTGGTGTGGACTGTACTTTGTCTATAACTGGAATATTATATTCGGTAGTTGATTGTATAATTTATCATTCTGACTGAGAAGTTGCCCCAAGTCAAGCTCTCTGCAGATTCCAAATTACCTCAAATAAAGCTTATAAATCATGTTTGTAATAATTTTATGTTACAAACACAGTCAATACGTGATAAAATGCAAAAGTTAACAGTTTCAAAAAAACAGAGCTGTTCCCACAGTTTAAAAAAAGCCTGCATGACTGCACTGCGTGGCCATCAATATGGTTCTCCGGTTTTTACAGTTAATCCTTGTGCAGCTATTGCTATGTGTCAGTGCTTCACTAAGTGCCCATTACAGCTAATCACTTCTATAATGGTGTGGATATAATTTCACTGGTTTTTCACATCGAGATGGCCTCATAGCCCCGAGGTAAAACCTTAGCTTTAAGCAGGCCAAAGCATTTTAAAGAGCAGACTGATTCCCTGAAACAGGAGGATTAATGTGTAGTGTGTGTGTGTGTGTGTGTGTGTGTGTGTGTGCGTGTGTGTGTGCGCGTGTGTGTGCGGTTCAAGAGTATGATTGCAACTGCTAAAAAAAGCTTCCCAGTTTCCTTCTCTTAATGTCGAATCTGATTGAATTAACAAAACAAAGTTAATTAAAGTGATTACAGAGATCTTTCGAAGGCACACAAGCATCCACTCGGAGTTGATTTCACGGAGCTGGGATGGAGCTGATTGAAACAGGGAGTGGGGGGGTTCACCAGTGGAGCACTATACTGTTGTGGTTCTAAATGCCAGTTGCATCATATTTCTCTGCTCACCCTTTCACCCTTTCTGGTTTTAAACAATCTGATGCATTTATTATACCAGAAAAGGGTCTGACAGTGTTGTGTGGAGGGAATAACAAACAATCCCAGCTCTTAGTTGTTATTCTTGTGCTTGCAACAGTAAATACACTAAAGGCCGCTTGATAGAGCCATGGTCTTGGACGTGTTTTGATTCTGGTGGGTAAATGTCTTCATCTGAAACTTAACTTGTACAAAGAAGAGTCTGTATCCGTGTGAAAATGTGCATGTGCATGTCTCACCTCTTGCAACGTCCGTCTTAGTCTTAAAAGCAGAGTTTTGACAGCTGTACAGTCCTGCTGCATCAGTCGAAGCGGAAGTGTTTCTAGCCCTGGAGTTAAAGGCTCGTCTTCCCTCCCAAGACCCAGCCCGGAGCTCCAGTCATTGGGCAGCAGGCTGGTTGGACGGCTGGGCTCCCTGAGGGAGAGGCAGAGTGAAGGGAAGGGAGAGAAAATAAAAAGATATGATTTAAGTATGAGTCAGTGAAAAGACTCGATTATTGAATTGTCTCCTCTGCTTCCCACTGAGCTCCACAGACACACAGGGACTCTCACTCTGGCCTTTGGCTGCAACTAATGGTGGGAATAACACATCAAACATAAAGTCAAGCTGTCACGTCAACTTCTGAATGTCCCAATAGTTCCAAAGGTTGTGGGAAATAAAGTTTAACAACAAAACTACACAAACACAGTCTTAATAATACACTTCCTATATCCAAAGAATAATAACTGTAATTGAAGATGATTAGCTAGTTGTATAGCAACAATGTTTAAAGGTGCGGTGTGTACAATTTAGTGACATTTAGCAGAACAGAGTGTAGAAATGGAATATAATATTGTAAAGTATGTTTAATTAATGTATTATTAGCTGAATGTAAAACTGATGAAAGTTGATAATTTAGAATAAGACTTTCAGGCTGTCTGTTTACACTGCCATGTTTCTACAGAAGCATAGATCAGACCGACAAAGAGTCATATGCATTTCTTTATGAAGTGGGTGGCAGCTGGAAATGCACTGGTTGGAAGATAAAAAAGAGAGTTGTTGTTTCTGCGTTTTTGACCATTAAAATTTTTCAAATGAAGGATCATACTGACCCAAAGATGTCACTGAATATCCCTTTTGCACCTAAAAAAAAAAAACCTTTTTCCTCTCTCCTGCTCATCTCTTTTCCTTCCTCCTCTCATACCTCTCAACAGTGGAGCAGCTTTTACCAGATGACTGAAATAACCACACTACACACTGACAAGAGAAATCACAAAAAAATTGGCTTAAAATATGTTTTAATTGCATGTTTCAAGTTAAGGGCTACTGGTTAATTAAAAGGTGGTAGCTTAAGAGCCATTAAAGCATTAATTGATGTGCAATTCATAATCAAATTAGTTATTAATAACAGATGACTAGTTGGCAATCGAAAGAGTCTTAAGTTGGAGCCCTAATGTGTTTCAGAGCAAGAGGAAGAGGAACAAATCTGTGCTTTCAGAGTTTTTCTGCTTTACAAAAGCCATTATGAAATCTTTTACAATTAATTCCAAACCTGCCACTGAAGTCTGCAGAAGGAGGACATAAAAATAAGATATGGGACTTGGAGAGATGAAAAGACAGAGGAGAAATTTTACAGAACTGGGAAATAGATGTGGTAACAAAGGTCAGAGAAAGACCAAGACCAGCAACTTTCATAGTTCATAAAGCGCCTGTACTGCATGACCCCTGAATGACTCGACTATAATAGCCTCTAATTTCTTTGATGAGTCTGTTTCGTCGCTTTGAAACCCACGTGAGGTGATAACATACTCCCACAAGAAAAGACTAACAAAAAAAAACTAAAACCCAGCATACAAACGCCTGTGTGTGTAGACACTAATGCATTCAAAGATCAAAGTCCATCTTCTAGTTCTGATTCTGACCGTCATTATCTACTCAAAGGATACTTCATTCTGGAGAGCTTTGATTCATTACAGTCCACTGCAGCTGTGTGATCCCGTCTGCGAGGCCCTCGTATTTTTATGAAGATCCTTAATGTAGTGTTTTGTATCAAAGCTGATCCACAACTATTCTTCTCTTAACCAAACCCCTTTAGTGGCGTGTGCATGCAGCTTACAATTTCACGATCAATGTGTGCTGGTGTAGTGAACAACTCTTTCACTAAAAAAGCTTTAAAGACTAAGTCCAGCAGATCGGAAACAGAGGATATCTCTCCAGAAAAGACGCGTTTACGAGTCACAGCTTAAGGCCTGGTTATTAACAAGCCCTCCCAAACCAGTCTATCTCTGTTCTTCTACACAGCTGTGACACTTAAGTGGGCTTGGATTTAGACACTCGATGATCACTAATGACATAGAGAGGTTAAGCAAAGCATTGTTTTTAATTAACCTTCCCATAGCAGAAATCAGACCGTAAACAAGCCTCTGAAGCAGTATGTCTCTTGTCTCCAGCGTGTGGCCTCTGTTCTTTTGTCTCACCTTCAACACCTATTTAGCACAGAAGAGGACAGACACAGGGAGAAACTTTCAACAGGATTCAGGGCTGATCAATGTCACAGCCTTTCTTAACTTTTTTTTTTTTGCCTTCAGGCCAGCACTAAAGCTTGATAAAAAAAAAAAAAAACTAAAAAAAAAAATAAACTGACCTTTCCTATAAAAAAAGCAATATCTTCATAGTCATTCATTGCTCGGAGCCCTCTTCTTCCAGCTTTATTTTTCTGTCAGTTTAAGGGCTTAAGTTAAGCACAAGCATATTTTTAAAAGTGCTTATGATGTCAGACTACTTTGCATTCCTCCAGACGTGTAAACAGTCTGAAAACAAAGATCAAGCACTCCTTCTGTTTGTTTCTGCTGCTTACAAAGTGACTAACATTTTAAATTCTGCCCGTGACTTCTTGCTTGGCCACTTGGATATAAAATGCTGAATGCATTAGGAGAGCCAACGCAGCGGCTAACTTTGGAATTTTAAATGTAACAGCATGAGTGTGCGGTTGCTGTTATGGTTTATGATTTTAGTATTTCATCATTACAGAGCAGTCAAAGACGTCCTTAAAAACAACTTTTCTTTCAACACTCTTGTTGTCACCTTCACTGCTGGTCAATAGTTAACTTGACCACCAGTAAATTCAGTTCTCTAAAACTACAACGGTGCTTTTCTTGGCTTGAGCTACCGAGTGGTATTTAACCTTTCAAAGCTAGAGGCCTAACTGCATCCAAGAAAACAGCCATTAAAGAGACATAACTCAGGATTCGAATGTAGAAAATCTAGTAGAGTCACCAGTAAGGGTTATGTGAAATCGAACCCCTACAATTCAGGAAGAGTTCCAACACATTTCTCTGAACAGTTCAATACAAACTTAAGTTAGAAAAAGAGCCTATTTGTGATCATTTACACTGAAGGTAAGGAGAATCTGATGTTTGTAACAATATTTAAGCTGACATTTCTGTCTTTATTGAATCTCTAAATTTAGCTTTTGACATACCTGTGAACATACATGACGCAAATCTTTCAATTTTTACCACTGTTGCTATCATCACTACAGCTAGTATTTAAGTTAACTTTGAGTTGCACACATCAGCCGCATTCAGAACTAACGTTTTCCTTACAGTGTCAATAAGCCAAGACAGTCTGACTGCAGACTTCCACTGCCAGGACCCTTTGTTGCAGACCTCCACTGCGAGTACCCACCTCCACTGAGCGGACTAGAATTTGTTTTAAAGCCTTTCAAAATAAAAGCAAAAATACAGGGAGTATGTTTTTTTTGTTTGTTTGTTTTTTTTACGTGAGAAGTTTATTCGAAGCCTGTTAAGGGAAGGACACATTTTTTGTCTCGTGTGAATATATTTTATTTCTTGAGGCTTTATTTTATGTACATAATGTTAATATAACTTTTTGTGTATTCATGTGTTCAACAAAGAGAAATTACAAAACGGGATGACCACTTCAAACAAACTGGAGTCACCTCGGGTCCTCTTAGTGGAGTGGGTCCTCTCAGTGGCGGTGGGTCCTGAAAGTGGAGGTCTGCAGCCAGACCCTTCTCCAATAAGCAGCTAATCTTCTTTGTTACGACTTATTTGATATGACATGTGACAGGTGCCCCTTTTACTTTTACTGAAAACAATTAATCACTATTGTAACGAGGTTTGTGTTTCACACAGTCTGGCAATAAGCGCAAAGTAACAGATCTACAACTTCGAAACATCAAGTAGCAAATATTCGGGTGTGTTTATTTATGAACGGCTTATGGAGATCTGTAAATGTCAGAATCAATCTTTTAAGAGTGTGTCCTTTACCATCGATTATTTATCAAAAGACAATTATTATTTTGAGTAAGGTGTTTAAATCAATAAGAATGTGGGTATCAAAAGACCTTAACTTGACCCAAAGACATTTTCTAAATGTCAAAACCCTGGACAAAACAAAGACAGTATTCTATCATCTAGAAACTTTCGAGAATAGACATCTCGGTTTTCTTGTAATGTTTTGTCAGATTCATTCTGAACTAGTTACCAAGCCCTCAATTAGTCTAATTACTTGAGAAGTACAAAAACAAGATTTACAATAAAACAGTAACTTTGAGAGACAACAAAGGAAGCTCAAATAATTCAACAGTGTAATAGAAGTTTTACATGACAAAAGTAAATAGAGAGAGACTGTATAATATCACCTCAGTGAGAGACATACTTTTTCATGACATTTTCAAAAGGTGAGCAGAGAAATACCAGCCTCCTGTCTGAAAACACAAAGACAACCAGCCGCTTCACATTCTGCATATCAAGACAAGCAGGAGAGGAGAGGGATGGCAGCAAAGACAGACAGGTGTAAGAAGCTGAAAAGAAGAGCTCTTTATCATCAAGAGACCATGTTCACTTTGACTGATGGCCAGTTAGAGTGAAAGTGAGAGGAAATTAGACGCCTTTTGTTCCATTTCGAACAGAAAAATCACAGAGTAAACAGTGGCGACGGGCATTAGTACCGACAGCAGATTCTCAGGAAAAATGTTCTCTGAGCAAAACAAGAGCACATCACTGAAATATCGATCAACATAAGCCACTCCAAAGACTTTCCACTTCTGACTCTTCCTCCAGTTCACTGTCACACACATCCTTTTTCTTTTCACTCTTACCCAGGCCCTCTCTCTGTCAACCTTTCCAACACCCTCTCAGAAAGTCTTGACTTGGAAGTCCAAGCTTCCATCTCTTATACTTTTTTGTTCGACTTCCCCTTTCTGAACCACCCTCACCTTGCCCTTCACCCAAGACCTTGTCTTCTGTCTCTTGATTTCTCCTGCCCCGTCGCTGCTTTTTCTTCTCTTTTACTTTGACAAGTGCTACACAAACCTGATGCTGTATCAGAGCCTAAGGTGTTCCCCAGGGGTCCTGCTTAGCACCTCAGACAAATGTCAGTGAAGCCTGCTGTCTTTTGAGGACAGGTGAGCTCCATCTGTCAAGCAGCAACGGGTGCTTTATTCTCCCTTTAACTGTATTCTTTCTAGCTTTTGTTCCTGCATGACATCTCAGGTTAGAGTAAACTTTCTCCATTTACGTCTCTGTTGCTCCACCCTGCTATCTAGGCGGGATGAATTGAGTGGAAATAAATGACGTGTGATCAATCATATGCCATTCTCTTTGACAGCTTGTGTCAAGTGGCGCAGAGCTGTGCGGCGGGAAAAGTTTTTCTCTCAAAGTAGTTTTTTTTTGTTTTGTTTTTCTGGTTTTTCTACATCTGTCTGTTTTCTCTGAGCCTGACACCTTTGCCCCTTCTTTCACTTTCAGCCGGGTTTTAAGGTTTGGAGTCTTCTTTCACCTTTGTGGTGCACATCAAATCCACAGAGCAACAGGAAAATGAGTGGGAGAAAGGGTTCAAACAACACTCAACTCCCCTGAAACAGTAACCACTGAGGGGTTCTTATGAGAGGTGTTTACCTTTTCAGGGAAGAGAAGTGGAAATGTGTCTTTTTAAACGAAGTAAGTAAGGACAGACATTGTGTTTTATCAGAGGTAAACTTTTTGAATTGAAACTCAGGTAGTCTGGGCCCCATTAGAAAAATTTTCTAGGGCATATCAGTCACAAACCCTTCACTATCTCACTCTTCACCACCATTTGCAATCTAATTCTGTAGGCTAGTACACAATATAGGGGTTATTTCTATATGCAATCCATACAAAGGAAGTAGACTCGGTGAATATAGTAGGTCTGGCTCATTAATCATGTTGGTATTACAAGATCCCACAGTAAAGATGTCTCCAATAAAAAAACATTTATCTGCAACTATTGCTGACTGAACTGAGTTTTTCTTTTTCTTTTTTTTTTTTTTTTTTGAAGAGAAAAAAAATTCTTCAGTACACAAAAAAAAAGAGGACAGATGGATATGCAAAATTCTTGGCCAAACAGGCAGTAAGGTTCACATTCTGCTCATTCTGTGCAGGAGTTTGGTTTGCACATTTTCAAAAAAGTAAACATTACCAAAGCGCTCCTCTGAATCTAAGAAGGTGGATTGAAGGCGATACAGGTATCATTAAGGATTAAAAGTGAGAATTTTATCAGAATTTGTAACATCTTTTATGTATTTAATGAATAACTTTTGATTCACTTTTAAGTTGAGGTACAAACAACCATTTCCTGCACAGATGTTAGCAATATTTGTAGTCTATAATTATATCTAGAGACTTCCTTTGGAAATTGCAGTTAAACACAATCAACAGTGTGCCTGTGTAAACTGTTTTACTGTGGAACAAAAATTAGAACTAAGTGACTATATCAGTGGCAGTTGCTTTGACAAAGACAGCCAAGCTGTTACTGAGTAGATTAAGTCATTTGTACACCTGTGCATATGTCTTATGTGCAGGTAATTACTGTGCTCGCTTTCTCTCTCTCTCTCTTTCTCACACACACGCATACACACACACACGCATATACACGTACACATACACAGGGAAGTGCATGACACAGTGATGTGCCTGTATTACATCTATCAGCGATGATAGATGTAATACAGGCAGGGAGGCCGTTTCTTTGCCCAGGGTCATTTGTCTTTTCACTGTCATGAGCCAATAGCCTGACACACACTCACACTATTTTTTTATAACTTGCACTTACTCATTCCCCCTCACACACACACACACACACACACAGAGTCATGGACATGGCATGCACTACACCTTTGAGTACACAAGTACAGTACAGAAAAGGGTAAGAATCAATCAGAAAACAACACAAGTAGACAAAGTTCTTATCTAGAATTTTAAGATGTAGTACCACACCGCCTAGTGGCTCAAACTGGTACTACATGTCCATGCCAACGTAACGCTAACTACAATGAAATACATGTGTGTAAGTGCAGCTGTTTTTTTTTGTGATTCTTTTCTCTACAGTGTTATCAGAGTTATTTCACATAAGACAAGAGGGGGTGGAAAGTTCTCCCTTTGTGAACCATTTATCTCTTTTATCATGTTTTCTTCTTTATTTTATGATCTATTTTACCTTGTTGTCTTGTCCCCCCTCCTTTTTTTAACCTCAGCACTCTGCAGTTCTCTTCCTACTCTCTCCCTAGCATGAGTTTTACTCACCTCTCTCGTCCCAGAAGCCATTTCTCAAATGCAGAGATCTGAGTGATCCATTTCACCAACCTGAAAAAGCCAATTATCTGCCTTTTTATGACTTTCATTATTTTACCACTCACACAGTGTTTTATTACAGGGCTGTTGGCTGCCAGGAATGACACATACCTGCACACACACACACGCACTCAATAGCACATACACACACAGTAATACGCCTCCACTCAAGTCATAAACAAAAGACATCCCTACAGTACGTACGATGCTCGGATTCCTTGGTTTACATTATGTTAAGACTTCGAGTGAAGAGACAGACAATGACTGTCAAATAAGTTGTGTATGATTGAAGTACACTGTCTTTAGCAGCACACATGTCAATCAAAAGGATAAATACCACATAATCCAAGGCACAATATCAGTTAAAGACGCTTTAACACTCAGATAGAGAGAAAGGCAGTAAGGCTCTGTGTGCCAACCTTTTCCTCATTAAATTTTTACTGACAACAAGAAATATATTTATGAGAACAATCAATGAGTTTGTGTAGGTAATGTGTGGGTGTGTGTATACCCATAATGCAGACGACTGTGCATCACGCGTGCATTCGTATTTGGACCCAATTGAAGTACACCACAGCTATATTGGAGAATGATCGCCCTCATTTGTCACTCCTTCTTTGCTTCTGACAGACACACCGCACTCATCTACATTCAGCACCTGAGGCTGCCGTTGTTTAATGCTGCCATTAAACTCATCTCCGACATAAAGTGCATCTGTGACTAAAGAGTGAGCACGAGCTCGGCTCCAGGCAGTGAATCTAAAGTTGAATTCAAGTCTTCAGACATAGAATATAAAACAAATGTAATATGGCAGGGGTGACTTTCTGATTAACCTAATTTTCTTCTCTTCTTTCTGCTTTCCTTTACTCTCTGCACTCTCAATCTGAGGTTGTTTTGGAAAAAATCTGTGCTGTCTGCCTTTGTTCTCATCTGTTACTGTTTTGCTCTCTGGGTAGTCTCTCTAATGTCTACGTGTGTACTACCTTCCGAGGCAGACAACTTGTTCACTGCTTTGGTATCCAGGTGCTTCGTTATAGTGAAAACGGATTCACAAAGACTAAAAACACCATACTTTTTTCTATTCTTGGAGGAGAAATGGCAAATTCGGAGAGTAATAAGAGCACACTGATTACATGAGAACTTTTGGTTGGTTGAAGAGATCTATTTCATGTTGGTCTTGTGTGTCACGCCACATTTTCCTATTATAGAGAACACTGTCGAGCTACACCGCACAAAATTTTATCTTGTGTTGTAACCTTGAATTGATCAAAGTGGAACATTTTTTAACACAGAAGCTTTCCAATGAGTTCCTCAACAGGGAGGGGTGAGGACAGCTCGAAGAAACCAAAAGACATGTTTCTATTGAGTTTATACTTTTTAACAAGCACTCAAGCTTTTCTAACACTTTGCTGTAACTCTAACTCTGTAATTCTCAAAAAAGTAGAATTGATCACAAGTAGAAGTGCCAAAGGTAACAAAATATCACCCCCGGTGGACTGAGGCAGATTTTTTGTTAAATGAACTTAAATCGATAAATCCATGTTAAAAAATGCAAATTCTCCGGCTAAAGGGAATTATTTTTCTTGTGCATATTATCGTTCTGTTATTTTGCTCATTACTTAAGGACATGATCATTTCACATTAGTTTTTCTAACCTCATGATGACACCAGACCAGAATTACAATGATCTTATTTAAAGAAGCTAAGCCTCAGACTAACTGACCCGCCTTAGCAACAGTGCAGAGGCTCAGGTAAGAATAATAACACCATGGAAATCTACATCTGTGATTGTATGATAATACAATGTAAGCTTAAGATCACATGTATTAAAATCATGCGTGGACATAATTATGCTGCCTATCTAGCAGTGAGGCACAAAGCTCACATTGTTGCTTGATGCATTATAAATGTAGGTTTCTAGACAAGAAGCGGAAAATGCAGGGGTGGATCTGTTCATTTAAGCTGAGATTTCCCACTCTCAGAAATGTTCTCAGTACGCAGCAGACACAGCATGCAGTTAACGTTTTATGTGGATGGGCTGTAACAACGTCATGATAAATTGAAAGGCTGGCTCTCTCCTTATTTTATCCTCCCTCCCCATCACTGTCAGGCGCCTCCTTTTCAGAGAGCTGAATATACAGTACACTGTTCAAGATGAGTCATTTTTGTGATTGGTAATTATTCTGTGCAGTAGTTACAATTGTCATCTGTGTGAAAAATCACAGCATTCAAGAGCAAAAGTTAAATTAGTAAATCCTTGAGATACAAAGGATTAACGCAACACCAATTCCTGTCATTGACTGCAGCTCTAAATAAACGCAAAGGCAATATCTCCCTTTTTGTTCTGGATCTCGTAGTGACATTCGTGCTTTTACGAGTTGGTGCAGGCAAACATAATTTCCTGTCCATAATCACCTGAGTAAGCTCTACTGATTAAATAAAGTGAAAAATTTGCCACCACACCAAAAATAAGCTGCTTAAATCCAGGATATTAAAGGGAGGTATGCTCCCCATCAGGCTGTTTCCATGGCAGTGGTAGAATATAATATATATTTATGGATAGAAGGACACTAGTAGGCAGGACATAAGGATGCAAATGAATTGTATATTTAAAGATAAAATATAAAAGGAGTTTAATGTTCAGGTATTATGCACATAGAAAAATTCAATAACTGAAATTACGTGATTGTGTGTCTTTTACATCACTGCACCACTAAATTGTGCCAATCAACTAAAGGATTTGTGAGTAAACGATGTGTTTGCATATGGCGCACATTACCAGACTAACTGACTAACTTCAAAAACACACCTATGGACCTGTCTAAAGCTCAGGAATAAACACATTTGTATAATCAGTGTTTGTTACACACTAGTGTGGCAGTAAAGTCATCTTCTTTAGTGATATCATTGGTTGTGAAGTAAACTCAGTGAGCACATATTGAAATTTTGGTCTCAAAGCTGGGGGTTAACACCTCTGCATTTAAAGCGTGATTCTAGTATTAATCTAGATACCACCAACAAAGTACAAATCCACCCACAACAAAGATCTATTACACTTTCAACCAAAAACTGCATGCAGTCACCTCTGAGTAAGAAAAGCCAAAGTTTGCTGATAAATCTTTAAAAAAGGGGGCCATCTTCAAGGACCATTTTGAGACTCTGGTTATGAGTAACCTTGATTTTGGCTACGAAAGACAGCCAAATATAAACAAGGACTGATTACATCAGCGAAAAAAGTTCTCAAGGTAAATTCACTTATAGTGATAGTTTCTTTTCTGTTTCCTTTGTAGACGTTATCTTGTTAGAAATACCTCAATGCTTTACCACAGAGGCTGAACTTGAGCGTTTAGCTTTACATTTGTGTAGAAACGCCTGGTCTCAAAACATTGCATTCAATTATGCATAACATTAGTGTGAAGTCTGCTGTTATCAACAACAGAAAGGGCACTAAGCCAAAGAGATGAGATTCAGCGCCCTCAAGCAGTGACCCTTGTTTGATTCTAGACTTCTTTTTCTTCCCTCTGTTCTGCATCTTTCTTTCCTGTCTTTATTTAATTAAGCAAAGAGCTGAAAAGAACAATCTTAAAATAAACAGAGATGTTAAGACGTCGCATGAAGAGCCAAACAAAAAAAAGAGCATCCCCCAGCTTTGTTATTCTAATACTCTCCATATGCTGAAGAATGATATTAAAAGTCTGCGAGAAGAACAGACTCATGTCATGTCGAACAATCTGTTAACAAAATAAAAACAGTGAATATCACTTAATAATTCCTTTCATTTCTGGAACAGACCACTTGACTTTAAAAAAAAGCGATGGAAAGCAAAGGAATAACTTATTCATTGCCAATTTGATGTGTTTCTCAGCGTGACAAATCAGAACCACGAGTTCCCACTCAAAGCAAGAGGGAAAAAACAGAAGCCAACACTAATTAGTCTCCCTGTGTTGAACATTTAATAAACCCAACAGAGTGATGAAAATTAGACGCTAAACAACACCAATGGACTAAAGGAATATGCGAAACAACAGAGACACACTACAAGATTTTGGACATGTTCAGCCTATTAGGCAGATTTGAAAATTAAAAGAGAGATTGTGGGCTTAGTTTTCTTTCAAGACTTATAAATAACATGATGCTTACTTGAAAAAAACAATCTGTTGGCACAGCGTGACTGAAAAAATACAACAAACGCTTCTGATAGAAAAACTGAAATATCTGAAACTAATAGCTAAGAAATTTTGGTATAGATCTTGAGTGAGAAGAATCCAACATCTCCAATTCAAAATGACGTAAAAAGTCTTTGGCAGCATTATCCAGCGGCAAACTGCACAGAGAGGGGAAAGTCTACTCTGTGTTTCCTCCAACTCCCACTGTATGCTGCTGTGTGTGTGTCTGAAAATCATGCTGCAGTGCATTTTATTTGTCCCCAGCCCCCCTCCAAGGCTCAGCTGGATTCTTTATGTCTGTCTATTTTTATAAACGTGCATGTAAGTGAATGTGTAAGTGTCTGACGTGTGTTGTTTTCGCTGACTAAACTGAGTCTGGTGGGATTAGACAAAAACTTGGCGGATGTACTTTATGACTCATACTGACATTAAACTTAAATTTGTTCCTGTGTGTATGTACGTGTGTGTAAGCAAATTCTATATAATCACAGATTACAACTCTCTGTGGGAGACTATGGGCCCACTGTGATTTCACCAGTGTCTACCTTTGTGTGAGGAGAGTGTGTCTGTTTGAATTTAACTAACTCCAGTGTGACAAGTATGAGTGAATATACTTTCATTCTCTGCTCTGACTTGAATCTATAAGACCTGGCTTGTTCAATTTCAGCTGTTTTTCTTGTATTAACCCAACATAAACAAACAAATCCCTGCCTCTCAGTGTGCATTCATTGTGGAAATGACCCTGTATAGCTTGAGGCATGTGATGGTGATGCTGTTATTTCTCTTTTTTTAAATTGTTTTTGTAGAATACTCACTTTTCCTTGGCAGGCTTTTAAATGAGCGCAGCGGAGCCAAGGCACGAATCTTGAGCATTTTGGGAATATACGCTGATTTATTTTTTTTTTGACTCTGTAGAAATACTTAATTAAGCTATCATGAAACAAATCTATGATCTGTCCATTAGTGGAGATATTTTCCTTATTTTCCAGATTACGTGAAAAGCTACACACGAGTTCTCAGATCAGAAGTGGAGATGTGGGATTTGAGACTTTCATGAGTGTCCATTGCACTTTGGCAGACAAGGACACCCCAGAGTGTTTACACATCCTCTCCTTGGACTACCTGTCTTCTGCATAGTAATTGAATGCACCAAAAAGAGAAAAGGGAAAAAGAAAGGAGGAAAGGGAAAGGGAAAACTCAACAGGCTGACTGCTGTTACCATAGCAACAAGCTAGCTATATCCCAACTGTAAAAAAATAAAAAAAACAATAATTTCCTCCGTGTCTGTTTCTATAGAGGAGATGAGGGAAGAGTCTGTGTCTCAACACCAAAACAGGTATTGAGATCCATCACTAAGATAAACATTCGGTATAAACCGGTTATAATACACTCTCTGCACCCCTCTTCCACCAAGCAAACACCACAGAGGCACGCTCATTACTTTCATACACTGAAGACGGACATTATTATGTAGAGTATGAATTGCAACTGGAAAGAGAGCAGAACACCAAAGTGGTTTGAAACAACAAAGCTCATAAAATGTAATATTTACTATCCAACTAATTCCAAGAAAAGTTTTGCTCATCTGCATTATGCCAAAATGTAGCCTTGTACGACTAAATACATTGGAGTTTTAGCATTTATATATAAACTGCTTCTTAAATAGTTAAAGGTGGGGTAGGCAGGATTTCATTAAAGAAGCATCTTTGTTGTGGTGTATGTACAAAAAAGCTTTTAATATCAGTCAATATCAATTAGTTATTGATGACATTTGGTAATGTAACGATATCGCTGTGTTTTGTTATGTCTGTGTAGTCAACAGTTTGATTTTTTTGAGTGGCCCGCTCTTTCTGATTATAAACAAAGCCATTCTCCGCCTCCCCTAACCTGATTGGTTGTGAGGCAGACTCTGCTTATCTTACATTTTCAAGATATCACTCCAGATCCTGGGGATATTTTTAATTTCATGTAAATAGAGAGGACTCGACAGTTTCAAGAACACAAATGGCCAAAATCTCTGGCTTTCATCCTCTCAGTCTGCACCCCCACATACACGATTACGCAACCAGAAAATCTGAAACTAACTTTTGCCCATGACATTTACTGTTGTAGTTTTATTATTGTGGTGTTAGCATTTACAAAGTAATAAACACTTAAGACTCAAAAGCTTGCCATTAAAATCATCCAACTGTCATACATCAAAGAAGAAGTGTACGTGCGAGACTTAGTGTGTTTGTGTGAGTGTGTATGTGAGTGTGTGTTTAGCAGATGTTCAGTGCAGCCTGTCAGACAACCAGCAGTATCCTGCAGCTGATACTCTCTTTGGACAGGCTGAATGACTGACAGGTACGTGTTCGTGTGTGTGTGTGTGTGTGTGTGTGTGTGTGTGTGTGTGTGTGTGTGTGTGTGTGTGTGTGTGTGTGTGTGTGTGTGTGTGTGTGTGTGTGTGTGTCCCTGTTTGTGTGTTTGTTTTTTGTGGGGGGAAAAAGAAGAGAGCTTGCTTTGCCTCCAGCAAATCAATGTCCCCTCGAGGGAATGTGGATCCTGAGACAAAGAGTGAAAGAAACTGAGGGTAAAAGAAAGACGGCGAGAGAGAAAGAGCACGCCTTGGGCAAACACTTTTTGCTCTCTTTCACCTGAAAAACTCGGCTTTTTCTCCCTCCGACTTCACACATCTTAGAGTAAACCTGTCAGAACATTTTCAGTAAGACGGAATCAGAGAAATTGTTGAGCGATCACAGCGGGGATATTAACCTCTCAACTTGTGTAACATGATGATCAGGTGAGACACTTGGATCTGGCTCTATTATGTAAGCTGCCCCAGTTTTCCAGGAGTCAATACAGATCATCAAACCACACTGAACACCAGCATTGATTCCCAATTTCATTCTCTTAAAATAAAACAGTCTCTACCAATTCTTACCCTTGCCTCGCTGATGAGCAAACAAGCTATTTAAATGTGTTATGTATCAACAGTCATTGCAAGCACATTAGCATGCTGTTGTTTGCATTAAATAGTTAGACAGTGCCCAAATACAGCCTTTTCTGTTATGAGAGCACATAATGTTTGAAAGTTGGTGATAACTTTAGAGAGACATTAGCCCTTTTTACATGGTAATACTGATAAAGCCCTGCTGTCTATCTACCTTGATGCAGTTTTTTGCCTGTTTCATCCTCTAATGTAAGCTCAGCCTCATCCCATCGCTTGACCTTCCTTACATTTACTTTTTACAAGCTGCAGCGTAGCTTACAAAAAGTGTAAAAGCAATTTAAAATAGGCTACTACAAAGTAAGGCATCTGAATCTCAACAGAGCCTCCAAGGTCATCTTTTCTAAAATGTACCTACTCGCTCGCTTTAAACTGTGTACAGTCTGACAATAAGAAAACAGAGGTGAACAGAAGGGCAAAATGCAAGTATTTCAGTGGGTGTATGTGTCTATCATTGATCCTAATGCTTTCAGGTGGTGAAAACATATCAGTACAAATAAAACAACCCATGAATTAACTGATGCAAGCCTTTGATGTGTTGAAAAGGTTGATTTCCATCGTGCGTGGTTAACCGAAACTGTCTAGACAGAGAAAATTTATCTCTATTCAGCAAAAACATTCAAGAGCAGTGAGAACTATGATCGAAAAAAAAACCTTCCCTTAAAAAAAAAGAAATAAAAGAGGCTTAGCTCAACGGCTCAGTGGTGTAGTATAAATCCTTCAACCTTTACTTCAAAAGGGCTCACACAAGTCGACCTGCACTGTCTCTGCAAGCAAAGAAGGTCACAGCCAGTCTATCCAGGGGAACAGTTATAGATACATACATTAAGTCCATAGCAGCTAGCAGAAATAGAATAAATTCAACCTCAGAGTACAGAGAGGGGCACTAAAGTAATAATCATCTTCCAGGGTGTCAGACACATCACAAGACGATACCACTGATGATACAAGCCCTTTTATTGCCCACCAACACCATAAAGCCAAATAAGCCTCATCCACAGAGCCACTTCCACTGAGTGTGTGTCTGTGTGCTTGTATTTCTCTGTGTCACCAAGAAGACCCATCCTAATTCCTGAGTGCAGACAAGAAACAAGTGGCCAAATCAAATCAGATATGGAACCGTCCTTGGCAGCGCTACTGAAACGTACAAACAGAAACTCTTAAGTGTTCTCTATCAGCCGCTGGCAACTGGGAGACAGAGGCGAACACAAAGGCAGCTTGGATATGCATTCATTTAAAGAGAGAGAGATTTATTTATTTATCTATTTACCCTCTGTCTTTGTGGGCTACAGTCTCGTCTCATTTCCACATGAGGGAAAGGCATAAAACATATTATGCATTTACAGGGAAGGTTCAACATCAGCAATTCCTAGAATGGACAATTTCCCTCCCTCTCCCTCTCTCCCTCTTTCCCTCTGTCTCCCCCTCTTCCTCTCTCTCTGTCTCTCTAGCAGCAATGGGGTGTATAGGAAATAAGTTATATTGTCGCTTTCAGGTCATTAAGATGCACTGCACAGAGGACAAATACCCCTGTGGCCAAGCGGGTAAGTGCATCAAAACAGATCGGTGAGCCATTCTTCAATTGAATTTGATTGAATCTTGTTTAAAACCAGACAAAACAACACCATGCTCCATCTATTTCCTGTATCCTGTCTCCATGCTTGTCGCTTTGTCCAGCCACCATACACCCATGCCATGTCTTCACGACTATTTGTCTTCATTTGATTTATTAAAGTGTGGACACACTGATTCAAATTTCTGCATTTTTTCTTTCTGCAAAATCTCCTTGTACTTTTTTACACCCTGTCAAATACACAAGGGCACGTACAATCTCTTTATTCTTCTAGTGCATATTTACCTCTGATTTTCTTTTCCTGGGATTCGGTCACCTGATTGGTCCATTGGGGAGGGGAGCAGGTTGAGACATGAGGCAAGGGACTGGCTCGAGTCTTCCCTGGACACTGTTCACATACACAGAAGCACTCATTAGTGATTAAATCAAGTTATCCCCAGCCTTTCATACAATCACTCAGCTGTGCTAAATACTTTAATCTGATTGGTCAAAACCATGCAACAATGGTAATTTAGTGTGAGTTGCAAGAGCAACACCAGGGAAAATAGAATCACAAATGTATCTACAGGAAGGAGTTTTAGCTTATTTCATGTCTGCTAGTTGTGTTTTTTTATGTGAGTATTTTACATTGGTTAACAGCACTAATCATTTTTAATATTACCTTTAATCTATATGTGGAAATGACACTTTTGATCTGTGTCTAATGTCTGGCAATCAGCAGCAGAGGAAAAGAGAAACTAGCTAATGATTTTGAAATACAAAAGAAGCTACAAGAAAGAGTCTTTGAACAAACTGAAGAAAACAGACATGAAACAAGCATGAACTGCAACACAGTATAAGCTCTGGCAATGACATAAAACTAACTGAGGGAAAGACAATCAACAAGACTTTTAAGTAACAGGAGAGGAGACCTTATGATGCTTTAATTATTTCTTTCATCTGTTGAGAATACCAACACTGGAATGCTCCTGTGTATGTCTTGGTTGAATGAAAATGTAAGCTTCATGTCTTCATGTGACTGAGAATGGTAAAGCAGGCTAATATTTACAGTGGACTAAATCAAATTTGAAGTTGAAGATTAACTGGATCTGTAAATTGGCTGATATACTGTTATCATGAAGGAACTATCAACTGTCACACATCTGGGACTATATTTTTAAGCAGCATAAATAAATCATATTTAAATCAATAATACTCCTCTATGCTGGACTTCCAGTCAAAGCAGTCTTTGCTGATCTTATTATGTATCTTTCTACGTCTAGTAGTCCTACTAACTTTTGACAGTCAAATATATCTTTTTATATATGTATTTGACAAGAATATGTCAAAACAGGACTGTCTCTCTAGCTATTTAGCTGACACCTACCCCCTCACATAGATTTCAGGAATCAAAAATAATTATGTAATAATTAAAAGTCATGTCCCTGTAGTCTTGTGTGCTTTTGAACACCACGAAAAGGCATCAAAATTAACTTCAGTCAATTTCACTGACATTAAGAAACTACTCACAGGTGCTTTAATGCATATTTCATGAAAAGAAAACATCCCTAACCTGACCTAAACCAGGGGTGGGCAATCATGTGCCATGGAGGGCAGAGAGGTTGCAGGTTTTCTTTCCAACCCAAAACTCCACCAGGTGATTTCACTGATTAGTCCCTGATCTGTGCTTGGAGGTAAGGTAATCAGTGAAATCACCTGGTGGAGTTTTGGGTTGGAAAGAAAACCTGCAGCATCTCGGCTCTCCATGGCACATGATTGCCCACTCCTGACCTAGACACTTGTATCTCATAAAAACTCTAAAAACTCCCACTATTACCTTTAATTAAACCTATAACACAATGTTTTTGTAACCTCATCAAAAAAGTAGCTCTTGAAAATTCTGTATTAAAGCTTTGGCTTATTAAAAATATGATCTTTTTATGAAATAAATTCAATGGCTACTCTAATGGCACATTTAACATAGCAGTGAGGCATTAAGATTTGGAACAAAAAAGCAGTAAAGCCAAGAGTTGAAAATGCCCTCATGTTTTTTGTAAAGGTCTCGCAGTGTCCTTCTCTCCCAGTCCCGGTCTGATTCCACTGGGCACAGGGCACGGGTCACATTCAGAGGACAAGCAGAGAAAAACTCTAAAGCCAACACTGCTGGCCATAAATTGCAGTGAAACTGCTTGCTTTTTAATAAAGGCTTCAACAAGCCACCCGAGAGCTGAGTATCAATGAGAGTGTGTGTGTGTGTGTATGTCAGTGTGTCTAGGTGTGCGCATGTGTGTATCTGCATGTGTGTATGTCTCTGGTCTGTCTGTTTCGTGGTCAATGTCTGCTTGTGTGTGCGGGTATTTAAATGACTCCCTTTCAGGAGGAGTGTAAAAGACCCATTCTCTTTCAGCGCCTGCATGAAGTCTTAGTCCCCTGACTTTATGAGAACTATTCATCAAACCTTTAATTTCATGCTACAGTCTGCAAACCATTAGGTCTAATGACTAAGCATACACGCTAGTGTGTTATTGTGTGTATTAATGATGGTGCCTCCTTCAGCTCTGCATCATCCCAGTCAGTGCCTTAGAGAGGTTTTAAATCTGTGTGTGGGTGGGTGTTTGTGTGGGTGTGTTAGCGCTAGATTCAAACACCCCCTCCTTCCTGAAACTCTCCAACCCCCATAAGCACAGGAAATTCAGTTTATTAGGGCTGGAGCTCCTGTTGTATTCTCCACTCCACTGTGCTTCTGAGCATTTTGCTTTATTTGATGGCAACTGTAATATTCTGGGTCCATCTGGGACTTCGATGTTGCCTAGAGATAGAGGAATCTAACCTCATATTAAGATCTAAACTAACTGTTACGTTATAGAAACAGGTGAAACATTCTCACACATAATAATCAGGCTGAAGATAAAATGTTTCATGTCTAACTATATTCACAGTCTAACCTGTAATCCATGTAACTGAATGACTTGATGACAGAATTGGAAAGAGATTGAATTTTAAGCTTGTGATCATACAATTTATTTAAGATGTTATTCATGCAGCACTCTCAGCCACAAGACATCTAAATCAAGGAGTACATTTTGTGTCTCGGCATCTTGATGTTTGTTATGCGCAAACATTTGCAATCTCAGATTACAAGAAATTTAATCAGTTTTGACAGAGTTTGCAAGAGCTTGCAATTTTTTTTGCAATTATTATAATGTTCCTACAAGGAAATATTAAACTAGAGTAGCACATTTAAATTCAATCAAAAGCTTAGTAATACATTTCTCCTCAAACAAGAACATGGGAAGGATTAATACAGGAATGTGTTCAGAAACAAAACAATTGCACAACCGTGTGTGCTGTGGATGCCCACTATGTGTAATCAGTGTAATTACTTCTTTATGTGTCCTGGTGAGGGAGGAATAAAGGTACCATGAACATAAACTACATCTCTCCTCTAACAGCCACTTTTAAACTACGAGGCATCTCAGGGAAAAGTGTGACTGAAAGGCTACAATCACAAAAAGAGATAAATTGCTGTAAATGAGGCAACAAACATCAAAGAGGTAGCATGTGTTATAAAAAAAAAAAAGGAAAGGGAGAGTAGTGGTCTCATGTTTTAAAGGTGATGGAATAGTGGCGGCTTAATGAGCAAAATGAGACATACAGAGAGGAGAGCTGAAGAAAAGCAAAGGGAGAGGGACTGAGAATCAGTGGTGGTGTAAAAATATGAGCTGGCACTGTCTTTAATGATAAAAAAAGGTGCAAAACAGGAAAGAGTCTGTAAGTGGAAGATCCTTTCTCACTGGATTATGTTTCTTACAACTCTTTCTATGGAAGTAGAAAGGCTACCTGATGATTCTCAAAATGTCCTACAAATACAACAATAAGTGCTACAGTGCTGCACTGTACATATACTTAAATGTTTTCCTTTTATTGTCTTACCTTAGTTCAACTATTTCTGCTCTGCTGGTTTCATAAATGTATGTATTTTTGCACATTATGTCCATTACGACTGAGAAGTTATCTATTGAATAAGTTACCATGACGATGCCGCTGATCGTCAGAGAGATCCAGGTCCAGCATAAGGTCATCTTCATCCAGCTCTGAGGAACCCAGGTTGTTAAGCACATCCTGAAAGACAAAGCAAAACCCCCAAACTTGAAAAGTACAGTACAGAAAGAAATCCTAATCTGGTAAAATAATAATGAGTCATACTTTATCTAACATTATTCAAAATAGTGTTATAAAATTAAAGTTTATGAATTACTTCCTTCTATGTAAATAAGCAGGCTTGTAAGTTTTAGAAACATTTTTCCTGTTTTTTTGTTCATAAATATTTAACGATAAGATATACAATTAAAATTTAATAA
Source organism: Xyrichtys novacula (assembly GCA_962446985.1). Taxonomy (NCBI): domain Eukaryota; kingdom Metazoa; phylum Chordata; class Actinopteri; order Labriformes; family Labridae; genus Xyrichtys; species Xyrichtys novacula. Next base: position 17,290,038 of record OY660875.1, on the reverse strand, counting down.
GGAAGTATCATTTTTTCCCTTTTCCTGCCCTTAATTAGTTAGTCAATCATCACTGCATCTAAGCTTGTACAACATCTGTTTTGTACGGAGTAGGGCTCAGTTTGACAAAGTAATAAATATAATAAATGAGAATGGAGTTAGGGTACCATCTGTCCACATACAAAATCTTTAAAAGCTTTTTAAAAAGGTTGGCCAATGCAACAAAACTCAAGATCTAGCTTTTACTCATAAATGTGATGGAGTTAGTGAATTTAAATAAGAGTACACTACACAGAAAATAAACTCATGCGGTTCCCAGAGACAAAGCCACAAGAACTAGAAGTAGAGATTCTTCTGGTATCACGTCTGACTTTATAGTTTTAGTATTTTTGAAGAAGTCTCAAAATTTCAGAAACCACTGATCAGACTGAACTCATTTCTCATTCACACGGGAACACTGAGTCATGTCAATGTGTCCATGCTCTTGGCGTTATGAAGTAATAAAGATCCATGATCCTGCTCTTTTATTAGCTCCCTCTCTTAAGTCAATGCTGCCACCTGATGGACACACTTAAAATCAACTGCAGAAAAAAAAAAGCTATGGCTAAAAGGTGGAGGTTTGAACAAATGTACTTTTATCTAACAAGACATACAAAACAGCACAGACTGTTTTATATTTTGTATGTAATTACAGCGGTGTTAATTTATTGACATAGAGAACAAAGCAGTAGATAAGCACAAACATGACTATGAATTTCCACACTGCTACTATGCATTAGAGCAAACCTATTCACCCAAGAACACGCATATCCGGTGGAGGGAAAAGACTCATCTACTTAGGTAACCCACTTCAGTTTTTTTCTTATCACTCTGTAACTAAAAGTACACTGCTATACCAAGGTTATATAGTACATGCTGATATTTCTGCATGACTGATCAAGGCTGTATACAAAGTACAAGCTTCCTGCTTACAATTATTAGAGTTATTCAGATAATTGTGAGCAGGAAAGAATATATCTGCATCTCACAAAGCAAATGGAATATCAGCAGCTTGACAATCCGACAAGGTCAAAACAAATAATTATTCATTATGAACCGTGCTTTTTTAAATGGTTCTGAATATATTTAGCTACCTAGAAAAATCTCTAAGACAAGGTCAGCAAAATGGAAATAAGTTGGATGAGGCTTCTGACAGGCCATCACAGCACTTCATATTAGATGGAGGACCTTGCTTGAACTTTTGTGAACTTTGAAATTAATAAAGTTTAAGAAGGAGGGGGAAAAAAAACTGCAATGAAGCAGTCTGATGTAGCATGAGAGCAGACACAGGATGAAACCGCCCCAAAAATAGAGACATCAGTGTTGTTGGACATGAGCTATCCTCCAGCTCCTCTCTGTATTGATCTGTTCCCATATGAGAACAAGAGCCTTAATGCTACTTAGTGTCATGCCTAACTATTCAGCTTCACTTTTATTCATTCCTGTGTTTATGTGGGTGTATATAAGAGAGAGACGAAGGAGAAAGAGAGGAAATAATCCTGACTAAATCAATGCTCTCTCTAATACCGCACCTATGTGGAGCCATTGGGGTCTGGGAATGGATGTGTGCATTACTGTCTCTGCACAAGAATGCTCAAGGCAGTAAACATCAGGAGAAAAAAAAGACCAGAATGAATTTCAAAGGATTGCAATCACACAAGAAGACCTCATTTTTGGTATTTGAGGCATTAAAGCTAATAGCTTAAAGGTAATGGAAAAGAAATAAAGACTGTGTGATACAACTGCACACAGACTTCATTTGAAGCTAAATTACCCATTTTAACGTAACCCTCTAACCACAAAAATGTGTTAATATGATTTTACAACCCAGGGCTGTCACCTTTTTACCTCACTTACCTGATTTGAGTGAGTATAATCTTTGAGTTAATAGATATAATATCAGATTCAGGGTCTCATTAAAGATGGCTCTATCTCTTAACTGCTTAACAGAAAGACATCCAGAATAGGAACAAAGAGAAGAAGGAGATCCCCTCTGAACATTCAAAGCCACTGCTTCCAATATGCTCACACATTGTGGAAATCATATGTACAGTCGATGGAAATGACATTTACACAGTGCTTCAGGGTGGCGAATGCGTCCAGATCAAGGGCGAGAGATTGGTCTTTGCAGTCAGGTATTATGGCTCATAGCAATGTGAAATATATGGACAAACAAATTACTTTCATTCCGTCTGAACAGACACTTCATCGGCACTCGTGTTCACAGTATGCCAAAGGGAATCAAAGATTGAATGTCCAGTCGAATCGGAAATCTATTTGTCACATAAAAAGAAATGAGTTTTACCCACAATGTCCAACTTCTGTCACCTCCAAGCTGTTATTTCTGACAAACATTTATACTTATCAATACAGAATATCCCCCTTGTCCTACAGCAAAGCTACTATCTGTTTCATATTCAACAAGCAATACTATAGTGCTTTACATTGTTGACTTTCCTGGCAACAGAATCTATCTTTGGACGAATACATGGCCGTAAATACGCAGACGCATTTTTATTGGAAATTGCTGCTGTGACTCACTATGTTGTTAGTAATGTTAATGAATCAGAAAATATGACTACGGTCTTAACAATCTTGTAGTCTTGACAAAAAAAAAAAAGATTTCTAGTTAAAGTCCGTCACAAGGACATATCAGCATACATTAGCATAGTAGAGAACAGGTTTTCACTGGGACATGGCAGGAAAAGTACCTGTACAATTTAGAACAATTCACTTCCGTCTATTTTATGCAGAGTGGCTGAATGAGCATGACCGACCTGTAGCTTTTGTTTCCCTGCTAAACAAGGCAGAACCTATCTATTTATACTTGAAGTGACTTGAATCTATCTCTATCCTTTCCTGCAATTTTAAATCTGGTTGAGTATTGACAAGTTGAATGGTTGGATCGTCATTGTTCAGCCACTTACAGACATGGAGCCCGAAAGTAACTGTACTGGGTTACACCATCATCTTTTGTACCTAACCTTTTTCCTCAATGATCAGTCAGAAGAATGACAAAAGTCATAAGAGGTTTGTTGCACAGTACATTTTACTGTTTATCTTGAGTTTTTCTATGTTGTACTTCTTATTGTTTATCTTCATTCCCTCCTTGCACAGTTTTTCTTAACTTGTGCTAAATAAATCAAAGGGGGTTTATCATTCTAACATATCAGAACCTTGATATACCTGCTCTAATTTACAATTAAGAGATTACCTATTGGATGCATTATTAGATGGGATTTATTCTTCACTTAAATCTGCTAGTATTCCTGTTACTGGAGATGTGCTAATTTGATGGCGACTATAGCTCACATAAAAAAATGGTTAAAATATATAGCAAATAAACAGTTGTTTATCACACAATAGACCTTTCGGTAGGCTCCGCCCACCCCCTTCTCCCCCATAGTTACAGTTGCTATGCAGGGACAAGCTTTGCACAAAACAATGGCGGCGCCCCTACTTTGCACATGAAAATGAAGGCTGTACCTGATGTTTTAGTTGATGAATTTTAAAAAAAAAGCTCAAATATCTCACAGAAATCGTACCAACAAGGCCTGCAATATGCAGTGGAAGAATGTGTGCACAATATTCAGGTTTCTATGAACAAAATAGAAGCCAAAGTGTATCGCTCTCAAAGAAAGAATGAGAAACCACATCTCCTGGTTATTTCCTATGTCGGCGACAGTATCACCGGACAGGAGCGTTCGTGTATCACAGGGTAAGTTCTACACAACTTTTAAGTACCTAGTTACTAGATAAACATAATGAGGAAATGATTTAACTAGTGGTATACTGCTCTGTGATTATGTGGTGATGTGTTGAACTTTACCGAGTGACCCATACTTTCTGCTTTCCTACTTCAGTTGACGTTTGAGAAATGAATTTCTCAACATTGGTCTACATTATGCTTAATAGTAGCTAATCTGCCTGCTTTGTAAATACTTTATATGTGCTATTATTAGCCACTTAGCTGACCCTCATCTCCTTTATAACTAGCCCTGAAACAGTCTGTGGTGCTGTCTGTGGTGATCTGACCGTCAGAGATCACCACAGACCGTCGTGTTAGGGCTACCGTTTTACCAGGCATCTATCGGACAGGACGGACACAGCCTCGTCTGACAATATAATGTAGCCCGGGATGTTTTATTTTGATATTACATGTAAACTCAAATCATGGTATTAAACCAGTACGGCTTATTCAAAGCATATTTGGACAATCTAGCATTAGCTATGAACGGTTTGTATTATTCATGAATTAAACACATCTATTTCTTTTCCATGCTCTCTTGTGTGACCAGCTAGCATTAAAAAAACATGCCTGAAAAGAGATGATGCAATGTGAATACTGATTCGACTATATGTGTATATGATAACTGTGGCTTTGTTGAGAACAAACATTCAAGATCCATGTCTCATTGGTTGTCATAATAAATTCAAACCATGTGTTAGATTTTATTCAAATTCTCACCTCTTGTTCGATTAGTTTTAGTGTCACTTCACATTGGATATCCAGCTCTTATATGGCAGCAATCAGACTTAAGGGTATAAAAACAAGATGCACCCAGCATTATGACACCGTCTTGCAAGTAACTGTTGATATCCAGAAGCAGAGGGTGTTGCAGCTGAACTATCCTGCCATAAATGTCAGCCACATCATAAAGAAAATAAACACTCAAGGCTTTCCAGCTCGTCTCTGAGATAAGGCGGAATTTTTTAAATAATGTTGTTTTTTTTCGTCAACATAGTCAGCCAGCTTAGATATTCTTCTAAAATAAATATCTCACAGCATCTCTCTGGGAGTTTGAAACAACAGCAACAATGGGATCACCAAACAGCTCATGCAATCACAGGCTTTCTATGCTTCACAGGGGTACCTAAACCTTTATCTCTGAAATTAACAAATTAGTCATTTATCCCTGCAAACTGATTGTTTGTTTAGAGATAATTATATTCTGTCTAGGTAGGAAACAAGCATATCCTTTCAGTTTACTGTTTAGTACAGTGGGCTCCAGTCTGTCTCTGTTTTGCCCTGCACAGGTGTCTTGTCACACAGGTCTTCTTGATACATAAACACCAGTCATCCACACTGTACCCTCGCTACTCAGAAGATGTTGTTGTTTGTACCCTGAGGCATTAAACATATTGCCAACACTGCAGAGGTGCCTCAGTAGGGACCTTTTCATTTGATACAAGGACCCTCTTCACACCAACAAACTTTTATAAAGCTGAAAGTACATAATTTAATATACACTACAAGGCTTCTGCTTTTTTTTCCTGCACAACGAAGGCTTCAGAAGAGCCCTTCATAGCTAAGAGAAAGGACAAGAGATTACTCCATGAGCGTATGTCAAGAGGCAGATACAGTCTTTTAAGTACAAAGCAACGTGCTGCATTTATCCCTGCCCTTTTTAATCCCCCGGTTAAAGCGTTTAGTCCTTGGTAAAATAAATGGGATTGACTTCCCCTAGCTCTCCCCTAACAGATATTCTTCAGTGTGTTGTTAAAAACAAACAAACAAATACAAGCTTCTGGCAATTGTTAGAAACAAATGTATATATGTATAGCTAAAGTATACATTAACAGAAACAGCTGCAAAGTTATGGAGCTGACTGAAAAACTTCATTACTCATCTGCACGATTTAAGCTGTGTGTTTAAAGTACACTAAACTTTATATGAAGGCTTTACTTGAAAGATATTCCACTTCAGAAAAACACGACTTGTGTATTATGTGCACACACAGGCAGCACTACTTCTCTTACTATTTGACTAGTCTGAGCTGTTGCATGTTTGTGCATATGAGACTAAGTAGGAATTAAGATTCCAGCTGTTTACAAAGCTATAGGGATAAACATATGTGACATTTCGCTCTGAACATTTAAAGTCAGGAATATAAAAAAGGAGTTGAGGAGAGTTCCAGAGTCCTGCTCCTTTGGTTCAAGCTTCTAATGCGAACAACTTCCAAACTAACCCCCCCCAGTCAACATGCAGTGTTTGGATTAAGTTTTTAATTATAAGCAAGTGAAAATTAAAAAGCATTAATTGTGTGAATCAAAGTTTAAAAGCACTGCTGCCCAGAGCATGCTGGAATGTTCTTGGATATTTTGTGACCCGAGGCATGGGAACCAGGTTAGATTAGAAAAGATCCCTTATCGTTCAGATAATTGTATGAGAGTGTATGAGCAGCTGGCTGCGATTGTAGCCAATTACGGACAACCTTTTCATCCCTCTTTAAAAGCTTCCTGTGATGATGCAATGGCGATTTGGTAATTCACTGTCAAATGAAGTGTATTATTTTAAAATTGTTCTGCTCCACACTACACCTCCCAGCCCATACTGTTCAATGTTGTGTAGTGTACTAATATGATTCCTGTCTTTTTGGGATTAAAAACAGAGACTCTGATGGTGTGGTATGAACAATATTTGATTTAAGATGTGTGCAGAAAATGATTAAAATATTCTGTTTGCAATTAACGTTTTAATCAGTATCTTCTCTTTGCTTTTCCTGTTGGCTAATTTCTTTCTCTGCAGTTTAATATCTTTTCATTGACTTTGGTATAACTTAATACTGTCCTGTTGCTTATCCTTGCAGCTCATTTTTGGGACTGTTTGGATTCTTGTCATTTTGTGCTGAGATTAACTGAGTATTACTTCATATTGTTTTTAAATGTTCCTTAGCTGAGTTTTCTTTCTTAATATGGAAAGTGTTTTGATGCGCTCAATGTTTCAAAAGGTCACTAAAGAACAGTATGGGGCATGGAGGAATAGCCAATAAATGCATTCAACAGGTAACATTATTTAATTACAATTAAATAATGGGGATTAGGGCCACATAAAGAGAAAAAAAATAATCAAAGGAAGGAGATTAAAGTCAAAATTTTGAGATTAAAGAAATCGAAATTATGTCAATAAAGTTGAAATTTTGACATTATAAATGGAAATTTCGAGATTAAAGTCGAAATTTCGAGATTACAAAATGTCGAGAATAATGTCCAAATTTCGAGATCAAAGAAATTAAAATTTTGAGATTAAAAATGAAATTTTGAGATTAAAGTTGACATGAATAAAGTCAAAATTTTGACTTCTTAAATTTCGACTTTAATCTCAACATGGAAATTAAAAAAAAAAACCTTCTGCAATAATTTTTTTCTCTTCTTATGGCCCTAATCCTCTTTGGTATTTAATGGTCTCTACCTCAAATATTGCCTGTTTTTTTAGGAAAATCTTGCGATAACAACAAACAAAGGCACTGTCAGGTGATCGGAGACTGTGCTGTTAGCCAAAAATATCCAGAAATCTCTGTTTTCCTACTCATGATATATGTTTTCTTTTATTATAGCACTATCAGAGGAGAACTGGGTAATATCTTATATTCAAGTCCATGTATCAGAATCTGTATTATTTAGGAAAAAATGATACATCATCTCTTGTTCTGTACCAAACTAGCCTTGCTGCACATTGTGTAACTTTGAGGATGTACAGAAGAGGATGTAGCGCATAATAACTTAATTAGTCATGCTTGCTGCGAGTGCATTTTGTGTCTAGGGTCTAATTAAGTTTTACCTTATCATATTAATAAATATGACACACTCTGCACCATATGTTTCATAGGCACACTTTAAGTGTCTGCTTTAGTGTGATATGATAATAATTAAGCATGGCATAAAATCTGTTAAGGCATTAACAGTTCACTAATAGGATTAACTTAAAAGGCACACTCAAAAGCATTTAGATATAACGGAGCCCTAACCTGATAAACTATATACACACACACGTGCGCACACATACACACACACACACACACACACACACACACACACACACACACATACACACACACACACACACACACACACATAATCATTACAATACACAGAGTATGACCTACCAAACTTCCCATTTTGGATGATGAGGAGTTGTTTCTGTGCTTGAGCAGACCACATCCCTCCATGCCTGGGGCATCTCTGTGATTGCCATGGATACGGGGCCCACCAGCGCCCTCAGAAGAGGAGCGCAGACGCCTTTCCATCCGCATCACCTCATGATAGGGGCTGACGCTGCTGCACAGAGAGGCTGGAGGAGGGAAGCAGTAAAGAGAGGAAGAGAGGAAGAGAGTCAGACGGAGGGAGAGAAAGGATAAACTAAGCTGAAACTGCTGTAACAGAGAATCCACAACAAAGACGTAATGATCACAGCAGTTCTTCCTTATTCAGCTTTTCACATGAAGCTATATCTTCTGTAGTGAAACTCCTGAATCATATTACATTTTAGTCAAATAGCATTTATGCCTGGATCCTCATAAAAGTTTGGTCTGAGTACCTAAATCAAGCATGCTGTGAAATAATAAATCTACAAAATAAATATGAGATTTCAAGGGCAATACTCTTCAGTGAGGCATTTCACTTCTGTAATTTTTCACTTTTGAGCAACTAATACGAATTAGAAAACAGACGACCAAGTTCTCCTCATAAACAAGGAAACAACAAACAGCTCTCCCCACGACTTCAACTAATATTCCAACTGCTCTCTCTCTCGCTCATTCTGACACTTACAGAAAATACAATCAGACCCATAAGCTCACAGAGGTCCTCAAACTTAAGGTCTGTGACATTGTCCATGGATATAAACATAGTAAAATTCTGTTGTTATTGGGTCCAACAGACAAACTTGCTCTGTTATCAGTTTAGTATGTGTGTTATCACTGATCCCCAGAAACTACAAATGTGCAAGTTCAGCTTCTTTCTTATGAACCTTACTTGAAACACTGTGACTCAGCCTACCCAAAAGCACGTATAGTGAAGTTAAGATACAAAAGTGACATTTAAGCAACCACTGATAGCAAAAGTTAAATTTTTATTCCTTATTACGTAGTCATAAGTAGTGTTTAAACAAAACCTCTTTTCGAGTTTCAGAGCTCTGTTAAACTCTAAAGACACTTGAATTTATACAGATTTTCATGTTTGCTTTTCATCTGACATAACGTAAATAATTTTTTTGGAGGAAAAATTATTGGCTTCCCTTTTTACAAGTTTTCTTTTTTTGATTATCAGAAAAAATATTACCAATAGAACATACTCTACATTGTGCTGCAGCAGCTAAAATTGAGGGGAAGACAATAAAAACACATCACCTGTGGTTAAGGAACACCTCTTCAGTCTGACAACACTTGCAAACCAGATGCACTGATTCATTAGACATAAAACCTTTTTTTAATAGCTGTCAGGTATGAAAGTTACAAGAATTTATTTTTGAAGCTGTAAATGTTTCTTGCTGTTTTGGTAATGTTCTTGCTACAATACATTTGGGAGAAGTTGTCTGTAACGCAGTGATGGTAAGTTTTCTAGCATCAAAAAGAAACAAGTAGATCTGTCTGTGACTAAAATCTGTTCATTTACTGGAATATTCTGATGGGTTCAGTATAAAAAACAGGGTTTTCAGAGGGAAAGTGGGTTAAACTGTTTTCCATTACTCTACAGAGTCCACAATGTGCAGTTTCTATGCAGCTTTGTATCTCTGTCTAGAACAATCCGTTTACCTGATCCTGCTAGCTACAGTTAAAATAGTTAATCTCAGCATACAGTAATTTTAATGGTTGTGACACATGGACAGATCCACCGCCTGCAACCATGACTCGTGCTGGCCAGCTCCACTGGAACTGAGGAGTCCATTCAATCAAACCAGCAATCCATGAGGTTTGTTTACTCAATAGTCTATCACAGTTTTCACTAAATGCAGGATTATGACTAATGATCGACCACTGAGGTGTTTACAGAGGAGATCTGCTAATGGCTAAAATTGAGTGTTGATGTCACACTGTTATATCTGTTTTTGGATTTAATAAAATGTAACAATTTAATACTGACAACAGGCATTAATTCATGCACATCACAATCAAATATACATGGTTAACTAAGCCAGTAACATACTTTAGACAGATTTTCAATAAATCCATGAAGTAGAACAATATACTGGGTTATGCTATAGATATCAGATTGACATAGTTATACCAAGGGAATATTTAATGGCATTGTTCTATTGATAATATTGTTATTGCAGAAATAACTAATCTTTTTTTGATCAGCCTCAAGAGCCCAGATATTGGCTGATGTCAATAATGTCAAAACACCATAAACTGGTTAAAAAAAGGACCCTGACTGATTGGTCTATCAATTTCGACCTATTGGTGTGTAGTGTGCAGCCCATTTTTAGATGGCGAAAGGGGTATTTTTGTGGTAATTTACAGGTACTTGTACTTTAAGTTATTTATTTACACCAAGGGAGGAGCCAAGTCACGAGATAGTCAAAGATTTACAAGAAATAAAACTATATAACATACAAACAGGCACCAAAAGAAGGGTGTGTGAAGGGTGTTAAACTTAACAACAGATGTCTTCCCACGTGCAGGTTTTGCTGGCTGTGAGAAAACAGCCTCCTCAACCAATTCATGGTGTCATTGTGAAAGAATGTAGACAACTGTTGTGTCTGTGTGGGTAAATCAGTACTCAGTTTCAGTTTCGTACCTGTGTGTGGTTTCCTTAAGTGAGAGGACCTCGGTTCATGGCAGCCACAGAAACTACCTCTTTCTTGAACAGAGAGCGTGTGTCTCGCCCTCCGTTCCGATTGCTCTGGGTTGGAGTGACAACCCTCGCTGCGAACCACACACGCCTCGCTCTCGCTTGTGGTTTCAGTGTGGTAACCCGACTTCCTTTTATCCACCAACCCCTTCCTCTGCTCTGCGAAAACCTCTTCCCCGGCTTCCTTTCTTTCTTCCTCCCTCTCCTTCCTCTCCTCCAGTGATTGTTCGTGCAGAGGAAGGCAGGGCACAGCTGTCTCGGGCTCAGAGAGGGAAACGGCAGTCTCATAGTCTGTGTTATTGGCCGTGCTGGTGGTGTCAGGGAGGAGAGGTTTTTCTGTGCTGGACTGGGCTGGAGTGAAGAAAACCTGAGGAGAGGACATTTAATTGAGTGTGTGTTCAATATAGCCTTTTAATATGTTACAGTCAAAACGAGAACTGCAAAACCGCTGAGGCGAAGCGCAGTTTAAAGAGAGAAGAACCTAATTCAGTATTCAAAAGGTGGATATTTGTGTCCTCCGGCAGTAGTGTGCATGTTTTGATAACACACTCATACAGTATTTACTTTTCAATGGCCTGCGCACAAAGCTTTCTCTTTGCAAATGTAATGCTGGGTAAACAGTTTCAATTCTGGAGTCCTTCTTCGACCAGGAAATAAAATAGAACTAATTCTCTGAAGGAGAAAAAAAGTCATGAGCAGGAAGGTGTAAAAATGTGGAGTGCACTTTTTAGACATCTGTGGGTTTTCTCTTTCATGGCTTAGCTCTCTCGATAAATGGATATTTTCATGTCTAGTGCTTCAAATTTTTATGCCGAATTTCACAGATTCCACACAGCAGTCATAAATATTCCTCCTCTATGGTTTCTGTTGACATCCAAGGACGTCGGTGGCTGTATATTCTGTCCCTGAAGCACTTAAATATATATTTTTTTGGACTCATAACTTGCTGTTTGTTGGACCAAAGAGATCTTATGTGCAGGCTATTTGGTAATGTTTTTCAAATGCTTCATTTGTGTCATGAAAGTAGTACTTCTGCATTTCAAAACCAAACTATTCCTAATATGCATCATAAGCCTGTATGATCAGAAAGAATATTAAATGGTTTGGAAAGACAAAGCTAGAGCGACCAGCAAGCTACCTGGGAGGTAGAGACGACCACACTGAAGTTTTCTGGAGCAGTCGGGGGGTCAGGTGCAGCTGCATCAACGGCCAATCCAGGCACAGATGCGGGTCCTGGTGCTGTGCCTGACCCAGGGCTCGGAGCTGGTAGGGCGTCCACCTCTGACACAGAATCCTCCGTGATAGGGATGAACTCCGAAGGGGTGATGGCGGTGGTTCTGTCCTCTGATATCATAGGGGACTGGAGGGAGCTTTCACCACCCGCGCCCAACAACTCACCGGGCCATGACCCCGGGGTGAGCCCTCCAGCACCTGGAGTGACGGTGGTGGAGCTCGGAGGTTCCAGGTTTACTTCAGGTGGTCTGTGATGGTCTGAGGTGCGGGAGAAGCGGTGGTGAGCCGAGAAAGACTTGGGCAGCAGCTGTTTCTTTTGGCGGGATGGTCGTTTGCTGGAAGTGCTGCCCCCACTGTAGTCATCGAGGAATCCGGAGTCGTCCCCCTCGTTGGCCCCTGAGCTGCTGATGCAGTTTATAAACACATTTCGATTGGACGTGGAGGAGGAAGAGGACGCTTTTTCGAAATCCTCGGTTTGAGAACGTGTAATTTTCTTTTGCTTGCTGCTGCCGAACCCGAACGAGTGGCGTGGCTTGGGTCGTCCACCACCATCACTGAATCCCGCCGACACCGATGTGGTTATTGTCTGCTGGTTGTTTCCGTTCGCGTCGGTGCTTTGCGACAGAGGAGGCGTGAGGTTTAGGTTAATAGGCTGAACGCGTGGCTCGCTGTTCCGCTTGGATGTGAAACTGAGAGAAGGAGTGCGGAAAAGGCTCCGGCGTTTCCCCGTGCTGCCGGAACTGGAGTTGGTGCTGGAGGGCGAAGAGCTGTGAACACCATTTCCCACTCCGCCCGAAGACGGGGAGGAGGGGAGAGACTCCTGCCTCTTACTGTTGCTGCGGCGGAAGATCGGCAGGCGGGACACAAGTGTGGAACGGCGTGAGCCTGATTCACCCATTTAGAAGCTGAGGCAGAGGAGCACTGAAAGAACAAAAATAAACAGAAAAATTTAAGTGAAACATGTTCATCAAAATCTATTTGATTCTACCTGGTGACTCCGATCAGGTATTAAACCTGCTGTTTAGAATAGAAGGCCCACTTCACTATCTCATCTCATAGATTCTTTATATTCAAAAGCTTACAAAAGCAGAATCAATGCACAGCCACAGGAAAAGCTCGGATTATTTCATCACTCTAAAAGAATCAATACAAGGTGCTTTAGTGCGCAGACCATCCGAAGTGAGAAATATCGCATGAAGAATCAAATTGAGTGCAAACAAATCATCGTCGCATCTTCACCCTGCTGTTGCTTCTGTTACAAATGGCGGTGCATGTGTGGTAGATATTTGCCGTTCAATCATTGGTTACATGAGGTGAAATAAAAACAGTCTTGCAAACCTTGTTGCTGCTGGGATATGTCCCTGTGATGTCTGTGCGGTGACAACACTTCAAAACACAACTGCTTGACAAATTCGAAACACAAACAAGCTCTTATTTGACTGTTTCCTCTGGTGTGTATTTGATTTTTGACACCAAGTGTAATGAAAATGCTCGGCTGAGGAGGCGTGTTTTTTCCATACATGGTTTAAATAAAGATAGAGCTAATGCTCTCAAAGTGAAGCTGATTAAAAAGTCGAATTCAGCGACCTGCGCACTTGTTTTCTTACCCTAAATCCCTAAACAGAATCTAGACAGTTGATTTTTATGGGGTTAAACAACCTGATGTGTACCAAAACACCAATGTTCTAAGAAATAAAGAGCTAATGTCCTGCAAATCATAAATCCCTGCTCAGAATTGATGTGGTGGAGAAAATCTTAACATTGGCGTAATAGGTATTAAACCTAGAGGGCTTGACTTCCCTCTAACATGCCATATATTTCTACTGAGTTTTATGTGACAGCTGTATTTTGAAGTGGCAGGGCCGAGCCAGGGCAGGAGGAAGTAAAGATAGTGATGAGTTATAGGCAGTAGTTTCAAGAGCAATTCCTGCATTTCAGCAATACTGACTACTTAGAAGGAAAAAAAATACAGCCAATGTGCTTCCATGTCCACACTGGATTGATCAGTTCAGGGTTCCTAAGAAAGTATGGAAATAAATTTGATCAATTTCAAGGTCTTAAAAAGTTTGGAAAATGAAAAATAAAGTATGAAAAAATATTTGTTTTTAGATGATTACCACAGGTTTGAAATACTGTTTTCTAAAATAGAAAAGTAGGTATTTCCAAAAATAATTCTAAAATGTAGGGTATGAGAAAGTATGGAAATACCAACTGTCAGTTGTAGGTTTGTTTAGGAGCACAACATGCAATACAAGGTGAAAAAAAGTGGAAGCCTTAGTTAAAGATGACCATTTCCAAAAGAAGATACATAAAAAAGTAGACAAACAAGTAGGAGTCTGCATCCGTGGTGCCTGACATCTACAGGTTAAGTCGAAGATGAACAACAGTTACTCATGTCAGTAAATACTCACGTTTTCATTGTTTTCTGCGATCAATTAGCCAAACCGTGAAAATATGGTCTCCGTAATGTTGAAGAAGCTGCTGCTATGAAAGCAACCAGAGCGTTTTATTTTTGATCTCAGTGTAATAAGCTTACATTAACACCCGTTCACTTCACTGGCTTACAGTATGAGTGTGCCACCTCCTTCAAGGTAAATTTGAACAAGTTCTAAACACACAGCAATTAAGGTCCTTCTCTAAATCCTCAGTGTTGTATCAATCACGTCAACAAACATCAGAAAAGAAAAAGAAAGTAAATAACATAGTAGGGACACAGATAGTATTAAACACAAACAAAAGTTATGTTGTGATATATAATATTTTGTCTGTTTTGGATCATTTCAGCCATCTTAAATGACGGTAAGTTGCCCGTTCAATCACTCTAAAGCACTTTTAAGGATTCTTCATCTTCTTATACCGGCAGTTCGGTGGTGTCGAACCTGTTCTCAAAACAACCCAGCCTTCTGACCCGGTCATGGCTCTCTGACCGGGCCCAGTAAGACAGTCAAAAACCTATAATTAATTATACAGAGATTAACAGAGATTGAGAACGTCTCCGTTCAGCTTAAAAGGTGCCAGGCCTCGTGGACGGCACGGTGACAACAGTATTCAGATTCACACCGGACTAGTGTGGCTATAACTTTCTAACACTTTAACCCAATATGGTTAGAGTGCTGGGAATCAAATAGGAAGTCCACCAAGATAACGTCAGAAGGAAAACAACATGCAAAAAAACAAAAAACAGGAAGGCAGGTGTTGATTTCCTCACAGTACAAGAAGTGAGACGACCTGTGTTGGAGAAGTAGACATAATCACAGTTCCCCTTCTATTCAATGCAAACGATTAGATTTGTTGTGTCAGGCTGACTTCTATTTCAACATGACCTTTACTGCAAGAAATTAAGCTAAAAACAGCCACTCACTGCTAAGTTTAAGTTCTTTCCCTTCATAGAGTCTGTTGTAATGTTGACATACAATGGTATGGTATGGCAGGAGGTAGGGTAAGCCTCTTTCTGTATTACTAATCATATTTACTTAAACCAAATAATAAATCAGCTCAGCTTTAAGCCTAGTAGCATTTCTGTGGAGTTAGCATTGCCATACCACCACTGCAGCCTGAGCCCACACTAGTTATGTAATAGATCAGAGGACCAATGTATGGGTCCAAATCCCTGTCTCTGCTCTAGCCGCACAATTATCTGTGAGAGTGAAGTCATAGCAGGTGTGGTATAGGGTGTGAATAACTGGGTGTTTCCTATAAAACAGGTTCATCATGGAATCTTTTTTTTTTTACCACAATAACCACGTTTCATATAAACCGTAATCTTTAACTACAACACGCATGAGGGGGGATTACATAATGAGCAACACTGTGCTGCCGTACTTCGGCCTGTCTGATTACTCTTTACACCATGCATCATACAAGCTTTCACAGCCACTGTAAGTCTTATATAAAACCTTGACATTATGACTGTAATGGTTTTAGCAAAGACTTCGACGAGTAAGTATTGTACGCACTTTAGCATCTATAATCAAAGGAAGCAACACAATATTTTTAACCTTTTTATCTAAACGCAAGACTAAGATAACATGACATGACGTAGACACCAAAGTGAGAAAATGAGTGATTCTGACTGTGACATCAGTGTATAAGATAGAGATAAAGTTACATTATGAACACTTTAATTAACTGCGGCATGTTTGATGGTGTCATGTATCCATTCAAAAATGGAGTAAAAAACATGTACTTATGGTCAAGAACAATACAAAAGTAATAACCTTATGGTTTTGCATCAGAAAAAAAGACTATAAGGCTTGTTTAGTATTAAAGTGGCTGGCAGATTATAGAAATAGAATAGTTAGTTCTTGATCTGATTGCAGTAGATGCTACCTTTTCAAAAACTAGATATCTCACCTTATAGCAAGGACACACAGTCAAAACAACAAGCTTTCCTGTGGAGAAGGAATTATTTTACCACATAAAACACTTTCTTCCACCTACAATAATAAAAGCATGATTTGCTACTAGTGTAAACATATGAACCTCTACACAATAAGAAACTGTAAACCTCTAAAACCACACACTCCACTGCATCAACAGCACACTAAATGATAGTAGTAAGGTGGCATAGGAATGGGCGGGAACACACACATGCAAAAAGATGCAACACATGCTAAACACAAGCCTCGGCGCTGAAGACACAAATGCTGTGTTAAAATAACATGTTGCAAATACAAAGACACACAAAAAAAGACGAAGAAAGTCATTTATCTTATTGACAAAAACATTCTGTAGAGAGAAAAGTATTCTAATAAGAAAACACAAGCAGATGCAAAATTAACAAAACAACAGCTGGATTGAGCAATTTCAGAATACAATACAGGATACAACTCTACCCCTAAAGAGAGATTTGAAAGTGAAACAAAAAACTGAAGAAAAAGGTCACCACAATCTAACAATCAGAATATATCACATAAAGTATTATACGATGTCTTACTGTGATAAACACAAATGTACCACTCTGTGTCCAGAGTACGCTAAAATAACCACATTAACATAAGCATCCTCATGTTTGTAGTAGCAAAGAAAATCACACACAGGCTACAACTTAACAGGAAAAAACATTCAAAGCAGTTTAGGGCTAGGACCTTCACATTTCATTCTCTGTGTCTTTATGTTTCGACTGAGCAATTAAAAATATGCTCTTTTAGAAAGGCTTGGTGGAAATAGATACACAGATGTTGTGAGGGGAAAAAATCTGAATGTGCAGTGTTTCTGAAATGATGTTACCTAAAACTACTGAGTGGCAGAGGCAAACAATCTTAACTTGTAATGGTTATAAATCCATGTCTATTTCACTCCTTAACAATATCAATTAAGGTACTTTATAATACATTTGTATCATGTAAGAAACCAGGGTGTATATAGATAGATAGATAGATAGATAGATAGATATTCCAAAAGCAAGAATTTGATGTTTTCATGCTGTATTTACCTAGCAGCTGATCATTGAAAGCTGTTTTTCAATGGCATAGTAGTAAACTAGTCAATTCAATTAAGCAGCTTTCTTCAACTAGAATAGCTGCTGGCAGGTTTCAATAATCCATGATTGGGGGTTTTACTCCACCTTTCACACATTTGCAGGATCAAATGCACACAAACACACAGGCCTGAGCATGTTGTCACTAAGAGCTTACTGTATTACTAGCCTACAGCACTACTAGAAGGGCCAGGTTACATGTAATGTGTTTATGAGATAGCTATAGTCATTTATGAGAACACAGAAAAGGAAACACAGTCTGTTGGAGATGTAAATGCTCGTGTACGCAGCAGCACCACAGCGGGGTATCAACAACTGTCAAACAGAGACGTCAAGCCGTTCAGTTAGCCGAGTCAATTCACTGACACACAACCACAGCGAGTAAACATTACTGCTAACACTCACTACTCTGTGTATAGAAAATGCAGTGTATGGCGTTCTTTTAGCAGCAAAGGTCACTGGCATTCACACGACATGAGAGACATGCACAGGGGCAGAGCTTCAGCCGGGGTTTGCTAGCAGAGCACAACAGCGGACAAACACACACAAACGTACGTTAACGTGCGTTACCTTCAACGGATTCCGACGTCTCCACCGAGGCCGCTCAATGCGGGGACAGAAGAACAATATCTCTGCTTTTAGGGGAGCAGACGAGCTGTTATTACCTACATGAGTGTGTCTGTGGTTGTACAATGGTACTGAAACCGTACTGAGGTAGCACCTTGTGTAGCACTGACGCCGATGTTACACCTCCGTGACGTGGAGACTCTTTTCCTCCTTCGTCTCTTCCGCGTTGCGACGGGAGGCCGCGAGCGCGCACAGCGTGACGTCCTCCTCCTCCTCCTCCTCTCACCGTTCAGCATCCTCAGCACGTGAATGGACGGACCTCTGCGTCGAATATGATCAATAAATGCACACTGGGGGGCGTTGCCCACATATATTAAAGGGGATGTATCCAATAGAGGTTTTGGGATTTTTCCAAAGGGAACGTACACGAATATCTCGGATTTGTTGATGTGTATGTGCTGGCTGAAAAAAACAGTGTAGGGGAGAGTGGGGTGAGTTGAGCCAAAGGGTAAGTTGAGCCACCTCCTGTTGCTTGTTATGCAAATGTTAAAAGAAATTGATCATGTGACCAAATATTTAGGAGATGGGCATCAATTCATGTTAGAAGCACATGGGTGAAGGGGTTAGACAGTTATTTAAAAAAAAAAACATTTTTCACTCTTGAAAGTGAATTTAGTCTGTCATAAATTTCATTAGAGTTGTGTTCAGACCAAAAAGATCATTTCAAATTTGTCATTTACATATATATATATATAAATGACAAAAAGTAATTCATGTTCAAAAAGGAGTGGATAGTAGGGATATGGCTCAACCTACTCCGATTCTATGGTCAACTTACCCCATACAGAGGTTAAATTGACCATAGGAGACCACTTTTTTGTGGAATGCTATATTATTGCCTTGATGTATTGATATGAAATATGAAAAATGGCTCATCTTACCCCACACTCCCCTATATCACAAAACAAAGCAGAGCCATAAGTTTGAATTTTTCCCATATACGTGGTTATCATGTTTTCAGTCCTAAAGGATTCAATTAACATATCTCTTTTAAAACATAAAGACATGAAAATGTAAGTAACAGAATTGCAAAGTTTGTCAAAGGTATTAATACATCCCTAAAATAGCTGTTTAAGTTTTGCTTGACATAGCTATCATATTCGTTTGCTATACTATATTTCATGAGAGATAAACTTAACTGGTCAAACAGATTCAAGTTGGATAATCAGTTAATCATTAAAACTGTCCTCGTGGTAGCTGTAATGGTTAAAACTTTTGATGAGCCCGTTAAATTTGTGTTAAGTTTGTAAATTCTATTAACAAATATTTATATTGTAACAATCAGATACAAGGTCCAAATTACATAAATGTGACTGAACGGTAAATGCAAAGTTAAATGAAAAAATAGAGTTAATGGAGAATGATGAAAAGTAATAAGAGGAAACAATATTTTTGCAGAATTTCATGGTGTACTTAATAAGTTCTCACCCTTAGACTAAATCATGATATAAACGTCAGTGTGGCAGTTCAATGAATCATTGTTGTACCTCCATGTTTTAATGTGTACATAAGTACACACCTTCTCCATTTGAAAATATCTAAAAACATTAAATCAGAGTTTAGTATCTTCAGTGCTTTGTATTAGAAGCTCGAAAGGCTCTGTTTCCAATGTGCGGTGTACACACAAGAGCAGTTTTGGAAAGAAAATATGGAGGTAGTCCTTCATATGTGGTTTAAAAGACATAACTGGCATTAAGTTAAGAGGTTGTGAGAACTGGAATAAACCTCTGTAACAAAGTGATCATTTGAATTAAACTTATCCTTTCACAAAGTTCAAGAGTGCATTTAGCATACATTTAATTAATCAAAGTATTTATACTGTAAAACTGCACAATTTTGCAGACAATATCAACATGGAGACATGATGTATTTAAAAACATACTAGTTTATTTATTGAAATCCCCACACAGCAAAAAAAGTGTAGCATTTCCAGGAATCAGAGCAAGAAACAATAATTCCACATCTTTACTGCACATACAGACACCCACCACATACACACCACATCCAAATCCTCAGGAGAAAACACACAGGAACAAATGCACCATCACTTATAAAGAGTTCAGAAACAATGAGTGTTACAATGAAAGAAAAAATACAAATTAATTAGTGTTCAGATTTCACTCAGTATCAGGAAAAGCCCATTTAAATCCACAAAGTAAAGTATAAACAAATAGCAGTGCAAGTCGTCTTTCCAGGCTTGTCTAAACTTTTTCTCTACAGCCTGTTCAATTATATTGCATTCACACATTTATTATACACACCTGCAGAGCCAAACAGTTGCTGACATGCTACAGATTTTAAAGTGCTAGCTTGGAATTAGATTAAGAGCCAGCCTGCAAGAGTATTTGGTTCTAAATTCATGGCTGAAAAGCAGGCTAGGATGGACTTTAATTTGAGTTCTGATGTGATTATGACATTACATGCCTTCTTTCAGGTTTTACGATTATATACAACTGTGCTGTGACCCCAAACAACGAAAGAAAACAAAAGATCCAAGGAAAAACCACCTCAAAAACCGAACAAAAGGAAACATTCAGCTGTTTTTTCTGTAGAAACAGGAATACATTCTAAATGCATAGAGGTGCCTCAAAGATGTTAAAACAGTCAATTCCAGATACAATGGCGTGACCTTTGAAGATAGAAGTGGAAACAACCTACACATGTGAGACAAACATGCAAACCGTCATAGAATCCAACATTAAAAAAATAACAATACAGCTCAGCTAGATGTAAAAGCATGAATTTATAAAATGATTTTAACACCCCTAAAACCCCACAGGTGTCTTTAACTCCATTAGTGAAACATTGAAAGTGTTCAGCAAAAACCAACACCACAAAAAAAAGAGGAAGAAAAGGTTGTTAGAACTGTTTTGAAAAAGCCCTGACAAAAGGCAGCTGAACAGGGTTACATGTTTACAGTAAGTTATTCACCAAGAGTGATACACATCTTTAAATCCACAAGCAAACACCAACTCAACATAAACATTTAAGATGATTTCACTGAAAATATCATACTCTGGATTAATATGCACTGTACAATGGACTAAAATCAAAAATTTGGAAAGATCAGCTTATTAACAGACATTATAAAGAAGGCGGAGATGTTGAACTTGTTTGTTACGGATTAAAAAAAAAACCTGCAACTCAAATAAAAGTCGTTTCTGCAAGGACAGGTACAGTAGTTAAGGTTTT
Organism: Xyrichtys novacula; assembly: GCA_962446985.1. NCBI lineage: Eukaryota > Metazoa > Chordata > Actinopteri > Labriformes > Labridae > Xyrichtys > Xyrichtys novacula. Next base: position 17,268,917 of record OY660875.1, on the reverse strand, counting down.
CCAGGCCTGACAGATAGAGGTAGGTAGCATCGGCCCTTATGATAGGACCAGACACCTGAGAAAACACACACCTATGACCCTTACCCTCCAGAAATCAAACAATACATGAATGTACAAACAAGCCCAAGTGCAGGCACATGTACACTTCGGACACAAATGTGGTTGCCTATAGTGTGCTCTCTCCTAGCCTTAGAGAAATGCTCTGCTTTAATCCAATCCAGTCAGTCATCAAGGTGTCTGTCTGATAGCCTGTTCACCTCCGACATGCGATTATGCTACACTTCATGTGTCTGCACTGCAAGTTAACTGTGGTTTAACTAGTAAAAAAGGTACTGAACAGTGTTTTGTGATAGCACTTTTGAAAGGAACCTGAATAGCTGTGTGTGGTTTGTTGTTCAACTGTGTTTACAGGCAGCTCGGCCAGAGAGATGGGTTTTGCACTTGAGTAAGCACCAGAACCAACACACTTTGGCTGTAAGTGACTCTGCAGCTGTCAAACTTATGTTGACCGCAAGTACACGGTGTTGTCGTACCTGGCTGGTTAAACGATGTGGAAAGTCACATTCAGTGCTGTGCAAACAGTGAGAGGCTTTAGAAATGAGTAACATCGCTGGATTCATGAGTAAGTGAGCAAAAGGTGAAAGTGTGAAGGAAAGGACGAGGAATGTGCTGATTTTGTCTCTAAGATTGAAAAGTGAAGCTTACTGGGTTGTGATCAAAATGTGATTGCAAATCCTATCGTGTGCGAGACGTCTTTTATCATAATGTGCAAAAACAGCTGGAATGAACTGAGGAGAAAACGTAGTGCTTGTCTGTGATAAAGTCAAGATTACATGAGTAACAAGTCATTATGAAGACTATAGAACAGTTACCACTCTAACACCAGTGTCTGTGATTATACCTCAACTACAATAAAAACTCACATACAGTATTTATGCTGATAGTTATTTCCGTAATGCTTGTGCAATGACACTAACATCTGCCTGCTAGAGCAAACTAAGTGAGCCATTTTCTTTAAGAAAAAAAAAGGCACAGAGGCGCTAGCTTTAAAATAGCTACAAGGCTCTCAGGTCCACCAAGGTGACATGTCCAACTATGCTGCTACGTCACAGAAAAAGAGTCGAAGAAATAGATAGATCAACTAACTTTTACACACCGAACTATGTCGGAACATTTACCTGGCAAAAGAGGAAGTGTCAGTGAGAGCTGCAAGGCGTTTCATGTTTAAAAAATTAAGATTGTAAGTAGCTGCGGGCAAACTTTGCAGCCATTTCCACTACATGTACAGCTGATAATAGCTGGTAATTAAAAGCAGGTCGATACAATTAACAGATAGAGAGACTTTGGTAGGTAGAGAAGACTTTTCACATACCATGGTCCATCTGCTTTGTATGTAGACACTAATAGTCAGTGTCATGCTCTAGTGAGTGGATTGTACCTTTAACATGCAACTCCACATCCCATTTTTATATTTAGGACCAAGACCCTGATCACACCCGCCTCATCTGACCTCAGAACTAAAGAGCTGTACTCCATTACCCTGTGTTAATGTAAATATGACTAGCTCTTCACAGAACATGCCAACGATTAAATGGACGCGCATCCAACTGCATCATCGCACTCCTTCCCTCCTCAGAAGGTCAGCCTCTTAGCCGTGATGAACTCCTCCAGCTGCACTTTGCCGCTGCCCATGAGGCCGAAAGCTGGATACATTGTTCCCGAGCAATCTACCTGCCTCTCGTAAAGGCATCTCATGGTGTCGGCGTCGTAGAAATACACGCGGCACGCATCGTAATCTAGGCATACGCCCAGGCGCTGAGGCATGGGGAGCACGCGGTTGCCGGGGTCGCTTGATGCTGCGTTTGCTGAGGAAACAGAGGAGGATGAGGAAGCCTTGGGGATGAAGAGTTTTCCCATGCCCAGGGTGAGGAGGGTGAAGGGTTGGGAGAGCTCATAGCACGCATCCTCGCTGCCGCTGTCATGCCCGCTGTCATGGTCATACCTGGGAGAAAGAAAAAGAGGTAGAGAGGATGTTAGTATAGGTACATTTTGACAAAATATACAGAAAAAAACCCCACTATTACCCACGTGTGGTTTGTGGTTTATCCTCCCAAATAAGGACTACTTTTGACACAGCTTTTAATAAGAAGCTAAATGCCGTCAGAGTTAATCAGCTTGCATACATTATCACAGAACTGAGATTTAGTAGTGTAAATAGTATGTTCCTTCGCATGTGTCTACATGAGCTGATCTTGTGACAAAGGCAGGCTTTGTTTACGACTAAGCTCTTCATGAATTCAGACAAGCTCTTACATCACAGGATTAAACCCAATCAAACCCACTTGATGCTGAGTAACAGCTGTGGCTCGGGTGTGTGGGTGGCAGGTAATGTAAAAGTTTCAGTGTCAGCTGAATCTGGCTGGACGGTAGATAACGGCTGTGTGTTTGTGTTATGCTGACATGTGGTTGCAATCACCTGGGGCTGCTGGTGTCTCTGGGGTTGTGGAACCATTCAATCAGCTTCGAGTCAGACGCCACTCCCACTTTGACCATGTAGGAGTATGGTTCCACCTTGAAGGCCCAATAGTGTCTGCAAAACAATCAAATGACAAATTGTCATGAAGTCTTATTTATACTCTTGACAACTGTGAGAACAACATAGCAAATCAGCAACCAATGGCGTTGCAGTATCTGAACTGAGACTGATAGACGCTGATAGCCGCCTTATTTCTTAGCTTAAAACTAGAATTCCATCTTCACTCCATCTCTTACATATTTTATACCCTGTCTGGAAGAGATATTAGTACTCTAATGAGAAAGATGGCACCACCTCTGGCTATATGTCAAAAATTCGACAAAATTCCACCCTTAATGGCTACTGAGTGTGAAGCTCATCCCTCATAGTTTTTAAAGTACATCTCCCTCTTCGCCTTCCTCTCAGACACACCTTTTTTGTACAAGGTCCCAGTGTTTCCAATTTGCTTACCTTCCCTGAGTGATGCCTGTGTCTCCTATAATGTAATCTAGGCCGATGTAGCTGCCCGTCTGCACACGGTCTGCAGCCAGAAGGAAAGCCATGCCTGCTACATTCTCCACAGTGTCCCGTCTCTTGTTTAGGATGAGGCGCTCCGTACTGAAGCCGCATTTGTCGCTGAACAGGAAACCGAAAGCTGAAGAGAAAAAGAGAAAATGTGACAGTGGATGGACAAAATCAAAGATAAGGACAGACAAAAGAATAAGATTTATTTGGGCCATACAAAATATCAGTGGTTTAGTTCTCATATACAAGGTTTAAGGCTGGGTACTTGCCATGAACTGACACATGAGGGCGCTAAAGCACAATCTCACAGAGCAACTCCAAGCCCTGTCATGCTGTGATCATGACACCGAGCTGAAAAAAAACCCTTTAACAGAACTCATTTCTCATGTGCAGCTGCCATCTTTCTCCGTCATCTGGATGCAATTAAGCTCATTCTATGAATAGTTTATGGGCCAAAGGCCACGATTACCATAATCCAGGAGACATATAGGCTGACATGATTATGCCTGTTCGCTCAACCATCCCCTGAAATCTGAGACACTCGCTGGGGGAAGACCTGCTCATTTGCATGTGTCAGGGGAAAGCCTGTGCAACAACTAGGCCATGATAATGATATCAGTGTAAAGTTGCCCTAAAGGATGACCAGACAACAATGCTGCGGTTTGATCTCACGTGAGGTAATGCTGATCCAGTTTACCTGAACGGTTTCAATACCACAGCAAGAGCCATGTCAAAAAGGTAACGCTAACCGGCTCAGTTTTATGCATTCAGAAAGGTTCAACTCCCTGCTGTCATGACTCAACAGCTTTTACTCACATAAGCTGCGTTCATGTGAGTAAACACAACCGCATCTGCTCACCAATCAAGCTAAACTCGTGTTTGTACTCAGTTAACTTTTAAAACAGAAAACCTAACAAAAACACGCTTATTGCTACAGTACATACAATGGTGAAATGTTTCTGTGTCATTTAATAAATTATGAAAGAGAAACTAGGTCAGACCTAATTGCAGCAGCACGAAATTGGTCCCAAAGCATCTTCATTTTAATTTCACGTCCAATTTAGCAGACCAAGAGATTAAGTTTTTCAACAGCATGTCGCTACTGACCGGGTAGCATCAGAAAACAAGAATTTATGCATTTTTGACCCAACAGGCAAAAATCCATACTCTCTCATGTTGTAATGTCCTTTTGATTTGTTGTGTGTTACGATGTGGGTGTGTAAGTTTTGCGGCCTAAAATTTCAACCCATTACTGACGCACAGTGAATCCATCTACTCGGTCTTACACGAATCAGAGAGCACAGGAATGTGGAAGCACCAATGACAACAGAAATGATGAGGCCTGTGCATGACAAAAATATCAGATTAGCGGGTGATGTATGATGTACGCACGCGGGCAACTGCCTGACTCTGGGAAAGAAAGAAAGAAATGTGTAAAATTCAAGCGACAGAAAACTATCCCAGACTTAAAAAAAACTACAGCCTGTGTAATCTTTTCAACCAGTCAATGGGAGACTTTTGGGGTTGCCAACTAGAACAGAAATCAAAGAGACACAGTCCCTCCCTGAGAGCGCACTATTTGGATTCAAGTTCAGCAGATGGTTGAAAATGATGATGGTTTTTAATGAATCCCACCTTGGCTTTGTGGTGCAAGCTGTGATGCACCTGCAGGTTTCTTTTCCAGGCTGTGCCACTGTTCAGCACGACTCCCACACACTTAGACAAAGGCTATATTGCTTTCAGCATTCTGACACACATAAGCCATTACCATGGCGATGGACAAAAACACCATTGTGCTTCAGTACCTTCATTAAGCGTGTATGGGAGAACTCAAAATTTTAAAACAAAAGCATCTGTTTTATGGTTAACTTTCTCAGAAATAAAAATACAAGCCTACTGCAGGACACCCAGACGTGCTCTGAGAAGTAAAAGGGATAGAAGGGCTTAGCTGTTGCCTCAGCCAAAAAGAGGCCCAACTACAGGGGCTGATTCTCCAAACACGGCTTAATCCTGTACATAAAAACAATTCATTAAAAAGGTGTGACAAAAATAGCACAGCTTTCATTTAATTAAGGCTAACGAAGAATTAAATTCAGTCCAAGTTAATGCAATAGACAATTCTTTTAAGGATCTCAAACATCCACACATTCCCATGCTAAATCAAGTTGTCTTTCTCTAGGTCTCTGTGATTCACAACCCACTAAAGCATTAGAGGACTAACCAAATCACACGGGGAGAAAAACAGGGACTTGTGGGTTTGTGTTAAGACAAAGCGTTCTCCATAGGCTTACCAGGTGCAGGTGGAGTGTGGAAGGAGACTTCGGGGCTGTAGGGGCTGAACATGGAGTTCCTGCAGCTTCGTACTCTGAAGGCGTACAGGCTGTCGGGCTCCAGGTCACACACCACAGTGCTGGAACCGTACACCCTATCTGTGGACTTCCAGGAGCCGCTGTCCTCACCATCCTCCAGTGACGGGGACTGATTTGGAGCCCAAAGTCTGGAGAAGAAGATTAAACCCAAGAAATCAGGATATTTTTGCTCCTGCCCACACAGCTTGTCTGGGAATCAACACTTCTCTGTCCTCTCACTCACCTGCGGTACTCCAGCAAGTGATGATCTGTGGGTAGGTGGTCATCAGACAGCCTCCAGCAGATTGTGGCTTCGTTGTAGACTTTGCTGTTGGACAAGTCAATCAGAGGAGGATCTGGAACTAAAGAGAGGGGGAAAAATCATGAAGAAAAAAAAAAGTTAGAACAAGCTAAAGCTCTTTTTTTACTGCTTATAAAACAGACCAAAATTACTGTTAACGCCTCCAGATAACCTACAAAAGCAAATGATACCATAAGCAAGAAGGCTGGTTATCTCTTTAGGGCTTTTTTTTTCATTGGTTTTAACCACAACCACCAAGAGGAAGATATCGAAGGAGGTGACGGACTCGACATTTTGGATGAAAACAACCTTCTTTTGACGTCGTCTGCAACATGAATGTGTTGTTGCTTTGGGAACTCTAGCCTCTGTCCATGAGAATTGGAAATAATCCACAGAGCTGAACCAGCACCCCTTGTACTTTTCAGCTGGATGTGACAGTAAATATCGTGTGTCATGTCTATATGCAACACTGTGAACATAATGAACATCACAGTGGGATGACTTCGCACGTAAACTAGAAAAATGTATGTCAACACGAGGAAATCTCTCGCAGCAGCAGTACATTAAGATTCACGTTTAGTGATGTGTGGCTGCTCAAAGTGAGTCTAGCAAAGATTAGGTTTGTCAGGATCAGGACTATCCCCCTTGGGACAATGGACAAGACTGTCTTGCATAATGGAGCCTGTTAAGAGGTTTTCACATAGAATCACTGCCAGGAAAAGCACTGTTAACTACTTCCCACCACCACCACCACCACTTTTCCTCTCAGCAACTTCCCATCCCTCCATCTCACTGTCGTAGCCTCTCCTGACCTCTTCACACCACTATCCCTCACTTTCACTCGACTTTCTTCATGTTAAATTTTCTTATTAATGAATCTTGGGGATCATCGCTGTTTCCAGTAATGCATCAAGTTGTCTACCTTCAACTTTCTACCCAAATACCCACCAGAAAGAGAATCACTTTACCGGACCATGACGGTCATTTTCTCCCTGTGCCTCCTCCTCCATCTCATCTCAATAGAGATATTTCCTCCTCTTGTTCTCTGACCTTTCTTTTTCTTCAACTTTTGACTTACCCAGTTCCTCTAATTGGGATAGTCTTCTCTAAAGCACTTTCCCCCTAAACACAGATTTCCCTCTGGCTGACTGGTGTCACCACTGCTACAGAGCTCTCTGAGCCTCCAAAGTCACTTGGGTAATCCTCAATCTCCAAAGCCTTTTTTTTTTTTTGGCCAAGCACATGAGCTCCTTTACAAGTGTGTGTCCTCTTACAGTCCTAAGCACATTCATGTAGAGCTATACTACCATGTTGTAACAGACTATGTGTGAACACAGTATCTTCAGTCTCAATTAAACTACATTTTAGAAGGATGAAGGGTTGAAAATGAGTCCTAAAAGTGTTTCTTATGAATAAACTGTAAATCAAACCGAGTCTGTAGCAACATCTACACCAACACAACATCTTCCCCCTGTGATAATCTGGTTCACACATATACAGGTATTCTTCATCAGATAGTGACAGGCTACTACACCAACCAATCAGATTTTGTTGCCACCTGTTTCAAAACAGATGGACCATCAAGCAAAAACTAAACCGGGCAGTCGGCCATCCATCACAGCAGGTAGTAGTCACCAGAGTTCAGCAACTCAGAAAAAAAGACGCTATTGATCACGTACAGTAAAGGCTGAAAGCAGACAGACAGCAGCAATGCCAAGCTGCACTGCAGGGAACTGCTTTGTCCCGTGTCTATTTTAAATTCACTACTCCCCCCCAAGTATGGTCCTCTCACAAAAAGCTCAAAAAGCACTCGATCCTGTGCTGTTGTATCTTAAGGGGGGTGTTTGTTAATTCAAACTCAGACTTGAAAGTAAAAACAGTCAAGAGAAATGGTCGTTTTCAAATCTAGTTTTCATTTAAGTGCATGGGGACATTTTTCAGCAGGGCTTTAGCAGGATTGACATTAAGGAGCACAATTTTACTGTTTCAAAACAGGGGCAAGAATTTGACACTCACTGACCAAAACACTAAAACTTGAAAAATAAGAAGACAAGATCAGCATCCAGGTCTGTGAATAATGTGAATGGGTTTCCAGCTTCCTGTAAAATGGATATACACTCTAAAAGCTTTAAGGCACCATTCTGGATACCATAGTGGTTCCTCCCTGATGCATCGTCTGCCAAGACTCAAATTAAATTACAGCGGCATAAAAATGCCTGAACAGCTTCTTTTCTTTTAAAGCTCAGGCTAAGAGCTACATCAACTCCTGCTGGCTACTTAGATTAAGCACACAAATCAATATGACCGCAACCCAAGTGCTGCACGTGGCTCTTCACAAAAAAGGATACAGCACTGACTCCTTCAGGTATATGTTATACAACATGTATGAAATCATGAAATCGCTTTTTATTTCACTTTTTAAAAGTCTAGGTTAAAAATAAATCATCTAGGAGTAAAAGTGCAGATTAAACAATGGAATAATATAACTTTGGGGTTGTAGAAAATAGATCAATTTTCCGTCTAAAACACTTTTTTTGTTTGCACTTAGTTTAATTGTCTTAGACTTTTAATCACAAAAGCAAAGACCCAAAAAATAGTTTCTTTGCAAACATAAAAATGTTTTGAAAAATTGTCTGAGAAGTAAATGTTTCAGTATATTTACTCTTACTGCAACAACAACTTTTCAACACCCAGAAATAACTTTCAAAGACATTTCTCAAGTTTGAGCTCGCAGCAAAAAGCACATTATTTCTTGGTAAAAATCCAATGCTCTTGAACAAACAAGGTTTTAACACATGTCCTTTATCTTGTTATCAACTCAGCTCACATTATTTCATCTGTTGATGATTCATGCAGTAGGTGGATCATACGTCTAGATTGTGCCAGCGGCAGCCTAAGGTAGATCTCATATTGCAGCTTTTAAACAAACCAACATGGCTTCTCCAAAGTGTGCCAACAAAAACCAAAAACTCCTTTTGCAGCTTTGTTTTTCACAGAGACAACTCTCTGTTGTTCAGTAGCACCAACATCTCAGACATCTCACCTTTAGGTCATGAAGCACAGCTCAAAGCCGAAACCAAACCGTTTGCTTTGTAATCTTATTGATGATTTATATTTTGCACTTTTTCCAGGATGCCCCCAGGCCTTAGATATGATTCATCTTTCTCATGCTTGTCACAGCTAAAAGAACAGCCACAACTAAATGTCACTATCTGTGTTATCCACTCACTGACGCACATCATGTTGACAGGTTAGACTGGAGCCACACCAGCAGCATTTTTAAACAAACCACAGCCAAACATCCTGAATGATCACTTTGGCATATTCAGCCTGTCTCATCAAGTCCCTATCATCATGCAGTCGCAGCAGGAATACGAGCGAGGTGAAACCGCAGTAATCACCACGCTCAGCTCGACTTAATGCAATAACATTCAGTTCAACTGCACTTAATAGTAGCGTAACAGGCAGACTTCTTAGGCTTTAGTTTACGGGTGTAATTTTACCCTTTTTAAAACAACAGCTCATCTGATGATGGCTAACAAAGTTCTCACCAAGTCTTGCAGCTGCTTCATGTTTTATATTCAAGTATGTCACCCTATCAGGCACTGACTCAACCTCTGACCCTAGAGGTCATTATTTTCATATTGATAGTTGACATTTTTACACCCTACTCCTTTATCTGTTAACTTTTGAGCTTCTTGTCGAAACATTTATTGATCATTTGCTGTAAGGTCAGACAGCATTCTCTGAACAAAAGTCTGTCTGCTCCATTGACTATTTTCTTTCTAGACATGCGGTTTCAAAGTTAAAATAACTTTTACATTTTCTCTTTGCTGGAATATAATCTGGGTGTTATGGTTTGTATATTCTGCCTCTCTTTCTGTGTTTCACAACATTTTATCCAAAACAGAATGAATTGTGAGGACATTCTGCTCTAAGAGAGAATAAATTACACTGAATATTAATCATGAAGACATTTCTGATCGCACGAGGCAGTTATTCCCCAAAAGTCTTTGTTATCCAACAGACCATGAAACAAGTTTCACAGAGCAGCCAAATCCACTGAGGGTGTTTCTAGGATTGTTTATCTAATTTAGGTTTTCACAAGGGGACCTTTGACCTCTTAGCACAGCAATGCTCACAGGGTTCTTCATGTGACAAACAGGTTTTGACAAACAGTTCTGACCACGATAAGCTGTATTTTATCTTCTTTTTTACATAATAGCTACTTCTAAAAAGCAGTGATAAACTGTGTACAGTGAAAAACAATATTCAAGCACGTGATGTAGGCATTGGAAGAGAAACTCAAAACTCAATGTGAAAAATGCCATAAACCTCTAACTCACTCCTGGTGAATGTTCCGAGTGATTATCTGCTGCATTCTCGCACTAGCTTACCCTGACTTTATGCAGACTTTGTACAAGGGGGCTGCCAGGGAAAGTCTGCGTAAAGTCCGGGTGGGTGAATTCCTAACATTTGTGCTCATGCAGTTTATCCAGGTTGTGTCATGAATCAGAGGAGCAGTGCATTTGTGCAGCAGCTACAATGTGAAGGAAAGCGAAATGCAAACTGTATAGTAACAAAGAATACCTTTTAACAGGGGTCCTAAAAAGGGTTGACCAAAACATAAATGTTTTGTGATTCATATTGGGAAGTAACTTTCATTCACATCAGAAAAATTGGTTATAATCTGTTTGTTTTGTTTAAAACTACCGTGTAATGATTGTATGTGGGAAAATGGTTGAATGAAATGAGTTGTACCTCCACCAAAGCACATCTCTTTGAGCAGAGTTTCCTCTCTGGAGGTGTCGAGCACAAACTCATCAAAGCAGGGGTCAGCTGAAGGGTGGAAAGTCCGCAGAGACTCTGTGGCTTTCTGGATCCTGTAAACATACCAGACAGATTTAAAATGATTACATCTTCATCGAAAGAGGACTAATACATCAACTTAAGTTCACCTGTTATAGAACTGTATAACAGACTTTTCCTCTGACTGATAACAAGTATAACTCTAAATATACCATTTAGCCTACTTATAAACCCTGGGGTATTTGTTTTCATTAGTTAGAGTATAGTGTCAGAGTAAAGAAAAAAACGGGGTCTCGTCAGCTGAAGAAGCCCGTTGGCCACAGTATCATGCTCCTAAGAGTGAAAAGGTTTAGTGATTACCCAAAGCTTTTAATGAAGATCAATTAAAGGCTCAGCGCAGAAGACACTTCAAGACGCTCTGCAGCTTTTACTGAACACTTTACTTAATCGCTCTCGAGATTAGTAAACTCTGCACGTGGCTTTGTGTGTTCCTGACACACTCCAGTTACCCAAACACATAATCAGATTGATGCTCACAACACGGATACAAAACAGGACAAATCCCACTTACGCCATCCACTAAAAAACAGGAGAGAATCAATAAATTATAACTCTGAATTATCGGCTTCTAGTTATATAGGAGCATTTTAATGAAAACTTTATTTTCTTTCACTTTTCAAAATTTGAATTAAACTTTTTATTTTCTCTTTAATCATGAAACATGAAAGAAACATAGTATTTCAGCTACGATTCAAAAAGGAATTTGAAATAAAAATAAACTAAAACTGTTCAACTTTTGAAAAATATGTCTATGTACTTAAGTAACTGATGGAATATGAATACATTTTTATGATCTTCTAATTTGCTAAGATGCACCAGTATATTTATGAGCATAATCCAGATGCATTATCATTAATCTTGGAGGACGTTTATGATCAAACTTTTAGATTTGAATTTGGAAATAATAACTCCTTGTTCATTACTTTCCTTATTTAGAAAAAGTTTTCATTTAAATCATCTGATGGTAAGTTTAACATCAGAGAAAAGCTTAAGCCATTGAAGCCATTCCAATAAATTATTGCGGGTTCAAATCCCCACATAAGAGTAGGGATTTAGTAAACTCAGCGATACCCTTCGCTTTAGTTTTGTTTGGGTTGGGAAATCTCTAAACCCTATCACATGAACTTAAGCTTAGGCAGCTACCGAAGATTATTTTCATTACTGATTATTTTGCCCGTAGTTTTTTTGAAGAGTTATGTAATCTAGAATATAAAAAAGTAACAAAAAGCTGCTCATATTTCCCCAGAGCCCAGAGGCTGAATCTAACAAGTATTCGCTTAGTCAGCAATTATTTACCTTACAATAAACTAAATCCATTCACTGGTCTGTTATGACTGCTCTAACTTGACATATGAATGTCATTAGAACAGTTACACAAACATGTCTGCATATTGTGGGGTTTTGATCAGTGTTAGACTTTTCAATTTATTAGACATTCAGAAATTGATCATCAATCTTAATGCATATTAAGAATGATTACCAAAGTTAACCAGCTTTGAAACTTGAGATTAAGACTCTTAATGTGATTGAGTTAATCATCTTGAAATTATGTCTTACATCTTAATTTGCTTTGAAACTCCAATTCAAACTTTAGGTATATTCCTGTATCAGATAAAATTAGTCATGACTGGATGAACAACAGTTCGAGTTCAATTCTTGTATAATTTTATCAGAATGGACCTCTTATTTGGACTCTGGATGAAATGTGGTCAGTCCACAATGGCAAAGTTCTCATATCATGAACAAATGACCTTAACTGTAATCATAATTTCGAAAAAATGTTACTCCATAAATGTTCTTGTCATCTAAACCTTGCAATGCTTCAAATAGTGATGAAAAACAAAAACAGATACACAGAAATCACTTAAATGTAAAAGTCTTATCACTTATGAGGCCGTCAAAGGATTGTCAAATGCAGCATTTCAGAGACAAATGCAACTATAATAATAATTTGTGTGCGTAAAATAAACAAAATCCTTTAAATGATGGGCTTCATTGTAAGTCAGCTTCATATTGGCACATACTTGTTACAGATATCATCTGGAATAATATGTGAGTCAGCACAAATATGTTAAAAGTCTCCTAACTGTACCTGGTGTGTAGTTGCTTTGCTGTCTGTACAAAACAGGACTGATCCGTCTCTTTCAGCACCTCCTGAGCATAACCCACCAGACCGCTGTTCTCCAGCATGCCCTGGTACTCCTCCACCTAGGACATCATTTTCAAAATGTATAACTTTTTTAGTATTTTCAAATGAAATTCATTGAAAATAGTTGCTTTAAATCAGACATGTCAAGATGACTACTCAAGAAGTATTCATCCAGTGAGAACCATCATACCTGGCCCCTAAGCTGTTCAAGGCGTCGGGTTTTGGACTGTTCGATGGATCTCAACATCTCTGACTTCCTCTCCTGCAGAGTCTCAAACAGACGCTCAAAGTGTTCATTGGCCCGTTGCTCTGCTAGCTGCCCATTTTCCTGTGAAAAAAACATGTTTTTATCGTAATTTTTATTCAAATGAAGTCAAATCAGCCACAGAGCATATTCAGTTTATCAGCAGTTGTAGGAAGTCATTTGTTTGAATATTACTTCAAGAAGTTTAATTGCTCACATGACACAACATCAGAGTAAAGGGGAAAAGATAAATAGACCCTGAAGACCCTTATAAAGAGACCGAACCCCAACAAACAAGTCCCTCTCATTTGCTCTATTACAGAACATCAAAAGTGTAGGCGGATCAGCGTCATAGTAAAAGAGGAACAAACTGAGAGGCTGAAATGCAGACGTATGCAGGAGGCAAATCCTGTGTTTCCTTGTTTGTGTGGTTTGCATACTGTTTGTTTAGGGACCTTCCTTATTCGCACACAAAGTAGGATTGTGTCTGATCTCCTCCGACTGGTTCTGCGAAAGCTGTATTGCTATTTGTCTTTTGAATTAAATACACAGTATATTCAGGTATTTTGCACTCTCTGGCATATCATTATCATTTCGAGACAAAGAGATATGATTTAATATAGTATAGGAATCTAAAAATCTGAGAAATCAAATGAAAAAAGATTTTTTCAACAGAATAAGTAAAACATTTAAACTAATGTCTCGAAGTGACAAAATTTGATAAGAGAAAATAGATTTGTTGCCTGTCAGCTGTTTTTTTTTTTTTTTTAAGAAGCAATACTTGATCTTTTGGTTTTAATGTTCACTGCTGCTTGAAAAAGAGATCCTGGTTAAATAAAAAATAAATAGAAAAAAAAAACACACTGAAATAAAAAAAAAAAATCAAAATTTATGGTTTTGAAATTCAAAATGAAAAGTCTGAAGATCAAGCTGAACAAAAAGCAGGGCAAGAGTAAACAAGGACTGCGGAGTCACTGCAGGTTGAGTCAGCTCTGTCTCTCACCTCAGTCTGATTGATGAGTAGATCAAGATCAGTAATCTGAGTCCTGACCTGGTCCTCTTTGCTGATGAGGTAATGGATACTCTTGGCCAGCTTCTCCTGATGAGAGAGAGAAAAAAACAGCAGCAGTTACAGAAACTGTCATACTTTCATACGAGCCTAGTGATGAAGGATAACACAACTAGTTTAACAGCTAATTTTAAAACAACTCTCTCCTTGAGGTTTTGTCGTTTTCTACTCGGAGAAATGTTGCATTAATTCTCAAGACCTGGATACAGTGTTGACACTCAGGTTTACTTCACTTTAAGTAATGCATCAATAAATTCCACCAAAACTCAAGATGCATCTTCATCTGTTTCGATACTCATTGCAAAAGATGTTTGTTCATCTGTGCTCCCTGGGATCTGTTCTGCAGGTCTCATGTTGGATTACTTGTTTGCTGGTTGGACTTTTTTACTGTTCAGCTTTTTGTCTTTTAAGTTTTCCTTGTCTGGGTTGTTTTATATTAACCTTTGAAGTTGAATGTCACTGACCTTTTAGTCAGTGAGTGGGTGCAATATATCAAAACAACAGCCTTTTTAGTACTACACTGGTATGACAAAGCATTTCCATTAAAAGCAGCTGAAACCTTATCCACTTCCTAGCTGATGGAGGGTTCTGGGACTGATCAGGAAATCTGATACGTCCTCCAACAATAAACAATAAACAGCAAATCCTGTGTAGCAAATGGTATCATTAAATATTAAAAGCACAACAGTCTTCCTGTCAACACCAAGTAGCAGATTGAATTTCTCAGATTCTACCATGACTTGCTAAAAACCACTTTGTCTCTCATCTACGATTTACTGTGCTATTCTAACAAGATCAAACTACTGTTCTTTGTTTTTTATTGAATCTTTATTGAACATCTGATGTGCTTGTGTGTCGCTCTCATGGTAACCAAACAGTCCTACACAGATGTGCTGATATTTCTCCACTTAAGAGAAACCTAACAATCAAACTCAGTGAAGGTTATCTACTCCATGGAAACAAATCTGATGACTTCAAGCGAGGCGACTTAGTTTTAACCTTACCAGTCAGCCTGGGTTTAAAGTTTCCAAACAAAAGAGATTGATATCTACCGTCTGAAGCAGCTAGCACAGGTAGAGCGGTCATCAATAATGAAGCAGGAGGGATGGGACGTTTGGGGACCAATCAGGAGGAGGTACGATACAACTCTGCTCTTAAGATTTTTTGTTGGACAGTTTATCTAAGACTCGACTGTAATCCAAGTGAGTATTACAATCTTCAAAAAAGACCTATAAATCCTTACTGCTGAGCAGAACCGTTAAAAAAAATCTATTCACCTATTAAAGCTCCTGTGTGTAGTTTTTTTGACATTTATAAAACAGATTGAAATTCATATCAACGCCTTCTTATGATATACAAAAGCAAACAAGATCATCAGAGACAAGCTGAACAGTTTTTAATAGTAATTTTTTAACGCTTGAAGAAGGTGCAAGAGGGTAGCTGTCAGCCAAGCAGCTCAAGAAAGAGCCTTTCTTTTGGTTTATCATTCTAAATATTCACAATAATCTACACATTTGGTGTGAAAAGTCAGATTTTTTTTCGTCAAAAAACCACTTTAGCATTTACAGAGCAAAAAAAAACAAAGACTTCTTTGTCCACAGGGGGCGCCAAAATTGACACAGACCAAAAGCTTTAATCAAACATTCACAAACTGATTCTCATACGAAAATAAAAACTAGTTTCTTGTTTATGATTTATACCTGTCAGTGAAGATAACCCATCAGGGACATAGTCAGGTGCTACACATAACACATAAAGGGAATTATGGTGAAAAATACAACACTTGGGACCCTCTGGGACCCTGACCCTTTGAGATCCCTAGTGTCTATATCAAATGAAGAAAATGTCCTGTAAATAGCTTGATTACGATTATAATAAAACATCCCATAATAAAAGTACCACTACTCCAGTGTTTTGACTATTCGTTTTTTCCCCAATTTCACTCTTTCAGGCCATCAGAGTAGTTTGTTCAATACCTTCAATATCATTGGTTACTGATTCGACATCACAGACCCCTCCACAAACACCAGAGCTATCATTCCCCAAATGGTCAAAGTGTCTGAATGCAGTACCTTCAAGATCTTGTAGGCACTGCTCATGGACGTGACTTTGTGGTTGGCGTGGGATCCTCCCAGCTTGCACAAGTGACACACGGGTCGCCTGCAGACCTCGCAGTACATGTTCACTTTTTCCATCTCGTGCTCTGGACACATGAGTACCTGAAACATTCGACAAAATAATATCGAGTTTTCTCTGAGACAAAATACAGAAACATTGCTTAACAGTACTTCAACTTGGCACAATATCAGCGCAGACTGAAAAAGAAACAGGAAGACGGCCCAAACTTTACACGCATCGAGACGGTTCTGTGAGCAACTTCCTGAAATGTCTTGAAGCAGAATTTAAGATCAGCACTTTTTATAGCACCAGGTTCCTCATCGGGTCGTTTCTAGCAACATTAGTCCAGGGATTGGATAGCACAGAAAAATATATTCTCACTTTCTAGAAGGTTAAAAGACTTCATTTGTCAGTGTTGTTCTGTTTGATACATAACTGAATTAGGCAAGGATTTATATCAATTAGATAAAACCTTATAATTAAGACTGTCAAACAGGGAAATTTGCATGAATATTTCAGTTTTATAATTTAACCCATTGAGAATTTCTTTAACCAGATGTTGTTGTTAAAGAAAAGCACAAACTTCCAGCCTGCATGGATTCAGCTTCTGTGTTCAACTCCTTATCACACATTAGATGTTTAAAACTGATCCACTCACGCTGATGACTTTTGACTCATGTGACAGCGTGTCGTTTGAAGGTCACAGTCCAACTGAAAGTTTGGATGTGATCAAGAAACAAACGGATAAACAGAGACATGAAGATAATAAGGCCTTATCCTCTGTGAAGTCATAGTTACCTTTGGCCTAAAATTGGTAGTGGGGCCGACATACTCATGCTGAGCTTTTGGTGTCCCCCATGGGTGGTGAAGCTTAAAGCACTCATTGCAGTAGCTAGCTTTACAGTCCATACAGCTCTTTGTGGCCTCCTGCTGCTGAGGAGGCTTGCAGATGTTACACATGATGGCGATGGCAGCGCGGGCCGCCTGGCGGTAGCGCTCGACAATGCTCTCGAGGGTGAAGTTACGAAACAGCATGCTGATGCCGCGCTCGCCGAGGTCAATATCGTGCTGACAGCCCGGGCATGGGATGGTGGTGATCCGGGGAGTGACGGAGCCTCTGCGCCACCCTGGGGACGAGATGGAGCCTGGAGGAGAGAGGAAGAGGACAAGTGAGGAAAAATTGAGGATAATAGAGGCTCAAACCTTTGGGTCACCCAGCTTCAAGTCTTGTCTGAGGCCCTATTTTGACATGCGAACAACTATGCCCTTTGACTACAAATTTTTGAGATGAGATAGTTTCCAAGAGTTAAATACGGGCTGTGAAAATGTGAACCCCCCTTTGTGTTGAACAGATTCTGGGCTCAGATTCACAAAAGCAGTATTACATCATCTGCTTGACTTGCCAAGTATGATGCTAAGGCAAAAAACGCTTTGATAGCACGCATGAAAATATCAAACTGTGACAAATAGGGCCTCAGTGTGTCTCCCTTTGTGCTTTATTTCCTCCATGACCAAAAAAATCCATAGATATGGATGTATGGAGGTAAACGTCAGAACAGGCAGTAACTGAGCAGGTGTCATACAAGGAAATAAGTCCAAGAAGAGAGACTTCACAAGACAGCTGGGGCAGATTTCAGAGTGATGATGCAGGATAGTCATGGGGAGGAAGGCATCCTTGAAGTTTGTTGAGAATACAATGTCTGCATGAGAAACTCCACTGCAAGTCAGTTAACATTTACCAAGGGGGGAGGGAAGGGGCTATTTAAGTGCTCACAGTGATCTGGACAAAAGCAAATAATCCTACGTCCTGAAATGAGTGATCAAGAAAATAAAAACATACCAGAGCATTAAGACAACATGCGATGAGTTTTAACTTATTAGAAATGTCCTGAAATTATAAATCTAAAGATCAAATGTCCAGTTCAGTGCATCAACACTTTGCAATCACAACATACTCCTCTTAAAGCTACACCACCTTTAAGAGTTTCTCACAACAGTATGCTTGTTACTGCTGCGGCATCACCGTAACAAAGCAACAACACAGTAACAACGGGTGCGCACACAAGTACACATCACAGATGCAAGCGAACACTGACAGTACAAACATTCAAATAAAGCCAAGGAACTTAAGTCAACACAAGGCAAAGGAAATGACAAAAAAATTGTTGCTTCACGTTTTTGGGGGACAGGGGAAGCGAGGAGTGCTGGATTTATCTCAGTTTGAAAGCCAGATTTTCCGCTTCGTTTCCGAGGACCTGGAAATTAAATCAAACACTCCTCAGGAAAGCTTTAACACACAGGGACACAATTTGAAACCAACACTTGAAAAGAAAGGGTTCAGCTGAGGAAAAAGCAGCAGCGGAACAGCAAACATAGAAACTATGTGTTATGTGCGGCTAGCTGTGTGCATGCCATGTGACAGAAAGATGTGGGCAGAACTGAGGGATGTGGCAGTGCAGGGACAGCTAAACCCCGAGAGACTAAATCTGTAAGAGATCCGTTCGCCCACACTTCGATTTACCCACCTACCTGATTTCATGACAAACGAACTTAATAACATCATGTTATGATGATATGATTAAAAAAAGAAAACTGAGTCTGATGATGGCGATGAAGTTAGCACAGGTAATACTGTTAAGTCACTGGATGAAAAGTGAAATCCATCATATGAACTAATGAAAGATGCAGGTGTCTGCTCCACCTGCTATCTGCTAACCATCTGAGTTCATGTGTGTGTACTTCATGTATGTGAACATGCCTCCTGCTTGGCGCAGTATGTATGAGCCAGTTTATGGGGAAACATGAGAAGCCTTTGGTAAGGTTCGTGTGTTGATTTGTGGATCTGCAGAGAGGCTGCAGTCTGAGGGGAGAAATTGACGAGTCATTGCAGATTTAAAAAAAAAAAAAAAACCTGTCAATTTTTCCAGCATGCTCTGATAAGGTTTCAGCACCGAGTTTGATGTAGTGATTCATGGAGGATTTTTCTATTTCTGTTGATTTTTAAAAGGGTGTGCCCATTTGGTTTAGGCTTTTGTCAACACTAAACGTGGTTACAAAGGTGAAGGGAATCAAATTGAGGACTCCTTATACCAACACGGATTACCTTGTGTTTCTTTTTGGGAAGGTTTTAACTCATAGTCTACTGCTTTTTTTTAATATTGCTCTCAAGAACACCACATTAGAGTTTGTTGCTATGTCACTTAGTATATATATATATATATTTCTTTTGCTTGAAGAAAACAAGCCCTCAAAAAACAGTACATGAGAAGTATTTTTTAAAGCATCAACTCTACGTGTTAAACTAGTGCACCGACTTGCCAGCAAAACCAGTATTCAGTTTTGTTTAACTTGGCCGGCTTTCTGACGCTTCACTTCAGCCTGCCCAAAATGATTAGAGTGAGGCTGAAACAGGTCTGTGCTCTTATAAACCATTTCTCAAACACTAATGATTGTCTAGGCCTAATCAGCGCGGCCTGCAGGCATGCAGATATCAGTCATTTAAGCCTGTTAAGAATCTTAGCAAGTCCAAACATAGTTTATGTTTTCTTTCGATATGTGTGTGTGAGTGTGTTTGTTTTCCTTAGTAAGAACAGAGCCTCACAGTTCTCTGGCTCATTAAACGGGCTTTATCTGCCACCATGTTTTGTGAAATGAATGTAAAGCTTTGCTCTTATACACAAACATAGACATACCTGTCCTACCTCAACTCTTGGAAATTATCTTCATGGCTTTCTAACTATCTAACTACTTTTATTTTGGCTGAGAAAAATTCCCTTTTGGCACATTTTTTCTTCCCCACCAAGGACTGCACCTCCCTATAAAATGATTCTCATCTCCGAATTTTCTATATGCCACTCCTCTTTTAATCAGCCTCCTGTGTGCCAACTCATCATCGCTTAAAGGATTTCACTTTTTGCAGTGCCTCTCTCTGATTTTCCCACCTTATTGATGGAATAAAATACAAGTTGAGACAGCCATAACCTGGAGCATTTAACACCATCTTTAAATACCTGAGTGATATGGATTTAACCATTAGATTACTTGAAGGATCACTGGGCAGTTTTGAGAGACATGTGGCTTCTAATTTCAACTGCATCTATAGGTGTCCAACGAAAACAATCAAAGGCTTTACAACTCTGGATACACAATTTGGGATATCCGTATTGAACCGAACAAGTGTTGTGAGTCTGTATGGTTGTGTTGACAGGGCTGAAGTAGATTAAGTAGAGAGAAGGCAGAACCAAACTAGGGTTTTATGGGGTTCTAGTAACACTGTACTCACTACTACAGCTACTCAAAACACGGAGCCCGCGTCTACCTCGACTCCCGAATGACCTTCGCACTGAGGCTGCAAGCAATGAACAGAGAAGTGAGGTGAGACCAACAGGCAATGAAACAATGCATAACGTGAGGTGACGTTATTGTTTTTTTTTTAAAAAAGGAAAACAACATGATTTTTCAAGACAAGAAGCAAACATAAAATAATGTGAAGAAAAACTTGTTCAAAGTAAAAAATGGTTATGCAGTTCAAAGTGAAATACAAAAAAAAAAGTCTCAAAATATACAAACAGGAGATCAACAGTTTAAGAACAATTAACTTTTGATATGCACTTATTAAAAGGGATATTCTGGTCTAAAATTAATTTAGGGTCAAACACTCCGTAACACCAAGTTAGACAACCCCTTGAGAGATGAATGTTGCCGACCGCTTGCTTCTCTAGTTATACAAACTTTAGTAACAATTGTACAATAGCAATACAGAGCGGTCTGAGGAGCAATACACACACACCTCTACCAAAACGCCACTCTATAGCCACAAATAATGCTCAGAACAGCACCTAACTTCATCAACAGTACATATAGGGTCCCAGCCACAGCACTAGCCATCAAACATCTTTTTAACTTTGTCTGATTTCTTTAGCAAAGAGACTAAACACAACTCACCTACTCTCTTCCAGCAGCCGCTTGTTTGTATCTCCGGGCCAGTCCATTACGGACTGCTGCGGGGTGCCGCAGCTCAAGGAAGAACATTTATGATCATTTCTTTATCATTTTCTTGAAGTAATAATCACCATATTAAACATTATGCACTGCAGACGCGGTAGTTCTTCTGTCTTAGCGTCTCTGTCTGATTGCATTTCCATGAAGAAATTGCTCTCCTGTGGTCGTTACTTTAGTCGGTATAACTAGAGAAGCAAGCGGTCGCCAACATTCATCATTCGAGAGGGTGTCTAACTCGGTGCTACGGTGTGTTTGACCCTAAGTTAATATTACGCCGGAATATCCCTTTGACAACACAAATGATCAACAAGCTAAGTGGGCAAAAATTCACACAACTTTTCAGGTTCAGGCTGTAGCTTTTGGGAAATTGCATTAAAGATGTAACTCATCAAAAAAAGAAAAAAACTGTACACCAAACATGAAGCTAGACCCCAGAGACAGTTCGTTTAATCAAAGAAACTGCTAACTTGTCTCTGTCCAATTATAGAAACATTCCCAAACTGTATGACTAATGAACAATTACATTTCAAAACTAAAACAAATCGTCTTAAAGCGCTGGGAAAAAAACTGTTAAAAGAAATATATTCTCAAACCAGCTAGACAGCTAGCATTAGCTAAGAGCTTCATATTTAGTATACAGATATGAAAGCAGCATTAATTCTGTTCAAGTACAGGCATAAAGACTGACAATAAATGTGAAAATTCTACTTTAAGAGTAATCACAATCACTTGAAAGTGCTTTTTTCAAGAGTTAGCTGTCAAACAGAAGTGCACAATCCTCCTTTGGGGCCCCAGTGACTAAAAGATGAGGTTGAGAGACAATGCTGGTGAAGTTCTAGTATCCGCCTCCCTCTGTCCAAGCACAGAAAGGCTTGTCCAGGCTGCACACTGATAAATATAGCCTTAAGTCTTTTCTTTCTCTCTCTTTAACTAATCCCTCATTCATTCCTTACAGGCAGGTTGCGTCACCATGGCTACCAATGATCTGATCTCCCAGCATTGGGCCCAGTATTATCCTGTTGTTCGGTAAGAGAGTTCATATGCTCATAATATACCTCAAAGGTTTGTTAATAATCACCAGAAAGTGAAACTGTATGTTTTCTTAATTTGATGGTTATATGCACTTAACTGGGTAACAGCTTTGTTTAATAATCCTCACTGGAATGTCATTAGAGCTGAACATGTGAAAAGTTTATGGTTTACAAGATCCACGTCTTACTGAGGGCTGTCAGAAATAGCAGAAAATTAAAAGCTGAATCACTCTTAGAAAATATGAATCAAGCAAGAATCCGTCAGAATGAAGAAGTGACACAGATGTCCTTGTGCAGAATTTGACTTGCACAGCATCAGATTTTCTTATTTAGGGGCAGGATTTGATTATTTCCTGCATAAACAGATGCAGTCCTGCAAGTGAAGAATGAACTCATTCAGGTTGACTGGGTGGGAGGGGGGACTCTGAATGAGGGACGCAGTGTTTGAGCGCCCAGTCTCAGTGGTTTTGAACCATGAATGGATGAATAGCTCCCAACCTCACTGTACTCTGGGGATCTTAATAGCGTCTCTCACTTTCGGTTCTCAGTGTTGATCAGGGCCCCACTGGCGTCTTAGTTGAATGGATAACAGGTAACACAAACGTCTCTCAGCCTTGTCATTCATGCCAGTGGGTATACACAAAGTATCCATTAGTGTGTCCCAAAACTTAACCAAAGATTACCAATGGACGGTCTTTGAACAACATTTAGTTCGTACTCAAGATGTCAACAAATAATACTTTTGCTTGATAACAACAGCTAATTACACAACTGCAAGTTGTGTTTTGCTCTCTGTAGAGCTGTTTAACCACTAACAATTCCTTTATCCGTCAGCTGTGAGCAGTTTCTCCACTGTCCTTTGTTTATTAATCCCTGTTAACACATGCTCAAATGTCAAGTGTTTTGGATTTGCATACTGGCTATATTGGGTACTTTTAATTTTATCCCTCTTCCAATTTACTCGGAGTCTTAGTTTAAGTGTTTTGGATGGGTTTGGAAGTTGGGCTTAAAATGTCAAAACGATTGGCTTTCAATATTCAATACTATCAATACTTTGCAGTCAATACTTACATTGATTCTTTTGCATTGAAACATAAGCCGTTTGTTTTTCTCAAGTATTTTGTTTGCAGCTCTTTTGGTTTCCAGGTAGTTTTACCATCAGTCTTAAAATCAGAGTGGTGTAAAAAGCAGAGGATTTTGTTTTTTATGGATAAGAGCCGATAGTGAAGCCCATGTGCAAATGAGACAGTCTTGTTTCTGGAAATGGCCAGCAGCCCAGAGCTCTCGAGAGGGCAGAAAGGCAGCCTTGTGTCCCACCGTGCTGTTTCATGGCTTAGACATTGACCTGCTCAAGCTTGGCTGCAGCCATGCCATGTGGTTAGAAAAGAATAAATGTTGTGACAAGTTTACTTAGCTGCCTGCAACTACATCCCCTCCTCCAGCAAATTCACCCTTCCTCTGGCTCAGCTCAGTTTTGGAGTTTAAAAATGCCTTAAAAAAAATTTACAGATTTGTTCACTCGTGTACATAACACACAGCTGTACTGTTTATCTGATTAAAGATAGAAGGGAAATTACAGCTACTCTCTTTTCAGTTCCTGAAACATTTCCCAATGAAAACACAGGCCCTCGGATGATTGAAGAGGTTGTCTGACGCCCCTGGGCTCTAGGAGGCAGACAGTGAAGACAATTAGGGCTTGAAAGAGCTTGTCAACGTTTCTTTTCTCTCAGTGGACAAAAAAAATACA